>OX380345.1:6091070-7378492 GCA_947425015.1 Pterostichus niger | reverse complement strand
ATCTTATAGTGTAAGCTACAGTGTTCGCGATGGTATTTGTTTGAGAATTCACCACACGTCACTGTCAACCAATAGGATCACAAATTTGTTTGAAAATGAACCAATGAAATGTACATTTCGTCGGAAATTCATCACTAGTGAAATTGATATCGGAAATACCACTGTTAATAATATCCTTGGTTACGAATAAAATAAATGATATTTTCAATATTTTCATAAACGTCAATTGAAAAAATCTGTCAACATGGCAAATTCTCGATGGGGAACTACTTCTACAGAAGAAATTTTTATTAAAATTGAAGAGAACATCCCAAAAAATACCAAAAAAACAAGAGATTATGTTTGGCGGCAATTCATGGATTTTTGTAGTAATCGAAATTATGTTTTAGAAGAAAACACAAGTCCCAATCAACTGTAATACCTAATTAATAATAAGCAAATAAATACCTAACGATTCTTGTTAATTAACTCTTGTTTGATAAATTCTCAAGCCAAATACAACTCGTAGTATGAAAATTGACAGATAATATTTTGACATAAATATACATTCGTTGTTACGGAAATAAGAAACACAACTCATAATTTATGTCAAAATATTTTCAGCAATTTTCATACTACTCGTACTTGTTATATTATATATGAAAAGTCTATTCTACATTGTCGAAACATATAGTTGAAGTTGACTCTTCAATATTCTTGGCAACATATGAGTGATTGTTGACGCTGAAGAGTTGCTCCACGGCATACAAATGTGAAATGCCAGTTTCAAGTTCCAGTGCGATGTGCGATAGATCAACGACTCGTTTTGCTGAGGGCATCGGCACCATCGCACAATCGCTCGCGAAATTCAAGTCCTATCGATGCTGATGATGCGACTCACTATTAGTTAAACGCATATTTGTGCTTTGCTATTCGATGGCCATATTTGGCGTCTGAATCTATCTACTTTCTGTTCCTGTTGGTGACTACATCACACCACTTTTAATGTTAGAATTTTAGCCCTATTTGGAAAAGAAATTTATTGAATTGTACAAGAGAAATTATTGTTACTGGTTGCTAGCATCTTAGTGATTCTAAACTCCAATCAATATGTTATTCCAATTTTGGGTGTACATTAATTTGTTATTTTTAATTTGTCTTTTAAATGTAAATTTTTAAAAAATATATAAATATATCATCACGCCTTTTACCCATTACTGGGTGTGGCAGATCTCGGTAAGTGATATATTTCTTCGCTTGAAGTGCGGTTACAAGCCGTCAAATTACGGCCGCCAAATATATTGGTGGAGGAGGAGCCACAGGGGTAGATTTAAATTGGTGAAAATTGTTTGTCGGCTGTGGAGATCGAACCAATTTTCTCAAGATCCACAGGCCGACTCGATACCACTTAGCCACCTACCCCATATTTAAAAAAAATTGTATAATATGTGACTTATCTATCAATACTTTGAAAATGGCGCAATCCCTGGGACCGAAACGTCAGGAATAAAATTTATTGAAATAATAAAAAAAGCCTTTAGCATCTATCTATTCAAGCTTTTATTAATATTTTCAGTTTATCTAATTTTCCTATTTAAGAGTTATTTCGTTTTACGTTGCATAATCTTAGCGTATATTATTTTAATTTCGAAATTATATAAAAAATTAAATTTGTTATATTGGATTAATTTTTATTGAGAAAAACAAGTTTTACGTTGTCTCTATTCTTTACATAAATGATTTCATAAGCGTGTAATTTGATTTTGTTTTTATAATAACAGAAAAAACAACCGACAGGAAATGAACTCTTATGCGATTTGATTGAATGAAGATTGTTTTTACTTCGTATATTTAGTAATTACTTATTCTGTTCGTAACTCTGGTAACTATTGAAATAAGCGCGTATTTAATATCTTTGTTATTTTCGATTGTTTCACAGAAAACGTCAACTTTACGATGACAAATGAGAACGTAATTGTCAACTTTTCATAGCAATCGTAGAAAATAGTTATTTACGTAACAAGTCAGGAAAGCGTTCAATTACAGGATGAGTAGATAGTTTGAAACAGCTTACGAATCCTGTACGACGCTTTATTGACGTGTTACGTATAACATTTTACCTGAAACTTATAAACAAATAATACATATTTAAAATTAATTTAAATTAAAAGAAATATTTGACTTACATATTCAGTCAGTATTTTATGTTGCTAACTAACTAGACACTCCTTTCATTACCTGTCTAGCCAGGCAATATGTTATTTTCCTGCCTAGGCATGCAAAGCAAAGTTTTCCTGAGTCTTAAAGCTCAGGCAAATGTTTATTTTCCTGTCAGTTTCAGGTAAAATATTTTGCTGTTTTCAACGCAGTCTATGTAACAATCATTATCAAATTTGATATATTCAGACAAAATTCTTATCGAGATCTGCTTCGGCAGAGTGCCACATCTCTTAATGGCTACAAAGCGTGATAATATATTTATTTTCTTCCCTGTTTTGGATGAATCTGATTTGTTATTATTATTTATTGTTATTGTTATTTTATATGGAATGTAATAGATAAAAATGTTACTAAATCTACTTAAGCCGGGATTTACATCAATGAGTTATTTTCATTTGTTTTCTTTTTCAATATCTATTGTATTTACGAACACAATCATTATTTTGTAACTGAAACTATTTATTATTTAAAGCTGGCAAAGAATGTATGTCGGTACGTGCATGTTTTATGTCAGAAAAAAATATAAGATTATCTACATATTTGAAGAACAGTAATATTTTATCACTATATACATACTGACTTGTTACTTTAATCCTCTTTGGAGTAATCATATTTTTATCAAATCATAATGCGCTTAACACATATTTATTTTTAAGTATTTCTTATCAGATTGTATTTCTATACTAAGAATACTTATAAATTGTAGTTTAATTAATTATAGCAGAATAACACATACGTAATTTTATCTAATTTATTTCGCAAGCATTTAATAAGTGTTTCAAAAAAATTGTGCTTATCCATAAACAAAAGAAAAAGATATCAGAAACTATAAGTACATATTGCAATAAGTGTTATTTTTGCTAAATACCGTCAAGTGGAAATTGTAATAGACACAGGACTGGATTTAAAACCAATGATGATGTAGACAAAATTTTAAAATGTCTGAAATGGACGTTGTTTATTTTTAAAATGCAGATTAATACATATTTGCTCCATACTCTATAAAGTAGCTATAAATATATCTCTTTTTTTGAAGAATTCGGCATTGTTCTCTGCTTGGTTACAATCGCGAGCAAGTTTTCACACATGATATTTACAAGTATATTCCAACTTTTTTTATTAATTTTTCTCTTAGTTGACATTTTGACAATTTTTAAGTGGAAAATATAAAATAGTTTTCTATATAGACATAGGCAATGTATCAAATATTTATTAAAATTATGAATGTATATTGTTTATATGTCTATTTGAGGTAGATTTGTGAGTTAAAATATAATCTATTTAAATATTACTCCAGAATTTGATAAATTAGAAAATAATTCTCCAATTGATAATAGTCACGAGAGCCCGTAGGGCAAACAAGTTTTCGATTCGAAATCTGCCGAATTATTTTCAATTCATCTCTCTTTCTCTCTTGTTATATTATTACTGATAACATAATAAAAACTATTAAATTTTGTGACTAAATTGAAAATTTGTTAGTTTAAATTAATCTTTAGTTGCAGAATTCTTAAAAAAATAGTAAATAATTTTAGTTACCCATTTTTGACAAATAAAAATGGGGTAGGTGGCTCAGTGGTATCGAGTCGGCCTGTGGATCTTGAGAACCCTAGTTCGATCCCCACAGGTGACAAACAATTTTCACCAATTTAAATCTACACATGTGGCTCCTCCTCCACTAATATCTTTGGGGGTCGTGATTAGACGGCTGGTAATCGCACTTCACGCGAAGAAATATATCACTTACCGAGATCTGCTCCGACAGAGTGCCACACCCAGTAATGGGTAAAAGGCGTGATGATATATTTATTTATTTCAAAGTTTGTATTTTGTAAATATTGAAAAACACGTAAGTACTTGATATATACGCGCGGTGGCTCAGCGTGTTAATGCACATCTCCTAACATACTGTGACGTCACCCGAACCAAGATTCGCCAGTTCAAATCCGCTCGTCGAAAATGTGTGATTTGTCGTAAAATATAAAAATACTGTTACATGTATTTATGACGAACTCGGGCGCTATAAGCTAGTCACTTATACGACAGTGTTAAAAATCTGCGGCTCGGTGTGCCCGGTAGGCCCCGGCCCGATTTGGGCTGAAGTGCCATCGTAAGAAAAAGAAGTATTTGACATTGTACCTTACAAAACAATGTAATCAATAATAAATAAATTTGTCCCGCGTGATGGTCGCGCGGGTTGAGGGCCTGACTCGCAACCATAAGGTCGTGGGTTCGAGTCCCGCCCGTGGCGACCATACATAGGACATATCGGCATATGACCTTAGTAGTTGGTCCGATATATAAATTAAAAAAATAAATAAATAAATTGCCCCGCGTGATGCCCGCGCGGGTTGAACCGGACTCACGACCGTAAGGTCGTGGGTTCAGATCCCGTGACGGCCATTTACAAAGGATATATTCGACATGTAACCTTAGTATTTGGTCCGATATATAAAATAAAAAAAATAAATAAATTTTGTAATATATTCAATTTTGATATTAAACGCAAAATCATATAATTTGAAGTGTGTTATCTTATATCCAATATATCCCTAGATCCAGCCCTGAACAAGAATGATTGTTTTACAAAATATTACAAGTGAAAATCGTAATAGAAACATAATTTTCCTGAAAGTAGTTATGGTTCCACTCTAGCGTATACTGATGTAGCTATAAATTAGCTACAAATGAATGAATATTATTTCCGGACTGTTGGCTTGTCAGAAACAGAAACTTCTTAACATTTATTTATGTACTTATAACATAATCAACACTGCATAATTAGGTCAACTATTCCTTGGAGGTAAACAACGTTTTAGTCTAGTCACCGTACATAAATAACTGACTCTATTATCGTAAAAGAAGCCATCAAAATTACGATAAACTGAAATATTATCCTGTTAGTTATTCTAAGGCGCACATTTTTACTGCAGGGTTAACCAAGGTAAATTATTGTTCATAAAACATCAGGAGACTGGACATATTTTTAATTTTTCTGAAGCAAAAATGTTATGGAAAATAAAAAGCATAGACTTATTTTAGAAACGTTACATATAAATTTACACCATGATACCTCGATTAATTATTAAACTGATGCGTATAATAATTTAAAATATGCTCAAATTTTTTTAGGGAATTTAACAATTTAATTTTTTATATATTTTATTTTAATTATTTTTTGTTTTTCCTATTTTTATTTTTCATATGTATCTTTTTCTTTTTTGTTATTATTGACATTTTACAAATATTGTTTTATATTTTTAAAGGTTTGACATTTTGATTAATTTGCTAGTTTTATATTATAATTATTGTATTTATATTTTAAGGAGCTGATGATGAGCTAATATTTTTGCTCGAAACGTCCCAAAAATAAATATTTAAAAAAAGACATTGGATTCTGAAGCCTTTTGTTTATTTAATATGTCATATAATTGAATCCTTTTTAAATATAAACAAATATCTTTCGCAAAAGCTGAACAAACATTTTTTCTCGTTAAAGCCGAATTATTAATTACTTAGGTCAATTTTTTTGCAAGTTTTGTCAATAATATACATCAATAAAATTGTTTTTATGAATCGAGTTACTTATTTTTTATTAACATTTAAATTACTGTTTTCATAGCCATAACTAGCAATTTTTCGCTTGAAGCAAGAATATAGAATTGCGCCCCTCCCTCTCTTGAGTACATGCATTATTTGATTATTTATTAAAAACTAAGTTTTATAATTTGAGTAAGAAACTGTCAACGCGCCAGACGGTAGACTTGAGAATTCCAGTTTGATTCTCGCAGCCGATAAAATGTGTTTCATCAACTAAAATTACGCCTGTGGTTTTCTCATTACAAATATATTTGAGGGGTTATTAATTATCTTTGGTCAAATTTGATATCTTTTGTAGAGTTTAGGAGGAAATTACATATTCAGTTCATATATTTTCCGGAGTTTATTTCAGTGGGTTGCGCTGAACATATTTATAACTAGAGACCGGATTATATGCAACATAAAATGCTTAAAATATGCCTGAAAATTATCAAAATATGCAACATTAAATAATAATAAAAAGTAAGATGTAGTTATTTTATTTCAAAATCAGCACACAATTAGTAAATTAATCATTCATAAATTATCGATATCAGAATTTAGCAACCTTATCGACGATAGTATAATAAAATTAACAATTATTTAACATTTTGTTAATCTCGCTCCTTAAATTTCACAAAAACATTTACTTTCTAACACAAAAATGTATGTGTTTTACGTTGAACATCGAATTCGATTTGATTTCGTAGCAGATCTCTGTAAGTGATATATTTATACACGTGAAGATCGATATCCAGACGTCAAATCTCGGCCCCTAAATATTTTATTGGTACAATGGAACTAATTTTAATGTAGAGAACAAATTTTCCGTTGATGGGGAGGGGGCCCCTCGTTTGCGATTGCCTAGGGCTCCGCCTAGTGTAAATCCGGCACTGCTTGTTACGGGCCTGACTGTTTAATTTATTTGTTACGTATGATTACAACTTTGTAAATATAACTCTAGACAATATACGAATATTATTGACCGTTCAACAAACATTAAAATTCCATGAATTAATAAAGTTGAATGATTGTGTTAAATGTATTTTTAAACAAGCGCAGGAAATGCTGCCTTCATTTCTTTATAGATTCGTTGTTAGAGAAGTGGGCGTAAGTGAAGATTTACGAAACAGGTGTACAGGAGCGAATAGATGGATGTGAATGAAGGTTTGTTGCGTGATGATGGATTTTGGTTGTGAGGAAGGAAAGAGTTCGTATGGAGGAAGTGTTAATGTGGTCGAAACGAGTATCGTGTGTCAGGATGAGAATGTTGACGGGTTCGTGCTACCCCATTTAATGGATATAGCGTGATGTTATGTATGTATGTATGTATGAATGATTGAACCTTATTGGTTGTACAGTGAATACAAACTTAAAGAGTCCAAGCTTCGCAGTCTTCAACTTGCATCACAAAACTACAACTGTATGGGTATATTATTTATTTGATATTATTATTATTATTTATGTTACGCTGTACAACAGGAACTTAATCTCAATTACAGTACAGGGTCCGGACTCACCGAGCTGCAGTGTGGTAGTTCATATATATTTTTTTAGTTTAAGTGCGATTTGAACTCGGGATCTTTGGATTCGAATTCCGTATCGCTATCCACACCACCGTACTGACGGACTATGAGTGCTTCGAATTTCATTATAATAGGTCCCCCTTGTACTGTAATTGGAATTAAGTTACTGTTGTGCAAAATAGCATTTAAATGAATAAAATTTAAAAAATAGAGTCCGTGATTATATCTACGTATAGAAAAGCGGCAATACTGATGTTTCTTTAAAGTACACCAAAAACACAATAACTCAAATACATCGAATTGCATTTTAGCAACATACTGATTTTAAAATAGTTATGTGTAGAATCACTTTACGCTCGTGATACACACATAATTTTTTTTGCGATTACATCTTAAATTATAAAAAAAACCTATACTTACTGAAAATAAAATCGTTCTATCAACTGTCAATATGACAAATTCCTGTTTTGTTTGTATCCCTGATAACTATTTTCTACGTTTGCTATGAAATGTTAACAATTACGCTCTCATTTGCCATCGTCTAGTTTACGTTTTCTGTGGAACAATCGAAAAATATCTTTGCCGCGCGTCTCCAATGACAACGCGAGAAAAAGATATTAAATGCGCGCTTATTTCAATAGTTACCTGGGATACAAACAAAACAGAAACTTGTCATATTGAAAGTTAACAGAACGAATTTATTTTCAGTACTTATACGTTTTTTTAATAATTGTAAGATGCACTCGTAGAAAAAATTATGTGTGTATCACGAGCGTAAAGTGTCTTTGTTCCTCTTACACTATTGCTATTGGAAACGCGCGCTTTTAAACTTTTTTTAACATAGTTATTTTTCGATTGTTCCACAGAAAACGTCAATTTTACGATGACAAATAAAAATGTAATTTGCAACTTTTCATAGCAATCGTAGAAAATAGCTATTTATGTAATAACAGCGCAAACTGCTACATTGAAATCGACAACGGGCAAGATTTTTTGCACACTCGCCTCAATATATTTTTCCATTTTAAGAATTTAATTTGACAAGTTTTCAGCGTTGTTACAGGACATCAAAAATGAAAATTGTTTATTTGCTGTCACTAGTTGTTATCGTAACGCTTAATGAACGTTTGATTTATAGATAAAAATTTGGAGAGTAGGTTTTTTTTTTGTTTTTGTTGCGTATGAGCGGGAAAGTGACTTTTGCGTTGACAAATGCAAGCGCTAATGCCTACTTTCTATATCGACCGTAAAAAATATAGTTTCCAACTTAAAATTTAAAAAAAAATCACGGCTTATTTTATCTGAATAACGTGATCCAACATAAAACTAATAAATGGCTTTGTCCAGCACATAACTTTTCCGATCATAAACAAAGAATGAAAAATAAGTTCGAAAAATGCTCCAATTTATATTTAATTTACGACTGCTATGAAAAGTTGACAATTACGCTCTCATTTGTCATCGTAAAGTTGACGTTTTCTGTGAAACAATCGAAAAAAATCTTTGTCGCGCGTCTCCAATGGCAACGCGCGAAAAAGATGGTAAATGCGCGCGTTTCCGATGATATCGCGCGAAAAAGATTAAATGCGAGTTTACTTCAATACCAGGGATACAAACAAAACAGAAACTTGTCATATTGACAGTTGACAGAACGAATTTTTTTTCAATATGCGTACGTTTTTTAATAATTTTAAGATGCAATCGTAGAAAAAATTATGTGTGTATCACGAGCGTAAAGTGTCTTTGTTCCTCTTACACTCAGGGGCGCCGAGAGGAAAAGCGTATACTCACTGTATGACTATCTAATATCTAGTTGCATATTCGATAAATGCAGGGGATACCAAAACAGCACTACACACAAATGTATAGAGCCTTTGCCTATGTGTGTTGTATACAATGTAGTAATATAAGAAACAAAAATGCAACAATGTAATAATGTACTTTTGAATAGTGTATAAATTTATTTAAAATTTGCAACTGGGGCCCTTGATCAAGCATTTCGTCATTTAGTACTTTATACAATGTAATAAATTGTTGGAAACTTGTATCGGACATTTCGTTGTACATGTTTTAGTAAAGAATATAAAAAATTGGTGAAATAGTAGAAAATTAAAAGCAATTTATAAAATAGCATCACATCCGGGCCCTTTGAATTTTATGAGCCCTGGGTATTCCCCCCCCCTCTACACAAATAACTATATTAGATTCATTCTGCAATTATATTTCTGTTTTTTTCTCACTTTAATTTCATCCCCATTTGTTGAAAAGCTACAGCTATGGTAAATACATGAGAAACGTCCAACTTAAATACAACTAAATAATGTCTTCCTTTACTAAGTAGAATCAATCTATTTGCATCTTCAAATTATCTTCAACAACTTTGAAGCGAGCGACCTTGTCGGCTATTTCATCTTGAAATCTGTTGGAGGTGGCGGCGTGTAGGCGACGACAACGCTATGCACAGCATGTCGTCTCAGTTTCACGATCCACGCGGAGAAATTTGCATAAAACAATAGCTACAACCACAACAAGTGACGAATGCTTTCCTTAGAACTTTCTTTCATCGGACCGCAATCATGTGTTAAGGTGTACTCATTGTTCAGTTCATTTTGTTGGTTTATAATTATAGTGGTTAGATGGAATTAGAGGTTATGGTAAGTGCCCTAATTTAATTTAACCTTAATTTGAGGCACATGAGTGGTTTCGTTAGATTAACACATGAAAAAGTGGTGGTTTCACACCTGTAGCCTACAGTATCCAATGAATTTTCGAATCAAAATCATAACAAAACTAGAGCAAATAGAGTTCAGGTAAAACGACTCTTATTTTCTTATACATACATACATATATAACATCACACTATATCCCATTAAATGGAGTAGCACGAACCCCTGAAACATTCACAGAACATTCTCATCCTGACACACGATACACGTTTCCAGGGGCGGAACCAGCGGGGTGGTCATGGGGGTCATGACCCCCCTAAGCATGGATTTTTTTTTAATGTTGGCCCTAATAGTTAATTGGCCTTAATTCATAATAATGATGTCATTATTTACGATAACTCAATTTGTTAAACAAATTAAATAGAACTAAAAATTCTAAGATAATTAAGAACTATTGTTTAATTTATTATTCTAATAAATAGCCCAAAACCAATATTTTGTGGGGATATTATTTCGACCCGCAGATAGGAGAGGTATTCTATTTAAGACCTAGTCAAGTATGTGACTACCGACATTTGCACTTAGAAAATCAACTTCTAATTCAATAATTTTTGTATTCTATTGAAGAACCGTTTAGATATAGATACTTTATGATTTAAAAAGTGTTGGCGTTCTTAGGGGAAATTTTTGAGGTGAAAAAAAAATTTTGTTATCTAAGTATATTCTAAACATGATTTAATGTTATTCAATGTGATTTAATGTGAATTAATATGATTCCAAAGATGATTTAATGTGATTTAATGCGATTCCAAAGACGATTTAATGTGATGGAAAAAATTATTTAAAGTAGGAATATAATATGAGCAACAAATGTTTTTTCTCACAACCAAAATCCATCATCACGCAACAAACCTTCTTTCACATCCATCCATTCGCTCCTGTACACCTGTTTCGTAAATCTTTACTTACGCCCACTTCTCTAACAACGAAGCAGCGAACATGCGCTTGTTTAAAAATACATTTAACACAATTGCAGTTAGACACTGTATAGTAAAAACTTATTTTCTCAACTTCTCCAATTGAATATACTCATAAAATAATTGACGACCGAAGAACTAATTCTAATTCTAATAAATTTGTTGATCTTACTAGTGATGCCGAAGATAGATGTTAGCGCTCAAGCGACAAATATTCGAACCTTTCTATCTAATACCGCAAGAATAGGATTCTGTCAACATTTCAATATTTTGTACTTATTTTTAGTGTCATTTAGTAAATAATGAGGTGCCAACTTTAGCGAAATATGTAAAATAAATATCAGTCGCCATTACCTTCTAAATGAGAAAAAATATAGAGGTGTTCAAAAAGTCTGGAAACGCTTAAATATCTCGAGAACGAAACATTCTACGACAAAGTTACAAAACACGTATTTTTTAATTTTTCTAAAACTATTCAGGAATAATATACAAACATACCCACCACCCCCTACCCCATAGTAGGCTGGGTGGGGTGAGTTTTAAATCTTAAATGGATACCCCATTTTTATTGCACTATTGCATTTTGGTGATCCTGTATCTATTTTCCTTATTATAAACATATAAATTATCATACAATTTTAAATAAAATAAATAAAATATTATAATTATTTATTTCGTTTAATTTAACCTAACTATATGTAGAGTTAGAATAATTTTTTTTGAAGCATGTCGTGAAAAAATGCTGCATTCTAACCCGAAAAGAAAACTTTTTTACACTCTAATTTGACAAATAACTATTTATTCCGATACTGCAAGTATCGTCATAGCGATTTATATCGATCTAGAGGCTCAGTGGTATCGAGTCGGACTGTGAATTTAAGAAACCGGGTTCGATTCCCCACATACAAATAATTTTCAAAACATTAAAATTACTCCTGTGGCTTCTTCTCCGTTGATATCGGGAGGGGGGTGGGGTTGATTTGAAGACTGGAAAACGCATTGCACGTGCATAAATATATCACTTACCAAGATCTGTTTCTGCAAAGTGCTATATCCAGTAATGGGTACAAGGCGTGATATTATATTTTACTTAGAGATTTTGGTAAATCTGCACGATTTATATCAGGGGAGGGACATGCACCTATTTACTTATACTTGATATTTGTAACGTCATTCGAAGGCCAAATATTATACTTTTGTATGTTATATAGGAAAGAAAAATGTGATTTGGCGATTGTTTGTTTCTTATTAATTTTAGAATAAAAGTGGAATTACAAAAAAATGTTTGGAATTAAAAATTGCATTTAATGAGTTTATACTTATTGATATAATTAGTTCCTGACACGAAATAAACGTAAATTAATTAGCAATGTATAAACTGTTATTAAAATTATTTCTTTATGTCTTGCGGTTGCCTTGGCGAGCCAAATAGTTTGTCGGCTGTGGGAATAGAACCTGTATTCTCAAATCCACACTGGGCCACCCGGCCACCCTCATTAACAGCAGAAAATAAACACAAATATTAATTCTTCAAGTGATGAGAATTCACCACACGTCACTGTCAACCAATAGGTTCACGAATTTGTTTGAAAATGAACCAATGAAATGTTAATTTCGTCGGAAATTCATCGCTGGTGCAATTGATAACGGAAATACCACTGTTAATAATATCCTTGGTTACGAATAAAATAAATGATATTTTCAATATTTTCATAAACGTCAATTGAAAAAATCTGTCAAAATGGCAAATTCTCGATGGGGAACTGTTTCTACAGAAGAAATTTTTATTAAAATTGAAGAGAACATTCCAAAAAATACCAAAAAAACAAGAGATTATGTTTGGCGGCAATTCATGGATTTTTGTAGTAATCGAAATTATGTTTTAGAAGAAAACACAAGTCCCAATCAACTGTGCAAAATACTTAGGGATTATGCGTTTAATATGAAGAAACAGAATGGTACGAATTATAAAATCAAAGTTAATTGGAATACCTAATTAATAATGTGCAAATAAATACCTAACTATTCTTGTTAATTAACTCTTGTTTGATAAATTCTCAAGCCGAATACAACTCGTAGTATGAAAATTGACAGATAATATTTTCAGCAATTTTCATACTACTTGTTATATTATATATGATAATATCACATGTGTATTTTTATAAATTCTAATCTTGGCGGTATTTACAAAGAATGCCGAAAGAAAGCTAACGCACTCTGTAAAATGAAAAAGAAAGAAATGATGAAGAACAAAGTTATAGAAATAGAAGAACTAAATAAGAATGGAAATGTCAGGATGTTTTACAAAACAATAAACGAACAAACTAAAGAATATCAACCAAAAATCCAAGGCATGAAAAACAAGCAGGGTAAAATATTAGAAGGGGAGGAAAAAATAATGAACAGATGGAAAGAACATTTTGAAACATTGCTAAAGAAACAGAAATTGGAGGAAAAGAATCACCTGTATACCAAACAGCAGACCCTCTAATTGAAGAACCTACGTCGACAGAGGTTAGCGAAGCGATAAATAAAATGAAAATGAAGAAAGCTCCAGGAGCAGATACAATTACTGCTGAGTTAATAAAAAACGGTGGACAAGAACTAGTAACCAAATTACACAGCTTACTAATAGCAATATGGAGACAAGAAAAAATGCCCACAGACTGGAATGAAGGCATAATACACCCTATATTGAAGAAAGGGGATAAAAGAGTATGCAACAACTACAGGGGAATCACATTATTAAATGTCGCTTATAAGATCTTTTCCAATATCTTATATACTAGGCTCTCTATTTACTCCGAGGAAATACTTGGAGACTATCAGTGTGGCTTTAGACCAAACAGAAGCACCACGGATCAGATATTTACTATGAGACAAAGCATGGAAAAAGCGTTAGAATACGGTAGAGACCTTCATATTTTATTTATCGATTTTAAACAGGCATTTGATTCAATCTCAAGAAAAGCTCTTTATAAAATAATGGAAGGAATAGGAATACCGAATAAATTAATATCTCTAGCAGCAATGACACTAGAGAATGTAAAGGCAAGAGTAAGAATAGATAACAAGAACACAGAAAGCTTCAATATCAGCACTGGAGTGAAGCAGGGAGACGCGCTCTCTGCACTATTATTCAACATAACATTAGATTCAGTGATTCGCCAAATAGCAAACAGTGGTAATGTAGCATACAAAATGATACAAGTATGTGCGTATGCCGACGATATTGCGGTTGTCACGAAGGGCACTGACGAACTAAGAGAAGCCCTAGAAATATTAGCCGAACATGCTGCGAAAACAGGACTCATCATTAATGAAAATAAAACAAAATATATGAAAATGTCTGCGTCCCAGGCACGAAGAACTTTGCAAAACTTTATAACCGACAGTTGGAACTTCGAAGGGGTCCAGAATTTCACATACCTAGGAGATATATTAAACAACGAAAATTCAATAAGAGAAGCTATCCAAAGGAGGATACAGGCCGGTAATAAAACGTTCTATAGATACGTGAACTTAATGAAATCAAAATTATTATCCCGAAGTACAAAAACAAGGTTGTATAAGACACTAATCCGCCCTATAGCTACATATGGAGCAGAAACCTGGACCATCACTAAGAAAGAAGAAAACGAATTGCGCTGTTTTGAAAGAAGAATCGTAAGAAAAATGTATGGCCCAGTGCAGGAAAATAATTTGTGGCGAAGCAGATATAACTTTGAAATTGAAGAGCTGTTAAATAACGAAGACATAGTAAGATATATAAAGGCACAAAGAATACGATGGCTAGGGCATGTAGAAAGGATGGACGAAAAAAGACTAGCAAAAAATGTAACGAATACTCGTCTATACGGGAAGAGAAAAAGAGGTCAAGACCAAGTTACCGAAGACTTAAAGGTGTTAGGAGTAACGAACTGGAGAAATAAAGCTGTGAATAGGTTAGAATGGAGAAAAATTGTCGAGGAGGCCAAGGTCCACACAGGACTGTAGTGCCATAGAAGAAGAAGAATCTTGGCTGTATACCAATTTATCTCTCTATTTGATATCATAGTTAATTATTTACTTAAAAATACTAATTAAATGTCATATTTATCTGACAGGTGAGTTATCTCTCACTTTATCATAAATGGAACGCAAGTAATGAAATTTGATTTTCATTTCATAAGGAAATACATCAACACTGATTAAACGATTATGTCTTTATGTTTATGGTATAGAATGAATCTTCTCGTATACGCCATATGCAGGTTTAAATCAAAACAGTAATAAGCAAATATAATTACATAAGCAACTCGTATTACTAAAAACCTCATCTCATAAAATATTTCATAGCTCTTTCAACTATCCTGTTTCCTGTATTCAGATCTAGTGCGTAGAATCACGATAACGGATGAACGGAACACATTTCTACATGATGATAAAGCTCATACGAAGCACCTGCGATGTTTCTAATCATTTTAGAAATCATAAGTGTGTTAATAACAAACATGAGGCAACTCAGAGAGGCGAGCGCGAATAAATTGCAATCATTCGTTGCACATTTTTGTTACAGTAATAATTAATAGTTGCAGATAATTTATTGCAATACTCTAGCGTAGCGGAGCGCTGTTATTACCGTGGAGGAGAGAGAGAGAGAAGCGAATGTCGGGTTGGTGAATGATTCAACTGTTACTTCGTGACCTTGGGACGTGACCACGTGCTCTGACACGCATTGAACCGAGTTGAGTGTTTGGTTTGATCACAAGAGGTGAAATCATGATATCTATACACTACGATTACTGTGATAGTTTTTCTGTATTGAATGTGTAGTATTTAACCTACATTAATTTAGCATAAAAACTGTATTGCTTGCGCTTGAATTGAGATTACAAGATTATTCAGATTGCATATTTCGCTAAATCCCTTCCGAAGCTATGAAAGTATTCTGAATAACTATATATCTTCATCACCAATTTAAATCTGAGAGATAATGGGGTAGGTGGCTCAGTGGTATCGAGTCGGCCTGTGGATCTTGAAAACCCTGGTTCGATCCCCACAGCCGACAAACAATTTTCACCAATTTAAATCTACCCCTGTGGTTCTTCCTCCACTAACATCTTTGGGGGCCGTGATTTGACAGCTGGTAACCGCACTTCACGCGAAGAAATCTATCACTTACCGAAATCTGCTTAAGCAGAGTACCACACCCAGCAATGGATAAAAGGCGTGATGATATATTTATTTACCAATTACATGGGAAATAATAAATAAATAATAATAATAAATAATAAAATGGGGTAGGTGGCTCAGTGGTATCGAGTCGGCTTGTGGATCTTGAAAACCCTGGTTCGATCCCCACAGCCGACAAACAATTTTCACCAATTTAAATCTACCCCTGTGGTTCTTCCTCCACTAACATCTTTGGGGGCCGTGATTTGACAGCTGGTAACCGCACTTCACGCGAAGAAATCTATCACTTACCGAAATCTGCTTAAGCAGAGTACCACACCCAGCAATGGATAAAAGGCGTGATGATATATTTATTTACCAATTACATGGGAAATAATAAATAAATAATAATAATAAATAATAAAATGGGGTAGGTGGCTCAGTGGTATCGAGTCGGCTTGTGGATCTTGAGAACCCTGGTTCGATCCCCACAGGCGACAAACAATTTTCACCAATTTAAATCTACCCCTGTGGCTCCCTCTCCACTAATATCTTTGGGGACCGTATTCTGACGGCTGGTAACCGCATTTCACGCGAAAAAATATATCACTTACCAAGATCTGCTTAGGCAGAGTGCCACACCCAGCAATGGATAAAAGGCGTGATGATATATTTATTTACCAATTACATGGGAAATAATAAATAAATAATAATAATTAATAATAAAATGGGGTAGGTGGCTCAGTGGTATCGAGTCGGCTTGTGGATCTTGAGAACCCTGGTTCGATCCCCACAGGCGACAAACAATTTTCACCAATTTAAATCTACCCCTGTTGTTTCCTCTCCACTAATATGGGGCCGTGATTTGACGGCTGGTAACCGCACTTCACGTGAAAAGATATATCACTTACTAAAATCTGCTTAAGCAGAGTACCACACCCAGTAATGGGTAAAAGACGTATATTTATATTTATTTTCTTACCGAGATTTGCAGAATTAGACAGCTGAGTACCACAATCAGTAATGGGTAAAATGGCGTGATGTTATATTTATTTATTTTATTGATAACATTTTATTTGACATTTACTACGGTTTTATAACATGACTCTGTTAATTATTATTATTTTTAATGATGTCTGTATAACGGACAGGTCATAGTAATGTTATAATTTTATAGGTGAATTAATTGACGAAATTATAAAATTAAAACAAAATTCCATTAAAATTATATTGCATCTATAAAAATTAAGAAAATTGTAAAAAATAGTTACTAACTTTCATAAATATTTTGCCCATTCAATAAAGGTAGTAAAATTTTCAGACGGGATATTCATATTATTTTTAGGACTCCTTTACTGTTATTGGAATTAATTTTCGGTTGTGCAGCGTAGTGCGTAGTAAATAATTAAATTTATTAGCTCGATAAGACATTAAAAATATGCAATAAATAACATTCGTGCAGATATACAAAGATAAAATGTGCAAGGTCAAAAAAACCTGGATGGAAATTGGAAATTAAATTGAAAACAATAGATAGTAGATTCAAGAACCACGAAAGCACAAATTAAAGAAATTTGAAGAAAATTATTGAATGTTATTACTGTAATTATGATAATGAAAACAATAATAGTATATTATGCATCAAGGGAGGGAAACAAGCGATTATTCCCGCGTATGAAGATGGCAAACCGAGAGGTAAGTGAGGGCTGAACGCCCGATACGTAAGGGTGGGCCGAAGGCTCGAGCTGAAGTCGAGGTTTGCCAACTTCACACAAGGGATAATCGCGCCCTCCCGTGAAGCATATTATACTTTTCGTAACAAGTACACAAAAATTACCGTCTTATCGGGACAAATGTCAAATATGGGTTGCATAACTAGTTCATTGTCCGCTCAGCTAGATGGCGCATTCGACGCCGCAAACAGGGAATAACCGTAGTGTGTAGGGAGAGAAACATTCTCACAAGGGACAGAAACATTTCTCTAGAGAGAGAAACAATCTCACGAGGGACAGAAACATCCTACCTAGGGAGAGAAACATAATGGCTGGTAGCACAAGCTCTGTTTTTGGGTGTTCTAAGAGCACGGTTTTAACATGTTAGAGATAGCTAAAACACCCAAATATACTGCTCTTAAAACAGGCAAAAACAGAGCTTGTGCTACCAGCCAATGTTTCTCTTCCTAGGGGATAAAAGCAGGGAATAAGAACGTGTTTCTTGTGCACGTGTTACGAAAAATATGTTTTTAATTTCTCGAAAAAAATTGGAAAAGGTAACGACAGAAAAAAAAGGAGCAGTGTATGACGAAGTCGGAGTAAGTGAAAGATTTATGAAACAGGTGTACAGGAGTGAATGGCTGGATGTGATTGAGGATTTGTTGCGTGATGATGGATTTTGTGTGTGAGGAATAAATGAGCATGTAAGGAGGAAACGTGAATGTGGTTGAAGCAAGAATGAGAATGTTGGATGAGGACTGATATTGAGATGAATCTGATTAGTGGATGTTCTTTGAATGTTTCAGGGGTTTGTGATACCCCATTTATGGGATATAGTGTGATGTTATGTATGTATGTATGATGAACGAGCACAAAATGAACAATTTTCGTATTTTAGCTTAGTTATTAATTTTTTTTTAAGAACATATTTATATTTATTTAAATCAAACTCAAACCTTATGCGTGTTTTATTATTCCGCTCTTAAAAACATGATAATTAGTTTTTTTTTTAAATAGTTTTTATATTTTGACATTGATGCCATTTTTAGTTTCAATGTATCAAATACACAAAAAGAATTGACAATTATAAATACAAGCTAATATGACGTTTGAAGCGCCAACAACGAAACAAATTTATAAACATCTTTATTTTGTTTTGGAAATAACTGTAATGTCAATTATTTTACTTTAGAATAAAAATTGATTTAATTTCTAATTTAATCTTTTGCCTGTAAATATTTTAGGTTAATTCTTCAAATAAACGCTACCTAATAATACTTCAATGTTAGTATAGTTCTTAATATAAATGTTTCCGCAAACGCCAAATATAACTATCAACAAAGCTATTTAATACTGTGAAAATCATTTAAACGAGTATTATTATTTTTCTTGTTTGTAGGTTCTGCTGATGACTATATTATATTCGGAACAGTAGAGTATATACCGGGTGGTGCTCGGTGAGTGCGAACATAGGAATTTAACATGCTATATTAGTTTTATGCAATTTCCTGCTCTCCTGTACATTTTACGGAAAAAACTGTAGAGGGAAGATTTGTTCAGAATTAAAAGTTGCCCATGAAACTGTTTTTACATGTTTTATTAAGTTTTTGGTTTAGCCGTAACATTAAAAATAAATTTCGAAATTTCTGTTACTTTGTAGTAATAGCCATGACTTTTCTTTTATTTTTATGACAAATGCGTTAAATGTCAATTTTTGATGTTTATTAAAGTTAATCTTATAATTTAAATTAAATCAAAAAAATCACATTTTTTATTCTTTGAACAAAGTTTTATTTTCATATTTAATAATAAATCAGTTTCAAGTTTATCAACAATTTCAATTTTTTTTAAAAATTTTAAATTACAATAATTTAATGTGAAATAATAAGTAATAATTGTAACAATATTATTTAATATACCTACATAAAAAAATAAAGAAATTACAATAAATGTTCAAACAAGCCACCATTTTCAGCAAGACAATAACCAAGTCTATTGTAAAACGAAGTTCTAACATTGGCTAATTGCCTGTCAGTAATATTATCACATTCTTCGAATATAGCTTGTCTTAGTAAATCTAAATTTTCGTAGTGTTTAGAGTAAATTTTACTTTTAAGATGCCCCCACAAAAAAAAATCGCAAGGAGCTAGGTCCGGAGATCTTGCAGGCCAATTTATTCCACCACCACGACCAATCCACCGATTAGGAAAAACCAAATCTAAATATTCCCGCACATTTATTCCATAATGAGCCGGGCACCCATCCTGCTGGAACCAAATATCCTCATCTACTGCAGCTGCCTCATCCAATGCAGGACCTATATGATTTTGCAGAAGTTCTAAATACATATCAGAATTTAAATTTCCCATAATTTCAAATGGTATAATCCTGTTCTTAAAAATTCCAACCCAAATATTAATTTTCTCAGGATATTGGGTACCTGTACACACAGTTAAATGATGATTTTCTGTGGTCCACATACGAGTATTCTGAACATTTGGTTCATTATTTAAAGTAAATGTACATTCATCTGTAAAACAAATCGACGAAATAAAGTGCTGGTCCCGATTTGCCTTTTCTTGCATAATTTCACAAAATGTACTTCTAGTTTCAAAATCAGCCAAAAGAAGTTCTTGATGTGTTTGAAATTTGTAAGATTTATATCCATGTGTTTTTAAAATTCTCAGAACTGTTGAATGATGCAAACCACATTCAGAAGCAATATGTCTTATGCTGTACCTTGAATTTTGAGATATCATAGCCAATACCAATTCTTCATTCACTTCGTTATGACGTATTCTGTTATTATTATTATTGCCTTCATTACCATCGGTCACAGCTACACTAGCTGTACTCTCAAATTTTGTAACCAGTTTTGAAATTGTTGATACACTTGGAATTGGTTTATCTTCATATTTAATTGAAAATAAATCCCGCACCCTCCTATAACTATTTCCTCCATAATAATTTTTAATAATGAAGACACGTTCTTCGTTTGAATAAACATTCATTTTATAGCTTACACAAAGATTTAATTTAAATTATAAGATTAACTTTAATAAACATCAAAAATTGACATTTAACGCATTTGTCATAAAAATAAAAGAAAAGTCATGGCTATTACTACAAAGTAACAGAAATTTCGAAATTTATTTTTAATGTTACGGCTAAACCAAAAACTTAATAAAACATGTAAAAACAGTTTCATGGGTAACTTTTAATTCTGAACAAATATTCCCTCTACAGTTTTTTCCGTAAAATGTACAGGAGAGCAGGAAATTGCATAAAACTAATATCCCATGTTAAATTCCTATGTTCGCACTCACCGAGCACCACCCGGTATAATAATACATTATGTTATAAGTGAATGAAATTTTGATAATTCTCACGAGCTTATAACGACATTTTACTCACGTGAGATATACAACAATTTATCTTACGGTAGCGGTTTTTCTACAATCAAGTTAGAAAAAAGTTGAAATTAAATTGAATGGAGTTGCTGTCAAGTAATTGAAATATCTCTGTTGTCAAGCTGTTGCAATGGTATAAATTGTTAGTTGTTTATAGTTGTCATGGATATGTGAATAATCGCTTATTTTAATCTTTGAAAACAATTGTGATTATTCAAATTTCGACTACTGATAAATTTTAATAATGTAAATAGGGTTTCAATCACTGTAATTACTAGGCAATAATCTTCATTCTGCATTCTAATTTCTTCTTAGTATCAACAGAAATATGTGTATAGTATTTTTATTTTAAACTGGAGGCATCGGTATGAAACGATTAAAAGTCCCTGTCCCATATAACTACCATGAAATCCATTAGTGCTGTTACCCCAAATAGTTTAACGATGGTCACAACAAGTACATTTTTAAGGGTCGTATTTATCCTAAAATTATTTTTTTTTCCTGATTGACCATTTCAAAATTACTAATTCGGATTAAATTATCCAATTAGCAGTTATGTTACTCAATAAGAAGGTTAAATATCCTGTACTGAATCAGACTGAGTAATGTAGGTAAATGTTTAGATTATGTTTGTATATAATATTTATAATATATTATACTTGTATCGTATGAATAAGGAAATATACTTATTTAAAGATTGTATTTTTTGTTGTTTCTATTATACACGTACCGGCGAATGGGGCTGTACAACCCTATGCGAATCTTGTGAAACTAGTTATGACGGGTCATATTTTGAGTTCCTTTGTAAATGTAATTGCGGTGCATTTAATCGTTTTATGCAGATCTCTCCAGTTTAAAATGAAAATAGTATTAAAATTAAATTAAAAATCAACACTAGGTTAGTTTCAAATAATGTAAAGATTATTTTACAATACGTATTTCGGTCGACTAGACCATCATCAGGTGAACAAGATAAGAATGAATTTGTACATTAGAGTAAGACTTATAAATAGTATACACAAGAATTCTGAGATACATGATCGAAAACAGATGTTATAAGTACAATTAGTTTGGGAAAAATACATTTATGACCATAGTTGAAAGAAAATAAGATCAGACCGAAGAGGTAACTATAATTATTTGGATGGAAATTACATTTTCAACCTAGTTGTAAAGAGATTAAAGCGGACGTATTAAAGGTGAACGGTACAAATCTATTTGTTCATTCATAACCGTTAGCTGGTCCTTAATGGCAATCTGAATTTCCAAGGATTCTAAGAAATCCAACTTTAATCCCTTTTTACAAATATGTTTGATTGACAAACTCTTATCATGTATCATTAGATCTATCGAATGAAAATAGTATAACTGTGAAGATTTCCACAAACTACCTGAAACATTTCTCGAAGATGACACCATTCCAATCTTACAAGTGCAAGTAACGATGCGCAAATCTGAAACATCTGGTCTTACCGTTAGGTGCTACCCAACCTGCGAGGGCCTAATTTCGACACCAGCACCAGGATCTCGCGCTAACAGCAGCAACACAGAATCTGCGATCCTCATTCCGCTAGCATGGAGCTGCGTCACTGCGGCACTGCGGCACTGCGCACGCTACGCGACAAGGCCACGGACGTTCGTTCAACTTGCTGTTTGTTTGCTACAGCCTCCGATACAATGTGGCAAAATGAAAACTATTTCCGGCCGTAATAGGTTTCAACTTTTCAAGGCTGAAAATAATTGAGGTTGCTGAATTCTTTTCAGGAGGTTCCAAATATTTTGTTGAAGTAGAATTTTATATCTTATTAATTTGTGCTATAGTCCATTTGGTTAGAGAAAACATGTACTTTTTAAGTAATTCACTTACTATTTGTTTCATGAAAAATAATATTTTAATTATGTACCATAAAGATAGTTTGATAAACTGCAACTTTTCTCTTTATAGTAGAGATGGGCGAATATCAAATTTCTCGAATTCGAATATCGAATACGAATATTAATCAGATCTCGAATATTCGAGGTACTCGAATATTCGAATACTCCTAAAAGTTAATTTATTTATTATTAATAATTATTTAATTATGTCCTTTTCATTATTTGAATGAAATTGTTAAGATAAAATAAAATTAAAACAAAAAGTACGAACAAAAAAGAAAAAGACGAAAACTTCAAATTTAAGGTGTAACGTACGGGCTGATGTTGGCTAAAAACAAATTTGAAATATGATACGTCTTCGTGGTTTTGAAACAAAATATCTTTGTTATAATTAACTTCGAAGTATTGTAATAGCTTTAAGTTTATGCACAAATGATAAAGAAAAACATAGTCAAAAATTGAGGTCAACATATGGCGCGATATTCGAGGTATTCGAATGTTCGCTATACTGACGTTAATATTCGAAAATCTCGAATATCGAATAATGTCAATATTCGCGGCATTCGACTATTCGCGGATGATATTCGCCCATCTCTACTTTATAGTCATTTATAATCAGATTCATAAAACAATTTAGCCATTAATATAATCTAGCCCTTTGGCGTAAGGGATGAATGTTGCCCGAGGACATTATCATCTAGTAACGTCCGTATTTCAAAGAAGATTTAATTTTTCATTCTAATGTGTGGATTTAGTTTTAATTTATAATAAATAAATATATCATCACGCGTGTGGCACTCCGGCGTAGCAGATTTCGGTAAGTGATATATTTCTTTGCGTGAAGTGCGGTTATCAGTCGTCAAATCACGGTTCCCAAAGATGTTAGTGGGGGAGGAGCCACAGGAGTAGATTTATAATAATTATGATAATAGTAATTACTATAACACATAACAAAAATTGAGGGAAAAATTATAATAAATAATATATCATCACGCCTTTTATCCATTACTGGGTGTGGCATTCTGACATAGCAGATCTCGGTTAGTAATATATTTATGCGAATGAAGTGCAGTTAGCGGCCGTCAAATCACGCCCCCTAAAGATATTATTAGTGGAGGAGCAACAGGGATAATTTAAATGTGGTGAAAATTGTTTGTCGGCTGTGGGAATTGAACCTGGAATCTCAAATACACAAGTCGACCCGATACCACTGAGCCTACTCCATATAGACTAAAAAATTTAAATAATATCAAATTTGAATCACATGCCACCGTAGCTTAGTTGGTATAAAGTTTATAGCTCAAATCGTGGCGGTATCCTAATTTTTCTCTGTATAATTTGATTTGATTTACATTAATTAAGTATTATGGGGTAGATGGTTCAGTGGTATCGGATCGGTCTGTGGATTTGAGAACCCGGGTTTGATTCCCACAGCCAACAAACAATTTTCTTTACATCAAAACTATCTCTGTGGTTCCTCCTCCACTAACATCTTTGGGGGCGTGATTTAACGGCTGGTAACCGCACTTCACGCGAAGAAATACATCACTTACCGAGATTCGATACGGCAGAGTGTCACACCCAATAATGGGTAAAAAGGCGTGATAATATATTTATATATTTAAAGAAAAACAAAAACTAATTAAATAACTTTTCGCAAGATTTATATGAAACCAAATATGTACCATAATTATAATCGCTCAGTGGTATCGAGTCGGTCTGTGGATTCGAGAACCCGGATTCGATTCCCACAGCCAACAAACAATTTTCTATACATCAAAACTATCTTTGGGGTTCCCCCTTCACTAATATCTTTGAGGGGCGTGATTTAACGGATGGTAACTGCACTTCGCACGAAGAAATATATCACTTACTCGAGATCTGATATGACAGAGTGCCACATCCAATAATGGGTAAAAAGGCGTGATAATATATTTATTTACTTAAAAAAAAAAACAAAAACTAATTAAATAACTTTTCGCAAGATTTATATGAAACTAAATATGTACCATAATTATAATCGCTCAGTGGTATCGGGTCGGTCTGTGGATTCGAGAACCCGGATTCGATTCCCACAGCCGACAAACAATTTTCTATACATCAAAACTATCTCTGTGGTTCCTCCTCCACTAACATCTTTGGGGGCGTGATTTAACGGCTGGTAACCGCACTTCACGCGAAGAAATATATCACTTACCGAGATTCGATACGGCAGAGTGTCACACCCAATAATGGGTAAAAAGGCGTGATAATATATTTATATATTTAAAGAAAAACAAAAACAAATTAAATAACTTTTCGCAAGATTTATATGAAACTAAATATGTACCATAATTATAATCGCTCAGTGGTATCGGGTCGGTCTGTGGATTTGAGAACTCGGGTTTGATTCCCACAGCCGACAAACAATTTTCTTTACATCAAAACTATGCCTGTGGTTCCCCCTACTACTATTAACATCTTTGGGAGCCGTGATTTAACGGATGGTAACCGCACTTAGCACGAAGAAATATATTACTTACTCGAGATCCGATACGGCGAAGTGCCACACCCAATAATGAATCAAATGACGTGATAATATATATATATATATATATATATATATTTATTTATTTAAAAAAAACAAATTAAATAACTTTTCTCAAGAATTATATGAAACTAAATATGTACCATAATTATAATTTTCTTAAAATACCATCATCATGTTTTTCCCAACAACTAAGAAACAATGACATAATGACAAAATTACGCATGTCTTTTGAACAATTACAAGAGTTTACCGTCTAATAGAGTTCCATCTGAAATCTTTACAGCCAGCAGTGTTTACAGCTAGAAAGTCAAGAGCCTTCCGCCGGAAAAAATCATCTCCAAGTCACAAGAAACGCGACTTCTGTAGCTGAACTAACGAGATGAAAGGAAGAAAAGGTGATTAATCTCTGGGCGACATTTTAAATTGAATTAACCATACATTGTCTTTCAAATGTACGCATAAGCAACCGTTGCTGAAACGGATACCGTCAATCTAAGGCAGTGGTTTCCAAACTGTGGGGCGCGCCCCCTTAGGGGGGCGCGAGATTGTTTCGAAGGGGGTACGCTATATAAAAATATAATTGAGGCTTATGAACACATTCTTCATTCACATCATAGCACACACGTGTTTCTAACTCGTGTTCGCAGTAAAATATCCCTAGTTTAACAAACAAAGCCTTAGAAATTTTATTACGTTTCGTAACATCTTATTTGTGTGAAACAGGCGTTTCCGCTGTAGCTGTTTTAAAGACAAAATATCAAACTCGATTATTCGTTGAAAAAGAATTGCGGGTGGTGATATCTTCAATGACTCCCCGGTTCGAGAAACTGAAAAACAAGCGCCCATTCAGCACACTCAAAAATTATGATTATATTGTATTAAATGTGCCTAATTTAAATTAAATATAATTTCCAATCTTATTACAATTTTATGTTTATAAATGTTGTTACATTATTTTGTTCTATTATTATGTTGTTATAAACATAATTTTAGGTTAAGAAAAAGATTTGTTATAACAAATATCTTATATAATAACAATGTATTATGTATTTTTGAAGTTAAGCTGTTATAAAAAATGAGGAGGGCGCGACATTTTTTTACGGAAAAAAGGGGCCGCTAAGAGAAAAAGTTTAGAAACTACTGATCTAAGGTTTACGTTGATTTGTAGTAATTTGCGCAACGCAGTGTAGTGTGTATGACAAATATAAATTCCTTGAATATTCTCCGCTGTCGTTTTGCTTTTGCAATGAACGAGAAACGAGAATGTTTTGTAAGTTTATGTCTTGTGCTGAATAACATAACTGTTCTGGCTGATTTAACTCTGTATCATAACCATAAACAACAAGAAACAAGATATATCTCCCAGATAAAAGAAATTATAATATCTAAAACTGTTACTCGACTATCACGCACTACTATCATTTTAAATGCTTCATTTCTCATTAGATACTCGCGTTAAGGAAGTTTTTTAATTACACCTGCAATCTGTAACATTACATGATGCCATGAAAAACTATGAAATAACTTTGAATTTTAATAGTATGTTATGCATCAAGGGAGGGAAATAAGCGATTATTCCCACGTGTGCCAACTTCACACAAGGGATAATCGCGCCCTCCCGTGAAGCATATTATACTTTTCGTAACAAGTGCACAAAAATTACTGTCTTATCGGAACAAATGTCAAATATGGGTTGTGTAACTAGTTACCTAGGAAACGCCGCAAACAGCTAATAATCGTAGTCTCTAGGGAGAGAAACATGCTACCTAGGGAGAGTAACATAATGTTTCTCTCCCTAGGGGAGAAAAGCTGTGTTTCTCTCTATAAAATTAGGAAATAAGAACGTGTTTCTTGTGCATGTGTTACGAAAAATAATATTTTGAAAGTTTTAATATTTTTTTTGTATAGGCAGTTTCGTACGAGATTAAAATACGTAACAATAATATAGAAATAACAGAATACATGATTTTAGTCGTGAGGATCTTGAGAACCCTGGTTCGATCCTCACAGCCGACAAACAATTAAATCTACCCCTGTGGCTTACCCTCCACTAACATCTTTGGGGGCCGTTATTTGATGGTTGGTAACCGAACTTCACGCGAATAAATATATCACTTACCGAGATCTACTACGGGTGAGTGCGACACCCAGTAATGGGTAAAAGGCGTGATGATATATTTATTTATTTATTTAATATAATAAAGTAATCATGTAAAATAAGAGTTGTCATTAACTTGTCATTCAGTAACAGATAAAGGTCCAGTTATAGAATATGGTGGCAAGTTGGATTTCCACAATACTCAAACTGATTTCTATCATATTAAAATCATTTCAGTGATTTCCCTTCTTTGGTGGCCGTGATTTAACGACTGGTAACTGCTCTTCACGCGTGTAAATATATCACTTACCGAGATCTGCTCAGACAGAATACCACTCCTAGTAATGGATGAAAGGCGTGATGATATATTTATTAATTAATTTTTCAGTGAAGTGAAGACACGAAACTATTTTTTTGTACTTCCGTTAGGAAATAGACGTTTTATTTCACTTATTTGAGTTAGGTAATGAACTGCATTATTTAACTAGTGAAATAATGAGGTAACATAGCAACAGATATCTTGGTAGACGAATTCTGATGTGTTATTCTTTTATTTTTTGAATTTATAACTGTCATTAATATGTCAAAATTTCATAATTTCAAAACCGCTCTTTCGTATTTATTAGAACAGAAGTAGAAAAAATATTGTATGAAACTAGTATGGAAATAGGTTATTACCTTACTTATGTGTTTACATAACTCGGCTACTCATCGTCCTGCAAATTTCACATGCGTAAGGTAATAACCTTAATTTCCTTATTAGTTCCATAAATAGCTATTATTGTTCTTGCTGGTATTTTATTTAATGTGTCCCATTACAAAAGAATCAGACGTATATTTATTTATTTATCAAACAAAATTGACACAAACTTTTTTGTAAACAACTCGACAAAAAATCGGCTAATTTGGCGGGTTGTTCTAAATCAATCAAAAACATGATAAGAAAATGCCGTCGATAAATAAACAATTAATCTTTTTTGAAAGCGTTTCATTAGTTACACATTCATATTTATAACATCCATCATTAAATTTGTACTAAATTTGGAAGTTTTTTATAAAGAACAGTTGCTTGAAAAATGTTGTCTGCACCTTCAGCTGCGAAATGATTTGGTGCGCTAAGAAAATAGTCTGCCTCTGCCGCCTAACTTTTTCTTCGACGCATACAAATGATCATTTCGCGGCCTAGATACTCAAATAACTATTGTGTCATGTAAGATTTTCCTCGGTTTTATTTACTGGCTTACAATTACTTCTATATTATATCTTTTTCTTTGAGTAATTTAGTTTTATTATCATGCAAGTTTAGCTTTTTACAATTTAATTCCCAATGCCTTTCTTATATTTTATACATGACATTTATACCTCATTCTTTATTCTAAATTAATATTAATATTAAACCAATGGCTCAAACATCGTCTTTAAATATATTCAAATTTTAGTCAAGTTTATCGAATGGAAATTAATAAGTGATTTCTGTTTATATTTAAGATATCTTTTTGTATTTTATTTATTTTACTATTTTATAAGTTATCATTATTTTAGTATTTTGTGAATATTAGTAGTTTATATATTAAGGGAGTAAAGTATGCCATTATTTGTCAGGAGTGAAGATTGACTCCTGAGGATATAGCCTGAGGAATGTAATCGTTTGAGGCAAATAATGATACTTTACTCACATGTTATTTTATATACAAACAGAAAATTTATTATTTAATAAAACATGTAAAACTCGTAAGAATTAAACACATTTTCATAAACGTAAAACTATTTATTTTTTATGTTATTAACTACAATGAAATTAGTTAAACATGTCTTATATTTATGTAAATAATTTCACAGAGAAGTTTGAATGTCTCTCTCTAACAAGGGCACAAGAGCAATAAAGAAGGTTTATTGAATACTAAGAAAATTGCAATGGCCTTGAATCACTTTATTTCCCTAGAGAGTACTTGTTATTTTTTTTTATCCTTGTGCAAATGGCCTTGAATTACTTAATTTCCCCAGGGAATACTTGTCATTTTTATTTCCCTCGGTGAATAATAATGACGCACATTAAGTAATAATTTTGATAAGAATAAAGTTGACATTATTTACCGGATGTATTTAAAATAAATTTAGAACTTTGTCTTTATGTGACATTCATGCATTTTGGTCTTATATGTCCGAGTGAAAAGTTGTCATGAAAAAGTAATTTTATGATGCACTTGTTATTTTTATTACCCTTGTGCGAACGACCTTGAATCACTTTATTTCCCCGAGGAATACTTGTCATTTTTATTTCCCTCAGTAAATAATAATGTCGCACATTAAGTAATGATTTTGATAAGAATAAAGTTGACATTATTTATCGGATGTATATAAAATGAATTTAGAATTTTGTCTTGATGTTACTTTCATGCATTTTGTTCTTACATGTCCGAGTCCAAGTTGTCATTATGAAAATGTAATTTTATGATGCACTGTTATTTTTATTACCCTTGTGCGAACGGCCTTGAATCACTTTATTTCCCCAGGAATACTTATCATTTTAAAAATAATAATGACGCACATTAAGAATTAATTTTAATAAGAATAAAGTTGACATTATTTACCGGATGTATTTAAAATGAGTTTAGAACTTTGTCTTTATGTTACTCATATGTATTTTGTTCTTATATGCCCGAGTTCAAAGTTGTCATTATAAAAATGTAATTTTATGTTGACAGCTTACTAATAAAATTAACATTTTTATAATAAGTTTATAGTGACAGCTGCACATAAGTGTAAAATGCGTTAGAAGTAAAATAGAAATAACAATAAATTATTTTATTCATAGAATATCAAAATGGAAATAATAATAAAGAATTAATAGTTATTTACATATCGATCATTATGAAAACGTAATAATAATTTGTAATTTCTATCACATTAACAATTTAATATTTATATCACCGACAAGTGAGAAATGCAAATTATGTTTGTTTGTCGAAAACGCGAGCGAAGCGAGCCTTGCGAAGAAAATGATTATGCAATTTATATATACGTGTGTTAAAAATTATCGAATATATTTGCTACAAAACGTATTAAGGACTCGTGATTTACGAAAATAATTGTTGATCAATACAATATATTCTGATAATTTTGAACATCCGTGTTGTATTCTTTATGATTATATAACAAATAAAAAATGAACAGAAATCCTTCTATCACGAAATAACATCAATGACTTTAGTTTCTTGCATAAAAAACGCAATTACGACTTAGATGGTTCAGTGGTATCGAGTCGACCTGTGGCTCTTGAGAACCCTGGTTCGATCCCCACAGGCAATAAACAATTTTCACTAATTTAAATCTACCCCTGTGGCTCCACTTCCACTAATATCTTTGGGGGCCGTGATTTGACGGCTTGTAACCGCATTTCACGCGAAGAAATATATCACTTACCGGGATCTGCTACGGCAGAGTGCCACACCTAGTAATGGGTAAAAGGCGTGATGATATATTTATTTTATTTGTAACTAAGGAAAATTTTTAAGTATAATTGGTTGATTATGATATAATGAAATAAATTTATGAAGCTTGGAAAAATTTTAGCAAAAAATAACGAATTGCATATGGTGTTCTACAAACGAGGCTTTACTCGCCAAGAATTCGTTCTAATATAAAAAGTACTTGGTAAATAATATAATTTTGCATTTAGCATTCTGCATATTGGCTAGACATTCCATGGCTTGACATATTCAGTTTTATGTTTACTTTAGATATGCAAATATTTAAATTAACTTTAAAGACTTGTTGTTTTTTTTCATTTTCTCAAATGGAATAAATATGGCAATGACTTCATCAATACCTTGGAAAATAAAAATTTCTCATTTCTTAGTAGCAATCGCGATCAGAAAAATTGGAATTCCATACCCGGTTGTTTAATCAGAGATCTCGTCGGCCTTCAGAAGCAGACTAGCGGCAGTAGAATGCAAAACCATTAAGGGCATCGGCAACCAAACCACCAACCACTCTGATTCAGCGGAAAAAATAAAAAACTACACTTGCTAAAAATAACCACCTATATCATCACAGTGCAACCCAAGTTTGCACCGGTTAACTACATTTTCTACAGGTGTTAATTTCGAATACTTTTGTCTTTTGCCCGAAAGCGTAAATTTTTTACCCGATATTTTAATCATTCTTTCACGGCACGATTCTTCGGAGGCCCAGAAAAGGTGAATATTTGTTATACCAGCAATAATAAAAAATGTTTAAACATTTAGATATTGTTATCAACATAATAATTCAACGTATCAGCTTAAATATACTGTTTCTAAAAAATATTTCTTGTTCCACAACTTTGTTATCAAAATGTTCCCTGGTAAGTTTCAACCGGTTACAATAAATGTTTACTAGAATTATCAAACTACTTTTCTTGTAATTATAATAAATGCATTTTTGATAATTAACTTCAAGGTTACTTTGCTTTTAATAGGTATGTTTTTATAGATGTTACTGGCAAAGTATGAAATTCAGACAATGTGCAAAATTGTATTATTTATCATTAGGACGCATTCATGGCGAAGCTAGCTTCGCTCGCCCTTCTTGCAAATAAACCCAATCCCTAGGAGCTGAAATGAAAAATTGAGAACCCTGGTTCGATCCCCACAGCCGACAAACAATGTTCACCAATTTAAATCTACCCCTGTGGCTCCCCCTCCACTAATATCTTTGGGGGCCATGATTTGACGGCTTGTAACCGCATTTCACGCGAAAAAATATATCACTTACCGAGATCTGCTTAGGCACAGTGCCACACCCAGTAATGGGTAAAAGGCGTGATGATATATTTATTTATTTATTTAAATATTAAACTTGTTCGCTCGTATTTTAATATTCTACACATATATATTAATTTTGCACAAAATATAAATGATTGTATTGCATTTCACACTTTGCCGATGACAAACATAGTACAACAGACATAAATTGTGGCTATATTAACTTGCAGCTCTAATTATATTCTATCGAATAATACAAATTGTAGTAGAAATTAGATTCTGCTGTCAATTACGTATAAAAATAAATAAATGTTCTATAAAAAGTGGAGAAAGTTTTATAGATATTATTATTTATAATTCGGATAAAACTGTGCCATAGGCCACAGGCCAATTAACATGGGAAACAATTTTTTTGCTACTGTTGCTTTTCTAGATACTATACATACAAAACTTCAAATAAAATTTGCAGATGTTTATATTATAACCGGTAAACTATTGAACAAACCACGGATGTTGTGAGTCATAATAGACCTTAGATGTCATAAAATCCTCGCTTATACATCTATTAGCCAATTGCATCGTTGTCTCTTAAATATCATATATCACTAAAGTAAAAAAATATATCGATTTGAATTGTTGACAGCAATGTTTATTAATTCCTTTGATATTATTTCTCAATTTTTATTTAAGTTACAGTTCATCTTTGAGGAACTGAGGTGCAACTGGTCATAAATCAATTTCATTACTATTTATATAAAGTAAATACTTATCAATTAATAAAATCGAATTTGGACAAATAATAACAACAATAAAGAGACAAATTGGATTAACATCAGATTTGAATTACATGTTGTTAACGAGCATTTGACAGCAGTTCAAAGGTTCTAGGTTCAAATCCTGGCGGTATATTTCTCTCTATAATAAAGTCAGTTTACATTTTTATTTTTTCTTATATTGTTGCTGTTAAATCAAGTTTAAGGTGAATTCTGCACTTAATTCGGTCTGACGACGTTAAACAGGAACATTGATCATTTTGAAACAAAATAAGAAAACTTTATGCATACATACATACATAACATCACGCTATATCCCATTAAATGGGGCAGCACGAATCCCTGAAACATTCATATACACGATACTTGTTTCAACCACATTAACACTTCCTCCATACGAACTCTTTCCTTCCTCACAAACAAAATCCATCATCACGCAACAAACCTTCATTCACATCCATCCTGTACACCTGTTTCATAAATCTTCACTTACGCCCACTTTTCTAACAACGAATCTATGAAGAAATGAAGGCAGCATCGCCTGCGCTTGTTTAAAAATACATTTAACACAATTGCAGTTAGACGCTGTATAGTAAAAACTGAAAATGAAGAAAAAAGATGAGGAAGGAAGGGAGTATCTGCCAGAACTTGTTTTTGAAACTGAATTCCACACAATTGCAGTTGGACACTCTTTAGTAAAAACAGAAAATGAATCAAAAATATAAGAAAGGAGAATTCACCACACGTGACTGTCAACCAATAGGATCACGAATTTGTTTGAAAATGAACCAATGAAATGTAGATTTCGTCGGAAATTCATCGCTGGTGCAATTGATAACGGAAATAACACTGTTAATAATAATATGGTTACGAATAAAATAAATGATATTTTCAATATCATTTTCAGTGATGAAAATTTTGAATATTAAATGTACAAAATGTAGAATTTTCATCACTGTAATACCTAATTAATAATGTGCAAATAAATACCTAACTATTCTTGTTAATTAACTCTTGTTTGATAAATTCTCAAGCCGAATACAACTCGTAGTATGAAAATTGACAGATAATATTTTGACATAAATATACATTCGTTGTTACGGAAATAGGAAACACAAGTTGTGCTTCGCACTCGTTATGTTTCCATTTCCATAACAACTCATAATTTATGTCAAAATATTTTCAGCAATTTTCATACTACTTGTTATATTATATTATGAAAGTAGCATTTCTCTGCGCTTGTTTTTGAAGGTGAACTCCACACAATTGCAGGTAAACATTATGACTATATTTATTTGATAATTTTGGGTTTAACCCTGAATTGATCCATAACTAACTCGTGTTACTTCGATCCATCTAATATCACTTGTAAAAATTATCAATAAATTTACAATTTGAATGCAATACTAGTCGCGATGGCGCCAAATCAAAACGGATAACAAGGACCACAAGTTGAATAGAAATAGATAGAAAAGGGGTTCAACCTAATGACCCATCAAAATATCTAGGATAGTAGATCAGTTCAGGAACTATTCCTGATTCCTTTAAACATACCAATTAAACAAAAATAACCTACTAACTTACTTTAAAAGTGCCAAATAAATACAGCCTATATATTGTACATATTTTGGCAGTTAAAAGTTGAAAATATAATTAATTTGAAACATAAAATTCAAGTGCAAATAATAATGAATAATGGTTTTAAAGTTTTTACTTATTTTCTTGAAAATGAGTGGGATGAAGATAATTCAGTATATTTATAAATATGGTTATCAGTAAATATTTCTTTCATTTGAACTCGACGATTTTGAAGGTTTTTAAGAAATAGAAACGTTATTTGAGTACTTACATAAACTTCATTTGACGAGAAACTATAGTATAGAAGCTATAGATAATACATGTTTAATCTTGATTAGCTGAAAAATGTCAAAAAGAATATAATGTTAAACACTTTTGAATTTTCTTTACGTCCATCAGTACGGTGGTGTAGATAGCGATACGGAATTCGAATTCGGAGATCCCGAGATCGAATCTTACTCAAGCTAAAAATTATATGAACTACTACACTGCGGCTCGGTGAGTGCGGACCCTGTACTGTAATTGGGAGTAAGTTCCTGTTGTATAGCGTAACATAAATAAATAAAATAAAAATAGTTATTTGTGTATTAAAAGCGTAAAGTGATCTTTGTTACTCGAACACGGTAATTGCAGCGCGAGCCGAAGGCTAGAGCTGCAATAGTGTAAGAGGAACAAATCACATCTTTTTTCTACGATTGCATCTTAAATGATTAAAAAACGTATACGTACTGAAAATTAATTCGTTCTGTCAACTGTCAATATGACAAGTTTCTGTTTTATTTGTATCCCTGGTAACTATTGAAATAAGCGCGCATTTAGTATCTTTTTCGCGCATTGCCATTGGAAACGCGCGCATTTAACGTCTTTTTCGCGTGTTGCCATTGGAAACGCGCGACAAAGATATTTTTCGATTGTTCCACAGAAAACGTCAACTTTACGATGACAAATGACAGCGTAATTGTCAACTTTTCATAGCAATCGTAGAAAAAATAAATATTATTTCAAATTTATAATCTCTTCTTGAAGTACATATATGATTGTTCAATGATACATGGTGTTCTCGAATTAAACGGTCCAAAAATACAAATATAAATGTAGGATTTTAAAAGAACACAAAAAGTAAGAGCTAGAGGAATTGTATTTCGTACTGGGTGAACTTGTTTTCATTTTCGTTTTGTCTACCAATCATAATCAAGATCAAGTACATCAACATTGTATTTTTTCGCTGACCGAACTATGGAGTACTTAAGCTAGCACTGCAACTAAATACATAATTTTATTTTTCTCTAATCTATTCTTTTGTTTTTTATTCTCAGAATAAATTATTTAAACATTTTCTATTTATTTTCACGGATCTAATACAATTATTAAATAGGCTGAATTTGGTTCATTGTTAATCTAACATGATTGTATACCACTTCAAAATACAAACGTCGACAATTATGCTCTCATTTATCATCGTAAAGTTGATGGTTTCTTTGGAGCAATCGAAAAATGACTTTTTTCTGCATCTGTCAAAAAAATGTTAATTTTTTTTCACTAATATCAATACGCGAAGTACGTGACTTTTTCATCATTTACATTACCATGACAACGCGTATTTTGCGCATTATTTTGCACCCTAGAGCGCATTTTGCGCACTGTTTCGTATTCTAGTGCGCAAAATGAGTATCTCGCGCACGCTCCCTAAATATTTGTTGTCAGGTTTCAATAGTTACAATACATCAATAGTATCAAATTCATATTATTGTTGATTGTTTTCCATCAATTTACTTAAATAAATCAATAATTATTGTATTATTCTTATTTACAGGTGTACAAAAATGTTGTTTGTACTTCGTGGGCAAAATTCTTGTTTTTTGGCGCGTTCGAATGACTTTTATTGTCTCGACTAAAAGTATCATTCTCACGCACAACAAAATAACACTCATTTTGCGTACTTAATACAAAAATAACTATTTCTACGATTGCTATGAAAAGTTGAAAATTACGCTCTCATTTGTCATAGTAAAATGGAACAATCGAGAAATAACTTTGTCGTGCGTCGCCAATAGCAACGCGCGAAAAATATATTAAAAATGCTAGTTTCCAATGGCAATGCGCGAAAAAGATTAAATGTGCGCTTACTTTAATAGTTACTAGGGATACAAACAAAACATATTATATTGACAAAACAAATTTACTTTCAGTACATACGTTTTTTAATCATTTAGGATGCAATCGTAGAAAAATTATGTGTGTATCACGATAACTATTGTATATTAAGAGCGTAAAGTGATTCTTTGTTACTCGAACACGGTAATTGCAGCGCGAGCCGAAGGCAAGAGCTGCAATAGTATAAGAGGAACAAAGATACTTTACGCTCGTGATACACACATAATTTTATCTACGATTGCATCTTAAAATTATTACAAAATGTATACGTACTGAAAATAAATTCGTTCTGTCAACTGTCAATATGACAAGTTTCTATTTTGTTTGTATCTCTGGTAAGTATTGAAATAAGCGCGCATTTATTATCTTTTTCCCGCGTCGCCATTGAAAACACGCGCATTTAATATCTATATTTCTAGAAAGATATTTTTCGATTGTTCCACAGAAAATGTCAACTTTACGATAACAAATGAGAGCGTAATTGTCAACTTTTTATAGCAATCGTAGAAAAAAGTTATATTTCGATTGTTCAAAAGAAATCGTCAACTGTACGGATAACAAATGAGAGCGTAATTATCAACTTTTCATAACAATCATAAAAAATAACTATTTAATAATATTTTAATAATTTGTAAAACGCTACAAATATGTTGAATTAGTAAAACAATTTCGTTTATTGTTTGTTAACGCTGCAAAGTTCAGTGACTTGACACTTGGGAATTTTTAGAAAATAAACACTAAAATTGTATTCATTACCGAAGGCTTCATCCATAATTACAGTCACCACAGCCACAGATAACTATAATTGTTCTTTTGTTAAATGTCATTCATCAGCCACAATCTAAATAATCAAGCACGAAGACACTGGCCACACAAATAATGTAAACACAGAGAAAGCGAAAGTATTTTAAACAATTTCCCATTACCAGACGTTTATTATTATTAATTCCTCGGATGGCGATGGCTATGACCAGTTTCTCTGCACTTAAACAGAAATCTAAGACTTGTCGAGGCCATATTGCACCTGCAACTAAACGTGATAGTTAGCACATGTTCAGATTTGAAAAGCATCTCTCTTTGATGATTAATCTTTAATGATGGCAATTAAAACTATTTATTGTGTGTGTAATCTAATAAGAAAATTATTACTGCTATTTATAACTTATTCTTGTAGTTGGATAATTGTTTTCTGATTAATTTTTACTGTCGCCATTGATTACTTTTTAACTTTCTTTCTTTGTTGACACTAAACTTCAAACATAGTTAATGTTTTCTTCACTATTTTTGTAATTTTAATTAAATTTCATTTAATTTTTCTAATTTATGTCATAAATAATTATAAATAAATAAATATATCATCAAACTTTTTACCCATTATTATTTAATTCGCGGTGGCCGAGCGTGTTAAAGCATATCTCTTAACATACTGTGACGTCACCCGAACCAAGGTTCGTCAGTTCGAATCCGCCTGTCGACAATGTGTGATTTGTCGTTAAATATAAAAATACAGTTACATGTATTTATCACACTCGGGCGCTATAAGCTAGTCACTTATACGCCTTAAATAATGTAGCATTCGACTACGAAAACCGGCAGTACGGCAGTGGAAAAACTGCGGCTCGGTGTGTTCGGTAGGCCTAGGCCCGATCTCGGGCTGTAGCGCCATTAGAAGAAGAAGATTATTTAATTCGTTTTTGTTTTTTTAAATAAATAAATATATACATTATCACGCCATTTTACCCATGACTGAGTATGGCACTCTGCCGAATCAGATCTCGGTAAGTAATATATTTTTTTGCGTGAAGTGTGGTTACCAGCCGTCAAATCACAACCTCCAAAGATATTAGTGGAGGAGGAGCCACAGGGGTAGATTTTAATTTGGTGAAAATTGTTTGTCGACTGTGGGGATTGAACCAGGATTCTCAAGATCCACAGGCCGACTCGATACCACATTAATTATAATTTGTGCCGCAAGCTTTAAGACGCTCCCGTTAGTAAATAATTATAATTATTAATCGTAATTGCAAATTAATTAGGTGTGAACAATGATATCGAGTCGGCCTGTGGATCTTGAGAACCCTGATTCGATTCCCACAGCCGACATCAATTTAAATCTACCCCTGTGGCTCCCCCTCCACTAACATTTTTGAGGGCCGTGATTTGAAGGCTGGTAACCGCACTTCACGCGAAGATATATTTCACTTACCGAGATCTGCTAAGGCAGAATGCCTCACCCACTAATGGGTAAAAGCTGTGATGATATATTTTTATTATATATTTATGAACAATGATTTATTGTTTGGCGGACACTGTTTATAAGCTAGTAAAGGACATATGTTCGCTTTAGATTCTAAAATCGCACAAAGTTGAGTTTCAAGTTGTAAAACGACTAGTGTCCATATTTCACATTAATTAGAAGCTAGATATAAAGTTTTTACGCAAAGTTTATAAGTTTAATGATGTTTAATGGTATAAACATATTTAAAATAGCTCTATTTATAAGCAAGTAAAGGACAAAAGTTCGCTTTAGATTCTAAAATCGCAGAAAGTTGAGTTTCAAGTTGTAAAACGACTTGTGTCCATATTTCACATAAATTAAAAGCTAGATATAAAGTTTTTACGCAAAGTTTATAAGTTTAATGATGTTTAATAATATAAACATATTTATGTTCGACTGCATCATATTACCTTGTTTTATGACACTGTTTACTGTCCATAATCGGGTACTTTATTGGACTAGTACGATAAAAATGCAAAATTGGACTGCTGTCAATGTCACATTAAAACAAAATTCAAAAGAAATATTTAAACACGATTTTCTGTAGGTATTATATGTGACTTCATACAATTGTTAAATATTCTCTTGCATTACATGTACGTATTCAATGTCTTCATCCATCTCAACACTTTTTTCACTTTGACAATTTGATAAATAAAGCAACAGATGCATAACAACGCAGCACACTTTGAGATGCAATGAAATGTTTTAAATATAGGTACTGACATAATCATATTTTAAGAGAAAATATTCTCCATGCAGTCGAACATAAAACGTTGTATGCAACTCGTACATAATCGGACTTTATAGACTCGCCTTATTTATTAGCCTCGCTCGCTACGCTCGCTCTGCCATCAAATTCGGCTCGTCCAATAAAGACCCAAATTATGTACTTGTTACATAAACTAGTATTAAAACATCTCTATTTATAAGCAAGTAAAGGACAAAAGTTCGCTTTAGATTCTAAAATCGCAGAAAGTTGAGTTTCAAGTTGTAAAACGACTTGTGTCCATATTTCACATAAATTATAAGCTAGATATAAAGTTTTTACGCAAAGTTTATAAGTTTAATGATGTTTAATAGTATAAACATATTTAAAACATCTCTATTTATAAGCAAGTAAAGGACAAAAGTTCGCTTTAGATTCTAAAATCGCAGAAAGTTGAGTTTCAAGTTGTAAAACGACTTGTGTCCATATTTCACATAAATTATAAGCTAGATATAAAGTTTTTACGCAAAGTTTATAAGTTTAATGATGTTTAATAGTATAAACATATTTAAAACATCTCTATTTATAAGCAAGTAAAGGACAAAACTTCGCTTTAGATTCTAGAATCGCAGAAAGTCGGGTTTAAAGTTGTAAAACGACTAATGTCCATATGTCACATATATTATAAGCTAGATTTAAAGAAAAATATATATATAAAATAAACACTTGGTTAAGTCTCACAAAATTCAGCTTCCAAGTCACCTTATGAGGGCATCGTCAGAGGCTGGCTAGCACAGTTGTTGTTGTTATTTTATATTTTTTATTAAACCTAGTTTCACCAAGTGTATGGATGACAATTAATTTTGTCTTTGTTGTTATTTAGATTTAAAGTTTTTACACAAAGTTTATAACTTTAATGATCTTTAGTAGTTTAAACATTTCGAACATCAGTCCTGAAAATCTCCATCGAACACTTTTATGCGATATCACTCCAGATAAAGCATTTAAATTATACAATTATGTCAATATTGCTCTAAAAATTAGATCATTTATATGTAATGAATAATACAACATACACACATATTTAATATTTTGTAATAATTGAACATATTCTGTACCTTATTACGTATCAATCTCTTTGTATAGATATTTATCTAAAACAAATAAATATTATTATTATTATTATTAGTTTAAATATATTTAAAATATCTCTATTTATAAGCAAGTAAAGGACAAAAGTCAGGCGCGGTGGCCGAGCGTGTTAAGGCACATCTCTTAGCACACTGTGACGTCACCCGAACCAAGGTTCGTCAGTTCGAATCCGCCTGTCGACAATGTGTGATTTGTCGTAAAATATAAAAAATACAGCTACATGTATTTATCACACTCGGGCGCTATAAGCTAGTCACTTATACGTCTTAAATAATATAGCATTTGACTACGAAAACCGGCAGTACGGCAGTGTAAAAACTGCGGCTCGGTGTGTCCGGTAGGCCCAGGCCCGATTTGGGCTGTAGCGCCACAGATGATGATGATGAAAGGACAAAAGTTAAAAAAAAATGATTTCCCTTGTTATGAAGCTTGGTCTCTATTTATTTAAGACATTTATGTTCTTCTGCCAACATGCAACAAGTAGCGTATGATTTAACGCTATGTGGCTCACATGTCTCTCCATTATCAATGCACACTTGATGCAATTGACTAACTACCGGCCACACTACTACAAATGCAGTTATGAATCCCGTCAGTGCTAATGTCTATATTTAACTGAATAACTGTTTAACAAATAAATGAAAAAAATTAAATTAGTGTCTGTAACGGACTACATATATGAGAAGGTAAACAAACAGTGAATGGAAGGTAAATACTGAAGGTAAACGTTAGAAGCTTTTAGATGAATTTTCTTTACAGTGATTTTCAAACTTTGTTTATTTTGTGTAGGCGATAAACAATCAGGGTTTCCACTATCATTACTTCCTTAATTACTTTTATTTATTTATTTATTTATTTATGTTGTGCTGTACAACTGGAATTTAATCCTAATTACAGTACAGGGCCCGCACTCACTGAGCCGCAGTGTGGTAGTTTATATAATTTTTAGCTTGAGTGCGATTCGAACTCGGGATCTCCGGATTCGAATCCACACCACCGTACTGACGGACTTTGGTGAAATTAAATTAAAATTGTACTGTAAAACTTGACTTGAGGGCCAAACCTGAAGTTGGCTGCAGAAGAAGCTGCTTCTGGCTTGAATTCAGGAGTACCAACTTAAAAAAAAAAACACCCCTAACCATGCCAAACCTAGTACAGAACGCATTTTTATGATAAATATATTTTTAAACAGATGTACTCGAATTTTATTACAAACAAAATTTTGTTTCGTTAGTAAAAAAAACACCCCTAACAAATATAGTTCACATTTCAAATTGCTCGGCTTTTAACGTTAAGTTGGTACTCCTGAATTCAAGTCAGAAGCGGCTTGTTCCGCAGCCAACTTCAGGTTTGGCCCCCAAGTCAAGTTTAGCCAATTGTACTATAATTCGTTCCGTGAGAGATTATAGTAACATACATATTTGATCTTGATTCTGATAGAAACGACAAAATGAAGACATATTTACCTAGCTTCAAAAGCTTATGACAGTGACAGCTCTAATTGTGCTTCAAATAAACATTGCGTGTAATTTAATTACGTGTTTTAAACTGACCTATATATTTTATGAAACAATATTATCTATCAACATTTATAAAAATGTGAAACAATAAAATTGGTTTTGCGCTGTCCATGTCACATTTTTTGTATGTTATGTAAACATATCATGAACATCATAAAATATATCATCACGTCTTTTACCCATTACTGGACGTAGCACACTGCTGTAGCAGATCTTGGTCAAATCACGGTCTTCAAAGATATTTTTGGTGGGGGAGCCACAGGTAATTTGGTGAAATAGCTATTTGTGTAGAGTGATTCTTTGTTACTCGAGCACGATAATTGCAGCGCGAACCGAAGGCTAGAGCTGCAGTAGTGTAAGAGGAACAAATACACTTTACGCTCGTGATCACATCTTAAATTATTGAAAAAACGTATACGTACAGAAAATAAATTCGTTCTGTCAACTGTCAATATGACAAATTTCTATTTTGTTTGTATCCCTGGTATAACTACTGAAATAAGCGCGCATTTATTATCTTTTTCGCGCGTTGCCATTAACGCGCACTTTAATATCTTTTTCGCGACAAAGATATTTTTCGATTGTTCCACAGAAAACGTCAACTTTACGATGACAAATGAGAGCGTAATTGTCAACTTTTCATAGAAATCGTAGAAAAATTGTTTTTTCTCTGTATGATTAGAACTCGGATTCTCCACAGTCCAATTCGATACCACTGATCCACCAACACCATAAAAATACAAAATTATGGAAAAAAAATATCGCATCTTTAGTACAAGATCATGATTATAAAATTTATGTTACTTAACTTCAAAATCGTTAAAATTTTTATGTCGTGCAGAAATAACTTTTTTCTAAATATGTTTAAATCTCACCAATAAATAAAAATGTTAATATTGCATTTTCTAAAGTAAGAAAATTTTTATATAAATTCACTAGAACTCAAAATATGTTGTAATCCTTTTATCTATAATGAACAGTATATTGTACAATACTTGAATACTAATATTCAAGATTTATATGATAAATAAAGAAAGCCTACGTATCAAAGAATAGAGGTAATAATTTAAAAAGCAATTATTTCGGAACTGTTGATAATGAGTTATAGTAGTCTTGCAGTACGGGTGCGAGGATGCTCAGGATATATTTGATGTAAAATGAAGCCATGTTAGCTAATGTTTTATATTAAACTAGGTGCTGAGAACAAATTTCAATAACTTTTATTGTTTTATTCAAAGGCATTTTGTGAATAATAATTTGAGAACAGTTAACTGTTGTAAATATGGTTATTAAGCAACTAATTAGTAACTCTTAGTTGGGAGGTCAAACGAACCAGTCAAGAAGTTTGAGAAATTTACAACTTCAACATTCAGAAGAATCTGAAATTGCTCGTAAGAAATTTCCTATTTTCTACAGCACAGTCGTCGCTGATAATATCCATAACAAAACCGTTAACCGTCTTTCCACTTTCGTGTTTGTTTCTAAACATTCCCACTGTCTCTGTTCCTTTGTCAGTTCTGGTTTCTTTACACTTGATCCGGTTATTCGTTTGTTATTGTTATAAACACGTTGTTTGATTCTTTAGCTATGACTGCATGAAGTTTGTTTGTAGATTTTTATCTTTACAGTCGTAAAGAAACAAGAAGCTTGCTTTATTTTAATTGTTACTTGTATTAATAAAACGGTTAGATGTACAACTGTTTTTATGAAGGTAGGTACAAGTTTTGAAAGTGTTAGGAAAGCTAACAGTTGTATTCTAATTAGATCAGAGATATTTACTTTAAAGAAGTGGATTCTATATGTAGTTCAGACAGAGTTGGATTTAGAAGTTTGCTGGACGCAGTATCAAATTTTATGAAATGCGGTAAATCTATTGTCACTTTGCCATAAGATTTCATCAAAAAATTGTACGATTTGATTCGTCGATTTCAATCAAATTTGATCTTTTTTTGTTAGATGACCATTATGTATTTCATTTAAATGTCATGTTTACTGGTAAATAAATTAGTAATTTTCTGGGATAGATGGCTCAGTGGTATCGAGTCGGCCTGTGGATCTTGAGAAACCTGGTTCGATCCCCAAAGCGACAAACTATTTTTTACCAAATAAATCTATCCCTGTGGCTTTTCCTCCACTAACATCTTTGAGGGTCGTGATTTGACGGCTGGTAACCGCATTTCACGTGAAGAAATATATCACTTACCGAAAGTGCCACACCCAATAATGGGTAAAAGGCGTGTTGATGTATTTATATTTATTTATTTTAAATTGAAAATGGTTATAGTACCTAATACAATTATTGCACTAGTTTATAAAGTAATATTAATAATTCGTCGCATTACGTGTTTATTATAAGGAATTTTGCCACATTACTAGACCATTTTAATGTTTCTCTTTCAAATAATAATAATACCCAAGATATGAGCGGAAATTAAAATGAACATTGTTTTTTTTTCAAATTATTTTAATTTTTTAAATGATGAATGATACACAGATAGAAAAATTGCAGATACTCACTGTAGAAAACTAAAACATGTTTTTCTACTGTCAAAAAATTTCACTTTTGTCACCAATATCAGTACGCGAAATTGATTGATTTTTTCATCATTTATATTATCATGACAACGCGTATTTCGCGCACTACTTCACACACTAATGCGCTAAATGAGTATTTTGCGCAAGCTTCCAAATTATTTTTATGTCCCGTTCCATTGGTTACAACACATCAATAGTAACAAATTCATATTATTTTTAATTGTATTATTCAATTTACTTAAATAAATTAATAATTATTGGTTTTTTGTTCTTTTTTTGACAGTTGTAAAAATTGTTTGTATTTCGTGGACAAAATTATTGGTTTTTTGGCGCGTTTGAATGATTTTTTGTTTCGACTAAAAGTTACATTTTCAAGTGCAACAAAAAGAAAAACACTTCTTTCGCGCATTTAATACAAAAATAACTATTTTCATCCACCCAACTTTAAGAATAGTTGACAGTTAGTAATTTGAAAAGCTTAGTTTTTCCTCTTTCCTTTGACCAAGATTGGAAGGCTTCGTTTGCGATGAAATCTCTGCTAGTAGCTAGTAGCTATTTTTTTAGGGCAAACCACGCCCACTGTAGGAATGCATTTTGAATTCTTGTATACTTCAATTTTTGTCTTGTTTCTCTGCAAAAACTAAACTTAAATTTTATGTTTGATTTAAATAAATAAAAGCAAATCGAAATAAAATTTACTGAATTCTTCTTAGTAAAATCAACTTACCTTCCTAAAAACAAAGTTATAACAATCTACTTACAGTGTTAGGAGTGGAAAAAAAAGGTTTACGTAGTTTAAATTTTGATTTATAGAAAGAAGGAACAATACATAAATACGCAGACTGTAATTATAGGCTCTGTTTTTGCCTGTTTTAAGAGGGTGTTTTATCTATCTCTAACATGTTAAAACCGTGCTCTTAGAACACCCAAAAACAGAGCTTGTGCTACCAGCCATAGTGTTTAGAGATAAATTTGTGAAGTACGAGTTCGGTCCTGAGTTCAGAATGAAAGGTTGTATCTTCTTATTTGATCTCCTCGACTCGAATTCATAGTTACTGTGACACAGAATCCAATAAGACATTACAAAATCACTTGCACATACAGTTCTTACAAAACAGATACATTTTCTCACATTAGCAGTTTTATACACAACACAAATGTCAAATATTTCAATTCATTACACTAATTATTTTTATAAAAACATTGTAATAGTAAACAGGCACGTATATAAATAAAAAATTCACGATGTTAAAGTACGTCAAGTATGAAATAATATATTGTTTTTTAATTTGACAGTAAAATATTTAGCTAAGTGCAATACACGGAATAGGAACTGATTGTTAAGTAAAACCAATTGAATGTAAAAGAAACACTAAGAATTTTATAACTACTTTCGATTAATACTTTTACAAATGTTCAATGCATCAGTGAACACAATAAGATAAGTGAAAATGTTGATAACTTGATATAATTCAAAATTATATGCATATCTGTAAAGTTATTATTATCAGTACCGTAACATTTAGTTATTTCTAAAACATATAATTTAATACGACCATTTTAGAAATTCAAATAGAATTCTTTAATTCACTTAAATAGAACACAACAATACTAGTTGTTGGTAACCTATAAGTAAAGCTATTCGATAAATAATAGAAATTGAGAATTTGTGTTCTTTAATTTATATTTCATCATCATCTGTGGCGCTACAGCCCAAATCGGGCACACCGAGCCGCAGTTTTTACACTGCCGTACTGCCGGTTTTCGTAGTCAAATGCTACATTATTTAAGACGTATAAGTGACTAGCTTATAGCGCCCGAGTGTGATAAATACATGTACCTGTATTTTAGTTTTTACGACAAATCACACATTATCGACAGGCGGATTTGAACTGACGAACCTTGGTTCGGGTGACGTCACAGTATGTTAAGAGATGTGCCTTAACACGCTCGGCCACCGCGCCTGTTTATATTTAAAATATGTTTTAATGGGCGTAATTCTGCAATATATCTTTAAGATAATTTACATGTGGGTTAATTGAAAAGACTATTAATTTTATATTTAAATATGTTGGTATCCACTCAAGACTGGATTAAATAATATTACACTTCGATATATATTTTTCTTGGAATATGTTGATCCTGAGTTTCAATTTTGGGAAGGAATATATGGCTTTAGGATCCTTGAATACTATTATTTATTTATTTTATTTATTTTATATTTATTGGACGTTTCGATGGTTAACCCATCATCTTCAGCATTTATTAGAACAAAATTAATTTCCAAACCTAATACATATCTGTTTTTTACATTGTCAATTTTTTTTAATATAGCTGAAATTAGCTTTTACGTTTATGACTGTTGCTCATCTGTGAAGCTAATTTCAGCTATATTTTTAATAATTAACAATGTAAAAAACAGGTATGTATTAGGATTGGAAAATAATTTTGTTCTAATAAATACTGATGATGATGGGTTAATCATCGAAATGTCCAATAAATAAATAAAAGTATTCATGGATCCTAAAGCCATATATTCCTTTCCAAAACTTTGATATATACAGGGTATTTCATAACTTATATTTATAACTTCCGTATTTTTATTTGTTTATTTTTACACAAATTAGTTCATCTTATTTCATTGTTTCATTACAATTCACTGCTGTTCATTATTAGAAAAATAAAGAGTTGTGCTTGTATTTTGTAAATCTTGGAGAAGAATTTTGATAGAGTGGATTGGTTGAAATTAATGGAAATGTTAAAGATAAAAGAAGTAGACTGGAAAGAAAGAAGACTGATTGGGAAGTTGTGTATACAGAACAACAGAGTGCAGTAAAACGATGGGTTAAGTCAGTGAATTTAAGTAGAAAAAGGAGTAAAATCAGGCTGTTATCGGTCACCCACATTGTTTAACTTCAACCTTGAAGATATAATCTAGGAAGCTCTAGGTGAAGAAGATAATTTAGGAGCAGACGAATTAAGTGCATATAGTTTTTAGATAATATGACAGGATTCAGAAGGCTTCAAAAGAATGAGACACGTATAAATAAATAGACGAAGACCATGAAAGTAGGAAATAACAAACTAATAAAATAAACTAAATAAATATATCATCACGCCTTTTACCCATTACTGGATGTGGCAATCTACCGTAGCAGACCACAGTAAGTGATATATTTCTTCACGTAAACAAACTGATAGGTGTAGTAATAGAAGAAGAAAAAATCGAATAAGTAGAAATGTTTGTATGGGAAGTATGATGAAGAAGAACTAAAAAAGTGAAATGTATATTGAAAAAAAAAAACAGCATTCAATAACATGAAACGATTGGCAACGAACATTGTAGAAATATAAAAAAAAGTTTATGAAATGCTATGTATATAATGTGTAATTTTATGAATCTGAAACAAGGACATGAGAAAAGCAGACAGGAAGAGAATAAACATTTTTGAAATGTGGTCTTAAAGAAGGACGGAGAAAATTAAGTGGACGGACAAGATAAGAAATGAGAAAGTATTACAAAGAGTAGAAATAAGAGACGGTCTGTTGGAGATAATAATGAGACGGGAAACAAACTGAGCTAATCATTTTTTGAGGCAATATATTTATATTTATTTATTTGTTTCTCTGCATAACAGGAACTTAATCCCAATTATAGTACAGGAGGCCTACAGCATATATTGAAATCCAAACCACTCAGTACGGTGGTGTGGATAGCGATACGGAATTCGACTCCGGAAATCCCGAGTTCGAATCGCACTCAAGCTAAAAATCATATTAACTACCACATTGCGGCTCGGTGAGTGCGGACCCTGTACTGTAATTGGGATTAAATTAATGTTGTACAGCGTAATATAAATAAATAAATAAATAAATATTCGTATTTTTTTGATATAATTTGAAGTTTGTGAGATTTGAACGTATAAACTCTTGCTTTTTAATTAAGAATCGCAAATTGTATCTGACTTTTATCCCCTGGGTTATGATTGTCTTTATTGAAAGCAGATTTAGAAGAAATGACTGACGAAGAGCGTAAGAGAGGAAAGAGGAAAATGAAACTCTTGGATGAGCTGAAGGAGGTACTGGCGTGGCAGAGTGGGATGAGGGGACGAGCACAGGGCAGAGAAAGTTGGTGGATGCCATAGCACGTGCCCAAGGGCAGAAAACTTGATGATACAAGAAGTCATAGACAGTGGATTCAACTTGTGGCTACAAAGCAAGTTTTCATCTTTCGAATCTCGTTGATTTAAATGTATATAATGAAATATAAAATATATCATCACGCCGTTTAACCATTACTGGGTGTGGCACTCTGCCATAGCAAATCTCTGTAAGTGATATATTTCTTCGCTCGAAATGTATATAAGAAGAAATACTATGATTCAGTGTTTCGTATTTCTATTGCAGACCCATGGTACACTATCATTGGATTTAAGTTTCTGTTGTGCAAAATTGTAAATAAATAAATAAAAATATGAACTCGTGTGAGAAATGAATCCGTAGCTGTATTATTTAAATATTTAACGCCCACAAATTAGCATAAAACTGAAATTACAAGTATAAATACCTTTTGTTAAAATGTTTATAAAATTTTATTATTCGGCACCGGTTGAATTTTTCTTTCGAATATTATTGTTTGACTGTTCTAGTCAATAAAGTTAAGTAATAAATAAACAAATAAATGTATTTTTTAATAGTTTTTTGATAAGATACTTACATTTATGACAAACAATTTTCACCACATTGAAACTACCCCTGTTTCTCTCTCTCCACCACTTTGAAATTTTAAATGGGAACCCCCATTTTTTATTGTACATTCGGATAGTACGCCTAAAACTAAGTAGGTTTTGTATGAAACTTTTTTCCTATTCGCGATAGAAAAATAATTATTGTTATAATTCCCATTTAAGATTTCAAAGTGGCCTCCCGCCCCACCTCCAGAGGGTGGTGGCGGGGATCGTGTTTGGTGACATAAGGTAGCTTTTTGAAAAATATTAGACACGAGTTTTTTTTTTTTTATTCGATCTGTATTTCTCGAGAGATTTCATTAATAGGGTAGATGGCTCAGTGGTATCGAGTAGGCCTGTCGATCTTGAGAACCCTGGTTTGATCCTCATGGCCTACAAACAATTTTCACCAATTTTAGTCTACCCCTGTGGCTTCCTCTCCACTAATATCTTTGGGGACCGTCATTTGATGGCTGGTAACCGCATTTCATGCGAAGAAATATATCACTTATTGAGATTTGCTTCGGCAAAGTTCCACACCCAGTAATGGGTAAAATACGTGATGCTATATTTATTTATTTATTTATTTATTTAATTATTTATTTATTTATTTATTTATATATTTATTTATCTGAGTCTTGCATGTGCTTTTAGCGTTCTTTTCAATGATGTGTCTTGGTAAAAGAGTTCTCGTTTTTTTTTATTTTAAAACAGCTCTTTTCTATTTATACTCTTAAAATATCCACCAGGAAATATATATAATACCTATAAAAATAATATGTTACTATTTTTATGACGGTTTGTAAAAATATGTAAAGATTTTCTAAAATTCTAGTTTTCAAAGTTATCATGTAAACATCAAGTTTTAAAGCCTACGCACTGAGCTACATTTCAAATTTCACAAATTCTCCCGAGAGACTTCAATGCCAGTGCAGAACACTAACCTTATTCCGCCTACAAATTGGAATACATTTCATTCTTCGTACATTCCTCATACTTCGTATCTTATCTTAGCGTTGTTCTCGTCTTGCTTTAAGGAACTGACTTGACAAGACATTTTTATAAGTTATATGCTACCTCAGTAGAGGATTGCACTATTTAATACTAGATTGTAATTATTTAAAAAAACTTTGAATATATGTAAGATTTGGGAATAGTATATTACATAATAAGTCAGGAAAGTGATGCTTTACTTGACGAAGCGGTTGTTTGAAGTACGAGGCCGTCAGGCCGAGTATTTTAATTCGCTGAGTCAAGTAAAACACTTTCCTGACGTATTATGTATACTATTTTTTCTGAAATCGTTCATAATTATATTTTATCAATATAATTACTAATAAATATTTCAAAATGTTTAATTTTTTGGTAAGAATCATATTGGCAGCAAACTACATATCCAAGGTGATAACAAAAGTTGTTGAAAACAATATCTTATGTGAAAATTGAATATATTTGTGTCAAAAGTAATATTGTTGACAGAGAAGATTTCTTTATAATGTTGGAAAATATAGATGAAAATGAGTATGAGGCGGTATTTTCAAGTACTCCTCCTGAAATCTTAAATCAAGCAACTGCGGCTGTTGAAAATTTATTACCGAGCAAGTCCAAAGACCGATATGATAAAGAGTATGAAATTTTCATGGATTGGAAAAAGCAAAATAATTTGTCAGCAAATGTGCTACTTGCTTATTTTATTTACTGAATCTCCAATAAATTTAGCTTCAAATTCGCCAGTGTCATACATAAACTTTAGTAATTTAAGCAATTGTATATTTAGTATTAATATTATTGATAAAAATAAATAAAAATCTTATTAAATTTTTTAGTTATTTAGTTTATTTATTTGAGTCAGGTAAACACTTACTTTCCATACTAAAATGCGTCAGGAAAGTAGGCATTTTCTTGACGATTTCAGAAAAAATTATTTATACTTATATTTAAATAAATAAAGGCACAAAAAAACTTAAAAAAATATATCATCATGTCTTTTACCCAGGCGGGGCACTCTTCTGTAGCAGATTTCAGTAAGTGATATATTTATAATGGGGTAGGTGGCTCAGTGGTATCGAGTTGCCTTGTGGATCTTGAGAACCATGGTTCGATCCCCACTGCCGACAAACAATTTGCACCAATTTAAAGCTACCCCTGTGGCTCCCTCTCCACTAATATGTTTGGGGGCCGTGATTTGACGGCTGGTAACCACATTTCACGCGAAGAAATATATCACTTACTGAGATCTGCTACTGCATAGTGCCACACCCAGTAATGGGTAAAAGGCGTGATGATATATTTATTTTATTTATATATTTATACGCGTGAAATGCGGGTAACAGCCGTCAAAATAATAGCCCTCTAAGGTATTTATGGTATCGAGTCGGCATGTGGATCTTTAGAACCCTGGTTCAATCTCCCTCCTCACTAACATCTTTGGAGGTCGTGATTTGACGGCTGAAATATATCACTTACCGAGATCTGCTCTGGGATAATCTTTGGTGAAGACAATTTCATATATCTTGAAATACATTCAGCTGCAGAAATATTACAGCTACATAACCTGCAGAATTTATGGCACGTACGGTGTCAACGACAAGTTACAAACAAACGAAAGTCGCATGTAGGTTTCACAGTTTACACTTGCGGACAAAGAAATGTCAGGTGTGGTCGCAAATATTTCTGTTTTTTGCATTTTTGCGTTTTTGTTGTGCGTAGTTCTGAGTCTACGATACGTATCGTAATCATTTACATATTGGTAATATGTAAATAGTTTACGATTTAATTATGAAATCGTTTGAAACTTGGTGTTAAGAAAATTCGATTTGTTTGTAAATGATGACGGTCGTGTTTTAGGACTCTAATTGATGGCATGTGACTTTAATTTTCGCTGTTTGTTTTGACGGTAAATATACATGTTTATTTTAAACAAAGAAAATGAGAAACTTGAGAATTGAGAAATTTTTTGTTATTTGTTGTAAACAAACTAATAAAACTATATTTAATTTACATATATAATTTATACACGTTGCCATGGATACGTCATCGAACTACAGTTGTCATGGTACTCGTAATAATAATGAAATGTAGGACAAGACAATTTTTATTTTTTATTAATATCTTAGAATTAAATAGTATTTGTTTAAAACTTGTATGTTTTTAAATTTATAAAATATATGTAGTGTCATTCCCTAGAGACCTCATTTTAATTTCTATAAAAAAATATAGTTACTTTTTTCAAGTAATATATTCTGAATTGGAGCAAAATAGTATAGAATAGAAAAATGGACTATTGTGCTTTGATATGTTTTATATTTAATCAATTGAAGTATCTAAAACATAGTATGGTATGAATCAAGGGAGGGAAACAAGGGATAATCGCGCCCTCCCGTGAAGCATATTATACTTTTTGTAACAAGTGCACAAAAATTACTGTCTTATCGGGACAAATGTCAAATATGGGTTGCTTAACTAGTTTCCTAGGAAACATCGGAAACATCTAATAATCGTAGTCTCTATGGAGAGAAACATGCTACCTAGGGAGAGAAACATAATATTTCTCTCCCTAGGGAAGAAAAGCAGTGTTTCTCTCTCTAAAATTAGGGAATAAGAACGTGTTTCTTGTGCATGTGTTACGAAAATACTATTATACTGTTTCAAACATAAGCCTTAAATTTCGTTGATAAATTTTAGTCGAGTGGTTTTAATTCATTATTGGATGTTGCAACACTACATATGCAGATCTCGTTGGATACAATTATAATAATTATATATTATAATAATTAGGCTCATTTGCACATCTTCTATTATACGTAAAAAATATGTTTTTGTAGTATTTCTTTCCAAACCTCAACAATAACAGTACGAGTATAGTCAGTAGCAATAACGAAGCAATTTACATGAATGAAGAGAAGCGCCTGCATCTGTGATCTGCGCCGTCTGCGTTTCTCGGCGCTGCGCTGCCATCGACTCGGCACTTTGCTTGTTAATGTGATATTTATGCGCGGTGCTGGCGGTGCAGCGATGCTTCTGCTCGGTACACCGTACACTGCAAGTGCATGTGCATGTGCATGTCGTTTAAATTGTCGCTCAAGTCACGTTCTGGAATTATATGCGCCCACGTTGTATGTTGGATTTACATAGGATTTGTTAGGTTGATCCGCGTTCCTAGTGGAAATGGATTGTAAGGATGTTGTGTTGATAAATTAATGGAATTATGGAAGTGAAACATGAGTAATGAATAAAGTGATCATATTTTTTTCGACTTACAAGTAACACTACCCAGCCGTCACTCTAATAGAACTCCAAAAAATATTGAACCCCTATTTTTTTTCGTCCGGAAGTTGCTTTTTAGGGGTACAAACCATGTCTGAAAGGTGGTAAAAGCAAGAATCGCCATAAATGAATTTAAATGATACCAAAATATTATTCAACATTGGTTACTCAAGGGTAACCTCGAAAATAGATTCAGCGACCCCAAAAACCCCCGAGTAACTAGTTTTGAACCTAAAACTCTATTTCAGTTGAATATCGTAATTTCATCGTCCCATCTCCTTTTTAACTCTTTTAAAGAGTTCATATGATCAAAATGACCCCGTAAATAGATTTTGGCGATCTCAAAAACTCCTGGGAAATCATGATTTTCATTATGCTTATTTATGATTTGCTCTTTGATTAGTAAATTTCACAATAATATCAATAACTTCGTTGGATATAAATAACAATTTAAAAAAACTATCCAAAATCGACTCAATATTTCAGTATTTTTAGCACGAATAAAATTTTACTGTTTTGCTCTAAATACAAATTATTCTAGAATTTAGTTCATTTTAGTTTTATTTATGTTTCAAACTAGTATCTTAGTAGAATTCATAAATGGAAAAAATATTTTAAATATATTAAGTTACAAGATAAAAACTGAATTTCAGGTCAGTATTGACCTGCTTTCGTCTCGGCAAAGGTTAAAAGAATAATAAATCTTATCTAATTTATTTCTAAAAATTTAACTTTCTGATAGAGTAGTGTATATTAAAATAATTTGTGAACTTGACTACGTACGAGTATAACACTTCTGTCTTGATTTACAAATAACAATTTTTAACACAGGTACGAAAATAAATATTGAATTTGATTTTTTATGCTTTTGCAGATGTCAGCTTTGTTAAAAAATATAAAAGAAGAAACAATTTTTTGGTAAAATTGCATACTCGTATCTTACAGTTATAGTACTTGTGTTCCACTCGTGCAAATTAATACGTTGTTGAAATGCACTCAAAAAAAAATCCAGAAAGGATCAATGCTTTAGGGAAATAAGTGATAATTTATTTTTCGTAACACATGCGCAAGAAACACGTTCTTATTCCCTAATTTTAGAGAGAGAAGCACTGCTTTTCTCCCCTGTGTCTCTCGCTAGGTACCATGTTTCTCTCCCTAGAGAGATGCTTCTCTCCCTAGAGACTACGATTATTAGCTGTTTGCGGCGTTTCCTAGGTAACTAGTTACGCAACCCATATTTGACATTTGTCCTGATAAGACAGTAATTTTTGTGCACTTGTTACGAAAAGTATAATATGTTTCACGGGAGGGTGCGATTATCCCTTGTGTGAAGTTGACAAACCTCGACTTCCGCTCGAGCCTTCAGCCCTCGCTTACGTCTCGGTTTGTCAACTTCACACGCGGGAATAATCGCTTGTTTGCCTCCCTTGATGCATAACATACTATTTTTCGAAAAAACTCAGTAATGGGAAAGGTTTTAAAAAACCCAGTGGTCTGGGCAAATCTAAGAAATCCGGGTTTCTGACAATCCCGTAATAATGAGCTTAATTTAAAGCTGATACCTCTAGAATCATAAATCCCTGTATTGCTATTCAATGAATACATACTTTTATTTGTCAAGTGAGATATCAAAAAAATACGACTGTTTGAATGGTTCAGATTCAGGTCCAACAACAAGCTGATTGCCTCCTGTACTGTAATTGGAATTAAGTTCTTGTTGTGCAGAATAGCAAATAAATAAATATATTGCCGAGTTTTTCCATTCTGCGAATCATGCGGCATGTGTAAGTTTCTGCTTATAATTTGCGGTTCTTGCGAAGAATTTTAACGACATTGGCAACTGCTCCAACCATTCAAATATTCTCATTGGCACTGATGCACGTGATTTATTTATGTTATTTTTACTTTACAGTTAGTGCTCGATACTCGTACACAGCACACACCTTTAAATTAGAGATAATTGGTTGCCGTTCGCGAAAAAAAAGCGCTATTCAAACACGCCCTAGTTTTTTATTCTTAATTTAATTCTGTGACACGAAAATTGTTTGATAAGATGTCTATCTTTTAATATAAATGGTTGCATTCTGGAACTAATTATCCTAATTGCAGTGGCGCCTTCTTCTCAATTAGTGAAATGACAAACTGTCTAATATAATTTGGCGAGAAATTGTAGAACGTGATGAGCAAACAGGAATTTAGCGCATTTGGTCGTATACTCAAGGATAGAACAATGATTTGCTTTTGTTAATATTTATTTACTAGAGAGTAATATTGTCCAATAGCTATTAAATATAACACTACAGTTGTAAACATTTATTTTGCAACATGATAAATGTATTTTTACGCGTTTACATTCACGGATATGAAAGATACTAAAGAATTCAATTATTATTTGTTCATGTTTAGATTGTGTGTAGAGTATAGTATGTCTGGAACAGCGCTTCCTAAATTCTGAGAATCGGTCCCGGCTATTTAATTTTTATTATTTGTTAATTTGTTTTCCATATTATATAATCTAATATAAGCAATTTTGGTCTGTTTGTTTATGTGTGATAAATAAAGCCCGGATTTTTAGGCAATTGCCTAGATTCAAATTTTAATATACTTCAGGCAATTTCATTTTTCTATACATAGGTAATATGTTTACGTGTAATCTAAGGTTTTTTTTCGTGCCTTAGAGCCTATTTTTTCTATATTTTGGTTATTGTGCCTATTTTATCTTATACAGCCTATTTTGCCTATTTTTGTTGTCTATTCTAACTTTTATTGAGCAGACAAGGTTTATCATCTACTTCGTTGACTAATTCAGCACTCGACAAAGTGTTTCAACCTAAACTATAATATTTAAAGTACTTATTTTAATCAGGTTTTTGTGTGTGAATTTAAAATTCCGAAAGAAAAAACGTTTTTTAGTCAAAATTTTACGTGGCAATTCAATTGTATCTTTGCCATTAATCAATGGAGCTGAGGTAACTTTAGACGATATGGCTAAATATACGAACGCTTCTGTCACATTTTGTGATGTCGAACGAAATTTTCAGCTTACAAGCAAGTTCTGACAGACCGAAGACAGTCCCTTTCCGAAAATTTCATGGAGCAATTGCTCGTAATATTTTGTGAATTAAAGTTTACTACATAATTTGAATTTGCATAATAGTTAATAAAATGAGAACCCTACATTATTATTTTTCAGATTACGTTAATTTTTGTTTAAAATGATTATTCTAACGAAGAGTAGATACGAGTACCAATATTAGAAAAAGGATTCGTTTATTTTTTTAAAACAAATTATTTAAATTTAGGCTGCCTAAAATCCCGCCTATTTGAGAGTAATTACCAGCCTATATGCCTGCTTATTTGGGTGTTTTTAAGTGCCTAAATATCCGGGCTTTAGTGATAAAGATATCGAAATCTGCTCGTAACGATTTAGATGAAACTTGGTATTCTAATGTTTTCTATCCCTATCTAAGTTTGAACCCCCGGAAATTTAATTTTTTCTACGATTACTATGAAAAGTAGACAATTACGCTCTTATTTGTCATCGTAAAGTTTACATTTTCTATGGCACAATCGGAATTTTTTTTTGTCGCACGTCTTCAATGGTATCGCGCGAAAAAGATATTAAATGCGCGCTTATTTCAATAGTTACCAGGGATACAAACAAAACAGAAACTTGTCATATTGACAGTTGACAGATCGAATTTATTTTAATATGCAATTGTAGAAATAAGTATGTGAGTATCACGAGCGTAAAGTGTTTTTGTTCCTCTTGCACTATTGCAGCTCTCGCCTTCGGTTCGCGCTGCAATTACCGTGCTGGAGTAACAAAGTATCACTTTACGCTCTTAATACATAAATAACTATAGTATTTTGAAAGAAAATTGGAGAAGAAACTTCATGGAAATTTAGTTCTTAATTAGTAATGTAGGGCAATGTACTCACAACACTAATTGTTTTCAAGATATGAGTAAAAATTTGAAAGAAAATCCATAAGAAAAGTTTTCTTGTATCTATTTCTTAGTTTCTTATATTTTAGTTTATAGTTTCCATCTTCCGTCATTTCTCGAGCAAAGCTCTGTCTTCCAGATATGTATTTACATAAAAAGCAAAGCAGTCAAGTGAAAACAATAATAATTATTGTTTTTACTTATCTTATTGATAGGTTGAATCGTTCTGGATATTTACATTATTTAAATTTTTGAAAGTCTGTTTAAATGCTTTCCATATTTATTTAAGCCAAGGCAAAAATAAACAGTGTTTAACTTGAACTTGAAATGCAATTTTAAGTTAGTATTCAAGCTTAACTTAAAACAATTTAAATTGTCAATTACATATATTGTTACCCCCAAAAAATAAACCAATGGAGGAATATAAAATCTTCTGTACAATACGTCTTTTGGAAAATATTTCAATTTAAAGTTGGATAAGGCGTCAACGGTTCAATTTAGTTAGAAAAATGGACTATTGGGCTTTGATATTTTTTATATTTAATCAATTGACCTATCTAAAACATGTTTTATTACATTTCTTTATTTATCATTAAAAATATTTCTTTATTATGTTTCTCTGTACAACAGGAATTTAATCCCAATTACAGTACAGGATCCGGTCTCACCGAGGCGCAGTGTTTTCATATATTTTTAACTTGAGTAAGATTCGATCTCTGAATTTTCGAATTCGAATACTGACATGTAAATGATAATGCTCTGATACTATATGTATTCTTATCCTTCGATTCATTGGCTTGTACCACAAGCTTTGTTTTTGAATACTTTAAAACATTAGGAAGTTGTAATACTTTGCTAAATCTGTGTAATACACTTAATAACGATTGAAGATTATACCAATTGAAACGTTGTGTTATATATTTCTAAAAAATAAAAACAATGAGAGTTCGAAATTCATCTTTTATGTGTAATACACTGTTTTTTTTTTTCGCTGACATGGACCCTTTGCAGGTTGTAGTCGACCCTTGGGGATCACTGGTTTAGACCAAAATGCCAGTTACATCAATAAAACTTAAATTTTAAACTTGGTTTAATTTTATAAAAATTGTAGTTACATATCATATGGTATAATTGATATGACTGTCAAATAAGTTTTTTTATATATGAACTAAATTTAATATTTAAATTTTGTTGGTGCAACTGATCAAAAAGTCTTCATTTCTATATCGCGATTTTCTCATGTCAATTACACTCGTCCATTTTTACCAAATGTAACAAAGTGAAACAATTCAGAATTAGTTTTTTTTATAATTAGGATTTTTCATTATCAACTCAGCTCCGAAAGATACAGACAAACTAAATATTATCTTTAGTATTTTTTTTTGTAAAGTTGAGTTGACAGAGTTTTGGTTATCAAATTTATTAGTGCATATGTTTGTAATAATTTCAGTATTCATCGATCATTATTTATCGAGTTTATGGCTTCTCTGAATTGTCGCGCTTGTTAGCTATTATTTGATGACATATCTGGGTAAATTATTAGCTGTGCGTTGGTCTGAGATAGCTTTTGATCTTTGTATTTCATCCCTTAGAAGCGACAAATAGGCAGTGGTGGTTTAGCTTTTGGATTGACAAGATGTAGTCTTGCCATGTAGTAACTTTAGTTCATATGTTGTTGTTGTTTGCCATCTTCGGTCAAGTTGTTTAAATACAGATTTAATATATTTCGTTTAATATCTATCACTTTTGTAATTTAGTAACTTTTCTATTTTTTTTATGTTGTGAATATATCTTAATAAACATTAAATTTTGAATAATGATTAACTTATTCGCCCAGCTCTTGCTCGTGTTACACAAACAACAACAGAAAACTTGAATCCAGTTGTCGTAGGTCAAATAACTTGAAAAATGTTTCAGAGTTAATTCACTCTACTTCATATTTATTTATTTATGTTACGCTGTACAACAGAAACTTAATCCCAATTACAGTACAGGGTCCGCACTCACCGAGTCGCAGTGCAGTAGTTCATATAACTTTTAGCTTGAGTGAGATTCGAACTAGGGATTTCCGGATTCGAATTCCGCTATCCACACCACCGTACTAATGAACATATTGAACATATCTAAGTAATAGTATAAAATGTTGTGTTAAAGAAGGAAAGTATTAGTTTAGAAAACGTTGTAGAAACAATTGTAGTGCAATTGTAGGTTTTAGTAAGTGATAGGAATACAAGGAAATGAATGTGTATCTTTGAGGTGAAAGAATCATGTTGAGAGGTGTATAATTTTACGTTAAAATTGGTCATGTGTGTTTGTAAGTATGGGTGTGTTTTTGAACAGTTTCTTCATCGGTTACAAGTTCTTTACGTAACGGTGAACACGCGATATGTTCTGTCTCGAGACTTATCTGCTCAAATAAAAGTTTCTCTACACTTCTAACAACTGTACCGAAAATACAATACATTCTATCACGAGTAATTTAGTCTTCTAGTATTTCGTTTAGTACTTTTTTCTGAAAAATATCTTCACAAGAGTTAAGTTTATATCGGACAAATTGTATTCACGAAAACGTGGTTGCTTGGATACAATTGACAAGATCATTTGAGATTAAAAAAGGTACAGAAATATTGTCAAATTGTTCGAGTCGTTTTATCTTAAAGAAATTAAGCATATAATTATTTCGTTTGAGAAAAACTAAATCTCCCGTGATATTAAATAATAATAAATAAATATATCATCACGCTTTTTACCCATTACTGGGTGTAGCACTCTTCCGTAGCAAATCTTTGTACATAGTGCGGATACTAGCTGTTATATCACGTCCTCCAAAGATGTTATTGGAGGGGCAACCATATGGGTAATTTTAATGTGGTGAAAATTGTTTGTCGGTTGTAGGAATAGAACCCGGATTTTCAAATCCATTGTCCGATTCGATATTTATTGATATAATTTACTGAATTTTCACGGCTCTATTAGAAAGTAATTTTTTACCTTCACTTGAGGGAAGAAAGTAATACATTTCATCCCTAGGGAGGAAAGTAAATTTTTCTTTTCTAAGGAGAAACTGAAAAGCAACGGTAATCTGGGTTAATCATATAATTTGATATTAGTAATATTCATGTGCCATCTGTTAAGAGACATAATAAATCTTATCCAAATTTCTAATTTATTTCGATAAATTTTACTTTTTGATAGATTAGTGCAAAAATTATATGTATACTTCATAAAGAAAACATCATTCTTTCCTTCGTATAGTAATAACTTTTCTTCACTTGGAAACAAATGTCCTGTTTATTCGATGTCAAACTGATATTAAAACGTTAAAAGTTAAAGTTTTTATACGTAGCGAAAATTACAAAAAAAAATAGTTTTCATATGAAGATTTTAAATTCAAAAGTGTCTAATTGGCATTAGTAATAAAAATTAGATTTTTATTTTAAAATAAAAAACATTTTTTGTTAGTACATAATTACTTTTATTATTGCATTTTTGATAGAATAAAGAGTAGTATAGGGTAGGTGGCTCAGTAGTATTCCTCCGCTAACATCTTTGGAGCTGTGATTTGACGGCTTTTAACCGCACTTCACGCGAAGAAATATATCACTTACCGAGATCTCCTTCGGCAGAGTACCACATCCAGTAATGGGTAAAAGGCGTCATGATATATTTATTTATAAATAATCGCTACGTATTTATTTTAATGACATCCATATTTCAAAAAAAAATAAATTATTAAAATTAAATTTTTGTATTTACTCTCATTTTGAACGTTTTCCAGCTCTGGGTATCAAATGCAAATTTAAAGGTTTTATTTTGGCCCGCAATAAAGATTATGCACCATTGTATTAGAGGCAAATTTGGACAATGTAACTTCAATAGACTTGTTAGTAATACGAGTATTTAACTGTTATGTGGACGAATGACTAATTGTTCTTTATTAGTATTAGTTCCATCATTTAATGAATCTCGTAATGTCTGTAAGAGTTGAAGTAGTGATTCTGTGATTAGAAAAGTTGAATTATTCGACGATGCTATTTATTTATTTATTTTATTTTGCTACCCAACAGGAACAAGTCCCAATAACAGGATTGCACTAGCACATACATAAAATTATAACATTATAAACAGATACAGGTGTACAGATACAAGTAATAAATAAAATAAATAAATAAATATATCATCACGCCTTTTACCCATCACTGGGTGTGGCACTCTGCCTAAGCAGATCTCGGTAAGTGATATATTTCTTCGCGTGAAGTGCGGTTACCGGCCGTCAAATCACGGCCTCCAAAGATATTAGTGGTGGAGGAGCCACAGGGGTAGATTTTTTAAATTGGTGAAAATTGTTTGTCGGCTGTGGGGATCGAACCAGGGTAACAAGTAATAGAAAAGGAAAATTACAATTGGTAACAGATCATTAAATTATGTATTCTTGAAAACCTTGATTGAGCTAGAAAAAATATCGGGAGCAGAATTAGAAACACATTAAATATTGTACAAGTTAATAACTTGATTTAAGGCTGAGTTTCTTTTACAACTTACTAAATTAAAAAGTTCTTTTCCTCTTATAAAATAATTTGGTGCTCTAAAGTATATTTGTTCTACTAAATTATTATTATTAATGGGGTAGGTGGCTCAGTGGTATCGAGTCGGTCTGTGGATATTGAGAACCCTAATTCAATCCCCACAGCCAACAAACAATTTTCACCAATTTAAATTTACCCCTGTGGCTCCCCCTCCATTAATATCTTTGGGGAGCCATGGTTTGACGGCTGGTAACCGTACTTCAGGCGAAGAAATATATCACTTACCGAGATCTGCTTCGGCAGAGTGCCACACCCAGTAATGGGTTAAAGGTGTAATGATATATTTATTTATTTTAATTTTAATTATCACAACTGAATACATTGTTGACAATTTTATATAAAAATAACAAATCATAAATTTTTCGTCTGTAATCAAGAGACATTAAATTAAAGTTATTATTGAGATAGTATAAGTAGGTATATTATCTATGGATTTTGAATAAAATATTTTTTATCCTACACGTACAGAAAATAGGATTTTACTGCGTGTAAACGAGCAAGAAAGTAGACAATTGCCGGACTGACCGGCAAAATATCAAAAAAATGCCTAGTAAATTCCAGAAAATTTTACTAAACTATCCAGCCAAGGAATTTCTATAAATAACTGTTCAAATTGTACATTTAATTTCCAAATATCTAAATAAATTTTTTTTTTTTTTTTGTGGCTTCTTGGCGGACCAACTACTTAGGTCATATGCCGCCATTACGCCCTGATCCGCGTTTTAGGTCTTTTTGTCAACAGCAACGCGGGTTTTTCTCTGGACGGTCACCCATCCAAATACTCCCCGCACGCAACGTTGCTTAACTCGCGTTATCGCTTGGATCAGTATCAACGAGTTGTGCCATGGCCGTTGACAAATAAAATTTATTTACTGTGCTATTTTGTTTGTTGTGTAGGACAGTGGTTCCCACACCAAACGTTTACCATGTGTGGCACTGCAAATTGCAACTGTTAGGTAGGCCAAAATTTGAGAACCACTGGTGTAGGATAAAAAATATTGTGTGCTACACGCCAGTAAAGTGCTTTTTCTGGTCCTCAAGAAGTATCCAGCCTCAGCTTTGCCTCGGCTGTCTATTCCATCTTTCGGACCAGAAAAAAAGCTACTTTACTGCCTAGCAGCACAAATAGCTATTGCAAATATAGAAAACATTTCATATCAGGAGAAATTTAAAATCATTTATTTTTTCATTTTTTAATGTTAACATTATAATTTCTAAAGAGAAATATGGAGTATTGAGATCGCAGAGAAATTCTATCATGTACTTACTTCAGGTTCGCTTAGACACTTATTAAGCCGTAAGTTAATGACATTTACTATTTACTAACATTGTTCATGTATCTATTAATCATTTATTTGCATAGCATTTGAATAAAATCTGAATACATGAACTGTTTAGTATAATGAGATATAATTAAATTAGTTATATTTTGACAGCATTTCTTTGAAATCAGTTGAAACAAAATTTACATTTGTGTCAAGGAGAATATGTAGTTTACTACACACTTCGACGTGTAAGTAATTCACATTTTTAATTCACATTCTCTTTGGATTTCGTAATCCTATTTATTTATTTACTTCGCATTAAATAGCACCCAGGAAGTATAATTATCTAACACAAACTTAATCTACACTGAAACGAATTTTAAATTAAGTTTTCCTTTTTCGTAACTTAAATCATCTTCGCCATTCACATATTTTTTATAAAACAATTGCTTTTGTTGGTTTTCGTTGTTAATTGCTTAAAACAATTGATTGTTTTTGTTCAAAGCGTGCTTGAATTACGAAAATAATAAACAATTAAGTACATGCTAAGATTTTCAATTGTTGGTAATGAGTCACTATACAACTTTTCAAGTTTGACGTGTTGGAAAAGAAATTTTGTATTTAAGCACAGCTGTTTATCTGAGCCGGTAGCTGTCAAACCGTGTCTAATTTTACTATTTTAAATTGATTCTAGACAACTTAAGGCTCGTGTCATGTTTTGCGGTTGTCACATGTCGTTTCGCATATTTTGAAAGTCAATTGGACGAAACTCTTAACTGGAACTTTTGTTACATTTTCAGTGAACAAAGAATTACAATCTTTTCATTATCGTTTTTATTTCATAGTTATTTGTTACTAATGGAACTTGTAAATATGTCATTTGAATACATGTGCGTTAAACATATGTCTTTCATCGTTTAACAATAAATAATAGGTATTAATCATTTGATAGGAAATAGCAATACGCAATGTAAATACATTGGTGTTTTGTGTGATTATTATATTATAATTTTATTTAAATTTTTGCTTTTACTTTTCTCCTTTGATGTGTAATTTTAAAATAAATTTTGGTTTACAAATACCATTTTATTTCGGACTATACTATTCATATTTTTTCTATATTCTCTGAAAAGAAATTAATTTTAAAATGTATTTTATTTTTCGCATATTGCTACATTGTCTGTTTTATGCTGGGTTTAATTTACAAATATATGTATATAATTATAAAATATACATATCTGCATTTACTGGTTCATGATAAATTTAAGTAATTAATAAAATATAAAACTAAACACTTGTCTAAGTCTCACAAAATTCAGTCTCCAAGTCAACTTATGAGGGCATCGTCAGAGGGTGGCCAGCACAGTTAGTAACCATAGATGCGTTTCGATCATATTAGAACTCATCAGTATGGTATAACACACTCCTTCACCTAGAACAAAGTTCACATGAAGGAGCTGTATGACGAAGAACTGTGCCAGCAGAAAATAAGATCTCTAACAAACAGTAAAATGACATGTGAAGTTCTGTAAGACAAGTGTTTAGTTTGATATTTTATTATTAAATCTTGTTTCACTAAGTGAGCATTCAAAGACAATTAATTTTGTCTTTGTTGTTTTTTATTTAAATTGCTATTTAAGTAATTTATGTTTAGATTTTACATTTAAAATATCACCATATATTATATTCTAAATCTAAATTTGCGAATTCTTGTTTTAGTTGTTTGTTATGTGCAAATCTAACCTTACTTTTATTATATGTGATATATTATTAATATCATAGAGATGGGGACACGAACCGAAAAAAATTGGGGTTCATTTACGGTTAACGGTTTTTACATCACTGTAACTTCGGTTTAGTTTATTGGTTACGGTTTTAAACAAAAATACGTTTTGGTTTCACTTTCGGTTATTTAAAATAATAAATTTTGGTTTCGTTACAGTTTAAGTATTTTTCGGTTACGGTTTTTTACGGTTCTGGTTCAAAGTGCTTTTACAACACCTAATTTATAAACGCGCACTATACAATTACAGTATATTATTTATGTAAATAATTCGCAAATTTTCTAAAATAATTTGTATTTTTGTTTTCTACAATTTTACAGTCCTATTACCAGGGCCGGATTTAGACTTGATAAGGCCCTAAGTTATTTGAGATATGGGGCCCTTTATAAGCCCAGATATTCTATGCCAGTGACAATTTTTTTGGGTGGTCCCCAAGAAAATGGGGGCCCTAAGCTTGTGAAGCTTATACGTAAATTCTGCACTGCCTATTACGACAGAAAAGACTGCAGCTATATAAAAATATAAAAACTAAAAAAAAAAATAAACATATCATCACGCCTTTTACCCATTACTGGTTGTAGCACTCTGCCAAAGCAGATCTCGGTAAGTTATATATTTTGTCGCATGAAATGCGGTTACCAGCCGTCAAATCACGGCCCTCAGAGATATTAGTGGAGAGGGAGCCACAGGAGTAGATTTAAATTGATGAAAATTGTTTGTCGGCTGTGGGGATAATAACTTATATTTTTCTTTGTATTCTTACTATTTTCGGTTCAGTACTTTATTTATACCGGTTTAAATTTACGGTTTTAGAACTGAAATAATATCAGTTCGGTTACGTTTTCAGTTACAGAATCAATTAAATGTTCGTTTAATTTTCAATTTCCATATTACAAGACAAAAAATATTTTTCGGTTATCGAGTACTGATTCATTAAAAGGCGAATATCGGTGCGGTTTTCGGTTACGATTTCATTACGGTTCAGATCCCTACATAGAGGTTATGTCATCTAATTTGTATCAAACCAAGAGACAAATTGTATAAAGTTAATTGACTGCATTTCACAACTTTTAATTCACTATAAACCAAAAATGTAAGTTGAAAATTTTACATCTAGTAGTGAAATTCTGTGTAAATCCATAAGTTTTGTAGAAACAAGAAGATTGTCATTTGATGCGTTGTCATCGTAGTAGAACTGGTTTTTTTTTGTTCATGCATTCAGTGTAAAACGAGGTGTAAAGTAAACCGTTATAAAATATTATTATCTACGACTACTTGGAAACGACTTAATACATCAATGATATACAGTTATTTGAGTTAGGTAATATATTTCATAACTATACAAGTTATTTAATGAACTCATTATCTAACAAATTTTTATTTACACAAGAACAGGTAGACATCAGAATAGACTAAATCACCACCCGAACTACTTGACTGTAAATCTGTTAAACAATGAAAATGAAGTTAGGAGATTGAAGAGAAATATACCCTCTTGACTTATGTACATAAACAATATATTTCATATTTCATTTTACATATTTATTAACTGAAGTGATATTATAAATATTAACTTCTTGCTTGTGTTATACTTATATCAGATTTACTGGTTGGCTGGATAAGTCAGGTGTAAATATCAATACATATATACATACATAACATCACGCTATATCCCATTAAATGGGGTAGCACGAACACGTAAAACTGAAAATGAAGTAAAAAAAGATGAGGAAGGAAGGGAGTATCCTGCTCTTGTTTTTGAAACTGAATTCAACACAATTGCAGTTGGACAGTCTATAGTAAAAACAGAAAATGAATCAAAAGATAAGAAAGGAAGGGACATCTGCCTGCTTTTTTTTAAGGTGAACTCCACACAATTGCAGGTAAACACTCGAAAAATCTAATCTAAAATCAAGAATCATAAGCTAGTCCTTAGTCATCATATTTATCCTACAATTAATTTTCTCCAAACATTCCTATCCTGACACACCACTTTTGCTTCAACCACATTCATAATTCTTTTCATACAAGTTCGTTTATTCTTCACGCTCAGAATCTTTCGCTCACGCAACAACCCTTCAATCATATTTATCTATTTGTTCCTAGGTCGTCAATATCAATATCAATGTAATCATAATTAAAAAAAAATTAGATTTACAAAAATTATGGATAAAAAAGTTATCAAAACTTTTTGAAACATAAAACAATTTCAAGAATATAACCTATTTATTATAAATCTTGATCACACATTTCTTGAATATTGATAAATATATTTCAGATGACGTCATTTACGCTAAATATTTTGTATGTGATTCCTTACATCTATAATGCTGTAATAATGTTCTTATCCCACTAGTAACATAAGTAACTATTATATAACTATAAAATGTTAACATTTTATGTTTGCGATTCTGCTCAAGTAGTCCATCTTTTTTGAACAACTCGATTTATTTTTACATTGCTATTTGCGACAGCCATTGAAAACGTTCATTTCTAAAATGTTTGAAGTAAATATTTCAAAATATTTGCCTCGGCTATTGCCTCATTTGCCAAGTTAATTTAACCAATCATGTCACAGCTTAAATATACAAATAACCATCTATAAAATATTATTAAGTTTTGTTTAAAAATAATTTAGTGTTTACTTTTCTAGTTTATAAACTATTTGAAAGTAATAAAATATATATTTTTATATATAAAATAACATATTTTAATGTTCAGTTGTCAATGTCAAATTTATTTCACCATTCGACTGAATGATAATCGTCCTTTTCAAATTTATTTCTTAGTAAACTATTATTCGTAACTGGAACCCGAGTTACGACATAAGACATTCATCCACTGATCCAATTCTCGTGTGACTGGGCTTTTCAATAAAAGCTGTTAGCAGACAGGAATCGCACCTGGAAACTGTAGGGCCACCTGGCCTCAAGTCATTGTCAATGTTATAGTCAGTATGAGCTATTGTCTGAGAGCTGAGGGATACTCGTATGTACGTTTTATAGTATATTATGTACCAAGTTTTTTAAACGTCTCTTTAGTTATGAGTGTATAAAAAAACGAGTATCTGAAGAGTTTATAAAACGAGTTGTATTCTATACTTTATCTACACTAGCAAATTAAGACAATAAACAAATGTAAAGTTTTATTAATCATTTGAAAAGTAAGGTTAAATTACAATGGCAGATATAGGAAGCTAACTTCACCCCGTATTTAATATGTTAGTTGTTATATTCCATCCGTGACAAAAACGTTCGAAGTCACAGCTTATCAACATGTGATTAAGATGTTATTTAGAGCTATGGAAACTAGTACGTTAATAGTATATTACATAACGAGAATTGTAACAAGCACATTACGTGCGAGTGAAAATTTCTCAAATCCACAGGCCGACTTAATACGACTAAGCTACCTACTCCATGTAACTATTGAAGTAAGCGCGAAATTAATATCTTTTTCGCACGTTGCCATTAGAAACGCGCACATTTAATATCTTTTTAGTGCGTTGCCATTGGAAACGCGCGACAAAGTAATTTTTCGATTCCTCCGCAGAAAACTTTTTTTTTATGATGACAAATGTCAATTTTTCATAGCAATCGTAGAAAAAGTTTATTTTGTTCCTATTGCAAAGAATATTTCAGTTCTTTACTAAGTATATAAAAAAAAAATAAAACAAATTTGTTTTGTTCATTTATTTTTTATTTTTGTAATTATCTTAAGAATCAGTATTCGCTTTAAAAGCTGGATTCATGGAAAAAATATTATTTACTCATACTCATGAGAGAGGTTTTTTCCCTCTGACTCGGTCGTATGTACATTTAAAAAATGTTTTATACCTAAAAATGTATGTGTGAAAACGGCAACTTTGTTTAAAATTTACTCGCGTAAAATATATAGTATTTTAGTTGTTGACCTTTTTTTCATACGAGCAATATTTTATCGCACGGGTTTAATCCGTGAGATAAACAGAATCGAATTATAAACATCATATTAAAAGTGGTGGCTAGAGGAGAGCGTATAAAAAGTTTAAAAGTTTACGAGTTTAAAACAACGACATTTTAATCTTCTAACAAAGTTCTTAGTAAATTTATTAGTGTAACAAAAAAAATATCATAAAAAACGACAATTAATATAATTTTCATAATTTGAACTGATTTCAATGCGATATTTTTTGTTTATTTAATAAATAAATTTATAAGAAGCTTTATTCGGAGATCGAAATACCGGTCATAAATTTTATTCAGGTATAATCATAGACATGTGTAAAGTCTGTATTTAATAAGGTGGTAGAACAACCCTAGGCTAAATTTCACCCTTCACGATTGTAAAAAAAACTGCGTCATAGTACTCTGAATACACGTATGCTACCAGATGCCACCTAAAAAACCAAACCATTTAACAGACTCCACACATTGCAAACCACTGCTCAAACCGAATCATTCTACAACTATCCAGGTGTTCATATTTCAATTACATCATTCCATCCACAGACTGGTGCAGTCAGTGGCTGTGCGTACGTTTAGAAAAACCCACATTTCTCAGTGCTGGTCTCGCGATTGCGTTCGCAGTTCCGCGTATCGCTGTGGCCGCGGCCGCGGCGGTGTGGTATAACGACCGCTCGGGTGGTGCACTCACCTCAGACGTGGTACGTGGACGCGCGCACTCCGACCAACTAACAGAGCAGTGGAGTAGATGTTGAGGCAGAGCAATGGGTTACTTTATGAGAGATGTAGTGTAGCTGAGGCAGGAGGACAGAATAGATTAGAGGGGAATGAGATTGAGATGTAATGAAAGATATACTCAATTATAATTGGTCATATGATGCCTTCGTTGCTTGTTGTTGATGGTATGACGACAGCACGTGGAGTATAATGGTATACTCGTATATTGTTCTAAAGCGATCACAGAGATTAAAAAAAATAAGTATACTCATTTATAATTGGTCATATGATGCCTTCGTTGCTAGTTGTCGATGATATGACGATGGCACGTGGAGTTCAATAGTACACATTGTTGCAAAGCCATCACTAGTGGGTCTCCAGATTATTCTGGAGCGAAATTCCGGAAAATAATCTGGTTTTCTAATCCTTACTCTCGATATTCACCTGGTACAAGACTGATGACTACGATAGGAATTATGAGGAATGGAATGCTCGTATTAACAATGAGAATACTAAAAATATACGTTCATCTCGAATGCTAAATAATCGTAAATTCTCCGATGTTCTGTGTTTTTTAAAAACTTATTTCAAAAATTAGCTAGAAGTATAAATTAAATATGTATATCATGTTTTTTTTATTTAATTAAAAAGAAATCATATATTTTTAATTAAAGTTTTTATTAAAAAATATATTTTTTGTTTTGTTCACATCCAATGTTTGTCGTAAATTCTCCAATGTTCTGTGTTTTTAAAACTTATTAAAATTAACTAGACGTATAAATTAAATATTTATTTCCAGTCTTTTAAAAAATTTAATTAAAAACTTCATTTATTATTATTATTTAAAGTTTTCTTTGACTTCGAAAATAGATTCAGCGACTTCAAAACCCCCCAAGTTTTGAACCTAAAACTCTATTTCAGTTGAATATCGTAATTTCATCCACCCATCCCCTTTTTAACCCCTTAATAAAGTGCATATGATCAAAATGACCCCAAAAATAGATTTTGGCGATCTCAAAAATCCCTGGATAACCAATGTTGAACGCGTAATATTTTGGTATTATTTAATTTTATTTATGACGATTCTTTGCTTTTACCACTTTCAGAGGTGGTTTCTACCCCTAAAAAGCAACTTCCGGAAGAAAAAAAATAGGGGTTCAATATTTTTTAGAGTTCTATTAGTGTGCCAAGTTTCATTTAAATCGGTGAGTGACAGTTGGGTAGTGTTACTTCTTAGTGGGGGTTCCTAATAATAGATTGCAAATTTGACTCGTGAAATATTTTTGATAAAACATGAATTAATGCTAATAGCCAATACATAAACAATCTAATTCTTCAAAGAGTTTTAGCTAATTGCGAATTTTAGATTATTTAAATTAAACTATCTATATTATCCAAAAAGTTAAAATAAACCCTTATATAATCTTGTTGTCATTTAGTTTTCGGATATATATATTTAAACGAATTTTAATAAGATTAATTAATACAAAATTTAGGATTAGCTAAAAATCTTTTGTAAATAGGGCTATAAATGTTTATATAAGCGATATTCTTCTAATTTTATGACAAAAAATATAAAAGTACTTTCTATAAGTAGTGTCTTATATCAATGTCAGATTAAGAAAATTTGAAACTAGCAAAATTATAATTCAGTTCATTTTATTCGTCAAAAAAACTTGCTCTATACATATTAGATTTTGGGGGCCTATACATTTTAAGCTATAAATAATGACATAGTAATAAATCTAGATCTACCTATTTATTTTTTATCCATGATATGTATCCATATTTGTAAATCGAGTTGTTATTAAAACTAAATGCGAAATGACATTCATATTTTTTGCATTTATATTTGTTACACCTCTTTATTATAAGTATACATTCGTTTTAGATCAATCATCTACTAACTTGATTCCATTATCATTATAGAAATTATCTCAATTGAATCCATTTAGATATGTATCAGATGTACTATCATCACTTATTCACTTCATTTTAATTTAGTTTGATCATCTCTAACTTTCTAGTTAAATTATCAAGATTGCTCAACCTACTGTTTCACTTAAACATTTGCGAATAATCTTATTAAAATGCACTTAACATTTTTTACTAGTATCATATAATCATCTTCGCACTTTTTGCCACTTATGATCATCATTTTGCACTTCTACTAATTTCATTTCTAAAATGAGTATCAATAATATTCTAAGATAAGCATTTAGCTTTAAACTTTCGATCAAATGCTGAAATCTGAAATGTCAATATTTTTAACTGACGTGTCCTTCAAATTTTTACGAAACTCTTACGAAAACCTATTCTTTATCGTTTTTAACTTTTTATATTCGTTGACCCATAAATGGTAAAATTTGTTCAGTAGAATTTCTCTCAATAGGCCTTTTTATTTAGCAGACAATTTTGTAGCTACTATTTCAAATGTATTGCAAATGGGAAAAATAGCTCTAAAACTCTATTTTAATTGATACATTAAAGCCATGTCATCCAATAACTCTGGATAAATATAAATGAGAATTCACCACACGTCACTGTTAACCAATAGGATCACGAATTTGTTTGAAAATGAACCAATGAAATGTACATTTCGTCGGAAATTCATCACTAGTGGTATTTCATCGGAAATACCACTGTTATTAATATCCTTGGTTACGAATAAAATAAATGATATTTTCAATATTTTCATAAACGTCAATTGAAAAAATTTTTTCAGTGTACATTTCATATTCAAAATTTTCATAACTGTAATAAGTAAATAAATACCTAACTATTCTTGTTAATTAACTCTTGTTTGGTAAATTCTCAAGCCGAATACAACTCGTAGTATAAAAATTGACAGATAATATTTTGACATAACAACTCATAATTTATGTCAAAATATTTTCAGCAATTTTCATATTACTTGTTATATTATATATGACAATATTTTTATGTTTAAATTCTGGTGTATTACAATTGTAATTTAATTATTAATATTATTATACAGGGTGTTTCATAACTTCAGGTACATACGTTAATGGTATATGTTATTTGATATGCTCATTACGAATCAAAAATAATTTTTTTTTAAATCGCAAATTTATTTTCTATGTTTCCCAGTCCAAAATTTTTCTTTGCCACTTACACTGGATGGATGATTATGTTAAAGTTATTAATTAAATATAATTCTATTATAAATAACTGCAAATAATTGAATTGTGTAATAATTCTTTCGTAGTACGTCAGTAGGTCAATTTATTGTCTCTTCCCTTAATGTACGGCAGCATGCATGGTTCCAGCATGACGGTGCAGCACCGCACTTTACACGTAATGCGCGGCAATACTTAACTCAAACCTTTGAGGATAGGTGGATAGGATGTGGTGGTCCTGTACAATGGCCTCCTAGATCTCCGGATCTAAATCCAATAGTTTTTTATTTTTGGGGCTATTTCAAATCATTAGTTTATGATACTGAAACTCTGGAACAACTGAGGGAACGGGTTGAAAACGCTGCTAATTTTATGAGACATCATAATTCGTTCAACGAAGCTTGCAGCGTGTCTTTAATTCACCGTGCTGCATTATTTTTGTAAAAATTATTCGAATTGTATGTGTTTTATTTATTTTAACATGTCAATTATTTTGAATACATAATAAACTATAATTATCGTTTCATTAAAAATAATTAAATTTTGTTTGTTTATTTTACTAGCATTATGTAATTTAAATTGTTGATCACCTACTTCATTGTTTGTGTTTAATAGGAAAGCGAATCCAGTGCTGTACTACAAAAAGTGTTTTAGGTAAACAACCCTTAATTTTTCGAATTTAAAAAAAATTCTTTTAAATTCATAATCAGCATATCAAACAACATATACCATTAACGTATGTACTCGAAGTTATGAAACACCCTGTATATTATGATCATACCAGTAGTAGCAAATATGTTTACTTTACTTCGGGGAAAAAATTAAAGGATATAATACAATAAGACGTACTAAAATATTTTTTAAAAAATTTGCTAAATTAAGGATGTGTACTTGAAATGAACACTTCTAGGGCCACTGCATTAGCGTGGTTTAACCTACGATTTATTTAACCTTTTTTTGGATTATAAACTAAACTAAAATTCAAGATTAACCTTTTTGAGAATCGGAATGATATTGTTTATCTCTCATTATATCTGACCTCAATCGGAAATATATTAATTTTATTGGAAACTATAAATTTAAATTGCAAATCTATCGATGTTCTAATGAATTATTAGAATTAAATGATTTATAATTAATGTATTGGTATCAGTAGGTGACGAAGGCGGAACTTAAATTATTTTTATTTTCGCAAAACTAACATGGAAACTTGTACAATATATAATTATAATTTTTTTTCTCATATTTTTATACTATCTAGTATACAACAACGTAACACTATTTGTTATTGGATAATTTTTTATATAATATGAGAAACATTTTTAAAAGAATGGAATCTAATTTAAAATATAAATGCAAGTTCACACCATTTTCTCAATAATTATACTAATTTATGTTTTTATTTCTAGGTAAGTAATGCCACGTACGAATCTGCTTTCATCGGCTGCGTCCAATTTCCAAAGGTAACATCAAAATTACGATAATCGATGCTATTAGTACTAAAAGATGATTCAAAACTAATTTGAAATAATTAAAAATTTATCGCAATATTTTGCAAGGACGCTACAGTATTAATATCTCATAATTTCATGATAAGGCATGTAATATTCCAAACAGCAATTTAGTAATGATACCTCATTATTTTATGGATTCAATTACAAAAAGAAAAACTTTAAATTACAAATCATAATAACGATAATTAACTGCAGGTATTCATTACAATACATTTCAATACAGAAATCTCAACAAAAAATAAACGAATGTTTATCATAAACAATGACGACATCAAATTGTCAGAAATCGTAGGACATTTAAACTTACTCATTTGATATTTTCTAAATAAAACTAAGTGGAAAATTAGTTAGAAGCAATTAAAGGCCCGTTAAGGAAACACACTTGATTAATAGTTTGAAAACAATTTCACACGTGCGGTATAATGTCTAACTTCACGTAACGTAAAACGTAACACATACCTAAGCAAAGCAACGTAATCACATAAGCTACCTGACGTTGTTGTTTTGTTGTTTTTTCTCATGCATAATATGTAAATAGTTTTCTTGTTTGTCATTTAATGCTAGTGATGTAACTTATTAAATAGCTGAAATTCGGTGTTAAAAATTAAATTACATCAACCGTGAACAAACGACATAACGTTGAAACTAGTTTCTTGTCAACATTGCTTTCCGGATAATTGACAGATAGACTTTTCAAATAAAATTGTCTGAGGCTTTAAAATATCGATTTTTTTGCATTTTCATATTCTTATACCTTCTAGAATATTGTGTCAAAATACCAATTCGATACGGTGCCGGAATAGCAGAATGAATGTAAGTCACTGTTAGTCTTGTGTTTAACGCACTTAAATATAACTTAAATCTTTACAAGCGTTTTTCTCGAAACCATATTTTTGTAGCTTGCGAGACAGGGATCTCTGAAACTATTCGATCAATTTTGCTGATTCTTTCGGTTTGCGATGTAAAAATGAATTATCTAAAAGGTAGCATAGGATTTTCCGGATACTCCAACTTTTCGATTTTTTATGCCCATTTTAGTAGCGATTTTTAAAACGAAAAATCGAACTGTTCCTTTCGAGCTACGCTATTTTGGTAATTTCGCGAATTTCGAAAAAAATGTATGCTACCTTTTAGATAATTTAATTAGGAACCCAAAACACTAATTTATTTTTTTCTCTGATGTTTCTGTACTGGCCACGCTGTCCAGCAAGCGACCAATACATCGCCTGTAGCTGTCTGTTCGCAGGGCTGCCAATAGCGGAGAAACTAATATTTTGTGCTGGAAATTTTTGAAAATAAAGCTCAAATATTACTTAATAACATATTGAAAACCCGAAGTGATTGCATTTATTATTATGCCTATGGCACACTCGTCGAAGAGCATTGATGAGCTCTTTGATGAAACAACAGAACACACCCATCATCCACGAAAAATAGAGACTTCTCTATTTCCATCGAAGAGCTCATCGATGAAACGAACGTATCTCATTTCACTCGTATCTTTTGTATCTTATTTCACGTTAGTATATTTTTGAAATTTAGTATTTCTTTCTCAACTCTAGAAGCTTTTATTTTTCGTTAATGACGGGTGCGTTCTGTTGTTTCATCGAAGAGCTCATCGATGCTCTTCGACTAGTGTGCTATAGGCATTATGTTCTAAAAATTATTACCATCTTACCAACCGAATCGTCAAAATTAATAAATTAACAGAATTTAAATCCAATGTTTAATTACGAGTTCTGAAAACTTTTTCCATATGTTGAATTTTTAAATTTTTTTAAATAATTATTTGCATATTAATGTAATGTTTTCAATTTTATAAAATACTTAAAAAATATGTGTAATACAAAATGTATTTTATTTATAATAATGATAATAACAGCAGGTTGTTTTAAAAAGGTCACGTCAATCATGTGTTCAGGTACCAACTTCAAACCCAATTAGACGCATTGTCAAAAATTCAATATGACATAAATGCAAACAAATATGTAACGTTTAACTGTCACCTACATATTTCAATCTTGATTTTAACAATAACTGTATAAGTAAAATGAATTGATGACAGATTTCAGTAGCAAAATTTAATTCTATTGAACTTTATTTAATAGTTATTTACGTAAAAAGTTAGGAAAGTGTACAGTTACAGGATGAGTAGATAGTTTGAAGCAGCTGACGAATAATGTACGACGCTTTACTGACGTTTAACATTTTACCTGAAACTTATAAACACATAATAAATATTTTAAATTAATTTAAATTAAAAGAAATATTTGACTTATATATTCCGTCAGTATTTTATGTTGCTAAGTAACTAGACATTCACGTTTGTTTCATTACCTGCCTAGGCAGGCAATATGTTATTTTTCTGACTAGGCATGCAAAGCTTTCCTGAGTCTTAAAGGTCAGGAAAATGTTCATTTTCTTGTCAGTTTCAGGAAAATATTTTTCCTTCAAGTAGTAGAAGAAAATTTGTTTCCTATATAATAGCTCTATGACAATTTTTAGAGATATCTGTGAGTAGCAATAACAAGTCATTTAGTAAGTAATTAAACTTTTCTTAGCGATCCAACACAAAATTCTAACGGCCATAGGTCATTTCCTTAACGTATGTTATGCATCATGGGAGGGAAACAAGCGATTATTCCCGCGTGTGAAGTCGAGGTTTACCAACTACACACAAGGGATAATCGCGCCCTCATGTGAAGCATATTATACTTTTCGTAACAAGTGCACATAAATTACTGTCTTATCGTGATTTGACGGCTGGTAACCGCACTTCACGCGAAAAAATATATCACTTACCGAGATCTGCTTAGGCAGAGTGCCACACCCAGTGATGGGTAAAAGGCGCGATGATATATTTATTTATTTATTTATTTTATCGGGAGAAATGTCAAATATGGGTTGCGTAACTAGTTACCTAGGAAACGCCGCAAACAGCTAATAATCGTAGTCCCTAGAGAGAGAAACATGTCCCTAGGGAGAGAAACATGTCCCTAGGGAGAGAAACATGTCCCTAGGGAGAGAAACATGCTTCCTAGGGAGAGAAACATCCTACCTAGGGACAGAAACATAATGTTTCTCTCCCTAGGGGAGAAAAGCAGTGTTTCTCTCTCTAAAATTAGGGAATAAGAACGTGTTTCTTGTGCATGTGTTACGAAAAATAATTTTCCTCACTAGTGAGGGAAACGGTTACTATCACAACTATATTGAGTGAGGGAAATGTCATTTGACATTGTGACCAATGAAACGTGATGTGCAATTGCAAATACAACTCCTTTGATTTATATAAAATAATTATTGTATATCTCTTATCATAAACGTAAAAATATAATTTTCATGTTTAAAGTTAAAAAAAAATAATATGTAACACACGTGAGAAAGGATCATTGAAAAACTCATACTAGTGGAACTTTTGTACTTGTTTTGCAATTAAACCCTTTCCTCATTAATGTTACAACATACTATTTCGTTACTATTACTTCTCTCATTAATTTTCGAAAAAAAAATCAAATGAATGTTTATAGTATTAAATACTGATTAGAATCAGTCTAGCGGCTGGTTTTATCAACTACAATTATTTCTTAAATGTAGTTTAAAAAAAACAACTTATGGGAAATTAACATTCCTGTCAAAATTGAAATTGTTGTTAACGATAATTGCACATTTAAAAATTTGGCAAATCCGGTCATAAATATTATATTTTATTTATTTACTTACTGTTAAATTTATTTTAAAATATGTATGTAACAGTTAAACATAATACGAGAACATTTGTTTGAATTTGTTCCAGTTTCAAGACTATATTAGATAAAGTAAAATTTTGCCAAGTATTAAAATTAATTTTAACAGTAATGAAACAAGTAAAATAAGTTATATTAATTAATTTAGATTCAGAATTTAATTCTCTACAGCTTTTATTTGAAACATTTTCCTGTAAAATTATTTGAGAAGTAATGGTAGTGTAAAACTTATTAAAAAATATAAAATAAACACTTGGCTATGTTTCACAAAATTCAGCCTCCAAGTCACCTTAGAAGAGCAAAACGCGTCTATGGTTACTAACTGTGCTGGCCAGCCTCCGACGATGCCCTCATAAGGTGACTTGGAGGCTGAATTTTGTGAAACATAGCCAAGTGTTTATTTTATATTTTTTATTAAACCTTGTTTCACCAAGTGTTGGATGACAATTAATTTTGTCTTTGTTGTTATTTAAATTGCTATTGCGTAGCTTTTCCTTTTTGTCGGTAGATGGCATGGCCTGTTCCACAGAACTTCTCATGTAATCTTACCTGTTTGTTAGAGATCTTATTCTCTGCTGGCACAGTTCTTCGTCACACAGCTTCTTCACGTGAACTTTGTTCTAGGTGAAGAAGTGAGTTATACCATACTGATGAGCTCTAATAAGAGCGAAACGCGTCTATGGTTACTAACTGTGCTGGCCAGCTTCTCACGATGCCCTTATAAGGTGACTTGGAGGCTGAGTTTTGTGAAACATAGTCAAGTGTTTATTTTATATTTTTTATTAAACCCTGTTTCACCAAGTGTTGGATGACAATTAATTTTGTCTTTGTTGTTATTTAAATTGCTATTGCGTAGCTTTTCCTTTTTGTCGGTAGATGGCATGGCCTGTTCCACAGAACTTCTCATGTGATCTTACCTGTTTGTTAGAGATCTTATTCTCTGCTGGCACAGTTCTTCGTCACACAGCTTATTCACGTGAACTTTGTTCTAGGTGAAGAAGTGAGTTATACCATACTGATGAGCTCTAATAAGAGCGAAACCCGTCTATGGTTACTAACTGTGCTGGCCAGCTTCTGACGATGCCCTCATAAGGTGACTTGGAGGCTGAATTTTGTGAAACATAGCCAAGTGTTTATTTTATATTTTTTATTAAACCTTGTTTCACCACGTGTTGGATGACAATTAATTTTGTCTTTGTTGTTATGTAAAACTTATTTCTCATTTTAACCGTTTATAGCACACTTTTCGTGGGACATTCTGTATATATTTATTCGCTACGAATTACAAAAAGAAGTTTTGAAATATTCAATGTAAATATTTTGATGGGAACGATTAAAAATTCATCGCAAACCTGTTAAAATTCAGTAATGTATAAAGATATTTGGTTGGTATTTTGTGTTAATTCTCATGAACACAAAAGTAAGAAAAATGCAAAAAGGAAAGTGAAAATAAATAAGTTAATTAAAATTATATGCAGATGTATAAAGCTTAAGATTTTGCTTCGTCATGTTGCAAATAAAGGCGGTTAGCAAACGATTAATTGTAAACTGATCATTATTTATACATATTATAAAGCGCTAAGTCTTGTATTGTCGCGGACAGATTACTGAGGTATTATGAATATTTATTACTTTATCAGGACCGAATTACGGGATAATTAAACTGATAAAATTTATCAACGACAAACATTTTATTTCTTAACAGTACATAATGAACTAACAAATATATCAAGAAAAAATTCTTTTAAGTTGAGCTTATCTCTTAATCAGAATTTAAATGAATTAAAATTAATGGTGGGTATTAATGCCTGTTGCTTTATGATTAGTTAGACAATTAATAAAAACCTCTACGCTTTGTAAAACCGACTATAAAAACTGTATTTAAACTATTAGTAATATTTCAAAACTAATTATGTTAAAACTATTTTTCCAGGTGATAAGTATGTAAAATGTAATTAATACGGTACTGTAGCGCTTTGATTATACAATTACACACTGGTATTTATTCATTCATTTGTTTCAAATGTCATGCAGTGCATTTGCATTTCTCAAGTTAATTACATAGTTGACAATTTTATGAAAAACAATCGCATAAATTGATCTGTTTGTTCCCACTTATTTCATACGTCTTGCGTTCAATTATTACCTATTTAATTTCACAGAATATTTTTAATGTTTACGTAATTTTCATTCATCTAATTTTACATTCTAATGTATGCAAAATTAAACAATTATTGCAAAGATACAAATATTTCAGAATTTTGTAATCGTTCGAAAATATCTAGCACAGAAAAAGTTATTGAACATTTGGCATATTATTTGCTGTCAAACCTTTATTTTGTTATTTTGTTTTAATTAAATTAGCTTATTGATTTAGATGTAGAATTTTAAACTCTACAACTTTTATTTAACCCATTTTTGTATAAAATAATGTGGAAAGCAATTAATAAAAAAAAATATCATCACACCTTTTACCCATCACTGGGTGTGGCACTCTCGCCGTAGCAGATCTCGGTGAGTGATATATTTCTTCACGTGCAGTGCGGTTACCAGTCGTCAAATCACGGCCCCCAAAGATATTAGTGGAGGAGAAGCCACAGGGATAGATTTAATTTGGTGAAAATTGTTTGTCGACTGTGGGGATCGAACAAAGTGTTCTCAAGATCCACAAGCCGATTCGATACCACTAAGCCACCTACCCCATGTGCACGGAAAAACTGTTTTGGCATGTTAAACACATAGGAACCGCTTTACCGTGATACACCCGGTATAAAGTAGGTGAGGGTTAATTAGTAAGCAACAATCATGACTTTTTTTAAAAACAAAAAAAAAAGAAAACAAAAGTTTCCTGCTATTTTATATAAATTTTGCAATTTAGCTTTTTCCATATGTTAATAGTATATTGTATTACTAGTGAGGAAAAGGTTTAATTTGCAAATCGAGTATGAAAGATGGAGTACGAGCGATAGCGAATTTCTCATTATATGTTGTTGCAACATGAACATTTTATTTTTGCGTTTGTGATACACGAAATTTTAATAATTATTTTATATGAATCAAAGGAATTGTATTTGCAAATGCACATCTCGTTTCCTTGGTCACCATGACAAATGATATTTCCTTCACTCAATTTAGTTGCGATTGTAACTGCTTCCTTCATAAGTGAGGAAAGTTATTTTCTTTCATCACTAGTGAAGGAAACGGTTACTATCACAATTAAATTAAGTGAAGGAAATTTCCCTCACTCAATTTAGTTGTGATAATAACCGTTTCCCTTAATAGTGGGGAAAGTTATTTACTTTCATCACTAGTGAAGGAAACGGTTATTATCGCAACCAAAATAAGTGAAAGAAATGTAATTTTTACAAGTAATGTTGAAAAAAATCGTTGTGTATGTTACTCGTATGTAACAACTTTACAGTCTACTGTTTTTCCTATAAAACGATCAGGAGAGCAGGAATTAAAACTAATATTATATGCTAAATGTTCATCTGTAACCAACACTATTCGGTATATTTCAAAATACAATTTATTTTTCGCTGTTGATTGAAAAAAATGTTGTGGGATCATCGAATGCGCCTCATGTTTCAAACAAAACTTGCCGATCTCTTTCATGCTCTATAATATAGCACTTACCAAGATCTGCAACGGCAGAGTGTAACACCTAATAATCGGTAAAATGACGTACTGATAATCAAAATAATTATTTTTGTATTAAGTGCGCAAAATGAGTGTTTTTTGTTGCGCGTGAGAATGTTACTTTTAGTCGAGACAATAAAAGTCACTCGAACGCGCCAAAAAACAAAAATTTGGCCACGAAATACAAAAAAAAATTTATACAACTGTAAATAAAGAATAATACAATAATTATTGATTTATTTAAGTAAATTGAAGAAAACAATCAACAATAATATTAATTTGATACTATTGATGTGTTGTAACTAATGAAACCTGACAACAAATAATTTGGGAGCGTGCGTGAGATACTCATTTTGCGCACAAGGGTGCAAAATAATGCGCAAAATACGCGTTGTAATAGTAATGTAAATGATGAAAAAATCACGTACTTCGCGTATTGATATTAGTGAAAAAAACTGAACTTTTTTGACAGTTATAGAAAAAATCATATTATTTTAATGATGAAGAAGAGTTATAATACTTTTGAAAAAGCTTGAGAACTTCTGATTAATGGTTATTTTTTTGAAATTTCTAAAAACAAAAAGATATATTACCAGTAACATATGATCTCGTTATATGATTTACTTTCCTAATGATTTATGATATAAATAAATTAGACGTCCATTTCATTTCACTTATTAAATTCTTAGTAGTTTCACATAAACACTATAATTTTCTTTAATTCAATTTCTCTTTTACCATTTTCACTAAAAAACGAAGAAGTCACCCACTTGGAACCGAGCTAATGATAACGAGTTCTAGATCTGTAAATCTCACTAAAACTGATTAAAATTCCCCTAGGCCTCGGTATTTTAGAGTGGAGAAGAGGCTGAGTGATTTTTTGGGATTGAACTGAATTATTTATGTGAGAGACATTGACCTGAGTGACGCTCTATTTGTTACGCGCATGAGAACTGCACCCAATGTGAGAGATATTATACCCAGAGGCGCATTTCGTACCTAGCTTGGAAAATTGGTTATTTAATATTAAGCGGAAATGAATAAGTAAGTCGTCTGCTGCGTAGATGAACAAAAGTAGGTTACATTTAATGTTATGTCTCCAAGATAAATATATTTTCTTGGAAAACTATTAAAAGTACTAGTAAAATTACTGGTGAAGAGAAAATTAAATTATATGTTTAATCCATTCGCGCTGTCACAATTGTATTTTGTTGTTGTATAAATTTAATTTCATAGTATATTTTTGCATGGAAATCAATTAAAGTCGTAAAACAATTCGCGCTACTTTTCTTAGTAAATGTCAATTGTTTAAATGTCAACTGATGCACTAAGATTCAGTTAAACTAATATATGTTTACCGTTAATAATTTTTTTTGTAATTAAAATTTTCGAAGAATGTAAAGTAATCCACATATTTTATATTACCTCATTTTAATGCCACAAATTAAAGAAAATAATTAAAATAGGTCAACCAAATTTCCATTAATTTTTAAATTGCACAGTTACAATGGATGTTACAATAAATAAATAAATAAATATATCATCACGCTTTATACCGTCATATCACGGACTCCAAAGATATTAGTGGAGGGGGAGCCACGGGGGTAGATATAAATTGGAGGTTACATTGATAAATATTCAATAATTATCTGTTACCTATCGATAAATTAATAACAACTTTTATTTTTCATGATTACTCAGTGGTGTTGAGTCAACCTATGGATTTGAAAACCCGAGTTCGATTCCCATACCCAGAAAATAATTTCCACCATATTAAAATTATCTCTGTAGCTCCCAGTTCACTAACATCTTTGGGTGGAGGGGCATGATTTGACGGCTTGTAAATGCTCTTCGTGCACTTAAATAAAAATATATTAAATGTGCACTTATTGCAATAGTTACCAGGGATACAAACAAAACAGAAACTTGTCATATTGACAGTTGATAGAACGAATTTATTTTCAGTACGTATACGTTTTTTAATAATATCAGATACAATTGTAGAAAAAATTTGTGTATCACGAGCGTAAAGTGTTTTTGTTCTTCTTACACTATTGCAGACCTCGCCTTCGATTTACTCTGAAATTGCCGTGTTCGAGTAACAAAGAATCACGCTCTTAATACACAAATTACTATTTTCTACGATTGCTATGAAAAGTTGACAATTACGCTCTCATTTATTCCTCGTAAAGTTGACGTTTTCTGCGGAACAATCGAAAAATATCTTTTTTGCGCTTCTCCAATGACAACGCGCGAAGGTGATGTTAAATGCGCGCGTTTCCAATGACAACGCGTGAAAAATGTATTAAATGCGCGCTTATTTTAATAATTACTAGGGATACAAACAAAACAGAAACTTGTCATATTGACAGTTGATAGAACGTATTAATTTTCTGTACGTATACGTTTTTTAATAATTTTAAGATGCAATCGTAGAAAAAGTTATGTGTGCATCACGAGCGTAAAGTGTCTTTGTTCCTCTTACACTATTGCAGCTCTCGCTGGAATTACCGTGTTCGAGTAACAAAGAATCACTTTACGCTCTTAATACACAAATAACTATACTTATATTATAAGTTTTAATTCTCGTACTAAAATTAGTTCAGTTTGGGTCAAGAGAAAAATTGATATATTGCCAGGATTTGAACCTGAGACCTTATGAAGTCATATACTTTAACCAACTAAGCTACGGTTACATGTGGTTCAAATCCTTGCAGTTTCCCAATGTTTTACTTTATAATTTAAATTTATTTACATTAATTTAGTACTTTAAAAAATATTAATTAAATATCTTCTTTTTCATGTTAAATATCTATGTGCCGACTCAATTCACGTGCGTCAGACGATATATTTACTTTTTTATCAAGTAAATAAAGAACTATAATCATAACTATAAATAATATGCATAATGTGTTTATTATATCAGTATACATTATGATTACGGATTACTCTATACAGGGTGTTTCAGGACTAGTGTAACAAACTTTAACACCTTATTCCTGAGGTCATTTTAAGCCAAAAATGTCAAATGAACATAGGTCCTATTCCTTCTAGTTACCAAAATACAAGTGGTTGAAGTTCTATAAATAACACGAAATTTTCAAATTTTTGTAATTAAGATACTTGCGGAAAACAAGAGTTTTATTGAAAAGTTATACCTTATTTGTCTTAATTAATTTTATTTATTAATAATAATATGCATACGATTTAGAGAACAAAACATAAAATGACACAATTAAATAGACACAGAACAACATAACCAAACATGGAATAGGTTAACATAATATGAAATAAAATAACAAATTTAAAAAAATTACAGCAAGTGTTCAAAATGAGGGCCTTGAACTCGTATGCATGTTATTATTAATAAATAAAATTAATTAAGACAAATAAGGTATAACTTTTCAATAAAACTCTTGTTTTCCGAAAGTATCTTAATTACAAAAATTTGAAAATTTCGTGTTATTTATAGAACTTCAACCTCTTGTATTTTGGTAACTAGAAGGAATAGGACCTATGTTCGTATGACATTTTTGGCTCAAAATGACCTCAGGAATAAGCTGTTAAAGTTTGTTATACTAGTCCTGAAACACCCTGTATACTATTGAAATATAAATGCATTTTCTTTTTTTCTCTCATTTACGTATAAGGCACAGAGAAACCCACATTTTTATTGAAGTTATTTCCTAAATCAATGTAAGTTTTTATACTTTTGCTGGTTTTATACTCATCATTCGGATCTGTTCACCTTGAGACTAGTGTAGGTATTTATATTTCGCGAAACGTTGATACGCAATTTGCGCAAAGTGCTCGGACAGGTTTTTGCTATTGGCCGCTGGTGATAACGCTTCGTCGTTATCCGAGAATGTCCACTGGTTTCGAAAAGGTGCAGCCCAATTGTCACCAATCGCATTCGGGCGACATGCGATTTTGAAATGCACTTCGCTCGTTTTGATAAAGATTGTGCGTGGAGCTGGAACAGAGTGATTGAGTATTATTGCGGAATTGGGTTTCTACGGTGATTTAGGGCTGTATTGGTCAAGGTTCTGACACATAAATGTTTCGAAATGGTTGTTTCTTAATCTTGCTTTTTAACATTTTAAAATTTGTTTATGAGCTTCGAATCGGATTGTATCTTGTAAGCAGTAAAATTATTTTCAACATATTTTAAATTTAAATGCTGCTATAACTTCATGCAGTTCTATAAATTTGCAATAATTACACTCGGGGAAAATAAACACACCACTTGAAAATGCACCAAAAATACCAAATATTCAGACTGTGATAACTAAAGCCCGGATTTTTAGGCAATTCAAATTTTAATATACTTCAGGCAATTTCGTTTTTCTATACATAGGTAATAAGTTTACGTGTAATGGCAGGTTTTTTTTTCGTGCCTTAGAGCCTATTTTTTCTATATTTTGGTTATTGTGCCTATTTTACTTTATACAGCCTATTTTGCCTATTTTTGTTGCCTATTCTAACTTTTATTGAGCAGATCAGGTTTATCATCTACTTCGTTGACTAATTCAGCACTCGACAAAGTGTTTCAACCTAACCTATAATATTTAAAGTACTTACTTTAATCAAGTCTTTGTGTGTGAATTTAAAATGCCAAAAGAAAACACGTTTTTTTGTCAAAATTTTACGTGGCAATTCAATTGTGTCTTTGCCATTAATCAATGGAGCTGAGTTAACTTTAGACGATATGGCTAAATATAAGAACGCCCCGATCACATTTTGTGATGTCGAACGAAGTTTTCAGCTTACAAGCAAGTTCTGGCTGACCGAAGACAGTCCCTTTCCGAAAATTGCATTGAGCAATTGCTCGTAATATTTTGTGAATTAAAGTATACTACATAATTTGAATTTGCATAATAGTTAATAAAATGAGAACCCTACATTATTATTTTTCAGATTGTGTTAATTTTTGTTTAAAATGATTATTTTTTTTCTAACGAAGAGTAGATACGAGTACCAATATTAGAAAAAGGAATCGTTAATTTTTTTTAAAACAAATTATTTAACTTTAGGCTGCCTAAAATACCGCCTATTTTAGAGTAATTACCGGCCTATATGCCTGCTTATTTGGGTGTTTTTAAGAGCCTAAATATCCGGGCTTTAGTGATAACTCGGTTGAATTTGATCGAAAATTGATGAATCTTTGAGTGTCGAAAATGTTCTAGTTTTCTCTTTAAGGTCATCCAAGTTAATGTGTCGCCAAGTGCATCACATCCCTGCTACCCACCTACGAGAAAAAATATCAAAGTTTGACACCTTGTACTGTGTGCGAAAAAATCGTGGACTCAATCGACCACCAGGACGATACAGTTTATTCATTTGTCTTTCAGGGAAAACAAATTGAAAAAATGTTTGGCGAGAAGTTATGTGTTTTTGCATTTTGCCCTACATTTTCGACGAAATGTAAAAACTGTTAAGTCATTTGCTTATACGCATATGTCCGATAATTGTGTCTTAGCGATACAATTAATGGTGGAATTTTGCTAAATCCATAAGTTTTGTAAATCCGTAAATTTGTAAATGATGAACAATATCGCAATGAAACTTATTACTTTATGAAGTATTTTCTATTTATCAATAAATATTGATGTGATTTTGTTCATTATTTACATGGTTACAGTTCTATGAGTTTGTAGATTCATCACAAAATTCCACTATTAAATATTCTCACATTATTGGAGCGAATTAACGTCCAAATATCTTGTCAGGATTTCAGTACCTTCCCTGATGCCCAAGATATTATTATTAGTGGATTTCGTGAGATTATGCTAAATTTCGCTTCTTCTCACAATTTCTAAATCAGATTGAATTTTATCTTGCCACTAAATTTCTGGATAGACCTAAGAGTCTAGATATAGTCGAATGTCAGCTTGAGTTGTCTTTATTTGACTTCTGGAAAGGAATATGTTGACTTTAGGATTCATGAATTGATTACTTTATTTAATGTTGGACGTTTCAATGGTTATCTTCAGCAATATCAAGAATATAATATTATTACAATAGTATTTTATTTTATAATACTGTAGTATTTAAAAAATATCGAATGATAATAATTAAAATAGTTAAAAAAAGTCGTAGATCTATATTACCTTTTTTTGACAGATAATTTTACTGTCGGTTAGAATTTTATAAAATAATAGTATTCTAAAAATATGGAGGTAGTAAACTGACATAGTTCAAAGAAGAATAAATAAATAAATAAAATAAATATATCATCACACCTTTTTACACATTACTGGGTGTGGCACTCTGCCGTAGCAGATCTCAGTAAGTAAAGATGAAGACCTACCTTAATGTTTTGTTGTTGTTTATACAGGATGTTTCACAAGTTAGAGCAAAAAATTAAAGGGTATATTCTGTACGACGTGCTGATCATGAAACAAAAAGGTTTTTTTTTAAATTCGAAAAATTAAGGGTTGTTAACCTAAAATATTTTTTGTAGTACTGCACTGGATTCGCTTTCCTATTAAACACAAACAATGAAGTAGGTATCAACTACGAAAGAATAATTACACAATTCAATTATTAGCAGTTATTTATAATATAATTCCAATCCAAAGACCTCGAGTTCGAATCTCACTTAAGATACAATTATATAAATTAGTATACTGCGCCTCGGTTAGTCCGAACTTTGTACTGTAATTGGGATTAAGTTCCTGTTGTATAGAATAGCGTAAATAAATAAATAAATTGCAAATTGAATAGCCGTAGAAACAGATTTGCCACATATATAAATTCAGTGACATCATTGTCAAGTCATTTGACATAGCTTATACTCATATGTACAATAATTGTGTCTTACTGTTACAATTAATGGTGGAATTTTGCTAAATCCGTAAGTTTTGTAGATCCGTAAATCTGTAAATGATGAACAAAATCGCAACAAAACTTATGACTTGATGAAATATTTTCTACTTATCAATAAATATTAAATAAATAAATGGAGTAGGTGGCTGAGTGGTATCGAGTCGGCCTGTGGATCTTGAGAACCCTAATTCGATCCCCACAACCGACAAACAATTTTCACCAATTTAAATCTACCCCTGTGACTCACCCTCCACTAATATCTTTGGGAGCCGTGATTTGACGGTTGGTAATCGCACTTTACGCGAAAAATATATCACTTACCAAGATCTGCTTCGGCAGAGTGCCACACTCAGTAAAAGGCGTAATGATATATTTATTTATTTATGGTACTCTGTACATCTGGAATTTAATCCCAATTACAGTACAGGGTCCGCACTCACCGAGCTGCAGTGTGATAGTTCGAAAATTTTTAGCTTGAGTGTTATTCGAACTCGGAATCTCCGGATTCGAATTCCATATTGCTATCCACACCACCGTACTGACTGTATGAATATGTCAATTATTTCAAAATTTGCTCTCAAGATTTTGATGAAACTTAAATAAATAAAATAAATAAATATATCATCACGCCTTTTATCCATTACTGGGTATGGCTCCGCCACCACTAATATCTTTAGGGGCCGTGATTTGACGGCTGGTAACTGCACTTCACGCGAAAAATATATCACTTACCGAGATCTGCTTAGGCAGAGTGCCACACCCAGTGATGGTTAAAAGGCGTGATGATATATTTATTTAACCCTTTCAAGCTTACTGGTATTACAGCTATACCACATGTTCAAACTTCAATTCTGTTGCGGCTTGATGGTATATTGTAGTTACCACATTTTAGTTAGTATATAGAGTCGCTATCTATTGAGAAAAAAAATAATTTGTTGGGTTTTGTGGCTCTATATCCGTAAAAACGAATTTAATATTGTTTAGATATGCAAGATTTTACAGGTGGTTGTTCCGTATATACAAAATTAGTGTTTTTAAATGTTTTTTGTCACTATGGCCAGAAAGTATGCATATATTTCATTATTAGTTGTACATTCAATAGAAATTTGATAATTTTGGAATCATACAATGTAACTTTTTATTTTTATACCATGAAAATTATGTGGTATCGTGAATGTACCACCAAGCAGATCTAAATATCTAAATATTATTTCAGACAAACAATTTTGGCGTTATTCCGAATTGGAAAACCTAGAACAAGTAGAGATTGATGTTTTGTTAGCGAAAATTCCGTCGGACAATTAATCTTTATGTAGCGATGTAAATAGTGAAACTGATGATTTCAACATAGAGCTAAAGCTTCCGGAAATACTAATAGAAAATGAAAATATCAGTAATAGCGATTTTAGTGATGAAGACGACCTTCCACTTGCGCAGTTATTTCTACAAGAAGATATATTTTTGTGGAATCGTAATGTTACATATGCTAGAATATGGCACTTCTAGAAGATGTGCTCATTGCAGCACACGTGCTGATCAAAAAAGAAGCAAATGGTCTTGCACAATTTGTAAAGTTGGCCTATGCCTATCAGAAAAAAGAAATTGTTTCCAAAATTATCATAAGAAGTAGTAAAAAGAGTAAATTTTATTGTGATTTTGTTAGCAATAATACAGTAATAATAAAATTTGTTTATTATAATACATAAATATTTGTTCTTCTTGCAAAGTTATTAGTTCATGTTATGTGTATGTAAAAATATGTTTTGCTGCTTAGTGGTTACTAGGATATACCACATCATAATTATAATTTGGTGCAATTAAAAAAAATCTAATACCAATTTATCGTTAATTGTGTACTTAGAACCATTATTTTTTGTAAAAAATCAAAAAAGTTACCAACCCTTAATTCTGCCCGGAAAGGGTTAATAAATATTGATGTGATTTTGTTCATTATTTACATGGTTACAGTTCTATAAGTTTGTAGATTCATCACAAAATTCCACTATTAAATATTCTCACATTATTGGAGCGAATTAACGTCCAAATATCTTGTCAGGATTTCAGTACCTTCCCTGATGTTCAACTACAAATTAATATTTCACCACTTTGAACTGTATTGAACATTTCGTTCCACATTGGGTGATACAAATGCAGTGTAAAGTGTGACCGCAGCGCCCAGCAGAGCGTAACTCCTTCGACGATCAACGACCATCCGCATGAGTGTTTATCGCTGTGTTCACCTGGAGTTTCATGTCATCCGGTACCTGGGCTCGTGTCCAACATGACCTGGGAGCGACTCGAGCCACTCCTTGCTGTACTCATCATCTGGTTGCTCCGTGCCCTGGCTCGATTTGGAGTCAGTCAGCCGGTGACAGAACTACACTCATTTTTCTTCTTTGTTTGTGATCATAAGAGATGGTTTTATGATGTGATATTTGTAAAAATAGATTCCTTATTTCTATTATTGTTTGGTTAAATGGGGTAGGTGGCTCAGTGCTTTCAAGTCGGCTAGTGAATCTGGAGAACCCTGATTGGATCCCTACAGCCGACAAACAATTTTCACCGATTTAAAATCTACCCCTGTGGCTCCCCCTTCACTAACATTTTTGAGGGCCGTATTTGACGGCTGGTAATCGTACTTCACGCGAAGAAATATATCACTTACCGAGATATGATACTTTTGCTTGGAATATGTTGATCCTGAGTTTCAATTTTGGAAAGGAATATATGGCTTTAGGATCCTTGAATACTATTATTTATTTATTGGACGTTTCTCTGTCGGCCATCTTAACAGTATACACATGCAAAATATCATCTGCTTACGGCAGAGTGCCACACCCAGTAATGGGTAAAAGGCGTGATGATATACTTATATTTATTTATTTTATTTATATATGCAATAATCCCGATTATTTTAGACGGAACATTGACACGACCCTGTCAGAAAGTAATATTTTCTTCCCTCAACTGAGAGAAGAAAGCGATTATATAGGTAAGAAAGTAAATTGAAACAACGGTTTGACTTGACGTTAATAACATCCAGGTGACATCTATTTTTTATCTAAATTTTAAATTTATTTCTGAAATTTTACTGTCTGACAGGGAAGTGAAAAATGGTTATTTTTGTATTAAGTGCGCAAAATGAGTGGTTTTTGTTGCGCGTGAGAATTTATTTTTAGTTGACACCGCAGGTCGAGACAGTAAAAGTAAATCGAACGCGCAAAAAAAACAAGAATTTTGCCCACGATATACAAACAACATTTTTTCTACAATTGTAAATAAAGTAATAATAGAATAATTATTGACTTATTTAAGTAAATTGAAAGAAAACAATCAACAATAATATTAATTTGATACTATTGATGTATTGTAACTAATGAAACCTGACAACAAATAATTTGGGAGTGTGCGCGAGATACTCATTTTGCGCATTAGAATACGAAACAGTGCGTAAAATACTTATTTTGCGCACTGGCGTGCAAAATAATGCGCAAAATACGCGTTGTCATGATAATGAAAATAATGAATAAATCACGTACTTCGCGTATTGATATTAGTGAAAAAAAATGAAGATTTTTTGCCCAAAAAATTAAACGTCCCCTACGGGCAGAAATATTTTAGTTTATTCCATTGATATATGAGGTAGGTAGCTCAGTGGTATCAAGTCGGCCTTTAGATTTGAGAACCCAGATTTGATTCCTACAACCGACAAACAATTTTCACCAAATTAAATCTACCCCTGTGGCTCTCCTTCTACTAACATCTTTGGGGTTCGTAATTTGACAGTTGGTATTTACCGGTATCTGCTACGGCAGAGTGCAATACTCAGTAATGGCTAAAAGGCGTGATGATATATTTATTTATTTTATTTATGTACAAATAACAAACTATTTAATGGTATGGTAGTAATTTTTATTTGTCGATCAATATATTTTTGGATAGGTAGATATGATGAATTAATTTAAGGCAATGACTCTTAACTCAGAGAATCAGTTAATACTTTGATACCCACATATTACACATTCTTTCTTAAATATTTATTTCATAATTACATGTTTGTGATTTCTTTTGTAGAACCGAAAGTGATTTATTATTATTGAACTCAGTCTATTGTCATCAAAGCCCTAATTTGATTGCAAATTGTTTGCTGATGTAGGTTGAATTTTTGGGTGACATGGTTTGTTAGATCCGCAATAGTACATTGAGAAAATGTTGATGGTGATGACTAATCATTAAACAATAATATCTGCCCACTCATTTTGCCAAAATAGAATTGTTATTACACCTAACAACAAACAACAATCTGCGCATCATTTTACCACAACAAGTAATTGAATTTTTATGTACAATCATTCGGAAGTACCCAAACTTTTCTCAAAAGTCTGATGATTTTAAAGCTAAAGATTATATCTGGGGAAATTTGTTTATTCAGCTCTGACATATTTGTACAGTACAATTATTATTATTTATGGGGTAGGTGGCTCAGCGGTATCGAGTCGACCTGTGGATCTTGAGAACCCTGGTTCGATCCGCACAGCCGACAAACAATTTTCACCAATTTAAATCTACCCCTGTGGCTCCCCCTCCACTAATATCTTTGGGGGCCGTGATTTAACGGCTGGTAACCGCACTTTACGCGAAAAATTTATCACTTACCAAGATCAGCTTAGGCAGAGTGCCACACGCAGTAATGGGTAAAAGGCGTGATGATATATTTATTTATTTATTTAGTTAATAGTTATTTGTGTATTAAGAGCGTAAAGTAAAGACGAGAGCTGTAATAGTGTAAGAGGAACAAAGACACTTTACGCTCGTGCTACACACATTATTTTTTCTACGATTGCATCTTAAAATTATTAAAAACGTATGCGTACTGAAAATAAAATCGTTCTGTCAACTGTCAATATGACAAATTTCTGTTTTGTTTGTATCCCTGGTAACTATTGAAATAAGCGCGCATTTAATATCTTTTTCGCGCGTCTCCAATGACAACGCGCGAAAAAGATGTTTTTCGATTGTTCCACAAAAAAACGTCAACTTTACGATGACAAATGAGAGCGTAATTTTCAACTTTTCATAGCAATCGTAGAAAAATAATATTATGACAACGATGACAGGATTGCAGTCGCAATATTGGCTTGAATATTAAAAACTAAATTTGAAGATTGACTAATTCAATACCAAATTATCTTTAAAAATTTAATGTTAACATGTTAGATTTCTTTAGAAATCTGGGTTTCGGCACAATAATAAGAAGATAGCAATGAGGACAGTTGTAGAACGGCTGCCGTGTTATTTTTTCAAGCAGTCGACCACAAGCAACCATAATTTGCACTTTCATAGTCGTATGTAATTACATCATAGTTCAGTTTGAATCAAATTTTCACTATTACTATTCTGTGCCAGTCAGTCTGAATTAATGACCGAGTCCAGAGCTAGACCATTCATTTGAATGCTCTTCACCCGTAGCGAAGAAATGCGAAGAATTCCTAGTGATTTTCTCTTATTAGCAATATCCACTTCCGTTATACATCATAATTATTTATGGCTTGAGGTGCAATATCGGGTGCATCTTTCTTAACTTTTTAAATATCGGTTGAGATATAAAAAATATTGTAATAAGTGATCATAAACTTTCTGTATATTTTAATTAATAACTTGGGCTGTTACATCGAGCACATTTTTATGTAAATAATTATGTAATAAAAAAATAGAAATGTTGAAAGTGAAAAAATACGTTCTTTTTCAGTCATATGGAAATTAAATAAATAAATATGTTTTCAAGACTTTTACTCATTACTGAGTGTGGCACTGTGTCGTAGCAGATCTTGGTAAGTGATATATTTATTCGCGTGAAGTGCTGTCAAATCATGGCCGTCAAAGATATTAATGGAGGGGGAGCCACAGGGATAGATTTAATTTGCTGAAATTGTTTTGTCGGCTGTGGGATCAAACCAGGGTTCTTAAGATCCACAGGCCAACTTGATACCACTGAGCCACCTACCCCATTTGGAAATTACATTAATGAATTTATTTACGATACAAAATATAAAATTATATTACATAGATTTAGTGAGTTAGAGCGCCACACCTGACCACTCCTAGTAAAGGATAAATTGGCATGATATGTTCATTTATTTATTTACTTTCGTTTATTATTTTTACCTAGTCGATTCTTAAAGAGATGAATTTAGTTGGTATATTGTCTATAAATAAATATATCATTACGCCTTTTACTCATTACTGGATGTGGCACTCCCCCGTGGCAGATCTCGGTAAGTGATGTATTTTCTACGTGTAAAGTGCGGTTACCAGTCGTCAAACCAGGAACCAAAGACGTTAGTGGAGAGAGAGCCAAAGGGATAGATTTAATTTGGTGAAAATTGTTTGTCGGTTGTGGGAATCGAACCAAGATTTTCAAGATCCACAGGCCGACTCGATACCACTGAGCCACCTACCCCATATACAAGATCAAATTAAATTATAAAGAGAAAATTTGGGTACCGTCAGGATTTGAACCTAAGACCTCATGAACTTTGGTTAAGCCACGGTGGTATGTGATGTGATGTGAGATGTATATGATTTTATTCCAATTTTCTCTTCTATTTTATGTATTTTAAGAAGCCTCGATCCCATGACTCTTTCATAAACTTAAAGACTTGACACAGATTTAGGTAAGTGATATATATATATATATATATATATATATATATATATATATATATATATATATATATATATATATATATATATATATATATATATATATTCGCGTGAAGTGCGGTTATCAGCTGTCAAATCATGGCCCTCAAAAATATTAGTGTAGGGGAGGGCACAGGAGTAGATTAATTTGGTGAAAATTGTTTGTCGGCTGTGGGGATCGAACCAGGGTTCTCAAGATTCACAGGCCTCTAGTTTAAAGGACAGCCACTTTTTTTTGTGGTCCTGTTTAATCCATTGTCAATTTTATAATGAAAGGATATTTTATATCAGTGGCCGTGCTTCGTGGAGCCTAATTCAATGTAAGGAATAAGAAATTATATCAATTACAAAAATAACTCAGACTAATTATTAATAAATTTTCTAATCTTATATTTTTATTTCTAAAACAACATTTAATGATTATAGACGGTAATTACTAGTGATTAGCAATAAAAAGATTAAATTATGATTAAGAAACCAGAGTAGAAATTTTATCAAGTACGTATAGGAAAAAATAATTCATAAATTAGGAAATAAACCTGTTTATCGTACATTTATTTTTATAGTAATAAATTATTTTACTAACAGGAAGTAAAATATCGAACATTATTTCATGGTTGATTTTAATTAAAAACGTGATGATTATTCGACCGTTAATTAGTGGAATACGTATTTTGCTGTTCAAACACAAGTACTCAAAATTTTATATCGTATTTGTTCTGTTAATTCCATTATAACGGTTTTACTTTGTTGGATGTACCTTTTATATTTGTTTAGGCTTAGGGTTTTATTGTTAAAAACAAGCGAAGTGAACTCTTTGAAAAATACGTTTTGTTGAGTATGGGGACTGGCGGCTTTATACTTTTCCCGTTTGATTTTTAGAGTTAAGGGCAATAACTTTTCTTGTCTCAATAATTCATTTTTTTTCATATTGAAAGAAAATTCCCAAAATCGTGAAGTGGAAAAGTATAAAGGAAAATTATTATTTTTCTTTATCTATTATCGTCTTATTTGTTGGATAGAACGGTGATGTGGTTGACATGAAGGCATTTGAATCTAGAGATCTTGAATTCGAATCCTACTCAAGTTAAAAATATACTGCAGCTCGGTGAATCTTAACTCTGTAATGTATTTAGGATTAAGTTCTTGTTGTACAAAGTAACAATAAATAAATAAATTTCAATATTCTTTGGTAGCAAATTTAACAGTAAATGTATTTTTTTACCACCAGGACAGTAAATATATCATAACACCCTTAATAACAGGGATGTAATGAGTCATTTACTACCTATAGACGGTAAATAAAATTTGAATTTGTTGTTATGGTAATAATACATTAATTATTGCAAATAATAAATATTTGACATCATTGTTACGGTAACATTAATTATCTCACTTGATAGATATATTTTAAATTATTTAACAGGCAGATTCATAAAGTAGGTTAGCGCAATTCTAATATGATATATTACTGAATTTCAAATTAAAATAGATTCATGAAATTAATGAAATTAGATGCTAATTCATACTCTTTTTAAGCTATGTTAAAATAATCTTGCTCCATGAATTGAAAAGACAGGTAAAACGAAATAAAAAATGGTATTTGCGCTAATCCGCATTGTGTATTAACCTGATAAACATTAAAATTTATGTTTCTTGTTTAGGTTTCGAAGTCTACGTAAGCTTAAAAAAAATATTTATATGAACTGTCCAGGCCCTGTATTGATTTAAAATATTTTTAAGCAAGAAAAGTTAGTTTTAAAATCTATTACTGCAAATAAACGATTCTTCTAATAATTCGAGTTTCAAGTGTTAAAAACTACTTGTTTCAAATTTGTCCTAAGTCAAATGCTAGAATTAAAATTTAATACAACGTAAGGTTTATACATTGAAAGATGTTTAAATGTTTTAACATCTCTAAAAAATCTCTATTTTTAAGCGAGAAAATTACAAGTTAGTTTTAGGATCTGTTACCGCTGAAACACGATTCATCTAATAATTCGAGTTTCAAGTAGTAAAAACGACTTGTTTCTTAATCGTGGAATTCTATATACATCCATAAGATTTGTACCTCCATAAATCTGTAAATAATGAATAAAATCACAATGTAGATATTTTCTACTTATCAACAAATATTGATGCGATTTTGTTTATTATTTACAGTTTTACGAATCTATAAACTTACAGATTTATCATAGAATTCACCATAAGTTGTTTTTATTTATAAGAACGAGGTTGCTTGGTAACAACTGACGAGAAGAAACTAAGTTTGAATGAAGAAAATGAAAATTTAGCTGGCGAAAAACTAAACCCTAAGTGATATTTATAGAGATAATTTATCCTATTGTGTATTTAACTAAAATTATAACATTTTTTTCGTAACACATGCACAAGAAACACGTTCTTATTCCCTAATTTTAGAGAGCGAAACGCCGCTTTTCTCCCTAGGGAGATAAACATTATGTTTCTCTCTCCCTAGGTAGCATGTTTCTCTCCCTAGAGCGAAGTTTCTCTCCCTAGAGAGATTAGCTGTTTGCGGTGTTTCCTAGGTAACTAGTTACGCAACCCATATTTGACATTTGTCCCAATAAGACAGTAATTTTTGTGCACTCTTTACGAAAAGTATAATATGCTTCACGGGAGGGCGCGATTATCCCTTGTGTGAAGTTGGCAAGTCGAGTCGTATGCATAACATACTATATTTGTCGTTTCCAAGGTAATACAAGTTTATCTGTTCGCTATTTAACTGACGTGAAATTGACAAAATTCTATATAGTATTATTGTCTCAACATGGAAGAATAGTTTTTTCATATTCTACAGAGTGGCGTTTAAATAATAACTTCCCATAATTGTTTAATTAATCGTACAGAATTAGAAATTCAAAACAAACAGCGTAAAATCTAGCGTGTAATAAACAAGAAACAAATTTGTCCCATGTTTGTACTCCTACACCTTTAAACAAAACACAACTACCATTTCCTGGAGAATATTTTCACTTTTTTCTTCTCAAACAATTATTATAGCATGACAATTGCAGTATTTATTATGAAGCAATACTAGGACAAAAAATTCCCTACAAGTAACATAGTAGATAGTTGATCGTGGATTCATTCAAGACATTGAACAAGTGAGCTCCTTCTTGCAGACCGCCAAGAAAGGCATTTCCGTTCCACTCACAGATTCAGATGCAATGTTCATTCTTCAACTTGCAAGAAGACACATCAACACATCTCCTACTGGTTCTGTTTTATTTTGGATCGCCATACAGTTACGAATTAATTCTTGACTTTTGATCCATTGTGCCACTTCTTTTAACAGTGGACAATGGTTATTCGGTGATCTTTAAATGAAATCATTGTTGTTGAGTAATCTTTAATTGGTTGTTACATGATGCAGGACAGTTTACAGTTTGTGTGAATTCATTCAATGTGAGAAAGGACATATTGAAGCTAATGAGACGTCATTCGTGGAATCATTCGAAAATTTTACTCGTAATTTAGTTCATTATTTAATTCTTATAATTGGTATTTACTATAATAACGGTAAATCCTTTAACGAGGACAAACAATTGCACATTGTTTCTGAATAATTTAATAACGCTGAAAAATTATCTCTATGGTCTTGTATCTTTTCTGAAATCCAAAATCACCTGCTTGCATAATACAGGGCCCGGCAGTGAAACCTGACGGTTTTTGAAAAGGAATAATTCAATGAATATTCAAGATATATTGTTATATTTCTTTTATTTAAAAAAGAAAGAATGGAAGTGTAAGATGTATACAAAAAAATCTGATGTGGATACCACATAACTTCCTTGTACGCGTATTATACTATAGCTACATTTTTTTTATTTTGACGTAATTTGACATTAAATTTCTTATTTTTCCTTATCTTTGTTCTAATCCATAGCAAACTTAATTACATGAAATAAGAAATATATAATTTTTAAATGTAGATATCTCGCTTATACAAAAGGCTAATTTAATGTGCTAGACGCAGAATTTAATTCTATAAAACTTTTATTTGCAGCATTTATTTCTAAAATTAAAATAATACCATTTTTTTCAAGAAAAACTGGTAGCAGCTTCATGTAATGTAACTTCCGGTTAGTCTATTTTAACCAAAATCTATTATGTTATTTCCATTGATATAGTAGTCTTATATATGAAATTTGAAAAGTTTTGGATTATATTTGTATATAGTTTTTCATTAAAATCTATTATAGGCTTCAAGTAAAGTACCATTTCTGGAAGTTATATAATGATCAAAAAGGGAGGTGCACAACTAGATGTTATAACTGTCCTAAATATAAAATTTCAATTTTCTACGGCTTACCGTTTTTGAGTTATGCGAGATACATACGTACGTACGTACAGTCGTCACGACGAAATTAGTCAAAATGGACTCAGGGATGGTCAAAATGGATATTTCCGCTGAAATCTCAAAACCGAAAATTTTCACGATTACAATGGAAGTAAAAATCGTCTAGTCTCTGTATAAACATATAAATAACAAATTTACTAGTTTGTTACTATAGTGGAGAACCCCATTGTAATTTGGATAGCAATCAATTAATTTGGTACTAATCTTACATACATAACATCACGCTATATCCCTATAAATGGGATAGCACGAACCCCTGAAACATTCATAGAGCATCCACTAAAAGATTCATAAAAAAAAGAATCAGTTCACGTCAACATTCTCATCCTGACACACGATACTCGTTTCGACCATATTAACACTTCCTCCATACGAACTCTTTCCTTTCTCACAACCAAAATCCATCATCACGCAACAAACCTTCATTCACATCCAGCCATTCGCTCATGTACACCTGTTTCATAAATCTTCACTTACGCCCAGTGGCCGCGGAAGTGGGGTTGCGCCGCAACCCCTGTTCAGAACACAAAAAATAAAATACCTATTAAAATAAGAGTACGAATTCAAAATCCAAACCGAGACTTCAAGGAAGTAGAAACTCTACTTATATGACTGTTGACAATTCCAGCTTCAGAATCGTCAGCCGAAAGGTCATTCAGCGGGGTTCATCGAATTTTGACTTGGAACCGTACTTCAATGTTACAAATACGACTGTTTCATTTAGTTTTTCTTCTTATACACAAAATTAAAACATTGGACATTGATTTAAATAAGGTGATGAAAATATTCATCAATAAAACCGCAGAGCGAATGACAGTTTTCGGAGCAATAGAGTAAAATTGTCTTTTTCAATTTATACAGATGTAAAAACTTTATAAAACTTTTACATTAATTGACAAAAACAAATTATATTATTAATATAATGTATCTCACCTAATTATTCATTTTAATTACCTAAATTTATCTGTGTTCTATTTTTAGTCCGGTCAAAAAATTTTCGCAACCCGTTTCGAAAAAAGGTTCCGCGGTCTCTGCTTACGCCCACTTCTCTAACAACGAATCTATCAAGAAATGAAGGCAGCATCGCCTGCGCTTGTTTAAAAATACATTTAACACAATCTAATAACTAATCTTAATGAATAGAAACCAATTAAGAAAATAACAGGAATTTTCCTTCCCTATTTGTGACGCCATTTTGCTTAATTGGGACAATGAATGTAAATTTAAAATATGTATCAAACGTTCATTCAAAAGAGTGTAAGTTGCACAAAGAAAGATTGTTTACGTAAATTGATATAATTTTAATTTTTTGTTGAAGCATTTGTAATACTGGACATATTTTGCAAAAAAATGTAACATTATTACTTACTTTTACTTATAGAAACCAGCTTCTTTCTTTGCAAACATCAAAGCAATAAGATAACGAAAAACATCTTTTATGAAAAGAAAACTATTTCATATGAAGTAAGATTTGAATCTGTGAGAAAATTCTTTTCCAGACTATTAACTAGTAGACGAACATTAATATTACTCGAGATATTACTGCAATGTTTTGCTATACATTATACCTACATGTTATCTTTTGTGAGAAGAAGAAGCTATTATTTTTGATGATAGAAATCTTCACTGATTTCACTTTTCATTGCTAGTGGCCAAATTTTAACATAAACTTAAACACATACATCATACTATCATACATAACAGAAAAGTACTTTCAAAACTCTAACCGAATATGAAGTAAGTACAAGAGTACAAATCTATAATAAACTTGCTGTCAGATTATAATTTGTTGATAAATATTTAGGTAATTTGTCATATGGCTGTGCTACTGAAGACGAAACAAGGAAAGGTTGTATTAACGCCAACGCCGATGTTGACTACTTCACGATAAAGATTATTTACTAACTTTAGTTTTGTACCGTAACAAATATTTCCAACATATTTTCATGTATAATATAACAAGTAGTATGAAAATTGCTGAAAATATTTTGACATAAATTATGAGTTGTTACGGAAATGGAAACATAACGAGTGCGAAGCACAAGTTGTGTTTCCTGTTTCCATAACAACGAATGTATATTTATGTCAAAATATTATCTGTCAATTTTCATACTACGAGTTGTATTCGGCTTGAGAATTTACCAAACAAGAGTTAATTAACAAGAATAGTTAGGTATTTATTTACACAATATTAATTAGGTATTACAGTGATGACAGATTTTTTCAATTGACGTTTATGAAAATATTGAAAATATCATTTATTTTATTCGTAACCAAGGAGATTAATAACAGTGATATTTCCGATGAAATTTCACTAGTGATGACTGATGAGTTTCCGACGAAATGTACATTTCATTGGTTCATTTTCAAACAAATTCGTGATCCTATAGGTTGACAGTGTCGTGTAGTGAATTCTCAAAAATATGCATTAATTAAATTATGGTGGGGGCAGGGCTGTCTTAAGCATATTCTGCGCCGGGGTGCCAGGTGGTCAGCCTGCACCCCAGCTCTTGTCAACCAAAAAAACGCAATGTAATTTTTAATGTTTCATTTATTTATTTCTCAAAATTCTTAAATTATACAAATAAAACAATAAATTATACAAATTAAAAATCCTCACATTTTTTTTTTCAATTTAAAACCCTTGAAAAAATACATCAGTAATGTGTTATTTTATATTATTATTTAATAGGTACCAATTTATTCTGATTATTATTATTATTATTCTGATCCATTAGCAACTTGAATCTCTAATTTAATTTCGAGATAGCCGTGCCAAGTAAATAAAATAAAAATTTATTTTAAATTTTTCATTGGGTCTAAAATGGGCTCATCTGTAGCCTCGTAATTAAAATGTCTTTTTCGGAGACGTGGACGAGCAGTTTCGGTAATTGTTAGGTGTGCAGTAATAAGAGCTATTTTAACTTGCACATTGTGAGCGGCGTAACAAGTGCCGAAAGCGGTATGAGGTGTGTTTAATAAAATAATTTAATATTGTTGCCTATATTTTTATTTTGTGCATGCATTTGACCTAACAAAGTGTACGAAACGGTGCAATGACGTTGATATTGAATGAGTTAGGGTTTAATGAAATATTGAAATTTCTAGCGCTCGGCTTGCGTGCGCCCTCTAGGACTCTGCGCCCGGGTACACCCGCACCCCTTGAACCCTCGGGTAAAGACGGCCTTGGGTGGGGGATTGTGCTTGGTGACATAAGATAGGTTTTTGAAAAATATTAAACACGTGTTTTTTTGGTTTTTGATTCGATGTGTATTTCTCGAGATATTTCACCGTCCCGGCATTTTTTGAACATTCTATATAACTATCTTTACAAACAAAACAATATTAATTCGGTTATATTTTATTATTATTATTATGGGGTAGGTTAGGTTAGGTTAAATTATTTACTAAATTAGAGATATTTAATTGTTATTTTCTTGTATTTAATAGCTTATAGCAAAATAAATAAATATATTATATTATATGGGGAGGTGGCTCAGTGGTATCGAGTCGGCCTGTGGATCTTGAGAACTTTGGTTCGATCCTCACAGCCGACAAACAATTTTCACCAATTTAAATCTACCCCTGTGGCTTTCCCTCCACCAACATCTTTGGGAGCCGTGATTTGACGACTGGTAATCGCACTTCAAGTGAAGAAATATATCACTTACCGAGGTCTGCTATGGCAGAGTGCCAGACTCAGTAATGGGTAAAAGGCGTGATGATATATTTATTTATTTATGATTTATTATTCATTTCTCCTGTAATACGAAAACTTTTTACATCGATAATAAATAATTGGTACAAATTTGTTCTCGTTAATGTTGATAAGTATTAGTAACGATAACTCTTTACCTTTTGTGTTCATCATGTGCTAACGCTATAAAAATTCCCGAGAAAGTGGGAACCACTAACATTGTGTGTAAGTGTTAGTGCATGTATTCGCCACAAGCGAATTTGTTTTCCACGTGTCTTACGTAAAGCTTGATCGACCGTTTAAATTACATAAAAACAAAGAGCATCTTGTGAAATGTTTCCAAATTAAAAATAGGAAATAAACACACGAAATTCTTACATTAAATACAGTGAATCTTTTACATTTCTTCCGCATTGAGAATCACGAAAAATCATTATTGTGTTCTGAAACTCATATTTCCTCATGTAGTGTTATTAAATATATATATTTTTAATTTGACGATCATTTTAGATATTGTAACATTAATTTTACTTAAGTTTGCTGTGCAATACTTTGAATACTAATTAAATTTAAATTTAGACCAACATAATATAACAAATGACATAGGAGCAACATTTAGTATTGGCCTGATTTAAATCATTTAATTTAAATCATGATTTAAACCAGTGTGATTGAATAAAAAATGATTTGAATCATTTTTTGAATTTTGTTTTAATATTTAGTATTAATTTATCATGTTTCTGGTACAGAATAAAACAAGTGTCCTAATAAAAATTCATTTGTTTAAAAAACATTTTTAAGGTTAAAATTAATTTTCAATATTTATATATTAAATGAATTAATATTAAATAAAACACAATATCCATTTAATGAAATCATAAAAAATATAAATAAACTAAACCATATATTCATATAAAAAAATGTCACTCTCATTAATCTTTATATTATTCGTTAATTATTTTACAGTTATAATATTTGAACAAAAATACCAATTTTCCTGTCTTTCAACACCTAACTTATTTCTTAATTTAACCACACAAGTTGTAAACACGTATAGAAATTCGTGTTAAGACTTGTAATGTGCAATAATAATCGAAACTACATATTTTTAAAGGAATTTTTCTTATAATAGTATTCTATTTAGTGACAATGGCTGGTAGCACAAACTCTGTTTTTGCTTGTTTTAAGAGCAATGTATTTGGGTGTTTTGGCTATCTCTAATATGTTAAAACTGTGCTCTTAGAATACCCAAAAACAGAGCTTGTGCTACCAGCCATTATTTTAAAAAATCTAAAAAATCATTATTAATTTGTTTAAGTCAAGATTTTTGTCATCCCTGTTTGCATTACATTAGTTGACCCGAATCTAACTTTTTCGTTTGTTTTTTTATTTTGCAGTTTTTTATTTCGTATTGTATGCAAGAGAATTTAATGAAATCTTTTGGGTTGAATCTGTTTTATGTTTATTTAATGTTTAACATTTAATTTAATTAAAAATTAATTGTAGAATTTAGTAAATAGATATCGGCGTTTTGAGTAACCCCGAAAATAAATTCAGCGACCCTAAAAACCCCCGAGTAACTAGTTTTAAACCTAAAACTCTATTTCAGTTGAATATCGTAATTTCATCCCCCCATCCACTTTTTAACCCCTTAAAAAGTGCATATGATCAAAATGATCCCGTAAATAGATTTTGGCGATCTCAAAAACCCCTGGGTAACCAATGTTGAACGCGTAATATTTTGGTATTATTTAATTTCATTTATGGCGATTCTTGCTTTTACCATCTTTCAGGGGTAGTTTATACCCTTAAAAGCAACTTACGAAAGAAGAAAAAAGGGGTTTAATATTTTTTAGAGTTCTATTAGTGTGCCAAGTTTCATTTAAATCGGTGAGTGACAGTTGGGTAGTGTTACTTGTGAGTTACGGCGAACTATTGTCATTTTAAGCTCCTATTTACAACGAATCATTTAATCTAATTCCTTTCAGCTTTAGATTTTTTTTCTCATCTGAATATCCGGATTTATATTTATCCGATATTCGAAGAATCCTGTAACCGCTAAACCGGCATCCGATAACCGTAATCCAGAAACCAGAATCCTGACAAACCTCATCTGATATCCAAATAATTATATATTTATAGGTACCGGATTTCAAAAATTTTCTATTTAGGACATTACTTATTCAATTTGTTCTTGATAGATCCAGTTATTAAAAAAATCTTATGTGGACACCACATGACTTCCTTATATGCGTATTAAACTATAGATATTTTTTTAATTGCACATATTTGACATTAAATCTTTTATTTTTTGTTCTAATCCATAGCAAACTTAATTTTTTTTAAAAACAAAAAATATATAATATTTAAATTTAGATATCTCGCTTATGCAAAAGGCTAATTTAAAAATTCTTAATGTGCTAGACGCAGAATTTAATTCTCTAAAACTTTTATTTGCAGCATTTATTTCTAAAATTAAAATAATACCATTTTTTTCCAGGACAACTGTTAGCAGCTTCATGTAATGTATCACTTCCGGTTAAAATATTTTAACCAAAATCTATTATGTTATTTCCATTGATTTAGTAGTCTTATATACCAAATTTGGAAAATTTTAAATTATATTTGAATATAGTTTTTCATGAAAATTTATTATAGGTTTGAAGTAAAGTACCACTTCCGGAAGTTATATAATGACCAAAAAAGGAGATGCACAACTAGATGTTATAACAGTCCTAAATATAAAATTTCAATTTTCTACGGCTTACCGTTTTTGAGTTATGCGAGATACATATGTACGTACAGACGTCACGACGAAATTAGTCAAAATGGATTCAGGGATGGCCAAAATGCGTATTTCCACTGAAATCTGAGAACCGAGAATTTTCGCGATTACAATACTTCCTTTACTTCGTACAAAGAAGTAAAAAACTGAGTAGCACATATCTTTTGTTTTCAAATATTTTATCAGTAACAATAATAATTTAAATTTATTTATTGATTACTGGTTGGTGAAATTTTTATTAAGATTGAAAAAGAAACAAAACTCTATTTACAGTTTAAGAAACTAAAAAATGTAAAAGAAATTTGTTCATTTACCATCTGTAGCTTAATCAACTTTTCAGTAGCAAATCTAATGATCATTTAATTAAAATCTCTCAAATAAGAAATACAATTAATTATTCCATAAAATATTGCCGTTAGTAAATTAATTCCCGATGGTCACATTCCTAGGTTCTAATTAAAGAGTAATTGCAGCGCGCGGTTACGTTGTACCGTGAATGTTTACGTTTTACGAAATAAAACAAACACAAAACGTTTTGCATACTCAGTCAGCGATGCGTACGAATTGAACGAGGTAGATTGCGGACGAAGCAAAAGCAGAATCACAGTTACAACACTGATTAACGCCGGCCAAACCATCAAACTGTAAACGATCACCGTTTAATGTGGAATTCATAAATACCGCAATGAATATGAAATTGTTTGTTTCCAACCAAAGCTACATTTACTCACTTTGTGTATTGTTGGTAATTGTAAGGAACTAGAATTGGTTTAAGTGATTGTACGGATGAAACAATTAGTCTGTTATTACAATGGCATTTCTTTGATTGAGGATCATTTAATCTGTTTAATTTTGTTTGTTTTCCATGATGCATGTTAGCTAGAAATTACGAATTATTTATATGGTATGAGAAACTAGAAATAAGCACCTATTTAATTTATAATTAGAATTACGTAGATTCTACAATCTAGGACATAATTATTTAAGTATAAACTTTTAGCATGCCAACAGATTAAAGGAAATTAATAGCAGGTGAATTTTTTTGCTGACAAACTTTCTTAAATTATTTTAGTGATAGGTACTACATGGAACTTATATTCTATCAATTTTATTTCGTGAATTATGTATAAAAGTAATTTAGAAACAGAAACGAATACATAAGAAAATAAAATTATATATATATATATATATATATATATATATATATATATATATATATATATATATATATATATATATATATATATATATATATATATATTACAGGGTGAGTCTGGGAAGACGAACCCCCCTTAACTTTTTTATTATAAGAAATAGAAAAATTTTCTTCATATGGAAGTTTTAGTATATTAAATATACTATTTTATGACATATATAGAAATTGTTGATAAAGTCAGGTTTACATGATACGACTATCAACTTTTATTTTTCAAATGGGAACCTAAGAATTATTTTATTAAAATTAAAACCGCCATTTTTTTTTTCTTTTTTCAACGATGTATTATTTGTCATAAATTCTAGTCGATCCATAATTTAAAAATTAAAATAGTTTGGCATTATTCGCTATTTCTTTTATTTTTGCTCTAAGTGGTCTACACTTATTTTTGGATAAACATAAACATCGTTAAATTATCCTACTAATGTATAATTTAATCAAAATCGTAGCGCAGGTCAGGCAACATTTTGTATATACGTATATGTAAATAAATATATCATCATGCCTTTTACTCATTGCTGAGTGCGGTATTCTGTCGTAGTAGATCTTAGTAAGTGATTTATGCGCGTGAAATACGGTTACTATTTGTCAATTTATGGTTCCAAAGATATTAATGGAAGGCGTGACATGGGAATAAGTTTAATTGGTGAAAATTGTTTGTCGGCTGTGGAAATCGAACCCGAGTTCTCAGATCTATAGATCGATCCGATATCATTGAACCACGTATCCTATATTCGTGTATGTGCTAGTATTTTTCGTATTATTCTGCGTTTATTTCTAAACGTTTAACTTCGTTCGTCATAATCTACATCATTTAGTCGTATTTTCAGACTTATTTTTCGTAACACATGCACAAGAAACGCGTTCTAATTCCCTAATTTTAGAGAGAGAAACACTGCTTTTCTCCCCTAGAAAGAGAAACATTATGTTTCTCTCCCTAGGTAGCATGTTTCTCTGTCTAGAGAGATGTTTCTCTGCCTAGACAGGGTGGCGACTAACCTGGAAAACCGGGAAAACCGGGAAAAGTCAGGGAATTTTATATTTCTGGAAAAGTCAGGGAAAAGTCAGGGAATTTTATTCCATGTCAGGGAAAAAAGTTTTTTGTTCTTTAAATTTTTTAATTTAATTTTAGAAAAATAACTACAAACTTTTATTTCAAAATGTATTTAGTTATTTTTAGATTTTATTGGCAGAATACCCTTTATTAGATAGATAGTATACCTTTATTGGCAACAAATACCCTTTATTGCTTCTTAAGAGTGAGAACCGCCATCTATGAAAATATAACCGAAGGATGTTTACTAATTGAAAACTGTTTTGTTTTGTCTAACGTTTCTACCGCGCTATGTTTTTTCTGTATGCAATATTTAAGATTGTGTCTTTGCCTGTTTAGAAAGACAAATTAATTTTGCTTTTACTATAAATTTAATAAAAAAAAACAATTATATTACAATATATGATATAATATATGAAATGTAACCATAAATTCATAAATAAGTCAATATTCTAGAAGTCAGGGAATTTTTTTACTTAGTCAGGGAAAAATCAGGGAAAAGTCAGGGAATTTATTAATATTACTTGAATCGCCACCCTGCTAGAGAGATGTTTCTCTGCCAAGAGAAACATTTGTTCCGATAAGACTGTAATTTTTGTGCACTTTTTACGAAAAGTATAATATGCTTCACGGGAGGGCGCGATTATCCCTTGTGTGAAGTTGGTAAACCGAGACGTAAGCGAGGGTCGAAGGCGCTTGTTCCCTCCCTTGATGCATAACATACAATTTTAGTCGAAAAATCACTTGAATAATGTGATTGTACAATTAGATGTTTGAAGTTCTGCCTTCGGGCATATTATTATCGATTACATTTGTAATCAAGCAATTTAATTTCATATGAAATGATCATGAATCATGATGAATGCGTGTAAAAGAAAGCAGCATTGAATTTAGTGCACAACGTCTTTCGTCTGTTGTCTGAGAACTAAGATGAGAATGAAACTCTTCCTTGTCTGTCTGTCTGCGGTTGATGGTTTCTTCACGAGAGCTGATGAGTGTTCAATGTGTTGTGCCGCGTTATGTAGGGCGCCATCATCACGCGGGAATGCCGAAAAGAATGTTAATTCTTAAGCCACGTGATGTCATATGTGGGTGACACATCAAATATCTCAGCTTGACACGGTGATAATCTCATGAACAGATCCTGGTGCTACGAAACTTGTTTGAAATTTTGTATTTCTTCGGGTTTTAGAACGATCGGAAAAGCAAACTAACCTCTACATGTAAAATAATAGAAGGAAAGTGATATTTTGAATTTGTTTAGTTTAGAAAAATTGCCCAGATATGAATTAAAAGTAAAAATAATTTAGGTTTTAGAATAGAATAATATATCCATGGCAACTTGTATCTAATAAATAAAATTGACAGTAAAAATCAATTTGTAATTGTTAAGCTGACATTTTTCCCCCTAAATAGTTATTTACGTAAAAAGTCAGGAAAGCGTTCAATTACAGGATGAGTAAATAGTTTGAAACAGCTTACGAATCCTGTACGACGCTTTACTGACGTGTTACGTATAACATTTTACCTGAAACTTATAAACAAATAATACATATTTTAAATTAATTTAAATTAAAAGAAATATTTGACATACATATTGTCAGTATTTTATGTTGCTAAGTAACTAGACACTCTCGTTTCTTTCATTACCTGCCTAGGCAGGCAATATGTTATTTTCCTGACTAGGCATGCAAAGCAAAGTATTCCTGAGTCTTAAAGGTCAGGCAAATATTTATTTTCCTGTCAGTTTCAGGTAAAACAGTACTTATGGTGCTATTCTGTCATTTTCTATAACGCTACAGTTCTGTAAATTTTAACAAAAGCTCAAAGATTTTTATTGACTAATACATATAATGCCATTTAACAATCAAATATGATGCGCTTTTGTTCAGATTTATAAATCTGTAGCGTTATAGAAAATTACAGAATAGCACCATTAATTTTATTTACTTATTTATCTATTTATTTATGCTACTTAGTACAACAGGAATTTAATCCCAATTACAATACAGGATCTAAACTTACCGAGTCGCAGTGTGATAGTTCATATATTTTTAGCTTGAGTGCGATTCAAACTTGTTAACTACATTACTGTATTGCCATACATATGTTAAAAGTATGGATCATTAAATAATGTATCAATTTCCAGAATTAACTTTAATAAATATTTAATGAAACGAAAAATAATAATATAAATTTATATTCTAAAATAAAATAAATCGACTTTTTGTTGCTTAATCAACTTTTTTAAACAGTTTCAATCCATGTAAAATAAACATTTGTTGCAGGCTCTAACATATTAACTGAAAAAATAGCTTCAAATTTTAACGACTCCTTTAATACTAGTTTTAAGAGCTTGCTGAGTTTTTTTTAAATTTATAACAACCTTATCTAACAGTTACCCCATTATAATCATCATCACTCTAGGGGGCATTACCCACTAGGCACACTTTACGATCAGCTGTCGCTGATGACCTTGTGTCCGATAACGTCGGCTGATAGTGTCCGGCAAGGTCACGGCACGTGTCACGCACGCCTGTGCGTCTTGTACCTGTAGCATGTAGCATGTAGCATGGACTCGGACTTGGTACCGTTAAAGCACTTTACATACCTGGTCTGGCCCGGCGCCTCCGGCTACCACCGAACCACTTACTGCAGCAGCCGTCACTGGACCTGATCTGAATCCAGCAGGGAAATTCACGAAAAGAATCATTACAGACAATCGTTGTCATATGGGTAAAACCCAAGTGAAATTTGCGTCTGAATACTGAAAAACCCTGTTTAGTTTTCTTATTAAAATTAATTTTAAACACAAATATTGTTCAATAGTTGCTTGCCTACAACTTTGTGTAATATAACATTGCTCATTTTTGTTCACATTTTTTTGTTTTCTTCGTTTAAATTATACGTAGATCCAGTGTTAGCAAAAATTATGATTTAGAAAATAAATAAAAAATCATGGATTTTAAAAATTAATCATGATTTTTTAAATTATGTCACTAAATGGAATAAAAGTTATTGACTGGTAGCACAAGCTCTATTTTTGCCTGTTTTAAGAGCAGTGTTTTTGGGTGTTTTAGCTATGTCTAACATGTTAAAATCGTGCTCGTAAAACACCCAAAAACAGAGCTTGTGCTACCAGCCATTGATATTTAACTATTTATATGACAATTTTTTTAAAAAAATATGTAGTTTCGATTATTATTGCGCATTACAAATTTTAACACGAATTTATTAAATTATATGCTAGGCTATACGTGTTTACAACTTGACTAAATTAAGAAATAAGTTGGGTGTTGAAAAGGCAGGAAAATTGGTATTTTTGTTCAAATATTAAAACTGTAAAACAACTAACGAATAATAGAAAGATAAATGAGAGTGACATTTTTTCATAATGCGTATGGTACACTGGTCGAAGAGCATCGATGAGTTCTTTGATGAAACAACAGAACGCACCCGTCATTGACAAAAAATAAAAGCTTCTAAAGTTGTCAAAGAATAACTAAAATGCAAAAACACGCTAATGTGACACAAAAGATACGAGTGAAATGAGATACGTTCGTTTCATCGATGAGTTCTTTGATGGAAATAGAGGAGCCTCTATTTTTCGTCAATGACGGGTGCGTTCTGTTGTTTCATGGAAGAGAATGTGCCATAGGCAGAAGAATGTATGATTTAGTTTATTTATATTTTTTATGGTTCCATTGAATGGATATTGTGTTTTGTTTAATATTAATTCATTTGATAAAAAAATATTGAAAATAATTTGTCTGTTTTTAAAAAAACCTTTAAAATATTTTGTAAACAATTGAATTCTTATTAAGACACTTGTTTTGTTCTGTACCATAAATATAATTAAATTAATACAAAATACAAAAAAAAATCCAAAAATGATTTAAATTAAGATTTAAATCATCATTTAAATCAAGTTATTTAAATCAGGCTAACCCTGGTATAAAGTAATTATTTTACGCACTGAGTCTGCATTATCGCCTAATCTAACTTTATGCACTATTTGGGTGCGTGAAATCCTACTTTATATATTGTCATAGATAAACTTTATTGACAAAATTCTAAAGACCTATACCTAACTACGGTTTAAAAAAAATGTAAATTAAAGTAGGTAAAAGTGAACGCTGTTAACGATAATTGACGAATGAATCTAGCAAGCGTGTATATTTGCTCAGTAGCGTATCAATCAAAGAGACACGTCCTTTATATATTAACCGAGCTATTTACACTTAATTACCAAAAGGAAGCAATTATACAGGTGCAGAAAAACGTACTCATCTTTATTCTTATTTTATTTCCTCAATAAAAGGAAGTAGCTCCTTTTACAATGAGTGTAGATTTCCTTCTTTATCTCAGTATGCGCTGGTGTGTAATCGGAAACAGGTGAAGAACGATCACAAGAACAATTGAACAGCGCTGTTAAGATGCAGTTTCACAATATTCAGTTTTAATTATTGTCGTTATTAGCGTGAGGCTCTTGTTCTTGCAACTCGCCATATTGTCTACATGATGTGATGGACAGAAGAAAGAGAATGCTATTTGTCTTGTGTTCTGTTTCCCTCAACCGCGAATTATTTTGCAATGAAATTCACCATCTATTGTTTCTTCTAGAAAATGTTCATAGATTTTTTACCTTATCTCTTTTGGTTTAATTAATAGTGTACAATTAAGAGTTGCACAGTACTCACATAAATTTAATTTTCTACAATAACACAAAACGAATTAGTTAGCAAGTAAATGGCAAAGTGGGTTATTCATTCTGATAAACATTTATTCTCGTTGTTGTGTATTGTAATGTCTTCAGGCAAATTGAAGTGATGGAATATCTGATCTAACGAAGGATGGCCACTAATTAGTGTAGTCATCTTCGCAGATGTAAACAAACAATAAATTATGATGAGTATTATATCATCACATATTTTTTTACATTTGAACAAGATCTGAGTAAGTGATATTAATAAAGGTTACTTGAATAGCTACGTATACGTCGAGGTTTTTAATTCTAGTTTGGCTTTGTTTTTGTTGGGTGTACATTTGTTAATTCAAGATTTTATTGTTAAAAAAAAGTGACGTAACTAAAGATGGCAGGTTCTACTAGAACTCGATGCTTGTTGTCCACTAGCCTTTTTTTTCTGTAGTAGAAATATTTAAGGGATTTATGGCGACTTGAACCAACAAAAACTTAGTTTAAATAAATAAAAGCATATCGAATATTTAACAACAATATGAACTTTAATTCATTTTATGTTGAGCTTGATTTATCTCGTAGTTTCACTGTACTCAATGCTTGTATCAATTAAATTTGTTATTGTATTTGTCACATTTATTTCTATTTGTGTTATTAATTTACTTTATGTGTATTTCTAAACATTTCACTATACATTCCTTACTTGTAATATTATTCTGAAATTGGGATTCATCCTATAGAAAAATAAATAATAGTATGTATGGTATCAAGGGAGGGAAACAAGGGATTATTCCCGCGTGTGAAGTTAGCAAATCGAGACGTAAGCGAGGGCCGAAGGCTATAGCTGAAGGCGAGGTTTGCCAACTTCACACAAGGGATAATCGCGCCCTCCCGTGAAGCATATTATACTTTTCGTAACAAGTGCACAAAAATTACTGTCTTATCGGGACAAATGTCAAATATGGGTTGCGTAACTAGTTACTTAGGAAACGCCGCAAACAGCTAATAATCGTAGTCTCTAGGGAGAGAAACATCGCTCTAGGGAGAGAAACATGCTACCTAGATAATGTTTCTCTCCCTAGGGGAGAAAAGCAGTGTTTCTCTCTCTAAAATTAGGGAATAAAAATGTGTTCCTCGTGCATGTGTTCCGCAAAAAAAATTCCATATAAAATAACATAATTGAAGGCAAAGAAAAAAATAAATAAATATATCATCACGCCTTTTACCCATTATTGTGTGTGGCACTCTGCCTAAGCAGATCTCGGAAAGTGATATATTTTTTCGCGTGAAGTGTGGTTACCAGCCGTCAAATCACGGCCCCCAAAGATATTAGAAAAAAATAAAATACAATAGAAAACCTGTTGTTATGTTATTTTTTATTGTAAAATTTAAATTGTTACTCTATTAATTCTTACTAATAATTACTTGAAAATGGCCGAAACGTCGCCTTCAAAGTTTAATAAAAATAAAAGGTTTTAAAATGAATATTTAATTAACCTTTTCTACTATTAATTAAAGAGTGAAATCCAACTATTTAAAAATATTTTTTTCATAATTTACATTCGGCTTATTAAAAAAAGAATTAAAATCATTTTGATTTGAATTTTTTTTTTTACTTATTTATTATTATCAATATGTCATTTAAATAATGACATAAGCGTCATGATCATCTTCGAAGTCGTGCTTTGACAACTGGTAACCGCACACAAAACTTATATCACTTATCGAAATCTGGTACTAAAGAGTACTACATTTAGTAAAGTATAAAAAATGTGTTGTTATATATTCTTAAATTTTTTATAGAATGTTTTAATGAAACTACCGGACGAATAATAAGCGTGCGCTTATTCGTTCGGATGCCAATCGAATAATTATTTCCATACATAAATATATGTTTAGAAAGGTATAAACAATTAAACAAGCATACTCATTAATAATAATCTCATTTCCGCAATTTACAATCATAATTTACGGCACAAGTCAATAATAACTACCTCATAGACTTGTAAACAATTTTGATTCAAATGAATTTTTTCAAATTAATATGTAATTTATGCAAAAATGTGGCAGTTTTATTTATATAGAAAATTGACGTAACACATGCACAGTTACTGCGTTGATCGTCTTTTCTTTTTCGAAAACACCTGTGAATCGTGTGAATATTTTCGTGGATAACAACAAACAAATGAAGCTTATCAAATAATAAACAGTGTTTTATAGGTTGCAGTAGTTCAGTGGTAGTGAAACTTTTTTAGTTGCAAGTTGACTGTTGCCGTGTTTGCATGCTATTAAATATAAGGATGTTTGAAGTGTTTGATGTGCAATTGTTTCTTATATCCGGTATGTTATTTGAACTTTCGTTTTGGTAAGAAACTGACCAGACGGAAATAATTATGTGAAGTTGCCAGTCAACAAAGTGTTTAAAATCTGTCTGCTCTTCTGCAAAATGTAGGTAAATGTTATTTTAAAGATTGTTTTCTTTTTATACCTGTTTTATCTGTACATACTCATACATACGAAAGTTTCATGTATTTTGTAAGATTCATTTTAATTGCTTCGTTCCATTGAACTCGCAGCTAGATTTAATATTTTATTTTATTTTGTTTTATTTTATATTAAAATACACTGTCCAGCAGCAAGTATTAAAACCCAATAAAAGAACAGTAAAAATACATAATAAAAAATTCTGAATAGCTAAAAATAATATTAGAAATTAAGGGAAGGAATATATGGCTTTAGGATCCTTGAATACTTACGGTTAGGACTGTTGCTCATCCGTGAAGCTATAGTATGTTCAAAGATATTCCGTTATGGCTTTAACTTACTAAGCCTGTGTTGAACCGCACACAGTAAGAGATTCTACCTGTTGGCGCTCAGGGTAGGATTGCAAAATATTTAAATTCGGAAATCTCTAATCTCTGTGCGGATTACGTATTTCAGATTTACTTGAAATAATATACAATGATACTTTCATGTAACATTTTTTTTTTTGCTTCATTATCAATAATAATATTTGTACAAAATTCTCTGTTTCATTATTATAATATATATAAAAATAAAATTAAATTGGGAAATACTGAATACATACCGGTCCTTGCACCCCTATAAATCAAGCTTAAATCCCTAACAATAGACCCGCTGAGAGGGCCATAACGGAGTATCTTTGAACATAGTATAATTGCAAATATAATTTTAAAAATTGACAATGTAAAAAACATATATGTATTAGGTTTGGAAAATATATTTGTACAAATAAATGCTGAAGATGATGAGTTAACTATCGAAACGTCCAATAAATATAAATAAATAAAATAAATATATCATCACACCTTTTACCCATTACTGGGTGTGGCACTCTGCCTAAGCAGATCTCGGTAAGTGATATATTTTTTCGCGTGAAGTGCGGTTACCAGCCGTCAAATCACGCCCTCCCCAAGATTTTAGTGGAGGGAGAAACCACAGGGGTAGACTTAATTTGGTGAATATTGTTTGTCGGCTTTGGGGATCGAACCAGGGTTCTCAAGATCCACAGGCCGACTCGATACCACTGTGCCACCTACCCCATAAATAAATAAATAATATTATTCAAGGATCTTAAAGCCATATATACCTTCCCAAAATTGAAACTTAGGATCAACATATTCTAAGCAAAAATTAGAAATTAAGACATAAAATAATACAATACATTCAGAAGTAGATAAATATGATGAAATGTAATGATATGGGATAGATGGTTCAATGGTACATTTTTTTTAGTGTTTACAGATATTTGTCAATAATTCTACTATTGACATAGAATACTGTGTTGTTTGGTCTCTTCATTTTAATTGACGTACGTTTTATCAACACCATTATTTTATGGGGTAGGTGGCTCAGTGGTATCGAATCGATCTGTAGATTTGAAAACTCGGGTTCGATTCCCACAGCCGACAAACAATTTTCACCACATTAAAGTTATCCCTGTGGTTTCTCCCTCCACTAATATATTGGGGAGGACGTGATTTGACGGCTGGTAAACGCACTTCACGAGTATAAATATATCACTTACCGAGATCTGCTACAGTAAAGTGCCACACGCAGTAATGGGTGAAAGACGTGATGATATATTTGATTATTTATTCATTTGTAAGGATAAAACTGACATTTGTCAACTATTTTTCCTTCATTGTATTTCCAATGTAACACGAATAAAGTAAACACACCCGGTACATGATAGAACGTACTTTGTTTTCTACGCCTATTAATACTTTACCAAAATTACAGCCTTGTTGTACAATCAAATATTATTACTTATCAATATTACTACTTACTAGTAAACTATTATTAATCTTATCATAAATGAATGCACTCGTATAAATGATGCATAATAATTGTTAATAAATTTCTTTAACGCAGTGGTTCTTAACCTTTTCCAATTTGTTACCTCTAGCATAAAAATAAAATGTACAATAATATCCTACTTCTTTAAAAGCTAGTTATTTGTTATTGAAAATTATTAAACTTGATTTTTATTTAAAAATATAAATTCCGATAATTTATTATTAAGGATATTTTGTTTCTACAATTTTTAAAAATAATAATAGAAAAGCAAAACTTTGCTGAATTTTTAATAAATTTATTGTTGAAAATTCTCTCAATAACTTGACAGAATCTCAGTAAACTTGAATTTTTACATTATTATCCCAAACAGAATCTTATGCATCATTAATAATTTTTTTTCTCGATCGCTATGAAAAGTTGACAATTACGCTTTCATTTTTCATTGTAAAGTTGATCATTTCTATCTAACAATCGAAAATTAACTTTGATATTAAATGCGCGCGTTTCCAATGGAACGCTCGAATTAGATTCTAGACGCGTACTTACTTTAATAGTTACCAGGGATAGAAACAAAACAGAAACTTGTCATATTGATAGTTGACAGAACGAATTTAATTTCTGTACATATACGTTTTTGATAATTTAAGATGCAATCGTAGAAAAAATTATACGAGTATGTGTACCACGAGCGTAAAGTGTCTTTGTTACCGTGCTCGAGTAATAAACAATCATTTTACGCTTTTAATACACAAATAACTATTTTTCACGTTGCCTTTATTGACGAGCAACAAAGTTATTTTTCGATTGTTCCACAGAAAACGTTAACTTTAAAATGACAAATGAAATATTTTTAACGATCGTAGAAAATATATTTTTTCTACGATTACTATGAAAAGTTGAGAATTACGCTCTCATTTGTCATCGTAAAGTTGACGTTTTCTGTGGAACAATCGAAAAATATCTTTTTTGCAACGTGCGAAAAAGATATTAAATGCGCGCTTATTTCAATAGTTACCAGGGATACAAACAAAACAGAAACTTATCTTATTGATAGAACGAATTTATTTTCAGTACGTATACGTGTTTTTTTAATCATTTAAGATATAATCGTAGAAAAAGTTATGTGTATATCACGAGCGTAAAGTGTCTTTGTATATATTTACAATAAATTATTAGATAAATGTCTATTAGTAAGGTTATAATTATGATTTAATTATTAATCTATTAGAAATGACTCTCAAACCAGTAGCACTAAAAATGCTTACTTTATGGAAAGTAAAATTAATTTTACGAATTTTGAAAAAAATCTTTTCGTTTCATAATCAGTACGTTGAAAACTAAAATATATAAATAAATATATCATTTACCCATTACTGAGTGTGGCACTCTGCCTACGCAGATCTCGGTAAGTGATATATTTTTTCGCGTGAAGTGCGGTTACCAGCCGTCAAATCACGGATCTCAAAGATATTAGTGGAGAGGGAGCCACAGGGGTAGATTTAAATTGGTGAAAATTGTTGGTCGGCTGTGGGGATCGAACGTTGAAAACTATATGGAGTTATAATAAATGCCATAAATTGAGAATATTAATAACCTCTTGGGTGAGTAAAACTATAGGTTTGAAATCACTGCTCTAACGTAACGTATTTCATATTTTATAAATATTCTGAACGTTATCTAAAATTATAAATAATACTTTACTACATACTAATTCCGTTCAGATATCACTGTTTAATGTTTATAATAATACATTATTATATAATATCAATTCTATAAATTATTGTTTTACATAATTATTAATACAATGACGAAGATATTTGTTTAAACAATTTTTGTAATACTAATAAGCAGATAATATTTATTATTACATTAATGTCGGGTTTATCATTCGACTGTTATGTAAATATTAACTAACAGCAACGTAAATTATAGGTACATTTTTATCGATGTTTAACAGAACAATAATTATAATATAACAGTCAAATGATATATTTTATCTTCACGTTTCGGATGCTATTAAACCCAAAAAAAATTGGGTCTCTTTGGTATATTTAAGTTTTTAAGCGAAAAAAGGGTGTTCAGTTCATTAATAAACTATATACAATCAAAAAAAGCAAAAGTGGTGTGTCAGGATAGGAATGTTTGGCGAAAATTAATTGCGGGATAAATATAATGAATAAGGACAAGCGTATGATTCTTGATTTTAGATTCATTGGTTAGATTTTTTGAGTGTTTACCTGCAATTGTGTGGAGTTCACCTTCAAAAAGAAGCGCAGGCCTATGCTATCTTCCTTTCTGATCTTTTTTATTCATTTTCTCTTTTTACTATAGAGTGTCCAATTACAATTGTGTGGAATTCAGTTTCAAAAACAAGTGCAGGAAGATACTCCTCATCTGTTTTTCTACATTTTTAGTTTTTATAAAAAATATGAAATAAACACTTGGCTAAGTTTCACAAAATTCAGCCTCCAAGTCACCTTATGAGGGCAATCTGACGATGCCCTCATAAAGTGACTTGGAGGCTGAATTTTGTGAAACTTAGCCAAGTGTTTATTTCATACTTTTTATTAAACCTAGTTTCACCAAGTGTTGGATGACAATTAATTTTGTCTTTGTTGTTATTTTTAGTTTTTACTATACAGTGTCTAACTGCAAATGTATTTTTAAACAAGCGCAGGCGATGCTGCCTTCATTTCTTTATAGATTCGTTGTTAGCGAAGTGGGCGTAAATGAAGATTTATGAAACAGGTGTACATGAGCGAATGGATGGATGTGAATGAAGGTTTGTTGCGTGATGATGAATTTTGGTTGTGAGGAAGGAAAGAGCTCGTATAGCCCAAACGAGTATCGTGTGTCAGGATGAGAATGTTCTGTGAATATTTCAGGTGATTCGTGCTACCCCATTTAACGGGATATAGCATGATGTTATGTATGTATGTATGCATGTATACAATCAGTGGTATCACAACTTTGTTAGTAGATTTTGTAAAGTTTTTATGTTTATTTAGTAAACGGTAGTGTTTATCACAAAATATGTCATAACTAAAATGGACCCTAATTTGGTTTAAAACAACTTTTTCGAAATTATTATCGGTTATATTATAAAATTGAATTAAAAGTCGTGGGCTTAGAATTTTAGTAAAAATATTAAACATGCCTTTTAACCAATCGTCAATTGTTTTTTCCAAAAATTATACAAATTATACCGAGTTTATCTAAAATATATGTTAACTACAGCAAATGATTATGGTTGATGAGACTATTAGCCGTCTTCTTCACCTGAATGATTATGAAAATTCCTTGGGAAATACCACTTTCCCAATAATTCCGATATTCCTAATGACATCATCAGAATTTAAATTTGTCGGGTCATAAATAACCCATCATCAAATTCTTTCCATCGAAATCATAGTTCTCTTAGTATCTCACCTAATTTATTCACAATGAGGTAAACAAGAATCAAGACATTGGCGATGACTAACAAATGACCGTCTTTAGAAATTGGCTCTCCATTCGCTCATCAAGTATTTTAAAACAGGTGCGCATCAAATCATTCCGCGCGTAATTTCACAAATCGAAATTCTGTTGTCTCTAATTTGCATCGAGCGGATTATGTATGCAAGCGTGGTTGTGTGGTTTGAATGGATGTGATGAGAATGTTAGAATGCTGAATGAAATTACTCGCGAAATCGAAAATATGTCAAGATCAAGGTAAATGATACAAATGGGACGATGAAGGTAGGTGGATTGTAAAAGAGAGATCGATATTTGCAAAATGCGGGCTTTTCAAGTTTTTTCTGTAAGGAGAGAAATTTTATGGTGATTTCTCTATTTGTCACTTTGATGGACATGCTCTATGTATTGCAAAAAAAATTGTATTGTAATATAATTTCTTATTAGTCATATTAAATAATATTTTAATCACAAACTAAATAAATTCATTCATTTATTAATCTCATTAATAGCAGAGTATATTAAAATATGTATTACCTAATAATAATTCTTATTTTTCTACTTTCTCTATATTTTAAAATATAATGGGGTAGGTGGCTCAGTGGATCTTGAGAACCCTGGTTCGATCCTCACAGGCACCTAACAATTTTCATCAAATTAAAACTACCCCTGTGGCTTCTTTTCCACTTAACATCTTTGAGGGCCGTGATTTGACGACTGGTAACTGTACTTCACGCGAAGAAATATACTTACCGAGATCCGCTACGACAGAGTGCCACACCCAGTAATGGGTTTTATGATGATATATTGATTTTTATTTATTTAAAATATAATCAACAAAATTTAAATTTGAAACTTAGTTTAAATAAAAAAAGCATGTCAATAATTTCATATGATACGTAACTTCGATTTGATTTTATTAATTTAAAATGTAAGTTTCATAGATACCACTAGCCATAACTGAATTATTCCACGATTGGATGTAAAAGTCGGTTTCTATGGCTTCAAAACGGTGAAAGAAATATAAATGCGATTTTACTCCCGATGGGAGAAAAAGTGTATTTGATAAAAGTTTAAAGTTTAAAAGTGTATTTGAGTTCCGTTACTATGACTATTACTAACGGAAGAAAAAATAAAACTTACAATCGTTAATTTATTTATTTAAAAATGTTATGTTATTCATACAAATTAAATCTACCCCTGTGGCTCCCCTCCACTAACATCTTTGAGGGCCGCGATATGACGGCTGGTAACCGCACTTCATACGAAGAAATATATCATTTACCGAGATCTGCTACGGGAGAGTGCCACATCCAGTAATGGATAAAAGACGTGATGATATATTTATTTATGTATATTTAACTCTCTCTCTAGGGGTTACGAGACTTTTAACGGTACAAATTATAACGGGCCGTTGACATTGGTTATCATGATAACATAACTAATTTGAAACGTTTGACACTTAAATACCTTTTGATTAAACAAAATCTGTCAGATTTTCAAAGTCTACCTGGATTGAACATTTTAGTTATTGCGTTATACTATTGCAATTAATTTTATTAAATATACATATATTTCGATTCAAATGCCCATAAAACATTGTACAATGCTCGACCGTTACCTGAAATTTACAGGCGCTCACCTGTTAGCTTTCTATGCTCGCCTTTAAATTTCTGTATAAAAGGGTCTTGCAATGTAAATAACTATTATAGAAAAAAGTGAAAGGTAAAAATTATCAGACACAAATTTAATTTGAGCAATAAAATAAGTGCTGCTGAAAGTAAATCCTATTAGTGTTTAATAATAACAATGTTATGATTGTATTTTGAAAAATAAATTACAATAATAATAACAGAAATTATCATACTTATGTATATTCAAATTGCAGATAATTATATTTATGTCAAGCTGAGTCACAAATACATAATAAGACAAATTCGATTGTAATACAAAACTTACATCATCCTTGCTTGCAAACTATATCTATTTATGACCATTGCACTCAAACCATCTTTTCATTCTCGTCACGTACATCATTTTACGCTTGACACTCAAAAACATTATCCAAAACAATAAAACATCCCATTACCAATAAACTCCGCCAATAACACAAGATAGTTCCACGTATTTCCAGCTGTTAGTAGCATACTAAACAATTATGTTACTAAACGACGTTTCGCAAGCAACTAACATAGTGTAGTGTCACCTTGAGCTACCAATAATTATGAATTACTTGAACGCAAGAGTGAAAAATTACTTTCCATATCAGCGTGATTGTTCTGTGCATAATAAGTAAGGTAACATCACGCATTTTAGATTATGTGCGTATTTGGCACCAAGGTGAATGTAGCAACTAATTATAAATTTGTTTAAATCAATATTTTTAGTTTTATTGCTGAATAAATGCTGGATGATTGAAGATATGAATTATTCAGAAATTAACCTTTTACTGATTTTAAAATAGAAGCTATTTTGCGGTATTCAATTTGATGATCTCAAGGTAATTAAAAATGATGAAATGCTTGATCTAATAAATAATTTATAATCAATATAGTATTTTATGGGAAACCAAGTAAAAGAAATCTATAAAATCAGAGGAATGTTCGTTTTTATAAAGGTACTTGTAAAATATTTTGTATGGTATAGTATACAGGGTGTTATATTTTAATAGACCCAGCAAATATCTCGCTTATTTATCAACTTAGCAATTTCTTTCATATAACATGATTTATACAGCAACATGTAAGCTATTTGATGACGGATGTACATTCATGATATCACTTCCGGTTTATTAGTAATTTATATCAACTTTGAAATTTCAAATGGAACATACAATATTTTTTTACAAATTTGAAAAGTGCATCAAATTTCCTTTACAATCATGTAAAATAATCCATATGTTACATTATTAAAAAGTAAAATGGCGGGCACTTTATTGTACACCAAATCGAAAAGAGAATAGTGAGCCATGACTGTGGCTTGAAATAAAACAATTAACTAAAACAATTATAATTATTATTATTAAACGAAATAATATTTTTTTGTCATAATAATACAGAAAATAAGAATAAGTAACACTTAATAACAATAAAATGATTTTATAACAAATATTCAAAATGGTTCCCAGTCTCCATTTTACTTTTTAATAATGTAACATATGGATTATTTTACATGATTGTAAAGGAAATTTGATGCACTTTTCAAATTTGTAATAAAATATTGTATGTTCCATTTGAAATTTCAAAGTTGATATAAATTACTAATAAACCGGAAGTGATATCATGAATGTACATCCGTCATCAAATAGCTTACATGTTGCTGTATAAATCATGTTATATGAAAGAAAGTTGATAAATAAGCGAGATATTTGCTGGGTCTATTAAAATATAACACCCTGTATAAACTACTATACTGCGGCTCGGTGAGTGCGGACCCTGTACTGTAATTGGGATTAAGTTCCTGTTGTACAGAGTAACATAAATAAATAAATATATATCCAGCGGTCATTATCATTTGGAAAAATAACTTTTAAATCCCTCCATTTATACTAATCGATTATATGGTTAAAAATTCTTGTTTTCAAGCTAATGTATGCTCTACATAGATTACAAAATACAGGGTGTTTCTATACCTTTGCACGAAACTTTAATGACATATAATTTGATATACTGATTATAGAACAAAAAGAATTTGGTTGAAATTCGAAAAAAATAAGGTATTTCATTCCTAGCGAATAATTTTAGTGTCACTAGTTTAATAGTACTTTTAATTAAAAAAATTAAAATAAGACATTACAACAGGTACCTACATAATAACTAATTAATAAATGATTATTTGTAGGCAGTGTTTATACTTTTATTTCATTAGTAACATAATTATAAATAATTATGGGGTAAGTGGTTCAGTGGTATCGAGTCGGCCTGTGGATCTTGCGAACCCTGGTTCGATCCCCACAGCTGACAAACAATTTTCACCAAATTAAAATCTATCCCTGTGGCTCCCCCTCCACTAACATCTTTGGGGGCCGTGATTTGACGGCGGGTAACTGCACTTTACGCGAAGAAATATATCACTTACCAACATGTGGTCCGACAGAGTGCCACACTCAGTAATGGGTGAAAGGCGTGATTATATATTTATTTATTTAAAATAGTCTTGTAAAATAGAAATTATTTGCTAATTTAACCGACCTCGTAGGTCTTATATTTCTCCAGATAGCAATAGTGGACAAAATAAAATGAACAGCCTGTATATGTATGTATAAGTAGTAATACAAAAATAAACTAAATTCAACTTTAATAAATTAAAACATGCAGGCATCAACGATTACGACACAAGACACTTACTAATTTTAATTGATTTATATATTTTAATTTGGTTACGATTTAATTTAATTACGATAAGATTGAGTCACTACCATTAATGAATAAGCATTGCTAATTTGAAACGACAGTAATAGAGAACGTGGTACACAGTGCACACCAATACTGCTGGTAAGAATAATATATTTTTGTTTTAAATAATTTATTACTTTATTACCTCGATTCTACCCTCAATTCTAAAGAAAGTTTACCATAATTAAAACCGCCTTCTTAAATAACACTTTTGTTAATTTAATCAACTTTGTAGATAAAAAGCGAAGATAGATGAAAACAAACGTATAATTTAAAATATATATTCTACTAATATAACTAAAGGAAATATAAATTTTCCTTTTCTGCAATCTATAAGAAAAGTAGGATTTTCCGAACTCAAAACAGCTTATTATGTCACAGCTGTTTTCTGTTCTCCGGTGCATATAAACGGCAGTGTGCAGTAAAGTAACTTTTTATACTTCCGTAAAGTAAATGAGTTTGTATACTTGGGGAGTGTGTTTTCGAGGGATGGACGTATTGATCGAGAGATTGAAAGAAGAGTATCTGCTGGATGTAAGATATTGGGTGCTCTGGGAACCTTTACTCGGAACGTGAATGTATCCAGAGATGCTCGATTGAGTGTTTATAATGGTGTGTTAGTGCCTACGTTGATGTATGGTAATGAATGTTGGGTATGGATGAAGAAACATGAACGGCGTATAACTGCTGTGGAAATGAGGTATTTGCGGGGTGTGTGTGGATATACTAGAAGAGATCGTGTCCGGAATACATTGGTGTATGATGAATGTGAGATTGGGAAGAATGTTGTAAGAAGAGTGGGAATAAGTCAGTTGAGATGGTTTGGTCATGTAGAACGTATGTCAGATTGGTGAAACAGGTGTATGTTGGTGAAATTGAGGGTGAAAGTTTGCGTGGACGGCCTAGGAACAAATGGAAAAATATGATTGAAGGGTTGTTGCGTGAGCGAAAGATTCTGAGCGTGAAGAATAAACGAGCTTGTATGAAAAGAATTATGAATGTGGTTGAAGCAAAAGTGGTGTGTCAGGATAGGAATGTTTGGAGAAAATTAATTGCGGGATAAATATGATGAATGAAGACAAGCGTATGATTCTTGATTTTAGATTAATTGGTTAGATGTTTTGAGTGTTTACCTGCAATTGTGCGGAGACCATCTTCAGAAACAAGCGCAGTGTACACTAGCGAATGGATGAATGTTTGTTGCGTGTTGATGGATTTTGGTTGTGAGAAAAGAAAGAGTTTGTATGGAGGAAGTGTTAATGTGGTCGAATCGAGTATCGTGTGTCAGGATGAGAATGTTGACGGGTTCGTGCTACCCCATTTAATGGGATATAGCGTGATGTTATGTATGTATGTAAAGTAATACATTGATTATATGTTCGTTTCTAGATAGATAATGTTGCTCATTACTCTTGGGTTGTAGTCAAATACATTGAGGCTTGCTATAACAGGCATATTCCATTTTGCATTTGAATTATATCTAACTTACATTTAGTTTACTTATTTATTTTATTCCCAGATTTTCTGACTCGAATTTAATTTAAAGTAATATTGGTTACCCAGGGGTTTTTGAGATCGCCAAAATCTATTTTCGGGGTCAGTTTGATCATATGAACTTTTTTAAGGAGTTAAAAAGGGGTTGGGGGAATGAAATTACGATATTCAACTGAAATAGAGTTTTAGGTTCGAAATTAGTTAGTCGGGGGTTTTTGGGTTACCCTTGGGTAATCAATGTTGAATGCGTATTATGTTGGTATTATTTAATTTCATTTATGGCGATTCTTGCTTTTACCACCTTTCAGGGGTGGTTTGTACCCCTAAAAAGCAACTTCCGAAAGAAAAATAAATAGAGGTTCAATATTATTTATAGTTGTTTTAGTGTGCATGTTTCATTTAAATCTGTGTGACAGTTGGGTAGTGTTACTTGTAAGTGTCTCCTTGGATAAGTACAAAATTCACATACCGGGTGTATTATGAAAAGCGGATGATAAACATAGGAAAGCAGTTTCCCAAATAATTTTAGACAAAAATGCCTCAACTAAAATTCTGCATCTAAATCAATAATGTAATTTCATTTCCTATTTTTTGTAACGGCAGAAAATAAATATGAAAATTTACAAAATTACAATTTAATAGTGTTTGCCACGGAATTAGAACAACATAACAAAAATAATAAATAGTATGTTATGCATCAAGGGAGGGAAACAAGCGATTATTCCCGTGTGTGAAGTTGGCAAACCGAGACGTAAGCCAGGGCCGAAGGCTCGAGCTGAAGTCGAGTCACATAAGGGATAATCGCGCCCTCCCGTGAAGCATATTATACTTTTCGTAACAAGTGCACAAAAATTACCGTCTTATCGGGACAAATGTCAAATATGGGTTGCGTAACTAGATACCTAGGAAACGCCGCAAACAGCTAATCATCGTAGTGTCAAAGGGAGAGAAACATCTCTCTAGGGAGAGAAACATGCTACCTAGGGAAAGAAACATAATGTTTCTCTCCCTAGGGGAGAAAAGCAGTGTTTCTCTCTCTAAAATTAGGGAATAAGAACGTGTTTCTTGTGCATGTGTTACGAAAAATTCATTAGTTTTTGTGTTAAATGTTTTGACTTATTTTTAAACTATACAAAACTTCAATATGTCAAAATTTTTAACAGAATTAAGTCACGCATTTGTTTGTTATTTTGTTTTGTCTAAAATAATTTGGGAAGCAATGCACACGAAAAAACTGTTTCCCTGATTCATTCGATATATAAATTATGTAATTTTCATGTAATTTGTCGTTCTTGTAAAAATTGTTTTAAAAAAAATATTGTACGTGTTACTTTTGCGGCTCGTAAAATTATTAAATTTTTCAGTTCAGCAACAAATTATCACTTTTGCATATAAATAGGTATATAAATAAGTAATAATTCTTTTCAGCATATTATGATGTAAACGTTTTAACTTATCTTCCTTTTGTTTTAATTTTAAACAAACTTTTAAAATTATCTTTATGTAATTTTCTCCCAGAATAAAAGGCTATAAATTTCACCATTTACTCACAAATAAACTATTATTATTATCATATTATCTAACATTCTAACAAAACAAATCAAATCCATTTGAAACAAACACGTAGGTATGATGCTTGCTGCCGTGTATCATAATGCATTTTAAATGTAAACACACCAGATATGGTGTTGCCGATGACAATACATTTGACCTACACAACAATCTCGCCGTGGTGCCCACCTGTTGAAGGCCACTGGCCGCCAGGAGCAGTGGAGGGGCGCTAAGAGTGATTCGTGACCTTCGTTTGATCACCTGAAGAATTCGGCTTTCGGAAATCGAATGGTCGTGTTATTGTTTTCACGCGCGAAATTGTTATTTAATTATTAATTATGGATTATAGTTTCTTCCAAGGATGATCTGCAGATTGGATAATGAGAAAAAGTAGATTTTGTTCTTTGCATAATATGCAATTATTGCAATTATTTTTTGTTACATCTTTTTAATAGATTTTCTAAATGTTGTAACTAATTTTTCTTTAATGAGATTTTTTATTTGATATAATGTAATTTATTGTACAGCTTTTTTTTAGTTGTATGACTTTAAACGTGTTTAAAGTTTTGAATATCCACCTAGAACATTTAGTTAAAAAAATTGTTTTCATTCTGTTTCATTTATATAATTTAATTAAATTGTGAGGAATTCGTTCAATGACATTGATTAAATGTCAATATTTATGTCTAAGTTGTTTATCTTTTATTTATAATTGAATAACGTTTTTTAAAAGTCTATTAAATATTTTTCTATTTAACAACAAAGACAAAATTAATTGTCATTCATGCACTTGGTGAGACTAGGTATAATAAAAAATATTAAATAAAACTCTAGGCAAAGTCTCACAAAATTCAGCCTCCGAGTCACCATCGTCGGAGGCCGGCCAGCACAGAATTTTGTGAGACTTTGCCTAGAGTTTTATTTAATATTTTTTATTTTTCTATTTATTTAATGATCATCTATTTAAATGGATTTCTAGAAATAAGTTTTTATTATTTAATTATGAACAAGATTTTTTTTTATATTACATATTCGAGAATGATGGAATTTGAATCTGAGACCCCATAATATCCGGTCAGGTGCTTTACAGACTGCAGCATACTATCCTAGAGTTCTTTGCCCTGGCGTTATTGAAAGTTGATGTCACATGGTCAATGTTTTCACATTAAGAGAAACAAAAGTCTTATGACAATTTGTTCATAAACTTGAAATAGAATCGTTTCATATTTTGAAATCATTTGTATTGAACTTTTGTAGTTTTGAAAGATTGAGTGAACTTAATTAAAATTTGGTCGCCATAATTCAAATTTTCAACCGCCGTTCAAGGTCTGGAGTATCACAAATAAACGGGAGCACATAGTTCTTAGCTTGGCCGCCAGAGGCGTTTTTTCCGAACATAATTGATGCGTTGACAAAACTTTAAAGTTTGCGAACATTTATGTTTGGGTTTATGATTATACTTAAGAGAAAGACTAAATCTGTGGATTGAAATGGTCTAACATTATTTATGTTAGCATTTCAATGTTGTGACAAATGACAAAAATAGTTACTATGTTGAAATCCTTGAATGAGGTTTTAGTATTTGAAATATAAATATAAGTGTAGATTGAGTGTAACATATTCCGTCAGTATGGTGGTGTGGATAGAATTACGGAATTCGAATCCGGAGATCCCGTGTTCGAATCGCACTTAAGCTAAAAATTATAAGAACTATCACACTGTGGCTTGGTGAGTGCGGACCCTGTACTGTAATTGGGATTAAGGTCCTGTTGTACAGCGTAACATAAATACATATGTTTGACAGTCTGTACTCCTGAGAAAAGAGTGCCACACCCAGTGATGGGTAAAGGGCATGATGAAAATGTTTTTTTATATAATTGTTTGTCAATTTTCTCCACATTAAAACTACTTCTGTTGCTACCCCTCTACTAATATCTTTAGGGGCATGATTTGACGGCTAGTAATCGCACTTCACGCGAAGAAATATATCACTTACCGAGTAATGGGTAAAAAGCGTGGTGATATATTTATTTTATTTATTTAAAAACAATAAAATTCTAGATTCTAACATAAAACAAAAGTTTTTTTTACAATGAAAAAAGAAAATGAAGTATAGCATAACAAGAACCCAAACAATATATTAAATAATTTTATAAACCGGAAAAATATTTACCATAATTTCACGAACCGGAACAATATTTAACACAATTTCACAACCCGGAACTTCGTTCCGGTTTCCTCCGGTATTTTTCGAGTCCTGATTATTGTTGTTCCCCGCTGAGCCTCGATCATAATGTCCACGCTCGTGCGACAATAGATTAAATCTGCTCTAGACCCACAAATAATTATTAAATTCTCAAGTTGTTGTAGATTAAACTGTAATTGTAAACCTATGAGCATCACTTGACCTCGACACCTGTCGTGACCTTCACGGCCACGTGACATATAAGAAGGTCCTTTGTCACCTTAGATTCTTGGATACGGAACTGCGATCAAGCATTTGTTTTAGATCACAACCGAAACGAAACCGTATCCGTCATCATAAAAAGTAAATAAAACTACTATTCGTATATATTATTTTTCAGTAAAAAATATAATAATTTTTATATTAAGAGCGCGAAATAAGTGTTTTTTTCTTTGCACGTAAAAATGTCACTTTTAGTCGAGACCCCAGGTCGAGACAATAAAAGTCATTCGAACGCGAAAAAAATCAAGAATTTTGCCCACGAAATACAAACAACGTTTTTTCTACAACTGTAAATAAAGAATATTATAATAATTATTGATTTATTTAAGTAAATTGAAGGAAAACAATTAACAATAATATTAATTTGATACTATTGATGTGTTGTAACTAATGAAACATGACAACAAATAATGTGGGAGCATGCGCGAGATACTCATTTTACGCATTAGAATACGAAACAGTGCGCAAAATAAACATTTTGCACACTAGACTGCAAAATAATGCGCAAAATACGCGTTGTCATAGTAATGTAAATGATGAAAAATCAAGTACTTCACGTATTGATATTAGTGAAAAAAAATGAACATTTTTTGACAATTCCTAATATACTATCCTTGTTATTAAAATGCATTAAAAATTATAATTATTTTTATATAATACAAGAATTAAATATTTATTCTTTTTATTGCTACATTATAAAATTTTCCATTATATTTTTCTGATGTCCTTCACACGGACAAATTAACATATGACATATAATAATGTTTCCTTATTATTATGTTTATATTGACAAGAGTCTGTGTTTATATATGCAAATTATGTTCAAATTAAAAGCACGCGGGATTTTTCTTCTTTCCGAATAATTAATGACTCTCTAATCACATATCCATACACTCAAATTATTCAAACATTTTTCTGCTGATGTAATAAAACATTTTGTATTTGCTAATCAATTTATCATGTCGGCAAAGTCATTTATTCTCAATTTGTTATCGGGATTTTAAATCTCCGTAATAACGCGTTTACATTTTTATTTATGTTAAATTACATGTGTTCATGTTTTATTAGACGAAGTCGAAGATGTTTAACATTACAAATAATAAAATAAATATATCATCATGCTTTTTACCTATATATTTCTTCGCGTGAAATGCGGTTACTAGCCGTCAAATCACGGCCCTCAAAGATGTTAGTAGAGGGGGAGCCACAGGGGTAGATTTTAAATTGGTGAAAATTGTTTGTCGGCTGTGGGGATCGAACCAGGGTTCTCATGATCCACAGGCCGACTCGATACCACTGAGCCACCTATCCCATTCATTAACATTATATGTATTTCAATACACAGTTTATTTAGAAATACAATTAAATAAATACTACACGTATATCTACAGACAAATGCAAGAGTCCAAAAATGGAAAGAAAAAGCAGGAAATAGAGAATTATGGAGGAACATAAGTGAGAAGATAAAATAAAAGAAGAAAGAAGGAATGATCCCCCCGTTAAAAAGGATCTATAGATCTTCGAAAGAAGCGGCGTTGCTCCACAAGGGACGTTTTACCACCGCATATATCTACAGAGTTTTCCAGTTTTAACTCGTTAAATTTGAAACATGAATTATCTAAAAATAAGAGAAAAAGTTCATTTGAACAATTGCTCAGAGATATTTCTAGTTTTATAATTACAGCAGCATTTCAAAATTATTACAAATATATGAACTTGACTCGGAAAATAATGGGAAATGGGAAGTTTAACATGAAAAAAAAGAAGCCAGGAAATAGATAAATGAAGCAACGAAATATTTATAAAGGATAACTTCGTTTTTATCAATATTTAGTGATCTATGATTTTTTTTTTTAAAAACAACACCATTCTAAACTCGTCTCCTAATGTCATTATTTTATATCTTTAATAGCTCTCATAATAAGTATGTCATCATGCCTGTTACCCATTATTGAACGTGGCACCCTGCCGTAGCAGATCTCAGTAGATATATTTTGCGCATAAAGTGCGGTTACCAGTCGTCTAAGCTTGGCCCTCTCTTATATTAGAGAATGAGGAACCATAGGAGTAATTTTAATATGAAGTAAAATTTGTCTTCTATGAGAATCGACGTCGAGTTCTTTGATTATCTTTGCTACGGCAGAGTGCCACACCCAGTAATGAGTAAAAGGCGTGATGATTTATTTATTTTCGTAACACATGCACAAGAAACACGTTCTTATTCCCTAATTTTAGAGAGAGAAACACTGCTTTTCTCCCCTAGGGAGAGAAACATTATGTTTTTCCCTAGGTAGGATGTTTCTCACCCTAGGTAGGATGTTTCTCACCTTAGGTAATATGTTTCTCTCCCTAGAGACTACGATTATTAGCTGTTTGCGGCATTTCCTAGGTAACGCAACTCATATTTGACATTTGTGCCGATAAGACGGTAATTTTTGTGCACTTGTTAGGAAAAGTATAATATGCTTCACGGGAGGGTGCGATTATCCCTTGTGTGAAGTTGGCAAACCTCGATTTCAGCTCGAGCCTTCGGCTCACGCTTACGTCAAGGTTTGTCAACTTCACACGCGGGAATAATCGTTTGTTTCCCTCCCTTGATGCATAACATACTATTATTTATTTATATCGACCCCATAATAATTTTTATGGTTCAAAAAAAGATTCAAAATAAAAATACACCGTATATACTAAAAGATTAGTTATTAAGAAAAATAAAAGGTTATTAACCGAGCTAAAAATGCATTTCACTTGTCATGTTATTGAGCTTGAATATTTTATTATTAAAAATGCAAATATTTTCGAAACGGGCCTTGCCCAAAAATGTAAATGACTTGATCTGCACTTTCATTGCCCAAATTTTAGGCTGAATAATCTCATAATTTGATAACCATTTTCTATAATTAATTATGTTTGAAAACAGATTTATACTTGTATCTGTCAAATATTTTCTCTGTCAGAAATGACAACGATATAAGTTAATTAATTTATAATCATTATTCATCAATATAAACATTTCAAAATAGGTTATCGCCTCTTTGGGCTCTCAACAGATTAAAACAACTTATTTATACGAAACTGTTATCTTCTAGTTTGAATTGCCTCGCGTTTAAATTAAATTCTTAACTCAACAAACACATCTATAACATCTGGAAAGTAACCATTACACATGAAATTACCTCAATTCGTGTTAAGTTCCCGTTATAGTGCCATTTTTTAGTTGATTGTTACAAAATAAATATAAAAGAAAACGCGATTCACATAAGTATAACAATGGCTCACCGTTGTGTATCGTATGGGAGCATGAGAAGTAAACGCCTTGGCTTAGATAATTGGAGTGTGAATTACATGTGTATGTTTAATTATGATATGAACCGTTATGTGACTTGAGTGACTTGGATCTTGATGGATCAGTGTCATAGAACCGATCGCTTATTAAACCGTAGGTTGATCACTTTCAACGTAAGGAAAAAGTGTAATTGGATAATAACTGTTTACTTGATTGATTAGCTATTCTTTTCACTGAAAGAGACATTTCTTGGTGCGCTGTCGACGCAGCACTATTTCTATTGATTCTTTCTGATATTAATGAAAGTGATATATGGTGTATCTACTGTATCAGTTTATATATGTTATAAATAAAAGTAATTAAGTACGATGAAATTATATATATACAGGATGGTGACTCGCTCAGCCGGTCATAGGGATTTAACATGGGAAATCAGATTTTTGCAATTTCCTGCTTCCCTAATTATTTTAAGCAAAAACGCGTCAAATAAAAGTTTTAGGGCATCAAATTCTGCATCTAAATCAGTAAACAGAATTACTGTTACGTGCATTGTAACGACAGAAATTAAATATGAAAATGTCGAAAATTACGTAAAAAATATTGATAGCCATGGAATTGAACAAAAATATAAATAAATGCTTGACGTTTTATCTGTCAAAACATCAACGTTTGACGTGATAGATAAAATGGCCAGCTCGATCACCGGATTTGTCACCTAATTATTTCTTTCTGTGGGGTTGATTAAAAAATAAAATTTACAAAAGTAGGCACCCAAATGTGGATTCTCTAAAATAAAGAATTGCAGAGGAATGCAGGAATAGTACAGCCCGGCAGCTATCAAATATGCGCCGTAATTTTTACGAAAGACTTGGGCTCTAGACTAGAATATGTATTTATTATGTCCATTATAGTTTAATTTTGTTATAAATACATTTTTCTTCTGATATTAAAATTAAATAAATAAACTGTTTACTTGCCTACTTAATTATGAATGTTTTATAAAATATAAATATTTTCTCCTGCAGGTCCAACGTCAAACGTTGACATTTTATCTGTCACAACGTTAAACGTTGATGTTTTGACAGATAAAAGTCAAGCATTTATTTATATTTTTGTTCAATTCCATGGCTACCAATATTTTTTACGTAATTTTCGACATTTTCATATTTAATTTCTGTCGTTACAAAGCACGTAAAAGTAATTCTGTTTACTGATTTAGATGCAGAATTTGATGCCCTAAAACTTTTATTTGACGCGTTTTTGCTTAAAATAATTAGGGAAGCAGGAAATTGCAAAAAATCTGATTTCCCATGTTAAATCCCTATGACCGGCTGAGCGAGTCACCATCCTGTATATATCTCCACTTCTTCCTATCATGGCATTGGATATCGTCCAGACTTCGTGCTTCCATTGCTTTTTTTACTTCGTCTTTCCAGCTTCGTCTTGGTCTTCCTCTTTTTTTTTTTAGATTCCATATCATCATTCTCTTTGGCCATCTATCCTCTGTCATTCTTGTTACGTGATCGAACCATATTGTTTAGATTCGATTGTGTCGATAATTGTATTTTCTATTCCCACTATGTTTCTTATTGTATTGTTCCTAATTCTTATATCTTACTTTGTTAATATGTAGGTAGCATAATAATTACTGATTAATTGGTTCCCTACAAAAATATAAGTAGACATAAATATTCAAAATTCACATTTCAGTGTTGCCAATGGAGACAAAAGTAAAACATATATTTATCGATATAACATTTTAAAAAATCTGATGTGGACATCACATGACTTCCTTGTACACGTAATAAACTATAGCTACATTTTTTTATTGCACATATTTGACATAATTTGACATTGACATTACATTTTTTATTTTTTTCTTATTTTTTGTTCTAAACACAAAAACAAAAAATATATAATTTTTATATTTAGATATCTCGGTTATACAAAAGGCTAATTTAATCATTCTTAATGTGCTAGACGCAGAATTTAATTCTATAAAACTTTTATTTGCAGCATTTATTCTAAAATCAAAATAATACCATTTTTTAAAAGAAAAACTGTTAGCAGCTTCATGTAATGTATCACTTCTGGTTAGTCCATTTTAACCAAAATTTATTATGTTAGTTCTATTGATATAGTAGTCTTATATACCAAATTTGAAATGTTTTGTATTATATTTGAATATAGTTTTTCATTAAAATCTATTATAGGCTTCAAGTAAAGTGAGGTGCACAACTAGATGTTATAACAGTCCTAAATATAAAATCTCAATTTTCTACGGCTTACCGTTTTTGAGTTATGCGAGATACATTCGCCACGACGAAATGAGTAAAAATGGATTCAAGGATGGTCAAAATAGATATTTCCGCTGAAAATTTTCGCGATTACAATACTTTCTTCGTACAAGGAAGTAAAAATAAATAGCGTTCATTTGAAATATGCAATAATATGCACTAGTAAAATAATACAGGCTGGCTGACCAAAGCATCAAAAGAAAGACATGTTTAAATAGCAAATAAAAAACAAATATAATAGTGCCTGTACAAATTATGTTCCTTTAAATAAATATGGCATACAATTTGGTTACAACTCAGATTAAGGATGTTATTATCGTATTGTCGATAAATAAAATAATCATAATCAATAAATAAAAAGTCTGTTTAAAAACCTAAAAAATGATTAAGGAAACAACAAAAAGTAAATGCAATTAATGATGCGTTAAATTAATAAATTCAATAACTGACAATCCTTCAAAATCTTCATAGTTATCATTAGTGGTTCATTTCAGAAAACAATTTAGTTTTTATTTTTATTTTTCTATATGCGGAAATGATCAAAGAATTTCTACTTTATAACCACTTTAATGCTTATTTAATCAACTTTATTTTCGTTTTTATCGCTATTTTTAATACGTACGTTTAGGTATGAGAAATTTTATACAAACCAATAAATATTATAGTTATTTCAACTTTCAACAGACTATAAAAAACCAATTAAATTATAAGATATTAAACTATTACATAAATAAATATATCATCACGCCTTTTACCCATTACTGGGTGTAGCACTCTACCGTAAGCAGAGCTCGGTAAATGATACATTTCTTCGCGTGAAGTGCGGTTACCAGCCGTCAAATCTCGGCTCAGAAAGATATTATTGGAGGCACCCAAAGATGTTCTTATATAAACTACCACACTGCGGCTCTGTGAGTGCGGACCCTGTACTGTAATTGGGATTAAATTCCTGTTGTACAGCGTAACATAAATAAATAAATAAATAAATGTTAATATATGTATTGAACAATATTTATTTTGTTTCAAAAATCTGAAGTTTGAAGTTACTATTATAAGTAAAATAAGTAGTTAAGGTGATTGTATTTGAAAAATGGTTTTGTTTATTTTCAGAGAGTATCGGTGGCGGTAGTCGTTGTGGGGTGTGGTGACGTCACGACGCGTCACGATGCATCACATCACGGAGGACACGCCGCCGGACATGCTGGCCGGCGCCATGGATCTGTGTGTACGCCTCCCGGACGGCAGGGATGTGAATATAGCGGTGGAACGAAGGTAATTAATAGCCGTATTATTTTATAAGATTCACCTATCACCAAATGACATTTTAAAATAAGAACATGTACTTCTAACTATTTGATACATAGGAAATAAGTTTTACATTAATGTTAAATGGATTTCAGGCTTTAGTTGAAATAAAAAAAAACAAATTTTAATATTTATGTGGCGACGTTTTTGTCAATGGCTTTGACCATTTTCGAACAACAGTACTCGTCAACAATATATTTTGAAAAATTAATTTTCTGACTTTAAAAATAATTGTTTTAATTTAAAAATTCATAAAATAAATATATAATCATGCCTTTTACCCATTATTGGGTATGGAATTCTGCTGTAGCAGATCTCGATACGTGATATATTTCTTCGCGTGAAATACAGTTCCAAAGATGTTAGTGAAAATTGTTTGTCAACTGTGGGAATCGAACTCGGGTACTCAAATCCACAGTCCGACTCGATAGCATTGAGCCACCTACCTTATAAATATTCACGTAATAACTAAATTATTGTTATATTATTGTTCCTCGAAAAGTGCCACAACAATTGGATGCAACGTCGCCAAATAAATATAAAACTTTTTTTCTTAATAAAGCTTAAAATTAATTTAACAAACAGTTTATAAAAAAAAACTAATCCTTCCGGATTTATTAATTAATTCATACGAAATAAGAGTAATGTTAATTATTATTTTTAGTATTATTTTCAATCTGTTACAAGATTAAACAGTTTTTTTCTTTTCTGTTCTTTTCAACTTTACATAATCTCATTTCAAGTTCATTTAACAACATCTTAGTTCAGGGTTGACCCCAGCTAGTTTAAAATTGGAAACCACATAATAAAATACAGCCCCTGTATAAGAGTTTAAAATTAAAACATAATATAATATAATAGTATCGAGTCGGCCTGTGGATCCTGAGAACCCTGGTTCGATCCCCACAGCCGACAAACAATTTTCACCAAATTAAATCTAACCCTGTGGCTCCCCCTCCACTAGTATCTTTGGGGCCGTAATTTGACGACTTGTAACCGCACTTCACGTAAAGGAATATATAGCTTAGCCAGAGTGCCACACCCAGTAATGAGTAAAAGGTGTGATGATATATTTATTTATTTTATTTATATTTAAACTGGAAATGAAGTACTAATCAAAATCATATTATGGTCTGAAACTACACTACTCAAAATTGAACAGGGATATTTTCAAAATTGAATGTAAACTTAAAACTATATTCAAATATTTGTAAGAATAGTTTAAGATATATATATATTCGACATCTCTGTCTGTAAGAATACCTAAGGTATTATTTTTCTTAGGAATACTTGAATATAATTTATATTAATTTTTATATTGGATCCTTCTTAAATACATATTTATGCTATAATTTATAATTTTAAATTTACATTCAGTTTTTAAAATATCCTTGTACATTTTTGAGTAGTGTATTTTTTCGTTATAAATTTAAATAATATTTCTTATATTTACTAAATTCTACAATTACTTTGTAATAGTTTAATTTAATATTAAATATACCTTGACTACATAATGTATTACAGAACATTAGGGTTGTGCATTTGACCAGTCAAATATTTTTCGGTCAATTGACCGACTATTTGACCGGTCAATTGACCAGTCAATTGACCAAGAAACATTTAATAAAAATCACAATTAAAATTGTAATTTATTTATATAGTACTGTTTACTACATTCAATATTACTGAAAATGAAAAACCAACAACAATTAATAAACAAAACCACATCAAATTCAAAATAAAGGGGAAAATAAAGTAAAAGAAGTAATGAAATGAAATAATATGTATTTATTTTATTTGTAAAGTAAAGTAAGCAAATTCTCCAGAACCCAGAATACCAAACTAGATATATTCATGTAATAATAGTAAGTAGCTATTTCTATTGAACAACAGATGTCATTTAGATTATTTGACCGTTTTATTTGGCTGTCAAATATTTTTAGTCAATTGTCCGGTCAATTGACCACGGCACAACCCTACAGAACATACAAATGAACTATTATTATTATTATCTCGTAGGCAGTTAGTGAATGAAATCAAAATTAATTATTATTAAAAAAAAACACTTATTTATTATATAGTTTTTTTATTATTACTAAAACGGATAAGTTTTAATTATTACAGAAATGCATGTTTTCTCATTCAGTGACTGTCATTCCAAAATTTATACACGTATATCCACTATGTATTAGTAGTTTCACTGAAATTTGATTTAATTTTCTTGAATACAACACGAGAAATAAAACTGCAAAATAAAATAAATTAGTTTGAGGCAAACTGATGTGATACAGGGTTATATTTGTTTAATTTAAATAATATACAAGTTTCTTCAACGTATTTTACTTATTCATATACCTATATATATATTTTACAGTAACAGCTAAATTAATAAAATAGTTTAACTGTTGATACCGTTTTTAATACTAATTTTAATTCCTTTTGTGAATCATAAAAGTAACTGTTAATTATGGAACCAGGTGTTAATGCTGTAAATCTATAATATAATATGATGTGGTGTCGATAGTCCTAGAATTGCTAGAAGTGTGAAATTAAAAAACCTGACTTGAAATACTTAAAAATTCTTGAATTTGTATTTTATATCGGAAAAAAATACTTCCAATCAAACAGTAATTGTTTAATTTCATCGAATTGCGGATAACCAAGACAATAAGTTTTTACGCAGAAATTATTTTCCAAATAATTGAGAAATTTTTAATAAAATAAATTTAGTAATATTTCAATATAAAATTTGATTCTCGAGTACTTTTATTTCAAACATTTTTCACTAATATAATTTCGGCGAACTTTGAAACAGCCTGGATTTTTTTCTAATATTGAAATTCCCTCCTGGATTTTTTTATTTAAAAATTGGTAAACACATACATACACACATACATAACATCACCCTATATCCCATTAAATGGGGTAGCACGAATCCCTAAAACATTCATAGAGCATCCACTAAAAGATTCATAAAAAAAAATCAGTTCACGTCAACATTCTCATCCTAACGCACGATACTCGTTTCGACCAAATTAACACTTCCTCCATACGAACTCTTTCCTTCCTCACAACTAAAATCCATCATCACGCAACAAACCTTCATTCACATCCATCCATTCGCTCATGTACATCTGTTTCGTAAATCTTCACTTGCGCCCACTTCTCTAACAACGAATCTATAAAGAAATGAAGGCAGCATCGCCTGCGCTTGTTTAAAAATACATTTAACACAATTGTAGTTACACACTGTAGAGTTAAAACTGAAAATGAAGGAAAAAAGATAAGAAAGGAAGGGAGTATGGTAAACACAGTTTTATAAATAAATCTAAAACTAATAACTGAACTCTAAAATCAAAGTTAGTTAACTCAAAATTTAATCATTTTTATGCTTGTTAATGTAGAATACATCTAGAGCTGGAGAAACGGTTTAAAGTGCCCTGGACTATCTGAGATAAATACAAATATAATAACAGTTAGTTGAATGTAATAGTTTACTTTTCTATTCGTTTGCGAAGGACTATTTATTAATAGGATATTGAAGTAAAACTTCACACGCACAACAAGAATGCAAGAATGTTAAGCTAATAAAATCTGATAGCTAATAAGTAATTAAACAAACAATTTACTTGTTCATTTTAAAAACCCTAATCATTCATCTATCATCATCTCTTCACAGTCAAAGTGCTCTCTCATCATGTTAATTAATGCAAAACCTAGAGAAACTGTTACCCAGTTTGACGTGTTTGTACTTTTTCCTCTGCGACCGCCTACGAGCTAATCTAAGATGTTAGTGGATCGCTAAGTACACGGCTAAGTTTCACGAATGAATGAGCATGAACACCTACATGTCTGTGAAGTGTGGTTGTCATTGCTCGGATAATTAAGTGATTAATTAAGATTGCCAGCCTTGATTACTACCGATTAGTGAGAGAATGTTTTGTATTTTTCTCTTTTCTGAAGTATGTTAATGTTGAACCGATTATAAGGAAAAGAAATAAGACAAAGTATAAATTATACTACTAGGAATTTATTTAATATGATTGTGAAATTTACCGATAACATATCTATCATACTTATCATCTTTAATCAGTTGCTGCTTTCTTAATCTTGATAGGTGCCAAATTAAGCAATTTTAATTACTTTCATGTTAGTTTTATCATGTGACGTATTACTTTCGGGAATCCCTTTTTCCATTGTTTCAACATTTCTCATTCTGAAATGCAGGATTAAAAATGTAAAATATAAATTGTACCCCCTCTTGTTTGAAGTACAGGTTTTTTTTTAATTAAGAGAAAATTATTTTATTACTACATAAAAAACGATGTTTCGGAACTAAGGGTCGGTCATTATCAAGTCATAATACTGACATTTAATAGTATATTATGCATCAAGGGAAGGAAACAAGCGATTATTCCCGCGTGTGAAGTTTTTGCCAATTTCACACAAGGGATAATCGCGACCTCCCGTGAAGCATATTATACTTTTCGTAACAAGTGCACAAAAATTACTGTCTTATCGGGACAAATATCAAATATGGGTTGCGTTACTAGTTATCTAGGAAACGCTGCAAGCAGCTAATTATCGTAGTCCCTAGGGAGAGAAACATGCTACCTAGGGAGAGAAACATGCTACCTAGGGAGAGAAACATTATGTTTCTCTCCTTAGGGGAGAAAAGCAGTGTTTCTCTCCCTAAAATTAGAATAAGAACGTGTTTCTTGTGCATGTGTTACGAAAACAATTGTTAAAGAACAGTAAGATACAAAAAGCAATAAACATTTATGATCACATTTTTTATTGTCTTCTTTAGACTCGGGTGATGTCACCACTAGTTAACTTGACTGCAATTTTTTTTAAATGTTGTGACCATCAATTTTTATTGATTATTTTATCATATTGTTCTTTTAACAATTGTTTAAATTAGTCCAGAAACATCTTTTTTTATGTACTAGTAGTAATAAAATAATTTTCACTTACAAAAATGCCAAGTTATCCAAACAAGAGGGTACAATTTATATTTCAATTCTCTATTTTTACTCCTACATTTAATAATCCTACGGCTTAATAAAATTTCTATGGGGTAGGTGGCTCAGTGGTATCGAGTCAGCCTGTAGAACAATTTTCACTACATTAAAATTATCCCTATGGCTTCCCTCCACTAACATCTTTAGGGGCCGTGAGTTGACGGCTGGTAACCGCACTTCACGCGAAGAAATATATCACTAACAAATAGTTAGGTGTTGAAAAGGCATGAAAATTCGAATTTTCGTTCAAATATTATAACTGTAAAACAACTAGCGATTAACAACAAAGACAAAATTAATTATCATCCAACACTTGGTGAAACAAGGTTTAATAAAAAATAAAATAAACTCTTGGCTATGTTTCACAAAATTCAGCCTCCAAGTCACCTTATGAGGGCATCGTCGGAGGCTGGCCAGCACAGTTAGTAACCATAGACGCGTTTCGCTCTTATTAGAGCTCATCAGTATGGTATCATCAGTATGGTATAACTCACTTCTTCACCTAGAACAAAGTTCACGTGAAGAAGCTGGTGACGAAGAACTGTGCCAGCAGAGAATAAGATCTCTAACAAACAGGTAAGATGACATGAGAAGTTCTGTGGAATCATCTTACCTGTTTGTTAGAGATCTTATTCTCTGCTGGCACAGTTCTTCGTCACCAGCTTCTTCACGTGAACTTTGTTCTAGGTGAAGAAGTGAGTTATACCATACTGATGAGCTCTAATAAGAGCGAAACGCGTCTATGGTTACTAACTGTGCTGGCCAACCGCTGACGATGATCTGATAAGTCGACTTGGAGGCTGAATTTTGTGAAACATAGCCAAGTGTTTATTTTATTTTTTATCAACTAGCGATTAATAGAAATATAAATAAGAGTTAATTTTTTTCATAAGAATTTATGATTTTTTTTTGAGTCCATTGAATGAATTTTGTGATTTGTTTAATATTAATTCATTTAAATAAATAAATATTGAAAATTATTTTGTTTGTTTTACAAGAAACCTTAAAAATGTTTTTTAAACAACTTAATTTTTATTAAGACATTTAAATCCGTCAGTACGGTGGTGTAGATAGCGATACGGATCCCGAGTTCGAATCTCACTTAAGCTAAAAATTATATAAACTACTACACTGCGGCTCGGTGAGTGCGGATCCTGTATTGTAATTGGGATTAAGTTCCTGTTGTACAGCGTAATATAAATAAATAAATAAATAAATATAATTATATTAAAACAAAATATAAAAAATCAAAAAATGATTTAAATCACTAATTTAAAAAAACACACTGATTTAAATCAGGTCAACGATGCTCTTAATCAATTAAGCTACATTCTCCATGTAACTCAAATATGATGTTATTCCAATGCCGGCAGTTAATATTATTTTATTATTATTTTCATTTCTTTTTACAGCACCCCAATGATGGACCTCCTCGTACAAGTAACCACCGCGTACAAGCTTCGTCCTTCAGATCACATCGTCCAAGCTCTAGACATGTCTGAGCGAGAGCGAGCGCTGCCCTACAAGCCGAACACGCCCATCGGTGCTCTGGACACTCAGCGAATCCGAGTGCTACCAAAAGGCCGGCCTCCAGCACCTAGGGCACCACCACCACCGGGACATCAGCCCTTTGAAAGCACCTTTAGATTGCAAGTACACCTGCCGAGGAATCAGTTCTGTGTCATCCGAGTAGGGAAGTTTGTTATGTTGGAGGATATTATGAAGAAGGTCTGTGAAGAGAAGAATTTGGATCCGAGAAAGTATGAGTTTAGACATCCAGGTAAATCAAGCTCGGTTTATGAAAATAATAGAAATTAGAACAAATATAATCATAAAAAATATAAAGTAAACACTTGGCTATGTTTCACAAAATTCAGCCTCCAAGTCACCTTATGAGGGCATCGTCAGAGGCTGGCCAGCACAGTTAGTAACCATAGACGCGTTTCGCTCTTATTAGAGCTCATCAGTATGGTATAACTCACTTCTTCACCTAGAACAAAGTTCATGTGAAGAAGCTGGTGACGAAAAACTGTGCCAGCAGAGAATAAGATCTCTAACAAACTGGTAAGATGACATGAGAAGTTCTGTGGAACTGATCATGCCATCTACCGAAAAAAAGGGAAAGCTACGCAATAGCAATTTAAATAACAACAAAGACAAAATTAATTGTCATCCAACACCAAGTGTTGGATGACAATTAATTTTGTCTTTGTTGTTAAATATAATCATATTAGATTAGTATTTAGTGTTTACTTTCTTTGCTAAATATTTAATTTACTAAAATTAATTTACATAGTTAATCTGTTCAAGATTATAATATTACCATTCAAATGGTAGAAGAACTTGGTTGATGTAATAATTTACAACAATATTATTTATGGAGTAGGTGGCTCAGTGGTATCGAGGCGGCCTGTGGATCTTCAGAACCGTGGTTCGATCCCCACAGCCGAAAAACAATTTTCACTAAATTAAATTTACCCCTGTGGCTCCCTCTCCACTAATATCTTTGGTGGCCGTGATTTGACGGATGGTAACCGCACTTCATGCGAAGAAATATATCACTTACCGAAATCTGCTTCAGCAGAGTGCCACACTCAGTAATGGTTAAAAGGCGTGTTGATATATTTATTTTTATTTTATTTAATATTAATTTCTTGTCAAATAATTAATTAGGTAGGTGTCTCAGAGATATCGAATCGGCCTGTGGATTTGAGAGCCTGGGTTCGATTCCCACAGTCGACAAACAATTTTCACCACATTCATACTATCTCTGTAGTTCCCTCTCCACTAACATTTTTGGGAGCTGTGATTTGACGGCTGGTTACGGCACCACACATGTAAAAATATATCATCAATTGAGACTTGCTACAGCAGAGTCCTACACCCAGTAATGGGTAAAAGGCGTAATGATATCTTTATTTATTTTATAATAAATGACGGAAATATCGTTTATTAATTAAATAATTCAAGACAAGTAATCCAATAGAAATAGTTTTAATTCTTGATACAAATTTGTTTAAACGGTTCTGATTCCACTGTAAGTGATAGGTCCAATAATCTATAATTGAGATTAAGTCTATTTTTTTGCAGAAATGTAAAAACATTAACTTAATAACTCGGATGATATTAGGTATTCTATTGCATATCTTAACATTTACTTTATTAAATCCTGTTGTTAAATGCACCACAATAAAAATGTTCACCAAATTAAATCTATCCCTGTGGCTCCTCCTCCACTAACATCATGGGGGCCGTGATTGACGGTTGGTAACCGCACTTCACGCGAAGAAATATATCACTTACCGAGATCTGCTAAAGCAGAGTGCCACACTCAGTAATTGGTAAAAGTCGTGATGATATATTTATTTTATTTATTTCAAAATTTCAGTTGATACTAAAAAACTAATTATCGTGTAGGAAGATTGCTATTAAATATACAAATAAATGATGAAATCTTTTTGAATGAATAAATTTAAATAAATAAATAAATATATCATCACGCCTTTTACCCATTACTGGGTGTGGCACTCTGCCTAAGCAGATCTCGGTAAGTGATATATTTCTTCTCATGAAGTGCGGTTACCAGCCGTCAAATCACGGCCTCCAAAGATATTAGTGGAGGGGGAGCCACAAGGGTAGATTTTTAAATTGGTAAAAATTGTTTGTCGGCTGTAGGGATCGAACCAGGGTTCTCAAGATCCACAGGCCGACTCGATGTCACTGAGCCACCTACCCCATAATAAATTTAATAATTTAATATTAGATTGCACCTTAGGATGTTTATAATTAATGTATCTATAACGAGATACAAAATATTAATAAAATGTAAAGTTTAGCCCAGATAGTAATAATAAAATTGTATCATAATTCGTCAAAAAACTAAAACATTGTTATTCTCTAATTCACTTTGTGGGTCTTTATGTTGTGAGGAGATGAATAATTAAAAATATTCACTATTGTTGATACAGTAGTACGTATAATTTTAAACAAACACATCTTAGTTTGTTAATGAAACAAAATATTCTTTGCTATATAATCCATTTAATACGTCACTACATTGTTATTTATAGGAGTATGAAATTAAAAAAGATAATATTACTTTGATAAACGTCTTATCTAAATAGATATTTAATTATTAGTCTAATGACCACCTTCGCCGTCTTATCGCGTTTTGCGTTTCATTGTATTCGTTGTATAATGCTCCGCAATCTCTGAAACGAATCGTGTGGTTGTTGCAGCAAATATCGACAAAGTTCTCGATCCGAAAAGAACACTGAACGACTACGAAATCACCGAGATTACCGTGGTACATCGGGGTAGTGCCACACATCTATCACAGACGATTTCATCGAGCGACATCATGGGCTTACAAAGAGAAGAAGAAAGAAGAAAACTTCAGGCCAAGACAGGCGGTGGTGTGCTGAACTTGATTTTCAGGCGAGGAAGAACAGTAAGTGACATATATTTATTTTGTAAGATGTCATGAGAGGGAAAATACTGTATAAATAAGTTTCAAGGTTGATTAATTAATTATCTGGTTAAATTAAATATTTATTTATCATTTATTATTCTAGATGAGAACTATTGTATTTATTTTGTATTCTTAAACAACTTAAGGTATGTAATCAAAATGAATATGTTTATAATAATAAATTGTAACTAACAAATTTTAAGTACATACCATTACTGTAAACTAGAAAGAAAATCAGTTTTGATTTTATTTTGTTAATTCTAGCTTGGTGGCAGAAAAATAACCTTATTTATTAAATTAAAAAAAAAAAACGGAGAAGGCCGCATCATTTTATTATTTTATTTTTTGTTAAAAGGGGATGGTTTTGCCAAGTATTATATGTCGCGCTTACATTATTAATCCAAAAACTGTTAAACTAAAATCATTTTAAATTTTCAGAGCATGGGTTCTGGTTCCGTCTCAAGCGATACCCGTTCAATCTCTCCTACACAAAGCGACGATTCCCGTTCAGTAACTCCCCCTGCAGTCCAACCTCCAATCCTTCCTCCAGTTCCACAGGAAGTTAAACAACCTCCCAACCGTCCTAAACCTCCTCAACGAAAGCGTCGCCCAGCTCCAAAACCGCCGTCACAACATTCACCGCCTGCTGAAATTAGTTCGCCGCCATCGGCGCCAGAGCCGGAGAAATGTCAGCAAGAAGTGACAGCAAAGCTGGAGAATGGGCTGACGATTTGTCATTCCAGGAACAGCAGCGATAGCTCGGGGTACCACGAGGCCTCCATTCTTAGTGATAACTGCACCACCCTGCCCCGGAGGCCCAAATCGACTGTTATTAACACTAGTTTCACTAATAGCACCCTTAGCATAGATCAAGGAATGGAAGTTAGTAAGAGTACTGGGAATTTGAGTAACATGACCACGCAGTCTGTTTCCACCATGAGTTTGGCGAACGCAGGTTAGATATGTTTATTTCATTTTATTTGTTACGTTGCATAATAGGAAGTTAATCGCAAATACAGTACAATGTCTGTGATTAAATGTATTGCGGCATTTTAACGACATACACATTTGTCGGTCGGTAGACTTGAACCTAAAACTGTAATGATGTTTTATATCACAATAAGTAGTGATTAAACCATAAATAAATAACATATTGGCAACACTGCCTTTGAACTTCACGTACCGTTGTCATACCATCTTACAACGAGCAACTAGCTATTGAGTCTGCTTGATACAACAAATTTAACTGTATAATATTTACTAAGATTGTTTAATAGTATAAAAATGAAAATGACAAAAATATAATTATTTGTATAATTCAAATCGCACTGCCTTCAGCTTATGATTAAAAATAGTGGCTTGAATTTCACTATAAATTAAAGGTTTCCTGTACTACAATTAGGATTAATTTCCTGATGCGAAGCAAATTAAGTAAATAATTTATGTTTCTACGATTGCTATGAAAAGTTGACAATTACACTCTCATTTGTCGTCGTAAAGTTGACGTTTTCTGTGGAACAATCGAAAAATATATTTTTTGCGCGTCTCCAATGGCAACGCGCGAAAAAGACGTTAAATGCGCGCGTTTCCAATGGCAACGCGCGAAAAAGATTATAAATGCGCGCTTATTTCAATAGTTACCAGGGATACAAATAAAACAGAAACTTGTCATATTGACCGTTGCCAAAATGAATTTATTTTCAGTACGTATACGTTTTTGAATAATTTAAAGATGCAATCGTAGAAAAAATTATGTGTGTATCACGAGCGTAAAGTGTCTTTGTTCCTCTTGCACTATTGCAGCTCTCGCCTTCGGCTCGCGCAGCAATTACCGTGCTCGAGTAACAAAGAATCGCTTTACGCTCTTAATACACAAATAACTATTTTATCAATTCAGAACGTCTCAGTGCAAATAAATGTACTGTACTTCATAACATTTGGAATTGTTGAGGACTAAATAAATAGAATGAATTAACAAACAAATTATATTAAGTTTTCAAAAGTTATACAGAATAAATTTACTTGACTTGACTAATTTTGTGGTAATTTTACGCAGGTCGTAAGAAGAAGGCACCGCCCCCGCCGCCAGTGTTAAAATCTGCCAGTTCTGTAGCAAACATAAATAGTGTTAGCTCGTCAGTTCCCGTAGTTGCTAGTAGCAATGAGTCAACCCCAAAAGTCCAGTCAGGTAAGCCAAGTCCTAATTATGCATCTCGTCCATTTAAAATTATTCCTCCTTCACATAAAATTGAAACAGTTCAAGAAGAAGAAAAAATTAATGACGAATTAGTAGAATGTTCTATAACTAATGTTGTTGCTGAGTCCGTTGAATATAAACGTAGTGATTTATTAACTAAAACCCATGAAAATAGTTCTGTAGATTCAAATGAAAGCAACCCTTTGAGTGATAGAAAATTAAGTATTTTTATTCCACCGCCTCCTGTGTTAAATATAGATAGAAATGAAAGTAGTGAATCTTGGAATAATTTTATTTCTAGGCTAGGTAAAATTTTAGATAACCGAATTGGTGAATTGGTATAATTACTAATATATTGATAAAATATCTTCTTCATAACATTTATAAATTAACATAACTATTAGAATAATAATAGAAGTATTTATATTTAAATACTAATTAAGAAAGCTTACCTTATAAGTTATACATTAACATTTAACTCTGCTTTAGTAGAACCTTTAACTAAGTAGAAGTATCTTTTGCATGTTAGATAATTCGCCACCTGCAATGAATATTGATAGTATGCCCAGGCCGAAACCTAGAACCATTAGACCACCGGTGCCTGTGCCAACTCCAAGAAGAATATTCACAAATTCATCAGATGAAACTCTTAGTTTGCCAGTCACAATTAATTTTAACAAAACTCCTACTAATCAAGATCAGTCAGTTCCTAATTCACTAATTATAAAAACTGATGATTCAAACAATATACCTACTAACTCATCAACAGACTCAGAATTATCACAAAATAATTTACTAAAGAGTAGGAAGCAGAATTCATCAGATTCAGAATTATCTAGTAAAAGTACAACTAGCAGTGACAGAAATGATTCCAAATTTTCTCGAGAACGTGGTTTCCAAATCGGAAAATCAATGTTAACGATGGATGATGAAGATATTAATCCGTCTACTCAAGAACTAACAGATACATCATCAATTAAAACTTTAAACAGTTCTTCATCTAGTCAAAATATCTTTGAAGAACGTTTTATCAATTTAGAAATAGATAATGTCGATATGTTCAACTCAAAACCAAAACAAAAAATAAAAAAGCATTCTCGTTCGCATAAAACTTATGCATTTGCTGAAATTCATGATTTTCAACAAAATAAAACATATGAAGAAGTTTTACCGAATTCAACAAGTGATGAATTACATAATGAATCTATGTTGAGTCTAAGAAGTGTAAAGAGTATTCCGGCTTTCATGGGCAGTGATACCAACATAAGGAAGTGGGGTAATGTGCAGAATTTGGATGAAGATGATTGCAGTTTGGGGTCTTCGCACCATTGGGTGGTTGGTGATAGTGATGCAGGCATGTGCTTTACTAATATCTCTGCTTTTAAACTATTAATCACTTCTCTAACTTTTCTTTACAACCGGATGTTTATTTCCTGAAAAAAGTATTCTCAAATTAATCAATGCTCTAGTTTTTATTATAACATATTTGTAAAGGTTCGGTATTGTAAAGAATGATGTTAAAGAATTAGTGTTTAAAAACAAACGCAACTACTTACTATTTTTTTCTATTATTTTCTTTTATCTTTTAGTTATGACATTATTAAATCACTTTTTCATTTAAATATTTATATATAATTGGCAGCAAAACTTGGATGCAGTACAGCAAAAAATTAATTTATTTGCATGTAAAATTTTTTTGTTTACTTTATAATAATTTAAAATGATTTCAAACAGAGTCAACATGTCCAGCAACACCAAGCGATTTAACAAGTCTTCCACGAACAAGCGACACATCAATAAACACCGCATCATTAGCATCATATAGTCAAGATTCTTCAAGTATTCAACCACTTTCACGATCCAGTCTCATTACACCTGATATTCCAGTCTCGGAGGACTCGACCAATAGTCATCCTGCCTTTACTTCAACTCCAACTCGTTCACAATCAAAACAGTCCTCAAGTAAGGACAATATTTTATCTGAGCAACCGAAAGAAAATATTAAAAATGAAGTTTCGACTGAACCAGGAAAAAAACCATCAATGTCTAAAGAAGAGAAGATTTCCACTGAAATTGAACCAGACAGAAAAATGTCTATAATTGAAATAGAAAGAAAATTGTCTTTAGCTGAACAAGAAAGAAAACATTCATTGATTAAAGAAGCAAAACTAGAACAACCGAGGAAACAAGCTTTGGTTAAAGAAGAAAAAGTAGTACAAGAACCAATTTTGAAAGACGAAAAAGTGGCTAAGAAAGTAAAAGATATTGTAGATGTAAGGACGAACTTAACAGATGCGCAAAAATTGGTTCCAATTAAAATTACCAAGACTGAACCTGTAGAAAATGAAGAGTTAGATGCAGAATGGCAATATACTCTACCATCACCTCCGACTGCATTCCGAGATTCAAGTCCAACTAATTTCACAGATGTAACCAATTATGATACAGTAACATTCAACGGTTTAACATCTGATTCAGTTGTATCAAATCCTGCGTTATTTGAAAAATTAGAATCAATTCGAGACACGCGATCCGAAACAGAAACAATTGTTAGTGAAATAGACAGTTCCTCTTCTAAACAGGAGGAAGTTCTAACTTCTAAGTATCTAAATTTGGAGAATTTGGAGAAAAGAAAATCCTTGGTTTTGGAAAGAGAATTAGCTAGTTTGAAAATTGCCCAAAATCATGAACATTCTAATTCCAAAAATAATGTAGTAGATGATTCAGTAAAATCACAAAGAGAGAGCTTGAGAAATGAAATTGAAGAAGCTATTCAACAGAAAAGCAAATCTACAACTATATCTAGAACTAACAGTCAATCAAGAGATAAAATTTTACTATCTGCCACGGATAGTACGCTTCCCAATTTTAAAATTACGACTTACGATCAACCAAAAAGTAAAATAAATATTTATGAAGATGATACTATTCGAAGTAATGTAGAAAATATATCTGCAAATACTTCCAAACGAAATTCAATAATTGATTTAAATAAAAATTCAAACGAAACTGATGATTTTCCTTATGAAAAGAAGAGGAATTCATTAGTCAGTGCATCTACAGAAAATATATTTTTCGCCAAAAGACACAGCGTGGACGATTTCTTGTTCAAGAAACCTCAAGAATATCCAAAGTATAAAAAGCAGGCATCGGTAACCAACTTAAATGATACTTTAAATGGTCCTAAATCAGGAGATATAGTGTCAAGATCTGAATCATTTTCACTGAAGAATAGTTTCTGGTCAAGATCGAATCCTGTCAAGAGATCCAAGTCTCATATCTCATTGGATAAATACAAAGATGAAACTAAGAAATCGGTTGAAAGTCCAGAAGAAGGGCTTCATAAATCTAACAGTTTATTCAATGTTTCTGGATTACAAAGTTTAGAGGTAAAATTTAATCTAATTGTAAATTTATTTATTTTTAATAATTTATTCTGTTGATAGGTCATGCGTATGATACTTCCAAAACTTGGGAACAGCCCTCCAAGTACACCCCCGGAAGATCCAAAACCAGATCCTCCAAAACTGACCCCACAAAAATTTGAGCCGGTAAAAATGTCCCCGCCAAGACAGGAATCAGCGAAAATAATGCCACCAAAATCGGAAGCATCTTTTGTGTCTTCAAAATCAGAACCAGTGGAAAAAGAAACAGTAACCAAGAAATATCAATATAGTGGTCCCCCTGCAATCAATTTGGGAACGTGGACCGAAAGACCAAAAAGTCAAGTATCCATAAAAGAAGATCAGGATTACAAAATAAGCAACAGTAACGCAGTGAAATCAATATTTAGTTCACAAACAAATGTAAATTCGTTTTCAGAGGCTAAAAAAACACAAGAAAGTTTGCAAAGTTATCCAAGCGTAAATATTAGAGTTAATAGTTCTGAATCTAAAGATCAAGTGGATTCTGGTAAAATTAACATCAAAATAAATTCTGAACCTTCAAAAACGATTTCACATCAAAGTTCTGGTAATGTGATAATTAAAATTGGTAATAATGAATCATCTAATGATACGGATAATACTCAAGTTAAACATGCAAATAAATTACGAGAAAATAGTTTTTACTCAAGGTTTTTAAATCAGACAACTGCGGTAGGGTATAGAAAACCACTGGGAAATATAAATGGGGTTGACAAACCACGACCTCATTCTATAGCTTTTGATGCAAATTGTCCCGATCTTTCTCGAGTGCCAATTGTCAGAGCTGTGGAATTAAAGAAACCATTTAAAGACACACAAAGTAATAAATCTGTTACTCAAATTACTCATGATAATTCAACCGACACGAAAGATTCACCGACTAAAAATGGGACTACAGAAAACCATAATTGTTCCCCTGTAAAGAGTAATAATTTAAGACATTCTAGTGTGTATTTAAGTTCTGAAAACTTAAACAAAATTGACCAAAATGGTCAGAGTAAAGTTTTCAGTTTGTTTTCTAAACCAATTACACGGGGAAATAGTTTTGCTTCCACACGAAATACCGCCACACCGGTTGTGAAAGGTTTCAGAGTACCTGCTAACAAAGAGACTGAAATCGATACAAAACAATATGGAACTCTTCCTAATAAATCTAATTTCAGAAATGTGGAAACAAATGTACAAAACTTTGTGCCTTTCTCGCAAAGTACATTAAAACGAACTGAAAACTCGGTAATTGCAAGACAGCAACAACCAGAGAAAAATATTTTTGAGAATGTCGTACTAAGAAAGACTGCTAGCAATGGTGTACCATCAAATAGGCATTCTATGGGTCCTGTGATGGAAATGAATGGCTCTTTTGCACCTCCTCCTCCCCCCCAAATGCCCAAAATCACTGCTGTTACCAAGAAATCCGTTCAGAGGCAACTACAAGTTGAGGATCCTAGAGATCAGCTCCTGGAATCGATCAGAAGCTTTGGCGGCAAATCAGGACTGCGTGTTGTTAAATAAGACAGTTTTATTTTTCAAGGACTTGTAGAATTATGTAAATTTATATTTGAGTTATCTAATTATTAATATTAACTTATAGACTGTAAAAATGATTAAAATTGAGATTTATTTGTCGATAGTCTGTTATTAATAATGGTTGATATTGTATATTTGATTTGTTTGTAAAGAATTTAATGTTTAATGCGTATGATTTAGTCATTATAATACACTTAGTCATTTCTTGAATCTGTTGATGATTTAAAGCTCAATTATTTACTTAATCTACTTAAATTGTGTTAATTTTCGGATGTGTTTGTCTCATGCTTTAGAGTTATTTGCAAAAACAATATAAATTAACATAATATTCAAGGGACCAAAGGTTGTAGGACACAGTATTTAGTTTTTGTTTTTATTTATTCTCTGTACTGTACCAAGAACTCCCCGATTTATAATCATAAATGGGACTTGTTATTATTTTCACATTATATTCTGTGTAATTACTTGTCACAATTAAAAAATATATTTATGTACATTTATTATTGTGGCTGGTAGAAACAAGTTGATACCTCGGATCCCGGAATAATTAGACACGAATCACAGTAACTTAGTTTCGTCGCAGCATTTGTAGTGAACCCCAGCTGTCAGTGTCCATCTTATTGATACCTCGTGGCGTTTCAAGGCTCTTCAATGTAAGTTTTATATTATACATTTTTGTTTCGTACATATTGTGATTCATTTTTATTTGTACCGGCCTTTGCTAATTTACGATCTTGGCGAGAGATGCATCAAAGTGTGGTGAAGTATTTAAATGAACCTAGGACTATTTTCATTGACACCATTACATTATAAATATATAAATTCACGAAAAAATAATGACACATACGTTCACCGCTGACAAGTTTATAATTGACAAGATAATGAACAAATGATTTAATGTTCAGGCCGTTCTAGCATTGAAATTTCCGCTGTCAACACTGTTGTTATTATGACATATCTGATGTAGACCGTATATTAATTTTCAGATGTTTCCTGTTTTGTTGAAACAAAAATAATAAAATCAACAATAAAAAACATAACAAATAATTATTGAGTAGTGTTGAAATCAGTGAAACATGACATTTTATAGTTGATGTTCAATAATATTAAGTGAGAAATATTTTAAAATGTTACGAAACGAAATGAGATCAACGAGAAAAACTGTGACGTCATACAATATCGCTGTGAGGTAAGAGAAATGTATATCGACCTTTAGTTGTCAAAGCGCATATTTAATTCCTCGAGCGTAATTTGCAATAGCGAATGTTGCAACGCGAATATTAAATTATATTTTTTGCTATCGTTTACACTTGTAAATCATAGCACATTACTAACAGTTCGTTGTTCCTGTATTAATGCTTTTCTTATGTTTTTGATTATGTGACGATGAAATCGACCATATTTGATATGTTTTTAATGCAATAAAATTATATTTGTAGTTTAAATCATATTAATTTATGTATTGCATGATTTACAATGCACTATAAATTAATTTTTTATTGATATATGGTTTATGACGAAACCATGATATATTACCAATAATAATTTACCAGTTTTTTTGTACATATTTAAATATACATTACATTATTTTTCTCAGAAATATAAATTAAATTTGTTTTCATTGTTCTATTTATGTAACATAAATTCATCAATTTATATATTTTAGAACAGATACAAAGTACATGTGGTACTTCAATAATTTTTTGTTCAAATGGCTCAAATTAAATCCATCTGTTTTGAATTCTTCCAATACTTTCTTTTATTTTTAACAAAAAAATAAAAAACTTATTTACGAAAACAAGTTAAGAGTTTTTTCATCACGTTGACCCTTGTAGATAGTTTTAGTATTCGACTTGGTAAACACGGTTGTTACTTTTTATTCGGTTTTTTATTATCTTTATCTTGATGCTGATAATTTATTACTTGAGCTGGAAACGTGTTTCTTGTAGCTAGCCTTGACCTCAGCTCACCTGCTCAATGTGCGGATTGTAACTTAAATATTTAATTTCATTTTATTTTACACTTCAGTGACAAATAAAAACAACATTTGTTTATTTAAAATTGCCGCTTTTATGTACAAATAAGTGAGGTTATATTTACTTAGAAAATAATTACAGTATCACCAGCTAAACGATAAAAGCAAAAAAATTATTTTCATGAAATTTGTAGTTACCATAATTGTTATTTTTCGCGATAGAGTTGACGAAATAATTGAGTTATATTTGCGGGAAATATTGTGATTAGTAGTTGTAGAATTATAAGAATTAAAAATCAAAGAAGCGATACATTTTATTCTCGCTATCGTTATTTGTTACCACATTTAAATCAGTAAAGCAATATATCTATTTTTTTTTGTTCATACACTATCATAAAATTGCATTTACAATATTCCAATTCACATAGCAAAAATTCGCTACCGCTAAACAATACGCATCCATCGACTAAAAAAAATTACAACTTTTAATTGACTTTGCTTATTATACATTTTTTCTGGAGTATACAAAGTGATTTAAAATAGGGCTAAATTATTATTTTTTTACTGTCAATTTTTAACCTATAGTTTTTATTACAAAGTTGGGAGTTTAACTGTCAATTTTCAGTGTGCAAAGGTCTTGAATTATATTTCCGGCTTTGCCGGAAGCGATGTCATCATTGATTTTTAAAAATTGTATGATATATGTATATATTTAATATTTTCTGAAAGTATTTTACTTTACAGTGATGCCAAATAACTGCATTTTTTATCAGAAATGAATCCATAGTTTGTCTCACTGTAATTTCATATTAGACCAATATTAGATAGTAAAAAATATTATATAGTATGTTATGCATCAAGGGAGGGAAACAAGCGATTATTCCCGCGTGTGAAGTTGGCAAACCGAGACGTAAGCGAGGGCCGAAGGCTCGAACTGAAGTCGAGGTTTGCCAACTTCACACAAGGGATAATCGCGCCCTCCCGTGAAGCATATCATATTTTTCGTAACAAGTGCACAAAAATTACCGTCTTATCGGGACAAATGTCAAATATGGGTTGCGTAACCTAGGAAACGCCGCAAAACAACTAATAATCGTAGTCTCTAGGGAGAGAAACATGCTACCTAGGGACAGAAACATCATACCTAGGGAGAGAAACATTATGTTTCTCTCCCTAGGGGAGAAAAGCAGTGTTTCTCTCTCTAAAATTAAGGAATAAGAACGTGTTTCTTGTGCATGTGTTATGAAAAAGAAATTTTCATATCACCACAGTCATAAAATTGAGCAAAACCGTGAAAACGATGTATTGATTGGCAGTGAACTGACTCAAACAGTAAATAGAAATGAATGCCACTTATCGCAGTTACTACTCTACTTTTTGTTACATTGTAAATCCGGTACTGTGATCAGCCAATCACAGACGCAGAAATTTGTTTCCTATGCTGAGCAGCGTTATGAAGTTACGGTGACATGTAAAGTTATTATTTCTTCAGAATTAGGAAAGTTTAATGTATTTCTTTTACGTTTATTCAATGTGTCATTTGTTTTACTTTTTTTTTTGTGAATTATACGAAAATAAGAAAAAGCTATTTGTATACAAATAAGTTATAAATTAGTATGTTATGCATCAAGAGAGGGAAACAAGGGATAATCGCGCCCTCCCGTGAAGCATATTATACTGTTCACAGACGCAGAAATTTGTTTCCTATGCTGAGCAGCGTTATGAAGTTACGGTGACATGTAAAGTTATTATTTCTTCAGAATTAGGAAAGTTTAATGTATTTCTTTTACGTTTATTCAATGTGTCATTTGTTTTACTTTTTTTTTTGTGAATTATACGAAAATAAGAAAAAGCTATTTGTATACAAATAAGTTATAAATTAGTATGTTATGCATCAAGAGAGGGAAACAAGGGATAATCGCGCCCTCCCGTGAAGCATATTATACTGTTCGTAACAAGTGCACAAAAATTACTGTCTTATCGGGAGAAATGTCAAATATGGGTTGCGTAGTCTCTAGGGAGAGAAACATGCTACCTAGGGAGAGAAACATCCTACCTATGGAGAGGAACATAATGTTTCTCCCCTAGGGGAGAAAAGCAGTGTTTCTCTCTCTAAAATTAGTTAATAAGAACGTGTTTCTTGTGCATGTGTTACGAAATAATTATTTTTTCTACGATTGCTATGAAAAGTTGACAATTACGCTCTCATTTGTCATCGTACAGTTGACTTTTCTGTGGAGCAATCGAAAAATATCTTTGTCGCGCGTCTCCAATGGCAACGCGCGAAAAAGACGTTAAATACGCGCGTTTCCAGTGGCAACGCGCGAAAAAGATATTAAATGCGCGCTTATTTCAATAGTTACCAGGGATATAAACAAAACAGAAACTTGTCATTTTGACAGTTGACAACGAATTTATTTTCAGTACATATACGTATGAGCGTAAAGTGTCTTTATTCCTCTTACACTATTACATACAATTTTTAAAATATTCGTATACAATTTTGAGCAGTATATATATGAAGTGCGGTTACTTATAGTCGTCGAATCACGACCCTAAAGATATTAGTGAAAGAAGAGCTACAGGGGTAATTTTAATCTGTTTAATATTGTTTATCTGTGGAAATCGAACCCGGGTTTTCAAATTCGCAATTGGACTTAACATCACTTGTAATACCTTCTTGTTATAACGAATATAAGTTTCATTAAATATAATGATAGATTATAGTATTACCAAATCATCGCAGTTCTTACGTTAGTTTCAATTCGGCGTTTGATCGGTTAGGTAGTGATAAGAGTGACTGTGTCGGTACATTATTTCTACGGATATTCCAAATAGATTCAAAGGTGAGTTCCTTCTATATGTGAGTTGTTGTAAATTGTTGAAGTCGAATGTGAGTTGATAGCAGCTTCGGGCTGAAATTATCCGTGGGTTGATTGCGACGAGCAACTTAGAGCTGTAATAGGTTGTAGCTTTGGGCTGTAGTGATACCACAGCCACGCTACAACGACCTGTTCCATGTACTCTAGTAATTTTGATTTGGGTTATGTGATTTGGTCATCTAGGATTAATTTTTGAATGCGATTCCTCTCTTATTTTTTGTGTTTTATTAGTTTATTCTTTTTAGGTGCCAAATCGTGATTAGTTAACTTAGAATTTGTTTTGAATGGGTATTTATTTGAGTTTAAAGAGTATATTTACAGCCAATAATATAAAACTGGTTTAAATATTTCGTATCTAATAATCTAACAAGATTATAAACTTAAAAATGGATGTGAATTGCTTGATCCATGTTTAAAATTTGAACTACCTTTGCATAACTGGATATTAGTATGAGTAAGATTAGTTAGAGTAGTCATCTTCGATCAATTATTTCATGTTTGGAGGCCGTGATTTGACGACTGGTACGCGCAAAAATAGATTACTTACTGAAATTCGCAACAAGAGAGTGGCACACCGAGTAATGGGTAAATACAGATAATCGTAGATAAAACCGAGATAAAACTTATAAACAAATAAATAAATAAAAGACCTCTACTTTACATAAGAGCAATTCTTGACTATCTACTTATGATGGGGTAGATGGCTCAGTGGTATCTAGTCGGGCTGTGGATCTTGAGAACCCTGGTTCGAGCCCCACAGCCGACAAACAATTTTCACCAATTTAAATCTATCCCTGTGGATCCCCCTCCACTAACTTTGGGGGCCTTGATTTGATGGCAGGTAACTGCATTTCACGCAAAAAAAATTATCACTTACCGAGGTCTGCTCCGGCAGAGCGCCTCACCCAGTAATGGGTGAAAGGCGTGATGATATATTTATTTATTTACTATTTATTTATGTTACTCTGTACAACAGGAATTTAATCCCAATCACAGTACAGGGACCGCACTCACCGAGCCGCAGTGTGATAGTTTATAAAATTTTTAGCTTGAGTGTTATTCGAACTCGGATTCTAATTCCATATTGCTATCCACACCACCGTACTACTGACTGTGTGTATTTTGTACTTAGGACTACTATAACATCTAGCTGTGTACCTCCCTTTTTTGTTCATTATATAACTTCCGGAAGTGGTACTTTACTTGAAGCCTATAATAGATTTTCATAAATAACTATATTAAAATATAATCCAAAAATTTTCAAATTTGGTATATAAGACTACCTACTATATCAATGGAAATAACATAATAGATTTTGGTTAAAATGGACTAACCGGAAGTCATACATTACATGAAGCTGCTAACAGTTTTTCTTGAAAAAAATGGAATTATTCTAATTTTAGAAATAAATGCTGCAAATAAAAGTTTTAGAGAATTAAATTCTACGTCTAGCACATTAAGAATGTTTAAATTAGTCTTTTATATAAGCGAGATATCTAAATTTAAAAATTATATATTTCTTGTTTCATGTAATTAAGTTTGCTATGTATTAGAACAAAAAATAAGGAAAAAATAAGAAATTTAATATCAATATCAAATTACGTTAAATATGTGCAATAACAAAAATGTAGCTATAGTATAATACGCGTACAAAAAAGTCATGTGTTGTCTACATCAGATTTTTTAAATTAAGTTTGCTATGGATTAGAACAAAAAATAAAAAAAAAATAAAAAATGTAATTTCAAATATGTGCAATTAAAAAAATATCTATAGTTGAATACGCGTACAAGGAAGTCATGTGGTGTCCACATCAGATTTTTTTTATTTATTCAAGACGTTTCTAATTTCACTTATGAATTAAAATTTGTGAGATAAATATGATTACTATATTCAACGCGTACTATTTTTCGGATACAGTTAAAAAATAACACTTTGAAATAGATTTTTTGAGACTTGTGCAGCACCAATATTGATTGTGATTTATGTTTTACAGTTGAATAATTAGAGAATCTGTGGTATAAATATGTCCCAGCAACTGACATCTTGTTTAGCAGCTGAAAATCAAAACTATACGCTTTCTCTGTAGTTGACAGTGCATGGCACCAACCAGCTATTCTGTGTAAAGAGAAAGGTGTCAATTCGTGCACAATAATCGGTTATTGGCACAATAACAAAAAACATCCGTTGAAACAAATTTTGCAACATTCACTTTAATAACTAAACAATAATAATTGTGATTATAACAGCTTTAACTAACACGTGAAGATTTGAATAAATTAAACTCGTATATAAAGAAAATAAAATAAAAGAGTATTTCTTGTCGCAACAGCGGTCATTCTGCCGTTCACCTTTTTATCCAGAGTCAATATACTTAGATCTGACGTTGGCACCGCGCTGTGTTTGTCTGTTTGTTTCCTGTTGAAGTTTATTTGGTCCCGTTACCTTATTAACATAAATAAATCATGTATCGATACTTGATACCTGAAATCTTATTCCAGAACAACAGTTACATAGCTATCTATACTATGCGAGAATTTTTACCATTAGCAGTTAATAAACGTTCAATTATATAAATAATCGAAACAAATTTACATTTTAAATGCATTTTAATTTGAAAATATTTCTTCAGATTCTTCAAATACTTTCGATCAGATTTTGTTGTGGGAACTATGAAATTTTTAAACAAGATTTGTTTTAGAAACAATACTGTTTTGATTTCTGACAAAAAGTCAATTGTTTACAAAATTAATTTCTCCTTCTGTTTATTATTTGTAGTCAAATTTTTGTACGCAAAGCATTCCATACATTTCATAGCCAAATTTAATAAAAACTTACATGTTAATTATTAATAATTCAAAATTAATATAATTTCTATATTATGTTAGATGTTAGTTTCAAAAACAGGTATAAAAATTATTAAGTTTTGAGGTAACTAACTTTCATTGTAGGGTTAAATTATTAGTTTTAAATCTATTTATAAAACTGAATAAGATTGTTGTTAAATTTGAAGTTATTATTACGCATGGTGTTGACCATACTCCCTTCCTTCCTCATCTTTTTTTCTTCATTTTCAGTTTTTAATATACAGTGTGTAACTGCAATTGTGTTTTTAAATAAGCGCAGGCGATGCTGCCTTCATTTCTTTATAGATTCGTTATTAGAGAAGTGGGCGTAAGTGAAGATTTACGAAACAGGTGTACAGGACCGAATGGATGGACGTGAATGAAGGTTTGTTGCGTGATGATGAATTTTGGTTGTGAGGAAGGAAAGAGCTCGTATGGAGGAAGTGTTAATGTGGTTGAACAGAGTATCGTGTGTCAGGATGAGAATGTTGACGTGAACTGATTTTTTTTATGAATCTTTTAGTGGATGCTCTATGAATGTTTCAGGGGTTCGTACTACCCCATTTAATGGGATATAGCGTGCTGTTATGTATGTATGTATGTATGTGTTAGATGATATTATATATACAGGGTGTTTCAGACCACCCGTACTTCCCCGAATATCTCGCGAACAACAAAACGGATTGAGAAATAAAAAAATACGTCTAAAATATTTTTAAAAGTTCTATTGAATAACACCAAATGAGAGTTCCCCTCCCTCACCCCCTGGGGGAGGGGGGTCACTTCGAAATTTTAAATGGGAACCCCTAGTTTTTATTGCAGATTCGGATTCAGTGATGTACAAAATCAAGCTTTTATCCTCTCATTTGGTGTCATTTAATAGAACATTTAAAAATATTTTGGACGTATTTTTTTGTTTCTCAATCCGTTTTGTTGTTCGCGAAATAATTGGGGGGTACGGGTGGTCTGAAACACCCTGTATATATATAAAAAAGTTAAAATATACGATAAGTCATGGTAAGTAGTAAATAATTAAAAACGTTACAATCAAAGCTATATTTATAAATATACTAAGTTTTATTTTAATACCTATCCATTAACTGTTTTTAAGTAATTGAATCAAAATTTTGAAATCATTTTTCATTATTGTTTGCACATAAATTTAATGTTTTCAAAATTAATGCAATACTTACGACTTTCTACTTCAAAAAAACATGTACATAAAAATGTGTTTCATTTCTAATAACAATAATATCTTAATCTTAATAATACACAGTTAGACGCATGATTCATTCGCCTTCAACTTCGTTTTAATGAATGAAGGTAAAAAGTTACATAACTTACATTGCTGTCAAACATTCGATACGGTATGTTGCTTATTTCAGCCACACTTAAATGTAAAAAAAAAAAAGATTAATAATGTTTTTTAAATAACATTGTATCGATATTAGAATTTGTAAATAATATTTACATTTTTTTATTTTCTTATCACGCTTTATTCATGCTACATACATTTGAATATGAAAAAGTACCTAACATAAATTGAGACAGAAATACTTAACCAATAAGGGGTAAAATGGCGTGATGATATATTTGTATATTTCTAGCACAATGGAGATTATTAAATGTTTACCAATAAGATTTCCAAGGTAGAAAGTTATGTCTAAAAATTACTGATCGGTAAGTAATTGTTACCTATTGGGTGGTGGAAATAATTATTTACATTGCAAGACCGTTATACATGAATTTCAGGTAACGGTCGAACATTGTACAATGTGTTATGGGCATTTGAATTTCAAAATATTTATATATATTTTTTAAATTTATATATCGGACTAACTACTTAGGTCATATATGTCCTTTGTATTGCCGTTACGAGCGGGATCCGAATTCTCGACCTTATGGTCGTCAGTCAGGTCCTCAACCCGCGCGGCCACCACGCGGTACAATATTTATATTTAATATTAGTAATTTACGTAAAAAGTCAGGAAAGTGTTCAATTACAGGATGAGTAGTTAGCTTACGAATCCTGTACGACTCTTTACTGACGTGTTACGTATAACATTTTACGTGAAACTTATAAACAAATAATACATATTTTAAATTAATTTAAATTAAAAAATATATATTTGACTTACCTTTTCAGTTAGTATTTTATGTTGCTAAGTAACTTAGATACTCACGTTTGTTTCATTACCTGCCTAGCCAGGCAATATGTTATTTTCTTGACTAGGCATGCAAAGCAAAGCTTTCCTGAGTCTTAAAGGTCAGGCAAATGTTTATTTTCCTGTCAGTTTCAGGCAAAATTAATTGTAGTAGTATAATGCAATAACTAAAATATTCAATTAAGGTAGACTTTGAAAATCTGACAGATTTTGTTTAATCTAAAGATATTTAAGTGTCAAACGTTTGAAATTAGATATGTTGTCATGATAACCAATGTCAACAGCCCGTTATAATTTTTACACGGGCTAGCACGTTATAAGTCTCGTAACCCCTAGAGACAGAGTTAAATAAACAGGTCTTTCTAACATACATAGGAATGTTATGAGTATCATTTCAGCCACAGATGTCAGTTTAAAATCCGAGCTCGTGGAGCGATGATTTTAAGACATCTAAGGCTTGTTATGACTCATAACATCCGTGGTTTGTTCAATAATTTACGTACATTTGAATCGTAATGAACTGTTTACTTAACTCTGTCTCTTGGGGTTACGAGACTTATAACGTGCTAGCCCGTGTAAAATTTATAACGGGCTGTTGACATTGGTTATCATGACAACATATTTAATTTTGAACGTTTGACACTTAAATATTTTTTGATTAAACAAAATCTGTCAGATTTTCAAAGTCTACCTTGATTGAACATTTTAGTTATTACGTTATACTATTGCAATGAATTTTATTAAATATACATATATTGCGATTCAAATGCACATAAAACATTGTACAATGCTCGACCGTTAACTGAAATTTACAGACTCACACAGATAACAGGCTCGCTGGCGCTCGCCCGTTACCTTTCTATGCTCGCCTGTAAATTGCCGTATAACGGTCTTGCAATGTAAATAACTATTACCGGTTTCAGAATATAAACACGTTAACATCATTAATTATTATTATTTTTTGATTTTTTTTTATGAATAACGTCATTGTCATCATTTTAGAAGGTGATCAAGTAAGTCTGTGGTCTGTATGTTTTTATTTAACGCAATGGTTACAAGTGTTTTGTATCATATTTATAAATAATTTTTTTATTTAAACGTTATAACGTGGTTATCTCTAATTTGAAAGACTGTACAATTAATATATATATATATATATATATATTATGATAAGCAGGAGAAGTAATCTTTGTATTATTGTTGTTTTGAGTTCCGTTTGTATGAATAGTGTTATATTATCATTGTGTTTTATTTTCATGTTCTTGGCTGTTTTGACAAGTCAGTATGGTAATATTACCGTACAGAATACAGTTATTACTTACTTACCAGCCTACTTTTGTGCATATAAACATAGGTCCATAATAAGTATTAAGGTTAAGAAGCATTTACTTAAATAACTTATATCACAATTTCTCTAATACTATATCAATCTAAATTTACTATGTGAGTTAATTAAGTTTGGTTAATTTTTATTACGCCATTTTGATTTTTAATTCTTGATAACAGCATGATACAAATAACATTTAAAGAATTGTGAAGAAACAAATAAACAATATTGTGTTGCTGTGTAGAATGCCAAGAGACAAACGTGTCACAAATCATTGTATGCAAATGAGCGAGTTTCTCTTGATCATTCGCAGTGCCTTCCTTACCCACGTATCATGTAAACAAGGTTAGGGGGTATCTGGCCCCGGCCTCAACCCCACATGAATATTAACAATGGCCTGAGGCCCCCAACCTGACGTGAGACACTGAGCACCTTGTCACACCAAAACTACAAGCGAGACTTGCTTATAATCAATCAGGAAATGCTAATTCTTACCACAGAAGCCTAATTGATTTTATTCTCTATATCTCGACAGAAATAGTTTATTTAAACGTATTGTTTATTAATAATAGGGACGGGATTTCAATTTCCTAATAAGGTTCCGAATAAATTGTTTGTTAAACAAACAAAAAATATCGCATCGAAATCATAGTTTAAATTATAAATAAATAAATGAATATACAGGGTGAGTCTGGGAAGACGCCCCTCCCCTTTAACTTTTTTATTATGAGTAATAGAAAAAAATGGTTCATATGGAAGTTTTATTATTTTAAATATACTATTTGATGGCAGATGTAGATATTTTTTATAAAGTCAGGTTTACAAGATACGACTATCAACTTTTATTTTTTAAATAGCAACCTATAATTATTTTACTAAAATAAAAACCGCCATTTTTTTCTCTTTTCAACGGTGTATTAGTTTTTATTAATGTATCTGAAAAAATTCGAGAAAAATAAGAAAATTGAGAAATACTAGAAATAATTTTTATACAAATATTATAGGTGGCTATGTGAAAATAAACAAAATGTAACAGTGTTATACAACTTAACAAACTATAGCAACAAATTTAGTAACAAAAACAACTTAAAACAAATTATTTTCACATAGCCACCTATAATATTTGTATAAAAATTATTTCTAGTATTTCTCAATTTTCTTATTTTTCTCGAATTTTTTCAGAGACATTAATAAAAACTAATACACCGTTGAAAAGAGAAAAAAATGGCGGTTTTTATTTTAGTAAAATAATTATAGGTTGCTATTTAAAAAATAAAAGTTGATAGTCGTATCTTGTAAACCTGACTTTATAAAAAATATCTACATCTGCCATCAAATAGTATATTTAAAATAATAAAACTTTCATATGAACTATTTTTTTCTATTACTCATAATAAAAAAGTTAAAGGGGGGGGGCGTCTTCCCAGACTCACCCTGTATAAATTTTAACATATGACTTCGACTGAACGTACAGTAATGAAGATAATTTTAAAGTTAAATTTTTTTATGACAGAAAAATTCGAATCCAGGCGTCATCCGAATTTTTCTGTCATAAAAAAAAATTTAACTTTAAAATGAATATATCATCACGGCTTTTACCCATTACTAAGTGTGGCACTCTACCATAGCAGATCTCGGTAAATGATATAAATTACGCCTTAAGTGCGGTTACCAGCCGTCAAATCACGACCCCTAAAGTTGTTAGTGGAGGAGAAGCCACAGGAGTTCAAATTATGAAAATTGTATTAAATTTTTTGATGTACTATAAGGTACGTGGCTCAGCGGTATCGAGTCGGTCTGTGGATTTGAGAACCCGGGTTCGATTCCCACAGCCAACAAAGAATTTCATCTTTGGGAGGAGTGATTTGAAGGCTGGTAACCGCACTTTATGCGAAGAAATATATCACTTGCCGAGATCTGCTATGGAAAATTCCAAATCTAGTAATGGGTAAAAAGTGTGATGATATATTTATTTTATTTATTTTTGGTTGATTAGACGGATATAAGTTTATTAGGAACTTTGCTAGGAAATTTATCGGCTCTTAAATAGTGTATTATTCAACGAGCGTATAATGATTGCTATTTTTCATGAAGATGAATGTTGCGACATAAACCTTTGGTGAATGGCGTAATTTATCTAAATAAGTAATAGTCATTACACGAGAGATCAGTAATATAACTAATCAACTGGAAATTACATTAGATTTTAATGTTTAACGAAAATAATAATTGTTAGAGGTTATATTAAGTGAATGTCAAACTTTAGTTGCGTTGTTATAGCAACTGCGATGTGATTGGCTATAACCCGTGAGTAATAAACTATATTGTCAATCAAGAAACGCACATATAATGAATATGTTACTTAATGGTCATAGAAAAAAGGCGTAATCAGTGCCGCAATAAGAAAATTTGTGACCCTACACAAAGTAATAATTAAAAACATACAGTGTAATAGTCACGTGACCTGTCAATGTCAATTTATTTTGACTTATTTTGTTATTAATTTAGATTATGTTGTTGCATGTAACACAATTAAATAAATAAATAAAAATAATTAAAAAGTTTTTTACCTATTACTGAGTGTGGCACTCTGCCGTAGCAGATCTCGGTGAGTGATATATTTATGCGCGTGAAGTGCGGTCACCATTCGTCAAATCACGGTCCTCAAAGATGTTAGTGGAGGAGGAGCCGCAGGGTTAGTTTAACGTAGTGAAAATTGTTTGTCGGCTGTGGGAATCAAACCCGGGTCTCAAATCCACTGGCCAACTCGATACCACTGAGCCATCTACCGCAAAAAATAAAAATAACTAAAATAAAAAAAAACATAATTCACATCTGTATGAACTTAGATCGTTGTCAAACTATTTGATTTCTAGAAATTAAAATAGACTGACATTGTCAGTTTGACATGTCACGTGACTATCAGTTGTTTTTGATCATTCTGTATTTACTGCACCGATGATGCTAGGAATAAATGGATAGAAATGATGAAAGTTTGTTGCAAAAATGAACGATTCGTTGTAGTAGAAATAAACTTGCTTGAATGAAAGGAATTATGAATGTGGATTAGGCGAAAGTAGTATCCCAGGAAAGGAATGTTTGGCGAAGATTAATTACTCGATGAATCTAATAAATAAATGTTCAACGAATGTTTGAAAAGGTTCGTGCTAGTTCGTTTAATGGGACCTTATCGTCATTCTATGTATGTATATATGTTTGTATGTTTATTACTTGTACATAGCATACATACTTAGATTTTGGAGAGCTACTATTATAAATTGTACACTTAAATTATAAATAAATTTTACGTTTACATAAAGTTTTGAATTTAGAAATGAGAAATGAATATGATTCTGTACAGTCCACATGCCAAGATTCAGTTTCAAAATGAATATTATGTTGATTGTTAATTATACAAGTGTTCATTTTAAGTGGTACACTATTGCTATTTCGAGAACTATAAGAGATACGAAGTTGGTTAAATTAGCAAACAATTTCTATATTATAAGACTATTAAAACGAGCAAAACAAGAGTGTTTTTAGATCAGTGGTTCTCAAAATTCGGGTTGCAACTTTCTTATTTTAAATGGCAATTTATTTTTTTCTGAATTCAAAGATATCCATATGTAATACCCTAATATTACAAAATATTTTAGAAAAATGTAGCATTTTTATAGTTCTCGAAATAGTAATAGTGTACCACTTAAAATGCACACCCTGTATATAGGGTGATTAAAAAAAATTATATCAAATCGTGCCATGAAAAAATAGATAGATATAATGGGCATGACTGAGTTCACCACAATCGGTGACATTTTTCGTTGTCAGTTATAATAAATATTTAATTTTAAATTTGTTATTTTAAATCTTATTCATTATTGTAACATTTAAACGATATGGCATTCACCGATCACCAAAATAATTCTATTTCAACAATTACATTTATTTAATCAAAAAAGTCCTTCAAAATTAAACAATTAATGACATTTTTCTGTTGTCAATTATGACAGATAATTATTTAATTAATTTCAAATATACGTGTGATTTTCATGGCACGGTTTAATAACCTGATATCATATTTTATTTAAATAAGAAATTAATCTGTTTTCCTATAATTATTATAGTTATTTATTTGTTACGCTGTACAACAGGAATTTAATTCTAATTACAGTGCAGGGTCCGCACTCACCGAGTCGCAGTGTAGTAGTTCATATTATTTTTAGCTTGAGTGTGATTCGAACTCGGGATCGCAGGATTCGAATTCCGTAACGCTATCCACACCACCGTACTGCCAAACAAATTTATCATCAATCATAAGAAGTACAAGTTTTCACTTTTTAAGTGTACACCTCAACAATGTTTTATCCTTACATTTTTTTGTCTTTTAAAAATGAAGTTTTTTTAACAATTGTACAAAGTAGCTATAAAGTTTTTAAAAATAATTGTACCATTTAACTTTAATAGTCATTTTACCTAATTAGATATAATTTTGTACGTAATACGTTATCAAAACGTGATATTGTTTGACACATAATTTGCAAAATTCGCTTCGCTCGTTTTGGCAATTATGTTCGTCAAACAATATCAACCTTTTCATAACTGGTTACGTAAATAACTATTATATGCATTTTTATTGCTTGAAAATGGCTAAAATATTGCGCTAAAATGTCGCCAAATAATTATTTAAAAAATGGAAATTTAGATTGTTTAACATTTCGTTTTTTTCCACTAAAGCCAATTAATAATTATAAAAAAATCTGATGTGGACACTACATGACTTCCTTGTACGCGTATTAAACTATAGATATTTTTCTAATTGCACATATTTGACATTAAATCTTTTATTTTTTATTCTAATCCATAGCAAACTTAATTTAAAAAAAAATCAAAAAATATATAATATTTAAATTTAGATATCTCGTTTATGCAAAAAGCTAATTTAAAAATTCTTAATGTGCTAGACGCAGAATTTAATTCTCTAAAACTTTTATTTGCAGCATTCATTTCTAAAATTAAAATAATACCATTTTTTTCAAGGAAAACTGTTAGCAGCTTCATGTAATGTGCCACTTCCGGTTAGTCTATTTTAACCAAAATCTAATATATTATTTCCATTGATATAGTCATCTTATATACCAAATTTGGAAAGTTTTAAATTATATTTGAATATAGTTTTTCATGAAAATCTATTATAGGCTTCAAGTAAAGTACCACTTCCGGTAGTTGTATAATGACCAAAAAGGGAGGTGCACAACTAGATGTTATAACAGTCCTAAATATAAAATTTCAATTTTCTACGGCTTACCGTTTTTGAGTTATGTGAGATACATACGTACGTACAGACGGCATGACGAAATTAGTCAAAATGGATTCAGGGAGGGCCAAAATACCTATTTCCGTTGAAATCTGAGAACCGAAAATTTTCGTGATTACAATACTTCCTTTACTTCGTACAAGGAAGTAAAAATAAGAAGGTAACAACGTATATCGCAAATAACAAGCAAGAGATCGTGCGTTCAAATCCCGCCGAGTTCAAAATAAATCTAAATTATGTTATGTGTTTAAATGGTTCGGATTCCACTATAAGCTGTAGACTATCCTGTATCGTGTTGTGCTAGAGTAATAAATAAATAAATAAATAAATGTAAAATTAAAACTATGATTTCATTCCGATCCTATTATTTGACTAGCTTACAATGAATCTATATTTCGATCTCTATTGTTTACATACTCCCTTCCTTCCTCATCTTTTTTTACTTCATTTTCAGTTTTTACTATACAGTGTGTAACTGCAATTGTGTTAAATGTATTTATAAACAAGCGCAGCCGATGCTGCCTTCATTTCTTATAGATTCGTTGTTAGAGAAGTGGGCGTAAGTGAAGATTTACGAAACAGATGTACAGGAGCGAATGGATGAATGTTTGTTGCGTGATGATGGATTTTGGTTGTGAGAAAAGAAAGAGTTCGTGTTATTTGGTTGAAACGAGTATCGTGCGGCAGGATGAGATTGTTGACGGGTTCGTGCTACCCCATTTAATGGGATATAGCGTGATTATGTATGTATGTATGTATTGTTTACATTCATTTTTACTTCCTTGTACGAAGTAAAGGAAGTATTGTAATCGCGAAAATTTTCGGTTCTCAGATTTCAACGGAAATAGGTATTTTGGCCCTCCCTGAATCCATTTTGACTAATTTCGTCATGCCGTCTGTACGTACGTATCTCGCATAACTCAAAAACGGTAAGCCGTAGAAAATTGAAACTTTATATTTAGGACTGTTATAACATCTAGTTGTGCACCTCCCTTTTTGGTCATTATACAACTTCCGGAAGTGGTACTTTACTTGAAGCCTATAATAGATTTTCATGAAAAACTATATTCAAATATAATTTAAAACTTTCCAAATTTGGTATATAAGACTACTATATCAATGGAAATAACATAATACATTTTGGTTAAAATACACTAACCGGAAGTGACACATTACATGAAGCTGCTAACAGTTTTCCTTGAAAAAAAATGGTATTATTTTAATTTTAGAAATAAATGCTGCAAATAAAAGTTTTAAAGAATTAAATTCTGCGTCTAGCACATTAAAAAATTTTAAATTAGCCTTTTGCATAAGCGAGATATCTAAATTTAAATATTATATATTTTTAGATTTTAAAAAAATAATTAAGTTTTCTATGGATTAGAACAAAAAATAAAAGATTTAATGTCAAATATGTGCAATTAAACAAATATCTATAGTTTAATATGCGTACAAGGAAGTCATGTGGTGTCCACATCAGATTTTTCAATACTAAAATATAATTCATTCTGGCTTCAAATTGTGATGTGAACATATAGTAAATAGCTTTCAGATCGGTTAAATGCAATTTCCGTGTTATTTGGATGGCAATGTGTTCGTGTCCATCTGTCTATGTATTTGTCATAGATCATTTCATCTATGTATGAACATATTTAAAAATGCAAATTTACTGCAGCAACATATACTCATCAGGAATTTATTAAAATATAGAAATTTTCCCGTTATCATTTATTAAAAATAAAGAATGCTGCTTATAAAAATAGTAGATAGTAGGTACATAGTTTAGTTTTCCTTTATTACTTTTCTTTATTAGTTATTGGTACAATTAGTAATGCAAGCAATATTATTTTCGTGAATTTTAACGTATTTTCTAGATATTTAACAACTATAATTATATTATGGGGTAGGTGGCTCAGTGGTATCGAGTCGGCCTGTGGATCTTGAGAACCCTGGTTCGATCCCCACAGCCGACAAACAATTTTCACCAATTTAAATCTACCCCTGTGACTCTCCCTCCACTAATATCTTTGGGGGCCGTGATTTGACGGCTGGTAACCGCACTTCACGCGAAGAAATATATCACTTACCGAGATCTGCTTAGGCATAGTGCCACACCCAGTAATGGGTAAAAGGCGTGAAGATATATTTATTTATATTTATTTATTTTACAACTATAATTTTTGTCATATTTTATAACAGCATTTTTTACTTCCTTGTACGAAGTAAAGGAAATATTGTAATCGGGAAAATTTTCGGTCTCATATTTCAGTGGAAATACGCATTTTGACCATCCTTGAATCCATTTTGACTAATTTCGTTGTGACGTCTGTACGTACGTATGTATCTCGTATAACTCAAAAATGGTAAGCCGTAGAAAGTTGAGATTTTGTATTTAGGACTGTTATAACATCTAGTTGTGCACCTCCCTTTTTGGTCATTATACAACTTACGGAAGTTGCACTTGACTTGAAGCCTATAATAGATTTTCATGAAAAATTATATTAAAATATAATCCAAAACTTTTCAAATTTGGTATATATGACTACTATATCAATGGAAATAACATAATAGGTTTTGGTTAAAATGGACTAACCGGATGTGATACATTACATGAAGCTGCTAACAGTTTTTCTTGAAAAAATGGTATTTTTTTGATTTTAGAAATTAATGCTGGAAATAAAAGTTTTAGAGAATTAAATCCTGCGTCTAGCACATTAAGAATGATTAAATTAGCCTTTTGTATAAGCGAGATATGTAAATTTAAAAATTATATGTTTCTTGTTTCATGTAATTAAGTTTGCTATGGATTAGAACAAAAAATAAGAAAAAATAAAAAATTTAATGTCTGTCAAATTACGTCAAACATGTGCAATAAAAAAAATAGTTTAATACACGTACAAGGAAGTCATGTGGTGTCCACACCAGATTTTTTAGTAACGTTTTAAAGCAGAAAATATTCAGAAAAATTTGAAAATATTATGAGTGAATACTAAATTGGGTAGTTAACAGCCTATTCTCACAAAATTTTTTTAGCTAATCCTGAATTTTTAGTTAATATGAAACTAAATCATACTCTCAACAAAGTTTAAATAAAGTTAAAATTTAGTTCTCAGAACGCGGTTTCAACTAACTTTTTAACTGGGTTAGAATAAGGTTAATTACTCCAAAAATCTGGATCATCTATTAGCTATTTTGAAGATCAGTATAAATACATATTTGTTTTATTACATAAATAAAATATTCAGGATAAGCTATTATTTAGATTTCTCTTAATGATAAAAATTTAGTATAAAATTATGTACATTATTTTAATATAAAAATCTGATGTGGTCACCACATGAGTTCCTTGTACGCGTATTATACTATACCTACATTTTTTTAATGCACATATTTGACGTAATTTGACATTGACATGAAATTTTTAAATTTCTTCTTATTTTTTGTTCTAATCCATAGCAAATTTAATTACAAAAAACAAGAAATATATAATTTTTAAATTTAGATATTTTGCTCATACAAAAGGCTAATTTAATAATTCTTAATGTGCTAGACGCAGAATTTAATTCTCTAAAACTTTTATTTGCAGCATTCATTTCTAAAATTAAAATAATACCATTTTTTTCAAGGAAAACTGTTAGCAGCTTCATGTAATGTGCCACTTCCGGTTAGTCTATTTTAACCAAAATCTATTATGTTATTTCCATTGATATAGTAGTCTTATATACCAAATTTGGAAAGTGTTAAATTATATTTGAATATAGTTTTTCATGAAAATCTATTATAGGCTTCAAGTAAAGTACCACTTCCGGTAGTTGTATAATGACCAAAAAGGGAGGTGCACAACTAGATGTTATAACAGTCCTAAATATAAAGTTTCAATTTTCTACGGCTTACCGTTTTTGAGTTATGCGAAATACGTAAGTACGTACAGACGGCATGACGAAATTAGTCAAAATGGATTCAGGGAGGGCCAAAACACCTATTTCCGTTGAAATCTGAGAACCGAAAATTTTCGCGATTACAATACTTCCTTTACTTCGTACAAGGAAGTAAAAATACACTATGTCAAACGACCTTTACATGGCTGGTAGCACAAGCTCTGTTTTTGGGTGTTTTAAGAGCACGGTTTTAACATGTTAGAGATAGCTAAAACACTCAAAAACACTGCTCTTAAAACATGCAAAAACAGAGCTTGTGCTACCAGCCATTGTGATTGTGATACAACTCATAATTGCTATCATAACACGCTCGTTGAATAATATACTATTCACGTTGTATTAAATTTAATGTAGAATTATAAACAAGAGTCAAGAACGTTGCTGGCAAAGTCGTAGGATTAAAAATAAGATTATGTAAATTCGAAACGATGAAATCAGAGAGGTTTCTGTCCTGTTACAGTCCAAAGCACCCTGAGCCTGGATAAGAATACGAAATATCTTGCTTCTTGAAATGCATCTTTATTTAATCTTATTATAACACAGCTTGAACTCTTGATTGAAATTTATAGCAGCTTTAAAACTTCTTTATAAGAAGCGATAAAAATAGAAATAAAATTGTGAGATTATATCTGCACTGTTTAGCATAATATACGGGCAATATTTTGGCGCGAGTTTATCTATTTTTGGGTCGTCCATTGTCAGTTTTATGCATGATAATTCACGAAGTTTAGTTCTTGGTGAATAAGTAGACAATTTAAACGTCAGTCATTTGTTGATATTCCTTTTGAATTCATGGATATGTGATGACACTAACGAGTGCTCAACGGTTGGCGAACCTTTTTCAAGGCTTTCATAACCTGCTGCAAGCTTGCGTACTGCACGTGACACTTATATACAATACAATACAATACACGGTGATATGTCGTGATAAGAGAATCATTATCCTCCAGCTAGGTATTATTACTCATATTATATGCATGCGAATCTAAAAGTTACATCACGAAAACATTTATTATCGCTTTTAAGTGTGAAACACGAAACTATTATGTTGGGATCTGGGAATTATAAGAGCTACGATTTCGATTAATTTAGAGGGCGTTTATGTTGAAGCAATGATTAACGATAATAGTGCAGCGACAAAAACAAATGCGTTAATTCATATTTTATATAACGTTTCTTTTAAAACAACAGGTTTTTTGTTCGGCGAGTTAATGACTTAAGAAAATATTCGATAAATAAATAATTTATTTTTTCTACGATTGCTATGAAAAGTTGACAATTACGCTCTCATTTGTCATCGTAAAGTTGACGTTTTCTGTGGAACAATCGAAAAATATCTTTTTCGCGTCTCCAATGGCAACGCGCGAAAAAGAATGTTAAATGCGCGCGTTTCCAATGGCTACGCTCGAAAAAGATTAAAAATGCGCGCTTATTTCAATAGTTACCAGGGATACAAACAAAACAGAACCTTGTCATATTGACAGTTGATAAAACGAATTTAATTTCAGTACGTAAACGGTTTTTAATAATTTTAAGATGAAAGAAAAAATTATGTGTGCATCATGAGCTTAAAGTGTCTTTGTTCCTCTTACACTATTGCAGCGCGAGCCGAAGTAACAAAGAATCACTCGCTCTTAATACACAAATAACTATTTTCTACAACTGTCAAAAAATGTTAATTTTTTCACTAATATCAATACGCGAAGTACGTGATTTTTTCATCATTTACATTACCATGACAACTCGTATTTTGTGCATTATTTTGCACCCTAGTGCGCAAAATGAGTATCTCGCGCACGCTCCCAAATTATTTGTTGTCAGATTTCATTAGTTACAACACATCAATAGTATCAAATTCATATTGTTGATTGTTTTCCTTCAATTTACTTAAATAAAACAATAACTATTGTATTATTTTTTATTTACAGTTGTAGAAAAAATGTTGTTTGTATTTCGTAGGCACAATTCTTGTTTTTTGGCGCATTCGAATGACTTTTATTGTCTTGACTAAAAGTAACATTCTCACGCGCAACAAAAAAACACTCATTTTGCGCACTTAATACAAAAATAACTATTCAATATGGATACGTATTTTTAATAATTTAAAATGAAATCTTAGAAAAAAATTATTAGTGTATCACGAGTGTAAAGTTACTTTTTTCCTTTTGCACTATTGCAACTCTCGGCCTCGGTTTCGCAATTACTGCGTGTTGTGTACAACTTTTCTGCATATGTATGTTATTTCTTCATCAGAAATCCGAATAGTCGTTACTAAATTCATATTATAGATAAGTTTTTTTGCGTTTACAATTTTTTTATAAATCAAATTTTCAAAGCTACAAATTTTAATATAACACGTTTAGGTTGATCATCAAAAATATGTTTTTATATTTTTTGCGCTAGAAATTATCTATAATAATAATTTGTGTAAAAAAAAACAATTGACCAATAATACAAGAACATGAAGCAAAAACTTGTTTTTAAGTGATATTCATACGAGTAAAAATAACGATTCATTGCGCTATAATCATAAACTAATATATGACCATCAAAAATTTGCAAAAAGAAAATGAGAAATTAAAAACTGTAAACAAGCATTAAAACGAATAAAATGTCAAAACAAAACATTAGAAAGAGAATTTATTTCCCAAAATACAAAACAAGAAACAGTCGAGTTGTTCTTACGACCAAAACATATGCAAGTTTTATGAAATGCTTAAACAAACATAAAAATGATAAACAAGAGACGCTAAATAAAAAACAAAAACCCTAACAAAACACAACATAGAGAACAAAGTGAGTTTGCTTGGTGTGCTGGGTGGCGGATTTCGTAAACATTAAAACATTAAATACGAGGGTGCGAGCGAGCAACAGCCCCGGGAAATGACATTAGCAAGTCATGAGATTATCTCGCCTCCAGCGCGTTAATTAAATTAGTGTGCGGCCCAGAGAAACTTCGATGCGGAGCCCAGCAACGTTCTGTGTGAGAGCAGCGAGCAACGAGCAGCGAACAAGGCGAGACACAATATCGGTATTGACGGTGACGCTGCTCTATTAGTTCTAGTTTGCGGCGTGTTGCTCTGTTTGTTGATGAAGCAAGACGGAGGGAAATCATACATTTTAAACTCAACTTTGATTCATCCAATAATCACTGATGTTAACTGAATAATCATGATATGCCGCTAGTAAATACTTATCAACTAATTAAATCAATTATTATCTTAAACAAGTGATGAGGTAGGTGGCTCAGTGGTATCGAGTCGGACTGTGGATTTGAGAATCCTGGTTCGATTTCCACAGGCGACACATTAAAACTACCTCTGAGGCTCCCCTCTACTAACATCGTGATTTGACGACTGGTAACCACACTTCCCTCGAAAAAAAATATCACCTACTGAGATCTGCTATGACAGAGTGCCACACCTAGTAATGGGTAAAAGGCGTGATATATTTATTTATTTTTTATTTATGGAAGTAGGGTACGATGAAGAGTATAAATAAAACACGCTATTATTTTTAAAAAATATAATGCATTTATTGCCTTTTATATCATATTTTAATATCACTTAAATAAAATTCTATCAATGTGCATAGCTTGTGAATGAACTTATTTTTCTATATTGACACAATGCCCACTTGTCGCAGTTCACTTCACGCAAAGAAATATATCACTTACCGAGATCTGCTTCGGAAGAGTGCCACACCCAGTAATGGGTAAAAGGCGTGATGATATATTTATTTATTTACAAAGTTAGTTATATAAGAAATTTCTTTTTGTTGTTTCAAAATAAAAAGAATCGTCACGTCTTTTATCCATTACTGGGTGTAGCTCTCTGCCGTAGCAGATCTAATTAAGTGATATAGTTATGCGCGTAAAGTGCGGTTACCAACCGCCAAATCACAGCCCCCAAAGGTGTTCGTAGAGCGGGAGTTACAGGAGTAATTTTAATATGGTGAATAATTTTGTCGTCTATAAGAATCGAATTCAATTCAACTTGATACCACTGTGCCATAATTTATTTATTATTTTATATTTGCGTTTCTCTTTTTAATAATTTAATTTGACATATATGAAATGGTCAATTAATTGGGCCAAAGTCCCGATGTGTCCCAATTAATTAGAATCGACTGTATTTATTTTAGTTATGAAGATATTTTTTATCTGCGATTGTTGTTAATATAAATATAAAGAAACGAATTGATTATTTTTTGCAATACAACTTTCAATATTCAAACTACAAAATTGTTCGTTTAAATTTTAAGAAAATAATTTATTTTACGTTTTGAAATAGCTGACTATTCTCTTCTTTGGAAGATTCTGTAATTCTGTTTGAAGTTCATAATTTAAGTTGAGTTGAGCTAAATGTAGAACATTATAATAAACGTTTGCGCCAATTTAAAATGTCTCTTTCCGTATTACATATTACACTTTACATACATTATCTTTTATCCATTTAAGGATAAATTAGAAGCTCTATTTGTACAGCCGGAAATAATTAGCCATTCTCTGAATCACCAAATGAACTTGATTTTTAGATTTAATTATATAAATTAATAAATGTTGTAGAAAGTAAAACACTAATAAGTACATGGTAAAAATTATCTTTAGTTTTGATGGAAAGTCGCGCGAATTCGAACTGCGCGCCTTTATTCTACTCGACCACTGTTTATCTCTGCTTGTTGCGTCACCTAGCAACCTGATGTTTTCGCACCCGCAAATGTTCGGAAATTTTTTTTGTTCATCGTATTGTTTATGTCAAATCTGTATTTAATTACTTAGACTGAATAAACGTTCTTGTGTTTGACTCGGGGGCGTTTCACTGCCTACACCCTAACCTCGTTGATTGTCATCAGGTTATGGGCCCAGACGCGCGAAGTAGAACAGTGAAGTGCAAGTTCGGTCGCCGCGTGTGTAACCGTGTGTAAAGTTTTGTTGGTTAGGTCGCCGGCCCTTTGTTCGCGCCACCCGTGTTTCGTGCTTCGCCAAAAATGAGCTCGACCGTTCGGTTTGAGGCCCTCGGCAAGGATAATTACGACACGTGGCGTATCCAGATGCGAGCTCTCCTCATCAAAAACGATGCTTGGCAGTACGTGGACGGCGTGAAGCCAGAGATCGCCGCGGGGGACGCGGCCGCCGCCGCAGCCGCCGCGAGATGGGATCAGGGCGACTTGAAGGCCCAATCCGACATCATCTTGGCGATCAGCCCGGCAGAACTAAAACCTGTCAGGGCGTGCGAGACGGCTCGGGACATCTGGAGGAAGCTAGCGGACATCCATCAGTCGAAAGGACCAGTGCGGAAGGCCGCGCTGCTCAATCGGCTGATGTCGCACAAGATGCAGGACGGCGACGACGCGCGACAGAGCACGCAGGCGTTTATGGACACCGTGGACCGGTTAGGCGAGATGGACATCGCGATCAACCAGGACCTGCTGACGGTGATGCTACTGCGAAGCCTTCCAGACAGCTTCGAGAACTTCCGGTGCGCGATTACGGCACGCGATGATCTCCCCAATCCCGAAACGTTGCGCGTCAAAATATTGGAGGAGTACGAATCGCGAAAAGACGCTGAACGAGACTCGTCAGGTCAAAGTGCGATGGCGGCCGGGAAGTTCGCGAACAAGGGGAAGGACAAGACGAAGGGCGGTGGATCGAACGCGCAACGGGACGTTAAACAGAAAGCGCGATGTCACAGGTGCCACAAGGTCGGACATTACGCCAGAGAATGTCGTTCGAAGAAACCGGCTGCGGGGGAGAGCGCGAATCGAGGCAAGGACTTGAGCCTCTTCGCGGCATCGGGCGCGAACGAAGGCGATCTAGCCCTCGGCATGGCTACGAACGCGGACCGGAACGTCTGGTGCCTGGACAGTGGGTGCACGTCCCACGTATGCGGTGACGCCGGTGCGTTTTCGGAACTAAACTCCCGCGAACGCGGGCAGCTCAATCTCGCGAGCAATGCCACAACGGCCATTCAGGCAAAAGGGACTGCGCGACTCGTGACGGACGTCAACGGGCACGAGAAAGGGGTGAGTTTTCACGACGCCCTGTACGTACCCGACTTACGTACGAACCTCGCCTCGGTCGGCCGGATCACGGACCGGGGATACACCGTGACGTTCGACAAGGACAAGGCCAAGGTCATTAGCAGCACCGGACAAGTGCAGCTCACCGCGGACAGGTCAGGCGGCCTGTACTTCATTCGAGGGGGTTCGACTGAAGAGTGCAATGCTATTTCCCAACCGGGGAAGTCGGCGGGCGGGACCAAGGCGCTACCTTTGGAGGTATGGCACAAGAGGCTCGGTCACCTTAATCTGCAGTCACTGCGAGGTGCTGTCAAGAAAGAGGCAGTTCTAGGAGTCCAGGTTACCAACCTCAGCGACAACCCCGTGTGCGAGGTTTGTATTGAGGGGAAGATGACGCGCCTCCCGTTTCCGGAGAAGTCATCGAGGGTGTCGGCCGTGGGCGATCTCGTCCACTCTGACGTCTGCGGGCCGATGCGCGTCGAGTCCCATGCAAAAAGTCGGTACTTCATCACATTTATCGACGACCGCTCGGGGTGGAGCGAGGTCCACTTTCTTAGTCACAAGAGCCAGGCAATAGACAAGTTTGACAGTTTCCGAGCGCGCGTGGAGACTCAACAAGGGACCAAGGTGAAGGCCATCCAGACCGACAACGGGTTGGAGTACGCCAATCGCCAGTTCGACGATCTGCTCCGCAAGCACGGCATGAGGCGCCGGCTGACCGTCCCCTACACGCCGGAGCAGAACGGCATAGCCGAGAGGCGCAACAGGACGCTGATGGAAACTGCGAGATGTCTGCTCATCGACGCTGGTCTTCCGCCGTCGTTTTGGGCGGAGGCCGTCCACACGGCGAATTTTCTGCGCAACCGCTGCCCGACGAGCCGCCTGAAGGGGAAGACGCCTTATGAAGAGTGGTACGGGAAACCTCCAGACGTAAGTTTCCTCCAACAGTTCGGGTCCGAGGTACACATTCTCGACAGGACGCCAAACAAGAGCAAGCTCCAGTCTCGCTCGAAGAAGGGCATACTGATTGGCTACAGCGACGAGTCCAAGGGATATCGGGTCTGGCTGCCCGGCGAGAAAAAGGTGGAGATATCTCGCGACGTGAGGTTCATCGACGCGTCGCGCACCCGAGTCACCAGAGGGTCATCCGATCCTCAGGCCGCCGGCGACGTCTTCGGCGAAACGGTCCAGGATTTCGAGGTCGACAGCACTGAAGATCGTCACGCGGAGTTGGACCTAAATCAGCACCACGGAGGCGACCAGGATGACTACGATTCGGACACCCAGGCGGCCCCGGCAGCGCCCCCAAAGCGCGGGCCGGGGAGGCCGAGGAAGGTGCTGACCGGTCGACCAGGGAGGCCGAGGAAGCAGCTTCATACAGCGCGCGACGACAGCGCCGCACGGTCGGACGGCAACTCCGGAGACGACGACAAGCGCGCGGATGGCGGCCATCCCACGGGCGGCAGCGATCGGCACGCGGAAATCGACGCTCAACGCTCGGACAGCGGCAGCGAGTACGCGGACATGGCATTCCTGACGGAAGTGCCGGTCGAGATCGCCATGTCGAGCCCATGTTCCGACGAGTGGATGCAGGCCATGGCGAACGAGGTGAGGTCTATACTGCTTAACAACACGTGGGACATCGTGCAGAGACCGGAGGGGCGCAACGTGATCGGAAGCCGCTTCGTCCTCCGAAACAAGCTGGGTCTCAACGGACAACTGGAGAGACGCAAGGCCAGGGTCGTCGCCAGGGGATTCTCCCAACGACCTGGTCTGGACTTCCAGGAAACCTACGCCCCAGTTGCGCGGTTGAGCACGATACGCTTGGGACTGGCCCTGGCGGCGCGCAAGCGCATGTACGTGCGCCAGTACGACGTCACCACCGCCTACCTGAACGGAGTGCTGCAGGAGGAGATCTACATGGAGGCTCCAAACATGTTGACGGAGGTCCTCCGATACATGGCCGCGACGAGGACGCTGGACCCCGACATGCGCAACAAGGTGAGACTGACCCTGCAGAAGTTGGAGTCGGGCGACAGGGTATGCCGAATGATAAAGGCCATCTACGGCCTCAAGCAAGCGGGGCGCGCTTGGCATCGTCGGCTCGACGCGGAACTGCGTCGGCTGGGAGCCGCCCCTTCTGACGGAGACCCCTGCCTCTACAAGTTGGGGGAGGGAGACGACCTGGTCGTCATCACCATCTACGTCGACGACATACTAGTCGCGTCGGCAAGCCGCGAAAAGGTTCTGCGTTTTGGTTTGGAGCTCAGCAAAAGCTTCGACATCAAGGACCTGGGCGACCTGAAGAGGTGCCTGGGGATCGACTTTACGCAGGACCAGGAGGGAATCAAGCTTTGCCAGGGGACCTACGTTCAGGAGATCCTTCATCGCTTCGGGATGGAGGAGTGCAGACCGGTCGCAACGCCCCTCGACGTGGGGACGAAGCTGGTCAAAACGGACGAATGGAGTGAGGACGACGGACCTCGCCCTCCCTACCGCGAGCTGGTGGGCGCACTGCTCTACCTGTCCGTTGCCACGCGTCCGGACATTGCGCACGCCGCTAGTGCATTGAGCCAGTTCAACGACTGCTACGGGCCAGTGCACTGGAAGGCAGCGAAGAGGGTCTTGCGCTACCTCAAGGGGACGAGCGACGTCGGCATCGTTTATCAGCACGGCGATGGAGTTCTCGAGGGCTTCACGGACGCTGACTGGGCCGGCTGCAACCAAGACCGGAGGTCCTTCACAGGGTACGCATTCAAGATGAATGGAGGGTGCGTTTCCTGGGAGTCCAGGAAGCAGAAAACGGTCGCCCTGTCTTCGACGGAAGCGGAGTACATGGCGCTCAGCGACGGAGCCAAGGAGTCCATATACCTGCGCCGTTTTCTTCACGAACTGGGGGAGGATGCAGACACCCTGAAGATGTTCGTCGACAACGCCGGGGCTCAAAAGCTGGCGTCCAACCCGGTCTTTCACTCTCGGACCAAGCATATCGACGTGAGACACCACTTCGTCCGGGAGGTCGTCGAGTCGGGTTCGATCGAACTGCACCACGTCGCATCCGAAGATATGCCAGCTGACGCCTTGACGAAGGCGCTCACCAGGCCAAGGCACGAGAGGTGTCTCGAGCTTCTGGGGCTGACGAGGATTTCACCGCAGAGGGGCAGTGTTCTCGAGGGGAAGTGATGGAAAGTCGCGCGAATTCGAACTGCGCGCCTTTATTCTACTCGACCACTGTTTATCTCTGCTTGTTGCGTCACCTAGCAACCTGATGTTTTCGCACCCGCAAATGTTCGGAAATTTTTTTTGTTCATCGTATTGTTTATGTCAAATCTGTATTTAATTACTTAGACTGAATAAACGTTCTTGTGTTTGACTCGGGGGCGTTTCACTGCCTACACCCTAACCTCGTTGATTGTCATCAAGTTTGTCAATTCATTTACTTCAAATTAACGAAGCCATAGAGGATTTGATGCTTTTAAAACTGTATACTTAAAAGTTTAGTTTCGATATTGATATAGGGGTACGATAGATGACATATTTTTTCTCATAAAATTATGCGGGTTTCCATAGTTTATAATCTTATATTTTACGTGGTACTATTGATGTTAATAACTACCAACTAGATGCAGAAGTAGAAGTTGATTAACCTTTAACGCTATTTTTAATAGCTTTGTTCGAACAACTATCATTAGGCCTGTTCCCATTATTGGGTGTGGCACTCTGCCATAGCAGATTTTGGTAAGTAGTATATTTATGTTCGTGAGGTGTGGTTACTAGCCGTCAAATCACGGCTTCCAAAGCTGTTAGTGGAGGGAGGGCCACAGGAGTAGTTTTACCGTGGTGAAAATATATTATAAAATAGTTATTTGTGTATTAAGAGCGTAAAGTGATTCTTTGTTACTCGAGCTGTAATAGTGTAAGAGGAACAAAGACACTTTACGCTCGTGATACACACATCATTTTTTCTACGATTGCATCTTAAATTATAAAAAAAAACGTATACGTACCGAAAATAAATTCCTTCTGTCAACTGTCAATATGACAAGTTTCTGTTTTGTTTGTATCTCTGGTAACTATTGAAATAAGCGCACATTTAATATCTTTTTCGCGCGTTGCCATTTGAAACGCGCGCATTTAACGTCTTTTTCGCGCGTTGCCATTGGAGACGCGCAAAAAAGATATTTTTCGATTGTTCCATAGAAAACGTATAATTGTCAACTTTTCATAGCAATCGTAGAAAAAATAATATTAAGGTTTGTTTACTTTAAGTAGAATAGTGGTAATACCATTTTTAATATTAGCTATTTTTTTTTTAATTTATATATCGGACCAACTACTAAGGTCATATGCCGATATATCCTTTGTATGGTCGCCACGGGCGGGACCCGAACCCAGGACCTTATGGTTGCGAGTCAGGCCCACAACCCGCCCGACCATCACGCGGGACAATTAGCTATTTATAACTCTATTTAAAATTAAAGCAAGTTCACGAAATAAATAAAATTTGATGTTAATTAACACTCTTTTTTATTCATATTAAAATAAACTTATTTTGTGTATTAGAAAAAGAGTTAAAAATGAAATAAAAAATGGTTTTACTATTAATCTGCTTTATGAATATGTCTATTTCTAATATGTTATTAATTAAATTATGATTATAAATACTACAATAGTCAATTTATTTATTATACAACATAAATGATTATAGTGTCTGCCAGTACCACTAAAAATATACACTTCAAGAACCATGTTATTAATTTTGGAAATTTTGAAAACATCTTTTTGTTCTATTGTTAGTATGTCACTCTTCAATTTTTCCCCGAAAATAAAACCTTCCTATATATATAAGTATTTTTATATTTTATATTAGTTATTTTTATTATCTTTCTCCCAACAGTTTTTAAGAAATTAATTAAAAATTTAGAAAACTTTTTCATAATTATTTGCACAGAAATTTTGTTTTCAAATTCATTACAATATTTCATCCTTCAACTTGAAAACTATCTAAATACATAAATTATTTCATTTATAATAACAATAATATTTTGTTTCAAAAAAATTGTGCTATTCAGGTCCAATTAGGCTCATGCTTTTCCAATTAATGCGATATTAACTCAACAGTCAACAACAATAACGATCAACAGATGGTAATTTTATTCTACATAATCTCTCGTTGAATCCCATTCGCAAAAAACTTTCTACTCTTAATAAATCAATCACAAAGTCACATACGGAACGCGGAGCCGCTTGTTTCACGATAATAACATTCACATACACAGTTTAATATCATTAAAGTTTCTTTTCAGCCGAATGATTTTCAAGGGCAATGCCAAAACGTTACTCTTCACTTATTCTCAACTCAAGACCAAGAGTAAAGCGTTAAATTAACAAATAGCTCTTCCAGGTGTAAATTAACTCTTAGACGTTTTCGTGAGCTCAGATTCACTTTACGTCTGCAGTACGTTTTATTATTCATTAAAAGAACTAGCGTCGTTGCTGTTATGTGCCCTAAACAGAGTCGGATTTTAACTTGGGCGTTTAGCAAAATTAGAAAAGTGTTTACAACCTGAATATTTTGAGTATTTGCTAGACTGAAATCTATCTTATGGGGTAGGTGGTTCAGTGGTATCGAATCTGTATCAAGATTTGATATGGTAGAGTGCCACGCCCAATAATGGGTAACAAGCGTGATAATATATTTATTTTTTTACGATTGCTATGAAAAGTTGACAATTACGCTCTCATTTGTCATCGTAAAGGTAACGTTTTCTGTGGAACAATCAAAAAGCGAAAAGCTTTAAATTAAAAAGATATAAGATGCGCGCTTATTTCAATAGTTACCATGGATACAAACAAAACAGAAACTTGTCATATTGACAGTTGACAGAACGAATTTATTTTCAGTACACATACGTTTTTTAATCATTTTAATATGCAATCGTAGAAAAAATGTGTGTATCACGAGCGTAAAGTGTCTTTGTTCCTCTTACACTATTGCAGCTCTCGCCTTCGGCTCGCGCTGCAATTACCATGTTCGAGTAACAAAGAAAAACTTTACGCTCTTAATACACAAATAACTATATTATTTATTTGAAATCTATTTTAAATATTTGAATATATCGATGAGAAAGGACTTAATACTTTATGAAGGTCGTTATTAGACGGCTGGTAATTGAATTTTACGCGCAAAAATATACATATCAGTTATCAAAATCTGTTATAGTACAATCCTATATCCAGTTTTAGTCAGTAAAATGGTGTAATACTATATTCATTACAATTATTATTCTAGAAAGAAAATTCTACTAATGCCGAAAATTCCAGACCTGAGTAACCTAGTGGAAGGAAAAAGGACTCCAGGTTCAAATATCTGTCTCGACCGAAGTTTTCTGTCTAAAATAATAATTGATTTTATCAGTTGATAAGTACTTACTTAAATATAAATAAATAAACATAAATATATCATCACGTTTTTTACCCATTACTGAGTGTGGCAGTCTGCCAAAGCAGATCTCGGTAAGTGATATATTTCTTTGCGTAAAGTGCGGTTACTAGTCGTCAAATCACGGCCCCCAAAGATGTTAGTGGAAGAGGAACCGCAGGGGTCGATTTAATTTGGTGAAAATTGTTTGTTGGCTGTGGGGATCGAATCAGGTTTCTCAAGATCCATAAGATACCACTGAACCACCTACCCCATTATATACTTAAATATAATACTAAGTATATGTATACCGGGTGTATCAGGAAAAGGAAATCAATGAGCTTTGCTTTCTAAATTATTTTAGACAAAAATTATTCAAATAACAGTTGTAGAGCTTAAAATTCTATATCTAAATCAATAAAATAATTTCATTTCTTATGTTTTGTGGCGGCAGAAATTTGATATAAAAAATTACAATTTAAAGTTAATCACGGAATTATAACAAAATAACAAACAAAATTAAGTTTTTTCTTTCCAATATTTTGATTTATTTTTAAACAATGTAAAACTTCAGTGTGTCAAAATATTTTACAAAATTAACTGGCGTATTTATAAAAGAGAATGTAATGCTAATTTGTCTTCTTGTGGTCGAATTATATATTCGAATGAAATTTTCCATTCTACAGCTAAGCCATATGACCACAATAAATTCCAAAACCCCAAAATCGTATTTTAACTATGGATTCGTTTCACTTTAAATCTACGCTTTAAAAACTGTATTGTAATTTTTATTTATTTTTTACAGTATTATTGTAAAATTTATGGCTGGTAGCTCAAGCTCTGTTTTTGGGTGTTTTAAGAGCACGGTTTTAACATGTTAGAGATAGGTAAAACACCCAAAAATACTGCCCTTGAAACAGGCAAAAACAGAGCTTGTGCTACCAGCAATGTTTGCAATTGCTTATTAAATATTTCTAATTATTTAACGAACAATGTTCAGACTTGCGCTCTTGCCAAATGCATGAACTTGTTTGTCAGTCAGTGAGATAGGTCAGTAGTGAAACAATCGAGTGTTTTTGTGATTGTGAAAGTGATAGTTCAAAGAAATTTTGATGAAATAGAACTCAAGTTAAGGTATTTATATTTGTTTATACAACAAGTTTTGCATATTACAATGTTAGGTTAAATCTGAAAACGTCAAAATGTTCAGTTGTATTATAATTAATGCATATGTTGTGACATATTTTGTTTATTGATCATTATTACGTAACAAACTAATTTCATTATTTCATTGGTTTATTGGAAGTGACATTATATTTCTGACAACAACAAACACATTTATATTTTGTTCTTCTCGATACTTGATGATGAACACTGAGTGTTCAAAACCAATAATAAATTTTAAACAATAATAATGGCTGGTAGCACAAGCTCTTTTTTTGCTTGTTTTAAGAGCAGTGTATTTGGGTGTTTTGACTATCTCTAACATGTTAAAACCGTGCTCTTAGAACACCCAAAAACAGAGCTTGTGCTATCAGCCAGTGTGATTAAGAAACAAGGAATTGATTCAGATTTTTTTTCTACAATTTCTTACTACATTTATATTATAAAAATATCTTTATTTTGTACTATAATGAAAAATAGGTTATTTTTCTATATTATGCTAAAAAATATACTTTCCTCCTGGTAGATTAATAATAAACAATGAAGCCTTAACCCGTCAGAATGAAGGAAAAATTCAATCATATTTTTAAGATGATCGTGAATTAGAATTAGAGTCCAAAATATTCTAAATCCGTCGCTGCGTCTCTTAAATATACGGAGAGCTGTTTGTTGCGAACTTGTAAATGAGTAATTATATTCTACTCTTCTTCTCTCTTATGCCTCATTCGTTGTTCTTAGTCAGTGTAAATTGGGTTACCTGAGCTAGGATTCATATAAGTGTTTAATTTATCAACGGAACTTAATATGCGGTACGTAAATGTAAAGAATGCCATTTATATCTAAAACCTCCACAACATCTTTGGGGAAATATATCACGTACCGAGATCTGCTACGGTAGTGTGCCACACCCAGTAATGGGTAAAAGGCGAGGTGATATATTTATTTATTTATTTTACATCGATAAATTGAATAATAATAATGAATGAATAAATAATGGAAAATAAGGATAGATTTATTTAATTTAAATTAGGTTGTGTAACAGTTCTTTTAATGGTTAATGTTTACAAATTTTTATTCATTACTATAACCATCAGTCCAGTGGTATGAAAAATGTTTGCTTCATATAAAGTGCAATTATGGGGTAGGTGGCTCAGTGGTATCGAGTCGGCATGTGGATCTTGAGAACCCTGGTTCGATCCTCACAGCCGACAAACAATTTTCACCAATTTAAATCTACCCCTGTGGCTGCCCCTCCACTAATATCTTTGGGAGGCGTTATTTGACGGCTAGTAACCGCACTTCACGCGCAAAAAAAAAAACTTACCGACATCTGCTTCGGCAGAATGCCACACCCTGTAATGGGTAAAAGGCGTGATGATATATTTATTTATTTATTTCCTTGTGTACTATATGACGTTAAAATATGTGCCATAAGTTGTGAAACAACCTGTATATTAAATAGAATAGTTTACTTGGCTGTCAATTTTACAATTAATTGGTATTAAATCGACGAATCCATGTTGCATATGATGATTTAATATTCATCCATTATCTAATGTTTTGAGAAAGCGATCTAGTAGTTAAAAACAAATAACAATCTATAGAAATCATTAAACGAAAAACAAAAAGCGTCGTTAAGCAAACAACTAGAGATAGAAAGTGAAATGGCCTGACTTGCTGCAGCTCTGGCGACACTCGTTATTATTTGGTTCGGTGTAGTCGAGCTGTGCTGATATTACAGTAATTATAATAATTAAAAATACCAGAAACCGGTAACTCATATAAAGTGAAAGCATTCGACTTAGTCATCATTTTCACTTGGTGACTGACTTATGTTAATCTGTTTCTGCACTATATGGATATATTATAGTCAAATTATTAATGGGGCAGGTGGCTCAGTGGATCTTGAGAACCCTGGTTCGATCCACATAGCCGACAAACAATTTTTACCAATTTAAATTTATCCCTGTGGCTCTCCCTCCACTAACATCTTTGGGGGCTGTGATTTGACGGCTGGTAATAGTACTTCACGCGAGAAATATATCACTTACCGAGATCAGCTTATAGCAGAGTGTCATACCCAGTAATGGGTAAAAGGCGTGATGATATATTTATTTATTTAAATTTAGCAGACTGGTTTGCAAATTTGTCATTTTCTGAGAACTATTGACAATTATGCATTAACTGTGGTTTTTATTAACTAAAAATAACAATTAAATTATATAATTTATTGACTTGCAATGTTTGTTCAAATATGACTACACGTAACATCGTCTTTGCACAGGTTTACAAATTTGCAATTTTCCAAGAATTACTAGTTGCTTGTAACGTCATTTTATGAAATGCCAGCTGTCTCCAATGACCATTTGCACCACTGTTCCTCAGATATTAAATTTAATACAAGTAAAGCAATCTTGATTCAAGAAATAATGTCAAATGAATGAATGAATTAATTAATGGGGTAGGTGGCTCAGTGGTATCGAGTCGGCCTGTGGATCTTGAGAACCCTGGTTCGATCCACACAGCAGACAAACAATTTTCACCAATCTATCCCTGTGGCTCCCCCTCTACTAATATTTTCGGAGGCCGTGATTTGACGGCTGGTAACCGAACTACACGCGAAAAAAATATATCACTTACCGAGATTTGCCTAGGAAGAGTGCCACGCCCAGTAATAGGTAGAAGGCGTGATGATATATTTATTTATTTGAATTAGTAAACATAGCTGTCAACAATTCGATATTTTTGTATTTTAGTGACACTTGATAATGAAGGGCGGTGTAATTGACCATAACAAATATATAATTTGTTCGGCAGTACAGTGGTGTGATAGCCTTACGTTATTTGAATCCGGAGATCTTAAGTTCGAATCCCACTCAAGCTAAAAATATATTAACTATCACACTGTTGCTTAGTGAATCCGGACACTGTACTGTAATTGAGATTAAGTTCCTGTTGTACCAGTAGCATAAATAAATAAATAAAACAGTGGTATCTAGTCGGCCTGTGAATCTTGAGAACCCTGGTTCGATCCCCACAGGTGACAAACAATTATCACCAATTTAAAATCTACCCCTGTGGCTCCCCCTCCACTAATATATCCTTTAGAGGCCGTGATTTGACGGCTAGTAACCGCACTTCACGCGAGAAATATATCACTTATCGAGATCTGCTTACAGCAGAGTGCCACACCCAGTAATTGGTAAAAGGCGTGATGATATATTTATTTATTTATATTATTTATTTTATTTTGTAATAATTACACATAATTTTAAGAATATGAACCTGTTATATTTGATTGTTTTTTGAACTTTATTTAATCGTAAAAAAACTCAATCTATAAGAAATAGTTTACATTATTCCTAAACATTTAAGTTTTGTTGACGCAACAATTTTTGTATATATATTCTCCTTTTAACTGAAGTAACAATGCAAGAAACTTAAAATAATTACTATTAAAATAATAATAATGAATATAAATTATAGTTAAGTATCTATTCCGTAGGAAATAATAATAATTAAGCAATTATATTATAATTACATTTTAACAAAGTATTGTTCACATGTCATACATTCACATTATCATTTATTTGAAATGTTTTTTTGTTTATCTTCGTTTGTTATTACATAATAACTACTAATATCACAAAAAAATCCTTGACTGGTGTGTTATTGTCGGAGTTGCCGCGGAATATTTTGAATGCTATAAATTAATTTAAAAGTCATGCATTTTACGTTTAGTACAAAGGCGGCATAGTTAGAGAGATATTAATTAAAATAATGTGTTAATTAGACAACATGTGAATAAGTTGTAATTTTGTACGACGAGTATGTTTTATAATCATACGAGCTGTTTAGTAACTTTTGACATATATAATAAGATTGTTGTGTAGTTTTAATTCATTGAACATGGTAATTAAACTCTTGTAATACATTAATTAATCAACTACGAATTATGAATCTAATTTGAATACACTTTCTTGTTGTACTTATGCGTAATTCACCAGTAGATGTTTTATTTGTATCTAGGGCATCATTGTGATTTCGAGATCTATATGTGCTACGATTTCGATTAAGATAGACAAAAGTTGCCTCATTAATACGCTATTTTAATGATGCTTTAGTTTTTAAAAATTTGTCACTTACCGAGATCTGCTACGGAGAGTGCCACATCCAGTAAAATAGGTAAAAGGCGTGATGATATATTTATTTATATTTATTTTATTTTATTATATGTGTGAAAATATAAAACGAGTGATTTGTTCAAATAATTTTAATTGATAAACAGAGAGAAATAAAAATTGCAAGATCTTAAGCCCTATTTATACTAGAAAATTAATATATTTTTTCATCCGCTCAATTTTAAGATTTGACATAATCTTTTCCTGCTGTGGGTTTGAGAACCCGAGTTCGATTCCTGCAGCTAAAACTTATTTTCAATGCACTAAATCTCTGTTGCTCCCTATCAACTAATATCGTTGACGTACGTACATACGTACATACGTACGTACAGACGGCATGACGAAATTAGTCAAAATGGATTCAGGGAAGGCCAAAATACCTACTTCCGTTGAAATCTGAGAACCGAAAATTTTTGCGATTACAATACTTCCTTTACTTCGTACAAGGAAGTAAAAACAAACCCTCCTATATGTGATAAGTGCATAGTGCCAGTGACAGTTAAACACATAATGTCTGAATGCGATAAATACACCCAACAAAGAATAACACATAATATACCTAACAACTTAAAACAAGTATTATCAAATGATAACAAAAACACTAAAAATGTAATTAACTACTTAATTGATACAAATTATTAAACAAATTGTAAAATTTACTGTACCGGGGTACTAGTGATCTAGAAATCGAAGTACCTCTAAATATACACCTAATAATAAAGATATGAGCGTTAAATAAATATAAACAATTCATTTGTTTTCTTTTCTCATTGGTAAAAGTTTTAAAAGCTATGTTACAAAATATGCAAAGTGTGCTATGTTTGCTTGTTAAACAGAAAAAAATTATTAGAAACTTTGTTAGAAGATTTAAATATCGGTTCTAAATATGTATCTATATTACCCTTATGAAAATAAATGCAAAAAATTAAATCGTGCTCTCAGGGTGCCTGTTCAAGTAACGACTTTAATTTTTTGAGCCTTATTTTAATATGTAGATCAAAAACTGCCGAGCTCAGTTGAACACTGAGTCACCCAAGTAAATTAAATTAGCGGTTAAATCTGTTTGGAAAATTTACAGTTACACATGGGAAACTTTTTATAAAAACATGTTAATATCTTACAATAAGATACAATCTTTTATGCAGAATTTCAGCACGTGATTAGACTAGCAGACAGGTATGTGTCTCAAGGACAATTTTGCAGAATTATTGCAAACTAAGGTATTTACCTAAACGGTATTCAAAGAAAATTTAAAACCACATTATTTAATTTAGCAATGTCAAAACTATTACCTTTTTCTCTTTGCTCTATTAATTTATTTATTATTTACTTTTTCAAACATAATTTCAAGTTTACTATAAAAAGAATGAATTAATCATACATGGTATAAAACAAGAAAATGTTTAATATTGAAATGAAAATATTGTTTTACTGTAAAGAGAGAAAATTTCAAAGCATACCTATCGTTATTATTCTGGTAACGTGAGAACTTACAACTTTTATTTTTCTTTGCTCTATTAATTTATTTCGTTTACTCTGTAAATGTCAGATATAATTAGTGTAAGCTAAAATGGAAAATTAACAATGCTTTCAAAATATCAACTGTACTTTGCGATAAATATGCATATACATTTTTGATAATACTAGCCATATAATTACAAAGCGAAAAATTTATGTTATTTGCAAAGTTAGTCATGGAACTAGAACAAATATAAACAAATGTGTAATGTTTAAAAAAATAATAACCAGATTTTAAGGTTGTTTTCACAGCTATCGAATTACCAATTAAAACTTGCGATCCAAATGACAATAATTAATAGCATAAGTTAAGTGTTAAATGTATTTTTAAACAATCGCAGGAGATGTTGCCTTCATTTCTTATAGATTCGTTGTTAGAGAAGTGGGCGTAAGTGAAGATTTACGAAACAGGTGTACAGGAGCGAATGGATGGATGTTTGTTGCGTTATGATAGATTTTGGTTGTGAGGAAAGAAAAAGTTCGTATGGAGGAAGTGTTAATGTGGTCGAAACGAGTATCGTGTGTCAGGATGAGAATGTTGACGGGTTCGTGCTACCCCATTTAATGGGATATAGCGTGATGTTATGTATCTATGTATGTATATATAAGTGAATTAGTGAGAAATAAAATTTGTAGAGAAAATAAATAAATATATCATCACGCCTTTTACCCATTACTAAGTGTGGCACTCTGTCGCAGCAGATCTCGGTAAGTGATATTTTTTCGCGTGAAGTGCGGTTACCAGCCGTCAAATTACAGTCTCCAAAGATATTAGTGGAGGGAAAGCTACAGGGGTAGATTTAAAAAACACATTTATAATTTTATTAAAATAATTTTATTACATATTAATTTTGCTGTTGTATCGTCGCCCACAAGGTCTGGAATATCATGGTAATTTCCAAGTAAAAATGGAGGAGTAAACGCTTCAAATTTTTCCCTCTTCGACGATTTTGGTGATTGGTACGACATTAAACAAGTCTTCTTATATGCAAGTCAGTTGTTCCAGTTATTTTTTTAGTCAGCGGCAGTTAAAGAAAACCAATAAATCTCCTAATCTATACAGGGTGTATCTGTACTTTCGGAATAAAATTAAAGGGTATATACTATAAGACGTATTGATCATGGAACAAAAAGATTTTTTTTAATTCATTAAATTAAGGATGGTTTACTTGAAATATACATTTTTCTATGAATGCTATGAAAAGTTGACAATTACGCTCTCATTTGTCATCGTAAAGTTGACGTTTTCTATGGAACAATCTAAAATGTTAAATGCGCGTGTTTCCAATGGCAACGCGCGAAAAAGATATTAAATGCACGCTTATTTCAATAGTTACCAAGGATACAAAAAAAAACAGAAACTTGTCATATTGACAGTTGACAGAATGAATTTATTTTCAGTACGCATATGTTTTTTAATAATTTTAAGATGCAATCGTAGAAAAAATTATGTGTGTATCACGAGCGTAAAGTGTTATACTTACACTTGTTCGAGTAACAAAAAATCACTTTACGCTCTTAATATACAAATAACTATTCTGCATTGTAATCAGTAAATAAATAAATAAAATATATCATCACACCTTTTATCCATTACTGAGTGTAGCATTCTGTCCTAGCAGATCTCGGTAAGTTATATATTTATTTACGTGAATTGCGGTTTCCAGCCGTCAAATCACGGCCTCCATAGGTATTGGTGGAGGGAGAGCCACAGAGATAGTTTTAATATGGTGAAAATTGTTTGTCATCTTTGGAAATCAAACCCGGGTTTTTAAAGTCACAGGCTGACTCAATACCACTGAACCACCTACATTCTTTATATCATCACGTCTGTTACTCATGACTGAGTGTGGTACGTTGCTTTAATAGATATATTTTGATGCTTGAAGTGCAGTTACCAACCGTCAAATCAGGGCCTCAATTCTCAAAGATGTTAATACTGGGAAGTCCCGAGGGTATTTTAATGTGATGAAAATCAGTTCGTCAGCCATAGGAATCTCAAATCCATAGTCCCACGCGTTACCAGTGAGCTGATTACGTCGTACAACGAAATAAATACGGAAATTTCAATTTTACTTGAAGTGTCGAATTAGATATTCCTCTTAGCCGTGCTATAAATAATTGGAATTGACAAGAAGAGTCACATTGACTATTTGTTTTTATCAGACTTATTTGTTCTATGTTCAAATAATTAAAATTGTAATCAATCTGATGGTAATCAGCATCATTTGTTCAAACATAAACAACATAAAGACAAGATCAGATGTTGTAGCTGTAAGTGTAAAGCTGTGAAGTTGTCAAGAAGCATCAAGTTATAAACCTCTTTGACGTGAGACAGTGTGCGTATTTGCGGGTATTTCTCCAAGAACGAGTAATTGTGATATTACACGGTTGTGCACTTCCCACGGAAGCTTTTTCACTTCAGTCACTGCTATTGTTGTCGCTAGACGTAGAACACCGCCTTGTTGCTAATCGCAAGGCCGACGAAAACTCAACTGCGTCATATACTGGTAGAAATTAGGTTATTAAATCATTAAAATTTTACTTTAATTTTACCTATTCTCTATGAAAGTGTTTACTGCGTTTAGGTCATATTGTTGGAATTACAGAGGGCGAATTAATTGAACAATTTTTGGTTTTGTCATTGCGTCAATCAAAGTACTTAAATTTTAAGTTTGGCTAATGGCGTTCTGGTATTTATCGAGAAAAGTTGAATTAAATTTTCATAGATAAATAGAGAACCGTTTTCAAGTGAGTAAACTTTTCATTGATATGGACACGACGAATATAATGGATGATATTTTTTTCCCGACCAAGAATATACTCACTTTTTCTACAATTGCTCTGAAAAGTTGACAATTTTGTCATCGTAAAGTAAACGTTTTTTGTGGAACAATCGAAAAATATCTTTGCCGGGCGTCTCCAAAGGCAACGCATGAAAAAGATGTTAAAAGATGTTAAAATAGTTATTTACATTGCAAGACCGTAATACAGATATTTACAGGCGAGCATAGAAAGGTAACGGGCGAGCGCTAGCGAGCCTGTTATCTGTGTGAGCCTGTAAATTTCAGTTAACGGTCGAGCATTGTACAATGTTTTATGTGCATTTGAATCGCAATATATGTATATTTAATCAAATTAATTGCAATAGTATAACGCAATAACTAAAATGTTCAATCAAGGTAGACTTTGAAAATCTGACAGATTTTGTTTAATCAAAAAATATTTAAGTGTCAAACGTTTAAAATTAGATATGTTGTCATGATAACCAATGTCAACAGCCCGTTATAATTTTTACACGGGCTAGCACGTTATAAGTCTCGTAACCCCTAGAGACAGAGTTAAGTAAACAGTTCATTACGATTCAAATGTACGTAAAAATATTAAATGCTCGCTTATATCAATAGTTACCAGAGATACAAACAAAACAGAAACTTGTTATATTGACAGTTAACAGAACGAATTGAATTTGAAGATCGTAGAAAAAATGATGTGTGTATCACGAGCGTAAAGTGTTTTTGTTCCTCTTACATTATTACAGCTCTCGCCTTTGGCTCGCGCTGCAATTACCATGCTCGAGTAACAAAGAATCACTTTACGCTCTTAATACACAAATAACTATTATATAGTTGACATTTGACACATAAGAGACTATTTTATTCCCTAGGGTATAAAGTAAATGACAGCTATCCATAATTATTTTATGTATTAATAACAATATTTATATTAGATGAATTTACAATATTTCTGTAATGACATTCATCTAAGGTCTAAATTTGTTCATTCCTTGAAATATTGTTTGTTGAAGGTTCGTTTCCTTTTCCCAGTAAAACCTTTCGTGCTATTTGAATGTTGTTCTCCTTTGAAGCTTGTACATAACCCTCCGCAACAACATTCAATTTCCATCCTCCATGTCTTTTGATAGTAAGAATATCAACCCCGCTCTCTGCCAAAAAACTTGCGGAATTTTCTTGATTTTATTGGTAACAAACTATTTTTTGCTTCTTTTACCGCAACAGCAACATCTTCAGGTATTCCAACAATTTTCTCGTCACTATCGACTTGCATTTTTACGAAATTGAAAATAAATTCAAATTTTTAATTCATGTTAAATGAACGCTTATTTCATTAGTTACCAGGGATACAAACAAAACAGAAACTTGTCATATTGACAGTTGACAGAACAAATTTATTTTTAGTACGCATACGTTTTTTATAATTTTAAGATGCAATCGTAGAAAAAATTATGTGTATCACGAGCGTAGTGTCTTTGTTCCTCATTATCAGTTGATAAGTACTTACTTAAATATAAATATAACATCACGTCTTTTACCCATTATTGGGTGTGGCATTCTGCCTAAGCAGATCTCGGTATCTGATATATTTATTTGAGTGAAGTGCAGTTATCAGTCGTCAAATCACGGCCTCCAAAGATGTTAGAGGAGGGGAAGCCACAGGGGTAGATTTAAATTGGTGAAAATTGTTTGTCGGCTGTGGGGATCGAACCAGGGTTCTCAAGATCCACAGGCCAACTCGATACCACTGAGCCACCTACCCCATATTTATTTAAGTCAAACATAAAATTGAAAAACAGCATTTATTTTAATTACAATACAAGCAATTTACTGTTTATAGTAAAATCCGAACTATGAGCACTCAGATACAAGCGCATTTTTAAAATATAATTTGAAAGTAGCGAGATTTTAACGCATTAATTATTTGGGGTATGTGGCTCAGTAGTATCGAGTCGGCCTGTAGATTTGAGAACCTGAGTCCGATTCCTACAGCCGACAAACAATTTACACCAAATTAAATCTACCTCTGTGGCTCTCCCTCCACTAACATCTTTAAGGAGAGTGATTTGACGGCCGGTAACCGCACTTCACGCGAAGAAATATATCACTTACTGAGTTGTGCTACACTCAGTAAGGGGTAAAAGGCGTGATGATATATTTATGTGTATTTTCAATTGTTACAGCGAGCCGAAATATCCATAAATATAAATTATTTTTCTGCTATGAACTAAAAGGTCGAGTAATTATAATTTTAACCGATATACCGATGTTGTCAGACATGTTAATTTTTAACTGTATCTATGTTAATATTTTTAACAATCTGTTAAACTTTTATCCAATGTAAATAAAAACAATATGAATGGTGTTTCGTGTCATACTTAAGTCTTGCTTCATTTAGTAATGTGATGGACACAGAACTTCTCACGTCTTAAAAACATTATTCCAGAGCTCAAAAAATCTCAAATATTTACTTAAAATACACGGTGTAACATTAATACCCAGTTTTATAAGGACAAATCAAATTTGACGGTTGGTAACCGCACTTCACGCGAAGAAAAATATCTCTAAAAGGTATGATGATATATTTATTTTATTTTTATTTATAAGGATAGAATAAATTTTGTTCCATCGTAAATGTATTTAAATTAATAAATTCGAATCAATTTTATTTCAACTATTATTTGTATCAATAAATATTATTTACTTGAGACATAAATTGTTTTGTCATATATAAAACTGGCTACAATTCAAGGAAATGACTACATTTTTATTTTTTTTAAATAGGTAAATTATGTCTTTCTTTACTATTTTGTCGTGTACAGCTCATGAATGATTTTCCATTTTCTATGAAAACATTCGTCTTGATCGCCACACTAATCTTGAAGATAGAGCGGAATCAAGAAATTCGAAAAGAAGGATTTGATTTAATTAGTTTTCGTGATGTAAGGGATATGAAAAGTAAAGCTTTTCATTCAAAAGAAACGAGTATTTGACTTGATTATAATTTTACATTTGTCGCGTGCTCGCGTGGGAAGAAAATACAATTGGTATATTCATTTAATTGGTTTAAAAATTTTAAAATGTTAGTTAATGACTACTTTTTTATTCTTAATTCGTTCGTTGACTGTCAATGAATCATGAGCCTAATTTGGTTTGAAGTTCGCACCTGAACAATGATGTTTTTAAACAAGATATAATAAATGAAACTTATTATGCATTGTACTATAGTAATTGTACATATTTATAAAGTTCAAGGTTGAAAGTATTGTAATGAATTTAAAAATAGACAATGATTTCAAAATTTTGGTTTAATTTATCAAAAACGGCAAGGAGAAAAGTATAAACGAATTCGGTCTTTCTATAAATATAATGTTCAATGCATCAGTCAATTTATAAATATTTCGAAATTTTTTAATATCTTCCTTCCAACCATTTGTGAATCGACAAATTATATATCACGTCGTTTACCCATTATATGGTATGGCACTATACCGTAGCAAATCATGCTATGTGATATATTTTTGCGGGTGAAATGTTGTACCAGCCGTCAATTCACGGCTCGCAAAGATCTTAGTGGAGAAGAAACCACAGGTGTATTTCTACTGTTCTGAAAATCAATTTGATGACTATGGAGGTCAATTTAATGTTCATAGCCCAACGCATTGCTGCTAAGTTATTTACTGCATTACAGATTACAGATTTTGGGGTAGGTGGCTCAGTGGTATCGAGTCGGCCTGTGGATCTTGAGAACCCTGGTTCCATTCCCACAGTTGACAAACAATTTTCACTAATTTAAATCTACCCCTGTGGCTCCTCCTCCACTAATATCTTTGGGGGGTGTGATTTGACGGCTGTTAACCGAACTTCACGCGAAAATAAATATCACTTACCGAGATCTGCTTACGGCAGAGTGCCACACTCAATAATGGATAAAAGGCGTGATGATATATTTATTTATTTTATTTTACTTTTAAAAGTTCAAGTAATATCAAGTTTACCTAAGCTTTCTGTCACGATAGTATTATTGTGGCTGCAGCAGATTTATCGATATAGGCTGTTTCACAACTTAGAGCAAAAAATTAAAGGGTATATTCTGTACGACGTGCTGATCATGAAACAAAAAGAATTTTTTTTAAATTCGAAAAATTAAGGGTTGTTAACCTAAAACATTTTTTGTAGTACTGCACTGGATTCGCTTTCCTATTAAACACAAACAATGAAGTAAGTATCAACTACGAAAGAATAATTACACAATTCAATTAATAGCAGTTATTTATAATAGAATTTTATTTAATTAATAACTTTAACATAATCATCATTCTTTTTGTTTCATGATCAGCACGTCGTTCAAAATATACCCTTTAATTTTTTGCTCTAAGTTGTGAAACAGCCTGTATCGATAAATCTGCTGCAGCCACAATAGTACTATCGTGACAGAAAGTTTAGGTAAACTTGATATAACTTGAACTTTTAAAAAACCAATCAAAAAAGTTGTGGTACTACTGGTTGTATATAGCTCATTAATGAACTTAACATGAGTTTGTCGCTTAAAAGCTTAAATATAAAATTTTAAATCTCAGCGCGTTTTTAAGTTATCCTGCTTCCACATAGACTTTTTTTTAATTTAGTAGAATTTAAAATATTAAAATTAATTATAATCTTGAGATTGAGAAATAGTACATTACGTTCCTAAGCCGGAACGAGCTCTATTTTAACGAGTTACCAACTTTTCTCACAAGTGCACTAAAATGGCCCCTTTTAAATGAGTGTCTTGTTTTGTAATGTAAAATCAAATAAATTAGAAATTTTAAATGTCATCTGGATGTCAATAATGCCAAATCATACCGTTGTTATCCAGTTTATTTATTTATTTATTTATGTTACGCTGTACAACAAGAATTTAATCCCAATTACAGTACAGAGTTCTGCACTCACCGAGCCACAGTGTGGTAGTTCATATAATTTTTTAGCTTGAGTGAGATTCGAATTCCATATTGCTAGCCACATGACCGTACTGACGGTTGCCATATATACATCAAATTTGACTGACCAGTTTTACGGCTATAACATTTTTTCCAGCCAGAAACGGGGCGACAATGAACCCACCTGAAAAGGCAATTTTCATTCCAGAAACACGCACTAAAATGGGATGATTTCAATACACGTGTGATAAAAAATCACTGATGTTCGTAGAGGTGATTTCTATTTTTATTGTTGGATGGAATCGAACCAGAGATACAATTCATCATCTAACAGCAAACACATTACAAATAGATAACCCAGTGCCTCGATAATATTGTTATAATTTGAAAACATTTAATTTATTACTTTTTAAAAATATGTAGACACATGATGGACTGTGTAGTGAAATTGTAAAAAACCAGTTAATCGGCTGTAGGATTATATACCAGAACTTAAACATTCTAAAAATAACGTAGAATAAAAACCACATTTCATGAGCCATCAAACAGGAATATAAATTTAAAAATATATATATATAATAAAACTAAAAACACAAATTTCCCAACGAAATAAAAATAAATACATACATGTCCACGTTTATATGTAAATCTAACAAACAAGAATTACATAACATCTCGAGGGTGTTCGTTCATAACGCACGAATACACACGCGCACGCACACACATACACTCACACACACTGTCAAATGCAGACAGTGGCGTAACTTATATGAGTACAGTATGTCTCATGAAAACTGTACCATAGACGAATAAAATTAGAAATGAGATTTTATCGTATTAATGAAAAACTGACAATTTCCCGGTATGTTATAGTCGTTGCTAGACAAGAAGAAACAATTCGGGAATCACTTGTTTCTACGACTACTGATCCAAAATTTTAGATTAAATAAAATGTCATTTTAAACATTTATATATTTCATTTTTAACTTGGTTCACCAAAATTATAAATTTCCCAATTATTCTTGTTTTCACAAAAAGGTTTAGCTAAACCAAAATTTTAGATTTACCCATTTACAAGAAGTTAAAATAAACTCTAACCATTTGGTTTTCTGACTGTTGGTTGCATTTTTCATTTTTTTTAAATATCGGATTAGAATAACATTAGGTAACATTTTTTGAAAAAATCGTGCTGTTAAATTATAAACCGATAAATAAATTTATCTGTCAAAATATCGCATCTAAATCATAGCGCAAATTATGAAAATTATATTAACGGTTATTTCCAAAAAATAAGTTTAGCGAATTCTGAAATTTTATTTGGTTAAACCCATATTCACAAAAAAGGTTCAAATAAACCCTAATTTATTCATGTTATTACCATTTAGTTATCCGAATGTGGTTTGGATATTTTTGAATATCTAATTAGAATAAGATCAGCGAAACATATAAAAAAATAACGCATCGAAATCATAGCTCAAATTATGAAAATTATATTTTCTGTTATTTCCAAAAAAAGAAAAACGTTTAGCTAATTCTGAAATTTTATTTGGTAAAATTTAATCAAACCCATATTCACAAAAAAATTGAAATAAACAATAATTTATTCGTGTTACTATTTAGTTATCCGAATGTGGTTTGGATATTTTTGAATATCTGATTAAAATAAGATCAGCGAAACGTATTTTTTAATATCATTTTTCGATGTGCAATTTTTACTTTATTAGAAGAATACATTTATTAGGAACGTTATTAAGGGATTGAAAAATTGATAATATCGAATCGAGTGATTCAAATGTTATCAAATTTATTTTAAATAAAAAAATTTGAAATGCAGTTTTTCATTCTGAACATTTTTCTTCAGTACAATTTTATTCTAAAATTAATAGGTATAGAGATATCGCTAAATCAAAATTTTAACATTGAATTTCCTATGTTCGGATAAAAAAGTAGACACCCGGTATATATATATATATATATATATATATATATATATATATATATATATATATATATATATATATATATATATATATATATATATATATAAATTAGAACAGTGTAATAGGCGCAAACCTATTATTAAAATATAAATTAATAGGTCAACAATATTGTAGCCATAGAACAAGCACAGTGTACAATCCACCTAGAATGCAGAAGCTACCTTGTTAAAATATAGGCATTGTCCGTATTTTTCTTTCAAATTTATCTTTAAACTTATCACTGTTGCTGTACTTTCAGACATGTCATATGATAAAAAAAAAACTTATATATACAAATTTCAGTATTCGTCTCTGGCTATGCTATAAACACTGCTCTTCTCCCCTAGGGAGAGAAACATTATGTTTCTCTTCATAGGTAGGATGATTCTTTCCCTGGGTAGCATGTTTCTCTCCCTAGGGAGATGGTTCTCTCCCTATAGACTACGATTATTAGTTGTTTGCGGTGTTTCCTAGGTAACTAGTTACGCAACCCATATTTGACATTTCTCCCGATAAGACAGTAATTTTTGTGCACTTGTTACGAAAAGTATAATATGCTTCACGGGAGGGCGCGATTATCCCTTGTGTGAAGTTGGCAAACCTCGACTTTCGCTCGAGCCTTCGGCCCTCGCTTACGTAAAAATTTCAGTATTCGCCTCTGGCTATGCTGCAAACATTCATACTCGTGTGTAATGAATATCATTTCATGCTTCTAGTACAATATACTAGACCGGAAATACGTTTCCGAACTGATATTTCTTGTTGCCTAGCAACAACTACAACATACAGGAATAAATAATTCATTATGAAGTGTATAAATAAAAAATGAAATAACTCATTTAGTTTAATACGATCAAATAAAAAATAGTTTTTCTCCGACCTTAACCGGAAGTAGGCTTTTTTCCATTTTATGCGAGTTGATAATTGGTTATTCTCTTCCTTGATAGCAAGTGAACTGTTTTTCTCCCTTATTTATTGTTCATTTTATAGCCACTATCAGTGCAGTCTTTATTTATAGATATTTATTTATTCGTGTATCATAAATATTTAAAAATTTTATTTAAATGACATGAAAGAATGTTCGTAGAAAAATTCCTCCTGCCAGTTTATACAAATATGTAACACGTAAAAAAAGTTTCCAGAATCACTGCAGTTGTGCGCTTCGACTAATGCCTCGTGCCACGATTATCCGGGAATATTTTACTTTTCCCACTAGTTATATAATATCTATTAAATAAGGTTACTGTTTTCTTAATTCTTATTAATACGTTGAGAGATATTTTTTAATTAAAATTTATTAAAAATTTGACAGTTTTTTAAAAATAAATAAATAAATATATCATCATGCCTTTTACCAATTACTGAGTGTGGCATTCTGCCTAAGCAGATCTCGGTAAGTGATATATTTCTTCGCGTGAAGTGCGGTTACCAGTCGTCAAATCACGGTCCCCAAAAATTTTAGTGGAGGAGCCACAGGGGTAGATTTAATGCATTATATAATAATTATTTGTACAACACTTAATGAAAGTAATATTTTTAATTGAAAAAGTGTTGTACAAGTTTTTATTGCATATTAATTAGATTGCTTTTACGAAGATAAAAATTATTTTGACTGATTTCAAAATTCAATATTATGTTGGAAAATTTTAACTGATTTTCAAGGGGACAAATAAATAAAAACAGAGAAAAAAGTAAAATGAAACCAATAAAATTTCACTTGGAAAAAATAGTTTTTATCACTAATTTTTTTTCAAAATATTATGTGATAATACGCATTATTTTTAATTATAGTATTTTTGAGAGAAATATATAAATAATCGCTACATATTTATTTTAATGATATCAATATTTTAAAGGAGTACCTATTCTTAATTTAAAATTTTCATTTTTGGCATTTACACCCTTTTTGAATTTATGGTCTCAATGATAGTAATTACTTTTTTACACTAGTTTTAATTTTTTTACAATTTTTAATAGTATATTATATATTAAGGGAGAGAAATACATGATTTCCCAGAGGTGCAAGAGGGAAAATTGCATTCTCTCCTGAGGTATATATACTATTTTTTACACGACCGAATCAATTTTAAAATGAAAAATGTAGTTTTAAAACTTCATTTGACATTGACAGTTATTAATTTTAAGATTTAGGAGTCTATGAGAAACAAAATATAATAAACAGAATTACTTGACAACCGTAATGTTTTATTCATTAATTAAATGTCATTACTTGTCAAAATAATGAAAATTCACCTTGGAAAATAATGTCCTTAGGGATAAAATGTGTTACTTTTGTCATGATGTTTCTCTCTCGGTCATGTAAAAATTATTTTTTACGTGATTTTAAAATTGTTGAAAAATGTATCACTTTCTACACGATTTTTCATTAAAAACGACTTTCATGTTCAGTGCAAAATAAAAAAATTGCGTGCGTACCTGTGAAATGTGTTTGACATACTTAGAATGTCGTATGCCTTTCCGGACAAATTCGTTCTTCGATACATCAAATACTCATTTTTCAGCATACATATTAAAATTATTTTTAACATAAATGCCGTGTTCTTGTATGCGCCCTCTATCATCCTGCACCTCTACTCCACAGTAGCTACGCCACTGAACACACACGTGATGGAAGAAAATCCTCGTGTGTGGATTAGGTAGAAATGTATTGTTTTGTAGTAAAAACCGCAACAGGATATGTGTTGTTGTTACGGGCGTTCAAACATGTTAATTTGTTATTATATCCTATCTGTCCTCCGTCTAGTGTGACTATAGCGGCAAATACTTTACGCAAGGTCGGTGTAAGCGAACAGAAGTGATACGTTTTGTCTTCTACATTTCATTGTTTTTGTTTAATAATCAGTTTTTGATAAAAACTTGTCTAGGAATCCCCTCGTCTTGATATAAGTAAATACCATAAGAATGGTATATCTGATCATAAATTTCCGTGTGAATAACCAGATTTAAAATAAAATAAAGTAAGTTATCATTTTACTCTCTCGTAGGAGATCTCGGTAAATAATTTATTTTTACGCATGAAGTGCCGACAAATAGTATTCATTACATTAAAATTACCCAAAATAAATCTACTTCTGTGACTTCCGCTCCACTAACATCTTTAGGGGTCGTGATTATACGGCGGGTAACCGCACTTCACGCGAAAAAATATATCACTTAACGAGATCTGCTACGGCTAAGTGCCATACCCAACAATAGGTAAAAAGCGTGATGATATATTTATTTATTTAAAATGGCTTGTCTTTCACTAACATCTTTCAGGGCCGTAATTTGACGGCTGGTAACTACATTTCACGCGCATAAATATATTACTTAACGAGATCTGCTACAGCAGAGTGCCACACCCAACAATAGGTAAAAAGCATGATGATATATTTATTTATTTAAAATGGCTTCCCTTCCACTAACATCTTTGGGGCCGTGATTAATCGGCTGGTAACCGCACTTCACGCGAAAATATGTCACTTATCGAGATCTGCTATGGCAGAATGCCATACCCAACAGTAGGTAAAAGGCGTGATGATATATTTATTTATTTAAAATGGCTTGCCTTCCACTAACATCTTTGGTGGCCGTGATTATACGGCTGGTAATCGCACTTCACGCGAAAAACTATATCAGTTAACGAGATCTGCTACGGCTAAATGCCATACCCAACAATAGGTAAAAGGCGTGATGATATATTTATTTATTTAAAATTACCTCTGTGGCTTTTCTTCCACTAACATCTTTGGGAGCCGTGATAACACGGCTGGTAACTACATTAACGAGATCTGTTTCTTCAGAGTGCCATACCCAATAATGGGTAAAAGGCGTGATGATATATTTTTTTATATATCTATAAATCATACACCTAGAAGTTGTTAGTGAAGAGGGAGCCACAGGTGCTATTGTTATCGTAACGTAAACAATAAAAAAAATGACCTACTTGTAACTACTGATATTAGTAAAAAAAAAATTGACAGTCGTATAAAAAATGTATTGACTGTTATGGTATCTTGTAAGATTTTTTTTATTTACCCTGCCGAAAGTACTTGATCCGGAGATGGAAAAACAGTGCCTTATAGGTATGGAGAAATAACAAAATAGAATAAAAATTTAAAAAATATATATACAGGAGTCTCATAAAGGCGATTAACATGGAAAATAAGTTTTGTATTATCGCTACTTCCCTGATTACTTTACAGGAAAATATTTCAAATAAAAGTAGCAAAGATTTATATTCTGCATCTAAATTAATCAATTAACACATTTCATCTTGTCTGTTTTATTACTTGCTAATATGTATTTTGAAACTTGTCAAACCTGATATTATTTACATAGTAAGTCATGAAACTAGAACAAATGTAAACATTTAACTCTCACATATATATATTTTAAACTTTATTTTAACTGTAACTAAATAATTCTCAGTTTTACATTTAACTGCTTATTTATAATAGAATTTTATTTAATTAATAACTTAATCATCTACCCAGTGGCAGTGGCAACGAGAAATTTTGGACTGGGAAACATGGAAAATAGTTTTGCGATTTAAAAAAAAATTCTTTTTGTTTCATGATCTGCACGTCGTATAGAATATACCCTTTATTTTTTTGCTCTAAGTTGTGAAACACCCTGTATATATAATTTATATTTCTTGTTAATTAACATTTGATAAACATTCGATTGATATATCGAGCGATAGTAAAATAAAATATCTAAACTGAGTTAGATGCAGAATATAAACTCCTACAATAACACTTTCGCCTAGAGAGGTTTAAGGGATGCTGGTTAGAACCAATTGTTAAATTTATTTAATTTCAAAAGTAATTATCTTCTTTATTCCAAATTTATATTTTTAAAATTTGTATTTGTTTTTATTATTATTAATTGTATAAATTTATATTTTCGATTTGTTATTTACCTACGAGTATATATTTTTATTTTTCTACAATCCCTGAGTTTGAAATGAAAATTGGTTTAAATAAAAAGTAATAAAACTTAATAAAGATTCTTCATTAATCATTAAACAAATGTGCTGTCAAATTACGGCTCCCATAGATGTCAGTATATATTTAATAAGTAAATTAAAGTATGTGAGTATAAGAATTATACAATGGAACATTTCAATATGAATAAATATTATTTAACTGACAGGAAAATAAACATTTGCCTGACCTTTAAGAATCAGGAAAACTTTACTTTGCATGCCTAGTCAGGAAAATAACATATTGCCTGCCTAGGCATGTATGAAAGAAACATGAGTTTCTAGTTACTTAGCAACATAAAATACTGACTGAATATGTAAGACAAATATTTCTTTTAATTTAAAATATGTATTATTTGTTTATAAGTTTCAGGTAAAATGTTATACGTAACACATTAGTAAAGCGTCGTACAGAATTCGTAAGCTATCTACTCACCCTGTAATTAAACACTTTCCTGACTTTTTACGTAAATATCAATTAATTACTTAGACATAAACTTATTATTACCAACCAGTGGCTCTAAAAAAGTGTATGTCATGTGACATTTAATTAATCTTGCGGATTGTTCAAAACTTATTTTTAATCCGAAATCAATATATTATTTGTTATTTAACTTTTCCTGAAACATTAAACCACTTGTACAAACCTTAACCCTGATTAATTTGTCATAAAATCTGTAATTAATGTAACTTATTATCTAAATTACAAGATGTCTTATGAATTATGTGTTATACTGGCACATCTTATCAATGAGTTAATCAGTAACACGTGCAAAACACTAATCTCCCAAACATTCAAACAAGAAACAAAAGCTCCAAACATCACATCGCAAAGTTCCCTCCGCTCGCAAGCAAATGTTGGCCGGCTTTAAAACAGGCACGCGACTACGGCTGCGACCAGTCAGTGGCCGACATTTGCCGCGACAGTCGGTTCAAGCAAACACACGGTTCGATTCCGGTGGAGTATATATTCACGTAGTTTGATAACAACAGGGTGAATGTGGCCCCCGTCTAGAAGTTATACTGCCCTTAGACCCTGGACACGTGCTCTGTGATATAAATAGACAGGATTGTTGTTTATTCATTGTTGTGATTTTGTTGTGATTTCGCTGTGACCGGTCCACTTGGACGGGATGACCAATAGTATGAAACAGACTGTTATTAAGTAAGTTTTTCATAGTTATTTTTATTTATTGGGGTGCTTATAACTATAGTAAACCAAGTTCATTTTTTTCAGTTTTATATCAACTGAATTAAACGAACATATTTAATTATTGTAAATTTATTTTTCATAGCTCAGATATTATCAATTTATTGTTTGTTTATTATTATTATTTATTTTATTATTATTATTATCATTTTTTCTTTTTTGTTTAATTTATTTAGTTTTCAACTTTTGCCATTTATATATAGAAAATCAAAATTGGAATTTAGTTTTTCCTCTAAATAAAATGTCATTTTAAATATATATATATATATTTCATTTTTGACTTGGTTCACCAAAGTTCTAAATTTCCCAGTTAATACCATTTATTCTTGTTTTCACAAAAAGGTTTAGCTAATCCAAAATTTTAGATTTACCCATTTACAAAAAGTTAAAATAAACTCTAACCATTTAGTTTTCTGATTGTTAGTTTTGAATGTTTATTTTTTTTTTAAATATCAGATTAGAATAACATTAGGTAATATTTCTTTAAAGAATCGTGCTGTTAAATTATAAACCTATAAATAAATTTATCTGTCAAAATATCGCATCGAAATCATAGCGCAAATTATGAAAATTATATTAACGGTTATTTCCAAAAAATAAGTTTAGCGAATTCTGAAATGTTATTTGGTTAAACCCATATTCACAAAAAAGTTCAAATAAACCCTAATTTATTCGTGTTATTACTATTTAGTCATCCGAATGTGGTTTGAATATTTTTGAATATCTGTTTAGAATAAGATCAGCGAAACTTATTTTTAATATCATTTTTTGATGTGCAATTTTTACTTTATTAGGAACTTTATTAAGGGATTGAAAAATTGATAATATCGAATCGAGTGATTCAAATGTTATCAAATTTATTTTAAATAAAAAATTTTGAAACAGAAATCTAAATTTTATATGAAGAAATAAGCTATAAACGATTGCTGGTAAAAAATGTTCGATAACAAATGTTCAAGATAATTTAAAAATACATTAATTGTGTAGAATATCGGAATTGGCGTAAAATATGAAATGTCAAACCTTGAAATGAACTACCTACTAGTGACTTATTTAAATAAAATTTCAATTTCACACTGTAACTGGTCATAAGGGCCGATATAATTAATCATTGGAATTAAATTGATTATCTTATAAACACAAACACAAATACAAATGTATTGCAGTTGTTCTAATTCTGCTGTAAGTTGTGGACCATCCATAATGTAATTATATTTAATTGCTACTTTAGTAAAATAGCAAACTAAAATTACTTTTTAAAAAATATCTACATCTGCCATCAAATAGTATATTTAAAATAATAAAACTTTCATATGAACCATTTTTTTCTATTACTCATAATAAAAAAGTTAAAGGGGGGGGGGGGCGTCTTCCCAGACTCACCCTGTATATATATATTTCCACTATTGCTATCTCGAGAACTATAAAAGACCTACGAGGTCGGTTAAATTAGCAAACAATTTCTATTTTACAACAATATTTAATAAGCAGAAAAGTATTTTTTTTCAACCAGTGGTTTACAAACTATGGATAGCAACATTGTTATTTTAAATGGAGCTATATTTTATTTATTTGCTTGTTCGATAGAGAATTTTATTCTGAATTCAGAGATAGCTATTGCTATTACTGGACAAAATAAAATGAAACATCCTGTATATATAATGTATTCAGTAGTTTTTTCTAAGGTTGAAGATTCCAGCTTTAAATGAAAAATGCAACTAAATATAAAAATATATAAGATAAAATATTAATTTTTTGTATATTCTACAGATCTCAGAATTCATGAATAATATTTATTTATTTATTTATGTTACGCTGTACAACAGGAATTTAATCCCAATTACAGTACAGGGTCTGCATTCACCGAGGCGCAGTGTGATAGTTTATATACAAAAATACATAAACTCATGTCGAATTTATTATTACCCTATTTATATTACAAAAGTTAATGATTTTAACTGATTACGTATTAGACGAACATTGCATAAAGTTTAGTGTTATCAGGTACTTGAAAGAATAAGATAATGGAAGATTGAAGATAATAATGTGCTTTACTTATTATGTAATTTTTAGTTTTTTTTTTCATAAAATGATATGAAATAGATGGTAAAGGTATATTAAAACTGTCTTCATTTTTATTTATTAACGCTTACAATTTTTATTAAAAATATAACAATAAAATTTAATAGCGGTGTTTATATAGGTACATTATGTAATTGTCTTCAGTGAATACAATGTTTAAATACATGACAACCATAAACAACTAACAATTTATACGAATGTAACAACTTGAAAACAATAATATTTTACTTGTTTGACAGTATCTCTATTAATTAACTTTGGTTAGAATATTTTTCTAATTTTATTATTGAACATCCGCTAATATAAAATAAAACGTTGTATGTCACACTTGAATGAAATGTCATTATATGCTTGTGAGAATTATCACACTCGCGCGTACTGCCTTATCTCACTCACTTTTTTTTTAAAGGCAGCAAATCGTGCCATGATAAACAAAAATATGTGTCGAAAACAAAACATTTTACGCAAAAATGACCTAAATGAAAAATAATCAAACAGAAGGGTGCCATAATTCTGTAATATTGGTTTTCTCACAGGTGGCACAGTTGTCCCTATAACAATGTCAACTCATTTGTTTTAAAATGGTAACCCCTATTTTTCATTGCAGATTCAGATTCCTTGTGAAATAATTTACTTAATTAATTTTTTTTGTCAGCATGATTGATGGTGCCGTAATCTCGAAAATTCGATTGAATGTACTTTTAAATAAAAGAAATAAATATATCCTCACGCCTTGAATCCATAACTGGGTGTGGCACTCTGCTTTAGCAGATCTCGGTAAGTGATATATTTCTTCGCGTAAAGTGCGGTTACCAGCCGTCAAATTACGGTCCCCAAAGATGTTAGTGGAGGGGGAGCGAAAATAGTAGATTTAATTTGGTGAATATTGTTTGTCGGGTTTGGGGATCGAACCAGGGTTCTCAAGATCCACATGCCGACTCGGTACCACTGAGCCATCTACCCCATTAATAATTAGATAATTACCTAATATATTCCAGACATACATGTTTTTATGCCACGATTTGATGCAATTTTTTTTTAATACCCGATATAATGTACTCTATTTTATGTATTACTTGAATTTGCATAAATTACTCTTTTTTTTTAGCTTCTTATATCAACAATAACATTATTATTTATATAAAGGTTATCTAAAAATATGTTATCGAGTCGGCCTGTGGATCTTGAGAACCCTGGTTCGCTTCCCACAGCCGACAAACAATTTTCACCAATTAAAATCTACCCCTGTGGCTTTCCCTCCACTAACATCTTTGGGGGTCGTGATTTGACGGCTGGTAACCGCACTTCACGCGAAGAAATATATCACTTACCGAGATCTGCTACGGCAGAATGCCACACCCAGTAATGGGTAAAAGGCGTGATGATATATTTATTTACTTATCTAAAAATATGCGTTTTTTTCAATTTGAATAATTTTCGAAGAAAAACAAAATCTCTCCATTTTACTTTATTGCATAAATTGAAATTTGAAAATTGTTTAAACATTGTAAATAAAATAGGTATACTTCCATTAAAGAAATAAATACATTTATTATTATTATATTTTACATTACCTTATTAGCTAAAATAGTGCATCAATTTGTATAGGAACTAATATTAACATTTATTTGTTACTCTGAATTAAATAAAAAATAAATATATCATCACTCCTTTTACCCATTACTACGCGTGGCATTTTATTGTATCAGATCTCGGTAAGCAATATATTTCTTCCCATGAAGTGTGATTACCAGCCGTCAAATCCCGACCCTCAAAGATATTAGTGGAGGAGAAGCCACATGGATAGTTTTAATGTGGTGAAAATTGTTTGTCGGCTGTGGGGATCGAATCAGGGTACTCAAGATATACAGGCCGACTCGATACCACTGAGCCACCTACCCCAAAATCTGTAATTTGTAATGCAGTAAATAGCTTAGCAGCAGTTTTCAAATGCCACCTACCCCATACTCTGAATTACTCAGATACAATTGTATTTTGTGGATATAAGTAGAAGTCAGCGAGATTTGAACACCCGACCTCTTAGCTTGTTAATTAATAAACGCAAATTTGATTTCGGTTTTATCTACTGAGCTGCCATTGCCTTAGTTCAATTAAGAAACCTTGGAATTTTCAACAGGTTCACTTGTGTCTTTCGACATCATTTTACCTAGCTTCTGTTTATTGTTTTGTTTACATTTCGTTGTCAGTTGCTGGTGTAAAAGTCAACTAGCAAACATAAGATAAATATTGATAAAATTATTTGTTGTTATGATTCATTTAGTGCAGGTATAGTAATTTGATAATATTCATTACATAAAATTCGTAATATTTTTATTTAAATCAAGGTCTTATATGTGTCCGTTTTGATTAGTTTTCGTTTAATGTTAGCTTCATCATGTGTAGTTAGCGTTAATATCATTATCATCTGTGATGTATAAATTTAGATTTTTAATTTGCACTACCAAAATAGGAGTTGCGCTTATAAGGCTGCGATGCTTTAGTGTACTATTATTTTAATTTGTTTATTTGGCTTCTATTTCATTTATGTATAATTATTTACGGGTTTGTACCTCTGTAAATTCAACTTTTAATCAGGGTTGGCCTAATTTAAATCGTGATTTAAATTAGTGTGATATTTGTTTTGAAAAAATCATTGATTTAAATAATTTTTAGTTTTTTTTTGTATTTAGTATTAATTTAATTATATTTCTGGTACAGAACAAAACAAGTGTTTCATTTTTTTTTAATACATTTTTAAGGATTGTTATAAAACAGACAATAGTTATTTGTGTATTAAGAGCGTAAAGTGACTCTTTGTTACTCGAACACGGTAATTGCAGCGCGAGCCGAAGGTGAGACCTGCAATAGTGTAAGAGGAACAAAGATACTTTACGCTTGTGATACACACATAATTTATTCTACGATTGCATCTTATTTAAAAACGTATTCTTACTGAAAATAAATTCGTTCTGTCAACTGTCAATATGACAAGTTTCTGTTTTGTTTGTATCCCTGGTAACTATTGAAATAAGCGCGCATTAATATCTTTTTCGCGCGTTGCCATTGGAAACATGCGCATTTAACGTCTTTTTCGCGCGTTTCCGTCGGAGACGCGCAAAAAAGAAATTTTTCGATTGTTTCACAGAAAACGTCAACTTTACGATGACAAATGAGAGCGTAATTGTCAACTTTTCATAGCAAACGTAGAAAAAATAATTTTCAATATTTATTAATTAAATGAATTAACAAAACATAATATCCGGTCAATGGAATCATAAAAATAATACATTCTTATGAAATAAAAGTCACTCACATATTTCTTTCTATTACTCGTTAATTATTTTACAGTTATAATATTTGAACAAAAATAGCAATTTTTCCTGCCTTTTCAACACTGGATTGATATTTTACAGTAAGGAATAAAAATATTAAAATTTATTTAATTAAAATTGTGTAACAGTTTTTTCAATGTTTAATTAAAACTAATTTTTCTCATTACTGTAACCTATCAAACCAGTGGCACGAAAAGAGTTTGTTTCAAGTAATGTGATTTTTTTTTTGCTAATTTAGAAAAAAATATTTTTGTATATTCTGTATATCTAAAAAATACGATTGTGTCTATTTGATTTGGATTCCACTATAAGCTGCAGCCCCCCTGAGCTAGAAATGAGTTTAAGTTCTTGTTGTGCTGAGCAACTAATAAATAAATACACTGAAAAGTATTTTTTAGTATTAGTAAGAATACAGAATAATAAGAATATGGGGTAGGTGGCTCAGTGGTATCGAGTCGGCCTGTGGATCTTGAGAATCTTGGTTCGATCCCCACAGCCGACAAACAATTTTCACCAATTTAAAAAATCTACCCCTGTGGCTCCTCCACCACTAATATCTTTGGAGGCCGTGATTTGACGGCTGGTAACCGCATTTATCACTTACCGAGATCTGCTTAGGCAGAGTGTCACACCCAGTGATGGGTAAAAGGCGTGATGATATATTTATTTTATTTTAGTAAGAATACAGATATCTCTTTAGTAATCGGAAACCTGTTTCAGTTTATAAAATAATTATTTGTCTTACTTTTATCGTTTATAAGTAATTAAAAGTAACAACATACATGCTTACATTCTTTAATACATTTTAAATTAATACTTTCTTACGTGATATGAACGAAAACCTATAATTTGTAAAACAATAATTCAAAATTAATGGTTACAGTAATTAGTAATTTACGATTAGTGAACAAATGGTAGAAAGTAGTACAAGTTTTTGTCAAAATGGTGCCGTGCACCTTTATTGCAAAATCTTGATACTTGACCGTTGAGAAACAGCATACAAAACATAAACGGGCTGAGAATATTAAACTGCATTCTAATATGTCAATGACCTAACAGATATACTCTTACTTAAAAACAAAAACTATAAATTAATGTGTAAAACGTATAGAAATTTGCAGTCAAGGCAGTGTTTTGTTACCGTTAGTATTAAAATTCATTTGCCGCTCATGTTATGAACTTTCAAGTATTTGAAACACCTGCATAGAAATTATTCTTCATTACATTACAATTATTAGTCATTGAAATAATTACAATTTCCCGATACATATATCAGCATTAACCGGATGAAGAAATGCGGGTTAGACTGTTCAAATAAATAATTTTCATTTGTTTCAATTGAAACAAACGGTAGCTTGTTTAACTTATGCCCCTTTGAGATCATTTTGAAATAATTACTAGTGCATCTATTGCTGTCTATTAGCATTCATAGGAAATGTTTCACTAATTTCTAATTATATAATATTATTTTCGATTAATTGCAAATTAGTCATTTATTTTGACAGTTAGTTATAATATTTTATGAATTGAAAACTTTTATGATGTCAATTAACTTCGCTTTGCTTTTATTCATTTAATTATATTTAAAATTTTACTTTTAGTGGTGCAACTAGTCATAATAGATTCAATTGTTTTTGGACAAATTTTTATTTACGAAAACGTGGTTTCTTGGTATCAACTAACGAGAGCAATTGGGCCCTCCACTAAAATAGTAAATTAATCATTTATATTAAAACTAGGCTCAAAACATCGCATCAGAAACTATTAAAGTTTCAAAAATGTTATTGGTTTTTAAGATATTCGAATTTTTAATGTCATTAATGGGGTACGTAGCTCAGTGGTATCGAGTCGGCCTGTGGATCTTAAGAACCCTGGTTCGATCCACACAGCCGACAAACTATTTTCACCAAATTAAATCTACCCCTGTGGCTCCCCACTACTAACATCTTTGAGGCATTAATTTGACGGCTAGTAACCGCACTTCACGCGCATAAATATATCACTTACCGAGATCTGCTATGGCAGAGTGCCACATCCAGTAATGGGTAAAGGGCGTGATGGTATATTTATTTATTATATTAACTCTAACGTCAGAGTATTGTAATCTCTTTTAAACATTCTCGTTCTCTCTCTTTCTCTTGCAAATCTAATTCATTTAAAATTTTTTTTCTACGATTGCTATGAAAAGATAACAATTACGCTCTCATTTGTCATCGTAAAGTTGACGTTTTCTGTGGAACAATCGAAAAATATCTTTTTTGCGCGTCTCCAATGGCAACGCGCGAAAAAGACGTTAAATTCGCGCGTTTCCAATGGCAACGCGCGTAAAAGATTATTTCAATAGTTACCAGGGATACAAACAAAACAGAAACTTGTCATATTGACAGTTATCAAAACGAATTTAGTTTTAGACGTATACCTACGTTTTTTAAAAACCTTAAGATGCAATCGTAGAAAAAATTATGTGTGTATCACGAGCGTAAAGTGTCTTTGTTCCTCTTGCACTATTGCAGCTCTCGCCTTCGGCTCGCGCTGCAATTACCGTGCTCGAGTAACAAAGAATCACTTTACGCTCTTAATACACAAATAACTATTTACTTTTCATGTGTTGTCTTCGTCTAATTGACAGTTAACTTTGATGATATTGTTTTGCTTACATCCTTGTATACAGGATGTTATATTTTACTAGACCCAGCAAATATCTTGCTTATTTATCAACTTAGCAATATCTTTCATATAACATGATTTATACAGCAACCTGTAAGCTAGTTGATGACGGATGTACGTTCATGATATCATTTCCGGTTTATTAGTAATTAATAGCAACTTTGAAATTTCAAATGGAACATAATATATTTTTGTACAAATTTGTAAAGTGCATCAAATTTGCTTTACAATCATGTAAAATAATCCATATGTTACATGATTAAAAAATAAAATGGCAGACACCTAATCAGAAAGGGAATAGTGAGCCATGACTGTGTTAAATATTATTAAGTTCTTAACTTAAATTATGTTTACACAAATCAATGAAGGAAAAAACATACTAAATAGTTTATATTAGCAAATTGTTCCAGTGATAATCAAACTTTTGACTAAGATAATATAAATAAATAAATATATCATCACTCCTTTTACCTATTACTGGGTGTGGCACTCTGCCTAAGCAGATTTCGATAAGTGATATATTTTTTCTCGAGAAGTGCAGTTACCAGCCGTCAAATCACGGCCTCCAAAGATATTAGTGGAGAGGGAGCGACATGGGTAGATTTAAATTGGTGAAAATTGTTTGTCGGCTGTGGGGATCGAACCAAGGTTCTCAAGATACCACTGAGCCACCTACCCCATACTAAGATTCAGTTTATTTATTTTTCTTTCTGAGATAACACATGTTTCATTTCATTTTTCGTACGGAACTTATTTAAACTTCATTTATATATTTTTCTAAGTGATAAAATAGATCATTTATGTGACTACAAATATACGCGAGCCCCACTGTTTGAGGTCCGCATATCCTGTCTAACATCACCAAAATTTTAAAAAATCATTGACATAAAACATGGCTAACTCCAAAGGTTTAATGTAGCGTAAATTAGTTTGTTGATTGTAGAATCGAACTCGGGTTCTCAAATTTACGCTTCAACGCGTTGCCACTGAGCTATCAAATGAAAAGAAAATTGTTAATTTTGCCTTTCACTTTTATCTATTTACCTATGTAACTTTTTTTTTAAAGAGAAAAACTGGAATATCGTCAAGCTTTGAACTTAGGATCTTTAGACTCCGGTTTTTTACCAACTGACCATCGGTCTTCAAGAAATTCAAATATGATAGTACAATATTTTTTTTCATTGTTAAGTTGTATTTACTTTTAAAATACTAATTAAATTAGGCACCTATGTATTTTTTTATAAATACAAAATATAAGTAAACCAATGAAAAAGCTCACCCGATACGTTACTGAATATAGAACAACCATCACTATAAATTATATTAGGTTTTCCTCAATTTAACTGTCAAAATGAAACACTTATTGTCACTTTATAGATCAAACTAAGTATTACCAAGTGTCCTATTTGATGACTACCAGTGCCGTTTTAAGGTTCTGAAGAGCCCGAGGCCTGGCTTGATCGGGGGCCCCCCACAGATTTTACATGATTGAAAATGTCCAGTATTTATTTAAAATGGATATGTATTGAACCAAAAAGACGAAATATTGTATTTAATTGTATAAAATTATGAGAGAAATAGTTTAAAATTTCACAATGAAAATAAAAGTTTTGAGTAAAAATTTAGAAATCTTGAGTCAAAATTTACTGCGTGCCGCAACATCCAAGTTATTACGAAAACTGAGATTGTGTATATCTGTCAATTGTATCAACCAATGACTTTAAATCTTACACCAACATTTAAATTTTTATCTCCAAATTTATTACATTCCTAATCAAAATGTAATGAATGAAAATTTAGTAAATCTTGAACCAAAACGTAAAAATTTTGGCGAAAAAATAAGGTGGATAACACCTTGAGTCAAGATTTTACATTTTGACAAAACGAGCTCTTTTAGAATGAGAAAACTAGAGATGGGCGAATATCAAATTTCTCGAATTCGAATATCGAATACGAATATTAATCAGATCTCGAATATTCGAGGTACTCGAATATTGGAATATTCCTAAAATTATTAATAATTATTTAATTGTCCTTTTAATTATTTGAATGAAATTGTTAAGATAAAATAAAAATAAAACAAAAAGTACAAACAAAAAAGAAAAAGACGAAAACTTCAAATTTAAGGTGAAACGTACGGGCTGATGTTGGCGAAAAACAAATTTGAAATATGGTACGTCTTCATGGTTTTGAAACAAAATATCTTTGTTATTAATAACTTCAAAGTATTGTAATAGCTTTAAGTTTATGTACAAATGATAAAGGAAAACATAGTCAAAAATTGAGGTCAACATATGGTGCGATATTCGAGGTATTCGAATGTTCGCTATACTGACGTTAATATTCGAAAATCGCGAATAACGAATAATGTCACTATTCGCGGCATTCGACTATTCGCGGATGATATTCGCCCATCTCTAGAGAAAACAAATTTAAATAGAAGAGAAAACAAAATTATAAAATTATTTGGAACACAATTTTATTATTTTTAAATGATATGAACAGTTTAAAAATTTTTATATAAAAATATCAAATAATAAAATACAAAATTAATTGAATCTTTAATCCGGGGCCCCCTAAGAAGTGGGGGCCCGTGGCACTGATGACTACAAGTAGAAGTAGCGCCTGAACAACATATTAAATAAATTCCTGTCAAGTTTTATAACTATATGCGATCTTTTATGTAAACTGAATAACTTTCACTCATTATTTACTTATCTGTCAAACTTTAATATGCATCATATTCTCTTGCCACCAGTTTTATCTTTAGTCAATCTATATTTTTAAATTAAATTTACTAAGAAGTAATAATCTTTATGTTAATTATCAATTTGTGATAAATGTAAAATAGAAAGTATATATTCTAATAAGACTGCTCAAACACTGTCACTTAATGTAAAACTTGTTATAAAGTCGTCCGTAATGAATAGTCAATTAAGTGGCAGCAGTTGATGTATTTGAATATATTGTGTTTATTAACATATTTTTTATTTTTTTTTATATTAGTTGGATTTCAGGCTTTCCAAAATTATAAAAAAGTTATAAATTAATTATACAGTAATTCAGTTACTTTGTGACTCTTGAGGTGTTCACCTCAAAAGATTTTATCCATTAACTTTTTAGACTTAAATTATGTAAATTTAATTGTTAATTCACAATTGCTTGAAAATGGCCCAAATTTTGGCCGAAACGTCGCCTTATTAAATATAATTAATAAAAAATGTATAATTAATTTATATTTTTTTTATTATTTTGGAAAGCCTGAAATCCAACTAATATAAATTTTTTTAAAAAATCTACCATTCGGCTTATTAAAAAAGAATTAAAATCTTTTGATTTTATAAAATTTATTAAGATATATTCACAACATAAAAATAAATGGGATAGGTGGCTCAGTGGTATCGAGTCGGCCTGTGGATCTTGAGAATCCTGGTTCGATCTTACAGCCGACAAACAATTTTCACGAAATTAAATCTACCCCTCTACTAACATTTTTGGGGGTTATTATAAAATAAATAGAAAAGTTACAAAATTACAAAAGTGATAGATATTAAACAAAACATATTAAATCTCTATTTAAACAACTTGACCGAAGATGACAAACAACAACAACATATGAACTAAAGTTACTGCATGGCAATATCTTGTGAATCCAAAAGCTAAACCACCACTGAATATTTGTTGTTGCTTTCCATGGGACGTGCTGACAAGGGGTAAGAGGGTGGAATCGTTGACTTTGTTAGAGATAACTGTTCCCATGCATGAGTTTACATAAAAAACACGCCATAAACTTGATAAATAATGATCGAAGTATACTGAAATTATTATATTTATTAATAAATTGATAACCAAAACTCTGTCAAGTCAACTTAAAAAAAATAATTTAATAAATAAATAAATATATCATCACGCCTTTTACCCATTACTGGGTGTGGCACTCTGCCGTATGCAGATCTCAGTAAGTGATATATTTCTTCGCGTGAAGTGCGATTACCAGCCGTCAAATCGCGGCCCACAAAGATGTTAGTGGAGGGGGAGCCACAGGGATAGATTTAAATTGGTGAAAATTGTTACTTAAGATAATATTTAATTTGTCTGTATCTTTCGAAGTGTTCACTTTTTTTTCACTAATACCAATATGCAAAGTACAAGATTTTTTAATCATTTGCATTACTATAACAACGCGTATTTTGCACTGTTTGCACCCTATTGCGCAAAATGAGTATTTCGCGCACACTCAAATTATTATTTTTTATGTTTCTTTGGTTACAAGACATCAAAAGTTATAAATTAATATGCTTTTTCATTGTTTTCCTTTAATTTACTTTGAATAAATCAATCATTATTGTATTTTTTTACAGTTGTAAAGAAAATGTTGTTTGTATTTCTTGTTTTTTTTGTTTCGACCTGTTGTTTCTACTTAAAATGACATTCTTACGCGCAACAAAAACAAACACTCATTTCGCGCACTTAAAACAAAAATAACTATTTAGAAAATTGATTGGAACAAAATCAGAAGAATATACAGTTCGATCTTTCACTTATTTAAAATATTTATTTCAAAAGTAATTTCGGAACTTATTTCATAACGTAATATAAAATTTGTCACACTTAATCGATTGTTTATATTAGCGGTCATCCTTTTCAAACAGCTGTCGTCAATAATACCTTCAGTTAGATATTCTTTTTTTCTATAAATGAAATAAGTAACATTGCAATTTTAGTTTTTTGAAATATTTGTGTTTTATAAATCCGTAAAATAATCGTACTATGTGCGCGCTTTTTTATATAAAAATATTTACAAAATAAGTAGCATTATTTTTCTCAAATAAAATAGTTATTTATTTCTTTGTTTTATTTATGTACTCGCTCATATAAAATTGTAAACAAACGTTCGTAATATAGTTTTATCAAAAACATAAATTTGTAGGTATACTACTGTGTCGTTAATTTGATTATGAAAATTTATTAGCTCATTAAATTTATAATTTGATAATAATAACATGTTTGTTAGGTTTCATTTTTACCTTCCGCCAATTACCTTATAAGATTGTTTATTAATTATGCTTAAATTCAACAGCAAGTTTATAATAGAGTAGGTAGGTAATTTTTCGCTTATACAAAGGGATAATTTAATCATTCTTCATGTGCTAGACGCAGAATTGAATTCTCTAAAACTTTTATTTGCAGCATTTATTTCTAAAATCAAAATAAAACAATTTTTTTCAAGAAAAACTGTTAACAGCTTCGTGTAATATATCACTTCCGGTTAGTCTATTTTAATCAAAACGTATTATGTTATTTCCATTGATATAGTAGTCTTATATACCAAATTTGAAAAGTTTTGAATTATATTTTAATATAGTTTTTCATGAAAATCTATTAAAGGCTTCAAGTAAAGTACCACTTTCGGAAGTTATATAATGACCAAAAAGGGAGGTGCACAACTAAATATTATAGCAGTCCAAAATACCTCAACTTTCTACGGCTTACCGTTTTTGAGTTATGCGAGATACATACGTACATACAGACGTCACGACGAAATTAGTCAAAATGGATTCAGGGATGGTCAAAATGAATATTTCCGCTGAAATCTGAAAACAGAAAATTTTCGCGGATACAATACTTCCTTTACTTCGTATAAGGAAGTAAAAACTTAGAAATTCTTATTTTTAAGTCTTCAAGTATTTAAGTTTAACATTTAGGAATGAATTGTACGTGGCGCTGTAGCGCAACATTCAGTATTATTTATGTGTCTGTGGTGCAACCGGACATTAATAGTTAACCAGTTTTATGAATCTGCCACATAAAATATTAATAGAAATCCTGAGAACTTTAATTTAATTAATATTTTTTTAAGTAAATACTTAATAATTGATTTATAGAGAGAATAATTGAGATACCGCCAGGATTTGAAGCTTGAATCATATAAAGAGAAAAACTGGAATAAAATTAGAGGTAGAATGATATCGAATCGATTTCATTATCATAATATAATTTTTCTACGATTACTATGAAAAGTTGACAATTACGCTCTTATTTGTCATCGTAAAGTTGACATTTTCTGTGGAACAATCGAAAAATATCTTTTTTCCGCGTCTCCAATGGCAACGCGCGAAAAATATATTAAATGCGCGCTTATTTCAATAGTTACCAGGGATACAAACAAAATAGAAACTTGTCATATTGACAGTTGACAGAACGAATTTATTTTCAGTACGCATACGTTTTTTAATAATTTGAAGATGCAATCGTAGAAAAAATTAGGTGTGTATCACGAGCGTAAAGTGTGCAAGAGGAACATAGAATCACTTTACGCTCTTAATACACAAATAACTATATGCATAAGAAACCTAGACAACTTTATCCTATCAGTTTTGGTCAGATTCCACCTCAGATTTAATTCCTATTTATAAAATAATATTTCGAAAACTTCAGTTAACTATAAATTCATTAATTTAGTTTTTTTTTTTTAATTTGAATTCAAAATAATTACAAGAATTTCTTGTAAATAGAAATAAGGTGCACCAAATTGCATATTTAAAAATAAATGCACATATACAGGATATAAATACATTTTTTGTTTTAACCTTAAAATTTGTTATACTAATACAATTATATAGATGTTGTATCATATTATATGGTACAATTTGCATATTTTATTGTTTTTTTTTCTAGAATTTTATAATTTGAATAGGTCACACAATAACATTAACATTTCAAAGTTAATTCGCTGTATACGTTTTATTCACATTTAAGTCGTGTTCCACTGGGATCCGACAAATATATATTTATTCTTTTAATTAGGTAGATATTTAAAATAAATAAATACGTCATCATATTTACGCATTATTTGTTAATTTCAAGAGCTGAGTTATATTTTGACCATGTGTTATTTTGTAGTAATTAAGATATCAAGTGTGTTATAAGGACAATAATTCCTGAGGTCGGCAGTGCACTTTCCGGGGGATCTCTGACACGAGGAGTGTACGTTGACTGTAGCCGCATTATTGTCCGTGTAACTCCCGCAGCACCTTCAATGTTTAATGTCCGACTAGTGTATTATTTTATTCAACATATTTATCGATTTTTGTCCTGTCATTGTGAACTCTGTTAGAGAGATTAATCTTGTTGCTTGCAAACGCTGTAACTAGAGAACGTGATATTCTTATTTGTTTGCAATGTCGATTTATTAATTTCTATCTGTTAATAATGCCGTATTACATAAAGTCCTACGAAAGCAATTGAATCAGATGTACCTCGTAAAAACTTTAAAAATATGAAAAAGAATTCAGAGGTTTTAAAGAATGGATGACGGACAATCCTGTAAGTGTAATAAATGAAATGTCATGACGGATTATTTTCAAGAGTTGTTAGAATAATTCTCTTCCAACTCTTTATGGACAAAATTTTCAATGTTGAGGAAAGAACTGGACTACAGAAATATTTGTCCAATTGCAGGAATTTCAAAACAAATTAACAGACGCTATTGTCCGAAATTACGCTGATATGATCTATTTGTATAGTTTGTTGATTTATAGTAGAAAACAGGTTTTGTCTTTCATATAGTCCTTGGGCATTATTTTGAAAAATAATGCTTTCGGACATTATATGTTATGTAATTACCCTGGTAACAGGGTTAGTATGACAAAATAACAAACTAGTCGGACATTAAAAATATTATTAAAATCTTGTTGAATGGATTCGACAGGTTTTTTTATTTCCTTAAATTTTGTTGCTGACGTTGGTAGATAAGTCACATATTATATAAACAAAAATTTTTTAGTTATATTTTAAAAGTCAATTTAAATACATCCAATGTTTTAACACTTGGAATAACATGATGATTGGAGTTTAGACACCACTCCAAGAATTTAACTGCGACTGAAACATTAACAATAAAATTTATTCAAATAAAAGAGCCTTTCAACAAGTTTTTATTAATATCCAATTTTCCTAATTGATGTAGTAATTTTTGTTTTTTCGTTGAATATGTATACAGGATGTAGAATTGAAATGTGGCGTATAGGGATTTCAATGTTATTTTTTAAATATTGCTGTATCTCTTTACCTATTCACTTTAGAGCAATAGCGTAAATACAAAAATTGTTCAGAAATTAAAAACGCTTCCTATAAAGTTCAACAAATATTACAACACTGTAACAAACAAATGTCAAACTTACAATATGTCAAATATTCAGTTCATTTCTACAATCTACAAAAAATTTGAATAAATTTTGAATTTTATTTAATTAATATATCGTGAACTATTCACATTTATGTAATGAAATTTACTTTATGTTCGACTGCATCATATTACCTTGTTTTACGACATTGTTTACTGTCCATAATCGGGTACTTTATTGGACTAGTACGATAAAAATGCAAAATTGGACTGCTGTCAATGTCACATTAAAACAAAATTCAAAAGAAATATAGAAACACCATTTTCTGTATGTATTATATGTGTCTTCATACAATTGTTAGATATTCTCTTGCATTACATGCAAGATCATTTATTTCTTTTGGAACGTCTTCAATGTCTTCATCCATCTCAATACTTTTTTCACTTTGACAATTTGATAAATAAAGGAACAAATGCATAACAACGACGCACACTTTGAGATGCAATGAAATGTTTTAAATATAGGTATTGACAATCATATTTTAAGAGAAAATATTCTTCATGCAGTCGAACATAAAACGTTGTATGCAACTCGTACATAATCGGACTTTATAGACTCGCCTTATTTATTAGCCTCGCTCGCTGCGCTCGCTCTGCCATAAAATTCGGCTCGTCCAATAAAGACCTAAATTATGTACTTGTTACATAAACTACTATTATAGGAAGCGTTTTTAATTTCTGAACAATTTTTGTATTTACGCTTTTGCTCTAAAGTGAATAGGTAAAGAGATACAGCAATATTTAAAAAATAACATTGAAATCCCTATACGCCACATTTCAATTCTACACCCTGTATACTTCCAAATGATATGAAATCATTAATTTTTTGTGATTCCCTTACAATACCAACGCTGACCTCAGTTAAGGACACCTTATATAGAAAATTTGTTCGGCTTTTGCAGATTCCAGGTTCAAATCCGGTCGATATCCCAATTTATCTCTATAATTCAATCTGTGAAATGATTTAAAAACCATCCTAGTTAGCGTAGTAGTGCACCTGGGCATAAGTAATGGAAGCATCCATAAACCTCTCACCTCTCATCGATTACCGATTACCGAATTAACAAAATCACGCTTATCAAATCCCAAATCCCTAGACCTAGTGACCCACAACCCTGCGACGGTGCTGGTCCCAGTCAGGCATTTTCCGACTGATGGCACCCCACCGCAAACTCACATTAGCTACGCGTCGGTGCGTTACAAATACAAACACCATCCGATCCGATCCGATCAGACGCAATCTCTACGCCGTCGTTTCACCGATTCCATTCCGATTGACAGGCAGGCAGGCAAGCAGCCTATGCGCTGAATTTACCACCGGTAGACATCGTTCACCGGTTCGCTTAGCGGTTAGCGGCTAGCGGTTTCAAGCGGGGAGTGTGAGTATCCCTGGCCTACATACCAAGCGTGAATGTTTTGTTTCGCGAAGTTGAAGTTTGTTTTCGTTTTTTGTTGTTGTACGCCTTTCGGTGTTTCGTAAATTGTGGTGGGGAATTAAATTACGTGAGATTGATGCTGGGTTTACGAAATTTATGGTTTTGTATGAAATTTTGTTTAGAAACTACGGCAAGGTACTCATATCGTCGTATTTATTTCTTTGTTGTCTGCAAATCATATAATTTTTTTACGTACTTGTTTTCATTTTTTAGTCTTCACATTTTAATTAACGTCTACCAGAATCCAGGGCTGGCTGGAGGTTTTACTAAACATGAAAACGTCATGTGTTATAGCTACTAAAATACCTAGGAATGTTATGAGTATCATAACAGCCGCAGATGTCAGTTTGAAATCCGAGCTTATAGAGCGAGGATTTTAAGACATCTAAGGCTTGTTATGACTCATAACATCCATGGTTTGTTGAATAGTTTACCGGTTTCAGAATATAAACATGTTTACGTTATTAATAAATATTATTTTTGAAATCATTTTATGAATAACGTCATTGTCATCATTTTAGAAGGTGATCAAGTAGGTTTGTGGTCTGTATGTTTTTATTTAACGCCATGGTTACAATTGTTTTGTATCATATTTATAAATATTTTTTTTATTTAAACATCATAACGTGGTCAATTCTAATTTGAAAGACTGTACAATTAATATATATTATGATAAACAGGAGAAGTAATCTTTGTATTATTGTTGTTTTGAGTTCCGTTTGTATTAATAGTGTTATATTATCATTGTGCTTTATTTTCATTTTCTTGACTGTTTTGACAAGTCAGTATGGTAATATTACCGTACATAATACATTTATTACTTACTTACCAGCCTACTTGTGTGCATGTAAACATAAGTTTAATATCCTGAAACTATATTAGTATTTGCAACAAGCAGTAAAAATAAATTAGAATTATTTTTCTAATAAATAGAACAAAATACTACCATATTAATAAGATTTAGTGGCTCTATCGTGAGCTTTAAGCATTCAGTCAATGAACAACAATCATATTTACGAGTATTTGGAGAGTTAGTTTCCAATTGAAAAAAACAAATATTATATCACTGAATTCAGAATAAAATTCTCTATCGAACAAGCAAATAAAAAAATATAATTCCATTTAAAACAACAAAGATGAAATCCACAGTTTGTGAACCACTGGTTGAAAAAAAATATGCTCATTAAAATAGAAATTGTTTGCTAAGTTAATCAACCTCGTAAGTCTTATAGTTCTCGAGATAGCAATAGTAGACAAAATAAAATGAACAGCCTGTATATATGCATTATTAAATTATCTTAGAAATTCAAAAGTGCGAGACATTGGTCTCAGGCCCGAAAAATCAACGTCTAAGCCGGCCCTGACAGAAACTAAGTCACTGCAAAATTATTACACTATAATAAAAGTTTTGAAAATGGCAAAAATATGTGGGAGTACAATATATTAATCAAGCCAGTATACTAACACTTATTCTACAAGAAAATAAATATGAGAATTCACATTTTACGTTAAATGTCAAACAAGTTTATCATTTCCCCTTGGTCACGCTTTAATTAAGATATTGCGAGGAAATTATTATCTAATTTTTATTTATTATTTCACACAATCAACTAAATCTATTCAAGTACCTAAGAAGGAAAAGGTTAAGTGAAGAATAAAGACAATAACATTTTTATTAAACTTTTTATTTTTATGAAATGTTCACAAAAAGTTGTACTTTTTATTTCTCTTTAGTTGACGATCGCTGTTAATAAAAAAAAATCTAATTCATTATTATGACCACGTTACATATATTTTACTCTTACTAATAAATTGAAAAATAGCAAGTCTTAGATAACCCTTATATGAAAACAGAAAAAAATAATTGTTAATGTAAAAGATGGGAAATAAATAATGTATTTTATTTTTATTGTTAGGCCCCTAAAATCATAACCAGTATCTTTTGTTGGGGCTTTATTAATTAATTAGGTTAATTTTTCACTAGATTTTTGCATGATTACTTTAATCTTAATATAGGCAATTATAGTCCTGAACATAAGACTTACGTTTCAAGCGAAAAGTCACATGATTAAAATTTTGCTTACTTCAACTTATATTTGTTACTGACAATGTGTAAAATTTAGACAAGTTGTGAAGTGCAGTATTAATGTCCAGTACGTCTAACGATCATTTAGAAAAATGACTTTTAAATTTCTACATTCGCAATAATCGATGCTACTGTTAAAAATTCTTATATCCAGGCAAATGTATGCTCTATGTAAATTACAAAGTATATCTAAGAAAGATGAAAATTGCTTGAAATCTATTCAAATACAGATAGGGGTTTTCATCTTTATTTTTAGATGGCTCAGTGGTATAGAGTCGGCCTGTGGATCTTGAGAACCCTGGTTTGGTCCCCACAGCCGACAAACAATTTTCACCATATTAAATCTACCCCTGTGGCTTCCTAGGGGGGCGTGATTTGACTGCTGGTAACCACATTTCACGCGAAGAAATACATCACTCACCGAGATCTGTTTCAGCGGAGTGCCACACCCAGTAATGAGTAAAAGGCGTGATGATATATTTATTTATTTATCTTTCTTAAATATATTTTGAAATCTACAAGAATTTTTAACAGTAGCATCGATTAATGTGAATGGAGAGATTTAAAAGTCATTTTTCCAAATGATCCCTGGACGTACTATAGCAGTATCCCTTAAATATAAAGTGTCACAGAAATAAATATTATCGAATCGAATTGTTGACAGGAATGTTCATTATCACATTTAATATTATTTCTCGATTTAATATTGTTTTACTTAAGTTACACGTAATCATGCAAAATTTAACTAAAAACAAATATATTGGGTTACGTGTGTGGTTCGTGTTTTTACTTGTTTATTTATTTATGTAAAGACATTTTAGTTACATGTGTATTACTTCAATAATAGTAGTTTATGTAACAAGTACATAATTTAGGTCTTTATTGGACGAGCCGAATTTGATGGCAGAGCGAGCGCAGCGAGCGAGGCTAATAAATAAGGCGAGTCTATAAAGTACGATTATGTACGAGTTGCATACAACGTTTTATGTTCGACTGCATGCAGAATATTTTCTCTTAAAATGTGATTATGTCAATACCTATATTTAAAACATTTAATTGCATCTCAAAGTGTGCTTCGTTGTTATGCATTTGTTGCTTTATTTATCAAATTATACTATTGACGATTTTTTGTACCGTTCTTAATGTTATTACTTATTTACTTATTTACGACGCTTTTTATATGTACCTACATCTCAAAAATAAAATATTATTATTATTATTATTATTATTATTATTATTATTAAATTGTCAAAGTGAAAAAAGTGTTGAGATGGATGAAGACATTGAAGACGTTCCAAAAGAAATAAAAGATCTTGCATGTAAAGCAAGAGAATATCTAACAATTGTATGAAGACACATATAATACATACAGAAAATGGTGTTTAAATTTTTTTTTTGAATTTTGTTTTAATGTGACATTGACAGCAGTCCAATTTTGCATTTTTATCGTACTAGTCCAATAAAGTACCCGATTATGGACAGTAAACAGTGTCGTAAAACAAGGTAATATGATGCAGTCGAACATAAAAATATTTATTTACATCTGTTATAGTTCTTACAGTTTCTTATAGCAGAATTTAACTAGAATACTACAATTATATGTTGATGACAGACCTTGTCCTCTTATGAATCTAAATGTTTGTAAATTATTTGCATTTTTTGTACCAAATCTGTATATGTCTGAATACATTTGGTGTTAAATATTACAGTTTTGTAAATTATCTTTTACCGGTTTCAGGATATTAAATCTATGTTTACATGCTCAAAAGTAGGCTGGTAAGTAAGTAATAACTGTATCCTATACGGGAATATTATCATACTGACTTGTTAAAACAGTTAAGAAAATGAAAATAAAACACAATGATAATATAACACTATTAATACAAACGGAACTGAAAACAACAATAATACAAAGATTACTTCTCCTGCTTATCATAATATATATTATTTGTACAGTCTTTCAAATTAGAGATGACCACGTTTTGAAGTTTAAATAAAAAAATTATTTATAAATATGAAACAAAACAATTGTAACCATGACGTTAAATAAAAACATACAGACCACAGACTTACTTGACCACCTTCTAAAATGATGACAATGACGTTATTCATAAAAGAATTTCAAAAAATAATATTTCGTAACACATGCACAAGAAACACGTTCTTATTCGCTAATTTTAGAGAGAGAAACACTGCTTTTCTCCCCTAGGGAGAGAAACATTATGTTTCCATAGGTACCATGTTTCTCTCCTTAGAGCGATGTTTCTCTCCCTAGAGAGATTAGCGGTTTGCGGTGTTTCCTAGGTAACTATTTACGCAACCCATATTTGACATTTGTTCCGATAAGACAGTAATTTTTGTGCACTTGTTACGAAAACTATAATATGCTTCACGGGAGGGCGCGATTATTCCGTGTGAAGTTGACAAACCGAGACGTAAGCGAGGGCCGAAGGCTTCACACGCGGGAATAATCGCTTGTTTCCCTCTCTTGATGCATAACATACTAGGTAGGTACGGTAAAAAAAATAATTTCTTAAAATGGATAATTAAAATAGAAATTTAATTATAATAGACAATAGCTTTTGAAATGTAGTTGATTGAACTTTCTCCATACCTACCTTGTATATATTACCAACACAAGGAAAAGTATGCTGTCGGAAAAATATGTAAACAAAACAAATAAATAATACTTATTAAGTTTCCGCTGCATGCAAGATACAATTTGCATTGTACATATTTACATTTGAATTTAATTTGTCCTATGATTCATTTGACATTAATTCAGCATTAATGTAATTTCGAACGGAATCACAAATTACACATAGAAAACGTCCTTGCGTAGAACAATACCTTTTATTTATCTCCATTACATGCTATTCAATAAATAAAACATACGTACTTAAAAAAAATAAGAATTATTTATTCTTGTCAATGGCGTATCTCCCGAGAAAATTCTCAATAGGATATTTCCTTGAGATTCATTTATTTTTAGAATGTATATAAAAAAAGAAAATAAGTACTTTTTCTTTGTTTACCTATTACTTATTTGTACATATATTTTATGAATATGGATTATGGTGAGTTTTTTATTTGCAAACCACAAACAAAACTGTAAGTATTTATTAATATTTATTAGTTGCAAATTGCAAGTAGGCACAGATTAACCGGAAAGCATATATTACACGCTGTGTTCCTTCAACATTTACTCTTTATATTTTTAGATTTATCCTGCAATGAACTAAGTTTAATTTCACCCTCATTCATAATTTCTTTCAATAAGCTTCTTTATTCTTTCCACGTAACAGACATTCAATCATATCTATCAATTTATTCTTAGATCGTCTACGGAATAACTTACTCCAGCGTTTCCCAAAATGTGGGTCGCGACCTGGCAACCTTAGTGTACTTAAAAAAAATAAGTATCGAAGCAGATTGGATGTCGAACCTAATTTGAGAATAAAATTAACATCATTACTTTCTAATTTGAAATTGTATCATTATCATCCTTTGCACTAAGGACAAAATATGTGGAAACAAAGTTTATTTTATTTACTAAAGTTTTAAATGAACATAATTGTTCATTTTTTAATTACTTATATTTTTCTTATAGAATTGTTTTGCTATTTTTATATATGAAATAAACAAACAAATAACTTGATTTTTATTAAAAAAAATACAATTTGTTTTGTAAATAAATGGTTTTATTTTCATTAGGCGCGGAGGCCGAGCGTGTTAAGGCACATCTCTTAACATACTGTGACGTCACCCGAACCAAGGTTCGTTAGTTCGAATCCGCCTGTCGACAATGTGTGATTTGTCGTAAAATATAAAACACAGTTACATGTATTTATCACACTCGGGCGCTATAAGCTAGTCACTTATACGTCTTAAATAATGTAGCATTTGACTACGAAAACCGGCAGTACGGCAGTATAAAAACTGCGGCTCGGTGTATCCGGTAGGCCCAGGCCCGATTTGGGTTGTAGCGCCACAGATGATGATATATTTTTCTTATATAATTGTTTTGCTATTTTTGTATATGAAATAAATAACTTGATTTTTATTAAAAAATACAATTTGTTTTGTAAATAAATGGTTTTATTTTCATTAGGTGAGTCGCTAAAAAATTTAAAACCTCATACCGGACCGCGGTCAAAAATGTTTGGGAAACGCTGACTTACTCTAAACTTCAACAAGTACCACCAATACCACGACCTGTTTAAATTCGCAACAAAACAATACATTTCTACCTGATGTGTCGTTGTAACAACGAAACTAAAATGATTTCCCGTTACTGATAACGATAGGAGAAATAGTATATTTTAGTCCCGTTGTTAACAATATTTTACTGCCTTTGTTAAGGGAAGAACAAATCAAACAAATTTTAATTTAAAGAACGTGAAGAAAGACGCTATTAATTTAAAACACTTAGTTATTATTTTCCTTCATACTTATCCACTTCACGATTTTGGGCATTTTCTTTCAAAATTTTAATCATTCATTTATTTATTTAAATTTTGTAAATTATTCATAGACATAAGTATTTGTTTGATAGTGGAGTTGTGGAAAAAATGTACTTTTCACCTTCATGGCCGGTTTTTTCATCTTCGGATAAAGTTTCCAATAATTATCAGCTGGATAAATAAAAAAGATCGCATCGAATTCATAGCACAAATGGTAATAATTATAATGAATGCTATTTTCTGCTGCAATTATCCTACCGATAGCTATCGGGAACTTTATGGAAAAACCGGGCCTTAGTGTATAATATATTATTAAAACGTAGATTATACTATAAAAAAATAAAAATTTGTAAAACTATTTCTTACGAACTAATAACTAAGAAGTTCTTTACATTCTTTTGTTGATATATAGATGAAGGACTTTTTTATTAGTCCTGAAGTAAAGTAACAAATAATTTACTCACCTAGCAAATAAGTGAAAAAAATATTGCTTGAAAATTCTAACTTTAATTGAACAAAATTATGTTGACATATTTTTCATTTGTTTAATTTGAATAATAGTAACTTATGGGTACCTACTTCAAATTACAGTGCAGGAGCTAGAGCTTATAGTGGAATCTAAGGCACAATTATATTTTCTTGGATATAAGTTGAAATCAATGAAATTTAAATGCACGACTTGTTGTTTGAGACGAAAGTTTTATCTCGATTTTATCCTCTGGCTACCATTTCACTTTCCCGACTCTCTTAGCTGACAGATTTGTTGTCTGTCACATTATTACTGTATTTAATAAGGGGGTCTGACAGTTAAAATATGATAATAAAAATCTGTTGTTGATGTTTCAAGAAGCATGGATAAATTTAAAAAAAAACCCACAGCCGATAAACAATTTTCATCGTATTAAAACTACACCTGTGGCTCTCTTTTCACTAAAATCTTTGGTAACCGGGATTTGATGGATGGTAACTGCACTTCATGCGAAGAAATATATCACTTACCGAGTTCTGTTTCGGCAGAGTGTCACATCCAGTATTGGGTAAAACGCGTGATGATGGGTGTATCTGTACTTCGGGAAAAAAATTAATGGTTATATACTATAAGATTATGGAACAAAAAGATTTTTTAATTTCGCTAAATTAAGGATGGTTTACTTGAAATGAACATTTTAGGGCCACTGGATTAGTGTACTTTATTGCTTGACCTGCTGCAAGATTTAAGGAAGGAATATATGGATTTAGGATCCTTGAATACTATTATTTATTTATTGGACGTTTCGATGGTTAACTCATCATCTTCAGCATTTATTTGTACAAAAATATTTTCCAATACATATCTGTCAATTTTTAAAATTATATTTGAAATTAGCTTCACGGATGAGCAACTGTCCTAACCGTAAAAAGTAAAGTAACTTGTGAATTTAACAAGATAAACCACATGTGAAAACACATATTTCAATCGGTGATATTTGATCTGAAATCTGAAAGGTCTTATTATAATTTAAAAGTGTATAATTTATAATAGTGGCTCTCGGAAATCTATAAGTGGAGTAACAATTACTAACAGGTGAATTTGATTTAAACTTAGGCCAGGTTATCCATCTCCGAATAAAGTTCCCGATAACTATCGGTAGGATAATGAAAAAAATATCGCTTTTAAAAATGGCATTCAATATAATTATTATACCAATTGTTCTGCGATTTCGATAAAATATTTTTTTATTTATCCTCTGATAGTTATTAAGATATGGAAAACCCGAAAAAGCCGGTCCTTAGTTTATACGTCAAATAGAATAGTTAATATTGCTGTTAAACAATTATTTCAGTATTGTTATTTTAAAGCACGTTCAAAATGTAAATTTTGATAGTTCAGTTTAGACACATATTCTGCAAAATAGAGCTAATAGCTCTTACAGAATAACCAGTGTTTTTATCTTAGTAAAAGTAAAAGTAAATTTTAGGTTGGCAACAATATTTGAAACAATGAACACGTCTTTTAAATGGTTGTTCATTTCTTTTATTCAATTGTTGTCTTTAATAATAACTTTCTTATATTAGTTTAGTTTTTACAGTTTTAATAGTTATAATTATTCATTTTAATTTAGTTTTTACATTTTTATTAATATTAGCATAGTTTTATATTAATAATAAAAAAATTAAACGCGATAAATTAATTAAATTAGCGATACAAAAAATAAAAATAAAGAAATAAAAGTAAACGTAGAGTTAATTTTAAACGCATAAAATAAATTAAATTACCAAGATTAATATGGAACAAATAAAAGTAAATATAGAATTAAATTGAAAAAAAACAACTGAGAACAAAATATAACCTTGTAAAATTAATGAGACTATTTAAACTAAAAACTTACAATTAATTAAACTATCATAACACTATAAAACTATAAAAAAAGATATTAAATGTGAGCTTATTTCAATAGTTACCAGGAATACAAATAAAACAGAAACTTGTCATATTGACAGTTGACAGAACGAATTTATTTTCAGTACGCATACGTTTTTTAATAATTTAAGATGCAATCGTAGAAAAAATTATGTGTGTATCACGAGCGTAAAGTGTCTTTGTTCCTCTTACACTATTGCAGCTCTCGCCTTCGGCTCGCGCTGCAATTACCGTGCTCGAGTAACAAAGAATCACTTTACGCTCTTAATACACAAATTACTATTATATACCCTATAAACGCAGCCGTCTTGGACGTCATTATTCTAGATACAAATATTGATGACGTCTCCCTTCTGCTTAATTTTTTTTATAATTGCTCTATTTCAGTCTCCGCTAGATATCACACTGTAATTGAAACACTGACGACATAATATGGGTCCTGATCATTACAGCCGAAAATGTCCTTATTCCGGCTCTGAGTCCAAGTTTTAAAAATATCTATTACATAAAGAAACATCGTGACTATGTACAGAAAATATTATTTATCTATTGTATTTACCGTGTACTTACTGTACATTGTTGATACCAAACACATAATTTTCTATAATATTTAGTCTAAAATTAGTAGAATAATAACACAACACCTGGAATTCACATTCCAGTTTTAATTATTCATTTATCAATATCCCGTTAATGTCCTTCAAAAACATAACATTATAAATCTTACACATGTCACGAAATATACTTAAAACAATCGCAATAATCATATATGTCATTCACAAATTATGAATGATATATTTTTATAAACAATTAGTTGTTTACAAATTATATTCTTAATCTAAATTCATGTTCAATTACTAAACAATGACTGGTTCCACACTATCAGCACATTAAATTTGATATGTGACATATGTTTACATTTTAAGTAAACACATGCACGTTGACTTGCAAGTTGTCGTATGCTTGGTGCGTCAGATACGTCGAGGGGCAAAGACAGGTGGGATTAGGACCACTGTAAGCGGTTTTATCAAAGTAGGTTTGTAGGACGTTGTGTCTATCGCATACATTGTATCGTTGAATCGTTTAAGCACCATATTGCACCTGTAGAATATCAAGTGAGACTTATATTAATTGTCACCTACATTTAGGGCCGATATGACAAAGTTCCTGATAACTATCGGCAAGATATCCCAACGAAGTCAAGCACAAATAAATAAATGTATACTACATGTCTTATTTTGAAATACCAGTCCTATTATGTAACTAGGGTTGCCCGATCAAAATATAGTATGTTATGCATCAAGGGAGGGAAACAAGCGATTGTTCCCGCGTGTAAAGTTGGCAAACCAAGACGTAAGCGAGGGCCGAAGGCTCGAGTATATTTACAATTTAATAGTTATTTATGCAATCAGTGTGAAAAGTGTCACTTTATTACACGAGCTTTTACTGGGTACTAGTACTAGTTGAAATTAAAGTTTTATTGGTGTAAATTTAATACTGCTCATAATGTTTAAAATTGTAAATTATTATTGTCCGGTATTATAAACGACAAATAAATTTAATCACAAAGTAACTAATAGTATGTTATGCATCAAGGGAGGGAAACAAGCGATTATTCCCGCGTGTGAAGTTTACCAACTTCACACAAGGGATAATTGCGCCCTCCCGTGAAGCATATTATACTTTTCGTAACAACTGCACAAAAATTACTGTCTTATCGGGACAAATGTCAAATATGGGTTGCGTAACTAGTTACCTAGGAAACGCCGTAAACATCTAATCTCTCTAGGAAGAGAAACATGCTACCTAGGGAGAGAAACGTAACGTTTCTCTCCCTAGGGAAGAAAAGCAGTGTTTCTCTCTCTAAAATTAGGGAATAAGAACGTGTTTCTTATGCATGTGTTACGAAAAATATATTATCACGCCGTTTATCTCCATTATATGAAATCCATATTATGATGTACATGTTAAACTAATAGAATCTGTTCAAAAAAAGTTCATTGTCACTCTATGCAAAAGATTTCATATTGATTACACTAACTATCATGATATATTATACAAACTTAAATTAATATCACTACAGAATAGAAGAACTATCAACGACATTATTTTTATGTATAAAGCAATTTACAGCATGATTCACATTCAGCTTTTTATACATTTATTTAATTTATATGTTTCGGCTAAGAATACTAGATCTAAAAATGTGTTTATTGTACCTACAAACAAAATTAATCTCTGTAAACATCAATAGAGTGATGCAGACTTATAATGATAAATTTCAACACCTAGATATTTTTCACTTAACAATAAATCAATTGCGAAACTTATTGACTGGCGAATTTCAAGAATAATTGCATTTTAATCTTGTTCTGTATACTAGTTTCATTTTAAACTCGAGGGATCGGCATAAAACGATTAAATGCACCGCAATTACGTTTACAAAGGAACTCAAAATATGATCCGTCATAACTGGTGTCACAAGGTTCACACAGGGTTGTACAGCCCCATTCGCCGGTACGGTCAATCATAGGAAAAAACAAGAATAATTTTAGGCTGAATACGACCTTTGAAAATTTACCTATTTTGACCATCGATAAGCAATATGGGGTAGCCGCACTAATGGATTTCATTGTAGTTATATGGGACAGGGACGTTTAATCGTTTTATGTCGATCCCTTGAGTTTAAAATGAAAATACTATATATCTAAATTTCTGTTTTAATTCTTTATATTTATATTAATTCTTTTTTTTTAATACGTGGAACCATCTTGGTCTTTGATTGTAGTTGTTTCCTCAAAATCAAATAAATAAAAATAAAATTACTGAGTGTGGTACTTTGCTGTAGTAGATCTCGATAAATGACATATTTTTACGCGTGAAATTCGGTTAGCAATCGTAAAATCACGGCCCTCAAAGATGTTAGTGGAAGGGGAGCCACAGGGGTAATTTGAATGTATTGAAAATCGTTTGTCGGCTGTGAGAATCGAATCTGGGTTCTCAAATCCACAGTCTGTCTCGATATCACTACCTAAATCATTACTAAACAGTTTTCAAAACAAAACTAATTTACGAAATACTATTTTTTTGTTCTAATTTTCTAATTGAAATCGCTAAATTAAAATATAAAATACAATGACGCTTGCACTTTTAAACAAAATACTGTTTATGTTCATATTAGTTACAATTAATATCACATAAATCAAGCATAAATTTATGTTTTTCATGTTAAATGCAGTGTAGGATATACTCGTATTTTATTAGGAACGTTTTTATTGTCATAGAAATAAAAATATTTAAGTAATAATTTCAACATATTTCTTGATTGCTTATGTAAGAATATTTTATAACTGTTTATTGTTAAATGTTTAAAAATTTTAACACGTAATAAATTTTTCTTAAATTACAATAATAATATAAACAATAATATCAATTATGTGGTATTTACTAACTTTCTATTACATTTTCCAGAAATGTTTTTGATGAATGAATAACAAGAATTTTATTATTTTTTATTATATAATAAAAACTATAACAGTGAACAGGTGGACAAGTCAATAAATAATTTTCATTATTATACTGTGTGTTCATTTTATTTGTGGTACCAACATAGGAAATACAATAATAAAATATAATGATGACTTTATATTAAAATGTCTAAACTTTTTGATAAAGTATATTATACATCATGGGAGAGAAGTATATGTTTTTTTTCTCGAAAAGTAAAACTGAAGTACATGGTGTACGAGTATATAATATTTTTTCTCTAACTAATACTTATTCTTATGCTATTTAAATAAAAAACAACAAAGAAAAAATTGACAAAGTTGACTTGGAGGCTGAATTTTGTGAGACTTAGACAAGTGTTTAGTTTTATTATTTATTACTTATTCTTATGAATAATATAAAAATTTGAAATAAATAATTGAACGATTAAAATTTGTTTAATTTTTTCTTTCCTTAGCAACGGGAGTAAAATATTCTTCACTACCGGTTTAAATACACTTTTTCTCCCGTTGTTATTGGCAACGGGAGAGAAAAACTTATTTTAATCCCGTCGTTATTGGCAACGGGTGAAAAACGCATTTTAATCTCGTCATTCTTAGCAATGGTAGAGCGGGTTAAAATGTATTATTACTGGGTGTGGCACTCTACCGTAGCAGATCTCAGTTAGTAATATATTTCTTCGCAAGAAGTGCGATTAGCAGCCGTCAATTTACGTCCACTAAGGATGTTAGTGGAGAGGGAGATACAGGAATAATATTAACATGATGAAAATTGTTTGTCGGCTGTGGGAATCGAACCTGGGTTTTCAAATCCACAGGACAACTCGATACAACTGAGCCACCTACCCCAATAAAATAAAAATGTCAAGAAATAATACGAAATATTTAAATTGTTTTTTTGTAGGACCGTAACTGAAAGTAGGCTTTCCTTCCCTCATATGCAGGTCAAAAGTAGGCAATTCTCTCCTTGTGCAAGGAAATTAAATTTTCTTCCTTAAGGAGAAAATTAACTATTATTCTTCCTTATTTTTGGTTGATTCCATAGCAACTGTCACCATAGTTTTAGATATTTATTTATTCAAACGATATATCGTGTTTTTAATTTGTATATAAATGAAAGAACGGTTTTAGAAAAAATCATTATTACTTCTGGAGAAAGTATCATTTCCTTCCACGTTATACAAGTAACTATTATTTTATCTCAGTGGTATCGAGTCGGCCTGTGGATTTTGAGAACCCTGGTTCGATCCCCACAGCCGACAAACAATTTTCACCAATTTAAATCTGCACCTGTTGTTCCCCCTCCACTAACATCTTTGAGGGCTGTGATTTTACGGCTGGTAATCGCACTTCGCACGAAGAAATATATCACTTACCAAGATCTGTCACGGCAGAGTGCCACACCCAGTAACGGGTAAAAGGCGTGATAATTTAAATATTTCGGGAATGAAACGTAATTTACTCAAAAAATATGACTTATTAGATTCAGTTGTTAATTCAAATTTATTTTTATATATTTAAAAATTAATAGGACAGAAATTTTTCGCAATATGAAAATTTAACTATTTTATTTCCTATGTACTACAAATAAAGTAAACATTTGATTTACATATAACAGTTTTTACAAAAATTAGAATGCATTGAAATAAAGTAATTTAATCAACAACAACAAAAAAAGTGATTAAACTTTTTACAATATTATATAAAAAATTCGCAACAAAATAATTGTACAAATGACAAAGTTTTGTAATAAAAAAAAGCTGAATGCTCTAACACACAAGTCCACATTTGTTCAAATGATAAATGTGAGAGAAACATTTTGTTAGAGAAAAAGTAGGCAGATAATAATGTGGCTAAGTGTGACATGTGTTAAGCCAGCATTGAATTTAATTGTAACGAGTTCTATTAACGCACATCACCATTTCGACGTGAACGGAAATTAAATTTGTCTGATTGTTCAAATCCGAAAAACGGGACAATCATTTTATACACACGCATAAATACACTCACACAGAATTGTGGCGAGAATCAAATAGATTTCACTTGAATAAAACTAAATACAAATGTGCGATAATATTAGTTTACACAGTGAGTATAATACTGTACGTCATACGAAAACAGCCATTGGTAATTAACATGTAAAATATTGCTTAAAATTCAAATTCAAGTTTTAGATAAATATTCTTGTAATTGCTTACTTAGTTACTATTAAAGTAATTTAAATATGTATACTGTGTAACTGTTTGAAAGATTAATATAGTATATTATTTGGAGTACGACGAGCGAACAGGCCCGACGAGACGGGGGGGTAGGGGGGTAAAATACCCAGGGCCCGTGGAATTCAAAGGGCCCGGATGTGATGCTATTTTATAAATTGCTTTTAATTTTCTACTATTTCACCAATTTTTTATATTCTTTACTAAAACATGTATAACGAAATGTCTGATACACGTTTCCAACAATTTATTACATTGTATAAAAATGACGCCTATGTAACGCGTTTGTGAAGTTCAGTTTTTATGAGCACCAGTGATATTCATCCAAAATACGGAAATTACTGTGTAAATAAAAATAAAAGTGTGCGTTTACAGTAAGTGAAAAGTCGTGGAACGCGGATAAGTGAAATTTAACTTTAATACGTAAAATATAAAAACGTTTTCGGGGTGAGTGAAAAGCGAGTTGACAGTAGTGACTTTGACCTGACATTGAGGAGACAATAGCAGTGAGCGACAGAAGCGCCGGCGCAGGCGCACTGTGCTGTAGGGCAGTGGCGTAGCAAAAGGGGCTATGAGCATAAATTTCAGAAGCCGGAGCGACTCTTTAGAAAAGCGGAAAAGAGAGGAAGAGGTAAATAAAAGCAGCGAAGTTATTTTTAAAAAGAGTAAAACCACATTAAGGTCACCAGTAAAACAGGATAACAGAGAAGCAGCGGAAATGGAGGAACTGAAAAGTATGATGATTGGATTGACGGAAATAATGAAAGAAGTTAAAGAGCAAATGGGAATTAATCACGCAGAACTAAAAGAAGAGATAAATAAAAATACGACTTCAATAGATGAACTAAAAAGAGAATATGATGAAAAAGAAAAGCTATGGCAAAAGGAAAAAGACGGAATGAATAAAGATATACAAACATTACGGAAACGATTGGAAGATCAAGACAAGAAAGCCAGAATGAATAATATAGTAATAAGGGGTTTGAAAATTGAAGAAAAGAAGCCAAAAGCAGCAATAAACGATTTACTGGAAAATAAATTAAACGTCAAATGCGCAATCAGATCAACTACGGTTTTTAAAAACAAGGATCAAACCACAATAGTCATAGCGGAACTGGAAGATTATCAAGATAAAACCACGATAATGAAAAATAAATTCAAACTTAAGGGTCAAACTATATACATTGACAATGACTGGACAAAAGAAGAAAGGTATATGCAAGCCATAATAAGGAAGAAAGCGAAGGAGGAGAAAGATAAAGGCAAAAGAGTAAAAATATATTATAATAGGCTTTCAGTAGATGATAAGATGTTAATATGGAATGCGGAGACAGAAAAGGTGGAGGAGCAAGACGCTGAAAATGTAATCGAATCAAAAAACTGAGTTGCGGACAGGAAAGGAGATCAGGAAGGACTCGGCGAGGAACATGGTTAGGGAAAGGGAAACAGAAAGAACTAATTTTAAGCACTTGGAACGTACGGGGTACAAAATCAATAGGGGCATATAAGAATTTAAGTCTAATATTTAAGGATTATAATATTGACATAGCGGCAATACAAGAGACGAAACAACAAGGGAATAATATATCAGAAGTTAATGATTATATAATTTTTAACAGCGGGTTTGAAACAAGGTATATGGGAACAGGTTTTATGGTGAGGAAAGAAAAGAAGAATATGGTAATAGACTTTGAACCAATATCCGATAGAATATGTAAATTAAGGATTAGAGGTATATACAGGAAGATAAGTATTATAAACGTACACGCTCCAACGGAGGCGAAGGAGGAAGATGAGAAGGACAAATTCTATGAAGAACTAGCTAGGATAATGAACAGAATACCAAAATACGATGGTAAAATAATAGTAGGAGACTTAAATGCGAAAGTAGGAACGGAAGAAATTTATAAAAATATAACTGGGGGACATAGCAAACACGAGGAATCCAACGAGAATGGAAAGAAACTGATAGAATTTGCCACAGAAATGAAAATGAAAATAATGAGTACAAGCTTCAAAAGGAAAAACATTTATAAAGGAACATGGATATCGCCGGACGGAAACACATGCAACCAAATAGATCATGTCCTAACAGAAACTAAATATGCCAAGGTTATTAAGAACGTAAGAACGCATAGAGGAGCGGATTGTGAAAGTGACCATTTTATGGTCAAAATTACACTGAAACAGGAAATCCCGCGAGCACAGAAGGATGCCAGTGGAAGAATGGAAAGATATGATATACATAAATTACAGAAAAACGACGTAAACGAAATCTTTAGTGATATGTTGGAAAGAAACTTACGGGAATCAACCGACAATGGAACGATAGAAGATAAATGGAAAGAACTAGAAAATACAGTTGGAATGGTGGCGAAACAGATCCTTAAGAAGAATAAAAATTCGAAAAGTAAAGACTGGTTCGATAAAGAATGCAGGATAGCGATGGAGGTGAAAAACAAAGCGAGAAACCAACTTATACAAAATAGCGATGAAAACAGTAAAAAATCATATGAAGAGAAGAAGAAAGCTTTCAAAAAGTTGTGCAGGAATAAAAAACGAAAGAAAATGGAAGACATGTTAATAAAAGCAGAGGAAAACTATAGAAATAAATCGATAAGAAATTTTTATCAGGACGTTAAAAAACAAAAGGACGGTTGGCAAAGTAAAGCTATTTATTGTAAAGATAAAGAAGGGCAACTTGTAACTGGAGAAAGTAAAACTAACAGATGGAAGGAATATTTTGCTGATTTATTAAATGAGGGAGAAATTTATGAAGAAAACGAGTACACCATAGATAGAGGACATAGAATAGACACAAGATATGAAGAGCTGACAAAAACGCCCGAAATAGAAGAGATAATAAAAATTATAAGAGAACTAAAGAATAATAAAAGCCCGGGGGAAAATGGACTCACATCAGAAATATACAAGAATGGCGGAGAGCAATTGCAAGCACGAGTATGTGACTTAGTTAAAGAAGTGTGGGAGCAAGAACAAATGCCAGGTAGATGGAGGGAGTCAGTAATTTACCCGATACATAAAAAAGGGGATAAAGCAAAATGTGAGAACTATCGAGGAATTGCATTACTTGATGTAGCGTATAAAATATTTTCGATCTGTTTGAGAAATAGGCTAGGTAAGATTGTTGAGGATACTTTGGGAGAATACCAGGCAGGTTTCCGAGGTAATAAATCAACAACAGACCAGGTATATATACTGAAACACCTGATAGCCAACAGTTATGAGCATAAACTGGAGCTAGACATGTTGTTCATAGATTTCAAACAAGCGTACGATACAATAAACAAGAGAAAAATGCTGCAAATATTAGAAGAACTGGAAATACCCGCAAAACTAATTAACCTGATAAGAATGACACAGTATGATACAAGCTGCAAAGTGATAGTAGAAGGACGAGTATCGGAAGGCTTCAAGGTGGAAAGAGGATTAAGACAAGGTGATCCGATATCTCCCATACTCTTTAATCTAGTCTTAGAAGGTATAATAAGAAGAAGTGGACTGTACAGAACAGGAACAATTAATCGTCAGAAACACCAACTATTGGCGTATGCGGACGACATAGCAATCGTAACAAGGAGTAAGACAGAAACCCGGATCGTTTTTAAGAAACTAGAGAGAGAAGCAAAGATAATCGGGTTAAAAATAAATGAAGAAAAAACAAAATTTATGCGAGTGAGAGCAGGAAAGGAATCAAGAACAGAGGAGCTAAAGATAAAGGTTGAAGACGATAAATTATACAGTTTTGAGGAGGTGAACAGCTTCATTTATTTGGGAGTATCTTTGTCTGGCGAAAATGAAGAACATACGGAAATCAAGACTAGAATACTGAAAGGCAGTAAATGCGTTGGGGGTTTGTACAATTTTCTCAAGTCCAAATCAGTGTCCAGGGCAGCGAAAATTAAAACTTATAAAACAATTATACGACCAACAGTTTTGTACGGTTGTGAACTATGGGTGTTAAATAAAACAAACCAAACAAGTCTAGAGATCTGGGAGAGGAAAATTTTAAGGACAATATATGGTGGCAAACAAGAGGGTAACTTAATGCTGCGTAGATCGAATGCGGAAGTAATGGAACTGTTCGGTGACGCGAATATAACCGGTGTGATAAAAGCACAAAGACTGAAGTGGCTGGGACACGTAATGCGCATGTCCGAGGACAAAGTGGTAAAGACAGTGTTTAAAGGAGGTGTAGTGTCGAAGAAAAGGAGAGGGCGTCCAAAAGAAAAGTGGCACGCGGCGGTTCTAAAAGACATTGAACAGTTGGGCATCAGAAGATGGGAAGAAAAAGCCACGGACAGAATGCAGTGGAGAAATGTGGTACTCCAAGCCATGAGCCTACAAGGCTTGTAGAGCTGTTAAATATATAAAAATGACGAAATGCTTGATCAAGGGCCCCAGTTGCAAATTTTAAATAAATTTATACACTATTCAAAAGTACATTATTACATTGTAGCATTTTTGTTTCTTATATTACTACATTGTATACAACACACATAGGCAAAGGCTCTATACATTTGTGCGTAGTGCTGTTTTGGTATCCCCAGCATTTATCGAATATGCAACTAGATATTAGATAGTCATACAGTGAGTATACAATACACATCGCTGCACCAATTAACTCTTACCGAAAATTTACCATATTTTAGCCTCGATTTTAGTGCGCACAATAAATTTTAAATTTGAAGACTTCAGTACTACGAAGGAGTATTTATAACATACATATATGAAGGTAATTAATAGTTCTTTGTAAATGAATATAAAGTTTTATAAAACATCTGTTTCTAACAGTATTAATACTTTTTAACTCTTTTTGTAGATTCTGCCCTTACATAGTTATGCAGACATAAATTTGTAGCAGATAACGAAAAATACATTTTAAACATTAAAAATGAGTTACCGCCATAAATCAGGTGCTTTCAAACGAAAAGAAAAAGCTGCAAGGGAAGAAAACCAAGCAAAACCATACATATATTTATAAATATTATATAGGTATTGATTCGTATTGATATTTTGAAAATTTAAATTCTTAGGTTATAGTTTAACACATTATAATTTCGTTTTAAATTGACCTTCTTATTGGGTTATTATAACATTATTACTAACCTGAAGTTAGAAATACTTTCACATTGTTATAAAAGAACATTTTAAAATATTTGAGGTTCTCATTTTGTAGTGACATTATTTAATGTGTGGCGGCATAGTAGTACCAATGTTACAAAATAAAAAGTTACCTAAAACTCTTTTACAATAGCTTCTATTATTAAACTGTTTTCAGTATAGGAATTTTTTTTTAAATAATAAGAACATTTTTCCAAATGCTTGGATTAATTGAAAATTGTAACAATTAATTATTTTTTTTTAAATTTAAAAGTCTAAAATGAAAGTAATGATTTCCAGAGTCAAAACATGACTGAACGTCTACCTATCTAACTAAAACATGTAATTGTTATTTCAACTTTTGAACTGTGTTCATTTATATTATTTTTTGACTTGAAAATGGCCCCGAACTAGAACCGAAACGTCATCGTATACATGACAGAAATTCGATAAATAAAAATAAAATAGATATACCATCACGCCTTTTACTCATTACTGGGTGTGGCGCTGTGCCGTAGCAGATCTCGGTAAGTGATATTTCTTCACGTAAAGTGCGATTACCAGCCGTTAACTCACGGCCACCAAAGATTTTAGTGGCGGAAGAGCCACAGGGGTAAATTTAAATTGGTGAAAATTGTTTGTCAGCTGTGGGATCGAACCAGGGTTCTCAAGATCCACAGGCCGACTCGATATCACTGAGCCACCTACCCCGTTAGATGTTCTAATTAAATATTTAAATAAAGCCTATATCCAAATACTTGAAAAATTTTTCTTTTCATATTCAAAAAAAAATAATTGTGGTTTAACAAATGCATCATCAAAGTAGAAAACTCAGTTTTTATCACTGCGTATCAAATTACTTTAGGGAAAAACACTTCTTATAACAGCATGTATTTAAAAAGAAATCTCGGGTTCTGGATAGCTAATAATGATATAAATAAAAAAGATATACAGGCTTATACAGCAATGAGGCGGACATATAAAACCAATCACAGAGATTCTCCTCCTTGTATAAGACTATGTTTCTCTTTTTCTTCAAAGTCACTAGTTAATTAGAAAACTGATTGTTTTAAGAAATACATCCTGCATTTTTCAAATATAAAAAAAGTTAGTTAAAGCAGGAAAAGGAAATTTTGCCCCCTGGCCCTCATCACTAGCTATACCACTGACTTATTATAATCATGAGGCAAACATGTATCTATTCGTATGGTCTATTTGTTAAATCATTTTAGACATGCTATAAATAAAAGTAACTAAAAACGAAGACGTCATATCTTACTACGTTTATATGTAGGTACCGTAATCATATCATTACAGATTTTCTCCGTTTCTTAATATTGAGTTAAATTTGCAATGAGTTTACCGACCTCAAGCCTTCGGCATTTCAGTATTCGTTCAATATTCACCATAGGAATGGAACTGAAAATACGTACATTTAGAATAGTCAATACATATTGTAGTTTTAAATTTTAGTGTTACCAATAAAAATTTAAAAATAGTATATTACATAATGAGAATTGTAACAAGCACATTACGTGCGAGTGAAAAAGTTGAGCACGAGCCTCGGCAAGTGCAGTAATTTCACGAGCAATGTAATTGCGTTACAATTCGAGTTGTGTATTATACTTTATCTACGACCATAAATAATAATATGAACAATTACAGAATGTCCCGCGTGATGGTCGCGCGGGTTGAGGGCCTGACTCGCAACCATAAGGTCGTGGGTTCGGGTCCCGCCCGTGGCGACCATACAAAGGACATGTCGGCATATGACCTTAGTAGTTGGTCCGATATATAAATCAAAACAAAAAAAAATTACAGAATATTTGTTAGGTTATATCCGTAACATCAACTATCAAACAGCAGTGTTACCACCTAACAAATGAAAAATTTCTTGAGAACTAGTGCAGTAAACCCTTAGCAACCGTAAACAAGCATTTACTGTTCTTGCAAATTGTTTTTAATGGCCTACTTACATATATGGTCGTAGATAAATACATTTATTGCTATAATATTGTAACAAAACAGTTTTTGTTGCAATTTAATACTTAATATTTATTATGGGGTAGGTGACTCAGTGGTATCGAGTCGGTCGTGATTTGACTTCACGCGAAGAAATATATCACTTATCAAGATCTACTCCAGTAGAGAGCCACACCCAGTAATGGGTAAAAGGCGTGATGATATATTTATTTATATATTTATTGTGCAATTGTAGATATACTAATATTGCAATTATAATCACTTTTATAAAATGAGAGGAAATTTGTCTTCGCTAAGTTTTTCCCAACAAATAGACCATGGTAAGAATTGTCCAGTTTTAAATTCTCATTAAAATAATCTTAGTTTAACACTGTTCATAAATTAAAAGATCATAAATGTATATTTTGAAATATTAAATTTATAAATTGTGCCGCGGGATATGTAAATTACTGATTCCAGGAAAAATCATTATGGGAAATTCCAGGACTATTAATATTTATTAATTATAGTAATAATTGTTGCAACAAGAAATTGTTGTTCAGGAAGCGGAAAATACATAACAAGTTTTTAACATGTTTCTTAGATAACAGATAAGACAATTGTTTGATTCTTTTCTAAAGTAACTAAATTATATGCCTGAAAAAGCATCAAAAATATTTTTAACAGCGCTCGCTTTTCTCGTATAATCAAAGCCTACTCACGCTCTGAGTTCAGCGACCCAAACTTAACTTAAATATGTCAGTCTCATTTAATATGGAAATGCAAAATTGAAAACTGTTTTTGGCAACCATTATTTGTACACAAAATACAAAGTAACAGTACAGTCTGTAAAGTAAAAGTAAATAAATAAATAAATATATCAACACGCCTTTTTACCCATTACTGTTAAGTTACACTATCCAACTGTCACTTACCGATTTAAATGAAACTTGGCACACTAATACAACTCTAAAAAATATTGAACCCCTTTTTTTTATCTTCCGGAAGTTGCTTTTTAGCAACCCCTGAAAGGTGGTAAAAGCAATAATCGCAATAAATGAAATTAAATTAGACCAAAATATTATACGTCCAACATTGGTTACCCAGGGATAACCTCGAAAATAGATTCAGCGACCCCAAAAACCCCCGAGTAACTAGTTTTGACCCTAAAACTCTATTTCAGTTCAATATCGTAATTTCATCCACCCCATTCTCTTTTTAATCCCTTAAAAAGTGCATATAATCAAAATGACCCCGAAAATCGATTTTGGCGATCTCAAAAACTCCTGGGTAACCAATGTTGAACTCGTAATATTTTGGTATTATTTAATTTCATTTATGGCGAGTCTTGCTTTTACCACCTTTCAGGAGTGGTTTGTACCCCTTAAAAGCAACTTACGGAAGAAAAAAAAATAGGGGTTCAATATTTTTTTAAATTCTATTAGTGTGCCAAGTTTCATTTAAATCGGTGATTGATAGTTGGGTAGTTTTATTTGTGAATGTGGCACTCTGCCGTAGCAGATCTCGATACCACTGAGCCACTTACCGAAAAGAACCGTTAAAACTTATTTTCAATCAAATGTATTACCAACTGAAGTGAAGTCCGGAAAATATGTAAATTAAAAAGTATTTTTGTTTAAATCTACAAAGTATATCAAATTTGACCAATAATAATGAGTAACATAGATATCGCAGGAAACAGCAAAATGTTTATAAATTTTGTTTCTTTGAACAGCATTTTATTGAATTTTGCTTTCATAAGAAAATCATTACGAAACCTAATTAGGTTTCATAACGAGCATTTTTAGTGTCACTGGTTTAATAGTACATTTATTTATAATTATGTTACTCATGGAATAAAAGTATGAACACTGTCTACAAATAATCGTTTATTAATTAGTTATTATGTAGGTACCTGGTGTAATGCCTTATTTTTTTTTAATTAAATGTACTATTAAACCAGTGACACTAAAATTATTCGCTAGAAATGAAATACCTTAATTTATGAAAATTTCAAAAAAAAAAATTTTGTTATATGATTAGTATTTCAAATAATATATGTCATTAAAGTTTCGTGCAGAGGTATAGAAACACCTTATATGAGGTGGGCAGTAAAAACGTTTAATAATTTACGTATTTCTGTTCATTGTATAAACTATGATTTTATTTTAATTTTGTTATTATATAAAGATGATAAATAAGATAACAAAATGTGTATTAAGTGTAAATATTTTCTAATAATTATTATCAAATGTTTTTGTTACGAATGATTTAATTTACATGCTATTTTGACCTTTATTTGCGCGCTTGTTTTCAAGATAAAATGTGTCACTAATATTAGCAATATTTCTCTTTCAACATAATTGCGAAAACACATATTGTAATATATTTTATATTAAATTTGCAAAAAACTAAATTATGTAATACTTGTGTCGCTTATCCAAGCATTGAAACTAATTTTTCCAATAATTTAAAGCAGTTTCATTTTGCTTTTGCAGACTGTCTACTCAGCATTACTGCGTTGTTGGTTGCGGAAAATGTTTCTTGCGACCTTGCGGTAAATTGAAAACATTATTCACTGTGGAAAACGAAATACTTTTTCTAATCGTTTCGTTTCCGTCTCTCGTAGTTTGATGAAATTTTCGCGGTTGCGTGTGTACCACAGAAATTTGTAAGCGAAAGTGAAAAATTTATTCTTTTTGCGTTTTAGTTTTAAGACGTCAGAATCCGGAAGTCAAGTATTTACTTCCGGATGTGGTGAGATCACAAGGCTGAGAAAAAATATAGTTTTATGGTTTGATTCAGAAGTTTTATCATTGTTTTGTTGTTTTGCAATAGGAGATTTTTCCTTTTGCGACGTTTGAAATCAGAGTTTTGTAATTTTTTTTCGATGAGTTTTTGCTAAATTCTATTAAATATATCATGGTTTATTTTGAATTTTTTCTTAATACTAGAATTCGATTGGACATTGAACAGCCTAACTTTATTAGATTAATTATGATTTAGTTTTTTTCTAGAAAGAACAAAATTATAGAATGACTTTTTTGTATTAAGTGAGAGTTCTAAGTTGTTGTTGTAGTTATTGAGGTGCAAGTACTTTTGTCGGGCCTGTCTGTATGTGGGTAGCAGGGGCGTAATCAGAACATTTTTTCACAGTGGGCTAAAGACGATTTCAAAAAAGTATAGGTAGTCACCAATCACGACGTTGGTTATTATTATTTTTTAATAAAACAAAAAATAACAAAATTTTCCTACCACAACGCGGAAAATTATTCTACACTCAAGTATCAACAGAATAACATGATTGGTTTCGGTTGTCATAAATGCAAAAAAATATATAGTAAGACAATAATACTATTTGAGAAGAATGAAGAAAGATCTAAAACTAATTTCTTGTAGTGTAAAATGCTAAATTATCGTAGAAAATATAGTATGTAATTTACGTAACTTGTATACTATTGTATAACAGGTGAAATATAGACATTATGTATTTCATTTATTAGTTTTCATTTTGTTAGAAGCGTGGTCTGTAACTAAAACATCTAACAATAATAGATGTCACTCAATAACAAAAGAAAATTACGGTGTTAAAATGGTCTCAAATTTTAAGGGTATATACATTTAGATATCATAATTCGCAAAATTAAGGGCATGGTTCTTGAAGTGAAAATTTTTAGAGCCACGAGAAATCTTCAATAATTTTTTTTTTTATTCGCAAAAAATTTTGCATCATATTTAAAGGCAACATTTTGTTAGCCACTGGTTGATAGCTATTTGTAATAATTTTATTTAAATTTTCTTACAAGTAATTGTTTACACAACACCAAATAAATGTCTGATGTTGTGTAATTAATAATTTAATTTTGTTAAATTTCAGCAGGTCAAGCAATAAAATACATTAATCCAGTGGCCCTAAAAATGTTCATTTCAAGTAAATCATCCTTTTTTAAGAAATTATATTTGCCAGGAACAAATTAAATAAATAAATATATCATCACGCCTTTATCCATTACTGAATGTGGCATTCTGCCGTAGCAGATCTCGTTAAGTGATATATTTCTTTGCGTGAAGTGCGGTTACTAGCCGTCAAATCACCTCTTCCAACGACGTTAGTAGAGGGGAAGCCTTGTTTGTTGTATTTGGTTGCAAGGTTTTTATGTTTATTATTTATTATTGCTAGCTTATTTGTTAACAGAAATCGTTTAATAATTAAACACCCATTTTAATTTACATTCGTCTTCTATGCATGATTTGATATTTTTACACACGATTTATTTAATGTAACACTTCACACACAATCATTTGTTTAATGTGTTTATTTTAGTATGTGATTAAAATTTATTTAGATAGAAAATTCCGTGATAGTAGACTACTAATAACCAGATCCATTGAATATCCGGTAGCCGAGTATTATTTTTGTAGAAATGATTATCTAATCTAGCTATCTCAATCGCAGATGATTTTAATTTGAAAATTTGGTTGTTTACGTAAAGTGCAAAATATCGTAGGACTTACAAGAACATTTTTAGAGGTCAACTTAATTACTTTCAATTCTGTAACATGTACTTAATTTACATTTCAATACAAATTGTGACTACAAATAAAAATAGTAAACCAATAAATTTGGTTTTATTTATAAATTTCATCCTGACATCAACAAGTGTTGAATTCGTAAACACGTACTCTTAAGTCATCAGTAATCTTAGCGTGTGTCATTTTCTTTTTCACAAACAAACTACGAGCAAGTTACGAGTATCGAGTATGTTATTGCAAGGCTTCTTAAAGAGTACATTGACTTGTTTCATTTAATGCAATTCATTCCATTTTTGTAATCCAATTTTTCCTCTTTAATAATTATGTATTCCAAATTACGTGTGGGTCAAATACTTATTTAAAAGCGCATAAATTTAATTGTTCTATTGTTTCGCTCCTACACATCTGTTTCGCCATAAATTGGATGACATGTTATCTAAAATGCAAAAATACTACTTGAGATTAAATTGACAAATATATTGAATAGTTTTTAGCGGTGCGTAAATCAATGTTATCTGTTGATAGTTTGATCGAAGTGCGAGTGCAGTCATATGGTTAAGGTTAGTTATGTTTTGATTGCGAACGTGCTATGTCGCGAATCGTTCCTAATGTTGAGTTCCCGTATGCGGAACTTTCAAATAGTGAAATTGTTTACCGGGATTATTACTGGACCTGTTGCAGGTATTTTGTGTCTTTACTTTGATATAAGATTTGTTTTAATTCCTGTTAAGTTACTGTAAAAACACATCAAATTTCATTAGTTTTGTGATAGCTCGCGCCATTTTCCAGATATTTTGGTTTAAAGTATTACATTAGTTTCAATACAAAATGTACTCTATATTCTAATAGATATTTAGTATTTATATATAAAAATACTTCTGCCAAGCGGCATGCCTCTAACCAAAATCTTAAGTAATTTGATATTTCACGTAAAATTGTATATTAATAAATATGATTTTCTAAGCAACAAATAGATTCAAACATTCATACAATTCTAAATTAATTAAATATAACTATAAATAAATAAATATATCATCACGTCTTTTACCCATTACTGAGTGTGGCATTCTGCCTAAGCAGATCTCGATAAGTGAGTACCAGCTGTCAAATCACGCCCCCAAAGATTTTAGTGGAGGGGGAGCCACAGGGGTAGATTTAAATTGGTGAAAATTTTTTGTATTTTTTTATAAACACAAGCTAAACCATAGATTTTCTGCACATTTTGTGTTTTTTAAAAACAGGTTGTGATGTAATAATAATGTAGTAAAAATTTGTCAATATATGGTGTTTGTCGGCTGTGGGGGTCGAACCAGGGTTCTCAAGATCCACAGGCCGTCTCGAAACCACTGAGCCACTTACCCCATAAACTAATAATGTAACTCAACTTAATATTTAATTAGATTCTGTATTTTATTCGGATATCGAGTCGGCGTGTCAGAATTGAGAATCCGGGATCGATTCCCACAAGCGACAAACAATTTTCACCACGTTAAAGCTACCTCTGTGGCTCCTCCTCTACTAACATTTTTGTGGGCCGTGATTTGACGGCTGGTGTCCGCACTTCACGCGAATAATTATATCAGTTACCGAGATTTGCTACGGTCGAATGCCATACCCAGTAATGGGTAAAAGGCGTGATGATATATTTATTTTTAACATAACGAATGGAAAGTTAGTTAATTTTTTAATATTTATTTATTTGGTAATCTGTATAACAGGAACTTATGAAAATCTGTGTAAATCTATAAGTTTTGTAGATCCGCAAATATTATGACTATGAAATACTTTCTATTTTTCAACAAATATTGATGTGATTTGGTTCATTATTTACATATTTACGGATCTATAAACTTATATATTTATCACAGAATTTCATCATTAAACAAAAGTATAGCACAGGGAGTTAACAGCTTATACTGGAATCGGAACCATTCAGTCCCAATCGTATTTTTTTTATATATAAATAGAAGGCAGCGAGATTTGAACCCACGACCTCTTGCTGTTAATAAAGAAACACAAGCTAAACCATAGATTTTCTGCACATTTTGTGTTTTTTTAAAACTGATTGTAATCTAATAATAATGTAGTAAAATTTTTTCAATATATGGTGGTACTCAGTGATATATTTTTGTAAGTGAAGTGCGGTTACCAGATGTCAAATTACGGTCCCAAAAATATATTAGGACAGAGAAAGATACAGTGATAATTAATTATTTGCTGTAGATATTGAGCTCGGTTTTCATTTATCATGGAGGCATAGTAAGTGATAATTGTCTATTTTTATTAAAGTAAACAGTTTTTCTTGAAAAAAAATTGAATTATTCTGATTTTAGAAATAAATGCTGCAATTAAAAGTGTTAGAGATTTAAATTCTGCGTCTAGCACATTAAGAATTATTTTATTAGCCTTTTGTATAAGCGAGATATGTAAATTTAAAAATTATATATTTTTTGTTTTTTTATTAAGTTTACTATGGATTAGAACAAAAAATAAGAAAAAAATAAAAATTTAATGTCAGATATATGCAATTAAAAAAATATCTATAGTTTAATACGCGTACAAGGAAGTCATGTGGTGTCCACATCAGATTTTTTAAATATAATTTAATATAGTTACTAGCAAATCACTTATGAAAAATTATTAACAAGTAAAAATGTATTTAATGTACTAGCTACTATTTATTTATTTATTAATTATGTTACGCTGTACAACCGGAACTTAATCCCAATTACAGTACAGGGTCCGCACTCACCGAGCCGCAGTATACTAGTTCATATATTTTTTTTAGCTTGAGTGCGATTCGAACTCGGGATCTCCGGATTCGAATTCCGTATCGCTATCCACACCACCGTACTGACGGGCAAATTATATAGAAAATATTTCATAGGCACATTAATCAAATAAGACTAGATGAGCTGCTAACATTATTTTAATATTTCAATTGTAGTTTACAAAAATATATGATAAGTAATTAAATATGGTATGAAGTATAAAGATGACAAAAGTACTAAATAATAATATGAAATTTGAAAAACTAACAAAAAACCCCAAATGTATAAACAATATTATTTTTTATTTGTTTATTTAAAAATTCTAAAGACAGGTCTTCCCATCTATGTACTGTTGACGTAATAAAAAATATCTTATAAAAAGATGGCATTCACTATAATTTTTACAATTTGTTTTATGATTTTGAACTGGAAAGACCGGTCCTGACATCAATAAAGTTAATTAACTTTTTTGAAAAAAATATAAATAAATTGTTGTTTATTCGTTTAACTATATTTTTTCTAATAAATTTTTCATTAAATAACAACTTTATTCAGTGTCGACAATGAATAATAAAACATAAAGATTTAATTGATTTCAATCCCATGAAATATATTTTTTTGCATTATATTAAAAAATTCTTATTATCTAAGAAAACAAGTAAAAAGCAAGCAAATTAATTATTATAACTTGTTATTTTCAATGTTTAACTTGCATAATTACTGTTATTTTATCTAAAAATTAGTTTTACGCAAGTTTAATTACTTATAAAAATCAAAACATGTAATTTATAATAAGTATTTATTAAATTATAGGTTAATTTAAAATTTGTTTTCAAATTTAAAATAAATCCTTCTTTGTCTGTCGCACAGAAATATATAAAATAAATATATCATCATGTCTTTTACCATTATTGAGTGTGATAGATCTTGGAAGGTGATATATTTTTGCACGTCAAGTACAATTACCAGCCCAAAGATGTTAGTAAAGGGACATTTTTTTTTATTATGGTGAAAATTTGTTCTCGATTGTGAAAATCAAACTTGAGTTTTCAAATCCTCACTTGCCATCCGTTGCCACTGACCTTTCTATATCATACAATAATTATTTGTGTATTAAGAGCGTAATGTGATTCTTTGTTACTCGAGCACGGTAATTGCAGCGCGAGCCGAAGGCGAGAACTGCAATAGTGTAAGAGGAACAAAGAATCACATTACGCTCTTAATACACAAATAATTTACGATTGCATCTTAAAATTATTAAAAAAACATAGATACTGAAAACAAATTCGTTCTGACAACTGTCAATATGACAAGTTTCTGTTTTGTTTCTATCCCTGGTAACTATTGAAATAAGCGCGTATTTAATATTTTTTTTCGCACGTTGCCATTGGATGACAAATGAGAGCGTAATTGTCAACTTTTCATAGCAATCGTAGAAAAAAATATTTTGTATTTTGCATTTTTTTAATGATAAAATTGTATAAAATGTTGTTTTTCTAACACTAAATATTATGTTTGCTTGCAGGAATCCAACATGGTGGAAACGGCGGACCAGCATGGAACGCAGTCTGACCCTGGTGACGGCCATCGTCGTCCTAGTTGGTCTGGCTCTCTGCATCGCCCTGGCTACTGTACTCGTTTCCATGCGCAGGGAACAAGCACCAGGTCAGTGTCATCCGAACGCTGTTACACATTATTAGAATATATTTTCCGTAACAGTTATTAACTTATGATTTAATTCAGCGGACCATCAATTTAACAAATTTTATATTCATCCTACCCTACTAGGGAAGTTGCACTTTTAAAAAAATTATTTTAATTTAATTCACAATAAAATAATGTTTTTGTTAACACTTGTTTTCAATAACTAAAAAGAATCGCGGTAAAAATATTCCTCCCCGGCAATATACAAGGTGATTCAGGAGAAATAGTAAATATTTTAGGCAATGATGTGTCCAATACTCCCCGCTTCACAAAAAATAAGGATATGCAAATGACTTATTGATTGTTTGCAATAATTAAATAAGTTGATGTTCCACTATTCCGCCACGGACTTGTACTTTCGAACTCTTTTGATAATAGAGTAAATTCGATGATCGACTGTTTAAATAATGAAGAAACTTAGATAATTGGAATATCAGTCTAATTTATTTTAAAATTATTACAATTCAAATGTTTCGGTGATAACCAACGCCTTCTTCAGGGATATGTAACGTCTAATAATTGACATACTACTTGTACTAGATTTAAAACTGTGATCATGATTGTTTGTAATGTTCTTTTTAATGTGTTTTATAGTTAGTTGTTAGAGTTGTTGTAACTTTAAACATTTTTGACTATTTATTATTTTAAATTGTGACTAATTATGTTCAGTTTTTTTAAACAATTTGTTTATGTCAATTATTAGACGTTACATATCCCTGAAGAAGGCGATCGGTATCACCGAGACGTTGGAATTGTAACAATTTTAAAATAAATTAGACTGATATTCCAATTATCTAAGTTTCTTCTTTTGATAATAATACTATGTGTAGCTCTTCTGAAGTCGTCTCGGCATATTTTTATGGGCAGCACTATTCATACTGCGATCGATTAATTCGTCTCTTGTATTTACTTCTTCTTTGTAGATATCACTCTATCCATCCCCATAAACAAAAATCTAAACAGTAAAGGTTGTTGGCCAGTTAACGTGACCATTTCGGCCGAGCCATTTTTCGGATAGGTTGCTTCAAACAATTGTATCATCGTAGCCATTGAGAATTGAACACCTGTTTATATAAACCTTTTTTTATTTAATATAATACCATCTCCTACAAATATTTACTTTTCCACTTGCAACTATCAAAAATTACTTTTTCTACGATTGCTATGAAAAGTTGACAATTACGCTCTCATTTATCATCGTAAAGTTGACGTTTTCTGTGGAACAATCGAAAAATATCTTTTTTGCGCGTCTCTAATGGCAACGCGCGAAAAAGACGTTAAATGCGCGCGTTTCCAATGGCAACGCGCGAAAAAGATATTAAATGCGCGCTTATTTCAATAGTTACCAGGGATACAAACAAATTAGAAATTTGTCATATTGCCAGTTGACAGAACGAATTTATTTTCAGTACGCATACGTTTTTTAATAATTTGAAGATGCAATCGTAGAAAAAATTATGTGTGTATCACGATCTTAAAGTGTCTTTGTTCCTCTTACACTATTGCTTGCGCTGCAATTACCGTGCTCGAGTAACAAAGAATCACTTTACGCTCTTAATACACAAATAACTATTCTTGCAACCACACAGAAAAGTAGTTCTTTCTGATCACTTTTTAGATCCGAAAATTCGTCTTTACTGATCCAGATCGGAAAGAAGGATCGGTAAAGTTCCCTAAATTACAAAAAGAGATAAAAAATTAATGTTTCTATGGGGATCAGCCTATTTATTTTGCGCAAATATCTTTTATTCTCAAGTTTCCAAAGCTCGACTACGACTCGCTCAGGTCTTGTTTTGCAAATAATAATTAAAAATATTCTGATAACTAAACATTTTTAAATGTCAATTGTACAAAATTCATAATAAGTATTATCGGATGTATATGGAAATATTAATTTCCAAAATCATACTCAACCCATAGGAAACACTTACTACCCTTAATACTTAATAACTATCTGTCCAATGTATAAAACCATACAGCTAAAGCCCTAATACCCATATAATTTTAGTGAATAAATTGTAATTGACGACTGAAATGAGTTTTGTTAGCGCTTTGTGTGACATCACAAGACAGATATACAGGGTGTAACATGAAAACCTGGCCATAGGCGTTTAACATGGGAAATCAGTTTTTCCTGGCGCAAAAGTGGCCAATTGATTTTAGACAAAAATGCTTGAAATAAAAGTTGTAGAGCTTAAAATTATGGATCTAAATCAGTTTTCAGATTTTATTTTGCACGTTTTGTAAGCGAAATAATCGCATTAATATTTTATAAGAATTTCTACTTTATAGTGATAGCCATGGAATTGAGACAAAATGATAAACAAATGTATGACGTTTTAACTGTCAGAAAAGTTTAGTTTTAAATGGATTTGTGATTTATTTAAGTAACAACGGTGATTGTTGTTATATCATTATTGAAAATGGATAATTTTATTTTATAATTTTTTAATATTTATTATAATAAATAATAGAATTTTTACGCAAATAATTATTTTATTTATTTAGAAATAATATTAAATTACAAAAGGGTTATTATCCATTTTCAATAATGATATAACAACAATCACCTTTGTCACTTAAATAAATCACAAATCCTTTTCAAACTAAACTTTTCTGACAGTTAAAACGTCATACATTTGTTTATCATTTTGTCTCAATTCCATGGCTATCACTATAAAGTAGAAATTCTTATAAAATATTAATGCGATTATTTCGCTTACAAAACGTGCAAAATAAAATCTGAAAACTGATTTAGATCCATAATTTCAAGCTCTACAACTTTTATTTCAAGCATTTTTGTCTAAAATCAATTGGCCACTTTTGCACAAGGAAAAACTGATTTCCCATGTTAAACGCCTATGGCCAGGTTTTCATGTTACACCCGGTATAAACGTAGACAGTATTTATTTTCGACTAATTTAAATATAATTGTTAATTCGTAGTACTTAAGTAAAAAGAATAATGTTGTTTTCAGAGCTGATGCCAGCCACACAAGTCGCTCTCACCGGCAGCAGTTCCGCAGCTGGTATACCAGTAACTGTGCACGACGAAGATATCTGTTTAACACCAGGCTGCGTCCACAGTGCTTCTAAACTTCTGAAAGACATGAACCGGAAAGCTGAACCTTGCGATGACTTCTACGAGTTCACCTGCGGGAACTTTGTCAAAGACACAAATATACCAGATGATAAGAGCAGTGTCACTTCGTTTAGTGTCATCAGTGATCAATTGCAAGAACAGCTAAGGAGTATGATTGAAGAAGACATACAGCCCAATGAACCAAAACCGTTTGTCTTAGCGAAGAAATTATATAAAGCTTGCATGAACAAAAGTAACATATTTTTTAAGATAGGTAATGGAAAGACAAGTAACTTATTTTCTGTTTTATTTTAGCGTCAATTGAGAAGAGAGGCTTGGATCCAATGCGTGAAATTCTTAAACAACTAGGAGGGTGGCCTGTCTTGGAAGGAGATAAATGGAAAGATGGTGATTTTGATTGGAAAGAATCAGTCTACAAATTTCGTAAAGTTGGATACAGTGTCGATTACTTCATAGATTTCTCTGTTGGAATCGATTATAAGAACTCTACCAGACGAATTATTGATGTAACTATCAACAAATTTACAATTTTATTCCAATTTTAATTTAAATATATTATAGCTCGATCAAGCACAACTGGGTCTTAGAAGAGAATATTTAATCAAGGGTGTTAAAGACAAACTAGTCAACGCTTACTATGAGTACATGGTTGATGTTGCTGTTATTTTCGGTGCGAATAGAAAAAATGCAGAAAAAGAACTTATGGAATCACTTCAATTTGAAATAGAACTAGCGAATGTAAGTAACTTATTATACCGGGTGGAACATCATACCTGTGTACATAGGCGATTAACATGAAAAAACAGTTTTTCCGTGCGCATTGCTCCCCAAATTATTTTAGCCAAAAATGCTTCAAATAAATGTTGTAGAGCATAAAATTTTGCATCTAAATCAATAAACAGAATTACATTTACATGCGTTGTAACGACAGAAATTAAATAAAGAAATATTAAAAATTACGTTGAAAATATCAAATAGCCATGGAAGTGAAACAAAAATAGATAAATGCTTGACGTTTTTCTGTCTATTTGATATTTTACCCCCGACAAATTAATCATTCAATAAAATTCATACAAAAAACTCCATACCTATGATTACAATTTAATAATAAATAAACAATTGTACATTTCAATGAAACGTTTATTTCTTATAGGGTTGGTCATGTAAAAAGTATAACCTATCTATTATAATTCAAATATCAAACAATAATTCTCTCAATAAAGTAATCACTACAATTTATTATTACAATAAATATTCAAATAAACCTCCATTTTCAGCCAAGCAATAACCAAGTCTATTGTAGAAGGAATGTCGTACATTAGCGAGCTGCCTATTTGTGATTAAGGCGCACTTATCCACGATAGCTTCTCTCAAAGAATTAATATTTGGATGGCGTTGCTTATAAATTATACATTTAAGATGACCCCATAAAAAAAATCGCTAGGTGTTAAATCAGGAAATCTGTCAAACGTCAAGCATCTATCTATTTTTGTTTCACTTCCATGGCTATTTGATATTTTCAACGTAATTTTTAATATTTTTTTATTTAATTTCTGTCGTTATAACGCATGTAAATGTAATTCTGTTTATTGATTTAGATGTAGAATTTTATGCTCTACAACATTTATTTAAGGCATTTTTGGCTAAAATAGTTTGGGGAGCAATGCGCACAGAAAAACTGTTTTTTCATGTTAATCGCCTATGTACACAGGTATGATGTTCCACCCGGTATTTATTTACCAGTACAATTTATCAATTTGTTTTTTCTTTAGATTTCATTGCCATTAGAAAAACGAAGAAACGCAACTTTATTATACAATCCCATGACGATAGCAGATATGCAAATAAAACACCCCACAATTCCTTGGTTGGAGTATCTCAATAAACTACTGCCACCGTCGATTCAAATCACCAATGAAGAAATTATAGTGAATAGCGTACCGTCCTTCATTACAAGTGTTGAAAATCTTCTGCAGCAGACACCAAAGAGAACCCTTGGAAACTATGTTGCATGGAGAGCTGTCACATCGTCTGTAAGTTACTTAACAGAACAACTGAGGAAGAGACAACTAGAATATGGATCAGTTTTGAATGGCAGGACTGAAAGAGAGGCTAGGTAATATAATTAATTGATATGATGATTGATAATTATACAGGGTGTCTGGGAAGACGAAGCCCCCCCCCCTCTTAACTTTTTTATTATAAGAAATAGAAAAAAATTCTTCATATGAAAGTTTTACTATATTAAATATACTATTTTATGACACACATAGAAATTTTTTATAAAGTCAGGTTTACATGATACGACTATTAACTTTTATTTTTCAAATGGGAACTTTATTTTATTTTATTAAAATAAAAACCTCCATTTTTTTCTTTTTTCAACGATGTATTACTTGTCGTAAATGTATATGAAAAAATTCGAAATAAATAAGGTAATTGAGAAATATCAGAAATTATTTTTATTCAATTATTCTAGGTGGCTATGCGAAATGAAACAAATTGTAACAATGTAAAATGAATGACAACAATGCAAATATTTATTTGTTACTTGTTTCACGTGTTTTGTCATTCATTTTACCTTGTTACATTGTGTCCTAGAATAGGCGTATAAAAATAATTTCTGATATTTATCAATTATCTTATTTCTCTAGATTTTTTTCATATACATTTATGACAAGTAATACATCGTTGGAAAGAGAAAAAAATGGCGGTTTTTACTTTAATAAAATAATTCTAGGTTCACATTTGAAAAATAAAAGTTGATAGTCGTATCATGTAAACCTGACTTTATAAAAAATATCTATATGTGTCATAAAATAGTATATTTAATATACTAAAACTTTCGTATGAAGAAAATTTTTCTATTTCTTATAATAAAAAAGTTAAGGGGAGGTTCGTCTTCACAGACATTTTGTATAATAAAGGTCACAAATTCAAAAGAAACTTGTTCGCTTGTTGTCTGTAATATTGTATATCTAAGATGTATGCTTCTTGTTTCAGGTGGAAAGAATGTATAGACGTGACGTCTGGTAGTATGGCTCTCTCAACTGGAGCTCTCTATGTACGAAGATATTTTAATGAAGAATCAAAGAAGACAGCAATGGAGATGGTTGGAGATATTAGAGTAGAGTTTAAACAAATTTTGGAGAATCTAGATTGGATGGACGATGAAACAAAGAAGAGTGCTTTAGATAAAGCTGCTTCCATGGCCACCCATATAGGTTATCCAGATGAGCTTTTGGATAACAAGAAACTTGAAGATTTCTACCAAGACGTAAGCAATAACATTTGTCACAAAAATTCTCATCCTTATTGTTTATTTTATTTTCAAGTTACATTTATGTTTATGATATTCTCAGTTTTATTTTTTATCTTCTATTAAAATCTAGTGAAAATTAGGCGTTATATTTAGTTATTTTAAGTTAAAAATTATTCTAGCTGGAACTTGTCGACGAAAGCTATCTTGATTCGGTGCTCAGTCTAACGTTATTCAGCACCAACTGGTCATTCAACCGATTGCGCATACCTGTCAACAAGACCGACTGGGTGACGCACGGTCGTCCGGCCATCGTGAACGCTTTTTACTCCTCCATCGAGAATAGCATACGTAAGTGTTAGTCTTTTTACCTTAGCTATAGTATGCGTTTTATGTTATATAGCTGCACATCGAACCGGCCTGGTTTCTTGAGGCCTACCTCAACTGCTCGCTGTTCTACTGGGACGTGATGAGCATGCAGCTCCGAGACCCAGTTAATAAAACTGACTGGCGAGCTCATGGTTCACCTACCACTGTTAACGCGTACTACGCGGATTATGAGAATAGTATTCGTAAGTTGGGTGTCGTGTCGTTTTGTGATCGACTCGCATGCTCAACTGCACTTACTAGCATGCTTTTAGCAAAGTTGTTTAGATTAGATTTTATTACGAATATTTTTTTTTCATCATTTGTGTTTTTTATTTGTCAATGTTTTATGTTTAAATTACGCAATATGCACTAAAATTTGATTATTTTATGTTTTCACAGAGTTTCCGGCTGGCATCTTACAAGGAACATTCTTTGCCAGCGATCGTCCGAAGTACATGAACTACGGAGCTATTGGTTTTGTCATCGGTCACGAGATTACTCACGGATTTGATGATCAAGGAAGACAGTTCGACAAAGATGGAAATCTAGTTGATTGGTGGGCAACTCCTACTAAAGAGTCCTTCTTAAAGAAAGCTCAATGCATCATCGACCAGTATGGAAATTACACAGTTGCAGACATTAATATGAATGTAAGTAATAACAAATATTGATGAAGGATAGGAAATTATATGATTGATTATTTCAGCTCAATGGAATCAACACACAAGGTGAAAACATCGCAGACAACGGTGGCATCAAAGAAGCCTACAACGCATACCTCAAGTGGATAGACCGAAATGGGAAAGAACAAAGACTCCCGGGACTTGATCTCACACCACAACAGTTGTTCTGGGTGAGCGCGGCGAACACCTGGTGCTCCAAATACCGGCCCGAAACATTGAAACTTCGCGTCACCACCGGTTTCCACTCTCCGGGTCAGTTCCGCGTCCTTGGCCCAATGAGCAATCAAGAAGAGTTCTCCAAGGACTTCAATTGCCCGCTAGGGTCAAAAATGAATCCGCTGCACAAGTGTAAAGTGTGGTGAGCTGTCGTGACAGACCTTTAAACACAAGCTGCTGCTACGCTGTTCTCACATAGAGTTGGTTTGTGATTGGTTGCAAGTACAAAGTGTTTGATAGTTGTTTGTGAGAACAGCAAGCAAAGGTATATTTTTTTTTTATTAAAGTGCAAAATAGAGCAACTATAGATCTGGAAAGATCTCTTTTATTACTAGTTGAAAGTATTTTATTATTTATGTAGTTTTATCAATAAAATAATCTTTGTATACATACATATCTTATACACCTACATATAAACATACAGATGAATAAAATCATGCTCTTAATTATTGTATTGTTATGTCTTCTGTATATTTGTATTAATATGTGGGAAATAAATTGTATGATTTTTTAAATCTATCTACTAAATTTTACAATATATAGGTCCATTACAAGGGCAGGAAATACGAGCTCCAATTTTGTACATACTAAAAGAGCAATTAACAGGTTGAATATAACAAAAATAATTCTATATATACAAAAAAAACCTAACTCATAGTATAAACATTATGGGTTTAGATTTTATTGGTCAAATTCTTAAATTATTTGCAGCCCACTATACTTGTAAAAATTCAAATTTGAGATTGACAAGCACGCTTCGGTTGCTTTGTCGTATATTCGTAGCTACTCTTTGACAAAGACTTAGGTAAGATTGAGTAGGTAGAAAGAACAAAGAAACCATCATTGAAAACTACCCGACGAACAAGAAATGTATGAATGTACTGCTGCGTAATATGTGTTTCTATTTCAGGTTCTTCCTAACTCTCGACCGATATCTTATCGTGGGTTTGATTTATAGTGTTATACTATAAGATCAACTTCACGAGTCAATATCGTGTCTTTTAGCTCTACGTACCTTTAATTTTAGTTAGTTAGTTTCTGCCTTATTAGGTGGCCTTCCTAACTATGTAGTTCTTTTCGTGGGGTTGATTTATTACTATAAATCAATTTTACGAATCGAAATTGTGTAGATCGATATCTATCGTAAATAAAATAAATATATCATCACGCCTTTTACCCATTACTGGGTGTGACACTCTGCCTAAGCAGATCTCGGTAAGTAATATATTTTTTCGCGTGAAGTGTGGTTCCCAGCCGTCAAATTACGGCTCCCAAAGATATTAGTGGAGGCGGAGCCACAGGGGTAAATTTAAATTGGTGAAAATTGTTTGTCGGCTGTGGGGATCGAACCAGGGTTCTCAAGATTGATTGGGTTGATTTATTACTATAAATCAATTTTACGAATTGATCGGTATCTATCGTGGATTTGATGTATAATTGTCCACCACAAAATGCTGGCCCTCAGTGGGACCCAACATACATACTGTAAGCGTTTCGCGGCGGGGTTGTTTTTGCTACTTTGACAAGCACACTTCGGTTGGTTTGTCGTAGATTCTTAGCTAGTCTTTGACAAAAACTTAGGTAAGATAGGGTAGGTAGGGAGAACAAGGACACCATCATTGAAAACTACTCGAAGAACAAGGAGTGTATGAATGTACTGATTTAAATTCAGAGTTTCTGTTTCAGGGTCATCATTCATCAAGATATCTTCATGTATGTTTCCTCGTTGAAATGCCGCCAAAAAGTATCAGGCGACAGAGCTCCTCAACATTCTGCTGCCCGGATACAAAACGGCATATTTTGCTAATGTAAATTCATCATTGAAATGCCGCCAAAAAGTATCAGGCGAGAGAGCTCCTCAACATTCTGCTGCCCGGATACAAAACGGCATATTCCAGCGTCGGTCCCAAGTGCTCTGTTGGTGTGAGTCTTTGTATGTATTGGTCGAAATTTTTTGAGGTACTCCTAAATATTTTGTTCTCCTGATACAAAATTTGTCATTTTAGCGTGGTTTCTTTTCGAAAAATCGCAGTTCTACATCAACACAGAGACATTGTACGCCGTTTTACTTTTTATTCGATACTTTTTCCTATACTTTAATTCATGGCACATATCCATAAATCAATTTAAGATATCTACAGCCCGGCAGCTATCAAACATGCGCCGTAATTTTTACGAAAGACTTGGGTTTTGCTTAGCGAACAATGGAGATGTGTTTGATGATATGCTCTAGACTAGAATATGTATTTATTATGTCCATTATAGTATAATTTTATTATAAAAAACTGTTTATTTCAACGCAATTTTCGACATTTTCATATTTAATTTCTGTCGTTACAAAGCACGTAAAAGTAATTCTGTTTATTGATTTAGATGCAGAATTTGATGCCCTAAAACTTTTTTTTGACGCGTTTTTGCTTAATATAATTAGGGAAGCAAGAAATTGCAAAAAAAACTGATTTCCCATGTTAAAGTCCTATGACCGGCTGAGCGAGTCACCATCCTTTATATAACGCTATTTTGTTCGTAATTATTGTTAATTGTGATGTAATACTTTGTCTTTATGTTCATAGAGCGTCCGCGGCCTTGGAATCGTCTCTGCAACCCAGCAGAGTCCCTCAGATCCAGCACCGTCCCCCGGAGCCGACATCAGCTGTCACTCACATCAACTAGAAGATCCCCCCCAAAAATAAAATAATATTTACTATGTATTGTATTAAATTGTACTTGTAATGTAAATGTTTGTCTTGTACACTATTAAAATGCTAATAAATGAATTGAAAATAAATTATATTCTTTTATTTCTAATATCCTTTTCTACACATTAATACTTCACAAATAAAATGATAGTTTAAAGATGACAAAAATAAATCTAAGATGGCCTGAAGTGCTATTCAAAATATGACTGCTCTTCTACATCGTGTAAATTGATTGCGACTATTTCGTTTTTCGGACATTAAACTGTGAGAACGATGACGTCATTTTTTCGCTATTCCGCACTCGGCGGATTTTACATAATTGGCTTAATTGGCCGCCATTTTCCTTTGCACCGAATTAAGAGCAGTCTCATGTCACCCCCAAAAACGACCGAAATTCACAAAAAATCTGAAAATTTTATTAATTTAATTAATTTAATTTTAATTTGTTTTTGTGAATTTCGGTCGTTTTTGGGAGTGACATGAGACTGCTCTTAATTCGGTGCAAAGGAAAATGGCGGCCAATTAAGCCAATTAAGTAAAATCCGCCGAGTGCGGAATAGCTGAAAAATGACGTCATCGTTCTCACAGTTTAATGTCCGAAAAACAAAGTAGTCACAACCAATGCTGCATTTACACGAAGTAGAAGAGCAGTCATATTTTGAACAGCACATCAGGCCAGCTTAGATTTATTTTTATTTAACTTGTATACACGAAATAAAAGAATATAATTTATTTTCAATTCATTTATTGGCATTTTAATAGTGTACAAGACAAACATTTATATTACAAGTACAATTTAATACAATACATAGTAAATATTATTTTATTTTTGGGGGGGATCTTCTAGTTGATGTGACTGACAGCTGATGTCGGCTCCGGGGGACGGTGCTGGATCTGAGGGACTCTGCTGGGTTGCAGAGACGATTCCAAGGCCGCGGACGCTCTATGAACATAAAGACAAAGTATTACATCACAATTAACAATAATTACGAACAAAATAGCGTTATATCAAAGAGCATAAATTACATATATGTAATGTATGCTCTTTGGTTATATACAGGATGGTGACTCGCTCAGCCGGTCATAGGACTTTAACATGGGAAATCAGTTTTTTGCAATTTCTTGCTTCCCTAATTATTTTAAGCAAAAACGCGTCAAAAAAAGTTTTAAGGCATCAAATTCTGCATCTAAATCAATAAACAGAATTACTTTTACGTGCATTGTAACGACAGAAATTAAATATGAAAATGTCGAAAATTGCGTTGAAATAAACAATTTTTTTTTATAACAAAATTAAACTATAATGGACATAATAAATACATATTCTAGTCTAGAGCATATCATCAAACACATCTCCATTATTCGATAAGCAAAACCCAAGTCTTTCGTAAAAATTACGGCGCATGTTTGATAGCTGCCGGGCTGTAGATATCTGAAATTGAATTACAGATATCTGAAATTGAATTTAAGATGTCTGAAATTCAATTCGAGATATCTGTAATTGAATTATGGATATGTGCCATGAATTAAAGTATAGGAAAAAGTATCGAATAAAAAGTAAAACGGCGTACAATGTCTCTGTGTTGGTGTAGAACTGCGATTTTTCGAAAAGAAACCACGCTAAAATGACAAATTTTGTATCAGGAGAACAAAATATTCAGGAGTACCTCAAAAAATTTCGACCAATACATACAAAGTCTCACACCAACAGAGCACTTGGGACCGACGCTGGAATATGCCGTTTTGTATACGGGCAGCAGAATGTTGAGAAGCTCTCTCGTCTGATACTTTTTGGCGGCATTTCAACGATGAATTTTTTTTGTATATTAAAATGTTTCATTTCTCTTATCTTTGTTTTTGCCACCAGAACGTCGTTGATAATCATCTCGATTTCCGGCAGCTCCGTCAATAATTTATAATTTATGGGGTAGGTGGCTCAGTGGTATCGAGTCGGCCTGTGGATCTTGAGAACCCTGGTTCGATCCCCACAGCCGACCAACAATTTTTACCAATTTAAATCTACCCCTGTGGCTCCCTCTCCACTAATATCTTTGAGGGCCGTGATTTGACGGCTGGTAACCGCCCTTTACGCGAAAAAATATATCACTTACCGAGATCTGCTTAGGCAGAGTGCCACATCCAGTAATGGGTAAATGGCGTGATGATATATTTATTTATTTATTTATAAGTCGACCAACAGCATTCTCAAATTAAAATACATTAAATTTTAATACAGTTTTAACTGTTTTCTAAATAATAATATGAATTTTATACTGGTTTATTTTTATATGTAGCAGTTAACTACATAACTAATGATTTTAATATAAAAATTCGTTTTGCATTAAACAGCATCTCATAGAATGGATCCTTCCAATATTGAAATTATATTTGCCAGAAATAATTTCCTACACATTACAATCAGAACAAACGAAAGCCCTAGTCATTCATTTATTATCAATAATTGACGAACGCCTGTAAACTACTACACACTTTTGTCATTAGTACATTTACGACAACCTGTGACTGCAACACTCAGCGCCTGTAAACTACTACACACTTCTGTTATCTACACATTGCTATTCCAGATATCTGGAATTCAATTTCAGATATCTTTAATTAAATTTTAGATATCTCGAATTTAATTTCAGATACCTGAAATTCGAATTCAAGATATCTGTAATTCATTTTAAGATATCTCGAATTGAATTTCAGATATCTTAAATTGAATTTTAGATATCTTTAATATACCAATCCTGAGACATACTACTTAATGCCTACGGCACACAGGTCGACTAGCTTCAGAGAGCATCGAAGAGCTCGTTAATGAATCAACGGAATGCACCCGTCATCGATGTAAAATAGAGACTTCTCTATTTTTATCGAAGAGCTCATTGATAAAACGAACGTATTTTATTTCACTCGTATCTTTTGTGTCCCATTTCACGTTAGCGTGGGTTTGCATATTGGTTTTTCTTTGTCAACTTTAAGAAGCCCTCTTTGACAACGGGTGCGTTCTGTTGTTTCATTGAAGAGCTCTTCGACCAGTGTGTCATAAGTATTGGCTTTACTTATGTTTCTGATTCTTTTGATACAAGTTTGTTTATTCCTCATACTCGACATCTTCTGATCATGTAACAATGGGATATTACGATCTCTTAAAATATTTGCTCAACTTTTATTCATTAGACTCATCCTGTAATTAATATTCGTTAAACATTCCCTTTCATGGCACATTCATTTCACGTCATCCACATTTATAATTTCTTTCATGCAAGATCGTTTAATCCTCACAATCAGAGTCTTTCGTTAATATGTCAAATCTTCAATCATATTCATCCATTTATTTCTGGGTTTACCACGCAATCTCACACCTTCAATTTGACCAACTTACACCTTTCCACTTGCTCAACTGACGTTTTGACTAATTATTGTTATGTCCATGGAATAAATAATATGTAATCTATATGGATGAAAACAACTCCTAAATAAATAAATATAAATTCTGACAGTTTTCTTAATTTTCATAAAACGTACATCAAACATTTCATCTTCAACCAATGTGGATGTTTCGTGTTTTTCACCTTTTTACTTCCTTGTACGAAGTAAAGGAAGTATTGTAATCGCGAAAATTTTCGGTTCTCAGATTTCAACGGAAATACGCATTTTGGCCATCCCTAAATCCATTTTGACTAATTTCTTCGTGACGTCTGTACGTACGTATGTAACTCGCATAACTCAAAAACGGTAAACCGTAGAAAATTGAAATTTTGTATTTAGGACTGTTATAACATCTAGTTGTGCACCTCCCTTTTTGGTCATTATATAACTTCCGGAAGTGGTACTTTACTTGAAGCTTATAATAGATTTTAATGAAAAACTATATTAAAATATAATCCAAAACTTTACAAATTTGGTATATAAGACTACTATATCAATGGAAATAACATAATAGATTTTGGTTAAAATGGACTAACCGGAAGTGATACATTACATGAAGCTGCTAACAGTTTTTCTTGAAAAAAAAAGGAATTATTCTGATTTTAGAAATAAATGCTGCAAAAGAAGTTTAGAGAATTAAATTTTGCGTCTAGCACTTTAATGATTATTAAATTAGCCTTTTGAATAAGCGAGATATGTAAATTTAAAAATTATATATTATTTGTTTTTTTTTAATTAAGTTTGCTATGGATTAGAACAAAAAATTAGAAAAAAAATTAAAATTCAATGTCAAATATGTGCAATTAAAAAAATATCTATAGTTTATCTATCTATTTATTTTAAATAAAATACAAATTATTTCAGATAAAAATAAATAAATTACAAAATAGTACTATCAAGGACTAGAATAACGTATTAAGTAGACTTACTTGTAAATAAATATTATTATAGGTCAGTAGCATCAGCATCATTGTTATTGTGACATAATTTGGCTTGTGCATTCTTTGGTACATCCAGCTGTATCTTAGTATCTCTTTTCACCAATGATGATATGCTATCGTTATTACTCACCAATTTTGGGGAATGGACAGGTGCTAAGTTATTTATTTGTGTATTTTTTACATTAAATTTACTGTGGAAATAATTTTTATCACTCTCTGTAACAGTGGAATCTGATTTATCTATGTTTTTCTCTGGGAAGAAGGGAGATCTTTTGGAACTATCACTTTCTAGAGATTTTAACCCCGGAGATGGCGTATTTTGTGCAGAAGTACTAACAGTTGGTTCGGATAGAAGTCGAGGAACAGATTTCAAGTAGACGCCGTCGCCTTCATACAACGGGCCTGACACTGGGGTATGAGGTGCTGACTGAGAAATATGCATTCTTACGACGTGACGACTTGCTTCTTTTTCTTGCTGCTTCCCTGATGATTTTCTCGAGTCCATATTTATGCTGGAATCCAACTGTCTCATGTTTGGTTGAGACCTGAATCAAATAAACATTATTAAATACAGTACTTATTTATTTAAATGTTTTTTCCGAAGTTACCGTGCGTGCATATTCCGCTGATGAGCTCTGGTGGTGTTTCTACGAACTGGGTTGGAAGGAGTTTTATGCGTCAGGCGTACAGAACTGTAATTATATATTTTATGATGTGGAGGATCATGTCTTTGTTGAGACTTTGTGCGACCCAACCCTGCACTATCTGTAAATATAAGTCTATTGTTTAGAAGTTTGTAACACTGCCTTCTATTCACTATTTTTTAATTCGATCATTGTTTGTAGCCAATCGATAAATTTATGACAACTCTTATTTGACATGATTCTCTATTATTGAATATTGGAATTGTGATGATTTGTTAAATAATACTTAAATAGAAAAAGTTGTCATAAATATATTGATCAATTTGAGATAATGATCCAGTTACAAAATAGGGTGATTATGAATAAAAACTAATCGATAAATAGTACATTCTTATTTTATATACCAGTCAATAGTTTTTAATTACTAATTATTTTGAAATAACAATGTATCAAGGCATTTAATAGACTGTAATTAGAAATGTCAAAAATTCGTTCCTGTTGCTGAGTGTGAAAGAATTAGGTAAAAATGGTAGAGATGTTAAAAGCACCATTTTACTAGTATTGTAATGAAAATATTAAAACTGATTACTACTTAATTTAGAATTAGAATTAGTAACTTTAATATCCGGTTTTAGTAAAATTCCGACAGTCTTAAAAGCTCTTGCCAATCATATGTGTAAAGGACGTAATAAAAATGTAAACTTACTTGGGCCGACGGTCTGTTTTTTTCTGGCTTGAGCCAACGCATATACAACTGCTGCTAAACTATTATATTGACTGGATTGTCTAGCAAAACCTAACGATCTTCCAGATTTTCTTCCCAAAACAAAGTAGGTCTCCATTAATCCTTTACCTTTTACATCAACTTCTCCTCGTTTCTTTACATCGTATCCCCGCACTCCCAACAACTACAAATAAATATCAACTATATTAAGGAGATTAAAAGAAGAATATTATCAGAAGAGAGCCGTAAGTGTTATCAACTGAGATGATTTGAGTATGTGAAACATATGTCGAATGACAAAATTAGTGAAACAGGTCTATTTGATGAAATTGGGGGTAAGAAGAAATGGATGAATATGATTGGAGGTTTTTTACCGAAATAAAAGATGAGCCGAGCTTATATGAAAGAAATTATAAATGTGAATAAAGGAAAAGTGATGTGCCAGGATAGGAATAATAAAATTACAGAATGAAGTTAATGAATTCATTTCAGTGAATGTTTCAAGGATTCGTGCTACTCCATTTGATGAAACATAGCGTATGTATAAATTTAATGAAATATTTCCAAACCTGAGCAGTATATTTTGGCACTTGAATCTTCCCCATAACACCAGTGGAATCCATACGAGAAGCTTCATTAACTGTGTTACCCCAGATATCGTAGACAGGTTTTCTGGCGCCGATGACTCCTCCAACAAGAGGTCCACAAGATACTCCGACTCGAAGACCGAAGTTGTTGAAGGAATGAGTGTTGACGTCATCTAAACGATGACGCATTGCAATCGCTAAGTCGATTAATGCGCAAAGATGTTCTAAGTTCTCTGATTGAGCCCCATCCTACAAAAAAAATAATCATAATAATTACGGTTTGTCCCATCAAATGGGATAGCACGAACTATTCTCTGCCATTAAACTTCGCCAAAAACATTCCTATCTCTCACCACTTTCATCATTATCCATTTTTTCCCACCCGGAATATTTTGTTTAAACAATAAACCCTCAATCATATCATGCATTTATTAGATAGACCATTATCTCGCCTTCAATTCCATCAACATAGATCTGTTACTTACTTTGTGAGCTGGATTTAGACCAGAAGCAGCCATGTAAGTTGATCCAACAGTCTTAATTTTCTCAATACAATGAAATCGGGTTTCATCCAAGAGTTCATCAAAATCAGCTAAAAGTTTACACATTATTATTTCATAAATAACTGATACCGAACGGTCATACCTATGATTTCATTCAATAGTCGTATGCACTCCATGCCTTTATTTATATCTTCGGAATAAAATTCAGTAAAATTTGGAATACTTGCAAACATGACCCCAACTTCCTTTCGAGATTGAGAATATAATTCCTAAAATAATCAATTAACATTGTAAATACATAATCTCTGAATTTGATATTACTAAATGTTTGGGAAATAAAATAAGTGATTGATGAAAGTGTAATAATTTATAAAAACTTTAGATCGTTGTGTGCAACTAAAAATTCTAAAATTTAAATACTAACAGACAGATTAATAAAACAGATTAGCCACTATTAATACCATTCCATTCCATTTTGTTTCAATTTTAATTCATATAATTCATAAAAATAATTTATAACTATGGCACTAAGTGTTCGGGCGGCTATAAACTCCAAATTTCTGAAATAATATTAATTTTAATCATTTCAATCCGAACAAAACTGGAGTTAATTAACTCTAACTTTAATCTTCTAGATGAATCTGTCTGAAAAATACTAAATATTTATCTTTATTTTTAGGCTGATAACAATGTTACTTCGGTCGCCTGAAATGTATAAAAAATAAATTCATACATCAGGCTGACGTTCTTCAGTCAGGAAATGTCTAGCAACGTGGACAGGCAGTATGTTTTTCAACAGTTGAGTGTTATTGTGGCGAGTCTCAACCATATCATCGAGTTCTCTTTCGGCTTGCTGCTTCCACAAGAAGTCCAACCTGGAGGTCACTTCTACAAGTCTTGCGTGATAGGCCACCATGATGAAAAAAACGGCTAACAAGATAAACATTTGCGCAAAACTGAAACAAATACATATTTTTACTTATTCTTCAGTAAACAATTTTTTCACGGAGCTGCCAGGAAGTAATTTTTATCCCTTAATTGAGAAGAAAGCAATACTTTTTATCATCCCAAAAGATAAAAAGTATCAAGTGAAGCCCATATATTTAGTAAATAGAAAATAACGGTATGAGCATGGCCAACTTCATTGAATTGAGCTACGCTTATTATGGTCGTTTCATGTCATTAAAATTCTTAGTTTCAAATTTACAGAGCGGGCCCGTCAACAGTGCCTCTGACGAGATACATTGTAACTAACATAACGTAACCTAACAATATTTAATAAAATAAAAATAAATAAATATATCATCACGCCTTTTACCCATTACTGGGTGTGGCACTCTGCCTAAGCATCTCGATAAGTGATATATTTCTTCGCGTGAAGTGCGGTTACCAGCCGTCAAATCACGGCCCCCGAAGATGTTAATGGAGGGGGAGCCACAGGGGTAGATTTAAATTGGTGAAAATTGTTTGTCGCCTGTAAGTTTACATTTTTATATTTAATATATAAATGAAATATGCAATTTCAATAAATGTATTTAATTCTATCACTTACACTTCAATTTTCAAATATTTTAAAGTTGTTTTTCTACAAAATCTATATTAAAAAAAAATTATATGGCAATATATGGAATGAAAGACCCATAATATTGTTACCGTAATTTAATGAAGTAAGCCATGGTGTGATATGATATTAGTGGCATTTGCCAAGAGAATTTCTAATTTATTTCTGAAATATTTACTTCCTGCTAGAGTAGAGAAAAACATGTATATCTCGTGAAGAAAGTGTAATTTCCTCAGGTGCTTTATATTCTTCGCCATCGACTCGGGAAATTAATCAGTACGTTTGAAAAGAAATGTCCCACTTTCTTCCCTTGATATACAAATAAATATTTCTGCTTACTTTTTAGTGAATTTCTGTGGTCCCAGTAACTCATTACATGAAGACAGAATTAAAGCAGTGTATGTTATTACCATAATAATAGCAAGACACGTTTTAATTAAGTAGTATAATTTTAAAGCAGTTGCCAATGCAATAAGACAAAGTACCCACATAAACACAACATATTCTGGATTCTCATGTACGCAGTTTTTGTCTCTATCGTCGGTATTACTCCTACTACTACTATTATTTTCAATTTGATCATTATCTACATCAACTGTAAATACGCTCTGTGCACCAAAAGTAAAATTGCTCTCTCTTTTGCTTCTTTTGGTATTTATTACTAATGGTTGATTAGGTTCCGTTGAACAACTTTCGTTTTTATTATCCAAAGAACAATTCATATTACTAGTATCCTCGAAATCTGATTGTAGACTTTGATAAGTTGTCATTTCGTTAGAAAAACTATCGTTTGATTCAGAAGTTGATGAAAAGATAGATGAATTAGTTGTAGATATTTTTTTGGAATCTAGTAAAATTAGTTGTCGAATTAAGTGTTCGACGCATTTTTCAGAACAATTTTCTTGATTTACAATGTCGGCAATATGTATTCCGTTAAAAGAGATGTTATGATGTACAGTTGCAGTTAAAAATAAGTTTAGATTGATTTCCTGTTTGGATTGATGATCTTTAGATTTAGAATCGTCATTAGTTGGCATGTCATTTTGAAATGAGTAGATGTTATTTAAAATAACAATTCGTTTTGCTCCTGGAGTTAGAGAAGTGTTTTCATCCGTTGAAGATGTAGTTTCTGATGTAATATTTTCTTTTTCGGATGAGCTATCTAAGATCAGACTCATTGAAATAGCCGAAGACATTAAAATAATAACGATACAAATAAAAGCAGTTCGACAGTTTCTGTTATGAACCATCATAGAAGAAACTTTTTTTAAATTTTCAGGTAATTGTTCAAATTCTTCAGCCATGACAAGAACTGTTGTCGTTATTAGCAATATTGTTGTTACTACTAAACTTGCTATCATTCCTTGACACCTGCAAAAGTATAAACAAAATTAAACAAATATTATTATAAAAAAATAAAATGTAAACTAACATAGGCAATATAAGAGCACTTGCAATCAATATGAACATCCATATTATTAAACAGCAAACAACATTTGACTTAAACATGTCTTCACGAAGTTGAAAAAACTGAAACAAATATAAATTTTACTTTATGTTGTAATTAAATCAATTAGTAAACCTACTTTCAGTTCTGTTTCTGGATCTTTAAAGCGAAGTGTCCATGGATTAACATTCGCGTTTCGCATCCGTTTATTGCTTTCAATTTCAATGCTTTGGTCCATAATTTCATCAACTTGTTCTGCAGGCGACAAATTGTTGCCAAAAGTTTTCTTTCTTCGTTTTTCTTCCAAGCTCTGATTAGATGAAATATAATTTGAAGTGGCATACTCATCGTCGTGCTCTTCTGTTGCATGCAACTATAACATCATTTTTATTTAATAAGATCATATTATTAAAATAAATTTAAAAGAAAATGTACTATGATCGCATTAGAAAATTTTATAGTTTCCAATCTTATTTAATAAATTTCGTCATCCAACATATTATTAAAGAATCATGAAAGCTAAATATTTGAATAAATTGCATTACAAGCAAAATTTAGTTTATTTTTGTAATTAAATTTTCTCGGAATTTCAAAATGACATGAAATAAAACTACAATATTTCTCAGCAGACATTATGCAAATAAAATCTGCAGTTATTTAGTTTCTAAAATACTTATTGAACGAACAATAGCTATACGTAATCTTTTTTGTACTTAAATATTTGTTTCAAAAACAAACGTGGTTTACGCATAATATATCAATTATTTAAATATTTAATTATAAAAACAAAGACATCGAGTTAGAATATAATCCCAATATCAACAAAGTCACAAGAGGAGATGAGGAAAATAACTATATAAATTACTTTAAATTCAGCAAACAATACATTTACATGTGTCTGTATAATTACAACGATAATCCTTTTATATCTGAAGGTCAAACGAGGAGATTTACTAACGATGGTAAAAATTTACCATTCAAGGTTTGCTTTTATTGAGTTGATATTCACACTCGCTTACATTTTCAAACGGAATTTCTGGTGTCCAGTCCGTAGTAGTTTCTTCATCGACAGTAGTGTTCGATTGTTGAGGACCGCTGTCACTTCGTTCTCGATGCGGTAGTGTTGGATGAACAGGTATGGACGTTACCGCTACTTGTTTCAATTTTTCTATATTTTGTTGTTCATCTTCAATCCATAAATTGTTGCTGAATAAACTAAAATATCAATGAATACAAATAATTGATCCATTTTTTACATTTCCGGTTTTATCAGGAAATTCGTTTAATCTAACCTAACCTAATATCTAGATAATTGACATTCATTTGTTTACATTTTTGTGATTACCTCTCTGACTAACCGCAACTGTTTTTATTGATGCTTGATAGTGGTCTAATCCAGGAATTACCAGTAATACAGTATATGCCATTTTAATATAATACTGATAACTGATTATAAATGACGTGTAATAATTTATTTTTTTACCTAGGTCTAGGTGCTAGTCTTCGCCGAGGTCTCATTGGTTCAACTTGTTTTATTAAATAAGTTTTAACATCGTGTTCTCGTAAATACGGATCTCTTTCGTGTCCCTCTCCTGGTTCCACTTCATAAGCATCGTTTAACCATTTTAAAGTTGATTCTGATATATGTACACGTCTATCGAAACATAGCAGGTAAGTTACCTTAACCTCACTAAATTTGTAATTAACTTACCCCGGTACTCCACCAGATTCCAAGTGATTTGCCAAAGTAACATCATACGACCAGACATCAAACTGCCATTTTCTAAGTCCAAGAACTCCACATAAAACAGATCCTGAGTGAATTCCAATTCGCATATTAAGGTTTGTCTGCAAAGAAAACAAAATGGCGGCGGTTATAACAAAAGAAAATTGTGAGGTTATGCTAAAAAATTATTTAAAATCTAATGATTTTCAAATGGAAGATTATAATGTTGAGTCTTTAGCAAGTAAAGTTACTGGAATGATGGCAGAATATCATATGCTACATTTAAAATTTAAATTTGGAGGTAAAAGTGATAGTAAATCATTTTTCTGCAAAAAATTGGTTATGTTTCACAAGATACAAGAAATAATGGGCAAGCAACAAGGTGCTTATGACAAGGAGAACTATATTTACAATTATTTAATTAAGGAATGCAGAAAAGCTTCCAAATTTGATATAACATTTGCTGCAGAATGTTATTTGTCTTTAAAAGATGATATGTTTGTTCTTGAAGATTTGACGGCATTAGGATATATAATACGGAAAGATAAACATGATATGAACCATTGTAAAATCTTCTTACAAGCACTTGCAGATTTTCATGCAACATCAATAATTTATGAAGAGACTCAAACTATAAAAACAGGAAAAAAATTCAGCTTATACGAGGAACAACCCGATATGTTTAAGGATTCATTGTACCGCAGAGATGAAAACTATTTAGGACATCATTGGTATAAAAACTGCATTGGAACGTTACTAAAAATTGCTGATATTTGTAAAATACCAAACATTGATAACAACAAGCTCAAACAAAAAATACTAGAGTATTCGGAAAAAGTTTACGATATCTTAACCCCGTCGTCGAAAAGTTACGTCAACGCTGTCTGTCATGGAGATCTATCAAAAGTGAACATATTATTTAAATATGATGATCAAAACCAACCCATGCACTGCAAATTGATAGATTTCCAAGCTATAAAATATCTGCCACCTGCACAAGATGTTATGTCCTACATTTATCTGAACACCGAAACTACATTCCGAAAGAAACATATGAACGAATTATTGGAATACTACCATCAAATCTTTCATTTAGAACTTGACAGATACAGTATTAATAAAGATAAACATATTATTCTGGAAAGATTCCATGAAAGTTGTGAATATGTATTGCCACAAATTATACTTCAAAATTTGTGTTATGATACAATGATTCCGATTAATTTTGAGTATCCTGAAATGAAGAAAGATCAAGAGCTATACAAGAAATATGTTTATGAAGATCGCAGTCCTCAATGTCTTCAGGTTTATAAACACGGAGGATTCTTTACAGATTGTATTAATGAGATGTTTCAGGAATTGTATGAATTGTAGTAGATTATTATTTTTTTATATCTATCTGGCTTTTGTGCAAAAAGTAAATACTGATAAAATTACGCAAAATCATCATTAAAAAGTGTCCCAATAAAAATAAAATTAAAAATGTTATATCAACTATATTTCATATAATTAGATTAATGACGCAAAATAATATTTTTTTCTGAATTCTAAATATCATCTTAACAAACATGTTTTATCATAATCAAAATTGCATTATTATAAAGCGATAAAATGAGAAATTGAGGAGGGTTCATTCAAAATGGAATATGTTCAGATAATTTATTTTTTTAAACACTTTAAAAGCAAGTTTCTAAAATTATTACCACTGATTTAATACTGACATCTAATATTAATATATTAATGCAGTAAATAACAACAAATGAAAAACGCAAAATAACTGAATTATGCTACAAAATGAACATCACTTAGTTTGAATAACTCTCTTCAATTATAGTGCAAGTACTAAGAAGATAATCTATAGATGTCTAAGTATTACAAAATTTTTGTTCAACATTCAAAAATCAAGGTTACCCCCTCCTATGATAATTAACTAGATAAATTAGTAATTTTATTTTGCCACTCAGTATCAACTAGAGCAGTTGTCAATCGTTAGTAAATAAGTAAAGAACTATTACAAAAATATTTCTGTATTAATATAAAATGTGTTCAGAATACAAAATTACAAAAAATGACTGCATTGAGATTCTTCAGAAACATCTGCAAACAAAAAACTTAGAACTCTTGGAATTTGAGGAAAAATCTGTATCGGGAGAAGTTGTTGGAATCATGTCAGGCCACTACAAACTTCAAACAAAAACGAAAATTGATAACAAAATAATATCGAATAGATTTTTCGTAAAAAGAATGCAGGCTCAATATAGTATGCAAACTAAATTGATTAAAGACCAAGATGCTTATGAAAAAGAAAGTTTTGCGTACGGATTTTTAAGACAACTTTATGAAAAAGAGCATGGATATGTTTGTGATTTTTTGGCGAATTGTTACCTAGCAGTTGACGACCAATTGTTTGTATTTCAAGATGTAACTGAAGAAGGTTATTTTGTAAACAAATGCAAGTCTGGTATTCTAGATTTAAAACATTTGCAATTGGCTTTAGATATGATAGCCAAATTCCACGCTGGGTCAATAATATATGAACATAAAAAATCAGCAGATATTGGAAGAAAATATAAAATGACTGAAGATTATTCTCAATATTTTAAGGATTCAATGTATCGAAAAAATGAAAACTATATAGGAGATCAGTTTTATAAAACATGTGTTAATGCCGTTTTAGCCTTAATAGACATAGTACCGTATTATAAAGACAATAAAAGTGATATTAAAAGAAAGTTTTTGTATCAAGTTGAGAAAGTTTACGATTTAGTGAAACCAGCGAAAGGATTTTGTAATGTCATATGTCATGGCGATCTCTGGAATAGTAACTTGTTGTTCAAATATGATAAAAACGATACACCAATAGACTGTAAAATTTTAGATTTTCAAGCACTGAGGTATACAGTACCGGCTCATGATTATTTATATATTGTACACTCAAATAGTTTTGAAACTGATAGCAAGAAAAATGAGTATTTATCGAGATTTTATTATAATTCATTAAAGAATTATTTAAATGAAAGTGATATTGATATTAATAAATATATGACTTATAATGAATTTTTAACAAGTTTAGATTATATTTATCCGTTTATTGTTGTACAAAATGCATGTTTTGCTAATTTATGTATTGCTAGACTTAACCCAGACATTCCAAAAAATGAAAAACTGTTTACTAAATGTATGTTTGAGGATAGATCTGAATGGTGTATTGAAGCTTATAAAAATAATGAAGTGTTTAGAAATATTGTTGATCAAGCTTTAAAGGATTTAAACAAATTGTAAAACTGAATAAATATTTTTCATTAATTATTGATTTATTTTTCTGTACCATAAAATCCTAACATATATAAAATTAAAACTTTACACGAAAATTAATAAGTTATTAAATAACGCTACAAAAATGTTTTATTAAATTTTATTAAAAATTATGAATTAGAAAGTGGTGAAAATTTATTGAAACGAGGAACAATACCACAGAAACAATCGATTAAATAATTAATTAATAATATATTGATCACAAATCTGATGAGTTAATATTTTTTTTAAATTAATTTTGAGCAGTCATAAATAAAATGTAATATATTATACGTGAGCTAAAGCATATCGTGTGTGATTATACGACTCGGTTTACGACTTTATCGTGTGCAATTTTTCACAAAGTACTTTAATAATGCTTTATCTTACTAGTAACACAATAACTATTATAAAAATCTTACAAAATTAAATAATATATTCTATACTTTAATGACCGGTTTTATAAACGACAAATTAATTAATAATGGGGTAGGTGGCTCAGTGGTATCGAGTCGACCTGTGAATCTTGAGAACCCTGGTTCGATCCCCACAATCGACAAACAATTTTCACCAATTTAAATCTACCCCTGTGGCTCCCTCTTCACTAACATCTTTGGGGGCCGTGATTTAACGGCTGGTAACCGCACTTCACGCGAAGAAATATATCACTTACCAAGATCTGCTTAGGCAGAGTGCCACACCCAGTAATGGGTAAAAGGCGTGATGATATATTTATTTATTTTATTTATTTAAATTAATTATCATCCAAAGTAAATAAAATTGATTCGTTTAAATGAGAACCGAACTTTTGACAGTAAATAAATAAATATATCATCACGCCTTTTACCCATTACAGGGCTTGGCGCTCTGCCTAAGCAGATCTCGGTAAGTGGTATATTTTTTCGCGAGAAGTGCGGTTATCAGCCGTCAAATCACGGCCCCCAAACGTATTAGTGGTGGGGGAGCCACAGGGGTAGATTTAAATTGGTGAAAATTGTTTGTCGGCTATGGGGATCGAACCAGGGTTCTCAAGATCTACAGGCCGACTCGATACCACTAAGCCACCTACCCCATTACTTATTGTTATTGACAGTAATGTTATATATGCCATAAAATAAATCAAATTGCTTCGAATTTGTTAATTTAAATTTATTGTGGAAGTAAATTTATTCTATCCTTTATAAAACCGGGAATAATACCAACAATTATTGTTTGTTTGTCGTATATTTGTATGTGTCATCGATATCGGAACCAGGGCTAACGATTTTGATAATATTTGGTATTCTAATATTTTTGACCTCCGAAAACGACTTAGCTAGGTCTAATCATCCGGAAAATTAATTTTGAAAGAAAAAAGGGGACAAAATTAATGAAAATGTAGTTATTTAAAACATAGGCTTGTGAGTATTTTAGGACAATTTATTTTGAGACAAAAATCAATTCAATTTTACCAACCGATTTCAAGATATAAGCAAAAATTCGAAAGAAAAAACCTATTTCTTTCTTTCTTATTTTAAATTTTCCCTTCCTCATCTTTTTTTCTCATCTCTTCATTTTCAGTTTTTACTATACAGTGTAACTGCAATTGTGTTAAATGTATTTTTAAACAAACGCTGGAGATGGTACCTTCATTTCTTATAGATTCGTTGTTAGAGAAGTGGGCGTAAGTGAAGATTTACGAAACCGAGGTACAGAAGCGAATGGATGGATGTTTGTTGCGTGATGATGAGAAAAGAAAGAGTTCCTATGGAGGAAGTGTTAATGTGGTCGAAACGAGTATCGTGTGTCAGGATGAGAAAGTTTCAGGGGTTCGTGCTACCCCATTTAATGGGATATACCGTGATGTTATGTATGTATGTATGTATGCTATTTTCTGATCGAAGTGCGACGTGTTACCATTTAGCTATTTATCCCGTTAAAATGCCGTTGATATATTTTTATATTTCTTTATATTATTTTACCAGTAACATATTTTTTTAATCGAAATATAATAGAATAGAATATGGACAAAGTATTACACATGCAGCTGACTAATTTTACATAACTCTGGCTCATTCTGCAAAACCTAATTTAATAAGATTCCACGTGTGAGTTAGAGATTAAATTGCATTTGCATTTGTAAATTATTGCAGTCAGTTAAAATTTATAATCCTTATATTTATTTGTGATTTAATTTACTCTTAAAGTGTGATAACGAAAAAGTCATGTGCTCAGTTGATACAGATTAGTCAACCACGATCTCTGGCCTCCTTTCATTGTACAAATTTTTACCAATTAAATTAAATAATCAGTGCATATCAACATGGCTCAAAGTCACGGATACACAATCAAACCTCCACAAATATCACAACAAGAATGTGCATTAATCATCCAAAAAAAGTTTAAAAACAAGGATTACAAAATCGTTGACCACAAACTTATCGCGCTGGACGCAAAAAATGGATTTCTGGGCGATCACCGTCAGTTGTTGATAACAGTAACAAATGAGAGTGGTGTAAATAAACAAGTGCATTGTTTTGCAAAATTTTTGCCAGATAATCAACCTCAAATTGATTTCGCTATAAATTGTGGAGTGTTTAAAAAAGAAGTGTTTATTTATGTTGAACTATTTCCTCAATTTATAAACTTGGGAATAGATTATTTGCTACAATGCGTGCCAGAATGTTACTTAACAGAAGATAATCATATTTTAGTCTTTGATGATGTTACTGAAAGAAATTTTAAACCAATTTCTAAATTTGGATATTTAGATTACGATCATGTTTTAGTAACTCTAAAAGCTATGGCTAAACTGCATGCTAGCAGTTTAATTTTTGAAGAAAAAATGTCGAGGAAATTGTATAAAAATTATAGATTATTAGATGATTATTCTAATTATTTTTATGAAACTTTTTACGTAGATGATCCGAAGCATAAAGGGGGGCAAGGACTAAATGCAGCTTTAAAAGGTTTATATACCGGTTTTACTTTATTTACGGAAGAAAATTTTAATCTTACAGACGAAAATTTTAAATCAAAAGTTAGTAAAATTTGTTTAGATATTTTTAAGTTGGTAAAACCGTCAACAAAGTACCGCAATGTTGTTTGTCACGGAGATTTATGGGCTACTAACATTATGATTAAGTACCAGGATGGAAAACCTATAGAAACTTTATTACTAGATTTTCAAACTGCTAGATATTGTCCACCAGGACACGATTTTATGTCATTCTTACATTTAACAACAACGAAAGAATTTAGAAACGAGCATTTGCCCAGTCTTCAACAAATTTATTATAATGAATTAGAAATCCTGCTACAAAACCATGGCTATAACTTAAAAAAAATAATTCCTTATGAAGATTTTGTAGAAAGTTGTGAACTCCAAAAATCTTTCGCAATAATGCAAACTGTAACTTATTGTCAACTAACTCAAGCAAAAGACAAATGGATAATGGAATATTCAAAAAATTCAGAGCTATGGAACGAAGTACTTTACGAAGATCGTAGTAAAATGGTTACGGAGAACTGTCAACAAGATCCCGACTACAGACACGTGCTCAAAGAGGGACTAAAGGATTTAAAAGAATTTTGTGATAGCATTAAATGATTAGCATAATTTTATCTGGTGGTTAGATCATATAATAAGTTAAATTTAGATATTTTTAACAAATATTGTATAAATATGTTATAATTTATACTGTTTATCTTAGTAATAAATAAAAGACATTGTTTTAAATTTTGAAATAAACATATTTCTGTATTTTCGTGTTTTCTACAAGAATTAAAATTACATTATTGTTATGTATTGTTTATTATCGAACTGCGTATTTATTTTTTCAGAACATCGCAAGTTTTTCTGTTTTATTTATAGAGTTAACTGAGTAGAGTTTGGGCTTTAATCTTTCTCAATGTAAGAACTAACAGTCGGCAAGGTTATCCCCACTTTAATAATAAGCATGTTTCTAATAACGATGCTGTGAGCATCACTCACAGTTGTTAAATTTTATTTGAACGTACATATGTTAACAAATTTAAAATTGTACTGCAAACAATGGCACAACAAAATATAGTAACAGCAGAGGAATGTCGTGAAATTCTTGAAAAAGATTTACAAACAAAAAACTTTGAAATTTTAGAATATGGAGAAAAATCTCTATCAAAAGAAGTTTCTGGAATTATGGCTGGTCATTATAGACTACAAATCAAGGTTAAAATTAATGACAAATCAATCACAAAAAACTATTTTGTCAAGCGAATGTTATCCAAATACGAAATTCAAAATGAGATGATAAAACAACAAGGTGCGTACGATAAAGAAAAGTTTACATATGATTTTTTAACAGAATTATCGAAAATTGAACCGAAGTATTCAAGTGAATATATTCCGAAATGTTTCTTAGCCGTTAAGGATGATAAATTGATTCTGGAAGATTTGGGACAAGAAGGTTATCTAGCAAATAAATTAGGAACATATATGTTGGATATACCACATTTAAAAGTTGCGCTAGAAAGATTAGCAAAGTTCCATGCTAGTTCGATTATTTATGAACATAAAAAGTCCCTAGAAATTGGCGCGAAATACAAATTAACAGATGAGTATTCACAATATTTTAAGGATTCTTTATACAGACAAAATGAAGACAATTACTTAGGAAATAAAATTCATGAAGTATCAATTAAAGCTATTCTTGCATTAATTGATAAAGTTCAAATTTATTCTGAAGGTGAAAAAGAGGATTTAAAAAGAAGAGTTTTGAAACAAGCTGACAGTGTATTCGAAATTGTAAAAGAATCAAACAAATTTTATAATGTTATTAATCATGGTGATCTTTGGTGCAATAATGTTCTTTTCAAATATGAGAAAGACAATATAGTTGATTGTAAATTAATCGATTTTCAAGCAATAAGATATACAGTTCCAGCGCACGATTTCTTATTTTTGGTTTATGCATCGCTTGATTCTGATCTTATAAACAAACATCAGGAGGAACTACAGAAACTTTATTATAATATTTTGAAAAAATATTTACAAGAATTCAATATTGACATAAACAATTATGTACCATATGAGGAATTTCTACAAAGCATGGAATATGTTCTGCCATTTATAATTCTGCAAAAGGCTGGATTTGCAACTATGTTTGTTCTAGATATGGATCCTAATCTTGATCAAGATCCAGAAGTGTTTAAAACTTTTATGTATGAGAATAGAACTGATATATCTATAGAAATGTATGAGAAAAATGACATTTTTAAAGAAATTATACACGATGCATTCCGTAATTTAAAATATTTGTAAATTCATTCACTAAATAAACAAAATATATTCATATATAATATAACAAGTAGTATGAAAATTGCTGAAAATATTTGTTATGTTTCCTATTTCCATAACAACGAATGTAGGTATATTTATGTCAAAATATTATCTGTCAATTTTCATATTACGAGTTGTATTCCACTTGAGAATTTACCAAACAAGAGTTAATTAACAAGAATAGTTAGGTATTTATTTGCACAGTGATGAAAATTCTACATTTTTTCAGTGTACATTTAATATTCAAAATTGACGTTTATGAAAATATTGAAAATATCATTTAATTTATTCGTAACCAAGGATATTAATAACAGTGGTATTTCCGATGAAATTTCACTAGTGATGAATTTCCGACGAAATGGACATTTCATTGGTTCATTTTCAAACAAATTCGTGATCCTATTGGTTGACAGTGACGTGTGGTGAATTCTCATTCAAATGTTATACATAAAATGCCATAAAATAAATAAAATTGAATCATATTTGTTGATTAAATTAAATTAAATGTGAAAGTAAATTTATTATGTCTGTTATAATATTGGGTTTAAAATATATAAAAATGTATTTTCCTATGTATTACATACGATTATTAATCTCTAATATTATATTGTAGTTAAAAGTTGTTTTGTAGGTGACTAATAAAAGATATGAGCGCGATAAGAATTTTATTATTTTATTTCATTTTCAGGTGGTGACTGTAACATTGCATTTTCAAGGTGAGATATGAAAACGAATATTAAAAAATCTGATGTGGACACCACATGACTTCCTTGTACGCGTATTATACTATACCTACATTTTTTTTATTGCACATATTTGACGTAATTTGACATTTTTTTTTTCCTTATTTTTTGTTCTAATCTATAGCAATCTTAATTACAAGAAACAGGAAATATATAATTTTTAAATTTAGATATCTCGCTAATACAAAAGGCTAATTTAAAAATTCTTAATGTGCTAGACGCAGAATTTAATTCTCTAAAACTTTTATTTGCAGCATTTATTTCTAAAATCAAAATAAAAGCATTTTTTTTTAAGAAAAACTGTTAGCAGCTTCATGTAATGTATCACTTCCGGTTAGTCTATTTTAACCAAACCCTATTATGTTATTTTCATTGATATAGTAGTCTTATATATCAAATTTTAAAAGATTTGGATTATATTTGAATAAAGTTTTTCATTAAAATCTATTATAGGCTTCAAGTAAAGTACCACTTCCGGAAGTTATATAATGACCAAAAAGGGTATAACTAGATGTTACAACAATAAAATTTCAATTTTCTACGGCTTACCGTTTTTGAGTTATGCGAAATACATACGTACGTACAGACGTCACGACGAAATTAGTCAAAATGGATTCAGGGATGGTCAAAATGGATATTTCCGCTGAAATCTCAAAACCGAAAATTTTCGCGATTACAATACTTCCTTTATTTCGCACAAGGAAGTAAAAAGTGAATACTTGAAAGATATATATAGTTATCTTAATTACTGCATATTATCTTAATATAATTTAATTTGATGTTATTAAGGTCAAGTCGTAATTTTATATATTGATATTATTAATAGTGATTAATTTGGATGAATTTTATGATTCTTCCTTGCTTGTATAACTTCATTCTAGTTCCTTACATGTATTCTTAGCCGAAAGAATAATATATTTTTTCTACGATTGCTATGAAAAGTTGACAATTACGCTCTCATTTGTCATCGTAAAGTTGACGTTTGCTGTGGAACAATCGAAAAATAACTATTTTTGCACGAAAAAGATTATAAATGAGCGCTTATTTCAATAGTTACCAGGGATACAAACAAAATAGAAACTTGTCATATTGACAGTTGTCAAAATGAATTTATTTTCAGTACGTATACGTTTTTAAATAATTTTAAGATGCAATCGTAGAAAAAATTATGTGTGCATCACGAGCGTAAAATGTCTTTGTTCCTCTTACACTATTGCAGCTCTCGCCTTCGGCTCGAGCTGCAGTTACCGTGCTCGAGTAACAAAGAATCACTTTACGCTCTTAATATACAAATAACTATTTAATGGGCAGATGCATCAACAAAATTTAAATTTTAAATATAGTTTAAATAAAGTTTAACAGCACTATCAATTATTTCATGTAACATGTAACTTCGATTTTCTTTTATTAATTAATTTAAATGAAGTGAAAAATTTAATTTTTGTTGGTACATAATACTTATTACAAATCTGTTAATGACAGTTATCAGAAATAATAGACGATTTTCTTGAAATATTTCAATTAATTCCTCTAAATAAAATAAATATAATAAATATATCATCACGCCTTTTCCCCATTCTGGGTGTGGCACTCTGCTGTAGCAGATCTCGATAAGTAATAATTTGTTTTGCGTGAAGAGCGGTTACCAGCCATCAAATCACGCACCCCAAAGATCTTAGTGAAGGGAGAGCCACAGGGGTAGTTTGATAGTAGAGTGAAAATTATTTGTCGTCTGTAGGATCGAACCTGGGTTCTCAAATTCATGGGCCGACTCGATACCACAGAGCTACCTACCCCGTTACTCTAATTAGTATTATTAAAAGTATTACCATGCAAAAATAACTGATTTGCCATGTTAAAAACGTCTATGCTCCTTTTTTATTTACCCGTTACTGCATGTAAACCCGAAAGTCTCGAGTTCGAAACCCACTCAAGCTAAAAATATATGAACTAGCACACTGCGGCTCGGTGAGTCCGAATGTGAGATTAAATTTTTGTTATACAGAGTATATTTACAATTTAATAGTTATTTATGCAATCAGTGTGAAAAGTGTCACTTTATTACACGTGTTTTTACTGGGTACGACTACTTGAAATTAAAGTTTTAATTAAAAATAAATAAATATATCATCACGCCTTTTACCCATTACTGGGTGTGGCACTCTGCTGAAGCAGATCTAGATAAGTGATATATTTTTTCGCGTGAAGTGCGGTTACCAGCCGTCAAATCACGGCCCCCAAAGATGTTAGTGGAGGGGGAGCTAAAAGAGTAGATTTAAATTAGTGAAAATTGTTTGTCGTCTGTGGGGATCGAACCAGGGTTCTCAAGATCCACAGGCCGATTCGATACCACTGAGCCACCTACCCCATTATAAACGACAAATAAATTTAATCACAAAGTAAGTAAAATTTATTTATTCAAATGATAGTTGACCTGTTGAGAGATGCAATCCTATCAGTTCCCCGCCATCTAAATTCATTATTCTGTCGTATATTTATGTTTTTGTTTTTAACTTTGTTATTTTTTATTTATTGTTCATTGTTTTTGCAACTGTCATTGTCTGCAATAAAGTAATCGTTCTGAAAGTGGCAATCTCGACATTATTTATTTAACTCATCGAATCTTGAACTCCAGAAAGACGCACTTTGACATGAAATCTGACAGTAATGATATATTAAAAATGCCAAAAAATAAAGAAATAAATTGATTCGATTTTGTTTATTAAATTAAATGTACTATCGAAGTAAATTTATTATGTCCGTTAAATACTGGTTTCGACTCGGCCTGTGGATCTTGAGAACCCTGGTTCGATCCCCACAGCCGACAAACAATTTTCACCAATTTAAATCTACCCCTGTGGCTCCCCCTCCACTAACATGTTTGGGGGCCGTGATTTGACGGTTGGTGACCACACTTCACGCGAAGAAATATATCACTTACCGAGATCTACTCAAAAAATCATTTCACTTGTAATTTGTTTACTTGTATCGACTTAATAGGCTTTAGAATCCAATATATTTTTTACAATTTTTTATTTGTACGTTTCGAGCTAAAATATTAGAAACTAGTCTCATTTGTGTCATTCTTATTACGGTTCAAAAAATTTTGCAGAAAAGAAAATTATAAAGTCGAGATCGATGACGTAATTCTTTGTTTCAGAAATCAGTTATATTAAAAAGAAAAGAAATAAATAAACTTTTATTAGTTATTGTACAATGCTATACAAATATTTACGACAGTTAATTAACGCGCGGTGGGCGGAGTTAGCGCACATTCCATATTCCAATTGTGTTGCAGATCCTTTTATTAGGCCTAAAAATATTGTTTTTAAAATTCCACATTAATACGTATTGTTTTGTTCGCGTATTAATTTTATTTACTAACATAAAAAATAAATTGCGATTAAACACAAATATTTCTAGCTGAAGTGCTCAAAGGAGGATATTCTGCTAATATTTAGTAATTAAATTATGAAATTAATACATACATACATAACATCACGCTATATCCCATTAAATGGGGTAGCACGAACCCGTCAACATTCTCATCCTGACACACGATACTCGATTCGATCACATTAACACTTCCTCCATACAAACTCTTTCTTTTCTCACAACCATAATCCATCAACACACAACAAACATTCATCCATTCGCTCCTGTACACCTGTTTCGTAAATCTTCACTTACGCCCTCTTCTCTAACAACGAATCTATAAGAAATTAATATATCTCATCAATACATCAGACAAGCTAATGGGTAAAATTTCCCTGCATTTTAACTTAGTTAGGAAAAGTGCATTAGTACATATAAGCAATTGATAAGGAAAATTCAACATAACTATTCTTTCTAATAAACCGTTTGAATTCATGCCTGAGTTTAACGTATGAATCACTGTAATTAAATATATTACGATCATATTCAATACTTTATTTAGTCTTTACTGAGAGTTACAATGGCAACAGTGCAGAGAATTGTGCCCCAAACACCAAGAATAACACCTCAACAATGTGCAAATGTAATCAAGAAAAAATTTCAAAACAAAAGTTACGATATAATTGATTACAAGTTGTTGAATTTAGAAGAAAAATGTGGATTTTTGGGTGAACACTGCCGACTAATAATAAAAGTAAATAATGATGTAAATAATTTTGAAGAAATTTATTGTTTTGCTAAGTTTATGCCAGATACCCAAGTTCAAATTGATTTTGTTGTAACAACTGGTGCGTTCAAGAAAGAAGTGTTTTTTTATGAAGAATTATTCGTGAAAATAAACAATTTTAAGATTGATTATTTACAATCTTGTATCCCAGAATGTTATTTTACAAAACAAGATTATGTAATAATTGTTGAAGATATTACTATGTTAGGTTATAAACCACTTAGTAAATACCAGTTCTTGAATTATGATCATGTGACTGTTGTGCTAAAATCGATGGCTAAATTACATGCAAGCAGTTTAATTTTCGAAGAAAAATGTTCCAAAAAATTAATGAAACTATATAAAATAACAGATGACTACGGAAAATATTTTTATGAAACTTTTTACGTGAACGAAGAAAATCACAAAGGTGGACAAGGTGTATTTGCAGCTATAAAAGGTTTACAAGCGGAAGTAGATATATTTTCAAATGAAAAATCAGAAGAATTTAATAAAGGTTTTAAAAAATGGCTTGCTATTGCAGGACTAGATTTATTTACAGATGTAAAACCTTCGACAAAATTCCGAAATGTTCTGTGTCATGGTGACTTATGGAATACTAATGTTATGATCAAATATAACGAAAATACGCCAGAAAAATGCATTTTATTAGATTTTCAAACTATTCGTTACTGCCCACCTGCACATGACTTTATGTCATTCATTCATCTCACAACTTCACGTGAATTTAGAAAGAATAACTTACAAAATTTGCAAACATTTTATTACAACGAACTAACACAACTACTTCATGCTTATGAATTAAATTTAAATACTCTAATTTCTATTGAAGAATTTATTGACAGCTGCAAAGCTCAGAAACTTTTTGCTGCTGTTTTGACAGCTACTTACGTACAATTAACACAAATTAAAAATGAATTTATTACTGATTTTGTTCAAGATAACACAAAATGGGATGAAGCTATGTACAAGGATCGCAGTTCGATGATTATGGTAAATTGTGAACGGGATGCTGAATATAGAAGTATTTTACAGGACACATTGGAAGAATTGAGGGAAATTTTTGAAGAAAAATAAAATATTTCATAATCTTTATTGTGTTCATAATTAATTATTATTGTACTAGTATTAGTTAATATATTTAAATGTTAATAAAACTGTTTTTATATATTTTATTATATAAATATATGATATTTGAGGTTATATAACTATTGAGATTTACATAAAATTATAACCTATATAGTCACATATTGTGTTACCAGCAAAAATAACAATTATAATAATAATAAAATTATACTATAGCAGATATACATTATAAATTTATTGTTTCACATAAAATGCGGAAATCTTTCAAACATTCATCTAAAACTACTTTATATTGTGGATTCTCTTCACACATTTTTACTATAAATTCACTCCGGTCTACATAAAACGTTTTATGACACAATTTATCATCTTTAAACAACTTCGCCATATCCTCTGCAGTAGACATAACAAACTGAAAATGCGACACTGTCTGAGCAACGGCAAATGTTTTATAATATTCACAACTTTCTAGAAATTGTTGATAAGGTACAATTAATTCTACATCATAACCAAATTCCTGCAAACATTTTCCTAATTCTTGGTGATAAATATCTAAAACTTCGATTATATGATTTGACCGGAATTTCCGTGATGTTGTCAAATATATAAATGCCATTAGATCTTGAGCTGGAGGACATTTTTTCACACATTGAAAGTCGACTAATTTTGCGTGAATCGGTTTACCATTTTCATATTTCATTAAAATGTTGCTTGCCCATAAATCGCCGTGGCAGATGACATTACGATATTTCTTCGATGGTTCACTGTATACATACATGAGGTCTCCGTAGATTTTAATTGCTTTTCTTTTGAAATCTTCATCGCTTATTGTTGATTTTGGATCTGGGAATAAATCAATATGAACTCCAATTCCTTTGATTAATGCCTGAACTGGTTTTTGACCAATATGTCCCTCCTTTCTGATATAGCAAATATCTTGTAGTTCTTCAACGTACACATCGGAAAGTCTGAATATTTTACCGGTTTTTTCTGTCATCTTTTCCTCAAAAATTAAGTTTGAAGCATGCAGTTTAGCTAAAGTTTTAATAATAATAATTACAGATTCATATGTTAACGATTTATGTTTGTTAATGTGATGGTATCCGGAATCATTTAAATCTTCTAAAACTACAACATCATTCTTTCTTGTAAAGTAACATTTTGGTATACAATCGTAAATATCAATGTTAAATTCAGTCATTTTTTTAAATATATGATCATACATAAACTTTTCGTTATCAAAAGCTCTCGATTCTATAGCAAAAATATTGAATTCAGTTTTTGGAAGAAATTTAGCAAAGAAATTTAATTGTTCTTGTTGGCCGTTTCGATTTAGCAAAACATTAATTTTCTTATGTGCACCCAGAAAACCATTCTGTTCATCCAATAAATTAAGATTGTATTTTATTAATTCATAGTTTGTAGAATTTAGTTTATTTTTCAGAACTGAACGACAATCTTCTCTGGAAAATCCATCATGCGTGATAATATCTCTAATTTCTGTTAGAATTTCATCCATCCAAATCTGGAAATATGTTCCAGGTTTATAAAATCTTCGCACAACATCTAAACGATCTTTAAATACGTAGTCTTTATAAGCTTCTTTATGTTCCATAACTTCTTTTAAATATTCTTGAGATATTTTTTGGAATGTATAATAATAAGATGCTTCTATCTTGATATAAGGAAGCATATGTTTTGTACTTACTATTAACTGATCATAAGAAAGAACTTTCTCAGGACATACTTTTCCTAGTTTTAGTTCTTTAGATAAGTGGTTATAATAAAAGTCAATTAAATCATCAAAATAATGTTGCCTCATTTCAGATGAAGTAACTTGAAATATAAATTTCAATAAATCATAAATTGGAGGATTATATTTCATCAGTTGAAAATCCAACATTTTACAATGTATTGGTAAATCATTTTCATACTTAAACATGGCATTTTTTCGCCACATATCTGCATGGCATACCACATTTCGAAACTGATTGGATGCGTGAGACACTTCGAAACAAGTTTCTACAATTTCTGAGAATTTTTGTTTGAATTTTTCTTTAGATATATCATCACATTCTGGCATTAAATCTATAATAGCGTGCATGCATTTTACTGAAGCTATATTCCATTGATACCCTAAATGGTTTTCATCATTTTGGAAAAAAGTTTCTTCAAGATATTCTTTGTATTCATCCATCAATCTATATTCTCTTCCAAGTTCTTTAGATTTTCTTTCTTCATAAATAATACTAGCTGCATGTAATTTTGCAAAAGCTTGTGCAACTACTTTCATATGATTAATACACAAAACATCTTTAGTGTCTGCAATATGATAGTCATCTTTATTGCAATTTTCCATAATAACTAGTGCATTAGCTCTTGAAAAATAAAATTTTGGTATAATGGAATCATCAAATGTATCATAATATTTTTTAAATTCTGGAATTAGTTTTTCATAGAAGAATATTTCGTTGTCAAATGCGTTAGATTGTACACAGAATTCTTGCATCAATTCAAACTGAACCGGTACTGTCTTCATGAAAAACATTACTGAAGATTCAACATTTTCTTGCTTGTATTGAATGGTGAGCCACATATGCTCACCCATAAATCCTTCAACATCATCAGATAATGGTCGAATTGAATAATCAAGTAATTTGAAATTATCGCTGCACAAATATCTCTTCAAAATTAATTCACACTCATCACGAGATAACTCTTTTGCACTCATGTTTGATCACAACTTCGCGAACGACTTCACGGAAATGAATTAAAATTGCATCTGCACCAATAGTTATATGTACCATGAGCACAAACGTGACAGGGTGACTAATGATAAACCATCTGATTATCTTGTTAATATAATTGTCAATTTGTAAGATAAACAAATATGTATAGCAAAAATAGTTTTATATTTATATGGGTCATAATTTTGATGTTTAAGTACTTAATAGTGTTTATTTTTGACTAAATGATAAGGTATGTAATTGGATAAATTTTAAAACATTATTGTTTTAACATTTTCTAGTAAATGTAAATCATTGTTTTCGTTTCGCTTTAAGGCATGTGTTGTATTTCAAGGCATAAATCATACTGATAGTTTTATAAATATTTTTAATTATATAATATTAATAATCATGTGATGTTTGAATAAACATCTAACTTTTACAGACATACATGACATTGCATATAGTTGCTGGTACTTAAATTCCATTTATAACTCAGAAAAATTATATTATGAAAAGTCATCCGATTAATAAATAAGTTTATAAACAGATATCTCCAGTTCTGTCTACAATTGAAGAACTATTCGTATTTATTTCGATTTATTTCGATATTGACAAACAAACCGGTATTTTCTAATAATTTTTAGTAATTATTGTCAATATTTTTTTCTTTAATAGTTTAATTATAAAAAAAAATGTTATGCAAAATAATATTCTCAAAAATGTAATGTAAACCTGATACTATTTGGTTTTCAGAATGGGATTTTGATTATACATTTTTAATAATTTAGTAGCAAATAATGAAGTTGTATAAAAAAAACACACAATTGCAGCTACTAAATGAAGTTTTCTTTACAATAGAGATAATTTTTTCAGCTACGCTTTAATAAAAGTAGGACTTACCTGAGTTTTATGTCGGACATCCCGAATGGCTTTGATCATATGCAGCCCCATTTCGACACAGCAATGAGCGTGTTCAGTTCTTGCTACTGGTAGCCCAGAGACACAGTAATAACAATCACCTAGTAGTTTTATTCTTAGACAATGATTTTCCTGTTGAATAAATGTTTTAAATTAAAATGAATCTTAAGAAAATATTACTTGTATTACTTACGGCCGCCAATTTATCAAATCGCGCAAAGAGATCATTTAGCACTCGGACAAGTTCTTGAGCACTACACAGACTCGCCAGAGCTGTAAAAGAAATTCAAATTTATTTCAGAAATTAGATTTTGTTTGATGAAAGGGCAATATACCTGTAAAGCCTTTTATGTCAGCAAATAAAATGCTAACATTTTCATAACGATGAATATAAATTTTATGAAACTGATGTGGTTGAAATGAGCCTATTTTTTCTTCTTCTTTAGCAATGTCACGAATCATTTCTCTTGCTACGAAATCAGGAAGAACTAAAACAAGTTTAATAACTTTATTATTTTAACGCCGATTATAAAATTTTAATTTGATACCTGAAAGAAGTAACTTTTCTTGCTTGTCATTTTCTTTTTGGGTATGATATCTGGTTTCCATTGAACGATGAGTTTCTAAAAATGCTTTTCTTTGTCCTCGATCAGTTAAATATTTTGTGTACATTCCCGCAAAATTCACAGCCATATACAATACAATATTTGCCGCAATGTAATACTTAAAATAATCTCCACAATGCTAAAAAAAATAAAAAATTAAAGTTTAATTGAGTAAATGGAAAGTGGATATAGGCAATTGGACTCTACATCTTTGAAATGGCTTGTTACATTTACAATAAAAGAACAAATTTAGAATTAAATAGTAATGTGCATGGTTATAATACTAGACAAAAGAACGATTTCAAAATATCTGTTTCTAAATTGAACATCGTTAAAAGCTCTCCAAATAGAATAGGACCGAATATCTTCAATAAATTGCCAGAATTAATTAAAACTAAACGTAGTATTAAAAAAGCACTCAAAATCTATTTAATTGAGAAAAATTTTTATAAGACTAAATTGGATATGTACCATGTACCTATATTATTATTAATATCTAACTGACTATGTTCTATACATATTTGTGTCCAAAGAAATGTATATATATAAATAAATTTAAAAAATATATATAAATAAATAAAAAATATATATATATATAAATAAATAAATAAAATTTATATCAATAATCATTTCTCCTTGTTCTATTTTGCAACGTTTGATTATAACATTTTCGCAGTTGAAACATTCTAAAATATGGCAATAACTTTTACCAAAAACAAATTATTTCTGATCCAGATTGTCTACATCCATTTTCCATTTAAAAATAATTATTTTCTGTAATAAATAAAATTCATGTAATACAATTTACCTCTTCATTCATGATTCCTTTCACTAAAATTACAATAATGTGTCCAAGAGCTGAGACGGATCCAGCAATCATACACCATCTTAGAGGTAATGGCAGCATAGCGTAAGGTACAAATAAAATAAATAAAAAATACCAAATAAAATCATCTTTGGAATCCGACTTCTCTGTATTCCCATTCTCTTCCATACAATAATCTAACTTTTCTGGATTCAAATACCCTGCCATACAATATGCTAAATTACAAAAATGTAGATACTTGTTCCAAATAATATTACATACCTTGTATGTTTAATAAAAGCCACGTACACATCGCAGCCCAATGCAAGTAATTGTTGGCGAAACATCTCCACCATCCCAATATACAAATAGAAATATTCGCTGCTATACAACATACTGTATAAATGACCAAAGTTGCATATTTTTCATCTTTACCAATCCCGTTTTCTTCTCCTTGTACTACATATGATACTGTTAATGCAATCTGGAAAATAATATATTACATAACAAATATATAAAATTATTCTTTTTAGAATAAGCACAAAGATTTTAGTACGACCCTCATGTTGCATAAACTAGTTTTTCTATGAAAGAAAATATTAGGAAAAAATATCGAAATTATTGAAATAAATATCTTTATATATTGAGTCATAATGCCTTATTTTACGTACTGATTTGTATACTTCAAATCGTATTTTATACACGATGATATAATAAATAATGTATGTGTTTATATCTTAAAAATAACTGTTGTTTACTTACCTTTAAAAAGAGGTCTACTATGTTGACAATGATAAGAGATTTTTGCCGTTGTCGATGGGAATATCGCAAATACTGTATTTCGAGATGCTTATCATGGAAGCTATTTGTAAGACTTGGCAGGTAAATGCCTTTATACATCTGCCCCTTCTTGAAAATTGAGTTTGGATCTGCTACAATTTAAAAAAAATATATGAAATTCGATATACTAAAGGAATAATATCAATTTACCATTTTGTTGTGCGTGCAAAGCATCATCCCTGACAAATATTGAATCACCATTTCCTACATTAGTGTTCCACAAATAATCTTCGTCTTTTTCGTTTATATATTTGTCTGGATGTCGTAACGTAACCTCAACTTCTACATCACCAATGCCTGAGAGATTATTTTGACCCTGAATTCAATTAAAAGTATTAGATTAGCTAGGCTAGTACATGATATAATGTTGATAGAAAATGATACATTTATATATGTTTTGATAAAAATGTAAATGACAGTAACATGTAAACAATCTATAGGCTATTCCCAATTATTGTAGTAGTAGATTAATAATATGAAATAAATTGTAGAAGTATTATTATCAAAAATTGAAGAACATTATATTTGAAAATTAACAAAAATGCATACATGTACAATAATAAATGTAATAAAAGTAATATTTTAAATGATACTTTTTGGTATGAAATGTTCTATAGCATAGTAAAAATAAAAAAAAACATTTTGTGTACATACCTGTTGATTTGGTTGCGGTACTGAAATAGAGCGGGTCTCCGATTCCACTCCAGTCAGAGAATTCGGCGTAACAACTGTACACATCCTCCAAATAAAAAAACTTTTGATTCTTCTTATTTAAATCTGAAAAAAAAACCATTTATAATAGCAACTTATAAAATTTATGATTCATACAATAATTAGCAGTTATAATTTGTTACACGCTCATATTATATCAGTGAAATTTGAGTTCAGTTTTAATTATCTTCTCATTAAAGGAGATGTTACAGAATATGCAATATTTGCAACTGATTAAACTAAATTAAAACTTTACGTCGTCTGTCTTCTAAGAGATCATAAATTATTTTAAAATTAAAGCTTGTCCCAGAAAAATTGTCGCTTATATTTGGGCCTTTTCGTAAACTGCCTTTATAGATATACACATTTTTATGTGATACGTTTTTATTAGTTGGCTATGCATTATACAAAATCAATTAGTTGACAACTTTCATACTAAATTCTACAAAGATGTCATCGAAACACGGACAATTACGCTAAAATATTTTGTACAAATGTGTTCAAAATAGGCATGTACAAGAAAAGTAGCTTCAGAGTTAAAATCTAGAACAAGGACTGTTCAAAGGGTGGTAAGAAGATATAATTAAACGGGTAATACACAAAAAAAATGTGGAAGTGGATGCAAACCTGGATTTTTAGATTAAAATATTGAGAAAATGTCTTGAAGGCTTTGTGTAAAAATAAAAATCTTTCTGCGAGAGATTTGGTTAAGAAATTTGGAACTGCTCAATCAACAGTCCAGGAAATTAAGCTAAAGAATTCTATAAAGTCATTTAAAAAAACAAAAATGCCTGACAGGAATGCTAAGCAAGAAACTAACACAAAATCAAGATCAAGAAAACTTTACTTTAAAGTGATATCAAAAAAAATATGTGTTATCATGGATGTCGAAACGTATTGTTAACTTGAATTAAAATCTCGACCAGGTCATTATTATTATTCTGGAAAGTTCAGAAAATCTGTTAGTAGCTAATTGAAGGTAAATTAGAAAATTCTCAAAAAAGATGCTTGTATTTTTCGACAACGACAATCAATGGCGAAAGATATTTAAGCGAGTGTTTTTAAAGACGATTATTGCCCTGTATAAGGCTTCATAACACACCAAAACTATTTTGGCCAGATTTGACAACATGTCATTACACAAAAAATGTCATTGATTGGTATAAAAGAAACCACATAGAATTTGTACATAAATCTGAAAATCCTACAAATTGTCCAGAATTGCGCCCAATCAAAAAATATTGGCTCCATATGAAGCAGAAGTTATTAAAATATAATAAACAAGCTAATTCTGTCGATAATTTCAAATATAAGTGGAAACAAATTACAAAAATGATATCTGATTATGCTGTACAAATGAAAGGGGTGAAAATGAAATTGCGCAACTTTTAGATGAATCATAAATAAAATGTAAATATTTGCTATTATGTACTATTTAGTTGTTGATCAATAAAGTCCTCAATAGTTTAAAAAAAAAATCATTTCATTATAAGGTTTTTAGTTTAAAATTATAGGCGACAATGTTTTATGGGACAAGCTTTAATTTGTTCATTTAGGGCTAGTCGGCTAGTCTTTATATTTCTGAATAAAATACCCGATAGGATAAATTAATATATATTTTTTATTTATTCTGCTGATAGTTATCAGAAACTAGACCCAGTGATGGTACGTTTGATTCTAAGCTATGAAATAAAATTTAATCAATTAAATAAATAATTATATTTAACATGACAGTAACAACAATAAACATAAGATCATCTTGTTACGCTAACATAACAAATGCATATTGTTCGACCTTGACGTTTTGCATCACTTGAAACGGAAGCAAAGTAAATTACATTTCCAGTTCTTTGTTTACGTGGGTGGGGAAGGGGGCAGATCAGACAAGAACACGTGTTTGATATATACAGACACATTTGCAGACTGAGTGACAACCACATTTATAACATGTATTCATGTATGTGGACAGAAGTCTACGTAAGTAATTGCATCTGTTAGTTTAGTTAGTTCGTCTTGAAGTGAAATTAAATTCTAATAACATTACACGTGCAGTATACTTTGTAGTTTTCAACATCTCGTAGCCGTTTTGACTTTAAAGCAAATGTCATCAGACCGTATTTGTTTTGAAATTTACTACCTTGTTTTGTATTTATTTGCGAATAAATACACAAGATTTACTAGGATTATATTATATTTGTTTTTTGTTTAATTTAAACGAAATTAAATTTGTATTGCTAGGCAACTATGGTAACTTTGTTGTCAAGTTTGTAATATACGGTACCACAAATGTATTATGGATTCTTCGTTTCCCCTTTGATTATAAAAATATAAAATTTAATAACCACTTTTCTGGAGGGAAAGGAAATAATAAAACTGTAATAAAATGTCGCACAACTTTTTATTTTCGATTTATATCTTTATGAGCTGTAGCTTTCAGTCTACTTTATTATTAAAATAGTATATTAATTTTCTTTTACAAAAAGTAGAGCAAATTGCTAAATTAAAAAACTACCATTAAAATCGTCAGAAATAGCTACGATTTCGACTAAATTAGTAGGAAAATTTAATAAAGTTTTTCTTTCTTCAAAAATATGCTAGGTTACTAAATCTGATCAAAAATGAAAGAAATTTTAAATAATTTTAATTCATACCTACTAACAGATAAGAGAGAAAACAAAATTTGAAATTGTAAATATTAAAGCCTTCTTTGCACTATAGCATTAATATAATTCTGAGATATGACATAAAGGTACATTTTTAAATTGGAACTTATGAGTTACTGGGTGTGGCGCTCTGCCGTAGCAGATCTCAGTAAGTGATATATTTTTACGCGTTAAATGCGGTTACCAGCCGTCAAATCACGGCCCCAAAAGTTTTAATCCCATACAATATTTAAATAGCATATTTTTTCCCTTTTAAACAATGCCAAAATTGCTTTGTGTTTTTTAATTTTTAAATTTATTAGTAAATATGTTTAATTGTAGTTTAGATAAAAATTGAAAAAATAACTTATTTGCCTTATTGTGTGAAATATATATGAATTCATCATATTTGTTTCAACGAATAATAATATAAATAACTATTTTCTTAACTTTTTTTTAATTTTGCAAATACAAGATCGCATTTCTATACACTTGTTAGCTTATTAAAGGGCTAATTATATTTTTTTAATAAACGGAAACATTTTTTTTCTACAAAAACATTGACGTAATTCTACTGGCTACCTGTCCAAATAAAGTTTTAATAGTTGCAGAATTTATCTTATTTATTTATGTTACGCTGTACAACAGGAACTTAATCCCAATTACAGTACAGGATCCGAACTCACCGAGCCGCAGTGTAGTAGTTCATATAATTTTAGCTTGAGTGAGATTCGAATTCCGTATCGCTATCCACACCACACACCACCGTACTGACGGACAAATTACCTATATTACATAAGGGTCACATTCCAGTAATACTTTTGTGATAATTTTATGTTTTCATACATGTATCAAATCAACTTGATTCAGAAACATAACCACAATAGTTGACAAGTATAAACATGGGTTTGTCAAATATTTTAGCAGTCAAAGATATGTTATGGGATAGGTGGCTCAGTGGTATCGAGTCGGGCTATGGATCTTGAAAACCCTGGTTCGATCCCCACAGTCGACAAACAATTTTCACTTGATTAAATTTATCCCTGTGGCTCCCCCCTCAACTAACATCTTTGATGACCGTGACCTGACGGCTGGTAACTGCACTTCTCGCTAAAAAATATATCACTTACAGAGATCTGCTACGGCAGAGTGCCAGACCCAGTAATGGGTAAAAGGCGTGATAATATATTTATTTTTATTTAAAGATATGATATGTAGACGTGAGTTATTACATAATAACTTGTATCTCTCATTATTATTCAATTATTGTAATAATTTTGGCTCCTAACATCGTCGGGAGCTGAGATTTGACGGCTGGTAACCGCACTTCACGCGAAAAAATATATCGCTTACCGAGATCTGCTACAGGGAGTGCCACACCTAGTATTTAATTTTGGAGTACAAAAAAATAAAATCTCTTTGACCGTCTGAAATTAGTTTAAAATAACTAATAACCCAATTATGTTAACCGGATTATTCACCCTGGAAGACAGCTTTACATAATTCCGATTCCGGCCACATATCTAGTGGCGCTGGGTGCTGCGGTGCTGATGGGTATTCATGCGTTATCAGACGTACAAAGCTGACTAAAAATAAACACGACACGGACGCATTATCAGCGTTTTCATCAACATGTTTGCAAGGTAGGACCGACGACGAACAGCGGGGTTCGCGGTACGACACGATGGGTGCCATCAGTTGCCAAGAGACGGTGACAAGCTAACGGGAAGATAGGAAGCAGATGGCCGGCGTCCGATGATGAATCAAATTGGCACACATTTGGAAATATAACAGAATAAAGTTTATAACAAACGACTTGGTATAGTCTTCGTATCTCGATTCACGCAAGAATGTAGTTTAAAATGCATTATTAAATTTATATGCTGGTAGCACAAGCTCTGTTTTCGGCTGTTTTAAGAGTAGTGTTTTTGGCTGTTTTAGCTATCTCTAACATATTAAAACCGTGCTCTTAGAACACCCAAAAACAGAACTTGTGCTACCAGCCATTGTATACAGCGTGATTCAAAATTATTATATATTAATGTAACAATTACAACGTAAAAACATTTTTTCCGAAATAACAAAAATAATTGCATATCAATAAAATAAATAAATAAATATATCATCACGCCTTTTACCAATTACCAGCCGTCAAATCACGACCTTCAAAGATGTTAGTGGAGGGGGAGCCACAGGAGTAGATTTAAATTGGTGAAAATTAAAGTTCGACCGTAGAAAGTCTGGAATTTAACCATTTAAACTGTAGTTTTTTGACAGATACGTCATTTGTATTTTGAAAAATAGTTATTTACGTAAAAAAATCAGGAAAGCGTTCAATTACAGGATGAGTAAATAGTTTCATGCCGAGCGATAGCGAGGCTTGAAACAGCTTACGAATCTTGTATGACGCTTTACTGACGTATTACGTATAACAGCTTACCTGAAACTTATAAACAAATAGTAAATATTTTAAATTAATTTAAATTAAAAGAAATATTTGACTTACATATTCAGTCAGTATTTTATGTTGCTAAGTAACTAGACACTCACGTTTCTTTCATTACCTGTTTAGGCAGACAATATGTTAATTTCCTAACTAGGAATGCAAGGCAAAGCTTTCCTGAGTCTTAAAGGTCCGGCAAATATTTATTTTCCTGTCAGTTTCAGGTAAAATGTATTATAAATTATAAATTAAGCCACTTTGTTATTGTACTATATTTATTTTTTTAAATAATCGCTTTCTCATATACTCGTAGGTATCTCATTTTTCCTAAAGTAAATAAAAAATAAATAAATATATTATCACTTCTTTTACCCATTACTGGGTGTGGCACTCTGCCGTAAGCAGACCTCGGTAATATATTTCTTCAGCCAGTTAAATCACGGCCCCAAAGATTTTAGTGGAGGGGGAGCCACAGGGGTAGATTTAAATTGATGAAAATTGTTTGTCGCCTGTGAGAATCGAACCAGGGTTCTCGAGATCCACAGGCCGACTCGATACCACTGAGCTATCTTAAAATATTTGATAATGAAAGTAAAACAACCATAAAATATTTGAAAATAGAAGTTTGTAATGGAATTGCATATTTTATTTATACATTTATTATTATTAGGTTATGTTAGTTACCATGTTTTTCGTCAGAGGCGCTAGTTGACATAACCACTTTGTTAATTTGAAACTAGGAATTTTAATGATATAAAAAATCTGGTTTTGGCTGCTGAGATCGAGCTCTAGTTTTTAAATCCACAGTCTGATGCGTTGACACTGTACTATTTATACTATTTTCATTTTAAACTGGAGGGATCGGCATAAAACTATTAAATGCACCGCAATTACGTTTACAAAGGAACTCAAAATATGACCCGATATAACTGGTTGCACAAGGTTCGCACAGGGTTGTACAACCCCATTCGCCGGTATTTTTAAATGGTCAATCATTGGAAAAAACAAGAATAATTTTAGGCTGAATACGACCCTTAAAAATGTACCTGTTGTGAACATCGTTAAGCGATTTGGGGTAACCGCACTAATATATTTCATTGTAGTAATATGGGACAGGGACGTTTAATCGTTTTATGCAGATCCCTCCAGTTTAAAATGAAAATAGTATACTCGTATGTATATTGTATGTCGTGAAAATTCTAACTATACCACCAGGCTGACCTGACAGTTGTCCTGCGTGCTTGTTACATAAAATGAGGACAATTTTCTTCTGGGAATATAATGATAATAATTTTTTATATCATAATTTTCATTAAAAGGACTGTATGGTCATTACACTCTAATGATAATTATATTTAATTATAATTGAAGTCAAACGAAATATCTATTTCTGGGATTCGTGCGGTACAATAAATCTTGAATTATAAACAGAATGATTTCGATTGAGTTTGGAAGTATAAAATATAAGTTTTGTTACAAAATACTTCGATGATATCATAAGAACAAGTATATGAAAGTATTATTGTTATTTGAAGATGTTATTGATCAAACTACTCAAAATTTATTGATTTGTTATAATATTAAACTTACTAAAAATAACTGAAGATTTCCAGAAAATGATTATTCGTTGTAACGAACAATAATATTGCTACTTGAAGACAATGAAGAAATAAAGAAGTTCGTATATCAACTTACAGTTTTATCAAATCTTCAAGTTCTTTTATTTAATTGAAATTATTATATTGCAATTATAACAAGAATTAAATTATAGTCGCAGTAAAAGGGCCCACAACTCATAATGGAATTCAAACCAAATGTACATAAATGTATTTTTTTTAATGTAAGTTAAAATCAGGGAACAAAGTTTGTTTGGTTCCAGAATCATATGACTGTATACATCAGGCATGGCTAAACTTTTTCATAGGCGGGCCACATTTTGATTGGACCAATCACTACATATAGGAAACACAATGTTCAAATTTTTATGTGGATATGTTATGTTCTATTTTTTTTTTATGTCTTTTAAAAACAAAATAATTTTAGAGCTAAAAACTACACGTAATGAATTTATTATAAATATTATAAACAATGAAAACTAAAATGTTGATTTTGTAGCATAAAACAATAATAAATATAAAATTTACAAAAATATATTAATAACAACAAAGACAAAATTAATTGTCACCCAACACTTGGTGAAACAAGGTTTAATAAAAAATATAATACCATACTGATGAGCTCTAATAAGAGCGAAACGCGTCTATGGTAACTAACTGTGCTGGCCAGCCTCTGACGATGCCCTCATAAGGTGACTTGGAGGCTGAATTTTGTGAAACATAGCCAAGTGTTTACTTTATATTTTTTTATTAAAATATGTTAATATTACATTTAATTAAATTTATTGAAACGAATGAGGTTGATTGGGTTTCCTAATAATTTCTCAATCTTCCATATTTGTGGTAGCCATTTTAAAATCACTTTTAAATGTTCAACTGTTAACCTGAATCTTGTTAGTCTTTTATTACAGTTTATGAGTGAGAAGGTGTGTTCATAAAAATATGTCAAATTAAATATGACGAACAGTTTCATATGTATTTTTAATTAATTTCCCATTCACTAGATGCAACACTATTCAACTCAATCATGTTCAACTTGATTAAATTGTGTATACGTATTATGGCAGTTTTATATGTCAATTAAATAATAAAAGGGCTGGCAGCACAAGCTCTGTTTTTGCCTGTTTTAAGAGCAGTGTTTTTGAGTGTTTTAGCTATCTCTAACATGTTAAAACCGTGCTCTTAGAACATCCAAAAACAGAGCTTGTGCTACTACACATTGTTTAAATTTGCAGATCGGGATTAGCGCCTCTGACGAGATACGTCGTAACTAACATAACCTAAAAATATTGAATAATAACCTAACCTAATAATATTGAATAATATTGAATGTATAAATAAAATACTCAATTCCATGAAATATATTTCATTTGATAACATAAACTTCAGTTTTCAAATATTTTAAAATCGTTGTTGTAACAGATATTTTAAGGTTGTTTTTGTAATTTGACAGCGTGGTCCCTTCCATTTAATTAAATAAAAAACACTAGATGGCTTTTCCCGACTTACCAAATAACTAGATAACGTGGTTACTTGCCTTTCATTCAAATGAAAATGGCATTACTTGATGTACCAAATCTGTAAAAAAACTCACGGCAATTTTGTATAAATAGGGCAAAACAATGGAATGAAACGTCCACAATAAGCGTAGCGCAGTTGAATGAAGTTGACTATGATTCAATACGCTGCGTTACCATACTCTAGCCACAATCTGATTGGATTGAAAACTGCTAAATAATGACGTTGCTATGATAACTGCAATCTAAGTGTTGAATAATACACATTTTTCATTATTCTGCACTTTCGAATAATGAATCATTATTAAGAAACGTACATATAAGCTGTTAAAATTACTCTCGTAGCTCGTCCATCTTTGATTGCCATGATTTAACGGCTGGTAACCTCACTTCACATGTATAAATATATATCACGTACCGATATCTGCAATAGCAGAATGTTAGACGCACCGTCAATACGGTGGTGTGGATAGCGATACGGAATTCGAATCCGGAGATCCCGAATTCGAATCTCACTCAAGCTAAAAATTATACTGGGTGTTAAAAAAGTTCCGGGACGGTGAAATATCTCGAGAAATACACATCGAATCAAGAAACCAAAAAACACGTGTTTCATATATTGCAAAAACCTATCTAAGCACACCAAACACAAACCCCAACTCCTTCCCCCAGGGGGTGGAGCGGGGCAACTTTGAAACCTTAAATGGGAACCTCCATTTTTTAAGAAAAGTAAAAATCGGTCTAATATCACAAGAAATAAACATGGAATCAAATAAAAAAATCATCATAATCACAAGTAGCTACAAGCCTTTCACCGACTAAGTACTTGAAATAAATTTGCAAAACGATTTTATGAAATAAACGTTATTTTATTTTTTACTTTTCTTTCAGAATCATGTCATTTTCTCAGAATACGAATCTGCAATAAAAAATGTGGGTTCCCATTTAAGGTTTCAAAGTTGACCCTGCCCAACCCCCTGGGGATGAGAGTTGGGGTTTGTGTTTGGTGTGCTTAGATAGGTTTTTGCAAAATATAAACACGTGTTTTTTGGTTTCTTGATTCGATGGAACTTTTTAACACCCAGTATAAACCACTACACTGCGGCTCGGTGAGTGCGGACCCTGTAATGTAATTGGGATTAAGTTCCTGTTGTACAGCGTAACATAAATAAATAGATAAATAAATAAATAATGGGTAAAAGACTTGATGATATATCTATTTGATTGATTAATAATTGAACATTAGTCACTCAACAGTTAACCGTAGTTATTTTCAATGAAGTTACAATATTACAAACAGTTAATGAATTCCGTTGCGAATTTCTCTCAAAGTGAATAATTTCCACTAATCTATTCCTAAACATCCGTCGCTGTAGAATCAACAGTTGAATAGTTGTTGATTTGTGCCAGCTGCTTATAAATTATTAATTTACGGCCATTAAGGGCTCGGTATAATTCTGATGACCGCCAGCATAGTGAAGGTTAACAGTTGATACCAGCTCATTTCATTTACAAATCGAAACGTAGATTCAATTTGGTAAAAGCTTGGACATCTGCAAGATGGAATCTTTGCCTTTGGTCATTAAGATGAAAAGAGAAAATGGTTTTTAGGATATGTACTCCATTCATAAACTTTTCATATACATGTGTTCATTAATATAGTTAATTAGAGTTACTTTTATACTTAATTACTTTAGGCATAATTAATTTTGTCGTTAAATTTTCATTTTTTTGAAACTTGGATGAAAATAGATAATTATGTTAAGAAAGGTAATTACGAAATAAGTTATATTTCAGATTTTCGAATGTATATCAACAGACTGCCCAAAAAGTATGGGAAGCAAGATTTTCTAATCTGTAAGAAGAAACAGAGGAAGGCCCAAAGACATCTGGGAAAATATTATCGCCAAAGCAATCACCGCCAGGGGAAAAACAATAACCGAAACAAGAAAAATAGCGTTAAATAGACAACAATGGAAACATTTTGTACAAAATAAATAATAATGTAAATGTAATACTGTACAAACCCTACACCGAAAGGTAGATAGGCAGGCCCGACGAGACGGGGGGGGCAGGGGGGGGTAAAATACCCAGGGCCCGGATGTGATGCTATTTTATAAATTGCTTTTAATTTTCTACTATTTCACCAATTTTTTATATTCTTTACTAAAACATGTATAACGAAATGTCTGATACACGTTTTCAACAATTTATTACATTGTATAAAGTACTAAATGACGAAATGCTTGATCAAAGGCCCCAGTTGCAAATTTTAAATAAATTTATACACTATTCAAAAGTACATTATTACATTGTTGCATTTTAGTTTCTTATATTACTACATTGTATACAACACACATAGGCTAAGGCTCTATACATTTGTGCGTAGTGCTGTTTTGGTATCCCCTGCATTTATCGAATATGCAACTAGATATTAGATAGTCATACAGTGAGTATACAATACACATCGCTGCACCAATTAACTCAGAATTTTGTATTTAATTTTATTTATATTGTTATAACTTTATTTAGATATTAATAATTCTTATTGTTGTCATACATATATTTATAAATAATTATAAAGGGGCCCCAAAATTTGTTTTCCCGGGGCCCGCTTTTGCTCTCGGCGCCCCTGTAGATAGGATGTGGACTATATATATACAGGGTGTTTCACAACTTAGAGCAAAAAATTAAAGGGTATATTCTGTACGACGTGCTGATCATGAAACAAAAAAAACTTTTTTTAAGCTTTCCTATTAAACACAAACAATGAAGTAGGTATCAACTACGAAAGAATCATTACACAACTCAATTATTAGCAGTTATTTATAATAGAATTTTATTTAATTAATAACTTTAACATAATCATCCACCCAGTGGCAGTGGCAACGAAAAATTTTGGACTGGGAAACATGGAAAATAGTTTTGCGATTTAAAAAAAAATTCTTTTTGTTTCATGATCAGCACGTCGTACAGAATATATCCTTTAATTTTTTGCTCTAAGTTGTGTATATATAAATGACAAAACACGTGAAGCAATTAACAAATGAATATCTGCATTGTTGTCATTAATTTTACCTTGTTACATTTTGTTTACTAGTCGTATCATCTAAACCTGACTTTATAAAAAATGTCTATATGTGTCATAAAATAGTATATTGAATATACTAAAACTTCCATATGAAGAAAACTTTTCTATTTCTTATAATAAAAAAGTTAAGGGAGGGGGTTCGTCTTCCCAGATTCACCCTAGATATATATATATATATATATATATATATATATATATATATATATTGTCGAAAATAATTTTATTTCACATGTTCGATTCCCTCAGTCGACAAACAATTTTCACCACGTTAAAATTACCCCTGTAGCTTCCCCATCACTAACATCTTTAAGGTCTCTGATTTGACGGTTGGTAACAGCATTTCACGCGCATAAATATAGCACTTATCGTAATCTGCTATGGCAGAGTGCCACACCCAGTAATAGGTAAAAGGCGTGATGATATATTTATTTATTTATATTTGTAAATAAATATAGCTTATATAGTATTCATGTTATGAAAAATATTATCTATCAATATTTATAAAAATGTGAAATAATAAAATTGGTTTAATGATGTCACTGTCACAATTTTTTGCTTTGTAAACATGTCTTCATTTTGATATTTTAGTCAGCCAATCAGAATAAGATCAAATACGTCCTATATGGGGTAGATGGCTCAGTGGTATCGAGTCGACCTGTGGATCTTAAGAACCCTGGTTCGATCCCCGCAGCCGACAAACAATTTACACCATATTAATTCTACCCCTGTGGCTCCCCCTCCACTAACATCTTTGGGGCCGTGGTTTTACGGCTGGTAAACGCAAAAAATATATCACTTACCGCGGTCTGCTTAGGCAGAGTGCCACACCCAGTAATGGGTAAAAGGCGTGATGACTGCAATCTCGCATTGAGCGGATTATATGAAAAACAAAACAGGCCTATACGCAAATGCAAATAAAATAATTTTTATAAATGTACAGTTAGTTTGTAACGCTAGTATTTCCTATAAATAGAAAAAACTTCGTGAAAATACACGTACATGTATTTATTTTTTATTTCTTTTCTAAATCTTATTCCGTTACATATAAATAAATAATGTGTTAGCCGATATAAAGTCCCAAAGTAATCATATTTGATATTAGATAAAAAATAATGCCATTAAGTCTAATTGAAAAGAAGAAGCCTAGGAACGAATGATGACAAAAGTGGCCGAATAAGTTTATTTGAAAGATACCGAACAGGCTTAGACTGTCCAGACGAAGGCGACTACAAAAAATGAAATAAATTGGTTGCGATCGAAATCGCAAAGAAAACATGAAACGAAACAAAATGCTAAAATTGTTTTTAGAACAAACACGCAATTTAACCTTGTTTATCATTTTCACTGCTCTTTAACGAACAATTATTTTCTCAGTATAAATAAAGTTCAATCAACCCTTAAAATTTGACACAGGAAAATATAAAATTTGTTATTGGTTTATTTTGCAATGCCTTCAAATATAGGGTTTTCAAAAGAACTTATATATTTGGTATCAAAAATATGTATATATCAAAGATTTGGAATAGTTATTTACGAACTAAGTGCGGGAAGTCGATGTTTCCGCATGAGCGCATTTTTTAAACACGAGCGACTGCAAGGAGCGCGAATGAGAAGAAGACGTCTTCACGCACGTAGTTTGTATAATATTTTTTATTGGAGTACTGGTATTAAAAAAAATACATCTTTAATTTAAAATCTTCATCTAAGAGTGTACATAAAATTAAGTAGACCATGGCCATTTGTTTTACTAGAAACAATTGCTTCATTTGACATTTCTATCAATATTTTGCGAGTTTTTAGCAAATTACTCTTATTTCCCAAACTTTGAATACAAGAAAATTCAGGGAAGTTGTATTTTATAAATTACCTATATATTTAATTATTATCAAGACAAATTTATTTTAGAATGGTCCAAAGGGCCAGTATTTTTTGCAATTTTTGCAGTCGAGTCGATCGGGAAGCACTTGTTCTAGATTGAGTATTGCGTGCGGGAAGTGTCATTTTGAAGATTACGAGTACAAAAATTACTTTACACAAATATGTGTCAATAGAAATGAAAAATAAATAAACATATCATCACGCCTTTTGCCCATTATGCCGTGGTAGATACTTGTAAGTGATATATTTATGAACGTAAAGTACGGTTACCAAATGTAAAAATAATGGCCTCTAAAGTGAAGGGAGAGCCACAAGTGTAATTTCAATATGACCAAAATCAGTTGTCAGTTGTGGGAATCAAACTTGAGTTCTCAAATTCCATTCCAATACTTTGTCGCCTAATAGTAATATAGTTTACCATGTAGGGGCATTACTAGAGCTTTGTGAGTCCTTTATCAAATATTTCTTTGGAGGCTACCTCTTAGAAAACATAAAATTATAGTAAGAGAGCCCAATTTAATAATTATTTATTTTTAAAATTAAATAAAAATTATACAACAAACAAGAAGAATATATATTTTTTCTACGATTGCTATGAAAAGTTGAAAATTACGCTCTCATTTGTCATCGTAAAGTTTACATTTTCTGTGAAACAATCGAAAAATTACGTTTTCTACGATTGCTATGAAAAGTTGAAAATTACGCTCTCATTTGTCATCGTAAAGTTGACGTTTTCTGTGGAACAATCGAAAAATATGTTAAATGCGCGCATTTCCAATAACAACGCGTAAAATAGATATTAAATGTGCGCTTATTTCAATAGTTACCAGGGATACAAACAAAACAGGAACTTGTCATATTGACAGTTGACAGAACGAATTTATTTTTAATACGTATACGTTTTTTAATAATTTTAAGATGCAATCGTAGAAAAAATGATGTGTGTATCACGAGCGTAAAGTGTCTTTGTTCCTCTTGCACTATTGCAGCTCTGGCCATCGGCTCGCGCTTCAATAACCGTGTTCGAGTAACAAAGAATCACTTTACGCTCTTAATACACAAATAACTATTGAACATTTGCATGAAACAATTTATGTGTACCTTGGCCACGAAATCATTTGGTACATTCACAAATTGCTAATTGATAATTGTAACTACTAATTGAACAGTTAATAAATTAGTTTAACAAACAATAATAATATTTCTACGAATAAGTAAAGGGGAAAACCAAAACTACTTGACTTGAAATATCTGAATAGCTTGATTGATAAAACAGAATGTTGTTTCCTTATTGCGCTAATATTAGAACGAATCCATTATTGATATTTTGCAAAATAAAAAGTGGTTTAAAATGTGTTCTGCATGTTCGATTGTGAGATACCGATATCGCGCTATCGCCGCTCATATCTGTTGTTTGACATAATCAGCTCTTATGTGTGAATATCAGCCTTATCTGCAAGATAATTCAAGCACATATTTGTGTAACTACCCACATTATTGATAGCTAAATGGAAAACTTTCTTTGTTTACAATGAAATTAAAACCTAAGTTTGAAAGTTTCGGAAAACACATTTTTCCCGTTAAATTTCAGTAAGTTTGTTACGTTCTTTTGTTATAAAGAGGAAACTATATGACGGAGACAATTTAATAAAGAATTTCTAAGCTGCAAACAAAGTAAAAATTGAATTTATGGTCGCATTTTAACGCAAGATTGAATTGCGAAATAATTTGATTTTAATGAAAGAAAAGGTATGAATTTACACGTTTGAAATAAATGTATTTCTGAATATTTGGATTTCTTGTTGATCCTGTGTTTTAATTTTGCAGAGGAATATGTTGGCTTTAGGATCCTTAATGTATTCAATTTATTTAATGGACGTTTCATTTTATTATATACAAAAATATTTTCCAAATCTAATTACTATACTGTTATTATATTGTCAAATTGAGTAAAACTATAGTATATTGTACAACAAGCATGAAATGGACATTCTATGCGAGTTGTACACTATACTTTTTCTACGACTACAGTATTGTTCTCTGATTAATTCATATTTTAACAATAAATTTGTCCTGTTTTTACCTTTCCAATATTTGAAAATTCTAAATAAGTATCCTAGTTACGGCCGATTTCACCATTTCAATGTCTGGCAATCCGAAATTAGTATCGTAGCAACGTAACAAAATAGCTATTTATGAAACTAGTAAGGAAATGAAGGTTATTACCTTACGCATGTGAAATGTGAAAAACGAGGCGTAGCCGAGTTATGTAAACACATAAGTAAGGTAATAACCTTAATTTCCTTACTAGTTTCATACAATATTTTTTCTACTTCCGTTCTAATAAATACGAAAGAGCGTTTTTGAAATTATGAAATTTTGACATATTAATGACAGTTATAAATTCAAAAAATAAAAGAATAACACATCAGAATTCGTCTACCAAGATATCTGTTACTATGTTACCTCATTATTTCACTACTTAAATAATGCAGTTCATTACCTAACTCAAATAAGTGAAATAAAACGTCTATTTCCTAACGGAAGTAGAAAAATTAAATAACATTTCTGTTTTTATAAACGTCAGTGAATGTTTTGTGTTTTGTGAGGTAAAATGGAGAGTGATAGCGACGAGAATCTTGAATTAACACCAAATATATTAGAAGCTGCAAAAATAACATCTTTAAATTAATTACCCGAAAAATCGAGAAAAAAATATGAGATAACATATAAATTATGTATGAAGTGATGAAATGATCAAAATAATTGTCAAAACATTACATTTAATATAACTAACAATAAATAATAATAATTCTCTAATTTACGTCTATTTTATATTTTACGCATGCATTCTTATATTCTTCATTTGTAATTTAGAAGGTAATTACACATGTACTGAAATAAAATGACCTGTACTGAAATACTTACAAAACAAATTCATTTCGCACGATGCTTGCAATGCACCTCATTTCCCTAGCAACAACAAACATACAATGAGCAGATTTCTAAGTGGTCGTAGAAAATAGTTATTTGTGTATTAAGAGCGTAAAGTGATTCTTTGTTACTCGCCTCCGGCTCGCGCTGCAATAGTGCAAGAGGAACAAAGACACTTTACGCTCGTGATGCACACATAATTTTTTCTACGATTGCATCTTAAAATTATTGGAAAACGTATACGTACTGAAAATAAATTCATTTTGGCAACTGTCAATATGACAAGTTTCTGTTTTGTTTGTATCCCTGGTAACTATTGTAATAATCTTTTTCGTGCGTTGCCATTGGAAACGCGCACATTTAACGTCTTTTTCGCGCGTTGCCATTGGAGACGCGCAAAAAAGATATTTTTCGATTGTTCCACAGAAAGCGTCAACTTTACGATGACAAATGAGAGCGCAATTGTCAACTTTTCATAGCAATCGTAGAAAAAATTATTTGTAGTTTTATTAAATTTGGCAATGTAATAACAGTATATTCATTAGATTAGGAAAATATTCTTGTGTATAATAAAATGCTGAAAATGATGGGTTAACAATCGTCCATTAAATGTCCGTCAGTACGGTGGTGTGGATAGCTATATGGAATTCGAATCCAGAGATCCCGAGTTCGAATCTCACTCAAGCTAAAAATTATATGAACTATCACACTGCGGCTCGGTGAGTGCGGACCCTGTACTGTAATTGGAATTAAGTTCCTGTTGTACAACGTAACATAAATAAATAAATAAATAAAATGAATAAATCAAGGATCCTAAAGCTAACATATTCTTTTGTAATATATCTGAATTATTTAAACTTTTCTTCTGTATTGCTTTATAAAAGTAATTATTTATAATCCAAATTATTGTGTAAGATGTAAATCTTATGCATATTTATTGCCTTATAAATACCAAAGTAGAATGGAAATAATGAACAAAGGAGCATTGTTAAAATAATTAATATGTGATTATTGTTCACCACACGCAAAGACAATAATTATAATGTTACTTGGCAAATGATATTTATTATTTAACATGGTATCAATAATTAAATTATGTGTATATGCAACTAAATATATCAATTTGCAATTTATATTAATTCTAACGTTTAGTAAAGAGTGATTTAAAGAATGATGGTTTATAGCACTAGAGAACGCGGGTTCGATTGTACAAAAAAAAACCGTTGAGGTTATTGTTCATCTCAGTTATAATAGTTGCAACGAATATTATCAAGTTAAGCTTAATGCGCAGATATAGTATGGTACCACAATTTCATTATACAATTTCTCATGGCACTCTGATAATTGCTTTAAAGCGTGTACTTTCTTTTGCTTCTAACTCGGATATAATAAACAATCGAACAACAAACTTATACTCCTATGAATGTAGTTTTTCATTCTGAACATTTTACTTCAATACACTTTTCTTCTAAAATTAATAGGTAAAGAGATATCGCTAAATCAAAATTTTACCATTGAATTTCCTATGTTCGGAAAAAAAGTAGACACCCGGTATATATATATATATATATATATATATATATATATATATATATATATATATATATATATATATATATATATATATAGGGTGTTTTTATACCCCTGCACGAAACTTTAATGACATATTTGACGGTTGGTAACCACACATTTCCGCAAAAAAATATATCATCGACATCTGCTACGACAGAGAGCCACACCTAGTAATAAGTAAAAAGCGTAATGATATATTCATTTTTTTAATTTTTAATTTCATTAATAATATTTTAGGTCTTAGATTTTTTATTTTTTATTCCACCAAAAAATGACATAATTTGATATACTGATTATAGAACAAAAAGATTTTTTTTTAAATTCGCAAAAATTAGGGAATTTCATTCCTAGCAAACATTTTTAGTGTCACTGGTTTAATAGTACATTTAATTGTTTATAATTATGTTACTAATGAATAAAAGTATAAACACTGCCTACAAATAATCATTTATTAATTAGTTATTATGTAGGTACCTGGTGTAATGCCTTATTTTTATTTATTAATGAAAAGATAGCAATTACACACTTATTTGTCATCGTAAAGTTGACAATTATCATAGAGCACTTTGCCGCGTTTTTCCAATGGCAACGCACGATACAGTTTTTGTGTAAGCGATTCTTTGTTACTCGAACACTGTATTGCCGCTCTCGCCTTCGGCTCGTGCTGCAATAGTATAAGAGGAACAAAGACACTTTACGCTCGTGATACACACATATTTTTTCCACGATAACTATTGAAATAAGTGCGCATTTTATTTTTACTTAATTACTTTGCGCATTTAATTTTTTTTTCGTAACACAGGCACAAGAAACATGTTCTTCTTCCGTAATTTTAGAGAGAGAAACACTGCTTTTTTCGCCTAGGTACATGTTTCTCTCCCTAGGTAGCATGTTTCTCTCCCTAGTGGCTACGATTATTAGCTGGTTGCGGCGTTTCCTAGGTAACTAGTTACGCAACCCATATTTGACATTTGTCCTGATAAGACAGTAATTTTTGTGCACTTGTTACGAACAGTATAATAAGCTTCACGGAAGGGCGCGATTATCCCTTGTGTGAAGTTGGAAGTTCGGCCCTCGCTTACGTCTCGGTTTGCCAACTTTACTCGAGGAATAATCGCTTGTTTCCCTCCCTTGATGCATAACATACTATTCGCGCATTGTCATTGGAAAATGTATCTGGTTACTTAGAATAAAGAGAGCTTTAACATCTAAAATATATATTTTTTTAATTTTGGGGCATTTTATATTTCTAGCCAATGATCAATGAAATTTGAATTAATTGATGTAAACGAGTGTTGAAACTTGTAAATAACAATTTATTGAAATCGCGTTAATGTTTCAAGGAAGTAAATAATTCTTATTTTGTTCAATATAATTCAATATATGCCATTGAAAGTTACAAATTAACCCCTGGAAACAGTCTCACCGAATGGCAGTTTTAATATAATTTGAAGGATTGGCGTGACTTCATTAGTTGCCAATTTATAGTTAAATTTGGCAGAGCAAGATATTGAATTCAATTAGAAAATCAATGTGATTGATGCAGTCTAATTAATCAATTAAATTGATCCGTTTAATACCCTATTTCTAATTCCCGGTTGCACCATTTCGGTTTAAACAAAACCTTTCTTAAAATTGAACAAAGTTTAAATAGTTATTTGTGTATTAAGAGCGTAAAGTGATTCTTTGTTACTCGAACACGGTAATTTCAGCGCGAGCCGAAGGCGAGAGCTGCAATAGTGTAAGAGGAACAAAGACACTTTACGCTCGTGATACACACATAATTTTTTCTACGATTGCATCTTAAAATTATTAAAAAACGTATGCGTACTGAAAATAAATTCGTTCTGTCAACTGTCAATATGACAAGTTTCTGTTTTGTTTGTATCCTTGGTAACTATTGAAATAAGCGCGCATTTAATATCTTTTTCGCGCGTTGCCATTGGAAACGTGCGTATTTAACGTCTTTTACGCGCGTTGCCATTGGAGACGCGCAAAAAAGATATTTTTCGATTGTTCCACAGAAAACGTCAACTTTACGATGATAAATGAGAGCGTAATTGTCAACTTTTCATAGCAATCGTAGAGAAAGATTGTTTTGTTGAAACATGAAAATTTAAATTCATGTACGAATTATAATTGAAACCACAGTAACAATGTTATTATAATCTTTATTATACATCAGAATATAGGACTTTAACATGTAAAATCATATTTTTATAATTTCCTGCTTGTTATTTTAAGAAAAAAAGCTTGAAATAAATTCTACATTAATTAAAGATGCTCAGGCTCTGTTGAATCGAGTCGGCCTGTGGATTTGAAACCCGAGTTCGATTCGCACAACCGACAAACAATTTTTACCACATTAAAACTATCCTTGTAGCTTCTCCTCCACTAATATCTTTGGGAAGTATGATTTGACGGCTGGTAGCCACACTTAAATCGAAGAAATATATCATTTACTAAGATCTGCTATGGCAGAATGCCACATCCAGTATTGGGTAAAAAGGGTGATGATATATTTATTTTTATTAATTTACTTTTAAAGAGTAGGTGGCTCAGTGGTATCGAGTCGGCCTTGAGAGATCTTGAGAACCCTGGTTCTATTCTCACAGGCGACAAACAATTTTCACCAATTTAAATCTACCCCTGTGGCTCCCCCTAAACTAAAATCTTTGGGGCCGTGATTTGACTGGCTGAAGAAATATATTACTTACCGAGGTCTGCTTACGGCAGAGTGCCACACCCAGTAATGGGTAGAAGGCGTGATAATATATTTATTTATTTTTTATTTACTTTAGGAAAAATGAGATACCTACGAATATATGAGAAAACGATTCTTTTAAAAAATAAATAAAGTACAATAACAAAGTGGCTTATTTTCATGATTGAAATATATTTTACCTGAAACTGACAGGAATATAAACATTTGCCTGATCTTTAAAACTCAGGAAAGCTTTGCTTTGCATGCCTAGTTAGGAAAATAACATATTGCCTGCCTAGGCAGGTAATGAAAGAAACGTGAGTGTCTAGTTACTAACCAACATAAAATACTGACTGAATATATAAGTCAAATATTTCTCTTAATCTAAATTAATTTAAAATATGTATTATTTGTTTATAAGTTTCAGGTAAAATGTTATACATAACACGTCAGAAAAGCGTCGTACAAGATTCGTAAACTGTTTCAAGCTTCGCTATCCCTCGGCATGAAACTGTCTACTTATCCTGTAATTGAACGCTTTGTGTAATTATTCTTTCGTAGTTGATACCTACTTCATTGTTTGTGTTTAATAGGAAAGCGAATCCAGTGCAGTACTACAAAAAATGTTTTAGGTTAACAACCCTTAATTTTTCGAATTTAAATAAAAATTCTTTTTGTTTCATGATCAGCACGTCGTACAGAATATACCTTTTAATTTTTTGCTCTAAGTTGTATAACACCCTGTATATATATATTTTGGTAAAAATTTAATATCGAAGATGGTGCAAATAGCTAAAACAGTACATTGCTTCAATACCAACTATATCAAAACGTGTGTTGAGTCGTAACGAAGGAAAATACAAAATGCATTCCACGTTTATTATTTCGCAAAGCAACACAATTCATTTTGTGTTGTGATGAATGAAAAAGAACAAAGAAATAATTTTTTAATTAAATTTTCACTGAGTCGCCTAAATTTTAATCGCTATATAATTTTTATTCTTTGCGCGATTTCAGAGTCGCACCTTTAATTAAGAATATTTATGTTAATTAAAAGCTTTTTAATTTCTCTCTGTCACTGACTTTGAAAAAAGAACAATAAATTATGCGATTCAGTTTCTCTCGTTTTATTTGCTAAAAGAATGAGCGAGATATAATATCATGAATCATTCATTTTACTAATTAACAGCTATTGTTTTTAGTAATATGTAGGTACGATAAAATAAGGTAAATTATGTTTTGGACATGCGGTTTTGGTCGATGATTGAGTACTCGCTCTATAAACTCGGATTAACATCTCACTAATTCCAATTATTAATTAATATTTAATTTATATGTACATGTCGGGGTTATTTAGCTATTCTCAGGACTGTCGTTAATCTTATGTAAAATATCAAATGTGAAATATCCCTTAATGCCTTGAGTTTGTTTGATTTATATTCAAATAAAAATAACAATATTTTTAGTTCTGTATATCTTTTTTTTACAATAATTAAGTAACGTTCGAACGTTTGTTAGCGAAATATATTCATTCTATTTATTCTTTTTAAATAATATATTATGTAATAAGTTTTTTTTTATTTCCGTTAGGAAATAGACGTTTTATTTCACTTATTTGAGTTAGGTAATGAACTGCATTATTTAACTAGTGAAATAATGAGGTAACATAGCAACACAAAAAAATTAAGATATCTTGGTAGACGAATTCTGATGTGTTATTCTTTTATTTTTTGAATTTATAAATGCCATTAATATGTCAAAATTTCATAATTTCAAAAACGCTCTTTCATATTTATTAGAACGGAAGTAGAAAAAATATTGTATGAAACTAGTAAGGAAATTAAGGTTATTACCTTACTTATGTGTTTACATAACTCGGCTACGCCTCGTTTTTCACATTTCACATGCGTAAGGTAATAACCTTCATTTCCTTATTAGTTTCATAAATAGCTATTTTGTTACGTTGCTACGATACTAATTTCAGATTGCCAGACATTGAAATGGTGAAATCGGCCGTTACTAGGATACTTATTTAGAATTTTCAAATATTGGAATGGACAAATTTATTGTTAAAATATGAATTAATCAGAGAACAATACTGTAGTCGTAGAAAAAGTATAGTGTACAACTCGCATGGAATGTCCATTTCATGCTTGTTGTACAATATACTATAGTTTTACTAAATTTGACAATGTAATAACAGTATATTCATTAGATTTGGAAAATATTTTTGTATATAATAAAATGCTGAAGATGATGGGTTAACCATCGAAACGTCCATTAAATAAATTGAATAAATCAAGGATCCTAAAGCTAACATATTCTTCTCCAAAATTAAAACACAGGATCAACAAGAAATCCAAATATGCAGAAATACATTTATTTCAAACGTGTAAATTCATAACTTTTCTTTCATTAAAATCAAATTATTTCTCAATTCAAGCTTGCGTTAAAATGCGACCATAAATTCAATTTTTACCTTGTTTTCAGCTTAGAAATTCTTTATTAAATTGTCTCCATCATATAGTTTCCTCTTTATAACAAAAGAACGTAACAAACTTACTGAAATTTAACAGGAAAACTGTGTTTTCCGAAACTTTGAAACTTAGGTTTTAATTTCCTTACTAGTTTCATAAATAGCTATTATAAACTTCTCTTCAGTTACCAATTAAAAAAAAGAGTATCTAAAGAGTTTATATACTTTTTCAACAACCATAAATTAAGGCAACAATAAAATGTAAAGATTTATGAATTATATGTAAAGTAAGGTTAAGTTACAATGACATGTCATTTTTAATGCATTCGTTGTTAACTTCACGCCATGACTAAAACGCTTGAAGCTACAGTTTGTCAACATGTGATTAAGATGTTATTTAGCGCGATGTAAATCAATAAGTTAAATGACAAGTTAATAACAGGGGTAGACAAAATAATTATAGAATTATTGTTAGTGAGAAAATAATTACCAATATTAGTCAACTATATTATTATTACTTGTACATGGTGTTTTTATATTTTGGAAAAAAATTATCGGGAGATATACTGTTTATAGAACCAAAATATATATATTTTTTTAAATTAGGGTGTTTCATTCCTAGCGAACATTTTTATAGATTTTTGTTTAAATCTACCCCTGTGGCTCCCCTCCACTAACATTTTTGGGGTCCGTTATTCGACGGCTGGTAACTGTACGTCTCGGGAAGAAATATATCACTCACCGAGATCTGCTACGGTAGAGTGCCATACCTAGTAATGGGTAAAAGGCGTGATATATTTATTTACTTTATTTATAACTCTGTCAAGTCAACTTTTAAAAAGATACCTCAGATAACATTTAATTAGTTAGTATCTTTCGAAACTAACAAGTAATACTACTCAACTGTCACTCACCGATATAAATGAAACTTGGCACATAGATAGAACTCTAAAAAATATTGAACCCCTATTTTTTTTTCTTCCGGAAGTTACTTTTTAGGGATACAAACCACTTCTGAAAGGTGGTAAAAGCAAGAATCGCCATAAATGAAATTAAATAATACCAACATATTACGCGTTAAACATTGGTTACCCAGGAGTAACCCCGAAAATAGATTCAGCTACTCCAAAAACCCCCGAGTAACTCTAGTTTTGAACCTAAAACTCTATTTCAGTTGAATATCATAGTTTCATCCTCCCATCCCCTTTTTAACCCCTTAAAAAACTGCATTTGATCAAAATGACCCCGAAAATAGATTTTGGCGATCTCAAAAACCCGTGGGTAACCAATGTTGAACGCGTAATATTTTGGTATTATTTAATTTCATTTATGGCGGTTCTTGCATTTACCACCTTTCGGAGATGGTTTGTACCCCTAAAAAGCAACTTCTGGAAAAAAATAGGGGTTCAATATATTTTAGAGTTCTATTAGTGTGCCAAGTTTCATTTAAATCGGTGAGTGACATTTCTACAGTGTTACTTGTAAGTTGATAATGAAAATCCTAATTATAACAAAAACGAATTCTGAATTGTTTCACTTTGTTACATATTAAAGCCTTTATTGTCAAACAATAAAGGAACTATTTTTACTTTTTCTAGAACAAAATATTTCATTTATGATAACTATAATATCCTATTTCACAAAGATCAGTGTTCAGGTGCCAACTTCAGCCCCAATTAGGTTCATATTTCACCTTAACTAAACTTCATTTTGCGATATATCATATTTACTTATCTTACTTAGATATTTTAATTAAATTAGAAAAAGTTAAGTATAAAAAGAAACATGTTTTCTTAGTTTTTAATTCGTTTTGTGTTAAGACCATCTTTAACAACGGAGTAACCCGGGCAGAAATGACCTTTTTCAGAGAAATTACAAATTTTTTGCTAATTAATTTAATAAAGACATTTTAATTAAGGAAAGAAATGTGACACCAATTAATTTTACTTGTTTTTGTCCTCAAATTTCATGTACAAAGCAAAGTGAAATTATAAAATGTGTCAACATTCATAAATAGGCTACAGTAAGTGTGAAATCAAAATAATTTTAACAGATTGTCTTGCTTAATTATTTATGAGTACCTACAGCTGCATTTGCGTAAAAAAATCGAAATTAAATGTAAAAATATACTGAAAGTAATTATCAGATTGATTGTTTGCTTGTTATTTTTAATTAATTCATTAGAATGATACTAAAGAAATGTTTGAATCTAATAATTTTTTATTTAAAGTACACAAATAAAATTTTGTCATTTCTAATAAAATACGAGAATGTTATATAAAATTGAATCTATATATAGATAACATTTTGTATATTCACTTCCTTTTTCGGTCATTCACGTATAAGTACTTTTAAAGATATTTGGATTTTATTTCAATCTTCACTGATTCAGAATAAATATATGTTCGAATTGAAAAATAGATTTAAAATAAAACTGTCATTTTATTAAACGTGTGGGAATCAAACCCATGAAAACACCTAAAACACTTTTAACATAAGTTGCATACACTATTTTTTCTAAAATCGAGCTTTAATTAACTTTATCTACGACCTTATATGTAAGTAGGCTATTAAAAATAATTTGCAAGAACAGTAAATGCTTGTTTACGGTTGCTAAGAGTTTACTGCACTAGTTTCGTAATATACGTAACTGTTCTGAAGAAATGTTTCATTTGTTAGGCGGTAACACTACTGTTTGACAGTTGATGTTATGGATATAACCTAACAAATATTCTGTAATTGTTCTTATTCTTATTTATTTATGGTCGTAGATAAAGTATAATATACAATTCGAATTGTAACGCAATTACAGTGCTCCTGAAATTACTGCACTCGCCGAAGCTCGTGCGCAACTTTTTCACTCGCACGTAATGTGCTTGTTACAATTCTCGTTATGTAATATACTATTACTAATTATTTTTATTATCTTAAATCATGTACTTTGTTTCGTAGCAATAATTTTTGCCATTAGCAGCGTGGGATAAAGTGTTTTTTCTACTTCCGTTAGGAAATAGACGTTTTATTTCACTTATTTGAGTTAGGTAATGAACTGCATTATGTAACTAGTGAAATAATGAGGTAACATAGCAACAGATATCTTGGTAGACGAATTCTGATGTGTTATTCTTTTATTTTTTGAATTTATAACTGTCATTAATATGTCAAAATTTCATAATTTCAAAAACGCTCTTTCGTATTTATTAGAACGGAAGTAGAAAAAATATTGTATGAAACTAGTAAGGAAATTAAGGTTATTACCTTACTTATGTGTTTACATAACTCGGCTACGCCTCGTTCTGCAAATTTCACATGCGTAAGGTAATAACCTTCATTTCCTTACTAGTTTTATAAATAGCTATTATCGCATGCTATAATATAGACAGTCACTTTTTGCAAAAATCTGATGTGAACATCACATTACTTTCTGGTACGCGTATTATACTATACCTACTTTTTTTATTGCGCACATTTGACATAATTTGACATTGACATTAAATTTTTTATTTTATTAATTTTATTTATGTTATGTGTCGTTGCGAATCTAGTCGATGTATCGTATTCATTGCAAATATTTAGTCGAAATTCGTTTTTATAAGATTGAAATTATTTAAAACATTATGTAGAAAGTTATTTATTTTTAGCAAAATAGATTGTCACCTTCTTTTTCAAAGAAATAAAGACACGTTAATTCAGCATTAGCCGATTATTTTTCAACCCTAAAAAGTTCGCCATTTTTTTCTGAGACTAGAACCCCCGAGGAAGGTATTATTAACGTGTCTTTATTTCTTTGAAAAAGAAGGTGACAATCTATTTTGCTAAAAATAAATAACTTCCTACATTGTGTTTTAAATGCCACTGACTGTACTGGAGAATAATTTTCTCTATTAGATCATAAAACAAAAATAAGAAAAACATAAAATATTAATCTTGGATTGAAACTATGACTTTTTCAAGAACAGTCACAGCCTTCATATTTTTTTCTGGACAAGTTGATACTACAGTAAATTTATTACACCCGGAAAACGAGATATCTTTTATTATATATCAAACAGCGATGTGCGATCTTTCCATGTCGCGTTTCCATTTTCATTTCATTATCGATTGACGCCCCTTTATTCTGTACCTGACTATAATTTATTTTCAAATGAATATTAAACACTAATCAGTTTGCAAATCAACAATAACCTGTTCAAAATTTCAAAACTGAACAATAAACTAATTAAATCTTTCAAATACGAGTATTAATATTACTGTCTAATAGTAATAAATATAACTAAATTAGGAGTACATTATTAAAAAATAATAAAATGTGACTGAAACTAACGGAGCAAAACAGTGCATTTTGATTATTTTATATATTTGATTTTACGTTTTCCGAAATATATTGTTTTTCCAAAATGAAAGTGGCGTAGTGAGTAGGAGATAGCAGAGCATAAAATTCTACATTAATTTAAGATGCTCAAGCTCAGTTGTATCGAGTCGGCTTGTGGATTTGAGAACCCGGGTTCAATTTTCACAACCGACAAACAATTTTTACCACATTAAAACTACTCTTGTAGCTTCTACTCTACTAATATCTTTGGGGTGCGTGATTTGACGGCTGCTAGCCACACTTAAACGAAGAAATATATCACTTACTAAGACTTGCTACGACAGAGTGCCACATCCAGTAATGCGTAAAATGTGTGATAATATATTTATTTTTATTTATTTACTTTAGGAAAAATGAGATACCTACGAGTATATGAGAAAGCGATTCTTTAAAAAAATAAATATAGTACAATAACAAAGTGGCTTAATTTAAAGTTTGTACTATATTTTACCTGAAACTGACAGGAAAATAAACATTTTCCGAACCTATAACATTCAGAAAAGCTTTGCTTTGCATGCCTAGTTAGGAAAATAATATATTGTTTGCCTAGACAGGTAATGAAAGAAACGTGAGTGTCTAGTTACTTAATAATATATATAATGAGTCCCATAATTCCGTGTCGGAACATAGGGGCCGGGCACACCGAGCCGCAGTTTTTACGCTGCCGTACTGCCGGTTTCTTTAGTCAGATTATTTGAGGCGTATAAGTGACTAGCTTATAGCGCCCGAGCGTGATAAATACATGTAACTGTATTTTTATATTTTACGACAAATCACACATTGTCGGCAGGCGGATTCGAACCGACGAACCTTGGTTCAGGTGACGTCACAGTATGCTAAGAGATGTGCCTTAACACGCTCGGCCACCGCGCCTACAGTTACTTAATAATAAAATGTGACTAAAACTAACGGAGTTAAAAACTGAATTTTGATAATTTTATATATTTGATTTTACGTTCTCTCAAATATCTTGTTTTTCCAAAATGAAAGTGGCTTAGTGAGCAGGAGCAGGAAAAAACTATAAAACATAGAAGTGGTGTAATAAGAGGGAGGCAGCAGGAAACTACTATAAAACAAAATCATAAACGTCAAATATTCGAAATAAGTTACTTATAAAATAGAAGAACAGAATGAATTTATTTTCGATACGTATACATTTTTAAATAATTTTAAGATGCAATCGTAGAAAAAATTATGTGTGTATCACGAGCGTAAAATGTCTTTGTTCCTCTTGCACTATTACCGTACTCGAGTAACAAACAATCACTTTACGCTCTTAATACACAAATAACTATTTTATTATTCCACAGAAAACGTCAACTTTACGATGACAAAAACAAACGTAAGTTTAAACTTTTTACATCAATTGTCGAAAAAATATTTAAGTTCTCATTTGTTTCCAATGGCAACGCGCGAAAAAGATACTGAATTCGCGCTTACTTCAATACAAACAAAATGGAAACTTGTCATATTAACAGAACGAATTTATTTGCAATCTCAATCTGCAAACAGCTATTATCACCGCTTGATATTCAAATAAATAATATTGTAGAGTAACATTTTAGATCAGAACTCGACTGTTATCTGTACTGTATAAAATATTTGGTACAACGACAATAAAATTAAATCTAAAAAAAACATATATATTTCTTTGCTAAACCTTCATTTTCATAATTCATTCATCTTCTCCACTAACGTCAAACATTATAATTTGACGGATGGTAACTGCACTTAATGACACAAATATGTTGTATAAAAGGTCAAAATCTTATATCTTTCAGCACACAAGGAAATCTCATAAATAGGACGGTAAATATCACTTCAACCCAGTGTAGCGGCCTGGTGCCCCGCTCGTACGATATAAGTGCAGACAGAACATTTAACTTTATGCATTGAGCGTAAAATCCAAATTTGAGTTCAGCGTTTCGCCCGGCATATATCGTAAACCTTGTTACTGCTGTTACATCACACAACACTGAACGATACACGACAGATCCGGATCTACAACAAATCGTGAGAAGTAGAAAACTAAAAATGTACATACATACATAACATCACGCTATATCCCATTAAATGGGGCAGCACGAACCCATGAAACATTCATAGAACATTCTCATCCTGACACACGATACTCGTTTCGACCACATTAACACTTCCTCAAAACTAAAATCCATCATCATGCAACAAACATCCATCCATTCGCTCCTGTACACCTGTTTCGTAAATCTGCATTTACGCCTACTTCTCTAACAACGAATTTATAAAGAAATGAAGGCAGCATCGCCTGTGCTTGTTTAAAAATACATTTAACACAATTGCAGTTAGACGCTGTATAGTAAAAACAGAAAATGAAGAAAAAAAGATGAAGTAAGGGAGTATCTTCCAGCGCTTGTTTTTGAAACTGAATTCCACACAATTACAAAAAATGTAAACCTTCTAATAGAATTAAAAAAAAAGTCATATAGATTCTTATTGTTCCTCAAGCTAATATGATTGAAGTCTGGCTTATCTTTATAGTTGATCAATTTATACATCGAAAAATGATTATTATAGCTGTTTTACAGTTATCAATAAATACAAAATAAATAAATAAAATTATTGACGAATAAATCGATCAATAAGCGATTAGCATTAAGCCGGAGTCAGAGATTGTATAGCGTCAGTACGGTGGTGTGAATAGCGATACGGAATTCGAATCCGGTGATACCGAGTTCGAATCGCACACAAACTAAAAATTATATAAGCTATTACACTGCGGATCGGTGAGTGCGGACCCTGTACTGTAATTGGGATTAAGTTTCTGTTATACAGCGTAACATACATAAATAAATAATAATAACATAATTAAAATGTAATAGTATCTTAAAGAAGGAGTTTTATGAGACAAATAAATAAATAATCACGCCTTTGGCCCATTACTGCGTGTGGCACACTGCCGAAGCATATCTCAATAAGTGATATATTTCTTCGCGTGAAGTGCAGTTACCAGCCGTCAAATCACGGCCCTCAAAGATGTTAGTGAAGGGGAAGCCACAGGGGTAGATTTAATTGTTTGTCGACTGTGGGGAATGAACCAGGGTTCTCAAGATCTACAGGCCGACTCGATATCACTGAGCCACCTACCCCATATCAATAAACATATAATTATAATTCTTCTTCTTCTGATGGCGCTACAGCCCAAATCGAGCCTGGGCCTACCGGACACACCGAGCCGCAGTTTTTTACACTGCCGTACTGCCGGTTTTCGTAGTCGAATGCTACATTATTTAAGGCGTATAAGTGACTAGCTTATAGCGCCCGAGTGTGATAAATACATGTAACTGTATTTTATATTTTACGACAAATCACACATTGTCGACAGGCGGATTCGAACTGACGAACCTTGGCTCGGGTGACGTCACAGTATGTTAAGAGATGTGCCTTAACACGCTCGGCCACCTAATTCCGTTATGATATGAAATGTAAATTTTTTCATAACTGTCATTTAAGAATTATGTAAAGAATTCTTTACATAACTAGTTACGTAATAAATGTTGACAGTTTGAACTTTCTCAAAAATGTTTGCAAATACAGGAAAAACTATTTATTAAAATTTTTAGGATTTATATACATTTAATAATTTTTCTGGTATTAAACAGTCCACGGCCAAATTAGCAGATTCTTCGATATCCGAAGGAAGGTCTGTCTCGGATTCAAAACTCATTTTCAATGATGACATAAGCTTTAAATTTAAACATTTTGTTCATTTATTTTCACAGCAACGCTTTGGTAAATTGATTTATTGATTTTAAAATATATTGAGCTGTCATAAACCTATAATTTTATGTATTTTAAAAGTTATTTTAGCGGAATTAGATAAAATTTTGTACGTAATACGTTATGAAAACGTAATATTGCTTGATCCACATAATTTTCAAAACTCGCTTCGCTCGTTTTTGCAAATATTATGTTCGTCAAACAATATAAACCTTTTCATAACTGGTTACGTAAATAACTATTACTCGTCCCTAAATACGTCCCTGATAAATGTTTGGCAGAGTCTATAAGCAACAGCGGCGTCGAATTGGGGCACAGGGGACAACCACCCCTCCTTATAGTTTAGTGATATTGCCCAGTGAGCGTAGCCGCAAATTGAAGTACCATGTTCTTCAAATGTGCTCGATGATAGTGTTTTGTCTAGATAGATGTTTGCGGTTGGAATTTATCGCTTGCAAAAACAATTTTCAATCAAGTTGGTTGAATTATGAACTGTTATTTCATATTTTTGATAAAAACTAAACATCGCAAATACAAGGGACAATTTTTTCAATATTAGACAGCGACGGTTTCAAAACAAAAATGTGCATGTCGTTTGCTTCAATGCCTTGCGTTTTTTCTCTTTTATATTTTATTTACCTATATCGTGATATTAATATTTTATAGATATTTGTGTGCTTAGAGTAGAAAATAATCTATTGCTGCTCACGCATGGACATCGATGGTTCAGAAACAATTATACAAGAACTACAAAGAAGCTTTCTGCTTGAGGTGTATACATTATTATTCTACTATAGTTAATCATAGCCCCAGTAGATAAAATCAAAGGTAAACTTGTGTTTATTAATTAATAAGCAAAAGATCATTCGTTCAATTTTTTCTGACTTATTCTTTATATATATATATATATATATATATATATATATATACCGGGTGTCTACTTTTTTTTCCGAACAGGAAATACAAAATTGTACGGAAGAAAAATGTTCAGAATGAAAAACTGCATCCATAGAGTATAAGTTTGTAGTTCAATTGTTTCTTATGTGCGAGTTAGAAGCAAAAGAAAATACACGCTTTAAAGCAATTATCAGAGTGCCATGAGAAATAAAATAATAATTTGCTTGTTGTATCTGACATTATTTGACATATTTGACCAGAATTGGAAGCTTACTCTAATTTATTTATTTATTTATTCATTCGAGCATTTAATTTAATAATAAAATTAATTATAGCAACTATTATTTTCTTTTTTCTACATAATCTAGACAAATAAATTCTATTATTAAGTTATCTAATTTGTTTTATTTCTCATCGCACTCGGATAATTGCTTTAAAGCGTGTATTTTCTTTTGCTTCTAACTCGCACATAAGAAACAATTGAACTACAAACTTATACTCTATGGATGCAGTTTTTCATTCTGAACATTTTTCTTCAGTACAATTTTGTTCTAAAATTAATAGGTAAAGAGATATCGCTAAATCAAAAATTTAACATTGAATTTCCTATGTTCGGAAAAAAAATAGACACCCGGTATATATATATATATATATATATATAAAGAATAAGTCAGAAAAAATTGAACGAATGACCTTTTGCTTATTAATTAATAAACACAAGTTTACCTAATTAATAGGTAAAGAGATATCGCTAAATAAAAATTTTAACATTGAATTTCCTATGTTCGGAAAAAAGTAGACACCCGGCATATATATATATATATATATGTATATATATATATATATATATATATATATATATATATATATATATATATATATATATATATATATATATATACAGGATGTATATGTAGTTCGAAAAAAAATTAAAGGGTATATACTATAAGACGTACTGGTCATGGTACAAAAAGAATTTGTTTAAAATTCGCTAAATTAAGGATGGTTTACTTGAAATGAACATTTTTAGGGCCACTGGATTAGCGTACTTTATTGCTTGACCAGCTGCACTTAACTAAATTAAATTATTAATTACACAATATCAGACATTTATTTGGTGTTGTGTAAACAATTACTTGTAAGAGCATTTAAATAAAATTATTAAAAATAGCTATCAACCAGTGGCTAACAAAATGTTGCCTTTAAATACGATGCCAAATTTTTTAGCGAATTTAAAAAAATATATTTTTGTTCCATGATCATTACGTCTTATAGTATATACCCTTTAATTTATTTCCCGAAGTACAGATACACCCTGTATATATATCTGTCAGATAATAGAAAACATATCGTATCAATAAATGACAGTCAATAAAATAAATAAATGAATTCTCTATGTTTATAATTAAGTAAATAGAATATTAATTTAGAAAAGATTTTATTAAAAGAAAAGTTACTTTAATTAAATCAGAAACAATGGACAAAAAAAATTAAGAGATTTAAGAAACTGTTAAAATTTATACAAAGTTTTTAAACTAATTCTAATAATATTAACAATCTGCACATTCTGTAAAAACAGTAATTAAAAATTCGTATAGCATTCGGTTCAGTATTTATCAAGTGCGCATTATTTGCGGAACGTGCTTTAGCTAACGCCAAGTTGATTAAACGCCAGAATTAACATAACTCAAGAGGCGTACATAAACAGAACATTAATGACGGATAACCCAACACTTTCGCGCCATTCCACCATTTCCGGATAACCCATAACCTCATTTCTCATCATGGGACGAACGTTATACATCTGTGTCATATGTCATAATAAATGACATTGAGAGCTACGTTTTCATCTCATGTTCAAATGTCATTTGGGGTTTAAAGAGACAAATATAAGGGTTAATTAAAAATAAAGTTTCACGTATTGACTCGTATTTTTGTTTTTTTGAAATGTGTGTCGTTGCTTTGATGTCCGTGTACAGATTTTTAATTTATTTTTTATTTATCTCTTCAGTCATCAAATAGGTTTTAACAAATTTGATGAGTTTAACATACACAATCAATACATACATATTTTGAAAGCATACAGAAATTTCATATATATGTTTTGATTTATTTGAAATTGTAAATAAAGTTATTTTTGACTAGTTGCACTAACAATTACAGAATGAACTAAATATTATGTTCAATTGATATAAAAAATATCGCTTACGTATACAGTAAGTATCGAGTCGACCTGTGGATTTGAGAATCCGGGTTTGATTCCCACAGACAACAAACAATTTTCACCAAATGAAAACTACCCCTTCGGCTCCCCCTCAACTAACGTCTTTAAGGGCCGTGATTTGACAGCAGGTAATCGCACTTCACGCGAAATAATATATCACCCAGTAATGCGTAAAAGGCTTGATAATATATTTATTTATTATTGCGTTAATTTTGTATAATTCTTCTGACAGGGGCACAAAGTGATCGTTCTTTCAGCTGCTTATTTAAGATAAAACAATGTGCCAAAATCGCCTAAAAATTTAGGATTACTATCGATTGAAGCGGTGTTAGTGAAAAATGTGATTTTTCTGCTGTCATTAATTTATTTTCAAATCGTAAATCTCGCAAAACACATATGTTAAAAATTTTATTTCAATCAATTGAAATATATAATTACACACATAAATATAATGTCCAAAAATAATACAGTTTTTTTTCTTAAATTTTGCTTTTATTTCTTATTAAATATTATATTATTGTGGGGGTGAGGAGTCCGTAAAAATTAGAGCACCTGGACCCGATATTTCTCTTGGCGCTCTTGCTATAAACACTTCACGCGAATAAATATATTTCTTACCGAGATCTGCTTACGGCATAGTGCCACACCCAGTAATAGGTAAAAGGCGTGATGATATATTTATTTACTTATTTAAAATGAGACAATCTGTATTAAATAAGGACATGTGAACAGGTCTAATATTGTCATATGAACTTTGAAAGCGTAGTGGATTGCCACTTTTAATTTGCAAAAAACTTATTTTTCATGTTACGTATTTTCCTATGCCAACATTTTCTTGGAATACATAACATGAATAAAAACATTAGAAGAGTGTACGAAAAGACTAAGATTTTCATTTTCCATTCCATATTTTCTATTATAATTAAATTTCACACTTCGGTTAACTTCAATTCAAATCTTGTAAAAGGTTAGTGATGAAATATATTTAAATAAATCTTATTTGAAATCTAAAAATAAATATAGGTTACTACAACGTTGAATATAACATTATTTCTCTATTATTATAAACTGTACCTATTTTCATTTCTATATAGACAAACAGGCATTTTATATTCAGTTATATTTTTCAAATCGAATTCTGTAAAATTCTTCAAAATGTTTAACATTTAAATTGCAAGAGCAGTCTTATTGCACCGACTTCGAAGCGCATTGCATCAGTGGCTGTAGTTTGCACGCTGCACTTGAATTTTGTCGGACTCGGTGAGTATTTGCAGTTTGTTTTGATCACGACTGGACACGGAATCACGGTAAACTGATCGCAAGATCAGAGACTTTACAAAATGGCTGTGAGACGCGACTCTGTCTAGTCGAAGGTAAGTACTAGTAACTACTTTACTATTTTAGATAAGTGAACAAAGGAAAATTCAATTGATGGACTTCTTTCTTTTTATAGTCAACTTTTCTGTCTACAAACAATAGCACAAACTACACATTTATTATATAACTAGTTATGTAAAGAATCCTATACATAACTCTTGAATGACAGTTATGAAATAATTGATATTTCATAACGTCAAAAATTAATGTAAAACCGGAATTTTCATAACGTAATTTTGGCACTAGGTCAATAATGATCATCATCTCAACCTTAGCTTATAATATACTGTACTATTATACAAAAAAATCTGATGTGGACAGCACATTACTTCCTTGTACGCGTATTATACTATACCTACATTTTTTTTATTGCACATATTTGACGTAATTTAACATTGACATTAAATTTTTTATTTTTTCATATTTTCTGTTCTAATCCATAGCAAACTTAATTACAAAAAACAAGAAATATATAATTTTGAAATTTAGTTATCTCGCTTATACAAAAGATTCATTTAATAATTCTTAATATGCTAGACGCAGAATTTAATTCTCTAAAACTTTTATTTGCAGTATTTATTTCTAAAATCAAAGTAATACCATTTTTTTTTCAAGAAAAACTGTTAGCAGCTTCATGTAATGTATCACTTCCGGTTAGTCTATTTTAACCAAACCAAATTTGAAAAGTTTTGGATTATATTTGAATATAGTTTTTCATTAAAATCTATTATAGGCTTCAAGTAAAGTACCACTTCCGGAAGTTATATAATGACCAAAAAGGGAGGTGCACAACAAGATGTTATAACAGTCCTAAATAAAAAAAATAACTTTCTACGGTTTACCGTTTTTGAGTCATGCGAGATACATACGTACGTACAGACGTCACGACGAAATTAGTCAAAATGGATTCAGGGATGGCCAAAATGCGCATTTCCGTTGAAATCTGAGAACCGAAAATTTTCGCGTTTACAATACTTCCTTTACTTCGTACAAGGAGGTAAAAAGATTAAATTCGTAGGTAGAATCGCGTACGTAAAGAATGCATAAACATTATTTAAATCTTTTATAATGGGAAAGTTTTATGTCGTATGAAAAGAAAACTTCATTTTTTCGTTGAAGATGACAGAAAACAGAAAATATCTGTTAAAAGACATTTTCTCTTAATGGTATTTTAAAAAGTCCGGAAACAAGAAAACTACAAAATGTGTCTCAATACACTTGTCTGTTTCACTTAATATAATTATAGCATCACAGTTAAATGATCTTCACAAATAAAAGAAAAAAATGAAGATGATAAAAGCGTGAAAGAGGAAAACACTATTTTGTTTTTTGAAAGATAGACAGCAAGCTCTTTAATGGCGCTTTAGAGAAAACATATTATCCGTGCTATCTCTTTCCTACTTTTCTTGTAGTTTTATTCTGTTTTTCTATCTTTCTTTACGTCTGTTTTCTTTTTGCTTAAGCTGCGGTACCTGGTCATTGTCTGCGTTCGACGACCGCTTTTGTTTTTACGCTGACGTTGCGTGAAAATTGCGATGGTAACTTAGATGTTAGATTTTGATTTAATTATTGGATAACTGTCTGCATCAACGCACGCAAAGATGTCCAAGGGGTTGATGGACCCCTATTTAGAAGTTGAGTTGTTCTTTATTTTCTAATTATTATTTCAGTTTATATTATAACGAAATTATTGTGATTGAGATTTTTCTAAGGTTTCATTCGTTAAAGGGCTATACCGGGTGTAACACGAAAAGTGAAACATAGGCGTTTAACATGGCAAATCAGTTTTTCCGTGCGCATTGCTTCCCTAATTATTTTATGAAAAAATGTTCCAAATAAATGTTGTAAAGCATCAAATTCTACATCCGAATCAATAAACAAAATTCATTTTGACTACTTCATAACTGCAGAAATTAAATTTGAAAATTCACGTAATTTCAATTTAATAGTAATAGCCATGGAATTAAAAACAAGAGATGAACAAATGCGTAACGTTTTATACGTCAATGTCAGAATAAATTGTCAAAATCATTTTTACGTACTAAATATTTATTTTCTAAATAAAAATTTAATAATAATAAGGCAAAATATTTTTTAATTAATGTAACATAAATTTAATTCAATAAAAACCATCAACAAACTAAATATTCTTAAATTGTTAAATTAGATGTTAAAATAGTCCACCGTTTTGAGCTAAACAATAACCTAATCTGTTGTAGAAGCTTTCTCGAGTATTCTTTAATTGTCGATTATTTATTTTCTGGCATTCTTGTAATATAGCATTTTTAAGTTCTTCTAAATTCTGGTATCTCTTTTTATAAACATAAGATTTTAAATGGCCCCATAAAAAAAAATCGCACGGATTTAAATCTGGCGACCGTGCTGGCCAGTTAACTGGTCCATTTCGTCCTATCCAGCTTTCAGGAAATACATGGTTTAGATATTCCACAACTTCTCTAGTGCTATGTGCAGGGCAGCCATCATGCTGGAACCACACATTTTCTTTGTTTGTTTCAACAATTTGTGGTCCAACAGCATTAATTAATAAATTCAAATATGATGCTGAATTTATTCGTTGGATGAAGAATGGGCCAATGATTTTATCACCAAAAATTCCTGCCCACACATTGACAGAATGACGATATTGTGTCCTCGATTTTACAATATTATGTGGATTATTTTGTGACCAGTACCGATAATTATGACAGTTTGGTTCGCCATTCATGGTAAATGTGCATTCATCTGTGAATAAAATACTACTTAAAAATTATCTATTACAATTTGATTTCTCCATCATTATTTCACAGAATGAGGCACGCAGTTCAAAATCTCGTTCCAAAATATTTTGGTGGTTTTGAAATTTAAAAGGAATATATTTATGTTTTTTGAGAATTCTATGCACTGTCATAAAATTTATATTTAGTTCTCTGGAAATTTCCCGCACACTCATTGTTGGCTCCAGTTTTATTAAAGCAAGAATATTTTCTTCATTGTTATAAATTCTTTCATTTATTTCTTTCTTGAAATTTAGTGTTCCTGTCTTTTCAAACTTTACTATAAACCTCTGAATAGTTGCCGTACTAGGAATATCATGATGCTGCCAAATAGCGCTAATATAGTCACGAATTAGTCGTAAACTATGGCCAGAATAATGCCATTTAATTATTTGCAACTTTTCTTCATCTGAATAATTATTCATTTTTGATAAAACCCTAATATTGATTTAATATCACAGTTGGTCAAAATAAATACTAATAATTTGACGTATAAAACGTTACGCATTTGTTCATCTCATGTTTTTAATTCCATGACTATTACTATTAAATTGAAATTACGTGAATTTTCAAATTTAATTTCTGCAGTTATGAAGTAGTCAAAATGAATTTTGTTTATTGATTCGGATGTAGAATTTTATGCTTTACAACATTTATTTGAAACATTTTTTCTTAAAATAATTAAGGAAGCAATGCGCACGGAAAAACTGATTTGCTATGTTAAACGCCTATGTTTCACTTTTCGTGTAACACCCGGTATATATAATTAGTGGTAGCACAAATTTGTAGATGGGTCTTTTTAAGTTTTTGTGTTTATTTATTATATACAATAAAGATACAATAAGTATTCTTTAAGCATACTATTTTCAATACACAATAAAAGGTATTACAATAGTTATTTACGTAACCAGTTATAAAAAGATTGATATTGTTTGACGAACATAATATTTGCCAAAACGAGCGAAGCGAGTTTTGCAAATTATGTGAGTCAACCAATATCACGTTTTCATAACGTATTACGTACAAAATTTTATCTAATTCCGCTAAAATAATTTTTAAAATACATAAAATTCTAGGTTTATGACAGCTCAGTATATTTCAAAATCAATTTACCAAAGCGTTGCCGTGGAAATAAATGAATAAAATGTTTATATCATCATTGAAAATGAGTTCTGAATCCGAGACAGACCTTCCTTCTGATATCGAAGAATCTGCTAAATTGAACTGTTTAATACCAGAAAAATTATTAAGTGTATATAAATGCTAAAAATTTTAATAAATAGTTTTTTCCGTTATTTGCAAACATTTTTGAGAAAGTTCAAACTGCCAACATTCATTACGTAACTAGTTATGTAAAGAATTCATTACATAACTCTTGAGTGACAGTTATGAAAAAATTGACATTTCATAACCACAAAAATTCATGTATAACAGTACTTTTCATAACGGAATTAGGTAAAATACGTAACGCTAAACTGGATCCTAATTTGATTTAAAATAAATTTTATTTGAAATATTATAAGTAAATTGTTATGTTGTAAAACCTGTAGATAATAGAAATTATAAAAATAAAACAAATATATCATTACGCATTTTATTCATTACTGGATGTGGCACTCTGTCGTAGTAGATTTCGGTACATAATAAGTACTTAGCACGTAAAGTGCGGTGGCTTGCCGTCAAATCACGACCTCCAAATATATCAGTGGAGCGAGAACCTCAGTATTAATTTTAAAGTGGAGAACAGTTTGTACATAGCATTTCTATTTTATTGGTCGGTGTGAGTTTGTTTGTGTGATACACCCTAAAATAAATATAAATTTTAATTTCATAGGAGCGTGAATTCTTAAAACGGCTGTAAAAATAAATTTGCAATGACGCTAAATTGTAGTAAAGTAAAGAACATAACCTCTAAGGGTAATGCATGCAGTTAAAAGCACTTTTATGCGGAAATTTAACGAGCTAATAGGATATACATTACATTATTATGTACTTGCATGTTGTACTTAACATATTAAAAAACCTTACTCATGCTACTATTTTAAAGCACACATTCAGTTATAATATTATTTGGATTTGCTCTGAATTTTGATCCATTAAATATGGAAAATTTAATTTGCATGCATGGATTGTTCAGAATACTTTTCTTAGTTTAAATGTTCAATTTTAAAGAATTTTTAACATTCTACTCGTATATTATTCATGTTATTATTTAATTAAAATATATTATCAATATCATCACGCCTTTTACCCGTTAGTGAAACACTTGTATATTTAAATAAATATATCATCATGCCTTTTATGGCGCTCTGTCATAGCAAATCTCAATAAGTGATATATTTGCTCTATACAACAGGAATTTAATCCCAATTACAGTACAAGGTCCCGGTTCACCAAGTTCATATATTTTTAGCTTGAGTGGTATTCGAACTCGAGATCTCAGGATTGGAACGCCGTAACGCTTACCACATCACTTTATATTCCTCAAGGATGTCAGTGGAATTTTATTTTATTTTGATGTAAACCTTGTCGAATTCAGGAGTCGAATATATTTTGAATTTTATTATTGCAACCCTATTTCCAAATCGCGAAAAATACTTGTTTTAATTCGGGTCAGCGATCAGGGCATTTACCCCATGTGTAAATTTCACGTTTAGTGTTGAAAAAAATAGTATATAACACACATGGGAAAGGGCCATTGCAAAACTCGTACTGTTGTAACACTTGCTATCGTTCATGCTTCAACTTTCGTACTCGCTTCGCAATTAAACTCTTTCCTCACTATTATTATAATATTCTATTTCCAGCGGGATAGAAATTTGGTTTCTCTTACACCAAAATCATGGTAGAAAAATCAATTATAACCTATCATGCTGTTATTAGTCGTTTCCAATAATGACGAGAGTAAAATATTTTAGATCCAGCGCTAAGGAAATGATTATTGCCGTCTTAACTTTCTGTTTATTTTTTTTTTACAGAAGAAAAGAAACAAACGAGCCATGGAAAAATAGTATCCACACCGCGTGAAAAACGTGCGTCTTTCCATCTTCGTATTTGAAACTCTTGGCTTGTGTTGAAAATTTACGCTATTAATTTGAAATATATTTCTTTTATTTTGTTTATCTCAGGAAATTATCTTACCAAATAGCACGTGACTTTATATTTTTTCTAAATAAACTGACAAATTGACATTAGCTAAAAGTCTTCATTCTGTGAACTCAGAATTTACCATACAGTTTGGTTTTGTGTTTGTAAAATAATATAAAATAAATATATCATCAAGCCTTTTATCCATTACTGGGTGTGACACTCTGCGCTAGCAGATTTAAATTGGTGAAAATTGTTTGTCGGCTGTGGGATCGAACCAGGGTTCTCAAGAACCACATGCCCACTCGAGCCACCTTGTTGCTTGTTGCTAAGCAAATTGTGTAAACAAAAATCAAGAGATCTAGTGTGATTTTTTGTGATAAATATTAATTTAAATTGTTTCATTATTTTATAAGTTTAAAATTTTAATTTAAGAAGAGCAAAGAACACGGAGTCATTCAAAGGAATATCACAAAACTTGTAACATTACGAGTATCATGGATCTTCGGATCATCGAACCTTTTTCTACTTGAATATTTATAATTATCTCTGTTGTATCGAATTATGTGGGAAAGAATAGCTGTGGGTGGCGTTAAAAATTCAAAAGCTATAATAGAATAATCCCGGTCAGCGTCATTGTAAACTTCGACCCTCCAGTAATTATACAGAGAATTAAAACGGATTTCATTTTACGCAACAGCAAACAAATTGAGTTTCGGAAAATAACCCTATTATTATTATTATAACGCACTACTAATAAACTTATGGCCATTATTTTATTCCACTATACGGTAATTTAAATTTTCGCTTTAAACAACGTTATTTTGTAGAGCTTTAAAACATTATACACTTCATAAATATTTGTTATTCGCGAAACTTGTTTAGTTGCAAAATATATACAGGGTGTTTCACAACTTAGAGCAAAAAATTAAAGGGTATATTCTGTACGACGTGCTGATCATGAAACAAAAAGATTTTTTTTTAAATTCGAAAAATTAAGGGTTGTTAACCTAAAACATTTTTTGTAGTACTGCACTGGATTCGCTTTCCTATTAAACACAAACAATGAAGTAGGTATCAACTACGAAAGAATAATTACACAATTCAATTATTAGCAGTTATTTATAATAGAATTTTATTTAATTAATAACTTTAACATAATCATCCACCTAGTGGCAGTGGCAACGAAAAATTTTGGACTGAAAAACATGGAAAATAGTTTTGCGATTTAAAAAAAAATTCTTTTTGTCTCATGATCAGCACGTCGTACAGAATATTACCCTTTAATTTTTTGCTCTAAGTTGTGAAACATCCTGTATATTTTTTCTACGACAGTGCGAAAAGTACACATTTTTCGTACTAATTTAATGTGATTATTTTTTGTGCTCAACTGTCAATAGAATGACGATATTAATTTCTGTTACAATAAATACAAAATGTGACATCTGGTAATGAATTCGAAATAACCTTTAATATTATTTATTTGGTATACATTGTCATGGATATATTATTACTTGATTATTTAACATAAGGGGTAGGTGGCTCAGTGGTATCTAGTCGACCTGTGGATCTTGAGAATCCTGGTTCGATCCCCACTGTCGACAAACAATTAAATCTACCCCTGTGGCTCCCCCTCCACTAACATCATTGAGGGCCGTGATTTGACGTCTGATAACCGCACTTCACGCGAAGAAATATAATCACTTATCGAGATATGCTTCAACAAAGTGCCATACACTCAGTAATGGGTAAAAGGCGTGATGATATATTTATTTATTTTACATTATTTAACCTAAATTATGTTTATTTTTTTGTATTGATGTCGTTACGATTTTCTTATCGAATCTATCCTCGAGCATTAATTCATATCAGGGCAATTTTGTATCATGCATTCCATCAACGTAATACTCAAAAATAAAAAATTCCGGCCCTCGCTTACGTCTCGGTTTGCCATCTTCACACAAGGGATAATCGTGCCCTCCAGTGAAACATCTTTTACTTTTCGTAACAAGTGCACAAAAATTACCGTCTTATCGGGACAAATGTCAAATATGGGTTGCGTAACTAGTTACCTAGGAAACGCCGCAAACAGCTAATAATCATAGTCTCTAGGGAGAGAAACATCTCTCTACCTAGGGAGAGAAACATAATGTTATAAAAAAAACATAATGTTTCTTTCCCTAGGGGAGAAAAGCAGTGTTTCTCTCTCTAAAATTAGGGAATAAGAACGTAACACATGCACAGTGTTACGAAAATTATATATTTTTAATAATTGTGCATGTGTTACGAAAATTACATATTTTTAATAATTGTACATTTACATTCGACCTTTCTTCAAACTATAATAATATAATTTTGTCTATTTTAATTACGGTAGAGGAGCCCATTAACTTGTGGCAATCCGAATCTATATAGAATATAAATAAAATAAATATATCATCACGCCTTTTACCCATTACTGGCTGTGGCACTCTGCTGTAGCAGATCTCAGTAAATGATATATTTCTTCGCGTGAAGTGCGATTACCATCCGTCAAATTACGCCCCCCAAAGATGTTAGTAGAGGGGTAGATTTAATTTGGTGAAAATTATTTGTCGGCTGTGAGGATCGATCCACAGGCCGACTCAATACCACTGAGCCACCTACCCCTATATATAGAATATAGAATGTTATTTATTATGGGGTAGATGGCTCAGTGGTATCGAGTCGGCCTGTGGATCTTGAGAACCCTGGTTCGATCCCCACAGCCGACAAACAATTTTCACCAATTTAAAAATCAACCCCTGTGGCTCCCTCTCCACCAATATCTTTGAGGGCCGTGATTTGACGGCTGGTAACCGCACTTCACGCGACAAAATATATCACTTACCGAGATCTGCTTAGGCAGAGTGCCACATTCAGTAATGGGTAAAAGACGTGATGATATATTTATTTATTTTATTTATATTTACAACAATAGAATCGCTGTCATATAGAGTTAGCTAAAACACCCAAATACACTGCTCTTAAAACAGACAAAATCAGAGCTTGTGCTACCAGCCATTATTTTACTTGATATACGAAAAATAACCGGTGCTTTTTTGGATCAGGTAGTACACAAATGATGTAAACTACATTTCTATTCCAAAATTATTTAGAATGTAATACTAAATTGGCGATTTGAAAATTGTCGCCTGAATATTATTATAGAATCCTATACAACACGATCTCGACATCTTTTTGAAACAAGATAGTGTTGTCTGTTCCATTTATAGTAAAAATCATATTTTCTTTAAAAAAATATCAAGAGCTCAGATGCCAACTTTAAACAGACCCAATTAGGCGAATGATTCACTGTAATGCAACGTCAATCTATCAAAATTTTTACTTAACTATCAGTTAACATTTTTCCCAGGGATCATATTTGTTGATACCAAACAATTCTATATTATTTTCGAGTTTATTAATTTGAAATTAAAATTTAAATATTGAAAACTTACGTTTTATTAGCTGTGCAGCTGAGGAACAAATGTCTTGAAAATCCTGAACGTCCTATTATATTCAGTGCCCGTTATCTGAACCTGGAAACAATAATAACTATATAAGTTAAATAAAAAATATAAAAATAAATATATCATCACGCCTTTTACCCATTATTGGATGTGGCACTCTGCCTAAGCAGATCTCGGTAAGTGATATATTTTTTCACGTGAAGTGCGGTTACCAGCCGTCAAATCACGGCCATCAAAGATATTAGTGGAGGGAGAGCCACAGGGGCAGATTTATATTGGTGAAAATTGTTTGTCGGCTGTGGGGATTAAACCAGGGTTCTCAAGATCCATAGGCCGACTCAATACCACTGAGCCACCTACCCCATAAAAAATACCATGCCTTTTCCCCTATAGGGTGTGGCACTCTGCTATAACAGATCTCTGTAACTGATATATATTTTCGCGTGAAATGCGATTACCAGCTGTCAGACCACGTTCCCCCCATATTAAATAAGGAGGAAAGCCCAAAAGAAACAAATGTTAATTATACATGTCAAATATTTCAAAGATCAATTCACTAAAATCTCAAATATTCGCCATATTTTCCTGTGATGACATATTTATTTTCGTAACACATGCACAAGAAACACATTCTTATTCTATAATTTTAGAGAGAGAAACACTGCTTTTCTCCCCTATGGAGAGAAACATTATGTTTCTTCAGCTCGAGCCTTCGGCCCTCGCTTACTCCTCGGTTTGCCAACTTCACACACGGGAATAATCGCTTGTGTCCCTCCCTTGATGCATAACATACTATTAGGTATTTTATTTATGACAGGAAATATTTTTTAAAAGTACAATTTATTTATGTTACTCTGTACAAAACGAATTTAATCCTAATTACAGTACAGGGTCTGGACTCACCAACCCGCAATGTATTATCTTGAGTGGGATTCGAACTCTGGATTTTCGAATAGCTTAACACTAATCACACTACATTACTGCCACCACAAAACACCATGCAAAGGCAAATTCATAGCAAAACCTCATTAATTAATAAATAAGTGTTCATTCACACAACAGTTATATATGTATAAATAAATAACGCATTCTCAAAGACCAATTAATTTCTGATAGTTACGCAAATTCATTAGGTATTTACTGAAAAAAAAAACACATATGAACTGTGGGACTGATCAACAGAAACAATTGTGAATAAATTTATTTTATATACAGTAACCCCCGGTTAATGTGATTTCGTCTGTCTGGCAAATTATAATTTTAATAACCTGCTATTTTGAAATCAAAAAGAGAATTGATAATTGTCAAAGTAGAAAGGAAAGTGCTTTTCTCTCGTTATACGAACAACTTTTTTTCATGACGTGCTTCCAAATTGATTTATTCGAACTTTAAGTATATTTTTATATTCTTGTTATTAAAATGTCAGTTGATGCACTGATTTCCAAGGCGCTAAATAATATTTTAATCACATGTTGACAAGTCGTGGTTTCGAACGTTTTAGTCACGGCTTGAGATATTAAGCATGAGATGAAATTAGCTTGAGACATCTGTTATTGTAACTTAACCTTACTTTTTAAATAATTTATAAAACTTTAAATTTTTTTCTGTTGTCTTAATTTGTGATTATAGAAAAAGCATAGTATGTGACTTGTTTTATAAATTCTTTAGAGACGTTTATAAAACTTATTACATAATATTTTACTAAATCGTTGCATTAATTAGGTAATTACACTGCTCAAAATTGTACAGGGATATTTAAAAAATTACATATAAAGTAAACTATATTGTAAATATGTATTTAAGAAAGATCCAATAAATAGTATATTACAATTATTATTACAAGATCGGTAAGTGTCTCATAACAGGACGAGAAAAAGTTAGATAAACGAAGCCTGCAGGGATGAGTTTTAAAATTTTGGAGTGTTGTTACATTGACTATTGCGTAATAGTATATTGTACAATAAGCATGGATTGGTATGTATTTCGCACAAGTATGAAAGTGCAAATCATACAAGTGAGAAATAGGCATTCCATGCAAATTGTACAATTACGATATTGTTGCCTTATTAATTTATATTTTAATATATTGAGTAGGTGGCTCAGTGGTATCGAGTGGGGTTGTATATTTGACAACTCGGGTCGATTACTACAACCAACAAACACTTTTCACCACATTAAAACTACCCCTGTGGCTTCCCCTCAACTAACATAATTTGACGATTTATAACCACACTTCACGCGAAGAAATATATCACTTATCAAAATCTGCTAGATCAGAGTGCCACACCCAGTAATGAGTAAAAGGCGTGATGATATATTTATTTATTTATTTTTAATAATAAGTTTATGCTTTCATTATTCCTGTGATACTTCTAAATTAGTATCTTAGCAACGTAACATGTCATGTTGTCTGTAGTAATCGCGAAATATGAAAATTTATGTACACTGTTACTATATTTCCATAACAATGACAAGACAAGCATATAAAATATAATGAGCAGATCTCTTAATGGTCGTAGAATTTTTTTGTGTTATCGACTTTATTAAGAAATATTGTACTGAAATCCAAAATTAAAATCAAATAAGGTTGATTATAAATTATAATCATGTAAAATTTGAAAACATTATTTCCACATGTACAATTTTTCTCGTATATCATATCCGCAAACAATAATTGAGTTATAAATAGTATTCCAAACAATTTTCACCAATTTAAAAATCTACCCCTGTGGCTCCCTCTCCACTAATATCTTTGAGGGCCGTGATTTGACGGCTGGTAACTGCACTTCACGCGACAAAATATATCACTTACCGAGATCTGCTTAGGCAGAGTGCCACACCCAGTAATGGGTAAAAGGCGTGATGATATATTTATTTATATTTATTTTATTTCCAAACAAGAAATGTAAGACTATATATTTGTATAACGTGGGAGGAAATGATAATTTACTGCAATGGTATCCATATGATTTTTTTCTAAGACCATCACATTATTTAAATAAAGATATCTAGGATATATGAGTAATTATAGTATGTTATGCATCAAGGGAGAGAAACAAGTGATTACTTCCGCGTGTGAAGTTGGCAAACCTCGACTTCACACCAGGGATAATCGCGCCCTCCCGTGAAGCATATTATACTTTTCGTAACAAGTGCATACAAATTACTGTCTTATCGGGACAAATGTCAAATATGGGTTGCGTAACTAGTTACCTAGGAAACGCCGCAAACAGCTAATAATCGTAGTCTCTAGGGAGAGAAACATTCTCACAAGGGACAGAATCATTCTACCTAAGGAGAGAAACATTCACACTAGGGACAGAAACATTATGTTTCTCTCCCTAGGGGAGAAAAGCAGTATTTCTTTCTCTAAAATTAGGAACTAAGAACGTGTTTCTTGTGCACGTGTTACGAAAAATATATAATACTGTACACTGATGGTTACTATAAAACCAATCACAAATAAGGAAGAAAACTAATTACTTTTCTCCCTAAATTATCAAAAAATATCTGTTTCCTTCTGCATATGAAGGAAAAAACCTATTTTCGGTTAAGATCGTAAAAAATCATTTTGTAGCTAATTTTGTTATTTTTCCATTACTCTTAGCATTTTAAGATTTTGGAATTTTTTGTATTGCAATACATTAAAGATTACCATTTAAAAAAAATTACAAACATAATTTTTGGGCTACACCTTCAAAATTTTTCTTACATATGTTCAGATGAAGCACGAAAAATTGTATGCTTTTTCCCGGAAGTGCATAATTGATTAGGTTGCTCTCCGTACTAATTATTTTAATTGTTTTACAGATTTGTAAAATTTATTTATGACAAATATGCAATGTACGATAAGAAAGTATAATCTTACTATATTTTAATGATACGGGATTGCTCTTTGCATTTAGATTTTTATAAACGATTAATTTTAATGTTCAATGAACGCAATATGCGGAACTTACTATATTTAAAAATATAACAAGCTTCACTTTTCATAATAGAACAATAGTAAGTCACACATAAAATGTATATGGCAAGTCAAATGTAAGAAAAACACTAATAAATCTAATATTAGAAATGTTACTTTCCGAACGCAAAATTCGCAAAGTTTGCACCATGTCTGTCCAGTTTTTATAGTCCGGGCAAACCTCCAACTACGAGTAGTTTAAGTTTGAAAAATCAATACATCCATGACCAGAATTAAAAGTAGAAGTCTGCTTTGATCCTACAATATTCGTCTTCATTAAATCATGCGAAAAGTCGATGCCGACTCTTTCAAAAAATTCTTTCATGTCGCCTGTCGCCTACACTAAAAGATATGAATCTATTTGAGTCCGGTTTGCCGCGTTTATATAGCGAGGTAAGAGCTTTTATTTTTCAACGGTCACTCGATTTTCAAACTGAGGGTGAAGGGTGCAGAGCTACCACCAAATCTGATTTTGTTTCATACATGTTGTTTTAGAAGAACAAATTTTTGAAATGAAATTGGATTTAACTACCTTCGAACGGTTTCTATAAGAGGGAACTTGTTTTATTCTTATATTTTTACATTTATTTATTTATTTATGTTACGCTGTACAACAGGAACTTAATCCCAATTACAGTACAGGGTCCGCACTCACTGAGCCGCAGTGTGATAGTTTATATAATTTTTAGCTTGAGTGAGATTCGAACTCGAGATTTCAGGATTCAAATTCCGTATGCTATCCACACCACCGTACTGACGGTAATGTAAAGTTATATAACATTTTGCTAGAGGTTAATAGCTTTGTACGAAAAGTAATCTAAAATTATCAGAAACACACGCAATAGTTATTTGTGTATTAAGAGCGTAAAGTGATTCTTTGTTACTCGAACACGGTAATTTCTACGATTGCATCTTAAAATGATTAAAAAACGTATGAGTACTGAAAATAAGTTCGTTCTGTCAACTGTCAATATGACAAGTGTCTGTTTTGTTTGTATCCCTGGTAACTATTGAAATAAGCGCGCATTTAATATCTTTTTCGCGCGTTGCCATTGGAAACGCGCGCATTTAACGTCTTTTTCGCGCGTTGCCATTGGAGACGCGCAAAAAAGATATTTTCCGATTGTTCCACAGAAAACATCAACTTTACGATGACAAATGAAAGCGTAATTGTCAACTTTTCATAGCAATCGTAGAAAAATGTATTTTAGCGTTTGAGTCGTGATGTTGCTCTGTGGTCAGTTGTTCGAGTATGTATAAAAAATAATTGTGAACTAGTTTCAAACTATCAGAATAATTCGTGGACTTATGAATTATCAGTCAGTGATATGTACATTAGTGTTTCATTTAATGATTTTTTTTTGTCATATGATATGACTGAAAGTACAGTGATGACGCAATCGAACGAGGGACCCCCGCTTGCCGGGCTAATCATCTCTGCCCAGCAAGCGGAGGGACCCTGGTTCAAATGTATGAAATTTGTTATCCTCACTGAAGCTTCTTAAAAATCATTGTCAGAAGTATTGCCTCGTATATATTTGTAAACATAGTATTTTTGTACTTTTGTAAATGAAAACATATTGGAATATATCCGCGAGTCTACGAATCACCGTACTACACTGTGAATCAGTGTTGGATTCACCAATAGGCAGTACTAAACAATTGCCTAGGGCCCCTGTCAAGTAGGGGCCCCGCAAAATTAATTAAAAAAATTATGATAATTACGTCACAAAACAAGAGACAAATGGGGTAGATTACTCAGTGGTACCGAGTCTGCCTGTGGATCTTGAAAACCCTGGTTCGATCCCCACAGCAGACAAATAATTTTCACCAATTTAAATCTATCCCTGTGGCTCCCCATTCGGGGCCGTGAATTGACGGCTGGTAACCGCACTTCACACGAAGAAATATATCACTTACCGAGATCTGCTTCGGCAGTAATGGGCAAAAGGCGTGATGATATATTTATTTATTTTTATTTAAAACAAGAGACGCATTAAAATGAGTCATGATACAAGTTCTGTACACTGCTAGGAGTTAAAAAAAAAGAATTTCTCTCTCCACAAATTTCTTTGGCATAATTTATAAGACGTAACTAATAAACAACAATGTTAGTAACTAATAACTAAGTACACAAACAATAAGAATTTATAAATCAACAGCTGCAAAGTTTTATTCAATTCACTGCTTTATGTTATTCTTTACTTCTCAATTTCAATAACTTTTACGATCAATCTTCCATCATATACATTTTTAAAACAAAAATTACAGAACTGAAAGTAAATTGTTATTTTTGTATAAGTACGCAAAATGAATGATTTTTTGTTGCGCGTGAGAATGTTACTTTTAGTCGAGACAATAAAAGTCATTCTAACGCGCCAAAAAACAAGAATTTTTCCCACGAAATCCAAACAACATTTGTTCTACAACTGTAAATAAAGAATAATACAATAATACTGATTTATTCAAGTAAACTGAAGGTAAACAATAATATGAATTTGATACTATTGATGTGTTGTAACCAATGAAACCTGACAAAAAATAATTTGGGAGCGTGCGCGAGATACTCATTTTGCGCACTAGGATGCGAAACAGTGCGCAAAATACACGTTGTCATGGTAATGTAAATGATGAAAAAATGTATTAATATTAATGAAAAAGTGAACATTTTCTGACATTCTCTGTTCTTCTTTTTTCAAAAACATATTCAATTTATCGCTCTTTGAAATGATACTATTTTATAAAATAAAATAGTCAGATACGCGCAATTAAAATTAACAGCAAATATCCTCCGGTCAGTAAACATTAAATAGTAATCACTATAAAATCTGCAATGGTCAATTTAAAAAAGAATTATTTGCTGAAATATATCAACGATTCCTCTAAAACCCATACAGTTTTAGCGTTTTTCTAACAAAACGAATGCCGATTTACATGCTATATAAAGCTTTGTCCGGTAAAAATATTGTGTAAGTATTTTATATTTATGTAAACCTAACTGCTGTTCTCCCCTATTTGACCCAAAATAAAATTTTATTGCTAAAAATATCTAATGGTGGATCCTGTGTAAATCCATAAGTTTTCTAGATCCATCAATTCGAAAATGATGAATAAAATCGCAACAAAACTTATGCCATTTTGGAATAATTTCTACTTATCAACAAATATTAATATTTTACTATTTCAATTTCATTTCTACCGTTATAAATTATGCAAAATTAATTCTGTTTATTGATTTTAATGTAGAATACTTTATGCTCTACAACATTGATTTGAAGCTTTTTTCTTTAATATAATAAGAAAAGTAGGAAATTATAAAAATATGATTTTATATGTCCTATAAGTCCTATGTTCCGGTGTCGCGAACTCTATCCTGTATATACATATATACCTACATATTTAACATTACTCTGTCTCGTTAAATTCATTGAACATTTATTTATTAATCATTAGATTTCTCTTTCAATTAATTTCCACCAGACATTCATATTCTGGCAAATCACTTCCGCTTCCTCCTTTTTCATAATTCCTCTCATAGAAAGTCATTAATTCCTCCCACTCAGAATCCATTTTTACGGAAACATATTCAACTAATTTTTACTAGCTCGTCCACGAAATCTATTACCAACACCAAACACGTATACAAAAATAATTATTTTCAATATTTAAATAAAATAAATAAATAAAGATATCATCACGCCTTTTACCCATTACTGGGTGTGGCACTCTGCTTAAGCAGATTTCAGTAAGTGATATATCTTTTCGCGTGAAGTTCGGTTACCAGTCATCAAATCACGGCCCCCAAAGATATTAGTGGAAAGGGAGCCACTGGGGTAGATTTAAATTGGTGAAAATTGTTTGTCGGCTGTGGAGATCGAACCAGGTTTCTCAAAATCCACAGGCAAACTCGATACCACTGAGTCACCTACCATATTTTCAATATTTGAATCAAATTAAATGTAACGTTACAATATACAGTGTTTATGTTATCGGCCAAAAACAAAAATAGTTAAATTTTTATATTAGAACACATTCTTTGCAAGGATTGCTACAAATCCTAAGCCGGTAGAACACATGCTCCACACACGCAGCAGTTATATTCAATTTTAGCTCAAATTATTCTGAATTTCATACATTTATTTAAATATTGAACTTGTCTCGCGGTTTAAACAAATAAACCCTAAGCTTGTAAAACGCACGCTCCGCACACGCAAGTCTTTGCCTTGTTTTTGGTAAAATTTACATTATTTAATACTGCATTTCACACAATCCTTAATTTCATATTTTGGCAGGGAGATAAAACTCTTTTTAAATGTAAAAAATAAATATATCATCACGCTTTTTACCCTATAGGGGCGGCACTTCGCCATAGCATAGTTTTAATGTGGTGAAATTGTTTATCGAACTGTGGGAATCGAGTCCGGGTTCTGAAACCCACAGGCCAACTGATACTACTAGGCCACCTATAATATATTTTTTCTACGATTGCTATGAAAAGTTGACAATTACGCTCTCATTTGTCATCGTAATGTTAACATTTTTTGTGGAACAATCGAAAAATATATTTTTTGCGCGTCTCCAATGGCAACGAGCGAAAAAGACGTTAAATGCGCGCGTTTCCAATGGCAACGCGCGAAAAAGATAATAATTGCGCGCTTATTTCAATAGTCACCAGGGATACAAACAAAACGGAAACTTGTCATACTACAGTTAATAGAATGAATTTATTTTCAGTACGCATACGTTTATAATAATTTGAAGATGCAATCGTAGAAAAAATGATGTGTGTATCACGAACGTCAAGTGTCTTTGTTCCTCTTACACTATTGCAGCTCTCGCCTTCGGCTCGCGCTGCAGTAACCGTGCGCGAGTCACTTTATGCCACGATTTAATTCCATTTTTTAATCTTTCGTTACAAACACAACAGTACGGTTAAAACTTAAAACTGAAAAGTGCTGTCTATACTTTCGTCCTTATCCTTACAGATCTTGTTACAACGAGCTTCTACCATATACCAATATATAGTAGTTCTCGTTCTTCGTAGTAAATAATAACAATAAAATAAAACACGATAACTTTCTTTTCAATTGAACAACATAAATAAAAGCAGATCGCGCAGAGCAAACGTGACCACTTCCCTAGCCACCGCGATATTTCAGCAGGACGCAAGACAGCAGGAGGTAAAAGGACAACATTTGTGCGGGAGTTGACCTGCAGCCTCGGGATCACTGACATAATAGGCTTAGCTGTGAAGCTGTTTCTGCTTCTCCTGCTACTGAGCTTCGTTCCTGCTGTACTTCTTGTTTCTCTTGTTAAAATGCTGTGTCAGCCTGCAGCGCAATACATTTCTTTTTCACTTTTCAAGCTGGATTTTCTCGCTTTGTCATTAAATTTAATAAACAGGAAAGCTAAAAACTAAAGCGTGATTTATGACGGATGAAATATTATATTATTTTTTGTTGAACTGGAATAAATAAATGTTTGTCAAACACGTTCTTTTTCCAATTCTGGGCAAGGTAACTTAAAATTTCAGGACCAGGCAAGCTAATATTTCGACATTATAAAATACAATCGACATTAATAAGAAAAAAAAATGTTATAGACAAGTCAGCCTCAAAGGACCTGATAATTTAAAACTAAAATATCATGCTGTATAAAGATATTTGTCAATTATATTAAAACTAAATTCAAAAATTTTGTATATCCTAATACTACATTTAATTAATTAATCTATTTTAGGTTAGGTTTGATACTTGAACTAAAAAACTATATTTTTAGATTGCGAAGAGCCACAATTGTTACCAAGTGTTATTATAAACATTTATAGCCAAATTTTGACAATTAGAAAACGAAGTTCCTGGAGCAGCTTGGTTTGCAATTGATAAAGATTGTGTATAGTTTGCAGATTCAGGTGTACTCACACAAGTTGAAATTAAAGATGTATTTTTTTTGTAAATACCAGTACTCGAACAAAAAATATTATAGAAACTACGTGCGTGAAGACGTCTTCCGCGCATTCGCGCTATTAAAGACACTCATGCGGTAACATCGTCTTCCCGCACTTAGTTCGTAAATAATTATTATTTTATGGGTAACCAAGGATATTTAATTACAGTGAAGAATTGTTACTTATTAATCTAGTGGAAAATTATCAAATAGCTTTCAAACAAATTTATGATGCTATTGGTTCCCACATATAAGTGGTAAATCCTCACCAACATACACCTGTTTAACCAGTCTTTCATTGCACATTCTTCTCATTATCTATAATCGTTCAAATAGTATGTTATGCATCAAGGGAGGGAAACAAGCGATTATTCCCGCGTGTGAAGTTGGCAAACCGAGACGTAAACGAGGGCCGAAGGCTCGAACTGAAGTCGAGGTTTGCCAACTTCACACAAGTGATAATCGCGCCCTCCCGTGAAGCATATTATACTTTTCGTAACAAGTGCATAAAAATTACTGTCTTATCAGGACATATGTCTAATATGGGTTGCGTAACTAGTTACCTAGGAAACGCCGCAAACAGCTAATAATCTTAGTCCCTAGGGAGAAAAACATCTCTCTAGGGAGAGAAAGAGAAACATGCTACCTAGGGAAAGAAACATAATGTTTCTCGCCCTAGGGAAGAAAAGTAGTGTTTCTCTCTCAAAAATTAGGGAATAAGAACGTGTTTCTTGTGCATGTGTTACGAAAAACATATAACGATACAATAATTACCGTTTAACGGTAAAACTAGAATGATAAAATCTTAAAGGACTACCTGAAAACAGTAAAATCGAAATTCTCTGTGTAAAAGACACAAAAATCACTGACACAACCATTCACTCAACTATAAAACAAGCTAATAAAATTGTCGATAAATCGCTTTTGTTTGCATCGAGAATGGTTTTGTAATCTCTTAAAACGAAACAAATTACGACTCGGTGTATGAAACTATCAAACAATTTTTAACGATACAAAAATAATTCAAGATTCGCTAAACAAGTTATCGCTAACATGGGTTGAAGTTTATGAGGTTAAAACTCAAGAATGAGAAAATTTTATTTTATGTTTTCTTAGAGTAAGAATAATAGTATTCTTATTATAATCATAAATGCGGTATTTTAATACTTCAGAAAAACGATAATAAGTGTCAAACACTACATGATACATTAACCTCTTTTTTTTTAAATACGTACAAAATGATTTCTACTACATATTTTTTTCTGACACAGATTTCAATTTAAATAAATATATCATCACGCCATTTATCCATTACTGGGTGTAGGACTCTGCCGTAGCAGATCTCGGTAAGAGATATATTTCTTAGCGTGATGTGCACTTACCGGCCGTCAAATCACTGCCCCCAAAGATGTTAGTGGAGAGGGAGCCACAGGGGTATATTTAAATTGGTGAAAATTGTTTGTCGGCTGTAGGGATCCAACCAGGGTTCTTAAGATCCACAGGCAAACTCGATACCACTGAGCCACCTACCCCATTTTCAATATTTAAATTAAATTAATTGTAACGTTACAATATACAGTGTTTATGTTACCGGCAAAATACAAAAATAGTAAATTTTTTATATTAGAACACATTCTTTGTGAGGATTTAACATAATAATAATGACATAACTTCAATATTAAAATTATATTATTTAAGATTTCAAGAATAAATAAATATTTATTTGTTTAGACGAAAACTTTTAAAAGAATTTTATATTATTATTTAAACCAGTGGCACTTAAAAAATGTACTTCATGTTAAGTGCAAATATTTTTGTGAATTAAAAAAAAAATATTATAAAAAAATAAAATAAACATACTATCACGCCTTCTACCCATCACTGGGTGTGTAGCAGATCTCGGTAAGTGATATATTTCTTCGCGTGAAGTGTGGCTACCAGCCGTTCAATCGTGCCCGTCATATATTTTAGTGAAAGGGAAGTCACAGGGGTAGTTTTAACGTGGTGCAAATTGTTCATCGGCTGTTTGAATCAAAACCAGGTTCTCAAATCCACAGACCAAGTCGATACCACTGAGCCATCTACTCCATATTAGTATATTATGTATCTGTCATTTCATGTTTTTCTTGAAGTATTGAAATACCTGTTGCCACCAGAAAACAAAATTCAAGTAATGTAAAAAATTTCAGATGAAAAAAATTTATATAAAAGATAATATAGTATTTCACACCTGCCGGTGACATACCGGGTGTGTCACGAAAAGCTGGGCGTAGACACTTAACATGGAGAAAGAAAGAAAGAGTTGTGCCGTGCGCATTACGTATCAAATTATTTTAGACAAAAATATTAAAATAACCTTTTTTCTTAGCTTTATTCTTGAATATATTAATCTTAAAATTGCGTATAAACATTATAACAAAGTTATTAATATTTATCTTTTTAACTACTCATTCTTTAATTAAAAAAAATATTTGCGTAAACCGAGCAATATTCATAATAATTGAATTAAAATAGTAATAATTAAACTTAGAATTAGTAATAAGTTGTCTTTCTTTATTGTTAAATTTATACTTATTTGTGATTCATTAAAAATTAAGTACGTAATTTTTACCAAAATTAACTGTATAATTCGGCGATCGGAATTCCGGCGATCCGGCCTTATAATAGCCAGAATTCCGGGAGCCAGTAATCCAGTCTACAGACTACTAATATTCTCAGTCCAGGAAGATCTTGTTTAAAGTCTTAAAGCCACTTCCAGGCAGATATACAAAATGTTGCTTAATGATTTATCCTTCAGCTTACTTTCCCATTTTTATCTTCACCACTATGAATAATGCTAACTGAAAAATTAATGAAAAAATTCTCGAGTCTTTCTTTGATGCATTAAAACTGAAGCACCATCGAAAATAAATTATTTCCCTGGCAACTTTTAACATCAAAATAAATTTGTGGTTAGGAACTGCGACTTTCATCTTTCATTCAAAATATTGCAGGATTCCCAGCTCACTTGAAACCGACTCAGGCAAAATAACAACGTAATCACTTTCTCAAGTACGTAAATACGAGGATGTTGCGGTGTTGCGCACGACATCGACAGCACAGAACATTTTAACATTTTTGTAGAGGAAGTTTTTAATTTAGAGAAGACTATGAATGAAAAGAAGCACTTGTTGAACTTTACCCCTTCAACAGTGACGAATAACTATCGCGTGATCGAACACTTCCAATGCCAACCCCGTAAACAGGTCTGAATAAAATAACAGTCGAAGAAATCACATGTTTTCCTGTTCGATTTCTTTCAATTTCCTACGCCATTGATTGTTAACGTCTTCGACAACATAATATTAGATTAAGTATACGCCACCTAGTGGAGGCAATGTGTTGAAGCAAACATAATGAAGTGGGGAAGAGGATGATGGCCCACATGATGCCCCTATAACGGTGTACCGCTTGTTGCATTTTTTTGTTTACTAGCGTTCTCTTGACGTGTGTTTAAATTTGTATTTCGGACAGTATTTGACTCGTTTTGTTGCACTTAAGATTATTTGGATTTTACAATAAGAATGCGCTCATAGCGGCGAAAATTGGAACTACAACAAAGGTACACATTGCTACTAACCTAATAACTAAGTACTTGAAAAATAAATAAATAAAAATGAATGGAAATAGAACCAATATTTACAATAAAGAAAGTTAAAAAAAACTATAATTAACTAATATTATAGTAAATAAAATAAATATATCACGCCTTTTACCTATTACTTGGTGTGGCAATCTGCCTAAGCAGATCTCGGTAAGTGATATATTTTTTCGCGTGAAGTGCGGTTAGCAATCGTCAAATCACGGCCCTCAAAGATATTAGTGGAGGGGAAGTCACAGGGGTAGATTTAAATTGGTGAACATTGTTTGTCGGCTGTGGAGATCGAACCAGGGTTCTCAAGATCCACAGGTCGACTCGATACCACTGAGCCAACTACCCCATATATTATAGTAAAAGAACTAATTTCTAGTAAGAAAAATCTACCTTATTAAAGAATCTGTGACCTATATACTTAAATTTGTACATAAAAGTAAAACGATATATGGAACTAAAGTTCAACTAAGGACAACACAGAACTATAATCTCGAGTTCGAATCTCACTCAAGCTAAAAATTATATGAACTACCACACTGCGGTCGGTGAGTGCGGACCCTGTACTGTAATTGGGATTAAATTCCTGTTGTACAGCGTAACATAAATAAATAAATAAATAAATAAATATTCGACATATATGAATAACAAACACAAAATGAAAGTAAAAAACAAAAAATACAAGTGACAGCAGGGGTAACCTCTAAAATAGATTCAGTGACCCCAAAAACCCCCGAGTAACTAGTTTTGAACCTAAAACTCTATTTTACTTGAATATCGTAACCTCATCCCCCATCCCCTTTTTAACCCCTTAAAAAAGTGCATATATTCAAAATAACCCCGAAAATATATATTGGTGATCTCAAAAACGCCTGGGTAACCAATATTGAGCGCGTAATATTTTGCTATTATTTAATTTCATTTATGGCGATTCTTGCTTTTGTTACCTTTCAGGGGTGGTTTGTACCCCTAAAAAGTAACTTCCGGAAGAAAAATATATAGGGGTTCAATATTTTTTAGAGTTCTATTAGTGTGCCAAGCTTCATTTAAATCGGTGAGTGACAGTTGGGTAGTGTTACTTGTTAGAGACCCGTGATTTAACGGCTGGTAACCACACTTTACACAACTTAACAATGAAACAGGTGTAAAGTAGCGAATGGATAGATGTGATTGAAGGTTTGTTGTATGATGGTGAATTACGAATGTGAAGAATTAATAAGCTTGTGTGGAAAGAGCGTTAGTGTGATTGAATCGAGTATCGTGTGTCGGAACGACAATGTTGGACGAGGACTGATTCTTTGATGAATCTGATGAGTGAATGTTTCAGAGGTTTGTGCTATTCCATTTAATAGGATGTAACAACTTCACAAAAAATATACTCAAAAACAGTTACACAACATTTACTTTGTAAACGTGATATAGGACAAAATAATTATTTTGGGGTTTTTTTCTAATATTAAAATACAATAATATAATAGTATATTATATAACGAGAATTGTAACAAGCACATTACGTGCGAGTGAAAAGGTTGCGCATGAGCCCTGGCGAGTGCAGTAATTTCACGAGCAATGTAATTGCCTTACAATTCGAGTTGTGTATTATACTTTATCTACGACCATAAATAATAATAACAACAATTACAGAATATCCGTAACATCAACTGACAAACAGCAGTGTTCTTCAACTTTTTAATTTTATTTAATTTTATTTTGTATATTTGCTTTAAGATATTTATATTGTATTATTATTTACCCTGTAACTGGTTTCCTGTTGGGTAATAAAGTCATTATTATTATTATTATTATTACTAACAAATGAAACATTTCTTGAGAACAGTTACGTATATTACGTAACTAGTGCAGTAAACCCTTAGCAACCATAAACATGCATTTGCATGTTCTTGCAAATTGTTTTTAATGGCCTACTTACATATATGGTCGTAGATAAAAAATATTATGTGCATCTCGAATGCGAAGTGTATTTAGTGCAATCGGGTAATTGTTTAACTCGGTAAATTTCGTCCAACACACTTTCACTCTCGGTGCGCTACACAAATATTTCCTAATTAATTACTTATTTTCTATAGATATTCAGCATGTATTATAATTTGCTCATCACTGCTAATTTGGTTGTTTGTATTGTAACACGAGCGGGATGGGTGAATAAGTTGATCTTACCGGACTGCGTCAATTGTAAAACGAGCCGAAAAAACGCAGTCTTAAAATTTTATTAAACATGTAACTATTAAAGTGAAAAATTAATTAAACGCGAAACGTTATAATTTAAAAAGAAGATGGAAACAGAATAATGATTTAAATTAAATTTTTATTGATTATAATACTTAATTCACTAATCTAGTTTAAAATTAAAGTAAACGCGAACACCGCGTGATGTGAAGATCTACATCTTCACGCTTTGAGTCGATGGACGAGACTCCTGGTTCCCACCAAAACACTTGCTGCCCTGGGTACGATACCCACATCTGGAATCCATCCCCCGCACATCGGGGTGGACACAGATGTCAAGTGTTTTGGTTGTGTAGTCTGACACTCTGGCCCTGCAGATAACGCGAACATGAAATCTTGTTGGAATTCTAAGAATATTAACTATAACTGTCTCTTTTTATAATTTAATGCCCTGTATCCGAAAACCAAAAGATGTCACACTCAGCCTTAATGGCACATGTGGTCACGAGTGTCAAATTACACGAAACCAATCTTACCTAAATGCAACATAACAACAATGAGATAGCTCATATTGTTACATTATCCCCACGTTAAAATATAAATATATCGGTAACCTCGATATATTTATTTTACCGGTAACTGGGTGAACTATATCATTCCTGAAATGCTGCAGTACTGAAACTAAAGAAATTATCGATTCTCTAACTTTTGATAAATCTGAAATATTACAAATATTAAAAGTTATCAAGAGAATCTAAAACATATTTACGTACTACGTATAAATAAACTAATAACAGCACTTAATTTACTGTTGTACATCACGAATTCAATTGCTAAAATAGCAAGACACAAAATAATACACAAAATAGAATTTCAAAAACATTCTAGGACACAGGAACAAAATTCTAATTTAGAATTAACATATATGAACAAAATAATAAAAATAATAAAATAATCAACAAAAGAAGAATTGCTAAAACAAAACAAAATACTAAACACAAGTCCACTCTCATGGAACATATTCTACACTAAGCAATACTTTCCTTCAATTTAATTTATCAAACTTTGTCAAACACAAAATTAAATACACAATACCACACATAATTCTTGAATCAGCTGGTAAATTCAGAGACAAAACATGGAATTTTCTAATTCCCACATCTGAAATTCGTACCACAACTAAATCAAAGAATAATAATACACATATTATATAATTAAACTAAACTAACATGCACATAAACACTATTATTCCTAAAAACACAGATTGTCAATGGTGGCTGGGTCATGTCCGGGTTGTAGGGATGTCAAGGGAACGCGGGGCGTACACCACACTTAACACCAACATCACTACGCACGATTGTACAAAAAATCACTGAGGGCAAGGGGGTGGTTCTTCCTTCAACTGGGGTTGTTGACCCTGACTGCGCATCAGCTGATGGCCGAACCATATGTTCAGGCCTAGATGCGGTCGTTGCAAATGGTGGGGGTTTGTTTTCCTCAGGTAGTGCCTAACTTGTAATGCATTACTGATGATTTCAATGGGCAAAACACTTGCTGCGATGGACTTAAAGCTGCTGTTACAACTATACTTGTTGAGAAAATATCTTGATCTCATGGGCGCACAAAATGAATTGGATTCTCTCCAATTCAACGATCTCAACTTATTCCAAGTTGACGATCGCTCCAATCTTGAGTGTTCTACACATAGAACACCCAGCTCAACACTGGAAACAAGTACGCTACAGGGGACTTGTTCCATGCCCATGTCAAGATTATTTTCTCCTAATAGCATGCCATCTTTTATAAACGTTGAATCCAAAATGTTATCATCATTGCCCATTTTATCATCCTCGGTACAAACTACATCGCAAGTTAAAGCACTTACCTCCTCCTTATTTTCTTCTTCATGATCAGCTACCTCTGATACAGCCACGATATCGCTGTTGTCTTCCTTTGGACGCGGAATGTCCACTAACACGCGTTCTTCAGCTTGCAACAAAGAATCAAATTCAGCCGCAGTAATTTTTGCAACTTGCAAAGGCTGTCTACCAGGCTGAAGAACAGAAGGCAACATACTTGGAAGTGGTGCATACACGTTCGGCTGTATACAGGTAGCTGGCATGGATGTCGGTTGCTGGGGTGGCACGAAGTATGGCATTGGTACGTCATACTGCATCGTCATCGGTGGATACGGTGATGGAATCGTACTCCACGGTGCTGTCAGCTGTTGAGGTGGCACGTGATACGGCATTGGCACAGGTAGCGAAGGCTGGTGTGGCAAGCCATATTGCACTGCCGCTGGTGGATACGATGCTGGTATCGTACTCCACGGCGATGTCACCGGAAACCAAGAGCCAGGTACTCTTAGCGGGTATCCAGGTGACGACGGGTACGTCGGCGGAACGTACGGATACATTTCTACTTATTTATCACTCGCATTCACTTGATTTAATTTAAACTTTCTGTTTCCATACATTTTTGTAAATAAAATTGAACCAAGCGTTCAAAATAAAATAAAATTTTTCAAAAATTAAAAAAAAATTACTAAAATTCACAACGAAATATCAAAATGATTCAAAATTGAAATATTTGATAACAAAACAGTGACAAAAAAAAACTAAATAAAAATTTGTTAAATCAAGCTACTTTCTAAGATTCACAAAATTTAATAAAACTTCAAAACACTTAACAAACACAAACTTGCAACAAAACATTAAACAATTTACTAAATTTCAACTTAAGCACTTATAAAAGATTCGTAGAGATTGACTCACGTATACAAAGTTAAACAAAAAAACTTTAAAACGCTAGAATAGAATTGATTAACTTAATCAAATCTTTTTGCCAATCTTACCGGACTGCGCCAATTGTAAAACGAGCAGAAAAAACGCAGTCTTAAAATTTTATTAAACATATAACTATTAAAGTTTAAAATTAATTAAACGCGAAACGTTATAATTTAATATGAGGATGGAAACAGAATAATGAATTTAAATTAAATTTTTATTAATTACAATACTTAATTCACTAATCTAGTTTAAATAAAGTAAAACGCGAACACCGCGTGATGTGAAGAACTACATCTTCACGCTTTGAGTCGATGGACGAGACTCCTGGTTCCCACCAAAACACTTGCTGCCCTGGGTACGATACCCACATCTGGAATCCATCCCCCGCACATCGGGGTGGACACAGATGTCAAGTGTTTTGGTTGTGTAGTCTGACACTCTGGCCCTGCAGATAACGCGAACATGAAATCTTGTAGGAATTCTAAGAATATTAACTATAACTGTCTCTTTTTATAATTTAATGCCCTGTATCCGAAAACCAAAAGATGTCACACTCAGCCTTAATGGCACATGTGGTCACGAGTGTCAAATTACACGAAACCAATCTTACCTAAATGCAACATAACAACAATGAGATAGCTCATATTGTTACAGTATAAATAATTTTAAAAAATGTTAATTGGCTAAAATAATATTATTTTTTCAATGTCGCCTTTGATACCTTATTAAAGAGAAAGAAACATAGAAACAAAATATAATATTAAATTATTTTCCAGAGAATAATATGCACATGAGTTCCTGATTGAAATATATTTCCAGAGAGTATGAAACCCACAAACAACAATTTCCGTATGCACGTAGACAATACCACAGAAGCCAACTCAACTCAATATCAATCTAAATTACAAATTTATTCTTTTGTTGATCCGTCGCTGGCCTGTCCCTACGCATTAAGCCCTATATTTGATTATTATTGGCAGAATAAAGGCGTGACCGTGAATTCTTTGCAGAAACTGAATTTCTATTTACATTTCGTTGGCTTCTTTGACAAACACGCTCAACTAGCGAACAGACCATGCAAATAAACAATAACACGAGTTCGTTTCGTACTTGCGTCCGACTGTCATTCGATCGATGATCACGCTGTTTCATGTGTAAATAAGTTTCTACAACTTCGCCGATGTGCACTCGTTGCACTCAGCTGCCTCGTGTTGGTTTTTGTTCGATTGTGTAGGGACAGAGAAAAGTGTGGCAGTGGTTATACTTTTATTTTATTGCGTTTACATTTCAAGACTTTTATTGTCTATTTTTAATTTGTTTTGTATTAGTTTTTGATGTGGAAAGTAAATATTTTACTTCTAGCTAATATTATTAAGTTGTGTGATTATTAAAGGTAATCATACCTGTAGTTTTTGACTAAAGTTAATTTATATTATGACAGAAAAATTCTGATGACGCCTGGATTCGAACCTACAGGTATGATTACCTTTAATAATCACACAACTTAATAATATTAGCTCTAAGCATGGGTATAATTCCCTTAAAATCAAAAACTGTGTCACTGTAGACGAACCCGGTTGTCAATGCCTATATAGGAGTTTCTCGGAACGAAGCTACGCTTAGACACTGTGACAGAAAAATTCAGTTGATGCCATATTTCGAACACAGGTGACGTGGTGTAGCGGTTAGCATCTCTACCCGGTATGCGGAAGGTCCCTGGTTCGAATCCAGGCGTCATCAGAATTTTTCTGTCATAATATAAATTAACTTTTATTTTACTTCTATTTACGTTAAAATACGATTGGGCTGCTAGGCAGTGGAAGGAGGAAGTGGAGAGCTTTCATTTCGTATCTCTTAAGATACATTAACATACTAATTTTTTTCTATGGTATCTTGTACCTGTTTGGCGAAAAGTGCGCAATGGTTTTTGTGAAATACACTAGCATCAACGAAACAGTCTATCTGTACCCGCTTTTATAAATTATAGTTGCAGTGAACGCATTCGCAAATAATAATAAAATTGTTATACCATACTGATTAGCTCTAATAAGAGCGAAACGCGTCTATGGTTACTAACTGTGCTGGCCAGCCTCTGACGATGCCCTCATAAGGTGACTTGGAGGCTGAATTTTGTGAAACTTAGCCAAGTGTTTATTTTATACTTTTTATTAACCTAGTTTCACCAAGTGTTGGATGGCAATTAATTTTGTCTTTGTTGTTAATAAAATTGCACTTTAAAATAACTTAATATATCTGAAACTGACAGGAAAATAAAAATTTGCCTGACCTTTAAGACTCAGGAAAGCTTTGCTTTGTATGTCTAGTCAGGAAAATAACATATTGCCTGCCTAGACAGGTAATGAAAGAAACGTGAGTGTCTGGTTACTTAGCAACATAAAATACTGACTGAATATGTAAGTCAAATATTTCTTTTAATTTAAATTAATTTAAAATATGTATTATTTGTTTATAAGTTTCAGGTAAAATGTTATACGTAACCCGTCAGTAAAGTGTCGTACAGGATTCGCTATCGCTCGGCATGAAACTATCTACTCATCCTGTAATTCAACACTTTCCTGACTTTTTACATAACTATGTCATTAATATTCTTGTGTTTGCCGGTTTAGGGTTTAAGCAGGAATCCGAACCACAAGAAATTATGGGTTTTGTTTCGGTTTATCTTTCGGTTCGATATTTTTCTATTAGTTCTATTTGAAAACCAGTACAATTTGAGTTCAGTCACCGTAGCCATGTGCAAACTACGACCCCTCTGATATTTTAGTACAACCCTCGACCGATATTTATTAATATCTTAACTCATTTCAATTTAGAACAAATTTTTAATTTATTTTAAAGAAAAAAATTGCTAACAAATCTACTAATAAAACGAGTATTTGATGTGTTTTTTATATCTTAAGTATAGATATCTTGTAGAATCAATTAAGTTTGTCAAATTGCGTTATTAATCGCTGAACTAACTTTAAAATAAGAAAAGCAAATAAATTTATATATCGTCAAATTAACAAACTTTATTTATTTATCAAAATAAATAAATAAATATATCATCACGCCTTTTACCCATTACCGGGTGTGGCACTCTGCCGTAGCAGACCTCGGTAAGTGATATATTTCTTCGCGTGAAGTGCGGTTACCAGCCGTCAACTCACGACCCCCAAAGATGTTAGTGGAGGGGGAGCAACAGGGATCGATTTAAATTGGTGAAAACTGTTTGTCGGCTGTGGGGATCGAAACAGGGTTCTCAAGATCCACAGGCAAACTCGATACCACTGAGCCACCTACCCCATTTTCAATATTTGAATTAAATTAATTGTAACGTTACAATATACTGTGTATAAGTTTGGGGATTTTTATAAGACAATGGAGCTGGTGTTTTAAAATTTTACTGAATATTAATGAAGTCAATATATTACTATCATTTTTGATATTTATATATATGCTAATATAAATAAAATAAATAAACGCCTTTTACCCATTAATGTGTGTGGCACTCTGCCGTAGCAGATCTTGGTAAGTGATATATAACTTCGTGTGAAATGCGGTTAGTAGCCGTCAAATCACGGTTCCCAAAGATATTAGTGGAGGGGAAGCCATAGGGGTAGATTTAATTTGGTGAAAATTGTTTATCGGCTGTGAGGACCGAACCAGGGTTCTCAAGATCCACAGGCCGACTCGATACCACTGAGCCACCTACCCCATTAAGATAAAGTTAAAATTCCATGTAAATATGAAAATGATATAAAATTAAACTATCTTAAAAGTGTTTTATTTTTATGTCACTCTTGTGGCAGCACTGATTTCCACTTTGTATACAGCACGCTGTCAGTGATGGTAAATTGCTTCATTCCTGCTTTGTATTTTAACATTTTGATATAAACTATAAACGCTGTGGATGGAACATCATAAAAATTAATTACGTACGACATGACGTAGCTTCACTGATTCAGCGAAACCTGCAAATTTTTAGAAATGAAATATGTAAGACTGGCATTAGCAATTTAAAACTTTATTACATGATTATTCTGGTTATAAATCGACAAGGGGTGCGCAGCCCAAGAGTATTTTTTGATTTATATTTTTCGTTATTACGCCTTCAATTGATTTTCGGTAACTTGAACAACTTATCATTACATTAAATATTTTTATTGATGTTCAAATCTGTTTGTTTCTTTACATACGTACAAATTTCAAAGATAACTCTTAAATTATTTTTTTCAGTCACTTTGCGCACAAATAACTATTAAGACAATTCTTTCTTTAATAGAATTTTTAATAAGCACAAATGTTAGAAACATACTTGTACTATTAAAGCAAGAGAAAATACTTGATTGCTGTTAATTGAAAATAGGTCGTGGTACATGAAATTTCGTGTTACTCTAGCGTAATACACCCATACCTCGCTATACGGCCGTTCTTTATACGACATTTCGCTATAACGGCCCTTTTCAATTAAGGCACGTTTTCGATTTACGGCCTAAAATGTTTCGCTATAACGGCAAAAAAACTTTTCCCCCCATTGAATTTGTACGAATTTGTATTAGAATAATTGAATTCCATATACGGCTTTTCGCTTTGCGGCCAAGTTTCGTGGAACGTATCTAGGCCGTAAAGCGAGGTGTATAATCACTTTTATGTACTTGCTGTTAGATACATAATGAAGGTATTATTTAATAGTTGTACATAAAACGTTTGATCACATGCTGTACTGAAAATGAGTAGATAATAATGAATCATTTTTGCCGGATCGTAGAAAATAGGTATTTTTGTATTAAGAGCGTGAAATGAGTGTTTTTTTGTTGTGCGTGAGAATGTCACTTTTAGTGGTCGAGACAAACAAGTCATTCGAACGCGCCAAAAGCAAGAATTTCGCCCATGAAATACGAATAACATTTTTTTCTACAGTTGTCAAAGAAAGAATAAGACACTAATTATTTATTTATTCAAGTAAATTGAAGGAAAACAATCAAGAAAAATATGAATTTGCTAAGTACTAATGATGTGTTGTAACCAATGAAAAGTGATAAATAGTAATTTGTGTGTTAAGAGCGTTAAGTGATTCTTTGTTACTCGAGCATGGTAATTGCAGCGCCAGCTGCAAAAGTGTAAGAAGAACAAAGACATTTTACGCTCGTGATACACACATAATTTTTTCTACGATTGCATCTTAAAATAATTAAGAAACGTATACGTACTGAAAATAAATTCGTTCTGTTAACTGTTAATATGACAAGTTTCTGTTTTGTTTGTATCTCTGGTAACTATTGAAATAAGCGCACATTTATTATCTTTTTCGCGTGTTGCCATTAGAAACGCGCGTATTTAACATATTTTTCGCTTGTTGCCAAAGATATTTTCAATTGTTCCACAGAAAACATCAATTTTGCGATGACAAATGAGAGCGTAACTGTCAACTTTTCATAGCAATCGTAGAAAAATAATGTGTAACAGATTTGTATTGTATTTTTTTATTTTAAATTTTGCATTTAAAAATTTAAGTTCAAACACTATTTTCAGTTAAGTATAATTATTTACAAGTTATCTAATCGCGTCACAAATAAACCTTAGTGCTGGTGGATGGTTTTTAGTATTAAATTTAAATGCTGAGATAGATGTGGGCTGGAATCCTATGACCTTTAAGACCTATCGTTGTAATGCGGTCAGCTATCTTCTAATTAGGGATTAAATGAAACCCTCCAATTATAAATACTCAAGCCAAAATAATTATAGTATACACGAAAACCTTATAATAGAGAAGAGTCTAGCACGGTGATGCACAAAGTAGAAGACGCGATCCTTTTCGGGAAACTACAAGCTCTGAACGTGATGTACATAATACAGTTCTTGTTTCTAAAATAAAGTAAAATTGATTTTTTCTACAACTGTCAAAAAATGTTCAATTTTTTCACTAATATCAATACGCGAAGTACGTGATTTTTTCATCATTTACATTACCATGACAATGCGTATTTTGCGTATTATTTTGCACCTTAATCCGCAAAATGAGCATTTTGCGTACTGTTTCGTATTCTAGTGCGCAAAATGAGTATCTCGTGCACGCTTCCAAATTATTTGTTGTCAGGTTTCATTAGTTACCACACATCAATAGTATCAAATTAATATTATTGTTGATTGTTTTCCTTCAATTTACTTAAATAAATCAATCATTATTGTATTATGCTTTATTTACAGTTGTAGAAAAAAATGTTGTTTTGATTTCGTGGGTAAAATTCTGGTGTTTTGGCGCGTTCGAATTACTTTTATTGTCTCGACCTGCGGTCGCGAGTAAAAGTAACACTCATTTTGCGCACTTCATACAAAAATAACTATTTTTTTTCGTATTTTATTATAAAATAATAAATAAATATACTATCACGCCTTTTATCCATTACTGGATATGGCACTATGCCATAGCAGTCCTCGGTAAGTTATATATTTATTTGCGTATAGTTCAATTACAAGCCGTCAAATCGCGGCTCCCAAAAATGTTAGTGAAGAGGGAGCAACATGGGTAGATTTTTAAAAAAATAAATATATCATCACGCCTTTTACCCATCACTGGGTGTGGCACTCTGCCTAAGCAGATCTCGGTAAGTGATATATTTTTTCGCGTGAAATGCGGTTACCAGCCGTCAAATCACGGCCCCCAAAGATATTAGTGGTGGAGGAGCCACAGGGGTAGTTTTTTAACATGGTGAAAATTGTTTATCGGTTGTGGGAATTGAAACCACTGTGTCACCTATTCCATAAAATTTTGCTTATTATTCAATTATTATTTTTATGCTTATTTTAGACTTTAACTTAAAAAAAATATTGTATATTTTAAATATAAAATACTTTTTGATATCTATAAAAAATTGTAACCAGATTTCTAATGAAATGAAAATAAAAGCGCGACGGAAAGATGTTTCACATTCATGTTAGTAGAGGGTGAGTAATACGAAGTCGCAGAGGTGATTTTACTTGAATTAAGTTCAACGATCTCCAAACATTTATAATCACGCACAAGTTTAAAAAAATAGCATGCGCTTCCACAGCAAGTACAGAATATGACATTTTTTATTAAGGGATAGGTTGCTCAGTGGTATCGACTCGGACTATGGATTTGAGAACCCAGGTTTGATTCCCACAGCTGACATACAATTTTCACCACATTTAAATTACCCCTGTAACCTCTCCCCCACCCCTTCATTAATACTTGGGGGACGTGTTTTGACGCCTGTTAACCAGATTTCACGCACATAAATATATTATTTACCTAGATTTGCTACGGCAGAGTGTCACAGCTAGTAATGGATAAATAACATGATGATATATTTATATTTTTATATATTACAAATCAATTATTTACGTAACAAGATTGATATTTTTCCGGTTGAACAAACCTACGACTCACTCTGGAAATTTGTAGGCCCAATAAAAACATTTTCAGGGTTTCTTTTGTACAATTTTTGCAGCCATCAGTAACAAATTATTCATAATTTGACATTTAAATGAAAAACATTTGCGCAAAATAAATAAACTGATCACCATAATGACATTTATTTTTAGATTTTTTTTGCAATTTACGAATCAGTAAACTTTTACCAATTCCTCTGGTCGTACTTTCCGATCTAGATTTTGTAAAGACGAATTTTCCGATTTAAAAAGTGATGAGAAAGACTAATTTTCTAGGTGGACTCCAAAAAATGTCATGATTTTTAAATGCATACACGAATAAATAAAATATCATAAATTTGAAGATAAAAAAATATTGTATTAACCAAATTTATTCAGAATGACATTTGTGATTTTAAAGAAAACATGTTGAATATATATTTCTTGTATTTTCAGGAATTTTTAAACACTGCTCAGAAAAAAGAAATAAAATCATTAAATACACTTAATGCACTTCACTTTAGAAGCTACTCGCAATCATTTATCACTTAAAGCAGTACGGTGTAATATTTTCAAAGGATCGGTTGGTAGATGGGGGGGGGACGCATGAAGGTTATAGAAATAGAATAATAATTAATTCAGTAAAAACAAAATGATAAAAATGTTTTGGATAAGGTATCTCTTCTTGCTGGTGCGTGTTTTAAATCCATTTTCAGCGATATACGAAGCATACGTTTATGAAGCTAGGTTGATTTATATTCTACTTTGAATGCGACTTACATTGTGTTTTCGTAATAGATTTTAATGAAAAACTATATTAAAATATAATCCAAAATTTTTCAAATTTGGTATATAAGACTACTATATCAATGGAAATAACGTAATAGATTTTGGTTAAAATGGATTAACCGGAATTGGTACATCACATGAAGCTGCTAACAGTTTTTCTTGAAAAAAATGGTATTATTTTGATTTTAGAAATAAATGCTGCAAATAAAAGTTTTAGAGAATTAAATTCTGCGTCTAGCACATTAAGAATTATTATATTAGCTTTTTGTATAAGCGAGACATGTAAATTTAAAAAATATATATTTTTTGTTTTTTGTAATAAGTTCGCTATGGATTAGAACAAAAAATAAGAAAAAAATCAAAAATGTAATGTCAATGTCAAATTACGTCAAATATATGCAATAAAAAAATGTAGGTATAGTATATTACGAGTACAAGGAAGTCATATGGTGTCCACATCAGATTTTTATTATTACAGACATGTTTTAAAAATATTTTTGCCGCGGACCACTAATATCAAACCCTATAGTACATCAAATATTTATTTATAAATTGTAGTAAACGGTTTTCAAATACGAAGAAAAAGGAAAAATAATTTAATTTGTTAATGAACGCAACACTATTATAATAATTTTCATGAAATAAATTGAAAATAACAATAAAAACAACATTAAATACAATTATAAAAATTTCTCGATTTCAGTGAATTTAATAAATAAAAAAAGAAGAAAGATAAACGGAACATAAAAAAAAACTTACAAAAGAATAAATAACCAGAAATCTAGACATTCAGATATTTTTATAATTTTATTCCATACATATGTCATCAAAAATAATGTTATTATTTAAATAAAATAAATAAATATATCATTACGCCTTTTATCTATTACTGGGTGTAGCACTCTCTGTAGCAGATCTCAGTAAGTGATGTTTTTATGAACATGAAGTACGGTTATTAGCCATCCAAACACAACCCCCAAAGATGTTAGTGGAGGCGGAGTGGCACAAGAATAATGTGGCAAAAATTGTTTGTCTGTGAAAACCGAACCACAGTTCGAAATAATAATCATTAAATACAATTTGTGCGAAAAAAGTAAACAAATATTATTTTTACGGATCATTTGTAAGAACAACGCGGCTCTCTAGAATTCCACGGATCACAGTTTAAGAACCACTGTTTTGTAGTAAAGTAATTATTTTATATTATAGATGCTATTAAAATTTTAGCAGATAAAAAAATGACAGTTATGTATGACAGCAATGAATGTTTACAAAATACAGTAGTAATAAAAGTCGTGGTTAGTAAAAAATCATTGAAGTACAGATAATGTCAAAAGGTGCGTGTTGAAATATAATTATTATTTCATCTCTTATCTAGATTAGTACACCTGTAATTTTGTGAAAATACGATATACATTTTAACTTTTCACTTTTATACCATACTTAAACGCATTGTTTTGTAGGGAACGAATTTAGGTATGACTATTTTATTTCCAATTTCAAATGTAGTCTTTATAAAATAAATCCACACACGTTTGATGTTTGGGAATAAAATGATGTTCACAGCTCGCAATCTGGTGGACTGTGAAGAAAATTGTCGGTTGAAAGTAGGGCGGCGTGTGCATTCGTTCACAAACTTGAATTTTCAATTCGAAATTTCACTTAAACACAATTTGCAATGTCAACAAATTTGCGACAATATTTTACAAATAAGCTCTTCTATTATAATCAAAATATGGAAATAAAAACATCAATTACATATAGTGATGTGAGTTCGGTAAATATCTAATAGGTAGGAAAATAAAATTTGGGAATTTACCAGAGGTTAGATTTACCTACCCAATTGTAAAAATTGTAAGTTTATTTTTTGTCAGTGTTGGAACAATGTAATTTACTAAGTCTGAACAGAAATAATCTACAACCAGAAGTCTACATTCCTTTTAAAATAAATACTATAAATATAACATAATAAATGTCTGAATATATATTTTTTCTACGATTGCTATGAAAAGTTGACAATTACGCTCTCATTCGTCATCGTAAACTTGACGTTTTCTGTGGAACAATCGAAAAATATCTTTTTCGCGCGTCTCCAATGGCAACGCGCGAAAAAGATGTTAAATGCACGCGTTTCCAATGGCAACGCTCGAATAAGATATTAAATGCGCGCTTATTTCAATAGTTACCAGGAATACAAATAAAACAGAAACTTGTCATTATTATACTGTTTTATAATAGTATGTTATGCAACAAAGGAAGGAAACAAGCGATTATTCCCGCGTGTGAAGTTCACACAAGGGATAATCGCGCCCTCCCGTGAAGCATATTATACTTTTCGTCTTATAGGGACAAATGTCAAATATGGGTTGCGGAACTAGTTCATTGTCCGCTCAACTAGATGGCGCGTTCGACGCCGCAAACAGGGAATAATCGTAGTCTCTAGGGAGAGAAACATTCTCACAAGGGACAGAAACATCCTACCTAGGGAGAGAAACATAATGTTTCATGTCTCCCTAGGTGAGAAAAGCAGTGTTTCTCTCTATAAAATTAGGGAATAAGAACGTGCTTCTTGTGCACGTGTTACGAAAAAAAATTTTATTCATATTTCCGTCAAATAATGTTTGATAAAATTGTATCTTAACTTTTTATTGTAACTGTACCTACTAGTATTTTTGTCTGTAATTAATATTTTTTTAATATTTTTTATATTAAATTTTTCATTCAGATTTAGTGCAGATACTTGTATTTTAACACTTGCTAATTATTTTTTTTGTAATTTTTTATGAATATATAATAAATATTATGTAATCGTTTTCAAAGTTAAAAAAATCAATTATTGCAACAATCGTATTTTACCATAATCAACTTTTTTCATTTTCTCCCTTAAAAATAGAGATATTTTTAAAACGTAACCACTGGTTTGATCCCCACAGCCGACATACAATTTTCACCAAATTAAATCTACTCCTGTGGCTCCCCCTCCACTAACATCTTTGGGGGTCCTGATTTAACGACTGGTAACCGCACTTCACGCGACGAAATTTATAACATACCGAGACCCACTTCGGCAGAGTGCCACACACAGTAATGGGTAAAAGGCGTGATGATATATTTATTTGTAAACAATTTTAAACATCATTCAATTTATATATTTGAGGTCTTTATTATATCAGTCGTAATTTCAGAAGAAATTGGGGATCACAAAAAATATTTGGAAAATTTGAGATGAGAAAAGGTTAAGAACCGCTGATGCACACACTATACGAGTACCGCGATATATATTTGTAATGCTGGTTGTTAATCGTAAACAGGGCAAAAAATGAAAATTCTTATGTAGAAAAATTCGTCACAAATCCTTAGTTAACTTCTAGTACGAATGCTTACAATTTAGTGAAGAGTCTGGGAGTCCAGTGCTCTTGAGTGTTAGATAATTAAAGTTAGAAGCGGGTAAAGAGATCAGCGAACATGTGATTGGTCGGATTAAGTGCGAGCGAGAGGGAAAAGCGGAAAGACAAAAGCATTAACCGGACGGAAGTTCGTTTGGAAGGCTCCTACTTCCTTCTCGCAACTCCAGTTACTCTGTCCGCGTCTTCGATAATCGCATTACAACAGATACTTAAATCGTATGCAATTACACAATCTGTTAAATTAAAATCTTCATTTTTATCTTGATGTTCAAGTCAACGAAACTGAAAAATGCTTTCATATTTCAAGACATAAATACGTTCACTTTTATCAGTTTGAACAGCGTTTTCAGATAAAAATATAGTAAAATATGAACTATGCAATTAGTAAACTGAATCATGCATTCAGTTTTATTTAGATTTAAAAGGAAAACTACTCATCATATGTAATTAGTAATGTAAGTTACCCAGGTATTTATTTTTCAAGGTAAATACCCAGGATAAATACCCTGGAATTTAGCTACACGTGGCTATAAATTTAGTAATTACAAATAGTAAGAATATGGGTTTGCAATATCATTGTAAAATATTTAAAGTCACATAAAAGTACGTTATAAAATAGTATATTGTACAACCAGCATGAAATGGACATTCCATGCGAGTTGTACACTATACTTTTTCTACGACTACAGTATTATTTTTTAATTTATATTTTAACAATAAATTTGTCCTGCTTTCACCATTCCAATATTTGAAAATTCTAAATAAGTATCCTAGCAACGGCCGATTTCACCATTTCAATGTCTGTCAATCCTAAGTTAGTATCCTAGCAACGTAACAAATATTAAATAACAGTTCGGTTTTTATAAACGTCTTTTAATATTTTGTATATTGTGACGTAAAAATGGAGAGTGATAGCGACGAGAATGTTGATTTAACACCACCAAATATCTTAGAAGCAGCAAAAATAACTTCCTTAAATTTATTATCCGAAAAATCTAAATAAATTATTTATGGACTGGCGAAATGATGAAAACGTAACATCATATTCCGAAAATGTGCTCATGGCTTATTTGGTTCTTTATCGAAATTATACAATGCTTCAACTTTATGGACACAGTATTTCATGTTGAGAACTACTCTCAATATAAATAAAAATGTGGATATATATAAAATGTGATATATAATAGATCTTCGACATCAACAACTATTAGCGTTGACAATCAAAACAACTTAAACCATAACCTTAAAAGTTCATGTTCACCGAAAATTATTTTTAATAATTGTAACAATATTACATTCAATATCACTAATAATAAATAACTAAATAAGTGATTCAATAAATATTTCTTGTCCCGCGTGATGGTCGCGCGGTTTGAGGGCCTGACTCGCAACCATAAAGTCGTGGGTTCGGGTCCCGCCCGTGGCGACCATACAAAGGACATATCGGCATATGACCTTAGTAGTTGGTCCAATATGTAAATTAAAAAAAATAAAAAATTTCTGTTTATTATTATACTAAAATAAAATAAATTCTTCAACCATTCTCAGTTTATTATTGACAGCTGGAATACGGCATACTGCCGAAATTCAGACTGGAATGATTTGCCGAAGCGCGCCAGTTTTAAATTTGAAACAATTTATCATTTTTGACAGAACTAATATATAACATTTAATAATAATAATAATTTGGAAAATCTTAATAATTTAAATGTGAATAAAGCCGATCTTAATAACATAATATTTAACAACTGTCAAAACATTACATTTAATATAACCAACAATAAATAATAATAATTCTCTAATTTACGTCTATTTTATTTTTTACGCATGCGTTTTTATATTTTTCATGTGTAATTTAAAAGAAAATTGCACCTGTACTGAAATGAAATGACCTGTACTGAAATGAAATGACCTGTACTGAAATGACTACAAAACAAATTCATTTCGCACGATGTCTTGCAATGTACCTCATTTCCATAGCAACAACAAACATACAATGAGCAGATTTCTAAGTAGTCGTAGAAAAAAATATTTTCTTAATTAAATAAAATAAATACAAAAGAACATCACAGCAATAAAATAATTATTTTTCTACGATTGCCGTGCTCGAGTAACAAAGAATCACTTTACGCTCGTAATACACACATAATTTTTTCTACGATTACATCTTAAAATTATTTAAAAAAAAGTATGCGTACTGAAACTAAATTCGTTCTATCAACTGTCAATATGACAAGTTCCTGTTTTGTTTGTATCGGAGGTAACTATTGAAGTAAGCACGCATCAATATCTTTTTCGCGCGTTGCCATTGGAAACGCGCGCATTTAACGTCTTTTTCGCGCGTTGCCATTGGAGACGCGCAAAAAAGACATTTTTCGATTGTTCCACAGAAAACGTCAACTTTAGGATGACAAATGAGAGCGTATCTGTCAACTTTTCATAGCAATCGAAGAAAAAGATATTTTGCTCACTTAATAAAATCCTTCCTTATAGGCTAAGTATATAAATAATTATTTTTCTACTTCCTTACTTTAATTTATTTATAAAATATGAATTATCTGTACTTCAATGATATTCATTACATACATACATACATAACATCACGCTATATCCCATTAAATGGGGTAGCACGAACCCGTCAACATTCTCATCCTGAATCTAAAATCAAGAATCATACGCTTGTCTTCATTCATCATATTTATTAAAACACAGATTTTCATAATGATATAAATTATTAATTAATCGACAATTTCCATGGTTTCTATGATTTGTTCAATAAAAATAGTAAGATTTTGTTCCTTGTTGATATTCAAGGATGACATTTAATTTAATAATTTTGGGTGTTAGATTTGGTCGTTGTATAAATTTGTAAAAAATGTCTACGAAATATAACTTTTTTGTATAAAATTACTTGTTTTTTTTACTTTGCTATTAGCGATAATCGTTAAAACGGTTTTAACAATCGTTAAAATGACTAAAAAAATTATATATATTTTCTATTAGCCGCGATTTTAAATTCAATATTTTAAATAGCCAATCTCTATTGTCACGATTGTTAGTTTTATAATAAAATGTTTAGTTTAATTTAATACATTAATATTTTTCGATTAGTTATCATAATTTCATAAAATTTATTTTACCTCATCACAAAAAATAATTCCAGCCAAAATCACGAATTAATTTTTAAAATATGTTATCATAGTAAATAAATAATCTCCAGACACAGTATAACCGTGTATCACATGACCAACACAGCAATATATTGCAACATATTAATTAACGCCTGACAATGGTCATAGGTGCAACGTGAAACACCGACAAGAGCAGAACTTGACTGTCGAGTTTTGTAACTATGACTTGGCTGTCACCTAACATAACAATGTCACTAGATGTAAACAGCGTGAAAGTGTGTGTGTGTGTGTGTGATTGAATAATGTATGACTAAGCATGTCTAGGAATAAGTTTACCGATAATAAGTTTTCGTTAAGTTTCCACGTTTATAACGATCTGTTCTATTTTAGCAGGAAACAACAAACTGACAGCCTATGTGAAGAGATTGACAGAAAGATGTATTTTAATAACTGTACGATATAAATATTGTATTATATTTATGTCGCGTTTAAATAGGACATCAGATTTTGCAAAACTAACTTCGAAACAATAATGTTAGCATAATGCATGTGACAATATAAAATAAATAAATATATCATCAACTCTTTTACTCATTACTGGGTGTAACACTCTGTCGTAGCAGATCTCGGTAAGTGATCTATTACTAGCCCTCAAATCACGACTTGAAAGATATTAGTCGAGGGGAAAGCACAGGGGCAGTTTTAATGTGATGAAAATTTCGATAAGTAATATATTATTTCGCGTAAAAATGCGATTACCAGCCGTAAAATTACAGCTCTCAAAGATGTTAATGAAGAGAGAGCCACAGGGGTAGTTCAAATGTGGTGAAAATAAATTTACGACTGTAGGAATTGAATTAAGGTATAAATATAATTTTTAAATTTACAAATTTCGCTTATGCAAAATAATTCTTAATGTACTAGATGCAGAATTTAATTCTCTAAAACTTTTATTTGCAGCATTTATTTCTAAAATCAAAATAATACCATTTTTTCCAAGAAAAACTGTTAGCAGGTTAATGTAATGTATCACTTCCGGTTAGTCCATTTTAACCAAAATCTATTATGTTATTTCCATTGATATAGTAGTCTTATATACCAAAAAGTTAAAAAGTTTTTGATTACATTTTAATATAGTTTTTCATTAAATCTATTATAGGCTTCAAGTAAAAGTACTACTTCTGAACATTATATAATGACCAAAAAGGGAGGTGCACAACTAGATGTTATAGTAGTCCTAAATACAAAATCTCAACTTTCTACGACTAACCGTTTTTAAGTTATGCAAGATACGTACGTACGTACAGACGAAATTAGTCAAAATGAATTCAGGGATGGTCAAAATACGACTGTATATTTCCACTGAAATCTGAAAACCGAAAATTTTCGCGATACAATACTTCCTTTACTTCGTACAAAGAAGTAAAAATGATGTAATTAATTAGTAATTATTATTAATTCCGAAAACAATTAAATAATTAAGAATTTATTGAAGCTACGTTGTTTAACTAATCATTTATACCTTATTTAACACAGAATGAAAAAACAATAATATGTACGAAAAAACCATTTAAAGAGTCAACCGCAATAAAATTATGGTGGACATTTATTTGTCTTAAATAAATATATATACAGAATATTTCTGCACAAACTTTTAATATGCTATTTGATAGATGAGTTCGATTTAACCAAACTTTAATAAAAAAAACAAGCAATCAATAACTGAAGTGATATGATTGATGATATTTTAATGGTTTAAATTCTGTTCAGCATTAAACTAAAAAATAAATATTGACAAAAACTTTTATAATCGTTATTTCTGTTAAATACTGTCAATACAATATACCAGCCTTTGTCAATCAGTGTGCCGCAATAGTATTAGACATATTTGAGTCATGAGTATAATGCATTTTTCTTAAATTATTTACTACAAATGTATGTATTATTTTTATAATGTAGTTAAATTCCTATCTAATCATAAATCTTGGATCGAATATTCATTAATCAAGGAAATACAAATTATTTTTCACATTTCTGTTTAATGATTTTATGTGATTAAATGCATTCACTTCCTATGCTTTCGTTAGGAACTAATGGATGCTGAGACGATTTAAATTGTGTTTCTTTCATTTCATCATGAAAAACAAAAGAACAAAATTTAGCTGCTGTCAAGTAATAATAATTGTTGTAAATTGTTATACTTTATGTGTTTAATATTTTGTTCTTTTGTTTTTCATCCATAGCTTACTGCACATTAATATTAAAAATAAAAAAATATTTAACAATTAATTGAATTTTTCTCAATATTTTATTATTTTATTTAAGACAAATAAGGTATGTCTTTTCAATAAAATTCTTGTTTTCCGAAAGTATCTTGATTACAAAAATTTGAAAATGTCGTGTTATTTATAGAACTTCAACCTCTTGTATTTTGGTAAATAGAAGGAATAGGACCTATGTGTATATGACATTTTTTGCTCAAAATAACCTCAGGAATAAGCTGTTAAAGTTTGTTACACTAGTCTTGAAACACCCTGTATATATATTTATTGCTTGACCTATTTAACTAAATTAAATTGTGTTTCTTTCATTTCGTCGGTGTTATATTTCAATTTCTGAACTTCTATCAAATGTGGTTATATTCTTACTAGAATTATGTGTCCAAAAGTTTTAATTTGATACTAAATTAGGCCTAATTCCAACAAATCTTGAAAAAAGACAATCGTTTCATTATCATCATTTGAAAAACAATTTGCAATTAGACTCGAGGAGTGGTTTCTAAACTCCATTCGTTATGATATTCCAAGTGTTAGTACATTGAATGTACGATAAATTGTTAATATAATTTGAATTTTAAAATGTAATTTAATTTTTTTGTTACTTATTTACCAATACTTTGAAAAAGGCCCAATCCTTAAACCGAAACGTCAGCAATAAAACATTAATTGAAATTAAAAAGCATGTAGAATCCAACCAACAAGTCTTTATTACTGCCGGAGACTTGAAATACTATGAAATAATATATAATAATAATAAGTAAATGAATAACAAATATAAATACCTTTATTTTATTCAAAAACACAAAATCTAATATTGTTTCTAGTCAACATCATCCACTACTACTGACTGAGAACTTCGTACAATTATCATATGCGCAAATCTGAACATCGTTCGTTAATTAATTTGAAGTATACACCGATAAAGATTTAGCAATGAAATCTGTATTTTAAATTAACTGTTACTGATTAATTCGCTTTATAAATCTGGTTGATAGAAGTGGTAGATAACATCATTTTTGTCATTATATAAAATACACAATATGTGATACACCGTACAAAAATCTGATGACAGAAACTTTAATTATAAATAAATAAAATAAATATCTCATCACGCCTTTTACCCATTACTGGGCGTGGCACTCTGCTGAAGCAGATCTCGGTAAGTGATATATTTTGTCACGTGAAGTGCAGTGAATCACGGCCCTCAAAGATATTACAAACAATTTTCCCTAATTTAAATCTACCCCTGTGGCTCCCTCTCCACTTAAATTACATATATATATATATATATATATATATATATATATATATATATATATATATATATATATATATACAGGTATATCTTCACTTCGGGAAAAAAAATTAAAGGATATATACCTACTATAAGATCATGAAACAAATTTTTTTTTTTAAATTCGCAAAATATTTTGCATCGTATTTAAAGGCAACATTTTGTAGCCACTGGTTGATAGCTATTTTTAATAATTTTATTTAAATCTTCTTACAAATAATTGTTTACACAACACCAAATAAATGTCTGATGTTGTGTAATTAATAATTTAATTTTGTTAAATGCAGCAGTTCAAGCAATAAAGTATGCTAATCCAGTGGCCCTAAAAATGTTCATTACAAGTAAACCATCCTTAATTTAGCGAATTTTAAAAAAATATTTTTGTTCCATGATTAGTACGTCTTATAGTATATACCTTTAAATTTTTTCCCGAAGTAGAAATATACGTATACGTACTGCTTTATTGTCTCTCTCTAACACGACTTTTTGCTTCTTGTATTGCAGTTCCTTTCTTCTTTAATAATTTCTCCACAATACAGTACCACTCTTCCCCTGGTCTTCCTTTTCCTCTCTTCTTTCTTATTTTGGCTGACCAAACTTTCTTCGTAGATCTCTTATCGTCCATCCTTACCAGGTGTCTCTACCAACTCAATTGTCTTTGCTCTATATTTTCTTCTTTCGATTTCGTTCCCAGTTCTTCTCTTATGTCTGTGTTTCTTATTTTATCCAGCATCGTTACCCCTTTCACTCTTCTCAAGTATTTCATTTCTAATGTTTGTATTTTACTCTTGATTTTTGTTGATATAACTCATGATTCGTATCCATAAGTTAATATCGCTCGATAAATTGTATTGAAAACTGTAATCCTTGTTTTCTATGATATTTCTTTTGTACCTATGAAGCTGTTTTTCAACATATAGAATATTTTTGCTGTTTTGTTTATTCTTTCTATTAATACTCCTAAGTACTTAAATGTCTCTTTTACTCGTATTATTATAAAATAATACCTTAAAATTTACACCAATTATTGGAAATTAATTTGTATAAATTGTAGTATACCAACGTAATAATTCCATCTCGAAATAAACCTGTTGCACATGTCGCTCAATCGGAATCCTGCATAAATTATTTTAACCGTAAATGCAACTGATGCATGGACATAACTCTATAAACAGAAACTCAGGGTTAATTTAATTCCACACGTATTTGAAATCAATAACGCATTTTGAGCAGTAATTTAGTTACCGCGTCTGCTGCATTATTATGGTTACTAACCCCCAAGAATTTCATAAATACAGGCAATTTTGAGAGGATATCATCAGTGCTACGAATTTGGTTAAACTGTTTCTGATTTCATTGATGCTAAGTATGATATGACTTGCGAATTTCATCATATTATTATTTTCTAATTATTTTGAAATTAATTAAGCCGATTATTATATATTCGTCCTAAATAAAGTAATCAGCACTACAGGAATATTTGATGTTCTATTCCTACGTTCAAATAATATTGTTATAGATATAACCGCACTTCACGCGAAAAAATATATCACTTACCGAGATCTGCTTAGACAGAGTGCCACACCCAGTAATGGGTAAAAGGCGTGATGATATATTTATTTATTTATATAAGCTTTAAAAGTATTTTTATTTTATTTATATGTAATGATTTTATTAAAAAATTTTTTTTTCTACGATTGTAATGAAAAATTGACAATTACGCTCTCATTTGTCATCGTATAGTTGACGTTTTCTGTGGAGCAATTGAAAAATATCTTTGTTGCGCGTCTCCAATGGCACCGCGTCACAAATTTCGTAACGCATTCGCCATCTTACTCTTCAACTTTCAGGCGCGCGTAAAAAAAAAATTTTTCAAAAATCTTATGTTCATATCATTTCTCGAAAATAAGTTAATAAAAAAATATTTAAAATATAAAATAAACACTTGGCTAAGTCTCACAAAATTCAGCCTGCAAGTCACCTTATGAGGGCATCGTCAGAGGCTGGCCAGCACAATTAGTAACCATAGACGCGTTTCGCTCTTATTAGAGCTCATCAGTATGGTATAACCCACTTCTTCACCTAGGACAAAGTTCACGTGAAGAAGCTGTGTGACGAAAAACTAAATATTTCTTTACGCTACTGGTTAGCTATCAATTGTTTCAATTTTTTTGTTAGATATGAATTAATTGTGAATGATAAAATTATCCAAAAATCTGTTTGTCCTTCATTAGTGACACTAGTGACCTATAAGAATTTTTGAGAAAACAAAAACACGTTTGAGATGGCTTCCCAAATGTGCATAAAAAGTCCCATTTCACCAAGTTAATAGTTTTTATAATTTAAAACTTAGCAATGATAGCCACTTGAAATTGAGATAGCCTGTATAGTCCACCGTTTACAACTATAAACGTGGAAATTGCAATTTTAACTTACTAGAATAAACTAGGAGCAATTTCAAAATCTAATTACTCTACGAAATGTAAAGAGTAAATAAAATGAAGTTCAAATTTAGAAACGTCATTTCACGCAAAATTAAAAGTAAGAGTTACAAAAAATATAGAAGATATTTACAACAAAATTGCTCGACAATTAATATAAATTGTTTATATCATAACTGGAGCTTAACATCACTAACTTTTTTGTTTGAAAAAAATTAAGAAACGCAGAAATAAACAAAGTACTGCCTGTCATATTTCCGACAATTTCAATAATTTAAAATTTAAAGCCTTTGTACATATTCCAAATAAGTCAATTATATAATTAAAATTTTGCTGTCATACTGAAAAGACGTCTTACGAGAAGTATTGTAAATGTGATGGCGATTTTCAACATTGTCAGAGATTTTTAAAAATTGAATCAAAATAGTATAAATAACTCTTTTTACTTGTACGAAGTAAAGGAAGTATTATAATCTCAGATTTCAGTGGAAATACGCATTTTGTCATCCCTGAATCCATTTTGACTAATTTCGACGTGACGTCTGTACGTACGTATGTATGTATGTATGTATGTATGTATGTATGTACGTACGTATGTATCTCGCATAACTCAAAAACAGTAAGCCGTAGAAAATTGAAATTTTATATTTAGGACTGTTATAACATCTAGTTGGTCATTATATAACTTCCGGAACTGGTACTTTACTTGAAGCCTATAATAGATTTTCATGAAAAACTATATTCAAATATAATTTAAAACTTTCCAAATTTGGTATATAAGACTACTATATCAATGGAAATAACATAATAGATTTTGGTCAAAATAGTCTAACCGGAAGTGGTACATTGCATGAAGCTGCTAACAGTTTTCCTTGAAAAAAATGGTATTATTTTAATTTTAGAAATAAATGCTGCAAATAAAAGTTTTAGAGAATTAAATTCTGCGTCTAGCATATTAAGAATTTTTAAATTAGCTTTTTACATAACGAGGTATCTAAATTTAAATATTATATATTTATATTTTTATGGGGTAGGTGGCTCAGTGGTATCGAGTCGGCCTGTGGATCTTGAGAACCCTGGTTCGATCCCCACAGCCGACAAACAATTTTCACCAATTTAAAAAAATCTACCCCTGTGGCTCCTCCACCACTAATATCTTTGGAGGCCGTGATTTGACGGCTGGTAACCGCACTTCCCGCGAAAAAATATATCACTTACCGAGATCTGCTTAGGCATAGTGCCACACCCAGTGATGGGTAAAAGGCGTGATGATATATTTATTTATTTATTTATTTATATTTTTTTATTTAAAAAAAAGTTTGCTATGGATTAGAACAAAAAATAAAAGATTTAATGTGAAATATGTGCAATTAAAAAAATATCTATAGTTTAATACGCGTACAAGGAAGTCATGTGGTGTCCACATCAGATTTTTTTATTACATTTATCGCACTTGTCCTTTATAAAACTTACCTGCGACTCGTTTTCTAAATTATTATAAATTCATTTGGTACATAATAAATTTAGTTTCAATATTTAGACAATAATGAAACATTATGAATAATTATTAGAAAAATCATAACATCGAAATATTTCCATATTCAACTAACAACGAATGTAGCATTAAATTAAAGTTTTCATATTATAATCGTTGGGAAATTCTGTGTTGCAACAGCAGTTTATGTTAGTTGAAATTACATCGATTTGAACTCCTTATTGGCAGCTTATGAAACCATAATTCAACCACAACTGTTTTCCACGAGTATTTGCAGGATTCTACAGCCACAATTCGATCTAAATTGCTAGATATTTGTAAGTTTCCAATTTTGAATCACGTAAAATTTTAATCAATTTTCACCGATGTTTCATCACATGTTACAAGAGATAAAAGACCTTAATCCGTTGAGCAATAAAATAAATACATAATATTATAATCCGATATTAATTATTCGAATAATTTAGTTTTAGAACAACGAAACTCTGACACGAGCGGAGCTGCATTTCGCGGCAACGGACTCGAATGCTTATTTAACATTAATAACAAAGTTTAAACTGAATTGAACACGAAACGTTATAATTTAATATGAGAATGGAAACAGAATAATGATTTAAATTAAAGTTTTATTAATTATAATACTTATTTCACTAATCTAGTTTAAAAATTAAATAAAACGCGAACACCGCGTGATGAGAAGATCTACATCTTCACGCTTTGAGTCGATGGACGAGACTCCTGGTTTCCACCAAAACACTTGCTGTCCTGGGTACGATACCCACATCTGGAATCCATCCCCCACACATCGGGGTGCACACAGATGTCTCAAGTGTTTTGGTTATGTAGTCTGACACTCTGGCCCTGCAGATAACGCGAACATGAAATCTTGTTGGAATTCTAAGAATATTAACTATAACTGTCTCTTTTATAATTTAATGCCCTATATTCGAAAACCAAAAGATCTCACACTCAGCCTTAATGGCACATGTGGTCACGAGTGTCAAATTACACGAAACCAATCTTACCTAAACGCAACATAACAACAATGAGATAGCTCATATTGTTACAAAACAATAGTTGTGTAAAATTCAATTAAATTTAACAGCAAAATCTGTTTAAACTTTAAAGAAGTCTGCGGAACTTTTAATAGCATTTTTGTGTTAAACGCAAAAACAAAAATAAAATAACTAATTTTCTAAATGAAGATAGGCACTAATAAACGAAATGCAAAATATTTACTTGTATGATAATAGAAAATACAATGAAATAGTTAGTATTCACTGACATTACATATTGTATGGGACATAATTTTTGCAGTACTCTCCTTCTATTGCGTGTAAAACTGTACTTGTTGTACGAGTATTTTGACAATAGGATTTTAAGCATTAGAGGCTGAAATCAGAGTTGGCAAAAATAATGATTAAAAACAATCAAGAATATTTGATTTTTTTGAATTAATCATGATTATTTTTAAATTTTTATTTATGATTCCATTGAATGGATATTGTATTTTGTTTAATATTAATTCATTTAATAAATAAATATTGAAAATGATTTTGTCTGTTTTACAAGAAACTTTAAAAATGTTTTTTAAACAATTACATTTTTATTAAGACACTTGTATTGTTCTGTACCAGAAATATAATTAAATTAATACAAAAAAAAACAAACAATGATTTAAAACAATGATTAAAAAAAATCCCACTGATTTAAATAATCTTTATTTACGTAAAAAGTTAGGAATGTGTTCAATTACAGGATGAGTAGATAGTTTTGAAACAGTTTACGAATCCTGTAAGACGCTTTACTGTCGTGTTACGTGTAACATTTTACCTAAAACTTATAAACACATACTAAATATTGTAAATTAATTTAAATTAAAAGAAATATTTGACTTACATATTCAGTCAGTATTTTATGTTGCTAAGTAACTAGATACTCACGTTTCTTTCATTACCTGCCTAGCCAGGCAATATGTTATTTTCCTAACTAGGCGTGCAAAGCAAAGTTTACCTGAATGTTTATTTTCCTGTCAGTTTCAGGTAAAGATGTAAATCAAACAATTTAAATCAAGCCAACACTGGTTGACATTATACACTTCATGAAAATAGATCTACGAGTAGTCACTATCAAACTTCTAATTAATAACTTTATTAGAGCGAAAAAATATATCACTTATCGAGATCTACTGCGGCAGAGTGCCACACCCAGTAATGGGTAAACGACGTGATGATATATTTATTTATACATTTTTTACTTCTTGTTAAAAAATATTAGTGTTTAGGTTTAAGACCCAAATAAGCGTATTATTAATTTAAATCAGTTTCTAGATTACGATTCGTTATCGTAAATCTACTCCTATTTACCTCATAACAAAAACAATTAACACATTAAGGAAGACAGACATTAAATGATAACAGAATGGTATTGTTACGTCATATATGAAATGTGACTGACGTAAAAAACCCAATCATTCAATATATTCGTCATAAACACCAATTTAATCGTGCAATAGCATGTTTACCTAGTTTTAGAAAACAATACATTTATATTTATTGCACAAATAAACTGAATTGGCCTAATTTCAATAAGTTGTTATATATGATGTAACAATATTTTTATTTACAACAAACTAGACTATATTCTTGTACAACGCGCGAGAAATATATGAAATGCACGCTTATTTCAATAGTTACCAGGGATACAAACAAAACAGAAACTTGTTATATTGACTGTTGACAGAACGAATTTGTTTTCAGTACATATACGTTTTTTAATCATTTAAGATTCAATCGTAGAAAAAATTATGTGTATATCACGAGCGTAAAGTGTCTTTGTTCCTCTTACACTATTACAGCTCTCGCGCTGCAATTGCCGTGTTCGAGTAACAAAGAGTCACTTTACGCTCTTAATACACAAATAATTACTGAACCAAAGGTGTAGAACATTTTTATATGATCGGAAATGAAGATCGATCTTAAATTATAATTAATAAAAACTTTGAATTTAGGTAATATAGGTCTGCAAAAGCCTTGAGACTACTGAAAAAGAGACTGTTAAAAGTGTTTTATATTGCACTCATGGGTTTGCTTCCCACTCGTTTAATACAGTGACAGTTTAATTTTAAATATATTTTTCAATTCATACATATATTTATAGTTATTTTGAATCGGTTGAAGGTTGAAATAATAATTCATAATCAGTTTGTCCAATACTACATATCGTAGTTATTTTGCAAAAAGGAGCTAACTAATTATTATTATTATTTTTTTTTTATTAATATTACCAGCTCAATACACTTAATATTATACATGGTACTGTTCGAGTAATTATTAACAATTAATTAACATTATAATTATGGTTTACATTATGTGTACATTTTAATTTATTAATACAAATATTTGATTTGGTGAGCTGCTTTAATCTTCTTCGCTTGAAGAGGTGATGATATCCTGAGCTAGTCGTTTTTTTAGTCTGTTAGATTGTGATTTTTGGCCTAGATTGTAATATTCTGCTCCGGAGCAGAGTGGGATTTTTTGAAGAAAATTTTTTGTTAATTTTTTTGTAAACTTGTTTATCGGTAGTACTCCAAGTTCTTCGTGTATTTGATGGTTTCGCACAAACCAGGGTGAATTACATATTATTCGTAATATTTTATTTTGCATTACTTGCATTTTGTGCATCAAGGTTTTACTAGAGTTATACCATAGGTTGCATCCATAAGTAATAATTGGTCTTAGTATTGTTTTATATATTAGCAGTGCACAGTCCTTTTTTAATGTTGATTTTCTATTTATTAGTGGGTACAGCATTCCCAGTCTCTTATAGCATTGCTTTAGCTTTATTTCTATGTGATGCTTCCAACTAAGCCGTTTATCTAGATACAAACTAATTATTGCATTAAATAATACTTAGCTCCTTCTTTAGCAAACTACAGACGATACAACTAAATTTTGGTACACAGGTCCAGTAACATCCTGTATAAAATAGATGACGCCACAACATACGGAACTGCTCGCTGTATCGAAAGTATGATCCTACAGCCCTGAGCTGCTCGCTGTAACGTAAACGAGCAGTCCCAGTCAACAACTGTGTAATAATATGAGCTATCTCATTGTTGTTATGTTGCGTTTAGGTAAGATTGGTTTCGTGTAATTTGACACTCGTGACCACATGTGCCATTAAGGCTGAGTGTGAGATCTTTTGGTTTTCGAATATAGGGCATTGAATTATAAAAAGAGACAGTTATAGTTAATATTCCAACAAGATTTCATGTTCGCGTTATCTGCAGTGCCAGAGTGTCAGACTGCATAACCAAAACACTTGAGACATCTGTGTCCACCTCGATGTGTGGGGGATGGATTCCAGATGTGGGTATCGTACCCAGGACAACAAGTGTTCTGGTGGAAACCATCAGTCTTGTCCATCGACTCAACGCGTGAAGATGTAGATGTTCACATCACGCGGCGTTCGCGTTCAATTAAGTTTCAACTTTGTTATTTATGTTAAATAAGCTCGTGTTAGAACTGTATAATCTAGCAGAAAGCTATTATCAACTCACACTCGATTTTAGTCGTACTAAAATGCTCACATTTACAATACTATCAGCCAGTAAGTCACATACGCAAAAAGCAACTCTTCTAAATATACCTCGAAATGCTATCATACACTAACACCATCTCACCTAACTCATCAAACAACTAACTGAAACTAAAATAAGGAATTCGTGGACTCCGTGAAACAAAAGACAATTATTACATAAATCATCATCATCTGTGGCGCTACAACCCAAATCGGGCCTAGGCCTACCGGACACACCGAGCCGTAGTTTTTACACTGCCGTACTGCCGGTTTTCGTAGTAAAATGCTACATTATTCAAGGCGTATAAGTGACTAGCTTATAGCGCCCGAGTGTGATAAATACATGAAACTGTATTTGATGTTTTTACGACAAATCACACATTGTCGACAGGCGGATTCGAACTGACGAACCTTGGCTCGGGTGCCTTTATTACATAAATACTTTGATTCATTATAACATAAAAGAATTACTTAAACAAAGACGAGAACTAATAAAATTAATGGGATAAAATAAAAAAGGATTATAATAGCTTGAAACCACAAGAGACGTGTACCATTTTAAGAAAAAAAGAAAATTTAAATTTGCGTTAGTTGCTGTCCGTTATATCATCAATACTACGTATGAGGGTTTGTCATCACGACAGGTAGACAGCCAAGGCCCCAGACCCCCGTGGGATAAATAGGACCGGACTAGGAGAACCGGAAGATTTATCCAGGGCAATTCACATATTTATATTGAATAGTGTACTTATCTATTTAAAAATAAAAATAAATATATCATCCTGCCTTTTATCTATTATTAATTGCGGCATTCTGCCGTAGCAGATCTTGGTAAGCTATTTTGCAAGTAAAATCACGCCCCCAAAGATGTTATTAGATAAGAGAAATAATTTTAAATTGTTTAAAATCAATTTTCCGGTTATGTTTTTAAGTTGTAAACCTCATTTTGTTGTTTGTAATATCCGAAAATTCGAAATAATAATAATACAAATAAATATCTTTTTTCTAAAACTGTCAAAAATAAAATAAATATATCATCACGCCTTTTACCCATTACTGGGTGTTGCACTCTGCCAGAGCAGATCTCGGTAAGTGATATATTTTTTCGCGTGAAGTGCGGTTACCTGCCGTTAAATCACGGCCTCCAAAAATATTAATGGAGGGGGAGCCAAAAAAAATGTTAATTTTTTCACTAATATAAATTTTTGAACTTATGAGGTAGGTGGCTCAGTGGTATCATGCCAGCCTGTAGATTTGAGAACCCGGATTCGATTCCCACAACCGTCAAACAATTTTCAACATATTATACCCCTGTGGCTTCCTTTCCAATAACATCTTTGGGGAACGCGATTTGACGGTACTTCATGCTCAGAAATATATCATATACTGAAATTTGCTACGACAAAATACCACACCCAGTAATGGGTAAAATGTGTGATGATATATTTATTTATTTTTTATTTAAATCTATGTATCGAGTTTCAATTCGTCGGCGTTATTTCTGTTTGATTGTCACAAAAATATAATAGTTTAGCAACGAGTAAAGTTACCTTGCCAAAAAATCAGAATAAACATTTTACACACAACGTAATATCAAGTTATATCTTATTAACCCTTTGCACTCCGTTGTCGCCGTAATTGCGACATTTGTACATTACATGCATGTATTTGTAACTCATATAGTGTTGAAGTTATTGGTATCCTCTATAAGCTGGAGTGCAAAGGGTTAAATAAGGTACCAAGAACCGCTGAAATATTTATTCATTAGAATCATCTAGCAATTAATTTTCGCTAAACAAGTAAATATTCCTTTTTTGACACGCCATCCTTATCTACATTTATAATTCATACAAACTCATTTCAACAGCACACTCGACTTCTTTCATTTAAATAACTAATCTTCAATTATATCCATTTATTTAATTCTAAATTGTCTCCATAATTTCATATCGAATTTAACTTTTAACTCGACGAACGTGAGTTTTACTATTGACTTTACCATCAAAAGTTCACTTTTTAACTTGGTTTAAATAAATAAAACCAATAGAATTACACTGGGTATCCCAAAAAACAGGCTCACCCTGAAAAAGTTAATTTTAAAAGCAATTACATTCATATTAGAAAACTACAGAAAAACTAAAAATATTCTATATTCGGTATGTCCGGAAGTGACCACTACTTTCTTATTTCAAATAGAATAAATAAAATAAATATATCATCACGCCTTTTACCCATTACTGGGTCTAGCACTCTGCTTAAGCAGATCTCGGTAAGTGATATATTTCATCGCGTAAATTGCGGTTACCAGGCGTCAAATTCCGATCCTCAAAGATGTTAGTGAAGAGGGTGCCACAGGGGTAGATTTAAATTGGTGAAAATTGTTTGTCGGCTGTGGGGATCGAACCAGGGTTCTCAAGATCCACAGGCCGACTCGATACCACTGAGCCACCTACCCCATAAAAAAATATATAGAAATATATTTTTCAAAATTTAGGTTTAGTGGAATTTGTTTTATTTTATGCATTGTTCTCATGAGGTAGGTGGCTCAGTGGTATCGAGTCGGCTTGTGGATCTTAAAAACACTGGTTCGATCCCCACAGCCGACAAGCAATTTGCACCAAATTAAATCTATCCCTGTGGCTCCCCTTCCACTAACATCCTTCGGGGCCGTGATTTGACGGCTGGTAATCGCACTTCACGTGAAGAAATATATCACTTACCGATATCTGCTTCGGCAGTGTGCCACACCTAGTAATGGGTCTGATGATATATTAATTTATTTTATTGTTTTTAGAGGTAACTTACATATTTGAATAATGAGTCTAATGAATTTAATTTGTGTTTTCTAACGCTGATATATAATGAAAATAGTGATTTGTGTATTAAGAGCGTAAAGTGATTCTTTGTTACTCGAACATGGTAATTGCAGCGCGAGCCGAAGTCGAAAGTTGCAATAGTATAAGAGGACCAAAGACACTTTACGCACGTGATAAACACATATTTTTTTCTACGACTGCATCTTAAATGATTAAAAAACGTATACGTACTGAAAATAAATTCGTTCTGTTAATATGACAAATTTCTATTTTATTTATATGCCAGGTAACTATTGAAGTAAGCGAGCATTTATTATCTTTGTCGTGTGTTGCTACTGGAAACGCGCAACAAAGTTTTTTTTCTTCGATTATTTCACAGAAAACGTCAACGATTACAATTGAGAGGGTAATTGACAACTTTTCACAGAAAACGTAGAAAAATATACTTATTTTATATGATTGAATTCAGAATGTCATACAGAACTTAAATTTTTAATAATATACCTACAATATGTTGTATTTAAAATGAGAAAGTTGAAGTCATTTCTGTTTACTCCGAAAATGGGATATTTTTCTTTGTTATGTAATTTGACGAGCATTTAGATTTAGTTTCTAAATCTGTAATATGAATGTAGTTACTTTAAAAACAAATACAATAAATATATCATCACCCCTTTTACCCATTACTGGGTGTGGCACTCTGCCGTAGCAGATCTCGGTAAGTGATATATTTCTTCGCGTAAATTGCGGTTTCCAGCCGTCAAATTCCGACCCTCAAAGATGTGAGTGGAGAGGGTGCCACAGGGGTAGATTTAAATTGGTGAAAATTGTTAAAAATATATATTTTTTCTACGATTGGTATGAAAAGTTGACAATTACGCTCTCATTTGTCATCGTATAGTTGCCGTTTTCTGTGGAACAATCGAAAAATATCTTTTTGCGCGTCTCCAATGGCAACCAGAGATACAAACAAAACAGAAAGTTGTCATATTGACAGAACGAATTTATTTTCAGTACGTATACGTTTTTTAATCATTTAAGATGCAGTCGTAGAAAAAAATATGTGTGTATCACGAGCGTAAAGTGTCTTTGTTCCTCTTATACTATTGCAACTTTCGCCTTCGGCCCGCGCTGCAATTACCATGTTCCAGTAACAAAGAATCGCTTTACTCTCTTAATACACAAATAACTAAGACGTTAAATGCGCGCGTTTCCAATGGCAACGCTCGAAAAAGATATTGATGCGCGCTTACTTCAATAGTTACCAGGGATACAAACAAAACAGAAACTTGTCATATTGGTAGTTGACAGAATGAAATTATTTTCAGTACGTAACGTTTTTTAATAATTTTAAAATTTTAAGTGTCTTTGTTCCTCTTACACTATTGCAGCGCGAGCCGTAGGTGAGTAACAAAGAATCACTTACGCTCTTAATACACAAATAACTATTATTTGGGAGTGAGCCCATTTTTGAAATATCCTATATTCAATTTACAATAATATTTTTAAACCGGGTTTAAATTTTAAGTTTTAGGTTTGCAAGTACTCATAACATAATTAAACTTAAAAGTAGTAAGACGTAGTGAACTTTAACAATAAAAAAATTAACTTATAGTACAGCAAAACAATTTATGAAGATTGTTGCGTTCCTCAGATTTGTGCAGAAATTTCCCATATCCAGCCAACCTAATCCAACCCTGGATATAGGGGTGGTACCCTTACCATTGCGTGTTCATTGTCCACATAGAATATTTACAAAAATCGAGTGAGTTAATTTATCATACTTGTTGTTCGATGTTCTTACGTTTGAAGTACTTATCAAGTGTATTTATTTTGCACTATCGAGCGTGAAAAATAATTTTCAGCTGAAAAACTGACCGAAATAAAGGAAAATTGGAAAAATTTCAAGGATGACAAACTTCCAGTTTTAAAATTCTGCTGTTGACTTTGAGTGTGAACAGAATATAAATATTTCGCAAGATTGATAGAGAGGGTTGCGGTATGTACTGTTTATGTCAATGCAGTGACTGTATATTTTTACACCCCGTTTTGCGAGGGTGGATAAATTTAAATATGTATCGTAAGTTTGAGACTTTGAAAGGATGTAAAAGTTATCGGCCTATAAAAGACGTAAATCATTACAAATCTGCAAGAATATCTCTGGAAGGTATTAAAATGAGTTTAGAAAAGTTTTTATGTTAGTTTAGTACAAGAAAATGTTCTGGAAGTTGGTGAAATGTAGTTATGAAATTTGTGATTTGCTGCAGGTCAAAATACGATAATGTGTTTCTAACCAGAAAAGAAAAGATATATTTCATTCTATTTTTATATCACCTCTTTGAAGGTCACGTTCAGGAATTCTATTATCTAAGTAGAAGTTGAATAACTTCATTTTGCGTGAAGCGTTCCTAAATTAGTTTTCAGGAAAGTGTTTGAAACAAACATGATATAATCTAAGAAGAGAAATGAATGATTTTTCATGAGGTTCAATTTGTAATCCGAGGGCTACTATACACCTTTGTATGCAATGTGTAATCTTTATAACATTGCTCAAAATAATGTTGATATTTTTGGGGATTCATTACCCGTATTTAAGCGTAGAGTTTATGATTTTCTTAATTCCTGATATTTTATTTCTTTTTGTATTTTGATTTGTTTCTTCCAATTATATTGTGTAATAATATTTGTTAATTTTGTTTAATTAGTTTGTTGTTTTTACTCTGTAATTTTACTTTGTAATTTTTTCCTAGTTACCTAATATTTTTTTTGTACTTACTATATTTACTTTGTACTATATTTTTATCCTGTAATTGGGCATTTTGCCTGTTGGGTTCAATATAATAAATAAATAAATAACAAAAAAGTAGCATTCTCTCCCGAGGACTATATACTATTTTAAATAAAAAACAACAAAGACAAAATTAATTGTCTTTGAATGCTCACTTGGTGAAACTAGATTTGAGGGGTTCAAAGCTGAACTGGACCAAGTCCATTATCAACAATTATCTGGACTTAACATTCATTCGATAGCTTAAAGCCTATACTTTTCATTGCTGTAATGAACCAAGTCCATATTTATTATTTTTACCAACAGATGGGGATGCATGTATTTCTTATGTAAATTATTATCTTGAATTTTCGATGTAAAAAAACGTAAAAAAAATTAAGCTTACACATTTTTATGTAGGGCTCTAACCTTTAAGTTATGATCAAATTAAAAGTTTGTAACAGAAAAATCAGACAAAATCAATTATGAGTTAATAGTCCATAAACAACTTCTAATTGCTTTATCTCAAATTTAATATGCATGCACATGATCCACTTCAGCTTTGAACCCCTCAATAATAACAAAATATCAAACTAAACACTTGTCTAAGTCTCACAAAATTTTGTGAGACTTAGACAAGTGTTTAGTTTGATATTTTATTATATACTGTTTTTTCTAATTTATTTATATTTTAGTGACTTTATAAATTTTTAAATTATTAGTAGTCTTTGACATGTTAATTCGCAAGTTGAGCATCCCTTTCTTTTCCATTTTGACTACGGTAAAATTAGCTCCCTGTATAAACTCAATAAAACGAATAAAATCGACAGGCTTTTCAAACAAATGTACTCGTAACTATAAATGATTATAAATGTATTCGAATAGCACTTCTTTCTTGTTTGAGTTCGTAAACATAATAATTCTGTATTAAGTTAAAGTCGTTTTATCCATTACTGAATGTAGCACTCGACTGTAGCAGATTTCGGTAAATGATATATTTTTGTGTATGAAGTGCCCCCTTCCCTCTCTCTTAAAAATATTAATGGAAGAAAAACCACGTGATAATTTAAATGTGGTGAAAATCAATTTCGACAATTGAAATATCTTGAAATTTAGAACATGATTTAATTGTTAATGGGGTAGGTGGCTCAGTGGCATCGAGTCTGCCTGTGAATCTTGAGAACTCTGGTTCGATCCTCACAACCGACAAACAATTTACACCAATTTAAAAACTACTACTGTGGCTCTCCTTCCACTAACATCTTTGGAAGCCGTGATATACGCGAAGAAATATATCACTTACCGAGATCTGCTCCAGCCGAATGCCACGCCCAGTCATAGGGTAAAAAGCGTGATGATATATATTATATTTATTTTTTTTAAACCGATCATGTGTTTTATATCCGGATAGAAAAAAGTGATTATTAAAATCTATTTTTTACAAGGAAGTAAAAATGTATATTAATACAATTAACTAATGGTACTATTCTGTAATTTTCTATAACGCTATAGTTCTGTAAATTTGAACAAAAGCGCATAGATTTTTATTGACAAATACATTTAATACCATTTGACAATCAAATATGATGCGCTTTTGTTCAGATTTACAGATCTGTAGCGTTATAGAAAATTACAGAATAGCACCATAAATCTAATAAATGATCTTTATAATTCTATTCCTTAAATCGGTGTTTCTCGGACTTCTGATATCTATCAGTTTATTCCTTCAATTTTCATTATTTTAAAAATAATAATTGTACTTAATTTTTTTTATTTCATATTGTATCGTTTTGTCATGTTTACAGTAATGATTTAAGCCCAAAAAGTGTGATTTTACAGTCCTAGTACTGTAATAAATGTTACAATTTGCAAAATTAAGGGAAGTTTACCTTAAGAAAACATATTTGGTATCACTTGTTTGATTTCTAATATGTTAATAATTAAACTATAATATAATAGTAAATTTACTCATTATATAACATTAGATAATTAACTGTTGTAGTGCTGGAGAGTGGTACAAAAAATGTACACTTATATTTTTAATTTGGAGTGTACTCGTATATTAACTAATACATTTCATTATTTATAATTATGTTGCTAATGAAATAAAAGTATAAACACTGCCTACAAATAATCATTTATTAATTAGTTATTACGAGGTATCTGGCGTAATGCCTTATTACTTTTTTTAATTAAATGTACTATTAAACCAGTAACACTAAAAATGTTCGCTAGGAATGAAATACCCTAATTATTGCTAATTTTTTAAAAAAAATTGTTCCATAATCAGTATACCAAATTATATGTCACTAAAGATTCGTGTAGAGGTATAGAAACACCCTGTATACACTCAAAGTTTTAAATCTACGATTGTAAATAAATATATCATCACGCGTTTTACCCATTACTGCAGTAGCAGATCTCGGTAAGTGATATATTTCTTCGCGTGAAGTGTGGTTACTAGCCGTCAAATCACGCCTCCCAAAGATATTAGTGGAGCAGAAGCCACAGGGGTAGTTTTACCTATTAACTATAAATGAAATGGATAATTTACTTTACTTTGCAAATATACTCGTTTTATTTCATTATTTAAACCTAACAAGAAAACATTTTGAGAAACAATGTGATTGTAAAACCAAAGTAATTCTAACCTTACCACATCAGAACTTTTCTCGGTTCTCGCACACCATTCTGAAACGTTCAGGTCAAAATCCTCATTGAAATGGAGAATGTTCAGAATTTTGGCGCTGAAAGGCGTAATGAGTCTAGGAATGTGACACGAGCGGTCCGCTCCTGCCCCTGCTACACGCACGCGACACGCACAATGTAGAATACTCATTATTATCCTCAGTCGCAGAGAAAACCCGCCAATGTGAGGGAAATATACTCCCACGATCATTTGCAACTCTCCCAGTAGATGGGAATCGTAACTTTGTGAGAAAAGAACGAAGTGTTATAGTGCGTGAAATGATATCTGAAATTTGTGGATGTCATCCTTTCGGATTATGTTATGAAAATGAGATAATGATTCATTTTTTGGTGGATTAAGCATGATTGTTTGTTAAAATACAAGACAATGCTCGAAATATAAACAATTAAATTATTCATTACTGGATATGGTACTCAATCGTTGTCGACTTCGATAAGTGTAGTATGTTATGCATCAAGGGAGGGAAATAAACGATTATTCCCGACTGTGAAGTTCACACAAGGGATAATCGCGCCCTCTCGTGAAGCATATTATACTTTTCGTAACAAATGCACAAAAATTACTGTCTTATCGGGACAAATGTCAAATATGGGTTGCGTAACTAGTTACCTAGGAAACACCGCAAACAGCTAATAATCGTTCTCTCTAGGGAGAGAAACATGCTACCTAGGGGAGAAAAGCAGTGTTTCTCTCTCTAAAATTAGGGAATAAGAATGTGTTTCTTGTGCATGTGTTACGAAAATATGTTTTTTTTTCTTTATAATTTATTCATATTTTTTTGACATTTCTAATTTTTAAATTATTAATAGAAATCAAATTCTATGACAACAGCAAAAATTTATGTAAATTAGTTTATTTGTAACAAATTACGTTATATTTCTAAATTGGAATACCAAGAAAACAGCGAAGAACTCTCGCAAGAATCCCAAAAAATTGTTAATGCAACTTCTGCAGATATTCTTAGGTTTTTATTTAATTTATTGTATTTTACATTTCTTTGCAAAAATAATGTAAACTTCTTAGACTAATAATATGGATATTATTTCCTTAGGGATAAAAGCTTTTACTTTTGCACCGGGTGTGAAAAAAAAAATATTGAAATCCATGGCAACCATAAACAACTAACCAATTATACCCAATGCAACAGCTTTACAACAGAGATATTTCACTTATTTGACAGCATCTCCATTCAATTTAGTCCCATTTTCCAACTGTATTATAGAAAAACTTAATAAATATGTACAAGAATATCTTGTTTCAAAAAGATTAGTATTCAAATATCAACTTCACACCCAATTAGGAGCATGATTCACCTTCAAAATAAAACATGATTAGTGAATCTTTATGTAATAAAATATGACAAGGCAATTACTTAAACACAAATTACATTCTTTAAATAGAACTATGATCTAATATTTTTATTGAGTATACAAAATTTGTGACCCTTAATTTTCGACTAAGCTTGACAAAAAAAAAATTGAAATTATTAACGTAATAAATTAATTCTGTGTCTTATATTTAAACTATGTTTCTCCAAGATATTTTAAGAATGTTGACATCGGAAAACTTATGTTAAAAATAAATAGATCATCCCACATTTTACCCATTACTGGGTGTGGCTTTCTCCCGTAGCAGATCTCAGTATGTAATATATTTCTTCGCGAAAAGTGTGGTTACCAGTAGTAAAATCGCGGCCCCCAAAGATGTTACTATAAGATGAGTCACAGGGGTAGTTTTAATGTGGTGAAAATTGTTTGTCGGCTACAGGAATCGAACCTGGCTTCTTAAATCCACAGGCTGACTCGATGAGCCACCTACCATTAAAAATACAGTTAATGGACGAGAAATTTAATTATGTACTCACAACTCAGTTTTAAATTTTCTATGAAGGACGTGATTTGACTGCTGGTAGCCGCTCTTCATCACTTCATAGTGCCGCACCCAGTAATGGGTAAAAGGCGTGATGGTACTCGTATATTTATTTATTTTATATATAGCTCAATGATAACATGTCGGATATTGGATTTGAAAATCCGATTCTCGCATCACATTAAAATGCTAACATCTTTGGGGGCAGTAATTTGACGGCTGGTAACTGCACTCCATGCGCAAAATATATCATTACAGAAATCTGTTACAACAGAGTCCAAGCCCAGTAAAAGATCGCACCAAATTAAAATTACCCTTGTGGCTCCCCTATTACTAACATCTTTGAGGACCGTGATTGGGTGGAAGTTAAACGCACTCCACGCGCAACATATATCACTTTCCAAGATCTGCTACAGCTGAGTACCACCGCCAAAAATAGGTAAAGGGCGTGATGATATATTTATTTATCAATTCAGCTCACTTTATTAAAATTCTAGGTGCCTAGATGCATAAATTTTATCTCGGTGCAAAATATATCTTGGAAAGACACATTGAATTGGTAAAATATATGTGAAAATTATTCTCAGATGTTCAGATGGTCGCTAAGGCAAGGCAGCCGTATGCTAAAGATATTAGAATTTCTTTTATTGTTCGAGCAATATCAACTTTAAAGAAATTCCAATTCTCAAACCAGAATCCGAATCCCAAACGGACAGAATTTACATAACACGTCAGCACCGTTCGTTGCTTGTTTAAATGCATATCGACGCCATTATGTCCCACCAACAACGCAGGCTTACCACAACTCGGAAACGAAATTTCCCAACTCGCATTACATTCTAACTTTTGACTGCCACTGACGTAATCTTCCAGCGATTAATTAAACTGTGACATAATAAAAAAACATCCAATTAACCGCGATTTTAACTTTGTAACTTTACCGGTAGTATTAGTTGGCGTGCCTGTTAAAACTTTGCTGAAATTTCTACTTCGATTACTTGGGGTAATTACCTAAGGATGGACACTAGATTCGTTGCCGTTGGTGCTTCAGATTTCTTTCTAATTATCAAAAGTTATTTTTGTTTTTCGTTCATTTAAACGAGGTTTAAATGGCTATATTAAGCACTTTACGAGAGTTGCAAATACTACGAAACTATTTCAATAATGGACTCATTTATTCCAGGCATTTAACCAACTTTTGTGATAGTTTCTTGCACAACATTCAGATAATGAATTAAATAAGGAACGCAGTCATTTTATATTGACAAACAATTAATCCTTCATTGGAATTGAAAACTAGTGCAAATATCGAATTAATAATTTTGTGGTAAATTTAACAACTCCTTGGTAGATAGAAATTTCTAATGAATAGTATTTAGAATTTGGGAATAATAATCGTTCTGTGTCGACTATAAGATGCTCACCATTACTATTACTAGCAAATATTTCGCTTATTTATCAACTTAGTAATTTCTTTCATATAACATGATTTATACAGCAACATGTAAGCTAGTTGATGTCGGATGTACATTCAAGATATCATTTCCGGTTTATTATTAATTAATGTCAACTTTGAAATTTCAAATGGAACATACTATATTTTTTTACAAATTTGAAAAGTGCATCAAATTTGCTTTACAATCATGTAAAATAATCCATATGTTACATTATTAAAAAGTAAAATGGCGGGCACTTTAATATACACCAAATCGGAAAGAGAATAGTGAGTCATGACTGTGACTTGAAATAAAACAATTAACTAAAACAATTGTAATTATTATTATTAAACGAAATAATATTTTTTTGTCATAGTAATACAGAAAATAAGAATAAGGAACACTTAATAACAACAAAATGATTTTATAAAAAATATTCAAAATGACTCCTAGCCTCTTCAATGCATTTTCTCCCGATTTGACCACTTGATTTTTGTATGGAGCTACGTGAAAGATTTTGTTTGTAATGAACCAGTAAATACATTAAACGGATTGAAGAATAAAAATGAAGCAGCAATTGAATCTTTATCTACTAACCAAATAAATATAAAGGGCAACCTATTCTGTTTTAAAACGTTGTGAAAAATGTATTGAAGACACTGGGAGCCATTTCGAATATTTATTATAAAATTATTTTGTTGTTATGAAGTGTTCCTTATTCTTATTTTCTGTATTATTATGACAAAAAAAATATTATTTCGTTTAATAATAATAATTACAATTGTTTTAGTTAATTGTTTATTTCAAGTCACAGTCATGGTTCACTATTTTCTTTCCGATTTGGTGTATATTAAAGTGCCCGCCATTTTACTTTTTAATAATGTAACATATGGATTATTTTACATGATTGTAAAGCAAATTTGATGCAATTTTCAAATTTGTCAAAAAATATAATATGTTCCATTTGAAATTTCAAAATTGACATTAATTACTAATAAACCGGAAATGATATCATGAATGTACATCCGTCATCAACTAGCTTACATGTTGCTGTATAAATCATGTTATATGAAAGAAATTGCTAAGTTGATAAATAAGCGAGATATTTGCTGGGTTATTAAAATATAACACCCTGTATATAGAGAGAGAGATGTTTAAATAGGCCAACTAGTATCATTTTATCCGCAAAATTTAATGGTGTAAAATTAAAACAATTGAGGAAACAAGTGAGTTATAATCACCATAACATTTTTTTTAATCAAGTACCATATACAAAATAATACCATTCTTTTATTTGCTTAACTAAAATTACCATTGATATTTATGTAAACTTTAACTTTCGGTTAATATTAACTTTAGCAACATGTTGATATCGGATTTTTTTGTTAAGCTTAGAAAAGCTATTGAATGGTATTATTTTCAATATGGCGTTTCATTAAAAATAGTTATTTTTGTATTAAGTGCGCAAGATGAGTGTTTTTTTGTTGCGCGTAAGATGGTTACTTTTAGTCGAGACCGCAGGTCGAGACAATAAAAGTCATTCGAACGCGCCAAAAAACAAGAATTTTGCCCACGAAATACAATCAACATTTTTTCTACAACTGTAAATAAAGAATGGGGTAGATGGCTCAGTGGTATCGAGTCGGCCTGTGGATCTTGAGAACCCTGGTTCGATCCCCACAGCCGACAAACAATTTTCACCAATTTAAAAATCTACCCCTGTGGCTCCCTCTCCACTAATATCTTTGAGGGCCGTGATTTGACAGCTGGCAACTGCACTTCACGCGACAAAATATATCACTTACCGAGATCTGCTTAGGCAGAGTGCCACACTCAGTAATGGGTAAAAGGCGTGATGATATATTTATTTATTTATTTTTTGTAAATAAAGAATCAATAATTATTGATTTATTTACGTAAATTGAAGGAAAACAATCAACAATAATATTAATTTGATACTATTGATGTGTTGTATCTAATGAAAACTTACAACAAATAATTTGAGAGCGTGCGCGAGATACTCATTTTGTGCACTAGGGTGCAAAATACGCGTTGTCATGGTAATGTAAATGATGAAAAAATCACGTACTTCGCGTATTGATATTAATGAACAAACTCGCTTATTTAATCAACAATTGTTATGAATTTCACACCGTTAAAGTCTAAAAAAGATAATTTATTAGTCCCTCTATCTCTTCAACTAAAATAGTTAGGAATGGTGGACTGCTAGCTTCGCTTATCAAAGTGTAGCAAGAATATTAATATAAAATAAATAAATATATCATCAAGCCTTTTATCAAATACTGAGTGTGGCACTCCACCGTAGCAGATCTCGATAAATGATATATTTCTTAGCGTAAAATGTAGTTAACAGCCGTCAAATCACGGCTCTCAAAGATGTTAGTGAAGAGAGAGCCGCAGGAGTAGTTTTAACGTGGTGAAAATTGTGGGAATCGAATCCGGGTTCTCAAATCCACAGGCCGACTCGATACTACTGTGCCACCTAACCCTATATACAGGGTGTTTCACAACTAAGAGCGAAAAAAAAGGGTATATTCTGTACGACGTGCTGATCATGAAACAAAAAGAATTTTTTTTAAATTCGAAAAATTAAGGGTTGTTAACCTAAAACATTTTTTGTAGTACTGCACTGTATTCGCTTTCCTATTAAACACAAACAATGAAGTAGGTATCAACTACGAAAGAATAATTACACATTCAATTATTAGCAGTTATTTATAATAGAATTTTATTTAATTATTAACTTTAACATAATTATCCACCCAGTAGCAGTGGCAACGAAAAATTTTGGACTAGGAAACATGGAAAATAGTTTTGCGATTTAAAAAAAAAATTCTTTTTGTTTCATGATCAGTACGTCGTACAGAATATACCCTTTAATTTTTTGCTCTAAGTTGTGAAACACCCCTGTATATAATATAAATAGTACACTAAAAACAAAAAGTCATAAATTATAATTAAATCATTTTTTTTGTGATTTTTGTAAGTATGTGTCATGTATTATGTTTATATTTATTTATAATTCCGTTTATTTATAAATATGTTTGTAATAAATATTATGTCAACATTTTTTTGTAGTATTTATTATCATATCCAATAGTTCATTGTTCATTCAAACTGGAGTACGATCTAAAAAGTTTGTGCGTCTCTGGTTTAGAAAACAGTGGTCATTTGTTGGTTAATTAAACATATTTCAATACTTTATAATATGTATTCGATAAATGAAAAATATTTGAAATATGATTTCTTGACCAAATTTAGTAGTTCTACTTCAAATTTATTTCCTCCCAGATTAAATTCAAAACTTTTCTCATTAGCATCTGTAAATCCAAGTTTTGGTTTAGTTTAATCAGAAATTCAATCAAAATAATAATACAACGATTAACATTTTGGAAAACTAAATCCACTTTTAAATTACAAACAGGGTCGAAATCCTGCTCACATATACGGCTATAATGCCGCCATATTTGTGTATTGTGTACATACATTGAAGAGGGTTTTTTCCAGATAACGCTGCATATTCCAACTTGTTTTATTTCGGATTTACGAAGCTACGTGACACGAGATATTTTAAAATTAATCAAAGTAACAATTCTATTCCCTTGCCGTGGAAATTTGATATTCTACGAGTATATAATAAAAGAGACTCTGGAAATGATGTTCTATTCTCTTCACAGATATTTGTGATATTCTTACAAACGCTTGGAAATTATGAAGATAGTTTCTCGCGTGACATACCTGTTGTGAGGGCTGCACGAATGTCATTTCAATTATTTAATTCCTTATTTTCATTTGTAATTCTTTTTATTTGACTGATTACATGTGTCTCGTTTATTATGAATTAACTAGAAACTCATATATATTTTAAGAGAAACTGCTACACATAACCGGGCGTGAAAAGTTTAATCAACAATAATATTTCATTTTTGTTTCAGTTTAAAATGGTCTGACATTTATAATTTATTATCAACAGTTCCTTTTACACAAGTATCCACTTATCCACTTTCATAATTAACTCAAAATGGCAAATAATACTGCTTTAAAAAAAAGCAAAATCATTTGAAATCTGTAATAAATGAGATTGCTGTAAAATATTCGATTTGCTTTTATTTATTTAAACAAAGTTAAAAATATAACTTTTCGTTTCCCCTAGGGAGAGAAACATTATGTTTCTCTCCCTAGGTAGGATGTTTCTCTCCCTAGGTAGCATGTTTCTCTCCCTAGAGACTATGATTATTAGCTGTTTGCGGCGTTTCCTAGGTAACTTGTTACGCAACCCATATTTGACATTTGTCCCGATAAGACAGTAATTTTTGTGCACTTGTTACGAAAAGTATAATATGCTTCACGGGAGGGCGCGATTATCCCTTGTGTGAAGTTGGCAATCCTCGACTTCAGCTCGAGACTTCGGCTCTCGCTTACGTCTCGGTTTGCCAACTTCACACGCGGGAAAAATCGTTTGTTTCCTTCCCTTGATGCATAACATACTATTTGGCGCTACAACTAACCATAAAACTGTAGTTTCTTAAAAACAAATTCATATAATGTTTTAAAATTAAGCAAAGGCAAAAATTAAGTTAAATTTTCTACTTAATAGATTCTGTTAAAATAAAAATGCGTACTAGAAATTATTGGTTATAACGAATTTACGCAACCCATGTCACTTTACAAATTTCTAACAACTAAACATACACGAAAAATCGTACTTTTCCGAGTATTAGTAGCTCAAGTGGTAGGCAGTCACCTGGCGTGTGAAAGGTTCAGAGTTCAAATCCCGACGAATTTCAGTTAGAATAGTAAGTATCTTTCTGCCTGTCATATTTTACATATGAGTGTGCTTTACTGTTATATTGTGAAATATGTATTTATGCATTTATTTATTGTTAAATCCTCGAATAGGTAAATGTTTATTATAATTTAATAATCTTATATTATACAGTTTTGTTCATTTTAGGGTTATAATTGAATTTTTATATAAAAAACGGAAAATATGATTAGTATTTATTGTTGCAGAACCCATGTTGAATGAAATTTGAGTACTTCGTATATTTCATGAAATTGCAATAAGGTTACCACGGGCATATTAAGTTGCATTTAGAATCATTGGTTGAGGTATGGAGCTTGAACCCACTATGACGTAGTAGAGATAATATGTCGCCCCCATTTTCTGCCAAAATGATAGCGAAAGTGCTTCGCAATGATTCCAGAAAGTAAGTTTCTTAGTTATCTAAATTTAAAAATGTTGGAACTCATCTAAATGTGAATATTGTTATTAATATTTGACCATGTGCCTTGTACCCTCGGTTGCACCTGGGGGTACAATCTTGGCGCCAGGTCAATAATGATCATTTTCTCAAACTCAGTTTATAATATACTATTTTTGCACGATTGTACAAAAAACTTCTTTTAATGAACCTAAGAATATGGGAGGTTTCTAGCAAATTTTTAGTGTTGCTCCTTTAATCCTTAGAAAATTAAATTCGTCAAAATAAAAATCTTTTAGTTTTTGATGGATACAAATATTCCTTAAAATACTGTTAGTTTTACCCTAAAATTTAGATGAAGTATTTAAATAACAATTAATATTTACTACAAAGTATATGTTTTTATTAAGAAAACATTTTTTAACAAAAGATTAAAAGTATCTTAATAATTTAAAATTTTAATTTCAGCAAAATTATTAATTACTTCCTCAAAGTTCAACTTCCGGCCCAAGATTGTTCAAAGGATAGTAGGGCTAAATTGTGCAACCTCTGTTGGCCCATGAATCTCCCTAAGTAGGACTTTATTAATTCTAATTTCGAAAATAATTATTCGACACTAGCCGTAATGACAGGAATAGTTAAAAATAATATTAAATCAGTATAAATTTCAGGAAACTTGAAGACAAAATATAAATAAATAAATATATCATCACGCCTTTTACCCATTACTGACTGTGGCACTCTGCCGTAGCAGATCTCGGTAAGTGATATATTTCTACGAGTGAAGTGCAGTTACCAGCCGTCAAACTACGGCCCCCAAAGATGTTAGTCGAGGGGGAGCCACAGGGGTAGATTTAATTTGGTGAAAATTGTTTGTCGACTGTGGGGATCGAACCAGGATTCTCAAGATCCACAGACCGACGCTTTATAATAGCAAATTTACAAGATACCTTATAGATGAAGATTTTTCTATTTCGCATTTTGAGTCGATCGAGAACTATGAATCTCTTTCGCAAATGACACAGAAATATATTGATATTATAATGATTATTTTGTATATTTAGAATACCAAAATGATATGAAGCTTTGTGAAGACATTTTAAAAACAAAATTAATTGTCATCCATACACTTGGTGAAACTAGGTTTAATAAAATATAAACTAAACACTTGGCTAAGTCTCACAAAATTCTGTCTCCAAGTCACCATATGAGGGCATCGTCAGAGGCTGGCCAGCACAGAGCGAAACGCGTCTATGGTTACGAACTGTGCTGGCCAGTCTCTGACGATGCCCTCATAAGGTGACTTGGAGGCTGAATTTTGTGAGACTTAGCCAAGTGTTTAGTTTACATTTTAAAAAGTTTGAAGTTAATGAATACTTTTGAAAGATTAATCCTATACCTACTAATTTATTTTAATCTGCCTTGAGCCCCCTTGAGCCTGGGGATTCCTGGCATTTTACCAGTCCTACCATCCTATAGTTACGCCACTGTTAAGAATTGTAGTAAGTTTTTATAAAAATATTGATCAAATTTTTTCAACATTTTGTTATCATTATATTTAATATTGAAACCACAGGTTTTTTTTAATTTAAATAAGATAAACAAGAGTATAGCTACATATTATATTTCATACACTAAGATTTTAATGAACCAGTTGTCTTTTTGTATATTTTAATTACTGCGCTAAGTACGAGTAGTTTTATGTAACAAGTACTCGTAAAGTAAAACAAGCAACAAACCTTCGTTAGCAAATATAATGAGGATGCGGTGAACAAGTGTTATGTCTTTGTCTGTCGAACACTTTGAAAAATGACAGTCATATATCATGCATGTCCGGAGACGCTAACGGTATTGAAATATCTTGGATTATTGGCTTGGAACACTAGGTCAAGTATCATATGGGGAAATGGCTGACGCGTGCAGAATCTAATTGCACTTTTCCTACAGTGGTGTTGCTGCAGTTTTTCAAACGTGTAACTTGATGCTTGCAATTCAAGAGTTCGTTCAGTTCTTGCCACATGAGAACAGATATTTTCAATTAGGAATAATTAGGAAATGAGAAGAATTATCTGTTTAGTATTTTTAATGTTTAGTATAAAGCAAATAACAATAATTATCACGAATCCACCTAGTATTAGACTAAAAAATACTTTATGTTTCTAATTTTCTAACATTGGCCCAATAATATTTGTTTTTAAATATATTATTTTGCGATTGCCTATTGCCCCGCCTGGTGTTAAGGGGCACTGGTTCATGCTACCTAATTTAATGGGATATAGCGTGATCTGAGCAAGGTTTTTCTATAACATATTTATTATTTATTTTGAAAATTATTTTAGATATTTGTTAAAAGTTGCTTGACCAGGTTTGCAAACATAATTTCGACCGATAATTAAGATTAATCAATTTATAATTATGACTATTAATAACTCTATATGACATGTAACGAAGCATTGTTCTTATTTATTTAAACCAAAATTTAACTTTAGCGAAATAAACACGTTAATCATTTGTCCGGTTTTGAAAAAATTAATAATATTTTTAAAAATATTTCGTTTACGTAGTCTTAGAAACTGTTATAATGCTAAATTCAAATTCAATTCAATTCTATTTAAACTAGAGTATTCTTAAATAACTCTCAATATTTATTCGAAAAATAAAATGTATTGTGGTTTCACACTTTTCTAACAGACAACTATTTGTTCTGCGAGGACGCGACTTTTTGTTTAAATTTGTATTATTGTTATTTATTTTCATTTTTGTTTCAGAATGTTTAAAAACAATAATCTAAATAATATATAAAGTATAAATGCACCAAGAATTACAGTTATATTTGCTCTTTTAACCTATAATATACAGGATGTTTCTATATACCTCGGCACGAAACTTAAATTACATATATAATTTGATATACTGATTGTAGAACAAAAAGATTTTTTTTGAAATCCGTAAAATTAGGGTCTTTCATTCCTAGCGAATATTTTTAGTGTCACTAGTTTAATACTACATTAATGTTTTATAATTATGTTATTATGTTACTAATGAAATAAAAGTATAAACACTGCCTACAAATAATCATTTATGAATTAGTTATTATGTATGTACCTGTTGTAATGCCTTTTTTTATTTGAGTACGTAGTCTGATTTCGTATACGATATTGAAAGGATAAGTTGTTGTGGGAGAAATTTGAGAAAAATGTATAGCAACAGTGAATTAGTGGATATGCTGTTAGTGTATGAAAAAGCGGCGCAAAATTCTGAATTTAACCAGTGACACAAAAATTGTTCGCTAGGAATTAAATACCCTAATTTTTGCGAATTTCAAAAATAATATTTTTATCAATATATCATATTATATATGTCATTAAAGTGTCGTGCAGAGGTATAGAAACACTCTGTATTTAAACCTCCCTAACTATTCTAGTTATGTGACCCAGAAACCACCACACCAATTGAGGGTTAACTGCGTAGACTGATTTAAATACAGAATTTAATTGTCTACGACTTTAATTTCAAACCTTTTCCTGTAAAGTAATCAAGGCAGCAATGGTAGCGGAAAACTAGTTTCCCATGTATAGTAAATTTCAAGTAAAAGACAACAAATAAATCCGCCGCTATCTTGGCTTACAGTTGGAAACCAGAATCTGTTAAACACTGATTCTTTTTGTGTATTTACAGGGCCGTTCTGACCCGGGGGTGCAAGGCGTGCGGGGCACATGAGCGGAGACAACCACCCGCCCTACATTTAGTTTTTTCAGGAAATTTTAAAGAGCGGTATAAATAACTACTGTCTACTAACTACTGTCAAAACTAATTTACTAGTAAAATAATTAACATATTCTGATTATACTATATTTATAGTTCATTTAAAAACTATTCTATGTATCTGGTTACTGGAATTTAACAATGCAAAGTCGTGCATCGCATCGCGTCGTAATTTATTTATTTATTTATTTATGTTACGCTGTACAGCAGGAACTTAATCCCAATTACAGTACAGGATCCGAACTCACCGAGCCGCAGTGTAGTAGTTTATATAATTTTTAGCTTGAGTGAGATTTGAACTCTGGATCTCTGGATTCGAATTCCGTATCGCTATCCACACCACCGTACTGACGGACTGTTGGTAAATATGATTTTGTTTTTTTGTTTTGTCGTGTCGTGCCGTGATCGCCAGACTATACGCACAAAATTTTGCAATAAATGATTTGTTTTAAGCCAGATTTTATAAATATGTATCGAGCAGGATGATGTATTATTTTAAGTTTGTAAGTCTCAGACTCAACGACTGTAATAGTTATTTACGTATCAAGTGCAGAAAGATGGGTTTTTTTGAATGACTGGTCCGTTGCTGCATGAGCGAAGCGAATGCTGCAAGACCGCGAATTCAAAAAACCCCTTTCTGCACGAGTTGCGTACACTATTTTTTCTACAACCATAAACCATATTTTGATAAAAATAATGAAACATATTTTAGTAATTGTAACATCTCTGAAATTTTGTATTAATTTAGAAACTTTAGAAAGATACCTGGTTTAATGTATCCATGACAACTGACAATGACAAACTAACTCAATTATTTTGTTGATAATGAGGAAAAATTTCTCCGTGCTTTCAATTTTTAAAATGTTTGAATCGAGTGGCGAACACGTATTAGATTCTATAGACATTATAGAAGAAGCAAATGCTGCAACATTAAATTTGCTTCCATAAATATTAATAGAAAGTATACTGTATAGAGTTTATTTATATTAAATTACTTTTAAATAATTCACATTTTTTGCACTAGTGCAAAAATCTGCTACTTTCATAATAAAAATAAGTTCAAAAATGCCTACTTTTTTTAATGGTTGTAGAAAAAGTATAATATGCTTCACGGGAGGGCGCGATTATTCCCGCGTGTGAAGTTGGCAAACCGAGACGTAAGCGAGGCCCATAACATACTATAGTGTATGTATATATTAATTATTATTGTACGTATTAATGTATTAATTTAAGTTTTTAATAAATAAAATGTATATTTTTTACAATTTTCTTTTTCTGTGTTTTATTTAATGTACAAATTTTTCAGAAACATTCGAGTTAATCACACAAGGGCGGCACATGCCCTACAAACATCACTGCACATTTACATATTTAAAATTAAGTTCTAATAAAAAATAAAATATAATGGCTTAAATTTGTGGCATGTGAGTTCAGTATTTTCTACAACTATAAATTCAAATATATATTTAAAAAATCTGATGTGGACACCACATGACTTCCTTGTACGCGTATTAAACTATAGATATTTTTGTAATTGCACATATTTGACATAAAATCTTTTATTTTTTATTTTTTGTTCTAATCCATAGCAAACTTAATTAAAAAAAACACACAAAATATATACTATTTAAATTTAGATATCTCGCTTATGCAAAGGGCTAATTTAAAAATTCTTAATGTGCTAGACGCAGAATTTAATTCTCTAAAACTTTTATTTGCAGCATTCCTTTCTAAAATTAAAATAATACCATTTTTTCAAGGAAAACTGATAGCAACTTCATGTAATGTGCCACTTCCGGTTAGTCTATTTTAACCAAAATCTATTATGTTATTTCCATTGATATAGTAGTCTTATATACCAAATTTGGAAAGTTTTAAATTATATTTGAATATAGTTTTTCATGAAAATCTATTATAGGCTTCAAGTAAAATACCACTTCCGGTAGTTGTATAATGACCAAAAAGGGAGGTGCACAACTAGATGTTATAACAGTTCTAAATATAAAGTTTCAATTTTCTACGGCTTACCGTTTTTGAGTTATGCGAGATACGTACGTACGTACGTACGTACATACGTACGTACAGACGGCATGACGAAATTAGTCAAAATGGATTCAGGGAGGGCCAAAACACCTATTTCCATTGAAATCTGAGAACCGAAAATTTTCGCGATTACAATACTTCCTTTACTTCGTACAAGGAAGTAAAAAGGATTCAATTATATAATCTTTTAAATAAAGAAATGGCTTCAGAATCCAATATTTTTATAAAATATTTATTTGTGGACGTTTCGAGCAAAAATATTAGCTTATTATCAGCACCTTTAAAAAACGTAAAAATATAAAACATAAATAAATAAATATAGATAAATATTTTATAAAAACATTGGATTCTGAAGCCTTTTCTTTATTTTATATAACTATAAATTCTGTAAGATTTTTCAAACTGTTATTAGTAGTATTATTATTACATACTTTGAGAAGATATCAGCTGCTAGTCAGGACATCCCGAAACCTTGTGTGAGCCATCCAGTCTTTTCCACACCACTACCACTCACATATTAACGTATATTTTATACATCACACACTAATACGCACAATTTAACCTAATTTACGCATTAAAATATCACTAAATATGCACTAAAGTACTCACAAAAAACTAAAAACACTTCCATCGCTAGAGTAACCCGCAGTCGACTGATTCAACGTGAACAAATATTCAATGTTGTAAACTAATTGGTAAAATATGCTGCAACTTGTTCGGATACGTTAGATAATTTTATTTATCATTAAAACTATTAAATATAATGTACAGATCCTACAGCACTCGAATTTTTCCGATAATTGACGAAAGAACCCGATTTAAGATTTCAAAAACACGCCAATATAGTCTATAGTAGCTCACTGGTGTCGAGTTGACCTGTGGATATGAGAACCCGGGTTCGATTCCCACAGTCGACAAACAATTTAACCATATTCATATTAATCCTGTGACTCCCCTTATACTATAACATATATTATAACATCTTTGGAGGGCGTGATTTGACGGCTAGTAACCGTACTTCACGTGCAGAAATATATCACTTACCGAGTTCTGCTACGGCAGTGCCACAACCAGTAATGGGTAACAATCGAAAAATAACATTGTCGCGTGTTACCAATAGAAACGCGCGAAAAAGATAATAAATGCGGACTTGCTTCAATAGTTACCAGGAAAACAAAACAGAACAAAATAAATTTATTTTCTATACGTCTACATTTTTTAGTAATTTAAGATGCAATCGTAGAAAAAATTATGTGTGTGTCACGAGCGTAAAGTGTCTTTGTGCCGAAGTGTTCGAGTAACAAAGAATCATTTTACGCTCTTAATACACAAATAACTATTAAATAGGTGTGTGAAATAAGCAATCATTCAATACTTCTGGAACTAGTGATTGAACTAAAAACTTTTTAGTAACTTTTAAATTAACTCAATTTCACCAGCCTCAAATATCTTGGAGGGATATATCGCAACTTTCCCCGTAAGTAATTTTTGTGTCGCCACAAATTACATTTTAAATTTTTATTAAATAAATAAAAGATAATTGAATGTTTAACAGGAATACCATTTACTTCATATAACATTAACTTCGTTTCGCTTTTATTTATTTAAACCCAAGATTTAAACTTTAACTTTTGACACTATAAGAAATGTAAGTGTTATAGTAACTTTAATTGAGATCTTTAAACTCCGGTCAAATGCTCTTAACCAACTAAGCTACGAGCACATTTAATTTAAATCGAATATAATTCCAAATTTCCTCTCTATTTTGTTATGTATTAAAGGCAGCCTCGATTCTATAATTCTTTCATATACTGAAAGACTGGATACAAGAGTCGTCTGAAATGACATTATATTTAGGAAAATTTAGCAATTAAAATTTAATTAATATTTTTTTTTTAAATTGATGAAATCAGAGTGAATTATAGAACCTTTGAATTTTGTTAAAAGCATTTGATCGAAGTTCAGAGATCTAGCAATATGGAATTCGTATTCGGAGATCCCGAGTTCGAATCTCACTCAAGCTAAAAATTATGTGAACTACCACACTGCAGCTCGGTGAGTACTGTGTAATTGGGATTAAATTCCTGTTGTACAGAGTAACATAAATAAATAAATAATACCAGTTTTATGTAGTAAAATTTAATTTAAAATAATTGTAACAAAAACATAAATTTCGCTTAAATATTTCTTTTTTATGACTGGTTCTCAAATTGTAGTTTATAGGTCACCAACCTTGTAACTACTATTATAATTTACCAAATTTGTGATCCATCTCCTGTAGTCTCCCAAGCAAACAAGTAAAGGTTAACGTCTCCAGTCAGTCGCAAGAAAATTGAATTCTGTTTGAGCTGAGCGATCCATTTCGTATTTCACCAACTATCCATCCTAGCCTGCTAGTTGTAGCTCGAGCGAAGTAAACATGCAGTGAGTAAACATAGCAGCACGAGAACAGCTCGGGGTGAATGGTAAACGTGAACAGAACGTACGACCACAGTCATCGCGGCGTCAACGTCGTCGAGCTGCGATCGAATTTGCAACGCATATTCGAGCTACAGGATAATTGTATGCAGATTGAATGAGGAAGTCGAAATTAATAATAAAAGTTAGTGATATAAAGTCAGACGCGGTGGCCGAGCGTGTTAAGGCACATCTCTTAACATACTGTGACGTCATCCGAACCAAGGTTTGTCAGTTCGAATCCGCCTTTCGACAATGTGTGATTTGTCGTAAACTATAAAATACAGTTACATGTATTTATCACACTCGGGCGCTATAAACTAGTCACTTATACGCCTTTAATAATGTAGCATTCGACTACGAAAACCGGCAGTACGCCAGTGTAAAAACTGCGGCTCGGTGTGACCGGTAGACCCAGGCCCGATTTGGGCTGTAGTACCATCAGAAGAAGAAGAAGAAGTGATATAAAGAGAAGATGTGGAATAAACTGGCTGAATTAGATGAATAGTCAAACTTGTAAAAGTGATTCTAATCAACAAAAAAAAAAAACTTCTGCGCTCTAAGTTCTGTGGATCTAATGTACAAAAATACCAATCGTCAAGCGCAGTGCTTCTCAAAGTGGACGATTTGGTTTGAAAAAAACACCTAAGTACTCAGGGGTTTTTGGGGTCGCTGATTCCGATGATGAGGGCGGTTAAGCTCTATCTCGTCAGGTTCAAGATCATTTGAAGATCAAACTAATAAAATGTGGATGAAAAATCAGATTTTTTTCTGGTTTTTTGACAGCTTTTCCTCTGTTTTTTTTTCAAAATAACCTTAAAATTACCTTGAAATGAGCTCTGAATGCCCTTTAAGGGTAAGCGAACACCGGATTCGGACTAAGAACCTGACGTGATAGAGCTTAACTGTCCTCGGCATCGGAATCAGTGACCCTAAAAACTCCTGGGTACCTAAGTAGAGCTCGCTGTTTTTTTTCAAGCTAAATGTTGGGCTGTATTATCCCAGGGGACACTAGGTATGACGGTGGGGCTTTAGATATAACAGGAGGCGTTACACATAGCAATAATAGTCAACAAAACTAAATCGCAATTGTTTGTTTTTCAAAAGTGCTTTTTGCCTTGCAATGGAATATAATTATCAATATCCTGGGTTCAATTCTAGTTTACCGTAAACTTTTCGCTGTATAGCACGTCTAACAAATACAAGTAGTACAAGAAACTTCAAAATATAAAAAATGAAGGTAATAAAATTAAATAAAAGAATAAGTTAAAGTTCTGATATTGTTATAACGAATCTAATTTATCAAATTCTAGTGAAAAGCAGAATGTTAGTACTTTAAATAAAACATATGTCTTCGCTTTTTATATTACGACTATTTTATTTAATAGAGAAATTAATATAGTACGTTTAATTAGATCCTCCACTATTTAATTTTTTTTATGAAACTTCAACTGACTTCAATTGATTTCTTTAAGTCCACTTTGAGAAGCACTGCGCTAGACGACTGGTATTTTTGTACATTAGACCCACAGAACTTAGGGATAGATGGCTCAGTGGTATCGAGTCGACCTGTGGATCTTGAAAATCCTGATTCGATCCCCACAGTGGACAAACGATTTTCACCAGTTTAAATCTACCCCTGTGGCTCCCCCTCCACTAACATCTTTGGGGGCCGTGATTTGACGGCTAGTAACTGCACTTCATGCGAAGAAATATGTCACTTACAGAGATCTGCTATAGGCATAGTGCCACACCCAGTAATTGGTAAAAGGTGTGATGATATATTTATTTTATTTACAATGTGATATATTCAAGATAATTTGACAGTACTGTACTCGTATATAATTATACCTCTTTAGTGGTATCGATTTAAAAACCCATGTTCGATTCCCGCAACCGACAAACAATTTTCACCCCTGTAGCTTCTCTTCTACTCACATCATTGGGGACCGTGATTTGACGGTTGATAACTGCATAAATATATCACTTGCCGAGATCTGCTAGGTCCTGATATTATTTTACATAAATAAAATAAATAAATATATCATCACGCCTTTTACCCATTACTTGGTGTGGCACTCTGCCGAAACAGATCTCAGTAAGTGATATATTTCTTCGCGTGAAGTGCGGTTACCAGCCGTCAAATCACGGCCCCTAAAGAAGTTAGTGGTGGGGAAGCCACAGAGATAGATTTAATTTGGTAAAAATAGTTTGTCGACTGTGGGGATCGAACCAGAGTTCTCAAAATCCACAGGCCGACTCGATACCACTGAGCCACCTACCCCATTATTATTATTATTATTATTTTACCGGCAGGTTATATTAAAATGCAGAACGTATATGAAGGTTCAGGTTATGATAAGAATGCAAAAAGTACATGAGATTCTAGCATGATGACGTCACGATGAAGGGATTCCCGTGGGCCTGTCAATAATTCAATATGGTGAGGATCGGCGGCTATGCAAGTTGACGCGACAAAAACATCTTCAAGCCTACCTTTTCATCCTGGAATTTCACATTTTTTCTTATTTTTGTATCTGGAGATAACAAGTCTAATATGTGTCTCCTCTTTCAATAAAATGTAAAATATATTCAAATGTAAACGAATAACAAGAACAGTATTTATTTTGTTAGTTTTCTATTTTGTTCCGAAATCTGTAAAACAAATTTATCCTTTTATAGGTTAAAGTTTCCATTTCTTATTGCTATAGGAAACAATATGTTGTATCTCAAGCAAATTGGACGATACCTCATACGTTCTTGTGTCTTAAAACTTCAGACTATCTAAAAATATTGAAATCGTATTTTAAATTTCATTTCAATCCGAATTTTATATCACGGTTTATTGAAGCGTTTATATTAAATCGATAAATAAGAGTTTCATACATGTTTTACATCTTTTGAAAGCAATATTTTATTTTTTCCCACAGATTTAAAATTATCTACAAAATTAAATTTTTAAATCTTGTCAAAATTGCACTACAGCTTGCAGTACCTGCTTTATAATTTATATATATTTAATATAATTCATTATTTTACCCATTACTGGGCGTGGTACTCTGCCGTATATACAAGGGGTAAATAAAAAAAAAATAGGGGTTCAATATTTTTTAGAGTTCTATTAGTGTGCCAAGTTTCATTGTTACTTGTTAGTGGTATCGAGCCGGCCTGTGGATTTGAGAACCCGGGTTCGTTTCTTACAACCGACAAACAATTTTCACCTAATTAAATCATATTTATATATTTTGATTATTTAACCAACTAGATCAATATAAAATTTAGCACTATTATATATACTATGTTATGCATCAAGGGAGGGAAACAAGCGATTATTCCCGTGTGTGAAGTTGGGAAACCGAGACGTAAGCGAGGGCCGAATGCTCTAGCTGTAGTCGAGGTTTGCCAACTTCACACAAGGGATAATCGCGCCCTCCCGTGAAGCATATTATACTTTTCGTAACAAGTGTACAAAAATTACTGTCTTATCGGGACAAATGTCAAATATGGGTTGCGTAACTAGTTACTTAGGAAACGCCGCAAACAGCTAATAATCGTAGTCTCTAGGGAGAGAAACATGGTACCTAGCGAGAGAAACAGGGGAGAAAAGCAGTGCTTCTCTCTCTAAAATTAGGGAATAAGAAAGTGTTTCTTGTGAATGTGTTACGAAAAATATTTTACTTTTTCTTGTGGTTAATTTAATATAAAAATAGATGATTTTTTAACTGTTTACAATAATTTTCCAGGAATGAAAAATTTAAAAAATCAGAGTTAGCGCATTATTTCCATCCTTTATTTACATAATAGTGAAAAAATAATAAAATATATGTTGTTATACAGTCAGAATTTGTTCCAGAAAAATAGCTTATTTTTCGTACCGGATAACATCCTCTTAAGATGAAAGAAATATGATTCAAACACACAGATATTACTAGTGCGTGATTAAAAGGAAGAAATACTCATCATACATTTTGAAACGTCTGTTGGGAGTTCAGAGAAAATTAGAGAAATAGAAGTAAAGCGTTGATGATGTTCACAACACACAACCTCATTATGTAAATGTAGAGTTTGACGCAGATGTAAGATGTGGAATGTTCCAATGTAACTTCATTCAATATTTACATATTTTAAAGTTCAACCTGGCATTCACGCAAAATGTAGATGAAATCTCGCTGTATATGTTTCATTCATAGTGATATACAGTAGAAATAAATTAAATAAACATTACATAGAGTGTATCTCAACTCTCAGATAACGAAATTAATCCAAGTAGTGGGGGAAGGGGAGAAATACTAAATTCTAACATATATCGAGTCGGCCTGTGGATCTTGAGAATCCTGGTTAGATCCCCACAGCCGACAAACAATTTTCACCAAATTAAATCTACCCCTGTGGCTCCCTCACTACTGACATCTTTGGGGGCCGTGATTTTACGGCTGTAACTGCACTTCACGCAAAGAAATATATCACTTACCGAGATCTGCTAGATGAGAGTGCCACACCCAGTAATGGGTAAAAGGCGTGATGATATATAGGGTGTTTCACAACCTAGAGCAAAAAATTAAAGAGTATATTCTGTACAACGTGCTTATCATGAAACAAAAAGAATTTTTTTTAAATCGCAAAACTATTTTCCATGTTTCCCAGTCCAACATTTTTCGTTGCCACTGCCACTGGGTGGATGATTATCTTAAAGTTATTAATTAAATAAAATTCTATTATAAATAACTGCTAATAATTGAATTGTGTAATCATTCTTTCGTAGTTGATACCTACTTCATTGTTTGTGTTTAATAGGAAAGCGAATCCAGTGCAGTACTACAAAAAATGTTTTAGGTTAACAACCCTTAATATTTCAAATTTAAAAAAAATTCTGTTTGTTTCATGATCAGCACGTCGTACAGAATATACCCTTTAATATTTTGCTCTAAGTTGTGAAACGCCCTGTATTTATTTATTTATTATTAAAATAAAATTTGTTGTAATTACAAAAATGCCCAGTTTACACATTTAATTTACTTCCATAGTAGATGCATACAAATTAACAAATTCGAATTAATTTAACAATATTTCAACAATACTTGTGAAAATTATATTTTTATATTTTGCGTCTATAAGGAAGTCATTACGAAACCCAGTTACATATCGAAAGAGCGTTCATTACGATAAGCAACGTTTTGTTTTAGACGGTTGATAGTAGCGGATGACACACTGAACCTATCGAGCTGAGAACATCAAAATATCAATATAACCTCAAAATATTAACATAAAAATAAATAAATATATCATCACGCCTTTTACCCATTACTGGGTGTGACACTCTGCCTAATCAGATCTCGGTAAGTGATATATTTTTTCGGGTGAAGTGCGGTTACCTGCCGTCAAATCACGGCCCTCAAAGATATTAGTGGTGGAAAAGCCACAGAAGTAGATTTAAATTGGCGAAAATTGTTTGTCGGCTGTAAGGATCAAACCAGGGTTCTCAAGATCCACAGGCTGACTCGATACCACTGAGCCACTTACCCCATATTAACAATTGCATGAATGTCAATAACAGTTACCAACCACAAAATTTCATACACAAATTGCCCTAGTTTAATAATAACTACGGAGCGATATTATTTTTTCAAAATTTTCATTGTTATTGTACGGAAGTAATACTTTCTTCACTACATCCATACCTCGCTATACAGCCGCTCTTTATACGGCATTTCGCTATAACTCCACTTTTCAATTAAGGCACGTTTTCGATTTACTGCCTAAAATGTTTCGTTATAACGGCATTGATTTTGTATGATTTATATTAGAATAATTGAATTCCTTATACGACTTTTCGCTTCGCGGCCAAGTTTCGTGGAACGTACCTAGGCCGTAAAGCGAGGTATGGGTGTATTTTCATGTCTGTATTTAAAGATTTTCCATAAAATTTTCGTCTTCATTAGTTACGTAATCTAGAAAATAGAGTGGAATCAAGAAATTCGGAGAGATCAACAGATCGACGGCTTTAACTTAATCCGTTTTTCGTATTCTAAAGTTCATGATCATAAAACATAGATTTCCTCCAGAAACGAAATGAGTTTCGAACACGATTACAATACTTTACGATAAAAGTAAAGCATGAACTGTTTTCCGTACTCATCAAAATATTTAAATCATGAATTTATTGGTTGTGTAAGAATCGTTTTTAGTGTTTTCATCAACTTCAGTTAAATATGTATTTCATGACGGCAACAACTAAGCAATTAAATTCGATTTAACTGATAGTTATCATTTCACCAATAGTCGACTTGGGTTAGGAATTATAATTAAATTTTTAATTGACAGTAAACTACTGATTTCGAGTGATAAAATATTTAACAGACAGATAAATTTTCATAGTACTGTCGATTTATTAATGCTGAAATAAACTGAAGGATAACACATCAAACGGATCGAATAGAAATCACAGTATAAATTACATATAATATTTTAACTGCAATTTATTGATACGACAGTGTATAAACTTCCACAATGCGGCTCGGTGAGTCCGGACTCTGTACTGTATTTAGAATTAAGTTCCTATTGTACAAAGTTGCATAAATAAATACATATTTATTTCTTAATTGAAATCTATATCTGCAAAGTTTTGGTGCATTATAATCTTATAAATATTTGTTTATTAAACAGTTTATCTAATTTACAGGATTCAAGATAGTAAACCTATGTGTAAATGTACAAAAGTAGGCTGGTAAGTAAGTAATAACTGTATTCTGTACGGTAATATTACCATACTGACTTGTCAAAACAGTCAAGAAGATGAAAATAAAACACAATGATAATATAACACTATTAATACAAACGGAACTAAAAACAACAATAATACCTACAAAGATTACTTCTCCTGCTTATCATAATATATATTAATTGTACAGTCTTTGAAATTAGAGATGACCACGTTATGACGTTTAAATAAAAAATGTATTTATAAATATGATACAAAACGATTGTAACCATGGCGTTAAATAAAAACATACAGACCACAGACTAGCTTGATAACCTTCTAAGATAATGACAATGAGAATGTAAAAAAAAATGCAGAAAAATATACATATACCCCACAACATAACAATTTATACCACATGATGGCACAACCAATGAAATGTGTAATACCTACATTCTAGCATTAATAAATGGATCCTTACTGAGTAATTTTTTCATGGCCATTAAATAATACATTCATTATAATATGTACGTCTGTAGATAAGTAAGATAGTTCATTATTCAACGGTGCAGAATAATAAAAAAAATTGAATATAGAACCATTATTGGAGCTACTATAATAACGCAATGCACTAATTATTATTATTATTGTTATTTTCATACTGCTTATCAAGTTGTAAGTTTATCACGTGGCCTCTAAAATTTATTATTTTCTCAAACAACGACCTAAAAGTACAAGCAAAATTAGTATGGAAAAGGTATTATTCAACTCGCGTGTTATGGAAATTATTCATTCAGATCATGATAATATACTCATTGAATAATATACTATTCTATATTATTCATTATACCTTATGTGAATTTCTTGAAAAATAACGCGGGTCATTACTCATAGATTGTGACCAATCACATTGAGGTTGCTATAACAACGCAGCTATGACCGTAAGTAATAATTTATTATTGACAAAAACGTCGAGGTAAATATAATAATACAACTAAATTTTGACATTCATGTCATACTCGTATAATAATTATCTCCGTCAGACCTAAATAAATAAAATAAAATATATTATCACGCCTTTTACCCATTACTGGGTGTGGCACTCTGCTGTAGCAGATCTCCGTAAGTGATATATTTCTTCGCATGAAGTGCGGTTACTAGTCGTCATATCATGGCTCCCAAAGATGTTAGTGGAGAGGAAGCCACAGAGGTAGATTTAAAATGGTGAAAATTGTTTGTCGGCTGTGGGGATCAAACCAGGGTTCTCAAGATCCACAGACCGACTTGATACCACTGAGCCACCTACCCCATAAAATTGTAAAATAAATATAGGTAAGAATACACCCGGCATATATATATATATATATATATATATATATATATATATATATATATATATATATAATCTAATTTTGCGGGGCCCCTAAAAAGCATGGGGCCCATAGACAATTGCCTACTCCGCCTAATGGGTAATCCGGCATTGGCGTAGCAGATCTCGGTAAGTGATATATTTATTCTCGTGAAGTGCGGTTACCAGCCGTCAAATCACGGCCCCCAAAGATGTTAGTGGGGAGGAAGCCACAGAAGTAGATTTAAATTGGTGAAAATTGTATGTCGGTTGTGGGGATCGAACCAGGGTTCTCAAGATCCACAGGCCGACTCGATACCACTGAGCCACCTACCCCAGACCGAATAGTGTAATTTCTAGTTTAGGAGTAGTAGAAAAGTGTAATGACTATTACTCATTCACGTAACAATAGCTATCATTTCACATTTATTGAATACTATTAACTGTTAGTTAGATACCGAAGGATACATCTGGAGAGAAAAACATATACATATACTCGTATAAATGAAAGTCTTCCAAGTCGCAACATTTAATTTCCACTTCATTCTCCCGTCCCTTAATTTCACAAAACAACTACAACACTTGTGCAATGATGAGACTTGAGCGTATCCCCCTCAGTACCTCACACTGGCAGAGTGTAATTGACCGGGACGTACATAAGCGGCGGGGCGAGGTGGGACGGTACTTACCGGCGTCGACTGCGTCTAGCGTCGTGGCGTTGGCCCGACGCGACATGACACCGGGGCTTACTCGCCACTTCACCACCGATTTATGTTACTGCTACGAGTAAGTGACGAGAATGTGTGGCGTAAGTGATGATCAGAGGTCGTTCACCAACGACGAAATCGCTGGATACATTATACTGAATATATTATGCTGTAATTATGGTGTATATTATTAAAGACCGTTTATCACTGCTGGGAAAAAGTGATGGATAATTCCGCTGGCAGATAATTAATTACATATCAATAAATGACTATTAAGGTAGATTTTCCATCTGCGGATACAATTCAGGATAATTATCGACGGGATAAATAAATAACTAAATAAATGGGATAGGTAGCTCAGTGGTATAGAGTCGGCCTGTGGATCCTGAGAACCCTGGTTCGATCTCCACAGTCGACAAACAATTTACACCAAATTAAATCTCCCCCTCCACTAATATCTTTGGGGGCAGTGATTTGACGGCTGGTAACCGCACTTCACGCGAAGAAATATATCACTTACCGAGATATGCTACAGCAGAGTGTCACACCCAGTAATAGGTAAAAGGCGTGATGATATATTTATTTATTTTATCTACTCTTATTAAATAATGTATTCATTACTTATGAAATTTATAATAAGTAATACTAATCATTATTGACAGTGTTAAGTAATAATTCATTACTCAACACTTCACGACCAATCACACGTCTGAATTTTCATTACTTAACACTTTAATAGCCAATCAAAAAATAACGATAATTGCCGCGCGTTAAGTATGCTATGAAACAGTGAAGCGCGCTATTGTTAATTTATCTGTCAAAATTAGTTTAAAACGTTTTTGTTTACAATAATACTGTAATTTGTGTGATTATACATGTGAGTTATGGATTCTGAAAGCGAACAAAGTGAAATTTGTACTCCACCAGATATTGTAGAAGCCGCACACGTACGTTTCTTAAATTTACTGCCCGAAAAATCAAAAAAAAAGTATGGACAAGTTTATAAAGCTTTTATGGATTGGCCAATACGCAAAAATGTAAATTCCTTGTCGGAAAACGTTCTTATAGCATATTTTGGCGAATTTTCTGATAAATATAAATCATCGTCATTATGGGCTACTTATTCCATGTTAAGTAGTGTTAATATTTATTAAATAAAAATTAAAACAAAAAATTTAAGCAATCTGACTTATTCATAATGTAACAAAAAAATAATTGTAAAATCTTATTTCATAATAACATGCAGTCGTAGATAAAGTATAGTATTCTATTCGCAAGTAATAGCTATTACTCACTCGAATGATTTACAACACTCATCTTCGGCTCGTGTTGCAAACTTCATTCTCTTGAGTAATAGCTTATATTACTTACTCATTGAATAATATACTATATTTATAAATGATAAAATATCTCATAGAAATAAAAGCACAAATAACCAAACTTATACGTCACAATGATACAACAGTATTTTCTATTCATTCTATCGAATAAGGTGTTTCAACTACTACGTCGAGCAACGTTTCCGAACCTCCAATAGAAATATAAACGAAAACAGCTGAACAAAACAAGATCAACTCGTATTTCATTATATACATAATCGTTAAAAATAGATATGGATTTCGTTAACATTATATAATAAACCTAATGACAGCTAGTATAAACACTCAATATTGGGATATTAACTAACAATTGACGGACTCTGTTTTCCGCTGTCAAATGTTTTTAAATTATTTTGAAATGTAGTCCAGCAGTACAGTCGTGTGAATAGTGTTACGGAAATCAAATCCGGAGATCCCGAGTTCAAATCGCATTCAAGCTAAAAATTATATGAATTACCATACTGCGGTTTGGTGAGTCCAGAGCCTGTGAACGAACGAGGATACAAACCTCGTTGAAGTCATAATGTTTGACATATTTCAAACTTAAAAGTTAAAATGGCTGTAGACGATATGTTATTAATTGTAGCTGAGTGACATATCCTGTAAAGGTGTTTATTTAGTCTCTTCTTAACACTTTTATATTTAATATTAAAGATATTCATGGATCAGTTGATGATCCTAGTTGTCTCAGTTTACTGAACTTTCATTCTCCATCAATTTCTACCCGACAACCCTTCACATTCTATTTACCTGCAGCTTATACATCCTTATTTTGTTCATCTCCCATAAATCGGATGTGCTTAAATTACCAACTGAAGTTCGCTCATGTTGATATTTTTTAATATACTTCAAATCATTTTTATATTTGTATCTCTTGATTTACTTTGAATATTATTTTTCGTAACACATGCACAAGAAACACGTTCTTATTCCCTAATTTTAGAGAGAGAACACTGCTTTTCTCCCCTTGGTAGGATGTTTCTCTCCCTAGAGAGATATTTCTCTCCCTGGGGACTACGATTATTAGCTGTTTGCGGCGTTTCCTAGGTAACTAGTTACGCAACCCATATTTGACATTTGTCCCGATAATACGGTAATTTTTGTGCACTTTTAACGAAAAGTATAATATGCTTCACGGGAGGGCGCGATTATCCCTTTTGTGAAGTTGGCAAATCGAGACTTCACACGCGGGAATAATCGCGTGTTTCCCTCCCTTGATGCATAACATACTATTTAAAGTGTTTATCTTTTGTAATTGTTCCTGTCTTATTATTAGGCTACGGTCTGTTGGACAGTGTAATTTAAATTAGTAAATAAATAAATATTTCAATTAATGTTAAGTATTTATTTTAAAAGTATATAAGGCTGAGTCTTTTATCTTGAGTCAACGAAAAATCTGGAGAACTGCGCATCAAATAAAAAAAAGCTTCGGATAAAAGTTTGTAGTTTAGCGGACGACACATTCAATAGTCCCTAACTCGACTCCTCACCCCACACCCAGGTGGTAGGGCGGAGGTAAACTTTGAAATCTTAAATAAGAACCCCCAATTGTTAGTGCAGATTCGGATTCTTACATACATACATACATGACATCACGCTATATTCCATTAAATGGGGTAGCACGAACCCCTGAAACATTCATAGAACATCCACTAAAAGATTCATAAAAAAATTGATTCACGTCAACATTTTTTTCCACCACATTAACACTTCCTTCATACGAGCTCTTTCCTTCCTCACAACCAAAATCCATCATCACGCAACAACCCTTCATTCACATCCGTCCATTCACTCCTGTACTTCATAAAAAATAAGTTACTTTTATTTGAAACATTTTTTCCAATTCTTGATAGATGGCGCCATAATCACGAAAATTCGATTTACCGTACTTTTCGGGAAATTAAACGGAAAAAAGGAGCCCTTCTGCTCATGGGGAGGTAATCTAAGTAAAAAAAATAATTTTGTGAACATGCATGTTGACTTTAATTTAAAAATGACGTTTGGCATAACCCAGGAACAACGACATGGACGTAGTAGTTTTATGTTCTCTTCGATAAATTGAATTTTCGCGATTACGGCGCCATCTATCACGAATCGGAAAAAATGTTTCAAACAAAAGTTATTTATTTTTTTTTATGGAAAATCCGAATCTGCAATAATAATTGGGAGACCACATTTAAGATTTAAAAGTTGCCACTCGCCCCAACGCTTGAGGGTGGGGGTGAAGAGTCGAGTTAGGCACCATTGAAGGTACCCCTCCGAGTCTATAAACTTTTATCCGAAACTGTTTTTGATTTGATGCGCAGTTCTCAACATTTTTCGTTGCCTCAAGTTAAAAGATTCAGTGGCCGCGGAAGTGGGGTTGCAGGGGTTGCAGTTGCAACCCTTGATCATTTTTGGGGGTTGTGCCGCAAGCCCTGTTCAGGACACAAAAAATAAAATAAAATACCTAACTAAATTACGAGTACGAATTCAAAATCCAAACCGAGACTATAGCAATAAATTAACAATACATTACAAGTTATATTAAGTTGACTTGGAACCGTACTTCAATGTTACAAAAACGACTGTTTCATTTAGTTTTTCTTCATATACACAAAATTAAAACATTGGACATTGATTTAAATAAGGTGATGAAAATATTCATCAATAAAACCGCAGAGCGAATGACAGATACCTATCGGAGCAATACAGTAAAATTGTCTTTTTCAATTTATACAGATGTAAAAACTTTATAAAACTGTTACATTAATTGACAAAAACAAATTATATTATTAATATAATGTATCTCACCTAATTATTCATTTTAATTACCTAAATTTATCTGTGTTCTATTTTTACTCCAGTCAAAAAATTTTCGCAATCCCTTTCGAAAAAAGGTTCCGCGGTCTCCGAAAAGATTCAGCCTGTATAAATACATACAAGTTTATTATTGTCTAAAATTGACGTATTTATTATTTTGCAAGTATTTTTATAAATTAAATATTTGTGTTATATATAAACGCACTCTACGTTATACATCTGATCCATTATCTTTGCAAAATAAAATATTATTTTCCAATTTTTCCACATATATTTCATATTGTCTTCGGGTCTTTTTTGCAGCTCTCTTTTTTATAATCCTTGTTTAATAATACATCGAAATTAATAAAATAATGAATCAAGAATCACGTTATCAATTTGTCAAATTTAAATTGAAAAACAAAAAAAAAATGTAAACATATTCTATCAAAATAAACATGAAGTTAGATATTATCTTTTATAACCACTATAACCACATAATAATGATAACTTATAACGATATGATTAGCAAAATAGGTTTTTGCCATTTTTTATTACGAATTTCGTTGAACAAAATGCTGAGCGACAGTCGTACGGTATCGATATCATTACTCGTGTTTTTAATAGAATACTCGTATACCTGTAAGACGAGTGGCGCCAAAGTTGCTATAGGTCGCCACCAGCATTTTCCATTGCGAAGACACAAAAATTGATATTTTTGATATTGCCATGGTTACTTTAATTTTCATAACTAATATAACAAGTGAAATGATAATTGCCGATAGTATTTCAACATGAATTATAAGTTGTTATGAAAATTGAAATATAGTGAGTGCGCAGCACCAGCTGTATTTCCTATTTTCGTAACAACAAATTTTAAATCATGTCAAAATATTATCTGACAATTATCATATTACGAATTACATTTTGCGTAAGAATTTAAGCTAAAATTTGCATCTGTAGAAATAGTTCCCTATCGAGAATTTACCATTTCGATATATTGTTTTCAGGTCATGGAAACAGCATTTATTTTATTATTAACCAAGGAGATTGAATTACAGTGAAAAATTATCACTTATTAATGTCACTAATGGAAAACTATCAAAATAGCTTTCATTTCATTGGTTCATTATCAAAATAATTTGTGCTTCTATTGATTTCCACAAATACATGAAAAAACTTGCATTCTAAATTAGTTTTTCTACTTCCGTTAGGAAATAGTTGTTTTATTTCACTTATTTGAGTTAGGTAATGAACTGTATTATTTAACTAGTGAAATAATGAGGTAACATAGCAACACAAAAAAAATCAGATATATTGGTAGACGAATTTGATGTGTTATTCTTTTATTTTTTGAATTTATAACTGTCATAAATATGTCAAAATTTCATAATTTCAAAAACGCTCTTTCGTATTTATTAGAACGGAAGTAGAAAAAATATTGTATGAAACTAGTAAGGAAATAGGTTATTACCTTGCTTATGTGTTTTACATAACTCGGCTACGCCTCGTTCTGCAAATTTCACATGTGTAAGGTAATAACCTTCATTTCCTTACTAGTTTCATAAATAGCTATTATAACATAATGAATAAAATAGCTATTATGACACGACCAAAAACAATGGCTGGTATCACAAGCTCTGTTTTTGCCTGTTTTAAGAGCAGTGTTTTTGTTTGTTTTAACTATCTCTAACATATTAAAACCGTGCTCTTAGAACACCCAAAAACAGAGTTTGTGCTACCAACCTTTGAAATCAAAGTCAAATGTTTAGAACCAACAATACACCCAGTACAATGGTGTGGATAGCGATACGAAATTCTAATCCGGAGATCTCGAGTTTGAATCTCACTCAAGCTAAAAATTATATAAACTATCACACTGCGGCTCGGTGAGTGCGGACCCTGTGCTGTAATTGGGATTAAATTCCTGTTGTACAGCGTAATATAAATAAATAAATAAATGAAAAACAAGTTGCTGTTGACATACGAGTAACACAAGTAGGGTTATGAAAATCTAACAAAATAACAATCCAATTTAAGTTATAAATTAACCCGATCCACTAACAATAATCTAGTGACCAGCTCAAGTAAGCACTAATCAACCCCTAAATTACCAGTTTACCAATTAATCAACACACCCTCTATCCGGGATTAATTTATCATACTGAGGCAATACCAATAAATAATAAAATAATTATTGTTGCATAAATTGTATATATTTCAATGTATCTCTAATTTAGTTTCAGCTAATTTATATTTATTGGTTTTAGGAAATTTGTAAGTATTGAGAGAATGAAACGCTTGGGGTGTGTGTTATTTTTTCAGCAATAAATAGCAGTCACGTGTGACGGGATTCGTCTGAGTGACGCCGAACGTGAAATAGATGAAGGATAAAGAAACCTTGGTGAATGGATGAAGACATATTTTGCTTTGGTTATATGTTTTGAAGTATCCGGTGATAAATGTGGAATGGTGAACTGTATACATATATTTCTTTAAAATAATTATAAAATATATATATATATATATATATATATATATATATACGAGCCCCGTCCCGTAACAGTTGGCCCACTTGCTTAAAATGCATTTATTATAATTTTAACAATCGAATTGCAAAGTATAATATCAAAAACTTATATTTTTTATATCATCTATATATATTTCCTCTTTTTAACTTAAATTAACTTAAGTTTTTTCTTTTTTAATTAAAAGTTTAACAAAAAACAATAACAAGAACTTAAATGTTAGTATCATTTTTTAAGTTACCATTGGGTAACATCAACTTTATGTTTAATAACTGCCGTAATTCTTTGAGGCATTGTGTTTACTAAAGTCTGACAATCTATTGGCGTAAATTGATCCCAAATTTCTTGAAGTTTTTGCTTCAGTTCTGGTATAGATCTTGCAGGACTTGCACGTAACCTTTTTTCATCTTATTCCACAATGTTTCAATAGGCGACAAATCAGGGCTACTAGACACCCATTCTAAGAGTGGAATATTATTGTCTGAAAACCATTTCAAAGATTTTTTAGACGTATGACAGGCCGCACCGTCTTGTCGAAAGATAAAATCTTCTCCAGAATCCAAAGCGTCTTGCATTGATGGTAGTAAAGATTCTTCTAAAATGTTTAAGTATTTTTCTGTATTGATAATTCCATCAATAAAATGTAATATTCCTACACCTTTTGCAGACATTGATCCCCACACCATAACAGATGCTGGAAACTTAACCTTTCTTTTCATACAATCTGGATGATACGCTTCGTTTTCCTGTCGAATTACTCTGCTTCTACTGTCACCAATAGAAACTTCAAACCGAGACTCATCACTCCAATGTATACAATTCCACTGTTCAGGAATCCAGTTTTTATGTTCTTTAGCCCACTTCAATCTGTTTTGCTTTTGTTTTATTGTCAATAACGGTTTTTCTTTAGCCTAAAAAATTATATAGATTTTTGAAATTTTTCACTCAGACAACAATTTTAAAACACAACCTTGTATGTCTTGAATCCCAACTTTTGAGCTTCTCTGTGGCATGTAGATCTTGAAACTTGCTTTCCAATTGCTTCACTCCACAATACGCTGAGTTTTCCGTAATTAGCACGTCTATTTTGACGAATAACTTTTTTTAATGCTCTCTTATTAATATCTGTAATTTTACTTTTCTTCACATATTGGGGTTTTGAGGCAATGATCCGCTTGTATTGTACAATCGCACAATATTTCTAATACTATATCGTGATAAACATAATAATTTTCCAATTTCTGAATTTGATTTTCCAGTTTTAGATAAATGAATTATGATAGATCGAAGATTCTCATCTATCTTTTTACCTCTAGTCATTTCAATGTATAAAATTAATTTGAAGTCTTTTGAAAAACTAATGTCAATAAACAACAATTGTTTTGACGTATCTATGCATCGCCACTTCGATAGCTACCAAATTTCTAAACAAAGTGTAAGTAATTTGAAGACTTATAAACTATATAAAATGCAAAACTTTCATGTATAAAAACCAATTACATTTTTTATAATCAAAAATAATATTCCTTTAAATATTTATTTCCAATTAACTATAAAAAGTCTAAATATCAATATTAGGTTAAATAAATACAGTTAAATTACATAAATATAATTATTTTCTTATAATAACTACATAAATTAAGATTTCAGCAAGTGGGCCAACTGATGTGGGACGGGGCTCGTATATATATAAATATATCATCACGCCTTTTACCCATTACTGGGTGTGGCACTCTGCCTAAGCAGATCTCGGTAAGTGATATATTTTTTCGCGTTAAATGCGGTTACCAACCGTCATCAAGATATTAGTGGAGGGAGCGTCACAGGGGTAGATTTAAATTGGTGAAAATTGTTTGTCGGCTGTGGGGATCGACCCAGGGTTCTCAAGATCCACAAGCCGACTCGATACCACTGAGCCACCTACCCCATAAAAATATGTATATCACCATGCCTTTTACCCATTACTGGGTGTGGCATTCTGCCGAAGCAGATTACGGTAAGAGATATATTTTTTCGCGTGAAGTGTGGTTACCAGTAGTAAAATCATGTCCCCCAAAGATGTTAGTGGAAGAGGAGCCACAAGGGTACTTTTAACGTGGTGAAAATTGTTAGTCGGCTGTGGGAATCGAACCTGGGTTTTTAAATCCACAGGTTGACTCGATACCACTGAGCCACCTACCCCATAAACAGGGTGGAACATAGGAATTTAACATTTTAAAAATGTGCGGAAATTGTACATTTTAGAGTAAAAGTACAAAAATAAAAAGTTGTTTAAAATTTAACTATAAATTAAAAATGTTCAAATTTATTTTACTATATTTTTGTGAAAAATCAGATAGCCAAGAAACTAAAACACATATAAAACAAAATCTCATTACTATATTTTATAATATATATTAAGATAATAAATAATTAAAATAATACAATGGATTCAACAATTAGATTCAGTAATTCTTGGCTGAACTATTAGAATGAGATTTTGCTTTTTTGTTTTTAATTTTCATGGCTATCTGATTTTTCACAAAAATGTCATTTTATTTTTCAAAATCAGTTTTGGTGTTGGTTGAATTTTAAAAAAACCCCTAACCATGGCTGACCTAGTACAGTACGCATTTTTATGGTAAAATGTAATTGGAGGTGGATACGTGCTACACCAATACCGACATTGTCTAGCTATAAATTGTTCCACCGCCATCAACATTTGATTACAAAATGTAATGTATCTTTTTATAAAACTAATAAAGTAAATTAATAAAAAACAGTGTAAAAGTGGAAATAAAACTTTGTATGCGGCACGCTTGCAATGAATCTTTACTGGGCTCATTGAATAATGAAGACTCACTTTGTTGCTCGCCCCACTAAGTTTCCAGCTCGCCCGTAAACAGTTACTTACTACGCTGGCCACATAAATAACTATTACCAGACTTATAACATAAATAACTATTTCTGCATTTATTTCATATATGAACAATAATAATTTGCTGCTTTATTTTTTTTGGATCATCATTTGTTTTAGTTGTAGTTTTTAATAGGAACGTCCATAGTTGCGGGTATGTACTAGTCTAACCAGAAATAGTATATTTTGTAAATACTATATTATTTTGTGGATGTACCAGAACTATGAATTGTTTTTCTGGAACCCGAATAATTTAAATAACTTCAGAAACCGCAACAACATTTAACATCATTTCTCGAAACGGAACACCGTTCCGGTTTGCTCCAATACATTTGAATTAAGTGAAGCTAAATAACAGAAATAAATATTTACTTCCAAAAACGTAAACATGGCCTTGCGTGCATGTCTATATGAACAACAAACAACATAAAACGCACTTATTGTACTTAGTTGTTTCTTCGTAAAAATATTATCTACATAATAAAATAGTTATAGATACTAATGGGGTGACCCCCGTTATTTTTTTTCTGAGAGTGATCCTATTATATAGGATGTTTCTAGACCTTTACACGAAACTTTAATGATATTATGACAAACGCAATTTTTTTGAATGTCGCAAAAATTAGGGTATTTCATTCCTAACGAACATTTTTAGTGTCACTGGTTTAATTCGGAATTTTGTATCTTTTTATAAAACTAATAAAGTAAATTAGTAAAAAAAAACACTGTGAAGGTGGAAATAAAACTTTGTACGCTTGCAATGAATCTTTACTGGACTTGGTTAATGAAGGCTCACTCCTTTGTTGCTCGCCCCTCTAAGTTTCCAGCTCGCCTTTAAACATTTACTTACTACGCTGGCCACATAAATAACTATTACCAGACTTATAACATAAATAACTATTTCTACATTTATTTCATATATGAACGTAATAATTTGCTGCTTTATTTTCTTGGATCATCATCCCTTTTGGTCGTAGTTTTTAATAAGAACGTCCCTAGTTGCAGGTATATAGATATTAGTCTAAACAGAAATAGTATGTATTTAAAGACAATGGCTGGTACGGTTTTAACATGTTAGAGATAGCTAAAACACCCAAATACACTGCTCTTAAAACAGGCAAAAACAGAGCTTGTGCTACCAGCCAATAAGTAAATGAAAACTATAAAAGTTCAATATAAAATTAAAGTAAGTTTAAAATATTAAACTTCCTATAAAGTATTAGTAAAAATAGCTCTGTTTGTGGGAGTTCTAAGAGCACGGTTTTAACATGTTAGAGATAGCTAAAACACCCAAATACACTGCTCTTAAAACAGGCAAACACAGAGCTTGTGCTACCAGCCTATATTATTTTATGGATGTACAAGAACTACGAATTGTTTTTCTGGAACCCGAATAATTTGAACAACTTCTAGAACCGCAACAACATTTAACATAATTTCTCGAAACGGAACACCGTTCCGGTTTGCTTCAATACATTTGAATTAAGTGAAGCTAAATAACAGAAATAAATATTTACTTCCAAAAACGTAAACATGGCCTTGCGTGCATGTCTATATGAACAACAAACAACATCAAACGTACTTATTGTACTTAGGTGCTTCTTCGTAAAAATATTATCTACATAATAAAATAGTTATAGATACTAATGGGGTGACCCTCGCTATTTTTTTTCTGAGAGTGATCCAATTATACAGGATGTTTCTATACCTCTGCACGAAACGTTAATGCATATATAATCTGATTATAGAACAAAAATATGTTTTTGAAATTCTAAAAAATTAGGATATTTCATTCCTAGCAAATATTTTTAGTGTCACTGGTTTAATAGTACATTTAATTATTTATAATTATGTTGCTACTGTAATAAAGTAAGTTCCCTCACCACGAAGACGTTGTGTGATACTCACAAACATCTGGCAATGGGGATGATGTCTTTGAGGATAACGCTGTTCATAGATTCGGAATTTTGCGCCGCTTCTCCATACACTAACAGCATATCCACTAATTCACTGTTGCTATACATTTTTCTCAAACTTCTTCCACAACAACTTACCCTTTCAATATCGTATATGAAATCAGACTAGGTACTCAAATAAAAATAAGGCATTACACCAGGTACCTACATAATAACTAATTCATAAATGATTATTTGTAGCCAGGGTTTATACTTTTATTTCATTAGTAACATAATTATAAATAATTAAATGTACTATTAAACCAGTAACACTAAAAATGTTCGCTAGAAATTAAATACCCTAAATTTTGCGAATTAAAAAAAATCTTTTTGTTCTATAATCAGTATATCAAATTATATATGTCATTAAAGTTTCGCGCAGAGGTATAAAAACACCTTGTATATCGTTAAAGTTAGTACCTAAATTTCTAAATCATCCTTTATAATTACAACAAATGTCGTTTCTTTAATCTTCATCTTATATTATATATTAATATTTTTTTTTTTGTTTGTTTTGTGGCTTCTTTGGCGGACCAACTACTCAGGTCATATGCCGCCATTACGCCCTGATCCGCGTTTTTAGGTCTTTTAGTCAACAGCAACGCAGGTTTCTCGGGACGGTCACCCATCCAAATACACCCCGCGCGCAACGTTGCTTAACTCGCGTTATCGCTTGGATCAGTATCAACGAGTTATGCCATGGCCGTTGACAATTAATATATTATTAATTTAATTATTATATGTACATTCATTGACAACCTTAAAAAACAGAATGACATTTAAGAAATTTAAACGTCAAATTTGTTTTTATTTAGCAACATAACAGTTATAAGAATACCGATAACAATAATAATATCAGACATAATTACAAAATTTATAATAATAATAATAACATTTATTTATTTAGCAAAAGATGCTACATTAGAAAAACATAGTATTAATAAAAATAAAAACAAACATATCCATATATTAACATAACTGTTTCTGTGTGGAAAAGTATGAATTTAAACACTTTTTAAAAGTATATATCAATTCTGAACAGTCAGAAAACAAATATGTTCAAAATAACAAAAAATGCAGATTGACTTCCTTGGCTACATTCACAGACGAGGCACTTAAATCTGCTATTTTTTTCTTTGTTAAATAACTTTTAACATAACTGATGTACATTTTCCTCGTAACTCTTCTTTTATTATCATGACAATTACCTCGACAAAGAAGTTAAATTAAAGTAGAAAAACTGATATATGCTTACAAAGCCACCTTCATAGTAAAAAATCCTTGCTTATGTCAATGATTTTACTTACAACGTTATAAAGTGTTTGTTTCAATCAACTCAACAGGAAGAGCATATCTACCTAACAAAAAACATTTCAGGGAACACACTACTTAAGTTTATGTATAAAGTTATATTGTTCTCCTTGTCGCACATTTACAAACTGTGAGTGTGTAAGCTCAGCTTTAAGATAGGCATCGAAATGGAGAACGAAATGACATTGTTTTTCTCCAACGTTACTTGATAACAAAGGAAAATCAGTTCACAGATAACTATGATTAATAACTTGGTTGGACAGGAAAAAACAAAAGGACAACTTTGTAATTTCATTGGTTGTTAGGTTCTTAACGCTTTGAATTTGTTTATTATTGCCGTCAGTACGATGGTGTGGATAGCGATACGGAATTTGAATCCGGAGATCCCGAGTTTGAATCGCACTCACGCTAAAATAGTATATTATGCATCAAGGGAGGGAAACAAACGATTATTCACGCCTGTGAAGTTGACAAATCGAGACGTAAGCGAGGGCCTAAGGCTCGAACGGAAGTCGAGGTTTGCCAACTTCAAACAAGGGATAATCGCGCCCTCCCGTGAAGCATATTATACTTTTCGTAACAAGTGCACAAAAATTACTGTCTTATCGGGGCAAATGTCAAATATGGGTTGCGTAACTAGTTATCTAGGAAACACCGCAAACAGCTAATCTCTCTAGGGAGAGAAACATCGCTCTAGGGAGAGAAACATGGTACCTATGGAAACATAATGTTTCTCTCCCTAGGGGAGAAAGGCAGTGTTTTTCTCTCTAAAATTAGGGAATAAGAACGTGTTTCTTGTGCATGTGTTACGAAAATTATATAAACTACCACACTGCGGCACGGTGAGTGCGGACCCTGTAATGTAATTGGGATTAAATTCCTGTTGTACAATGTAACATAAATAAATAGATAAGGTTCGTGCAGCTGACGTCACAACATGGCTTCCATCAGCTGTTTGGAGGGCAAACAATAAATATAAGTAAGAAAGTAATATTTTGTACCAACCTTTCCCAGAACTAAAAGACCGTCATAGAAAGTCTTTGTGTCAACTTCTTTCACCCATCCATACTTGAATAATGTATATGAATTCAAATGTTTATATGTACGAAACTCACTTTGTGTATATGCACGTTTTTAATATTGCATAATTGTATCTGTCAACGTACGTTATTTGAGGAAAATCTTTTAACCTCTGTACTTAAACCCTTCTTATTTGACGAATATGAATCTGTGTTATTTATGACAGATATGTACTTTTTACACTGCTGTCAAAGTGTATGAAAGTATTCTCTTAAAGAACTCATGGTTTCACATAAATAATCTCAAAGACATTGACGAACAATCTGTTACACCTTTCCAATTCAACATAAATAGTGAAAAATCATGCTTTGAAATGCATTGTTTGCCCTCCAATCAGGTGATTGACGCCATCTTTGATGACGTAGGTGCACGAACCTTATTATTATTAACAATAAAAACTAAATTGTTTATTCTGCATCATAATACAATAATAAATATCAAATTTACAAAAAATATGTTAATATTACATTCAATTAAATTTAATAAAACGAATAAAGTTGTTTGTGTTTCCTAATAAATTCTCAATCTTGGGTTCTATACAGGGTGTTTCACAACTTAGAGCAAAAAATTAAAGGGTATATTCTGTACGACGTGCTGATCATGAAACAAAAAGATTATTTTTTTTAATTCGAAAAATTAAGGGTTGTTAACCTAAAACATTTTTTGTAGTACTGCACTGGATTCGCTTTCCTATTAAACACAGACAATGAAGTAGGTATCAACTACGAAAGAATAATTACACAATTCAATTATTAGCAGTTATTTATAATAGAATTTTATTTAATTAATAACTTTAACATAATCATCCATCTAGTGGCAGTGGCAACGAAAAATTTTGGACTGGGAAACATGGAAAATAGTTTTGCGATTTAAAAAAAAATCTTTTTGTTTCATGATCAGCACGTCGTACAGAATATTACCCTTTAATTTTTTGCTCTAAATTGTGTAATAACCTGTATATGTGGCAGCCATTTTAAAATCGCTTCTAAATGTTCATCGGATCTTGTTAGGATTTTATCATAGTGCATGAGTGAGAATGTATGTTCATGAATATATGTCGAACCAAATATGACCAATATTTTCATCGCAAGTGAGCGTAAATTTACATATTTATCTTTATTTAAATTCCCATAAAAATTGCAACTATTGTTTTCTTCACGAGAAAATCCGAGATCACTCTACACAACGTGTTTTCAATTAAATGAAAACAATCAAATCTACTATACAAATTATTTGTGAGACTTAGCCAAGTGTTAAGTTTATATTTTATTAAACCTAGTTTCACCAAGTGTATGGATGACAATTAATTTTGTCTTTGTTGTTATATTTTATTTTACAAATTATTTCAAAATAGTCTTAAATTACTAATGTAGCATAAATAATCTCAGATATTGACGAACAACTTGTACAATTCAACATAAATAGTGAAAAGTAATGTTTTAAAATGCATTGTTTGCCTTACAATCAGCTGATTGACGCCATCTTTGATGACGTAGGTGCACGAACCTTATTACACTTTCTAGTTTGTTTATTTTCATTTGTTTTTGACCGTGGATATTAGAATTATACTGTTGATTTAAGGAATATTTTGAAAGGTGTGTCTCGCTTTTGAAATGCAAATTAGAATCTAAATGTTTACTTTACTGTTAGTGAAAATGTGTCATAATTTTATGAATACTAATAAAACGAATATTAGACACAGTTTTTCGCACATATTTTCTTTGTTCATGTTTATATTTAGAATATGTGTTATGCTATATTGCAATGTGTGTTTATTTTTAGTAAGTCACTAAAATATCTCTTCAATAAAAATGTTAACAAGAATATCGCTGCGAAATACGTCAATTTTGAAACATTTTTATAACCTTTTGCACCAATATAATTTCAATTAAAAATAGAAATAATAAATATATCATCACGCCTTTTACCCCATTACTGGGTGGGGCACTCTGCCGAAGCAGATCTCGGTAAGAGCGGTTACCAGCCGTCAAATGACGACCCCCAAAGATGTTAGTTGAGAGAGAGCCACAGGGGTAGATTTAAATCGGTGAAAATTGTTTGTCGGCTGTGGGGATCTAACCAGGGTTCTCAAGATGCACAGGCCAACTCGATACCACTGAGCCGCCCACCTCTAAATTTCAATTTTAATATATGTTATTTATGTCATGTCCTTCTCATATGATACTAGCTTTAATAAGAATCGCACTTTAAGTTCTAACTTTAAGATTGTCAATATTAAGGAACTGTTTACATTGACACGTGCACCATATATTTATAGACTCTCTATGCATATATGTATAAATAAATCGTTGCGTTGCTGCCCTCCCTTAGACAGAATTTACGTTATGTATTAAAAAGAAAACTAATTTCAGAATATACATAAAAAAATTCCGCAAATTGTGATATTTTATTTATTTATTTATATTACGCTGTACAACAGGAATTTAATCCCAATTACAGTACAGAGTCCGCACTCACCGAGCCGCAGTGTGTTGGTTCATATAATTTTTAGCTTAAGTTCGATTCTAACTCGAGATCTCCGCATTCGAATTCCGTATCGCTATCCACACCACCGTACTGACGACAATAATAAACAAATTCAAAACGTTAACAACTTAACAACCAATGAAATTACAAAGTTAGCCTTTTGTTTTTTCCTGTCCAACCAAGTTATTAATCATAGTTATCTGGGAACTGATTTTCCTTTGTTATCAAGTAACGTTGGAGAAAAACAATATTTACAACATAATATTAATTGTTAATTATTTTCCTCAAAGTTATTTGTTTATCAATATTACAGTTATTACTTTGAAATAAAATAAAAATCACGGCATCCGTAGATGTTAGTGGACGAGGAGCCACAGGAGTAGTTTTAATGTAGTAAAAATTCTCAAATCAACTCGATACTATGAAAATATGCATACAGGGTGTTTCAGGACTAGTGAAACAAACTTTAACAGGTTATTCCTGAGGTCATTTTGAGCTAAAAATGTCATATGAACATAAGTCCTATTCCTTCTAGTTACCAAAATACAAAAGGTTGAAGTTCTATAAATAACACGAAATTTTCAAATTTTTGTAATCAAGTGACTTTCGGAAAACGAGAGTTTTATTGAAAAGTCATACCTTATTTGTCTTAATTAATTTTATTTATTAATATTAACGAATACGATTTAGAGAACAAAACATAAAATGACACAATTAAATAGACACAGAACAACATAACCAAACATGGAATAGGTTAACACAATATGAAATAAGATAACAAATTTTAAAAAAATTACAGCAAGTGTTCAAAATGAGCACCTTGAACTCGTATGCATGTTAATATTAATAAATAAAATTAAGTAAGACAAATAAGGTACAACTTTTCAATAAAACTCTTGTTTTCCAAAAGTATCTTGATTACAAAAATTTGAAAATTTCGTGTTATTTATAGAACTTCAACCTCTTGTATTTTGGTAACTAGAAGGAATAGGACCTATGTTCATATGACATTTTTGGCTCAAAATGACCTCAGGAATAAGCTGTTAAAGTTTGTTACACTAGTCCTGAAACACCCTGTATAATGATTATTATTTTACAGGTCGATTCATAAAGCGAATTATCGCTAATACCATTTCTTATTTTGTTTTTATCTCTCATTCAAATTCACGAAATAAATTTATTTAACCTAGGTTAAAGAGTGTTAATTAGCATCAAATATTATTTCGTGAACCTGTTTTAATTTGAAATAAAGTAAATAAATATATCATCACGCCTTTTACTCATTACTGGGTGTGACACTCTGCCAAAGCAGATCTTGGTAAGTGATAAATTCCTTCGCGTGAAGTGCGGTTAGCAGCCGGCAAATCACGGCCCCCAAAGATGTTAGTGCAGGGGAGCCACAGGGGTAGATTTAAATTGGTAAAAATTATTTGTCGGCTGTGGGGATCGAACCAGGGTTCTCAAGATCCACAGGCCGACTCGATACCACTGGTATAATAAAGTTATTGATAATATTACAAATTGTATTAGCGGTAATTCGTTTTATGAATCTGCCACAAAATAATTTAATATAGAAATAAAGATTATTATTATTTTTTAAATAATAAGAATTTAATTAAAATTTTCCTTCTTCACCCAGAATATTATGCTGAATCCGCTCCTGATGAGAATCGAATTCTGGTTCTTGTTTTCATAGTCCGGCATGCTGGTCTTATTTTTTTTTTTAGAAAACCTTTGACTTAAAGCATCACTTATAGCTATATACATAACTAAGTATTATTGTTTAATTTATTTAAGTAACTGTTTAAAATTATAGATCGGAATTACAGAATACGCTGCTCAAAATATTAAAATTAAATTTCTGTTAAACCACTAACTATAAACTATATCAAAATTTTGAAATAAATAAGAAGTCTTTATATATTATGGCTCAGTGGTATCAAGTCGGTCTGTGGATTTGAGAACCCGAATTCGATTCCCACAGCCGACCAATTAAAATTACCCCAGGTGACATCCCCGCTATATGAATGAAATAGAACAAGACCTAAGGATCCTTAAAATAAGCAGATGGAAAGAAAGAGCGAGGAACAGAGAAGCTTGGAGGAGCATGTTGAAGGAGGCCAAGACTCACCCTGAGTTGTAGAGCCAAGATGATGATGATGACATCCCCTCCTCAAACACCTATGGGAACCGCGATTTTACAGCAATTCACTCGTATAAATATATCACTTACAGAGATCTGTCACGGTGCCACACCCAGTAATAGGTAAAAGGCGTAATGATAAAATAAAATCAATAAATATATCATCACGACTTTTACCCATTACTGGGTGTAGTATAATACCGAAACAGATCTCAGTAAGTTATATAGTTTTGCGCGTGAAGTGCAAGTACCACCGTCAAATCACGGCCTCAAAGTTACTAGTAGAGGGGGAGTTACAGGGGTAATTTTATTGTTGTGATAATTATTTGCCGGCTGCGAGAATCAAACCCGGATTCTCAAGTCCTCAGTCTGACTTGGTACCAGTGAACGTGATGATATATTTATTTATATATTTTACATTTATAAATAATAATTTAATTGTATTCTTAAATATTCCTTAATATTAATCATCTATACATATTATACTTATCTTACATTTTATTATTGTGCCCAGAATATTAATACATACATACAAAAAGCTATCAAAACTTTTTCTATTCAAGATATTTCCATCTCCATTCCCAACTTAAATTTCCTGAATCGAATTAGTTACGATATTTTAGCATCTCCACGTTTGTTTTTACAACTGGCTATTAGCCAAAATCAGTAAAATTGACCGTAATAACCCCAAACAAGTTCAATCACCCTCATCAACAAAAAAAAATACAAATTCATCCAAATAAAATGTACAAAAAATGTCTCTTTTTTACTGTTTTAATAGCACAATAATTTAGGAAAATCGCATATCTCTCATGCGCAAAGTTAAATAAACTGATTTTTCATCCCTTCATCATCGTTCCTCGGTGTTAATTACCCTCAGAGGGCGAGAACATGAGCAAGGGGTAAAGAGTGCGATTATAAAGTTGGCAGTGGCAGTGTTACCAACGTTGAGAGTTGATTTACTGGCAAATTGGTTTTTCTTCTTGCATCCTGAATTATTTTCATTGGTGTTTGCAAATTGCAAAGTTTTTTACGAATAAACACTTAGCATTTACAGATCCTTATTGCGTTTAAATTTTGAATAAGTTTAAATATGTATGTAGTTAAACGCTTTTCGTTTTCAACTCTAAATTTGATTGCTAAATACGTTTTAAATTATTTATTTTGCATGTGATTAAAGATTGATTTTAACATTATACAGGTATCTTATTGGTAAAAAAGTAGCAAATATTTCGCTTATTATTGATATATAATTTATTTTTCACTTGAATATTATTTGTTGTTTAGATGAAACGGATAAACTGTACTTGACTTTATTTACTAATTTTAAAGCCTATTTTTGAACTGTCAAATGATATCTATAAAGTTTATATTAATGGTATGTTATTATTACTATTGAATGGTAATAGTTGTCGGTGCTGATCCTAAAGGTAAAAAATATGATAAAGCAAAAGTATATCTCAGAGAAAAAAACATTGACCTAACCTGGATTTGTCAAAACTTTAGATTTCTTTTAAAGTTATCCTGGCAACGCAATGCCACAGTTGATTAATACTTTTATACGCATTACTATAATTATAATTATTGTAAATTAAAACTAATTATGTGTGAAAGTGAAAATAATTATTTGTGTATTAAGAGCGTAAAGTGATTCTTTGTTACTCGAACGCGGTAATTGCAGCGCGAGCTGAAGGCGAGAGCTTCAATAGTGCAAGAGGAACAGTCACTTTACGCTCGTGATACACACATAATTTTTTCTACGATTACATCTTAAAATTATTAAAAAACGTATGCGTACTGAAAATAAATTCGTTCTGTCAACTGTCAATATGACAAGTTTCTGTTTTGTTTGTATCCCTGGTAACTATTGAAATGAGCGCGCATTTAACGTCTTTTTCGCGCGTTGCTACTGGAGACGGGCAAGAAAGATATTTTTCGATTGTTCCACAGAAAACGACAACTTTACGATGACAAATGAGAGCGTAATTGTCAACATTTCATAGCAATCGTAGAAAAAATATTATTTTGTATGCACCACGGACGTTACTAAATAATAATGACCTCGGGCGACACCCATCCGTCGCCCTGTGTTTATTATCATCTACTTAATGCCTTTAGTGCATACATTACTATTCTACTAGGTTATGTTGTGCAAATTATAGCAGATGAAACTTTTTTCATAATTCATATTCAGTAATGAGATATGCTGGCGGAACCTATAGCAACTTAGGCGGCACAGACGAAGTCACTTTTCCAAAAATATGTACTAATTCACATCTACTTAACATAGCTTTGACAGCTTACACAAACTATTAAACTATTTGAAACGTGCTTACTTGTCAATTATTGTGGTTATGATTGCGTATCGTGTTTATTTCATATACGTATGAAAACGATCAAGCTAACAAGGGTGTACAAAATTTCAAAAAAAACTTCATACCTATCCAAATTCCACGTCTTTAAAGTGAATTAATCTACTAGTCCACTGCTGCCATCTACGACCAGGTTCAGCATCTTCTATTAAGCGGCAAACATAAATGATACTTTTTCGTGCGAAAATTAACAAAAATTAAATTTGGTTTAAATAAATAAAAAATGACAGATAATTTTGCTTTTCTTTTATTTATTAAACTAAAAAGTGCGTTTACCAGTCGTCAAATCACGGCACTTCACGCGTAAAAATACATCACTTACCGAGATTTGAGACGGCAGTGTGCCACACCCAGTAATGGGTAAAAGGCGGGATGATATATTTATTTTTTATTTTATTAAACTAAGTTTAAAATTATTAGATAGCTATATCGAAATTAATATTTTTAAATAAAATAGGTAAACAAAAAATCAGAACAAGGCGGCGAGGTCAGTCATTCTATATTTGTTGGTGTCTGTAACGATTAAACAGTACTGGAATAATGTATTTTATACAATCGAAAACATACCAGAAAGGTATTATTTTTCATCCGATCGAATAGTAATTATTTGTCAAGGTTGTTTAAGTATTCTTTTTGACCGAATTTGAAGTTTCCAACCGAAGACAAACCAGAGATGAGCAAATCAAATGGATTTTTCAACCGAGATGCAAACAACAATTTTAGGCCACTATCACAAAAAGTTATAAATTGGTATTTAAAAATAAGTTTCATATCTAATTGATTAATGTCACGTGTAGAATGCGTTGCTGTTACCTAGACAATAATTAGCAATCTGTTTACTGTCGAAATATTGTAAACCGTAAAAGTGAAAATAAAATAATTACGGTAATTAATTTGTTGAAAAAGGAAATGAGCAATAGCGAAAGCGATAACGAGTTTATCAATATTCCGTCTGATATTTATGAAGCTGCAAGTAGGGCAGCATTACCCAAAGAGAAACAATTAATTTTCTATTTAAACAAACGAACTGCTACAATGGCCGTAAAGTAAAAGTGATCATAAAGTAGCCTTTGACAGATGTCAAAAAACAGAAACACTTAATAATAATAAATAAATAAATATATCATCACGCCTTTTGCCCATTACTGAGTGTGGCACTCTTCTGCAGTAGTAGATCTCAATAAGTGATATATTTTTCAAATCATGGCCCCCAAATATATCACAGGGGTAGATTTAATTTGATGAAAATTGTTTGTCAACTCGATATCACTGAGCCACCTACCCATGTTAATTAATGAATGCTTGTTAATGGATACGTAAAATAACTATTTATGTATCAGCCACCTAAAATAGTATATTACAGAACAAGTTTTTTCGCACGCGTCCAAGTTTAGAAAACGAGCCGCAGGCGAGTTCTAAAGGACAAGTGCGATAAAAGTCTTATACAATGAGTTAGTTACACTGTTTTTTTGTATTTTGTGTGTTTTATAAATTAAAAATATGTTTTAAATCGAGTCAATTTAGAATAATTTGTATATGAAATGTTATGGTTGGTAACTGTTTAATTGACATTTATACAATTGTTCAGATTTTGAGGTTATATGGAATTTTAATGATCTCAGCTTGATAGGTTCAATATGTTATCCGCTACTACCAACTATCTAAAACAAAATGTTGCGTATCGTAATCGATACGCAACTGAATTTCTTAATGACTTCCTTATTAACGCAAAATAGAAAAAATATATTTCCTAAATATTTAAGATCAAAAACAAAATTAGGCTAGGTCTTGAATTTGTGACACACTAGTTAAAATTGCAAATAAAAAATTTTCTCTTATTAAACAGAGATAATGAAACTTGGTATGTGAAAGAATTTAATTACATCGTCGCACGACATGATTAACAAACTATGATTTGGATATTTTAATATCTCAATCTTAAACACTTTTACTGGGCAATAATAAACAAAATTCATTTTCATTTATTTATTCTCTAAATAAATAAATAAATATATCATCACGCCTTTTACCCATTACTGAGTGTAGCACTCTGCCGTAAGCATATCTCGGTAAGTGATATATTTCTTCGCGTGAAGTGCGGTCACCAGCCGTCAAATCACGGCTCCCAAAGATGTTAGTGGAGAGGGGGCCTCAGAGATAGATTTTAAATTATCTTATGTCTCTAATGTACATTAATCAACAATAAAGACATATACCTATTAGCTAATTATAAATATTAAATTTCACAAGGAAAATATATATATAATTTAATTTTAATGCAATTTATTTTTTATATTATTTTCGAATTTGAGGTATTGAAATGTTAACCAAATGTATCATCGATCGTACATTTTATTTTTATAATTATATAATACTTTAAAAACATTTTAAAATATTAAAACTCATTAATCGCAAATATTACACATAGAGCATGTATCAAATTGATTTGACTGGCAGTATTTTAATTTTTAAAATACTTCGTTCCGGATTAGTTTACAAATTGAACTTTCCAGTCAATAATTTTTATTAACATACAGGGTGTTTCACAACTTAAAGCAAAAAATTAAAGAGTTTATTCTGTACGACGTGCTGATCATGAAACAAAAAGAATTTTTTTTTAAATCGCAAAACTAATTTCCATGTTTCCGAGTTCAAAATTTTTCGTTGCCACTGCCACTGGGTGGATGATTATGTTAAAGTTTTTAATTAAATAAAATTCTATTACAAATAACTGCTAATAATTGAATTGTGTAATTATTCTTTCGTAGTTGATACCTACTTCATTGTTTGTGTTTAATAGGAAAGCGAATCCAGTGCAGTACTACAAAAAATGTTTTAGGTTAACAACCTTTAATTTTTCGAATTAAAAAAAAAATTCTTTTTGTTTCATGATCAGCACGTTGTACAGAATATACCCTTTATTTTTTTGCTCTAAGTTGGGAAACATCCTGTATACTTTTCATTGTTTGTGTAGGTTATGTACATTAAATGGAATTTCTTCTTTAAAATAAATATTTACTGTGATTTATTTATTATATTCATTTACAACCATATGTTAATTAAAATTGATTGCAATGAATGTCTTTGCTTACTATGTTTTTTAGTTTAAACACAAATCACTTAGTTAAAAATAATTTCCGATTGAAATAGAAGTTAATTAACCAATATTTAATCACGACACTAATTAATTTGTATTTTCTCATAAAATTTTTAATTTATTTCGCTTTTTAGATCATTTATACAGGGTGTTTCAGGACTAGTGTAACAAACTTTAACAGCTTATTCCTGAGGTCATTTTGAGCCAAAAATGTCATATGAACATAGGTCCTATTCCTTCTAGTTACCAAAATACAAGAGGTTGAAGTTCTATAAATAACACGAAATTTTCAAATTTTTGTATTATAGTCAAGATACTTTCGGAAAAGAAGAGTTTGATTGAAATGTCATACCTTATTTGTCTTAATTAATTTTATTTATTAATATTAACGAAAACGATTTAGAGAACAAAACATAAAATGACAAATTAAATAGACACAGAACCAATATAACCAAACATGGAATAGGTTAACACAATATGAAATAAGATATCAAATTTTAAAAAAATACAGCAAGTGTTCAAAATGAGCGCCTTGAATTCGTATGCATGTTAATATTAATAAATAAAATTAATTAAGACAAATAAGGTATGACTTTTCAATAAAATTCTTGTTTTCCGAAAGTATCTTGATTACAAAAATTTGAAAATTTCGTGTTATTTATAGAACTTCAACCTTTTGTATTTTGGTAACTAGAAGGAATAGGACCTATGTTCATATGACATTTTTGGCTCAAAATGACCTCAGGAATAAGCTGTTAAAGTTTGTTACACTAGTCCTGAAACACCCTGTATAGGTATTATTTTAAAAAAACTTGCGATTCTAACATGTACAACACGTAAAAATAAAAAAGAAAAGCGACAAACACATGGTAAAAACCAATTTTATCATACATATTATATACCAGCAAACCGCAAGTGTATCTTTGTTTATAAACAAGATATTTATCGCAGATGACAGTTGATTTTGTTAGAAACATCAACATTTAGTCAAAACAACATTTATTATTGTACTACTATATTATTTATAAATAAATAAATATAAATAAAATAAATATATCATCACGCTTTTTACCCATTACTGGGTGTGGCACTCTGCCTAAGCAGATCTCGGTAAGTGATATATTTTGTCGCGTGAAATGCGGTTACCAGCCGTCAAATCACGGCCCTCAAAGATATTAGTGGAGAGGGAGCCACAGGGGTAGATTTTTAAATTGGTGAAAATTGTTTGTCGTCTGTGGGGATCGAACCAGGGTTCTCAAGATCCACAGGCCGACTCGATACCACTGAGCCACCTACCCCATCATTTTTTTTTATTATTACTATTTATTTATTATTATTTATAACATTTAAATAAACTAGATCAGTGGCTCCCAACTTTACATTATAGAACCACTTTCTTAAATCCCTGTTAAATTGCGAAATTACTCCTGTGACCCCACCACAAACATTTTTGTATTATAAAAAATATAATCAAATATTCTCAAACATGAAAAAAAGATTTTATAATTTTACTATGGATCAGTGGTTTTATTTTCGAATAAGATGCTCGATAACAGAAGGCAGAGAAAAAACTACGAATCAAAAAATTGTATTCAGTATTTTTTTTTTCTTATTTATTCTGTGATTTCTATGTGATATGTTTTAATTTATCTTCAATGTTATTTACGTAAACTTTGTGTATTTCCGTAAAAATAAAACTTAAAATAAATAAACAAAACGTAATTATAAACAAGTGTCTTAGTACAACAAGTAACGAAGTAAACAAGAGTTTACATAATAAATAATAAAGTAAACAAGCAAAGCGTTATTTACAAATTATTTTGTTAATAGATATATATATATATATATATATATATATATACCGGGTGTCTACTTTTTTTTCCGAACATAGGAAATTTGATGTTAAAATGTTGATTTCGCGATATCTCTTTACCTATTCATTTTAGAACAAAAGTGTACGGAAGAAAAATGTTCAGAATGAAAAACTGCATCCATATAGTATTTGTTGTTCAAGTGTTTCTTATATCCGACTTATAAGCAAAAGAAAATACACGCTTTAAAGCAATTATCAGAGTGCCATGAGAAATGAAACAAATTAGATAACTTAATAAAAGGTTTGTCTAGATTATTTAGAAAAAAGAAAATAATAGTTGCTATAATTAATTTTGTTATTAAATTATATCCTCGAATAAATAAATAAAGTAAGCTTTCAATTCTGGTCCAATATGTCAAATAATGTCAGACACAACAAACAAATTATTGTTTTATTTCTCATGGCACTCCGATAATTGTTTTAAAGCGTGCATATTCTTTTGCTTTTAACTCGGTCATAAGAAACAATTGAACAACAAACATATACTCTATGGATGCCGTTTTTCATTCTGAACATTTTCCTTTAGTACAATTTTGTTCTAAAATTAATAGGTAAAGAGATATCGCTAAATCAACATTTTAACATTGAATTTCCTATGTTCGGAAAAAAGTAGACACCCGGTATATATATAATCTAATGTTGCGGGGCCCCTAAAAATCATGGGGCCCATAGGCAATTGCCTACTCCGCCTAATGGGTAATCCGGCACTATCGTTCAGCAATCATAATTAATATATAACAAATTTCTATCAAAAATATAAAAAATGAAACTTCTATTTGAAGATGTAAAAAATTAATTACTAGACCTTGACTTATTAGATCTTTATTAATTAACGACGTTTCGACCCCCAGGTTGGAACTCAAGATTGAGAAATTAATAATAAACCCAAACAACTTCATTTATTTCATTAAATTTAATTAAATGTAATATAAATAAATATATCATCACGCCTTTTACCCATTAATGAGTGTGGCATTCTGCCGTAGCAAATCCACCAGTCGTAAAATCATGGCCTCCCAAAGATATTAGTGAAGGAGGAGCAACAGGGGTAGATTTAAATTGATGAAAATTGTTTGTCGGCTGTGGGGATCGAACCAGGGTTCTCAAGACCTACAGGCCGACTCGATATCATTGAGCCACCTATTCCATATTGCATGTAATATTAACACATTTTTGGAAATTTTATATTTATTATGTTATTATGACAGAATAAACATTTTAGTTCCCATTGTTAATAATAATTGTAATAAGTTCATTAGGTGTAGTTTTGAGCTTTGAAAATATTTTGTTTTTATATTTCGTCCAAAAATTAATACAACAGAAAACTTTGACATAAAATTTTGAACATTGGATTTCCTATACCGGGTGTTGACCGCGACCCCGGAACATAGGACTTTAACATGTAAAATCATACTTTCTTAATTTCCTGCTTCCCTAATTATTTTAGGTAAAAAAGCTTCAAATAAGAGTTGTAGAGCATAAAATTATACATCAGAATCAATAAACAGAATTAATTTTACATGCCCTATAACGGCAGAAATTAATATGAAAATATTACAAATTAGCTCAAAGACCGGGTTAGCCTTGGAAATGAAACAAAATTGTAAACAAATAATAATTTATGTAGTAATCGAAATGTGGTCCGCCTATGAAAATGTTTGGCAATGCCTGATATAAAACGCGTACAAATATTACAAAATTATAGAATAAAAATCAGAATGAATTTTGTCTGTCCCTGAAAATTTCTCAAGTAATCAGAAATTATTCTAACAAAATATAAATCGTTTAAATTAAATCATTATTACAAACAGCAAGCCAATTGTTAAAATTACTAATTTTTTCTTTGTAAATATTTAAAATAAAACTGAGTTTGTGCTTTACAATTTTTGATTGAATTATGAACGGAACTAATAATATAATTAAATAAAAAATTACACGCGACCTGAAATTTTGATGTTACATCTGATATAAGTTAATTATATTTTATTAATTAACTTAGCTGTCACATAACTGCATAATAATTTAATTTATATGTATAATATGTAAATACATTAAAAATACAAAAGCATCAACGGTTGACAGTATAATCATAGACGTACTTCACAACATGTTTCTCTGTGTTTTATTTTATGTAAACAAAAGGAACAACTAGTGAGTACGTCGTAATTTTATTTTTACTTGGTATGGAATGTCAGTTTACAAAAAAAATTGACTATTTCGTTTTCTTGTTATAGTAAGTAATAAACAAAATTCGTTTTAGCTTTATTTTATATGCCGTAAACATAACTCTTTTGTTTGTGAGTATACAATGTAATTTAACATTTATTTATTGAACATAACTCATATTTTCATATTTATTTAGAGAACATACATTTAAGTTTATAGCTTCATGCTAATAAAATATCCAAGTTCTTGATATTTGACTTGAATAAATATGAAATATTTTGATACAAATCGAGAAATCGTCCTTGTCATAAATTAATTAAACTATGCTTATTATAATAAATAATTCGATGTTGAAGTGTGAAATATTTAGCAATGTTTTCTTCTGTTACTGTACAAATTTAATTATGTTTTTAATTAATGTTATCAGTGGCGCATACACGGGCGTGTCCCAAGGGACAGACACAGAACAAGGAAAATATATGTTTTAATATTTTTTGTTTGTTTTTTATTTTTATTTATTTATGTCGGATCCAATCAATTATCTTCCCACACTTTTTTTGATGGTGTAGGTGGCTCAATGGTATCGAGTCGGATTAATATCTTTAGGGGCCGTGATTGCACGGCTGGTAACTATATTTCACAGACATAAATATATCAGTTACCAAGATCTGCTAAGGCATGCAATAATGAGTCAAATCATGGCCCCCAAAGATTTTTATAGAGGAGGAGGCACAAAGGTAATATTAATACGAGGGTCGTTCAATAAGTCCTTAGAAAATCCAAGAGATGGTGCTCGTAGTATCGAAAATGAATTTTTTCCAGTAAGCAGCACTCCTAACTAGTCAACTGTTAGAGTTTTAGCTTTAGCCGTCACGTAGTTTCATTGTTGTTGTCAATTGTAGTAAAAAACTTTTGATTGTTTATAATAATGGATAAAAGTGAGTTTCGAGCGGTGATTAAACATCTGTATTTAAAAGGCTTAACGCCGAAAGAAATTAAAGCTGAGTTGGATGAAGTTCATGGCACATCTGCTCCTGTGTTTGCAACTGTTTACAATTGGGTGAATGAGTTTAAACGTGGCCGTACATCCACTAAAGATGAACATCGTTCCGGACGCCCTGTAGAAGTGTCTACCCCCGTAATGATTGACCAAATCCACGATATGGTTTTAAGTGACCGACGAATCAAAGTGCGCGAAATAGTTGAGGCTACAGGCATATCACAAGGCACAGTCGCTTTAATTTTGCACGAAAAATTAGGTGTGAAAAAAATCTCGGCAAGATGGGTGCCGCGGTTGCTCACAGTAGAGAATAAACGCAATCGTGTGGTGGACTCTGAGGCTGTTTTGGCGCTTTTCCGTCGTAATCCTGAAGATTTTCTGCGTCGATACATAACTGTGGATGAGACTTGGATACATTACTACACTCCAGAGACAAAAGAACAGTCAAAACAGTGGATTTTTAAAGGCGAACGGGCTCCGAAGAAGGCGAAGACGGAGAAATCGGCTAGCAAGGTTATGGCAACGGTCTTTTGGGATGCACGCGGAATCATCTTCATCGACTATTTGGAAAAGGGAAAAACGATAACAGGAGCGTATTATGCGTCGTTATTGGACCGGCTGAGCGAAGAAATAAAAGAAAAACGTCCTCATTTGAAACGCAAAAAGGTCCTTTTTCATCAAGACAATGCACGTGTGCACACCTGCGCAGTTGCGATGGAATTAAAGTTCCAATTATTGCAACATTCACCGTATTCACCAGATTTGGCCCCCAGTGACTTTTTCTTATTTCCAAACTTAAAGAAATGGCTTGGCAGACGAAGGTTTACGTCCAATGAGGAGGTCATCGCCCAAACGGAAGCCTATTTTGAGGAGCTTCCGAAATCCTACTTTTTGGACGGCTTAAAATATTTGGGAAAACGATTAGAGAAGTGTATAGAGCTAAAAGGAGATTATGTAGAAAAATAAAAAAAAATCTACCCAAAAAAATTATGTGTATCACGAGCATAAAGTGTCTTTGTTCCTCTTACACTATTGCAGCTCTCGCCTTCGGCTCGCGCTGCAATTACCGTGTTCGAGTAACAAAGAATCACTTTACGCTCTTAATACACAAATAACTATATCGCACTGCATACGATAATTTATCTCACGCTTCTAATGGCAAAGTATAAAATAGTAGCTATGAAACAAATCCTAACAACGTAATTTATAAAATAAATGTTTTTGGCGATTCAAATTTAATTAGTGAAATTAATATAATTAGTCAAAATTCAATTTTAAAAAACATATTCGTGTTCAAATTGTCTTTATTACCTCATGGGTTTGCAGCACTCATCAGCGGATCGAACAGCAAACTTCCCACTCGTGCAATAAAGTGGCACTTTTAACACTACTTGCATAAATAACAATTTTTCACAATATTACAGAAAGCGAGTTATTTTGTACTTACTTTTAGTAGAAAAGTGACTATTTATCGCACGCGGTGCGATAAAATAGTTGCTACGAAATGAACTTAGCTACGTAACGTAATTAATATAATTAGTCAAAACTCGATCATAGAAGAAATAGTACACACTATTCCTGTTCAAATTGTCTTTATTATACCCATAGGTTTGCAACATTCATCTGCGGGTTGGACAGCAAGCTTCTCACTTGTGTAATAAAGTGACACTTTTAGCATTACTAGCATAAATAACTATTTTTAACAATCGTGCAAAAAGTTAGTTTTTTGTACTCATTTTTAGTGAAAAGTGACTATTTAACGCACGGCGTGCGATAAAATAGTTGCCATGAAACAAACTTAGCTACGTAACCTACAAAATAAATGTTTTTAAAGTTTTAAATTTAATTAGAAAAATTAGAAAAATTTGAATAATTAGTTAAAACTTGATCGTTGAAAATATAGCGTATGCAACTTGTATTAAAGATTTCACTTTTAACTATGACACAAATAAAAATAAAATAAACATATCATCACGCCTTTTACCCATTACTGGGTGTGGCACTCTGCCTAAGCAGATCTCGGTAAGTGATATATTTGTTCGCATAAAGTGCGGTTACCAGCAGTCAAATCACGGCCCCCAAAGATATTAGTGGAGGGGGAGCCACAGGGGTAGATTTAATATGGTGAAAATTGTTTGTCGGTTATGGGGATCGAACCAGGGTTCTCAAGATCCACAGGCCGACTCGATACCACTGAGCCATCTACCCAATAAATATGACACGAATGCTACAAACTAAAAGCTATAATAAGTACAAAACAATTTTTAAATTAAAGTATGTAATTAATAAATTTAGCATTATTCAATGTACATAATGCAATTGCATATAAAATTTGTATACACTTCGTCCGTGAAATGTGTTTGACATGCCTACTTAAAATGTTATTTCACGACCTAAATATACAAATAACTATTGAAATAAACTACTGATAAACAGAGGTTTTTTGTTAATAAATAGAATCTAGCATTCTCCCATGGCAATATCCTTTATACTTTTCTGATTATTAGAAAAACATTTTTTTTGAAAAGCAAACAACTAATTACACATTTGTTATTTCAAAAGTTATGTTTAATAAAACTTTTATGATTCCTGACCTTGCATATTTGTATTTTGAGAAGCTTAGTTTAATTACCTATTTAAACCTAGTTTTAAATGATAAAAAGTTATATTACAAGATATTTTCTAAAATTTCTAAACGACCATCAGACCGAAACAGCAGTTTTTAAGTTAAAAACTATTTTTAAAAAAACTGGTTAAAATTTTTACGGGTTTTCAAAATAACAAATATGTTACAGAATAAACCTAATAGGTCCTAAAAATTACTAAAAATATTATTTGATTATAAATATTTGCTAACCTAAAAGTAAACCGGCTGGTAACCGCACTTTACGCGAAAAAAATATATCGCTTACCGAGATCTGCTTAGGCAGAGTGCCACATCCAGTAATGGGTAAAAGGCGTGATGATATGTTTATTTTATTTTTTAAAAGTGCATAATTTTGAAAGTTTTGAAATTAAAACATATGCATAATAAAATGAATAAGTATATCATTAATGTGGAAATGTCATTCGCCAGTGTCCAAAATTATAATATAAAAATATGAGAAGTTAATTTCGGTAAAACAACACACTATCGAAACTTTGTAACAACACATGGGCGTGTGTAAAGGGGTGGTTTATTTGACAGCCCGAAGCACTTAAGCCACGTCTTTGAAGAGTGTTAACTTGTCCCTGGAAACTACCCTATGCTATTAAACAATTCCAAGAGCTTTCATCTACCCTTCAAACAATTCAAATTACATGATTGAACAATATTCGATTTATGTTAACATTGCTAACAAAATTTAATTACCGAACTTGCTGCAATATTAATTAACAGTTAATTTTCAGTACCCAGAACCTAACTTTTTTACTCAAAATTGTTTTTTCCAACGACAATTTGTTTTCTTAAGATGACGCTAATTTGATCTTGTTAAAGTAATTTTAATTTTGTTTGAAGTATCGATTTATTGGAAAATTGTAATAAGGAAAACTGATGTGCAATTAATGTAATGACGTAAGTTAATAAATTTGCAAAATTAGACAAATCTAACTTAAGCGTCGTAAAACATACATGTTACTTATCGAGAAGAGATAACATAACAATTTAAATTATACAACAGGTGCGGTCTATTAGAAAGGTTTAGATCGGAAACAACAATGCGATAACAAAATTAAATACTGCCAAACTTATAACAAACACATTCTAACCAAACAAACCATAAACAATCATTTTAAAATAACTTACATGTTTCCAAACTTCAAGAGGAATTTGTTTTCAATTCATCGTGGAACATTTTAATAAAACTTTTCAAACATAAATCTTCAGAAACATTGTATTGTTTTCAAAGAAGCAATGGATGAAGTGAAGTACAAGCGAGTGACGAGAACGTAATTTCGCAAAAGACCGCAAACTGACCACGATACAACGCGAAGGATAAACTGGAACTGAGAGAAATCGCGCCGCAACTTGCAGGACTGAGACGCTCTGCGCATGAACATATTGGAAATTTGTTAATGATAACGCGCGCTGATAACACCACACTTTGTTTTCAAATCCTCTCTAACTACTTTCTCGAATGCTTTTAAATTGTGCTCGGACTTTATTACATATTGACATTAACAATCTTCATTTACAGTAAATTGTCATTCAATTTATACAGGATGTTTCTATACCTCTGCACGAAACTTTCATGACATATAATTTGATATACTGATTATAGAACAAAAAGAATTGTTTTGAAATTCGCAAAAATTACGGTATTTCATTCCTAGCAAACATTTTTACTGTCACTGGTTTAATAATACATTTAATTATTTATAATTATGTTACTAATGAAATAAAAGTATGTACACTGCCTACAAATAATCATTTATTAATTAGTTTTTTTTTTAATTAAATGTACTAAAACAAGTATTTTATGGGGTAGGTGGCTCAGTGGTATCGAGTCGGCCTGTGGATCTTGAGAACCCTGGTTCGATCCCTACAGCCGACAAACTATTTTCACAAATTTAAATCTACCCCTGTGGCTCCCCCTCCACTAATATCTTTGGAGGCCGTGATTTGAAGACTGGTAACCGCATTTCACGCGAAAAAAATATATCACTTACCGAGATCTGCTTAGGTAGAGTGCCACACCCAGTAATGGGTAAAAGGAGTGATGATATATTTATTTAGTTATAACATAACGACATAATTATGAAATGCGATCATCCATGGCAAATACTCACAGATATTTGTATAGAAAGACAGAATAGTGGTGATTCACGCGAAGAAATATATCACTAACCAAGATCTGCTACAGCCGAATGCCACACCCAGTAATGGGTAAAAGGTGTAATGATTATTAAATACAAATATTTTTTATTTTATGTACATAACAGTATAAGCTATATTTCTTTTATTGCCATTCGTCAAACTGTTTTTTGAGAAATAAAAATTATAAAATAATTTTCCATTATTATCTGCAAATAAATTTAATGTTCTCAAATTTAATACAATACTTTAGACCATTAACTTCAAATTTATATACAATACATAATATGTTTTATTTATAAAATAATATATTGTTTGAAAACGATCAGTAGTGGGAACGCGCCATATAGAATTCTATTGTAAAATACAGGCGATAATTTCAAATCGCCAAATTAATAACATGTTTAAAATAATTTTGAATTAGAAATGGAGGTAATGTCTTTTGTATACTACCTAATATAAAAACCTCCGATTCCTTTATGATATATTATATATAATCATAATTTTTGCTGATGGATAACAGCGATTCTATTGTCGAAAATATAATTATATTTGGCGCAATCTGAGGGCAGTGTTCAGACAGAACCTATTTTATTACGTTTTTTAAATTTTAGAATTTGAAATCCCAAAATAAGAAATCGCATTAAATTATTAATACGTATTGTAAATGAATACAGATAAATATATTTTTTTCTACGATTGCTATAAACAGTTCAATTACGCTCTCATATGATGTTTTCTGTGGAACAATAAAAAAAATGTAAATATATACAGGGTGAGTCTGGGAAGACGCCCCCCCCCCTTTAACTTTTTTATTATGAGTAATAGAAAAAAATGGTTCATATGAAAGTTTTATTATTTTAAATATACTATTTGATGGCAGATGTAGATATTTTTTATAAAGTCAGGTTTACAAGATACGACTATCAACTTTTATTTTTTAAATAGCAACCTATAATTATTTTACTAAAATAAAAACCGCCATTTTTTTCTCTTTTCAACGGTGTATTAGTTTTTATTAATGTATCTGAAAAAATTCGAGAAAAATAAGAAAATTGAGAAATACTAGAAATAATTTTTATACAAATATTATAGGTGGCTATGTGAAAATAATTTGTTTTAAGTTGTTTTTGTTACTGAATTTGTTGCTTTAGTTTGTTAAGTTGTATAACACTGTTACATTTTGTTAATTTTCACATAGCCACCTATAATATTTGTATAAAAATTATTTCTACTATTTCTCAATTTTCTTATTTTTCTCGAATTTTTTCAGATACATTAATAAAAACTATTACACCGTTGAAAAGAGAAAAAAATGGCGGTTTTTATTTTAATAAAATAATTATAGGTTGCTATTTAAAAAATAAAAGTTAATAGTCTTATCTTGTAAACCTGTCTTTATAAAAAATATCTACATCTGCCATCAAATAGTATATTTAAAATAATAAAACTTTCATATGAACCATTTTTTTCTATTACTCATAATAAAAAAGTTAAAGGGGGGGGGCGTCTTCCCAGACTCACCCTGTATATATATATATATATATATATATATATATATATATATATATATATATATATATATATATATATATATTTCGATTGTTAAATGCGCGCGTATCCAATGGCAACGCGTGAAAAAGATATTAAATGCGCGCTTATTTCAATAGTTACAAAGTATACAAACAAAATAGAAACTTGTCCTATTGACAGTTGACAGAATTTTCAGTACGTATACGTTTTTTAATCATTTTAAGATGCAATCGTAGAAAAAGTTACGTGTGTATCAAGAGTGTAAAGTGTCTTTGTTCCTCTTACACTATTGCAGCTCTCGCCTTCTGCTCGTGCTGCAATTACCGTGTTCACTTTACGCTTTTAATACACAAATAAGTATTAAAATTAAGGAAAAATAATAGTTTTTATTTTCATCTTCCCACCGTTTTTTTGTATTAATTTACTTTATTAGTTGTATAAAAAGATACATTACCTTTGTACTGAAAGGTTGTTGATGGTAGGACTATTTATAGCTAGATGTTGTCATGTTGTGATCGTTGTGATGAAAAACCAACTACTGTCAGTGTCAACAGATTCGTGAATTCTAGATAGAAATAATTTGAAATAATAGATTTATGCTCGACGAAGACTTCGAAAATGAGTCAAGAAAATATAAAAAATATTGCAGATGCTGCAAGTAAAACCTTTTAATTAGTTTATATTAATTTTTTTATGAGCCTTGTAAAATTTTGTAAAATGGAGTTGGTGGTCTAGTGGGTATGCAGCCGGCTTGCGGTTCTTGAAGAACCAAGATCGATTCCCGCAACCGACAAACTGGTTGTCACCAATTTAATTTTAACTTATATGACTCCCCCTCCACCAACAACTTTGGGGGCCGTGATATAACAGCTGGTAACCGCATTTCACACATAAAAATAAATCACTTACCGAGATCTACTACGGTAGAGTGCCACACTCAGTAATGAGTAAAAGGCGTGATGATATATTTATTTATTTATTTTTTGTAAAATTTTATAGGTCTCTTCTAGAACCTGTACTTCCATAAATGCCTATAAAGTGTCATTTCCAAAGAAGATGGAAATAAAAAATAAAAAAAAGTAAAAATTGTTCCACAGGCGCAGTGGCACATTTCTTAACATACTGTGACGTCACCCAAACCATGGTTCGTCAGTTAGAATCCGCCTGTCGACAATGTACGGCCACTTGCTTGGCAAACTCAGATTGTATGCACTAAACTACAATTTGATATTTGTATTTATTTGTTTTTTAAGATTATTTACGATATTGAAATCGATATTTATTTCATGAATACAGGTATGTGAATTTACTCCCATTATTGTATACAGCGATGTTATTGTTTTTATTTTTATTTCTTATATTTACGGATTTTTTTAATCGTATTTTAATATACCGTGAAACCATTGTTATTCTTGATTTGGTATAGTTGTAGATAATATGTAAATAGTTTTTTAGGTCTCGTTAAGTTTTCTTTGTTTAAAAGTACGATTTCAAGATAATAGAGTAAGCTTCTAAAAGTAGAGTGCATAATTTAATTTAAAATATGCCGAAATTACATGTATTATTAATTTGTTTCAAATTATTGTAAATTTTGTATCGTTCATTATGTATCTGAGTGGTTTGGAGTCTACTATATAGGGTGTTTCAAAATTATTGCAGAAAAAATTAAGGTTATATATTATTTGATGTACCGAGTAGGCCTGAGGATCTTGCGAACTCTGGTTCGATCCTCACAGCCAACAAACAATTTTCACCAATTTAAATCTACCCCTGTGGTTCTCCCACCACTAACATCTTTAAGGGTCGTAATTTGACGGCTGGTAACCGCACTTCACTCGAAGAAATATATCTCTTACCGAGATCTGCTACAGCAGAGTGCCACACTCAGTAATGGGTAAAAAGGCGTGGTGATATATTTATTTATTTTATTATAATGCAAAACGAGTTTTTTCGATATTCGCAAAATATGTACACTTTACTTGGATTTAACATTTTTAATGCCACTGGACTGATAGGTTACAATAATAAATAAAAATTAAGAAATTACAAAACTTCAATGAAATCAAATACATTTTAATGTAATGTATTTTTTTTAATCCAAAGGAATTTTGTTCTTTTTATTAAGCTGATTGATATAATTTTATAATTGTTAACTCGATTTCTGGCTTTAGCGGAAAAAAGAGAAATTTTAAACAATTTAAATTTTTATATTTTTTTATTATTTGGCCACGTTTCAGCACAATATTTTGGCCGTTTTCAAACATATAAAACGTTATATGGAACATTTATATACAAAAAAAATTACATACATACATAACATCACGCTGAATTCCCATTAAATGGGGTAGCACGAACCCCTGAAACATTCACAGAACATCCACTAAAAGTGCACGTCAAAATTCTCATCTTGACACACGATACTCGTTTCAAACACATTAACGCTTTCTCCATACGAACTCTTTCCTTCCTCACAACCAAAATTCATCATCACGCAACAAACCTTCATTCGCATCCATCCATTCGTTTCTCTACACCTGTTTCATAAATCTTCACTAATTATTATTATTTTCTTAGTATTAAATAGACCTTCATTGATCTTGTACGCATGTCAGAGAGAAAAATCCGAATTTCTCTGTAAAATTATTTAAATTAAAATATGACATGTTTAGCTAATTTCAAGGTAGTTAATAATATTAAAAAATAATGGATGTGTTTTATTCTTACTAGTTTTACATGCATTTAATTGTCTCTTTTGTTCACTAACGAATTTTTCCGTTTGTATATAAAATATCGTATATACCACATGAGTAAAGTGTCAATCTTCGCTCTCGTCAAAAAATGACGAACTTTAATCCCTTGGTATCGTATATAAACTACTCTTCATAATAATAATATAATTAACTTAATCAAAATTACATTACATAATTTTTCCTTTCACTCACGAAATTAAAAAAATCTGACTTCCTTGTACACGTATTAAACTATAGATTTTTTTTAATTGCACATATTTGACATTAAATCTTTTATTTTTTGTTCTAATCCATAGCAAACTTAATTAAAAAATATATATATATATATATAATATTTAAATTTAGATATCTCGCTTATGCAAAAGGCTAATTTAAAAATTCTTAATGTGCTAGACGCAGAATTTAATTCTCTAAAGCTTTTATTTGCAGCATTCATTTCTAAAATTAAAATAATACCATTTTTTTTCAAGGAAAACTGTTAGCAGCTTCATGTAATGTGCCACTTCCGGTTAGTCCATTTTAACCAAAATCTATTATGTTATTTCCATTGATATAGTAGTCTTATATACCAAATTTGGAAAGTTTTAAATTATATTTGAATATAGTTTTTCATGAAAATCTATTATAGGCTTCAAGTAAAGTACCACTTCCGGTAGTTGCATAATAACCAAAAGGGGAGGTGCACAACTAGATGTTATAACAGTCCTAAATACCAAATTTTAACTTTCTATGGCTTACCGTTTTTGAGTTATGCGAGATACGTATGTAAGTACATACGTACGTACATACGTACGTACAGACGGCACGACGAAATTAGTCAAAATGGATTCAGGGAGGGCCAAAATACCTATTTCTGTTGAAATCTGAGAACCGAAAATTTTCGCGATTACAATACTTCCTTTACTTCGTACAAGGAAGTAAAAAACGACTCACACTCATTCACACTCACGATTTAAAATTTTGAATTAATTTACGATCACGTGGGTCACGGCGTGATCAATCGTGACCAGAACAAAGTCACGGCCCATGCCTTAATCTACTCGTATTTTAAGGTTTCATTCTACTCTATTTGAAGAAATATAGCGCAATGTTATTTTATATGTATGTATGTTAATTTTAAAAATCTTCTGAAATGAGTAGCCATCGAGGTAGTCACGAGAAATGAAATAAAATATAAACAAATGTGTAAGATTTTAAATGACAATTCAATTAGCAAAATAAAAATAAAATTGAATTTATTCAACATACAATATCGTCTTTCGAAGGTTACAATTTAAGAAAAGTTATTTGTTTTAGAAAGAAGCTAGTATTTTTTTGTTTCATGTATGTTACAATCACAGGATCGCAGATAGCAACGATATTTTTACATGCGCTTGCGCATGATGTTTTGACATTTGGAGGTCAAAAATGTGCATTAATTTTTTGAGTTCCATATACACTGACTACAGAAAAATAAAGGATGTAAGGATTATTTATTTAATATATATTTCTCTTTTAAATGTGATAATAGGAATAAAGTGAATATATTTATATTGTTACAGTAACAAGTAGTAAGAAATTACTTATAATGGACGCAGAGTTTCAAGATGACAGACCACCAAATTATAGAGCAGACGCAAACTGCATATCTGCTTTCTTCATTTTGTAAGTTTAATTTACTAACTTATTTCACGTACCTTTAATATTACTGTCAATACGTCGAGCTAAGAATTTGTAACTCTAATTTGATACCCACAGCCGACAAATTAATTTTTACCACATTACCCTGTGAGTCCTGCTCCAGTAACATCTTTGGAAGTCATAATTTGACGGCCAGTAACTGCATTTCATGTTCATATTACTTTCCGAGATCTACTACGGCAAAATGCCACACCTAGTAATGGGTAAAAATCTTGATGATACATTTATTTATTTTACAATTTAATGTAGTAGGTGACTAACACGTAACTCTACCCAACTGTCACTCACCGATTTAAATGACACTTGGTACACTAATAGAACTTTAAAAAATATTGAACCCCTATTTTTTTTCTTCCGGGAGTTGCTTTTTGAAATTAAATAATACCAAAATATTCAACATTGGTTACCCAGAGGTTTTTGAGATCGACAATATCTATTTTCGGGGTCATTTTGATCATATGCACTTTTTTAAAGGGGTTAAAAAGAGGATGAGGGGATGAAATTACGATATTCAACTGAAATAGAGTTTTAGGTTCAAAACTAGTTACTCGGGGGTTTTTGGGGTAGCTGAATCTATTTTCGATGTTACCCCTGGGTAACCAATGTTGAACGCGTAATATTTTGGTATTATTTAATTTCATTTATGGCGATTCTTGCTTTTACCACCTTTCAGGGATGGTTTGTATCCCTAAAAAGCAAGTTCTGGAAGAAAAAAAATAGGGGTTTAATATTTTTTATAATTCTATTGGTGTGTTAAGTTTCATTTAAATCGGTGAGTGACAGTTGGGTAGTGTTACTTGTTAGTGGTATCGTCCTGTGGATTGAAGAACTTGGGTTCGATTCCCGAAGCCGACAATCAATTTTCACTACGTTAAAATTACCCCTGTGTTTCCCTGTCTAGTAACATCTTCAGGAGCTGTGATTTGACGGCTGGTAACCGCACTTCACGCGAAAAAGTATATCACTTACTGAGATCCGCTATGGCAAAGTGCCACACTCAGTAATGGGTAAAAGGCGTGTTGTTACATTTATTTATTTTACAATTAAATGGAGTAGGTGGCTCAGTGGTATCAAGTCGAACTGTGGATTGAAAAACTTGGGTTCGAGTCTCACAGCCGACAATCAATTTTCACTATGTAAAAATTACCCCTGTGGCTAACTAACATCTTTAGGAGCCGTGATTTGACGGCTGGTAGCCGCACTTCACGCGAAGAAATAAATCACTTATCGAGCTCTGTTATGCCTATGGCACCAGGCCCAGCAGTTGGTGTTGAATCCGAGTGGGTAGTTGACCTGGATGGGGATTCCCCCACCTCCCACCGAAAAAGTTTAACCTAATGCGCACGCGCAAAGCGCGAACTTTTCCCGCAGTAAATTCAAAAGTAGAAATTAAATCATATTCATTAATAAGTATGAAAAGTCAACTGAAATAATCTTACACTGATAGAATTGAAACAATGAGCATTTAAATATTGAAATATAACAAAAACTTTCTGTCATTTTGTTTAACCAATTAACAACTATTGTTAAACGATGTACAGTGAATAAAAAGGGATATTGACGGTTAGGAAATGAGGTATTTCTGGAATTCAGCATTTTTATGAAATATTTTCTCACCCAAAATCCCGAGTGGGTACTTTCCCCACTCGGAGTGTCTCGAGTGGGTACATCTACCCACACTATCTGCCGGGCCTGTATGGCACACTGGTCGAAGAGCATCGATGAGCATCGATGAGCTCTTCGATGAAACAATAGAACGCACCGATCACTGACGAAAATTAGAGGCTCCTCTATTTCCATCGAAGAGCTCATCGATGAAACGAACGTGTCTCATTTCACTCCTATCTTTTGTGTCTCATTTCACGTTAGCATATTTTTGAAATTTAGTTTTTCTTTCTCAACTTTAGAAGCTTTTATTGTTTGTCAATGAAGGGTGCGTTCTGTTGTATCATTGAAGAGCTCTTCGACCAGTGTGCCATAGGCATTACGGCAGAATGCTACATCCAGTAATGGGTAAAAGACGTGATGATATATTTTTTATTAAACCTTGTTTCACCAAGTGTTGGATGACAATTAATTTTGTCTTTGTTGTTATATATATATATATATATTTATTATTTTATTTTCCAATTTCTATGATTAGGTGGACACATAAAATATTTAAAGAAGGTAAAAAACGAGATTTATATGAAAGTGACTTGCCGGAGCCTTTGAAAGAACACAAAGCATCTCATCTTGGTAATAAGATCTCACGGCTATGGTCAAGAGAATACTATCATGCAAAATCTCGAAGAGCGGTACCAAGTTTATCTAAAGTGATATGTCAATGTTTCATTAAAGAATATTTCCTATATGGAATTGCTCTGGCATTCATTGAGTTAATAGTAAAGTACAGTACTATCTCAAATTCACAACAAACATTAATTTTAACTAAATTTTTATTGTTTAGACCCACTCAGCCGCTATTTATTGGATTATTAGTAAGATATTTTTCTTTTGAAAACTCTAAAAATACCAATACGTAAGTAGATTTCAAAATCTTTATTTGAATCATGAATGTATGTTTAGAGATGCTTGATTTTGGCCCAGTTGCATAAAGCGATGTTAACTATGTTACTAACTGTGCTGGCCAGCCTCTGACGATGCCCTCATAAGGTGACTTGGAGGCTGAATTTTGTAAGACTTAGCCAAGTGTTTAGTTTATATTTTATTAAACCTAGTTTCACCAAGTGTATGGATGCCAATTAATTTTGTCTTTGTTGTTTTTTAAAATGATGAGCTCTAATAAGAGCGAAACGCGTCTATGGTTACTAACTGTGCTGGCCAGCCTCTGACGATGCCCTCATAAGGTGATTTGGAGGCTGAATTTTGTGAGACTTAGCCAAGTGTTTAGTTTATATTTTATTAGTCAAGTGTTTAGTTTATATTTTGTTAACTATGTTGTTAGCTAACAGCATGATAGAAATTGACAATAGTGAAGATTGCTGATACCACACTTTACATATTTTCTGAAATTTTTGTTGAAATTAATTAATATCAGCATTAAAATACTGTGTTAAATAACAATAGCAAATCAATATTTGTAACAAATAATGATTAGCTTAATGCAGTGATTTTTAATCCTTTTTTGTCGCGGTACACTTTTAACAATTTAAAAATTTGGCGGCTCACTAACAATAAGAATAAAATAATTTTACTTACCAATAATACACTACGTAAAATAGTTTATGATAATAATTTTGGACTATACTCTAAAATAAAATAATAATGTTCATTGAGTGATTAATTACAAAATAATTATAAGAATACATTTAATGCGAAATTTGAGCTTGATGTTTTTTGATAATTTCGTTTATATTTAGTCGTAAAAATGATAATGCCACTCTAATTTCGTCATCTACATATAAAAGTCTCGATCTTTTTTTCGTTTTTATATTGGTACATACATACATACACTAATATATTTGATGGCCGTGATTTGACGGCTGTAACCGCATTTCACGCGACAAAATATATCACTTTCCAAGATCTGCTTAGGCATAGTGCCATACCCAGTAATGGGTAAAAGACGTGATGATATATTTATTTATTTTATTTTATACATACATAACATCACGCTATATCCCATTAAATGGGGTAGCACGAACCCCTGAAACATAAAAAAAAATTAGTTCACGTCAACATTCACAAATAACGTGTAGAAAATTGTAATAATATTTTTTATTTTATAAAATTTGGCGGCACACATTAAAAATTTCGCGGCACACAAAAATGCCACGTCACAATGGTTGAGAATCACTGGCTTAATGTATACTATAGAACAATTATAACGTTTTAAATTAATGAACTATAAAAAATTTTGACATTTTTTAGATACGTTTTTTTTTATTATAATTGAACTTTTTCGTGTAGTTACTAAAATATAGTAGTATAATAGTATTACTATATTTTATTGGTGTATTAACAACGTGATTAACTGACAATGTCATATGCAACCAGACCTCAAGCCGGATTCAGAATTCACATAACGTAACTTAATTTATGTACGACTGCATTATAAAATACTGATTATAATACAATTATGCGGCTATAAAGCACCTCTTTATAATCCTAGTAAACTAAAGTAACTTTATTTTACTAGTAATATAAAGTAAAATAAAGGTCCTGTCAGCTGTCAATCAATGTCAAAATATATTTATTTCAATTTAAATTGTAATTAATTACAAAACATTACATGTACTGTTACTAATTATTATTATAATAATAATTTACATTTATAACGCAATTACTATTACTAGAAATATTCATATTGGCAATTCCGTTGCTGTTCTTCACTTCTCTCAGAATTGTTGAATTTGCGATACGCATTATATGTTTCTTTGTACAAATATCTGGATTTTGATGGTAATAGGGAATCTTTACCGATAGCAGCGATCAGGGGCGTTTCAACCCAGGGTTCTTGGGGTTCCCAGAACCCGGGCGCCAGCATAAAAGGGCGGCAGACGGCAAAAAGTTAAAATAAATATGAGTATATTAAAAGAACACAAATACTGCGTCTTAATATTATTTGTAAAATAAATAAAGTAATTAAATGAATACCAAATGTAGGTACCTACTATCGTACTAAGGACTTTAATTACAAGAGATCGCGAAGTAATGTGATTAATGTTTGAAATATAAAGTTAACTGTCAAGATTTCTTAATATTCACAACAAATCTTGACGGTTATAGTGACAGCTTCTGTTTCTATGACAAAGCTGTCACAAAAAATCATAATTAGTAGGCGATTTTCTCGAACTATTTTCATTAATTTCTCTAATTTGTGGCATTAAAATGAAGTAATCTGTATGAAATAATGTGTGTGGATAGGTCTAGTATGGTCATGTGCAATATTATACTATAATTTTTTACCGGACACTTTTTATTTACAAAAACCTTTTTTCCCATGTTATTTCCCTATGCCAACCTTTACGTGAAACGCGCGGTATAGTTATAAGTATTTCAGTATTTTTATTGTAAATTTAATTTACATGAATTCATATGTTATTTTGTTATTTGTATAATTGTTTGTGCTATTATGTGCAATTGTAAAATGTAAACTATATAGTTTTAATTAGGTTTAGGTATATTAGAATGTACCTATGTAGTGAACTAATTTCTTTTAGTTTTTTTTGTATTTTTATTTAATTTTATGAGAAACTATATAATAAAATATTTATTTAAAAAATAGTTATTTTTCTAGACAAATAATGTTCTATTATTCTACGCTAAAGTGAATAACATATTATTTGTCATGAGTTTGCTTATTGCTCTAAATCTACACGCAAGTTTCGCATAGTACGGCGTGTCGGCTTACTGCCTTACTCTTTCTGTATCGTAGAGCATAAAATTGCACGTATTTTGAGTACCATATCGCATTTTTGTGCTCCAAAATTTTCGCCTGCGGCGCACGCCTTGGGGCGCCACATTCAGCTTCAGAACCCAGGCGCCAAATACCCCAGATACGCCCCTGGCAGCGATATTTTTATTTCGTCAAAAATTTCTTCACTAGAACTGTGCGTTTGCATTATGCTTCAAATCAAACAACAAACAACTTGGTAACCAACGAATAGAAACGGCACCCTTTGTTAGATATTAAATTTGAATTTGTCATTTGTCAAATGTGTCATTATGTCATTATGGATAATAGAAAATCTTCTGTAGGGCAGTCAAACATAAAGCCTTGTATGGAACTCGTACATAATCGGACTTTATAGACTCGCCTTATTTATTAACCTCGCTCTGCCATAAACTTCGTCTCGTCAAATAAAGTCCTGCATTATGTACTTGTTACGTAAATAGCTATTAACGTAACTTAATTAAAACAAAAAAATAACATTTCAAACGTAATATACGGTTATTTTGACATTTGTAGTTAATTTTATTTAAAAATTATGTTCAAGTTAAGGATTTATAATTTTTATTGGCACAAATATGAATAGGTGGTTGCCCACATGTAAACATACAATGTAAATGACGTCATACATTTTAATGACGTCATGTATGACGTGCATTGATTTTTTTCCTGTTCAGACTATATACTTTTAAAGCTTAGCTACAATTATTTTAATTATAGCATTTTCAATGATTAGCTGAAGCTACTCGTATAGCTTCGCTACTTTTTTACGTAGCTTGTCAGCTTCGAATACATTAAAGTATGTTGAGTGCGAAATTGTGAAGAATGTTGTTAGAAGAGAAGGATGTATGTTGATGAAATTGAGAGTTAGAGATTGCATGGGAAACCTAAAAATAAATGGATGAATATACAGGCTGGTGACCGCGACACCGGAACATAAGACTTGAACATGTAAAATTATATTTTTTTTTTACGATTGCTATGAAAAGTTGTCAATTACGCTCTCATTTCTTATCGTAAAGTTAACGTTTTCTGTGGAACAATCGAAAAATAATTTTACCTAATTCTGTTATGAAAAGTCCTGTTTTACATCAATTTTTTCATAACTGTCATTCAAGAGATATGTATAGAATTCTTTCCATAACTAGTTACGTAATAAACGTTGACAGTTTAAACTTTCTCAAAAATGTTTGCAAATAACGGAAAAAAACTGTTTATGAAAATTTTTAGGATTTATATACACTTAATAATTGTCGGCCGGTAACTGCACTTCACGCGAAAAATATATCACTTACCGAGATCTGCTTAGGCAGAGTGCCACACCCAGTAATGGGTAAAAGGCGTGATGATATATTTATTTATTTTATTTATTTAATAATTGTTCTAATATTAAACAGTTCACGGACTAATTAGCAGATTCTTCGATATCAGAAGGAAGGTCTGTCTCGGATTCAGAACTCATTTTCAATGATGACATAAGCTTTATATTTAAAAATGTTATTCATTTATTTTCACGGAAACGCTTTTGTAAATTGATTTATTGATTTTGAAATATACTAAGCTGTCATAAACCTAGAATTTTATGTACTTTAAAAATCATTTTAGCGGAATTAGGTAAAATTTGGTACGTAATACGTTATAAAAACGTGATATTGTTTGACTCACATAATTTGCAAAATTTGCTTCGCTCGTTTTGACAAATATTGTGTTCGTCAAACAATATCAACCTTTTCATACTGGTTACGTTAACTATTCTTGCCCGTCTCCAATGGCAACGTGCGAAAGAGATATTAAATGCGAGCTTATTTCAATAGATACCAGTGATACAAACAAAACAGAAACTTGTCATATTGATAATTGACAGAACGAATTTATTTTCAGTACGTATACTTTTTTTATAATTTAAGATGCAATCGTAGAAAAAAATACGAGCGTAAAGTGTCTCTTACACTATTGCAGCGCGAGCCAAAGGCTCGAGTAACAAAGAATCACTTTACGCTCTTAATACACAAATAACTATTGTGATTTCCTGCTTCCCTTATCATTTTTGAAAAAAAAAGCTTCAAATAAATTATAAAGATATGATTTTACATGTTATGTTCTATTGTCGCGGTCACCTCCCTATAGTTGAAGGTTTGCTACAAATCCGATGAATAAATATTCATTGAATATTTCAAGGATTTGCTATCCTTTGATGGATTATAGCGTAATGCAATATATGTATACGTTCCAAAATTCTGGAACCAAACTTTTACTAACTTATTATTTCAGAGATACATCAATTACATATTTCAAACGATTATTGTTCTACAACGATCCGAAACAATCGAAAGTAGAAACAAGGGAAGCAGTTGTTTATGGATCATTTGTCGTACTTTGTAGTGTTATCAGTGTCTGCGTACAACATCCATACATGCTGGCTGTTATGCATCTTGGAATGAAAGTCCGAGTTGCTTGCATGTCACTCATGTATCGAAAAGTATTTTAAACAAATCATCTGCAATCTTCGATCATATAATACTAGATAAAGTATACGGCATCTTGTGTTGGCAATGTTATGAAGCAACATTGTGATGTCCCTATAACGGAGTACTGCTTGTAGTAGTCTCTTTGTTTACCAGCGTTCTTTTAGGTTGTGTTTTATTTTAAGGTTTTGGGCTCGTTTATGTTGTTTAAATTTGTAATTTAGACAGTTTTTGACTCTCTTTCTTGCACTTAGACAAGTGTTTGTGTATACGAGTATAGTGATTGTTCATTTGTGCTATATTTTTGTATTTTGTACAGTATTATTATTGTTATTATTACCTATTTTATATTATAAGTAAGTGAAGATTTACGAAACAGGTGTACAGGAGCGAATGGATGAATGTTTGTTGCTTGATGATGGATTTTGGTTGTGAGAATAGAAAGAGTTCGTGTTATGTGGTCGAAACGAGTATCGTGTGTCAGGATGAGAATGTTGACGGGTTCGTGCTACCCCATTTAATGGGATATAGCGTGATGTTATGTATGTATGTATGTATGTATTGAAATAATCACATTTTCATTTTTCTACGATTGCTATGAAAAGTTGACAATTATGCTCTCATTTGTCATTGTAAAATTGACGTTTTCTGTGCAACAATCGAAAAATAACTTTGTTACGAGTCTCCAATGGCAACGTACAAAATAGATGTTAAATGCGCGTGTTTCCAATGGCAACACGCGAAAAAGATATGAAATACGCGCTTATTTCTATAGTTACCAGGGATACAAACAAAATAGAAACTTGTCATATTGACAGTTTTTTAATAATTTTCAGATGCAATCGTAGAAAAAATTATGTATATATCACGAGCGTAAAGTGTCTTTGTTCCTCTTACACTATTGCAGCTCTCGCCTTTACCGTGTTCGAGTAACAAAAAATCACTTTACGCTCTTAATACACAAATAACTATTACATATATTGATATTTTATACTTCATATTACTATTGTATGTTTTTTACTTCCTTGTACGAAGTAAAGGAAGTATTGTAATCGCGAAAATTTTCGGTTCTCAGATTTCAACGGAAATAGGTATTTTAGCCCTCCCTGAATCCATTTTGACTAATTTCGTCATGCCGTCTGACGTACATACGTACGTACGTATCTCGCATAACTCAAAAACGGTAAGCCGTAGAAAATTGAAATTTTATATTTAGAACTGTTATAACATCTAGTTGTGCACCTCCCTTTTTGGTTATTATACAACTACCAGAAGTGGTACTTTACTTGAAGCCTATAATAGATTTTCATGAAAAACTATATTCAAATATAATTTAAAACTTTCCAAATTTGGTATATAAGACTACTATATCAATGGAAATAAAAAAATAGATTTTGGTTAAAATAGACTAACCGGAAGTGGCACATTACATGAAGCTGCTAACAGTTTTCCTTGAAAAAAATGGTATTATTTTAATTTTAGAAATAAATGCTGCAAATAAAAGTTTTAGAGAATTAAATTCTGCGTCTAGCACATTAAGAATTTTTAAATTAGCTTTTTGCATAAACGAGATATCTAAATTTAAAAATTATATATTTTTTGATTTAAAAAAAAAAAACTTTGCTATGGATTAGAACAAAAAATAAAAGATTTAATGTCAAATATGTGCAATTAAAAAATATATCTATAGTTTAATACGCGTACAAGGAAGTCATGTGGTGTCCACATCAGTTTTTTTTTTATAATTATTATTTGATGTATATGCTTCAATATAACTATAAGTGACAAATAAGCAGCCCGCATTGCTCCATTATCGGGGTATAGCCGTTCTCCTCCCACTTGTAATGTTGGCCTCACAACAAACAATGCCATATTTTATCTAGTATTATATAATCGAAGACGCCAATTTTGAATTATTTGAATATATAATCTAACTTTTTATAGACTCTAAGAATGAGTATGTTGGCATTATGTCCAACTACAGTTGGTAACATTGTAAATCTGATGTCCAATGATGCAACAAGATTTGATATAGTCCCAATGTTTCTTCATTATCTATGGATCAGCCCTTTACAACTGAGCATGTTTATGTATATTATGTATTTGCACGTTGGATACGCGTCTTTTATTGGTTCTGCTGTTATATTCCTATTTATACCAATACAAAGTAAAATATTGTTTTTTTTCTCCATTTTATTATGCCTTTGGCACACTGGTCGATGAGCTCTTCGATGAAACAACAGAACGCAGCCGTCATCGACGAAAATTAGAGGCTCGTCTATTTCCATCGAAGAGCTCAGATGAAACGAACGTATCTCATTTCACTCGTATCTTTTGTGTCTCATTTCACGTTAGCATATTTTTGAAATTTAGTTTTTCTTTCTCAACTTTAGAAGCTTTTATTGTTTGTCAATGAAGGGTGCGTTCTGTTGTTTCATCGAAGAGCTCTTCGACCAGTGTGCCATAGGCATAACTCGGTCATTATCTGTTATTTTAGTTGTTTTGGCGCATATGAATAAAATCTTGAGATGGAAAACTGCACTTAAAACAGATGAAAGAGTACGACTAATGAATGAAATAATTTCTGGAATTCAAGTTATTAAAATGTATGCTTGGGAATTTGCTTTTTGCAGGCTTATAAACATTGCTAGAAGGTATATCCCAAAAAAAGATGACAATCGAAATGCTACTTATTCATTCTTATTTAGACGTGAAATGAAGATTCTGATAAAAACTTCACTTATTCGTGGAATAGTAATGGCGATGATTATGTTTACTGCTAGAACTGCTATATTTGTTACATTTATTTCATATGTTTTTATGTTCAACGAAAAAATAAATTCAGAAGTAGTATTTTTAATAACTGGATATTACCTAATAATGCGATCGACAATGACATTATATTTTCCTCAAGGAGTCACCCAGGTGTGTTGAATTTTTAATTATTAATATTTAATTTATCTTTATCTACTCTTATTAAATAATGTATTCATTACTTATGAAATTTATGATAAGTAATACTAATCATTATTGACAGTGTTAAGTAATAATTCATTACTCAACACTTCACGACCAATCACACGTCTGAATTTTTATTACTTAACACTTTAATAGCCAATCAAAAAATAACGATAATTGCCGCGCGTTAAGTATGCTATGAAACAGTGAAGCGCGCTATTGTTAATTATCTGTCAAAATTAGTTTAAAACGTTTTTGTTTACAATAATACTGTAATTTGTGTGATTATACATGTGAGTTATGGATTCTGAAAGCGAACAAAGTGAAATTTGTACTCCACCAGATATTATAGAAGCACACGTACGTTTCTTAAATTTACTGCCCGAAAAATCAAAAAAAAAAGTAAGAACAAGTTTATAAAGCTTTTATGGATTGGCGAATACGCAAAAATGTAAATTCCTTTTCGGAAAATGTTCTTATAGTATATTTTGACGAACTTTCTGATAAATATAAATCATTGTCATCATGGGCTACTTATTCCATGTTATGTAGTGTTAATATTTATTAAATAAAAATAAAAACAAAAAATTTAAGCAATCTGACTTATTCATAATGTAACATAAAAAAAAATAATTGTAAAATCTTATTACATAATAACATATAGTCGTAGATAAAGTATAGTATTCTATTCGCAAGTAATAGCTATTACTCACTCGAATGATTTACAACACTCACCTTCGGCTCGTGTTGCAAACTTCATTCGCTTGAGTAATAGCTTATATTACTTACTCATTGAATAATATACTATTAACTATAATATAACCGTTCCAGTTCGCTGAAACTTTAATAACAATCAAACGAACAAGAGATTATTTACTAAATGAAGAAGCTATTGTTGGAAATATTGAAATATTACATCCAGAACCAGATCCAGATGAAGAACCTTTTGTTTTTATTGATACTAGCCAAAGAAAAACTAGTTCCAGCTACTCTGAAATAATTTCATTGCCTGTAGTTCTCCCAAGCATTCGAATCATTGAAGCATTTGCTCGTTGGAATCGACATATAATTCTTCGAGACATTGATCTAACGATAAAAAATGGTGAACTGGTAGTGATTATAGGTACAGTTGGAGCAGGAAAAACTTCTTTACTTCATGTTATTTTAAAAGAGTTGCCAGTTTGTGTAGGTTTTGTTTCAATTAAAGGTAAAGTTTCTTTTGCTTCTGGAGAGCCGTGGCTATTTGCAGGTTAGAATCATTTGTCAAATTTTCCAAACACCATATTTTTAAATGTTATTTTTAGGATCGGTTAGACAGAATATTGTATTCGGACACGAATTCAATCGTGACCGTTATAGAAGAGTCTGTAGAGCTTGTGCATTGTTAAAAGATTTTCAACTGTTACCATACGGTGATCAAACAATTGTTGGAGAAAGAGGAATTTCCTTAAGCGGTGGCCAAAGAGCCAGAATTAATCTTGCACGATGTATATATAAAGAAGCAGATATCTACGTTTTGGATGACCCGTTATCTGCAGTAGATGCTCAAGTTGGTGCTCAAATCTTCGAACAATGCATTATCAATTTCTTAAAGAACAAAATCAGAGTTCTAGTTACTCACCAGTTACAATATATAGGTGATGTAGATCAGTTGGTAATAATGGAAAAAGGTAGAATTCTTGAAAAAGGAAGTTATACTCAATTGCAAAGTTCCGGATTGGATTTTGCTCAATATTTAGAAAAGGACTTAGAAAAGACAGCTACTGTTCCTGGTACTGTTCCTAGTATAGATTTAACTGTTCCAGTTTCAATATCAGTGGGAGAAATTAGCGTCGATGGATTTTACGACGAACAACAAGTAAGTAATTTTTATTCAGTGCATGCATACATTTCATAGACGCTGTTTCCTGTAAAGATGACGCCTTTACGATTCCGACACCTCAATGAGCTACGACTTCAATTAAATTAGAATATATATATACAGGATGGTGTCTCACTCAGCCGGTCATAGGGATTTAATATGGGAAATCAGTTTTTTGCAATTTCCTGCTTCCCTAATTATTTTAAGCAAAAATAAAAAAAACAATTATTTTTACGTACTTTGTAACGACTGAAATTAAATATGAAAATGTCGAAAATTGCGTTTAAAATATTGATAGCCATGGAACAAAAACAATTAATAAAAGCTTGACGTTTTATCTGTCAAAACATCAACGTTTGCCGTTGTGACAGATAAAATGTCAACGTTTGACATTGGATCGTTTGACGCGTTTTTGCATAAAATAATTAGGGAAACATGACCGGCTGAGCGATTCACCACCCTGTATATATAAACAATCCTTTCATTCGAGGAGATCAGTCTCCATTCTTATAATTATATTCTTCCATTTTGTCCTATTATTTGTTACTTTTCCAATTCCAATTCCTGTAGTTTTTAAATCGCTTTCTACTTCTTTTATCCAAGACGATCGTGGTCTACCTCTTCTTCTTCCTCCTGGGTTCCAATCTAATATACGAGGTGGGTTAAAAAATTACGTAGACTCACGTCATAAAACAAAATATACCTTATTTAGAAGTTACATGTCTGGGTTAGCTTCATAGTACTCCCATTCCCGACACACACACTTATCCCAACGGTGTTTCCACTTTTGGAAACAGTCCTGGAATGCTTCTTTTGTGATGTTCTACAGTTCTTTAGTGTATTTGCCTCAATCTCACGAATCATCTCAAATCTTTTAAAGGTCTTTTGAGTTTGGGGAACAAGAGAAATCACAAGGAGCGAGGACAGGTGAGTAGAATGGGTGGGAAAGAACTGTGATCGAGTGTTTGGCAAAAAACTCTCGAGTTCTGAGGGCTGAATGGGCTGGAGCGTTGTCATGATGAAAATACCAGTCACGACTTCTTCACATTTCTGACCTTCTTCGCCGGATAGCGTCTCGCAAACACTTAATAACTTCTATGTAGTAAGTCTAGTTCACAGCAACTCTTTTCTCGTTCAAATCACTCATTCTACTATCCGCCAAACGAACAAAACACACTTCACAAACAACCGCGTAGCTAATCAATCCATACTAATATTAGAAATCAAAAAACTGCCTTGTAATGAGTTGATCTTTACAAAGAAGGCGACAACAACTGGGCTCGCGCAATTCAAGCAGTCTACGTATTTTTTGAACAGACCTCGTATTTTTTATAGGATCTTGGTTTTTGGCTCTATGTATGTGTCCCATCTATTTCACCCTTTGCTGCTTTATTTTTTTTACTATATTCATTCCTTCTAGTTATTCCTCTATTTCGTGGTTCATTCTTATTCTAATCTCATTGGTTGGTACCACAAGCTCTGTTTTTGGGTGTTTTAAGAGCACGGTTTTAACATGTTAGAGATAGCTAAAACACCCAAATACACTGCTCTAAAATAGGCAAAAACAGAGCTTGTGGTACCAGCATTGTGTTCGATTTTTATTAATCCTAAAATTGCTCTTATTATTATTTATTCTGTTATTTTTCATTCTTCTCCATTTTTTGACATTATGATATTTTACTTTTGAAAATAATACATAAATCACTAAAAAATGGGGAAATCGCGATTTTTTATAGATAATTTCATATGTCGTATCCAGACATTTATTTCAGAATGGGCATTAGGTTTAGATATGTTTTTTTTTCTATTTTGCGTTCGTAAGGAAATCATTACTTCCAGTTGCTTATCGAAAGAGGGTTCATTACGATACGCAACATTTTGTTTTAGACGGTTGGTAGTAGCGGATGACATACTGAACATCAAAATCTGAACAATTGCATAAATTTCAATAACAGATACCAACCACAACATTTCATATACAAATTGCCTTAAATTGACTCAGTTTAAAATATCGCAGATTAAAAAAAAAAATCTATAAAAAATTGTGTTGTGTTCAAAAAGAATATAATATAATATAAACAAAATTTCAAAACTTTAATTTCTATTTTATAACACTTTCTATCAGCTAATTGTAACTCTGCGTCAATTATTTAGCTGTGTAAACTCGGTAACCAATCAGAGAACTGCAATTATAGATCCCAACTCACCTAACGCTTTATAGTTAAAATGGATAGAGTATAACACAGACCAAATATCTAATTGTATGTTATGCATCAAAGGAGGGAAACAAGTGATTATTCCCACAAGGGATAATCGCGCCCTCCCGTGAAGCATATTATACTTTTCGTAACAAGTGCACAAAAATTACCGTCTTATCCGGACAAATGTCAAATATGGATTGCGTAACTAGTTACCTAGGAAACGCCGCAAACAGCTAATAATCGTAGTTTCTAGGGAGAGCAACATCTCTCTAGGGGAGAAACATCCTATCTAGGGAGAGAAACATTATGTTTGTTCAATCCTGCTATTGAAACATGTTATTTCTAACTTGGATACAAACCTTGAAACCCTTTGTTTTGTCCACTGAAGGTATTTCTATGGCAACGGGTGGGTGAAAGTAGTGAGCGAAAGTACTTTCAGCTACTTACTTGTCATTACCGAAAATAGGAATAAACTACAAGTTTTTTTGAAAATTATTTATTTATATGAAAGTGCACATTGCAATTATTGAAAACAGGGTGACTTACGCCAGACATGCCAGCAACTAAAAATGGATCCATCTCAGTTACAACATGTACATTTTTTGATTGCATCCACTCACGAAATTTTTTCATCTCTTTCAAATATCTTCCTTTTGATTTCTCAGGCAATAATTGAAACGTAGCGGCATCTATGTTCATTTATACTACATAAACAGCCGTACAAATCTTAATATTTTTTTTAATATTTCAATAGCAGAATTGAACAAAACGCTATACATCACTCGAGAAGAAACGAATTCGCTCACTTATGTGCCTGACACATGCGTGAGCGAAATTCTTAGTTTCTCCTCTTGTAATGTAATATACTATTCTCTCCCTAGGGGAGAAAATCAGTGTTTCTCTCTCTAAAATTAGGATATAAGAACGTGTTTCTTGTACATGTGTTACGAAAAGAGTATAAATGTAACACCTTATATAACGTGCACTGGTAGCTTGCATACAGGAAACAATGTCGAACTTGACAACATCATCTAATTGTGTTTTTAATTATAAATTTGTGATACAGCATCGGGCCAGTTTGCTTGAAACTCGTGCAACCGGACATGTAGATAGTAAACTATATAAACAATATATAAGATCTGGAGGAAATTGTTTTTACATATCAATTGTAATAGTCTTGTTTCTTATTACACAAGGCGTAGCTAGTGCTGGTGACTACTTTATTGGGCAATGGTAAGATTGTAAATCCTTTCAATGCAGTAATAAACTACTACTAACCATAAACTTTCTCAGGACAAAGATAGAAGAATCTAAAAACTTTGAAGACATACATGGTTTTGGTATAATATCACCTTTTACTGCCCACACCTGTATTTTAAGTTATTCAATTCTCATAGATCTTTTAGTTCTTTGTAGTATAGGACGGTCATTTATGTTTTTCTACATTTGTGTTCGCGCGTCAATTAAGTAAATACAAATACTATGACAACAAGATAACTGATAATACGTTTATTCTATTGCAGATTACATGATGCAATGCTAGAAAGTATTGTGTTCGGACGTATGAGATTTTTTAATATTAATTCTTCTGGTAGAATTTTAAATAGGTTTTCTAAAGACATGGGAGCTGTGGATGAAGATCTACCATATGCTATGATTGACTTTTTTCAAGTAAATCTTAACTTAAGCTGAGTTCACAGCTATTCAATTAGCTTAATTAACTAATGGACGCGTCTTAAAACTTACTTATAACACAATAAGTAAATGAATGAGAAATGACATATGAAAAGAACTTTTAAACATAGACAACAAAATCATCTAAAACTATATAATAGAAATCTGATTTTTTTCTTTTGACTCGTATTATCACCTCTATATAATAAATAAATAAATATAAATAAATCATCACCCCTTTTACCCATTATTGAGTGTGGCACTCTGCCTAAGCAGATCCCGGTAAGTGATATATTTTTTCGCGTGAAATGCGGTTACCGGCCGTCAAATCACGGCCCCCAAAGATGTTAATGGTGGGGGAGCACAGGGGTAGATTTTAAATTGGTGAAAATTGTTTGTCGGCTTGGGGATCGAACCAGGGTTCTCAAGATCCACAGGCCGACTCGATACCACTGAGTCACCTACCCCATACTATATACTAATGGTGGATAATATTCTAGTTAACATTTAAATTGTCACTGTAAAATAAATATCGAAAATTCTATACTCTGTTCCAACTAAGAATGCAGTAAATGGCATTGTAGGGTTGCCGAACCATGGCCAATTTCATTGAATTTCGCTTACGCTTATTACGGCCGTTTCATTCCATCGTTTTGCCATATAAAAAGACATGAAACGGCCACAATAAACGAAGCGCAATTTTACCAGGAGTCTACCGGAATGAAACATCATTATTTCATTTCCTACCTCTTAAAAAGAGCTCATTTCTCCCAAAATCTACGTTATTTTACGTACATAACGTCACGCTATATCCCATTAAATGGGGTTCATTCCTTCCTCATCTTTTTTTCTTCATTTTTAGTTTTTACTATACAGTGTAACTGCAATTGTGTTAAATGTATTTTTAAACAAGCGCAGGAGATGCTGCCTTCATTTCTTATAGATTCGTTGTTAGAGAAGTGAGCGTAAGTGAAGATTTACGAAACAGGTGTACAGGAGCGAATGGATGGATTTTTGTTGCGTGATGATGGATTTTGGTTGTGAGGAAAGAAAGAGCTCGTATGGAGGAAGTGTTAATGTGGTCGAAACGAGTATCGTGTATCAGGATGAGAATGTTGATGTGCACTGATGCTCTATGCATGTATCAGGGGTTCGTGCTGCCCCATTTAATGGCATATAGCGTGATGTTATGTATGTATGTATAATTTCATCAAACTTCCATTCTAAATGGCTAAATGGGTAGCAAGAAACCCTGAAACTTTCACAAAAATCCACTAACAGATTCATAAAAAAAAAATCAGTCCACTCGCTTCAACCACACTAACGTTCCCTCCATACAAGCTCTTTCATTCCTCACATCCGAAATCCATCATCACGCAACAAACCTTCAATCACATTCATCCATTCGCTCCTGTACATCTGTTTCATAAACGTTTCACTTACGCCCACTCCTCTAACAACGAATCTATAAAGAAATGAAGGAAGCATCTTCTGCGCGTGTTTGATAGTAAATTTTACACAATCCATATTCATATGTGGTACTCTGCCGTAGCAGATCTCGGTAAGTAATATATTTCTTCTCGTAAAGTGCAGTTACCAGCCGTCAAATCATGGCTCTCAAAGATGTTAATGGAGAGGGAGCCACAGGGGTAGTTTTAATTTGGTGAAAATTGTTTGTCGGCTGTGGGGATCAAACCAGGGGTCTCAAGATCCACAGGCCGACTCGATACCACTAAGCCACCTAAACCGTTGTAATCAAATAAAATACTTCCTATTCTTTACAATACTGCGTTCTTAGGTTGGACCAGGTATTGGTAACGATAGAAAATAGAGACACAGTTATATATCTATCGCATTAATTCTAATTGAAAAGTTTAAAACATTTACATTTACAATTAATATCTTTATTTCGTTAGTGTAAACGCATGCATAATTTGACATATGGCAAACATTTGTAATTACTAATTAGGTAGCTGTGAACGCAGCTTTTCGGACAATAATAGTTATTTATGGTACAAGTGTGTTATATTACAAATAAGTCACGCAAGAAAAGTATTAGTCCACGAGGCCGCAGGCCGAGGGGAATAATTTTCTGAAGTGACTTAGATGTTGTCTAAAATATAAATTTTGACACAATTGTCTACATTTCAAAAAATATTCTAGTTAGCCATACTTTCTTGTTTTGTTGTCTATGTTACTCAAATTTTTTAAATAAACAAAGTTGAAAAAAGGTTGCAGCTGTAGTATTCGAAATGGAAGACGAGAATTTTATTCCCAAAATAATAATTAAGGAAGCGGAAAAAGTGTTTTTTGATATTTTACCAAAAAAGTCGAGAAGTTCCTATGAAAACGTATTTCATATATTTGAAGACTGGATGACAACTAGAAACGTCAAAGGTATGAATAAAAAGTGTTTTTCATAGGAAGTTCTAGACTTTTTTGGTAAAATATCAACAACCGCTTTTTCCGCTTCCTTAATGATTATTTCGGGAATAAAATTATCGTCTTCCATTTCGAATTCTACAGCTGCAACCTTTTTTCAACTTTGTTATATTTAAACTCAACAGTGAGTTACAAGTCATAATTTATGCGTGACTTATGACTTATAACTCACGTGTGACTTATAAACCACTTTACTAATCTAAAATGACAACAATAATGACTTTGTAAGTAGTGGGTGTTTGATAAATAAATATATCATCACGCCTTGAACCCATTACTGGGTGTGGCACTCTGCCTAAGCAGATCACGGTAAGTGATATATTTTTTCGCGTGAAGTGCGGTTACCAGCTGTCAAATCACGCCCCCCAAAGATATTAGTGGAGGGAGAGCCACAGGGGTAGTTTTAACGTGGTGAAAATTGTTTGTCGACTGTGGAAATCGAACCCGGGTTCTCAAATCCACAGGCCGACTTGATACCACTGAGCCACCTACCCTATTAAATTGTAAATAAATAAATATATCATCACGCCTTCTACCCATTACTGGATGTGGCACTCTGCTTTAGCAGATCTCTGTAAGTGACATATTTCTTCGCGTGAAGTGCGGTTACCAGCCGACAAATAACGGCCCCTAAAGATGTTAATAGAGGGGGAGCCACAGGGGTAGTTTTAACGTGGTGCAAATTATTTATCGACTGTGGGAATCGAACCAGGGTTCTCAAATCCACAGACCGACTTGATACCACTGAGCCACCTACCTCATAAAATTGTAAAATAAATATATGTAAGAACACGCCTTTTACCTATTACTGGGTGTGGCACTCTGCTTTAGTAGATCGCTGTAAGTGATATATTTCTTCGCGTAAAGTGCGGTTACCAGCCGCCAATTACGGTCCCCAAAGATGTTAATAGAGGGGGAGCCACAGGGGTAGTTTTAACGTGGTGCAAATTATTTATCGACTGTGGGAATCGAACCAGGGTTCTCAAATCCACAAGCCGACTTGATACCACTGAGCTACCTACCTCATAAAATTGTAAAATAAATATATGTAAGAACACGCTTTTTACCCATTACTGGATGTGGCACTCTGCTTTAGCAGATCGCTGTAAGTGATATATTTCTTCGCGTGAAGTGCGGTTAACAGCCAAATCACGGCCCCTAAAGATGTTAATAGAGGGGGAGCCACATGGGTAGTTTTAACGTGGTGAAAATTGTTTGTAGGCTGTGGAATCGAACCAGGGTTCTCAAATCCACAGGCCGACTTGATACCACTGAGCCACTTACCCCATAAAATTGTAAAATAAATATATGTAAGAACACGCCTTTTACCCTTTTCTGGGTGTGGCACTCTGCTTTAACAGATCTCTGTAAGTGATATATTTCTTCGTGTGAAGTGCAGTTACCAGCCGACAAATGACGGCCCCTAAACATGTTAATGGAGGGGGAGCAACAAGGGTAATTTTATCGTGGTGAAAATTTTTTGTCGGCTGTGGGAATCAAACCCAAGTTCCTCAAATCCACAGCCCTAAATACCCCATAAAATAATAAAATATAATTAATTAAAAAACACACACGTTAATTGCAGATGCTGTTGAATCTTATTGGTGTATTTATAATACTGTCTTGTACCAACTATTACCTTATACCACCAATTATTATGATAGTAATCGGAATATATTTTCTGAGAAAATATTACTTAAGTACTAGTCGAAGTTTGAAAAGAATAGAAGGAAGTGGTAAATATTTGTTCAGTTAAAACTACAAATAAAAATTAATTTAAACATTTTTAAGTTCGTAGTTATGTATACGCTCATTTAAATGCATCATTACAAGGCTTGTCTACAATAAGATCTCATGGTGCTGAAGAAATCCTAACCTATGAATTTGACAGACACATGGACTTACATAGTAGTGCATGGTATTTATTTATTGGAACAGCGAGGGCATTTAGTGTTTGGACAGATTTAATGTGCGTGTCTTTAATAACTGTAGCATCTTATGGATTTATATTTCTTGAACAAGGTATCTTTCAACAATATTCTTTAAAATAAAAATAAATAAATATATCATCACGCCTTTTACCCATTACTGAGTGTGGCACTCTGCTGGAGCAGATCTCGGTATGTGATTTTTTTTGTACCATCTATACTACTAATCACAGAAGGATTTTTGTTGCCCCAATGGTTCATTAAATTTAAAATATCTTAATTTGAAAATTTCAATAAAAGATTTTGTATACATACCTCCATTTTTCTATATATGTACCTATTTCATTATGTGCGTTTATGTAAGTTCAATAATAGTATGTTATGCATCAAGGGAGGGAAACAAGCGATTATTCCCGCGTGTGAAGTTGGCAAACCGAGACGTAAGCGAGGGTCGAAGACTTCACACAAGGGATAATCGCGCCCTCCCGTGAAGCATATTATACTTTTCGTAACAAGTGCACAAAAATTACCGTCTTATCGGGACAAATGTCAAATATGGGTTGCGTAACTAGTTACCTAGGAAACGTCGCAAACAGCTAATAATCGTAGTCTCTAGGGAGAGAAACATGCTACCTAGGAAGAGAAACGTGATGTTTCTCTCCCTAGGAGAGAAAAGCAGTGTTTCTCTCTCTAAAATTAGGGAATAAGAACGTGTTTCTTGTGCATGTGTTACGAAAATGTAATTTAATGATTTTTGACAAAAATAATTGTTAATTTCTACGAATTTAGTTAAACTATAAAGTTTCTTCTAAAAAATAATTTGATAAATATTATTAAATTAAAATGGGGACCCTCGTTTGCGATTGCCTAGGGCCCCACCTAGTGATAATCCGGCTCTGCCCTTCCTTATTTTTGAAGTTTGTCGCCTTGTGAAATGATGCAATACGCAAATGCAGAATCATCGAAAAATAAAAAACAATACACCGTCAATTTCAAAATATGATGAATGGGTACATTACGTGATCTAGAAAAGTTTGACATGAAAGCTCCCATTACCTGTATTTGAACAAAAACTGCATTATTCGTTCTTATGTCATAAATAATTATTTTTCCCTTTAGCAACGGAAAAAAAAACACTTAACAGTGGAACTAAAATTCACTTTTTCTTCCGTTGTTATTAGCAACGTCGTTCTTTGCAACGCGTAGCGGCTTAAAATGTATTATATCTGTCACGATTTTGAAACCACAGAAACCCACTTTTTCTACCGGTCGTGGAAATAGTTATTTGTGTATTAAGAGTGTAAAGTGATTCTTTGTTACTCGGACACGGTAATTGCAGCGCGAGTCGAAGGCGAGAGCTGCAATAATATAAGAGGAACAAAGACACTTTACGCTCGTGATACACACATTATTTTTTCTACGATTGCATCTTAAAATTATTAAGAAACGTATATGTACTAAAAATATATTTGTTCTGTCTACTGTCAATATGACAAGTTTCTGTTTTGTTTGTATCCCTGGTAACTATTGAAATAAGCGCGCATTTAATATCTTTTTCGCGCATTGCCATTAATTACACAATTCAATTATTTGCAGTTATTTATAATAGAATTTTATTTAATTAATAACTTTAACATAATCATCCACCCAGTGGCAGTGGCAACGAAAAATTTTGGACTGGGAAACATGGAAAATAGTTTTGCGATTTAAAAAAAAATATTTTTGTTTCATGATCAGCACGTCGTACATAATATACCCTTTAATTTTTTGCTCTAAGTTGTGAAACATCCTGTATAGCGCCTCACATTTCGTATGATCGTAGAAACACAAAATTACAATTCTACTACTAATTATTTTTGCAGTCGTTGGTCTACGAATTATGGCGGGAGATGTAGGACTGTCAGTTACACAATGTTTAACTTTAACTGGTTTAATTCCTTGGGGAATGAGACAATCTGCGGAAATGGAAAATCACATGACTTCAGTCGAACGAATAAATGATTTTATTAATACCGAGCAGGAGCCTTTCTTAAGATCTGTAATTATTTTATTGTTTTATGAAATTGTCTAATATAATAATTAATATTTAATAGCCACCAGATCAAGCACCGTACAGAACTTGGCCTGACGGAGGGGAAATCATTTTCCAAAATACAGAATTGCATTACAGTCCTCATGAACCCCCCGTTTTAAAGAATTTAAATTTGATCATTTCTCCCGAAGAAAAAGTATGTACACATCAGTAAAGTGACTTTAAATGTGATTGATTAAAATTGTTACAGATTGGTATTGTTGGAAGAACTGGAGCTGGCAAATCATCATTAATTTCTGCTTTATTTAGACTTGCATATCAATCTGGTTCAGTGTTTATTGATGGTATAGATGTTTATAAAATTGGACTACATGATTTAAGAGAGAAAATAGCTATTATTCCACAGGTACATTGACTTTTATATTAAAGATATTGGCTGGTAGCACAAGCTCTGTTGTTGCCTGCTTTAAGAGAAGTGTATTTGGGTGTTTTAGCTATCTCTAACATGTTAAAACCGTGCTCTTAGAACACTCAAAAACAAAGCTTGTGGTACCAGCCATTGTTTAAAAAGCAGACCACAGGAGTTTAATATAAAATAGTTATTTTTGCATTAAGTGCTCAAAATGAGTGTTTTTTTTGCGCGTGAGAACGTCACCGCCAGGTCGAGACAATAAAAGTCATTCGAACACGCCACCAAACAAGAATTTTGCCCACGAAATACAAACAACATTTTTTCTACAACTATAAATAAAGAATAATACAATAATTATTGATTTATTTAAGTAAATTGAAGGAAAACAATCAACAATAATATTAATTTGATACTATTGATGTGTTGTAACCAATTCAACCTGACAAAAAATATATTTGGGAGCGTGCGTGAAATACTTATTTTGCGCACTAGGATGCGAAACAGTGCGCAAAATACTCATTTTGCGCTCTAGGGTGCAAAATATGCGCTGTCATGGCAATGTAAATGATGAAAAAATCACGTACTTCACGTATTGACATTAGTGGAAAAAAATATTTTTTCTACTTCCATTAGGAAATAGACGTTTTATTTCACTTATTTGAGTTAGGTAATGAACTGCATTATTTAACTAGTGAAATAATGAGATAACATAACACACAAAAATTAAGATATCTTGGTAGACGAATTCTGATGTTATTCTTTTATTTTTTGAATTTATAACTGTCATTAATATGTCAAAATTTCATAATTTTAAAAACGCTTTTTCGTATTTATTAGAACGGAAGTAGAAATATATTGTATGAAACTAGTAAGAAAACTCGGTTATCACCTTACTTATGTGTTTACATAACTCGGCTACGCCTCGTTCTGCAAATTTCACCTTCATTTCCTTACTAGTTTCATAAATAGCTATTTTCATCAATTACATTACCATGACAAGTTGTATTTTGCGCACTTTTTGCACTCGAGTGCACGCCTTTTACCCATTACTGGATGTAGCATTCTGTCGTAGCATTAAATCAGTTGTCGACTGTGAAAATCAAACTCAAGTTCTCAACAGTCCGACAACGTTTCTAATAATAATTTCAGGAACCAATGATATTTACTGGAACTCTTCGATTTAACTTAGACCCATTTCGTCAATACTCCGACGAAACATTACTTGCAGCATTGAGTATTGTGGAATTAGAAACAAATTCAAGAAGTATTAAAACTGTTTAAAATTATTTTCAAACCCATTCTAATTCTTGTTTCATATCTGTAGATATATTAAGCAAAAGTTTAGTTGAAGGTGGATCAAATTTCAGCGCAGGCCAAAAACAGTTGCTATGCTTAGCGCGTGCAATTGTTAGAAACAATAAAATTTTGATTATGGATGAGGCTACTGCAAATATGGATCCTCGTACTGATCGAGTAATTCAAACAACAATTAGATCCAAGTTTGCAAGGTGTACTGTTCTGACAATTGCACATCGTTTACATACGATAATGGATTCTGATCGAGTTCTTGTAATGCATGCTGGATCTTCAGTTGAATTTGACCACCCTCATACTTTATTACAAAATGAAAATGGTTACTTTACGGCTTTGGTAAATCAAACTGGAAAAACTACTGCGGAATTCTTGAAGAAAATTGCAGAAAATGTAAGTTTTACTTATAGTTTCTGAATGTCATACAAACAAATCTAAAAAAACATAAAAAATATTTAATATTAAGAAACAACATAATTTTTATAATTCTTACAAGGCTTTCCAGCTTTAGCGAAAATTTAAAAAGACAAATTTAAATTTTTATTTATTTTCTTATTGTTGATAATTTAGCGATGTTTCGGCACATTATTTTGGTCATTTTCAAACAATTTGTAAATAAATTAACTTTGAAGTTACATAGTAAAATTATAATCAAAAACTGAATTATAAAAGTTTTTTGGATTTTATAATTTTTTACTTTTTGTAATAGAAGATATAATTTAGTACCTTTTTTCGGTTTATAACCGATCTAATTTCAATAAACGGCATATTTTTACAATCCAAATGACACTCATGGAAACAAAATCTATCAATATTTTGCTGTTTCTAACGTTACCTAGGTTATTGACATATTTTCTAGAGATTCAGTCGAAATTACTCTTTAGTTCACATATCTTCCGAGCTTTATTTCCAGTACTTACCCTGTATATACATTTTTGTGCGTAACGGAGCCCAAAGATTATTTTAGCGGTTTAATCTATCGATTGTGGACATCTAGCATAGATGCCTAAAATTTTACAAAATCATTTTTTTGTGCAGAGCTTTCATCATAAGAAAAATGAACACGGAAGAGATTCGGTAGATGAGGAAGAAATTTTTTAATATTATTATTTCACATACATTTTGTAAAAATTATATCAAATTTAAAATATATGTATAAAAATGATTATATTTTATGATTTCATAATCTTAACAATCTTATAGTATGCTTAGTGTTAAATAACAGTACATATTTTGGACAAAAAATAGATACACTTAATATCAAAGTGCAAAAACGACACAGGATACTTTTACTGGACAAAACAAATTTCATTAAAAACAACACAAAGGCAAGTTTTGTAATGTACACTGCTTTCGAAAATCAAATCCAAATTAATTAAAGCATGCATTTATCTAAGTAGCTTGATTTTTTCCAAAAGCGCATCGCAAGTTTTCTTCGCGTCTCCCAGCAACATGGAGGTGTTAGATTTGTAAAAAACTGGATTATCCACAGCTGCGTAGCCTACACCTAAAGATCTCTTCATCACAATAACCTTAAAAAAAGATCAATAAGTAAACGAAGATCCATATTTATCTTTAGTATCATACCTGCTCAGCTTTCCAAACTTCCATCACTGGCATACCAGCTATCGGAGAATTTGGATCTTCTTGAGCTGCACTATTTACAGTATCATTCGCTCCTATCACAAGAACAAGATCTGTGTCTTTAAATTCATCGTTAATTTCATCCATTTCCAGAACATCATCATAAGGAACTCCTGCTTCGGCTAGCAACACATTTAACTGTCCAGGCATTCGTCCTGAAAAAAACAATAAAAATCATCTGGACGCTCATATTAAAATTGTTTAGTTCTTGTTCTTCGTCGAGATTTATTTTTAACATTTAAGAAAATCAACTGCATACAGACAAAATTGAACTTATAAAGTCATGGGTCCGGGGAGGAAATGTAACCTACATTAAATTAATAAATGAGAATGTTGTCTAGCAACTTTTTACATTTTAAATTGAATTAAAGACATCTTAAATTAAATTAGAGACATCTCAAATTCTATTTTTATACATGCAATGGGAAAAAATACATTATATGAATATAAGAACATCTTTAATTCAATTTCTGACATCTCTATTTTATTTTAAAACTTCTTTAATTCGATTTCAGACATCTTTAATACAATTTCAGACGTCTTTAATTAAATTGAATTAAAGACGTCTTTAACTAGACCAGCATGTCCCGAATTATTAAAAAGAAATGAACATAGCGTGCCATACGTCTGCATTACATGACAGATTTTTATCTTAATCGGTAAAGCAATCTATGAGAAAGTGGTATAAAGAAATTACAGTAAACCGATGAATCTGAATCGGATAGTTCATGAATTGTTAAGATTTTAATTTAACGTCCTTATATATTAGCTGCGTCCGAATTAAAAAAAAAAAACACTTTTTACCTGCAACAGGATGAATGGCAAATCTAACCTTCTTTCCTTGAGCCTTTAAAAGCGTCACCATTTCAGCAAGAGGATACTGAGCTTTTGCGACACATAAACCGTACCCAGGAGTGATAATAATATTCTTAGAATTTCGGATCAATTCAACAACAGAATCCACGTTAACTTCAGTGTGATTTCCGGTAATTTCCATCGGTTTACCAGTTCCGGTACTAGATGTACCGTAACCACCAAGGATTACATTAACTAAAGATCTATTCATGGCCTGAAAAAAATCATATATGTAGATGATGTTTTACATTAAACTAGTGTTTTAATTTTACTTTGCACATAATGTAAGATAAAATAGCACCAGATGAACCAATCAGAGCACCGACAATAGTCATCAAATTGTTGTTCAACATGAAACCTTCGGCACATAGGGCCCAACCAGAGTAACTATTCAATACCGTGATAACAACCGGCATATCAGCACCTGAAAAAAAATATAAACAATTTATATTTTTATAATTGTTATTTGTATATAGTGTACCTCCGATTGCAGAAGTGAGAGTTACCCCCATAGCAGTTGATAATAAGCCAGTGGCTCCTAAACAACCTAAACCAGTGCCCAAACTAGCTGCTTGGTAGAAATATGCCATAGCGCCTATATTTGCCAATAACATACCACCGTTGATTGCATGGCGACCCGGAAGTAAAAGTGGAGAGGAATTTAATACACCTTGCAGTTTACCATATGCGATCAAAGATCCACTGTCAACAAAGAAATATTTATTAGCTTGTAATAGTTGAAATAATTTAGACATGTGGAAAATATGTCGAATGAAAGATTGGTGAAATGAGAATTTCTCACCCTACAGCATTAAAATAAAATAATATCGCATATTAATTTTAGTCATAAACAAGTTATAATAAAACAAAAATAAATAAATAAATATATCATCACCCCTTTTACCCATTACTGGATGTTGCACTCGGCCATAGCAAAGAGCGGTTATCAACCGTCAAATCGCGGCCCACAAAGATATTAGTGGAGGGGGAGCCACATGGGTAGATTTAAATTGGTGAAAATTGTTTGTCGGCTGTGCGAATCGAACCAGGATTCCCAAGATCCACAGGCCGACTCGATACCACTGAGCCACCTACCCCATAAAATAATGATAAAAAATTATATTTATATAAGGTAGTTAATCGATGCCATGTAGTATGTGTTCTATGACGTACTACAACCAGTTTTATTATCATGTGCATATTATGATTTGCATTACGACCCCACGTCTACCGCGCCATTTCACTTAGCAACAGTTACTATGGTAGAAACATATGTAATTACTCACTACTAAAACTACCTGGATGTAGTACATCACAACATGGTCGCTAAATAATCGTAACAGTTATTCAAATTTGATAAATTAATTTTATTTTTTCTACGGGATAGGTGGCTCAATGCCTTCGAGTCGGCCTGTGTATTTGAGAACCCGGGTTTGATTCCCACAGCCAACAATTTTCACCTTAAAAATTGTCCCTGTAGTTCTTCGTCCACTAACATCTTTGGCGGGCCTTGATTTAACGACTGGTAACCGTACTTTACACGCATAAATATATCACCAAAATCTGCTACGACAGAGTGTCACACCCGGAAATGGGTAAATGGCACTTTTTAGCAATAAATAGTTTTATGTATAGATTATAATAAAATAAAAATATATGAGCTTCACATTGAGAGTGAGAGATTGGGTAGATAAATATTCAGAGAATGTTTCAAACAGAAAATAATTTTACCTAAAAGTAACTCCTCCGATGAATGTCCCCAAAAACAGGGCGGTTTTAACCACATTTGCTGCAGGATCAGTTGCAAAATTAGGGAAATCGTGAATATAAGTTGCCATACAAGTTAAAACAGCAGCTAAACCAACCAAACTAAAAGAAAAACAATATTAATATGATTTATTAAACAATTTCCCATGAATTCTACCTATGGAAAGCAGCCACAAGTTGTGGCAAATCAGTAATCTGAATTTTTTTGGCAATAGCTGTACCAATACCTCCTCCAAGAAGTGTTGCAACAGCCATCTGTACAAGAACTTCATTTGTTGGTGCTAGAGCACCTAGAGTTGCTGCTATTCCTCCTGATACACCAATCTACAGAGATCATCATTATCTTAGATCACATTTGTGAATATAATTCATACCATTCCCAAGTTGTTCCCCATCCTCGAAGTTTTCTGAGAGGCTAGTCCGGCTAGTGCTCCTACACAACATAGCGATGAAGCTAAATAAGCTGCTTGATGAATTTCGGGAAAGCCTAACATTGCGCAGTATCCATAAGCTCCTAGGAAAACTCCAGCTGGGATACCGTACAAATAGTTGTATTCTGGTGGATCATCGGGTCTTCAAATACAAATACAATATAAAGTATTTTTTACATGAGTAATGAGTCAGATTGAGAAGAATGTTATTGAAGGTGTGTGTAAATCAGTTGACATGGTTTGGGCATGTATAACTAATGTAGAATAAAAGACTTGTGAAACAAAGTATCTGATGCTGAAATTGAGGATGAGATTGTGTGAACAAGCTACGAATAAATAGATGCATATGATTGAAAATTTGTAGCATAAACGAAACTATAAAAAGCGAAGAATAATTGCAGGACAGATTCATAAACTAATATCATTTTTTATTTCATTTTAAATCCTTTCCAATTAAAGAAACAAGTTCAAAATAGCATTAATTAGCATCAAATTTAATCTGCTTTAATTTGAAACCGAATTATAGATAATATTAAAAGTGGTATTAGTGGCTAATTCACTATGAATCTGCTTGTAAATATATAGTAAATGATTCAAGAATTCGTGCTACTCTATTTTATAGGATACTGCGTGATTTTATAAAGTATAATTGTTCGTACACAAAGCAAAATCTTACTAATAAGTAATTAGAAAGATCGTAATCATACTAGTGTCAAATTAATTTCCCAATGTTTTGGAGGTAGTGAGACATATAATAACGTCCACCACTAACGAGCATTGGATTAAAATAAAATTATCTTACCTTTTAAACATATTCAACATGCGCTTCGTAACTAAAAATCCTCCAAATACGTTAATAAACGACACAAAAGCAGCCGTAGCAGCCAAAACCTAAAAACAAATAATCATATTAGAAAATTAATTAATCTGAGGCAAATCCAATTTCAAAATCTCTTACTTGAACGGTATTATGTGGAAAATACCCGCCTCCCATAAGTACCAAACCACCTACGGCTGTAATACCAGAAATGGCATTAGTTACTGACATAAGTGGAGAATGCAATGCTGGAGTTACTCCCCACACGGTGTGGTACCCCACAATACCAGCTAATCCAAGAGTTGTTAACATGGATGTAAATGCAGGATTCGGAGATGCTACTCCCAGAGCTAATAGAGTTCCAATACCTACCGAAAAAATGACACAAATAAAACAAACGTGTAAATAATACTCTAATTATATTTGCCATTTGAATCATTTAAATCAGTTCAGTTAAATCAAATAACACGATTAAATGACCCCAACAAACAAATTAACATATAGTCGAACTCTCAAAAATAAACTTTGAATTAGCTAATTTTATTCTAACCCGATATTAAAAAGTTAATTTAAATCTCATTCTGAAAATTAAATGGTAACTGCATATTACAGTTAATTTAAACTTTTTTTATAAATATTGTTTAGCTTGATTTGATTGAACCAAAATACAGGAATAGCTAGAAGTTTTTTGAGAACCGAACAAGTAATACGTATTCCATTTGCCAATGGAATCACTTAAATCAGTTCAGATAAATCAAACCTCATGACTAACGAAAACAAACTGATTCACATAAAATGTAGATGATTTCAAATTGAGTCTGAATCAATAAATCTAATACTGGAAAGTTAACGAAATAAATTAGTTAAAGAAAAATGTGAATTAGTGATCAATTTCAGAAGCGTAAGTTATACCTAGTCCAAATAGCAAATGGAATGATATCGGCAATCGTAGACCAGTAAATAAAACTTGCGTTTATTAATTAACAAGCAAGAGGTCGTGCGTTGTAATCTCACTTTTACTTATATTCAAAAATACGATTTGGATTCCACTAGAAGCTGTAGGCTCCCTTTAATTGGGATTAGATCACTACTGAGCAGATTAACAAATAAAACAATAAATAAATATCTTGCCTGTTGTACTAGTGAGTGTATCTGTCAACGTTACTTTGAAAGGATCAACAGGAACAACTGCTTTAGTTGTAGCGACAGCAGGTTTGGTCTGCGGTGGTGGAGCAGGAGGACCTACTGGTTTTGGAGGAGGCCACATCATTTCACCATTATGAAGAACTATACTGCCTCTTACAACTTCATCCTTCAGGTTAATATTAAAATGATCTTTTTCTCCTGCAATTAGAACCAGAACATAATAAAACTGAATCAAACAATTGTATTCAAATAATTATACCCATAGAAAGAAGTAGTTTGGAAACATTATTAGCATATAATGTCGAGCTCTGAGTCGGTAATCTACTGGGTAAATCAGTAAGACCAACATGAGTCACATCATTATATACGTAGATTTCTCCTGGTTTAGTTGTTTCAATGTTGCCACCAGATTCAGCAGCTAGATCTACGATGACGCTACCTGGTTTCATTGCGTCTATGTGTTTCTACACAAAATTTTATTCGTTTCATTAAACAATAATACATCCCTCCTATAGTGTATCCATTAATGTGTAATCATTATCTATAATCGCTCGATAATTTTATAACAATTATTTATATTTTATGATTACTTGATCGTTTATTACAATTCCGATATTCTGCTACCCTGGTAATTTTATATTATTATAAAACAGAATACAATGACAGCTCACAGACAGCTTCGTAAAAAGTGAGGTCAAAAAGTAATAATTTTGTACTGGCAGTTTGGTATGAAATCAAAGCGCAAAAATAAAATACAAATAAGAGAATACATAATTTTAGTAAGCGAATTCCGATATGGCGACAATCTAAGATAAATGTATCGATCGATAACAATGATCGAATTACAGAATGGGTGAGAGTTTGAAATAAATACCTTTAAAATAAGAAGAGGAGCTTTCTTGCCTGGAATTAGTGCAGTGGTTATGATAATATCCACTTCTTTACATTGCTTCTCAAATAATGCATGTTCTGCATCTATGAATTCCTTGGACATTTCTTTGCTGTAACCTCCGGCTCCACCACCTTCTTCCTTGATGGAAACAGTTAAGAATTCAGCTCCAAGAGATTCTACCTGTTCTTGAACAGCAGATCTTGTATCAAATGCTCTGACGATGGCTCCCATATTTTTCGCTTGGGCAATTGCTGCTAATCCAGCAACTCCACCGCCCACAATTAATATTTTTGCGGGAGGAACTTTACCGGCAGCTGTGATTTGTCCAGAAAAAAATCTTGGAAAATGATTAGCAGCTTCAATAACAGCTCTATACCCCGAGATATTTGCCATCGAACTAAGTGCATCAAAAACCTGGGCGCGCGTAATTCGTGGAACGCAATCCATTGCTGAAAATTAATACAACTGTTGAGTAAATGATAAAGGAAACATGTTGTGTGTAGTATTTTATCACTTGATCGAGTGGTGGTGAAGATGCGGTGAACGTCTGCTCTGATCTCAGCGATTGGATCGATCGAGCACTGCAAATGATAAAGTGACACACCTCTCGAAGAGGATAAGATTTCAGTTCTTACCGAATGCGTTTATCTTCTTGGTGGCCAAACGGTCGATTAATGGCTTATTTTGAGCAGGATAAAGGAATGATATAAGCGTAGTTTCTTCTTTAAAATTATTTACTTCATCTTCTAATGGTTGTCTTACTTTTAAAACGATATCTGTAAAGTTACTTTTTATTAGTTGGGAATCCCAGAAAATGCGCGAAAATTTGAAATTATCTCTTACCTGAGCTAAATGCAGCTTGCGTATTAACTACTTTTGCGCCTATATTTAAGTAATCTTCATTTCTAAATTTTGCCTCTAATCCAGCATTTTCTTCTATATTTACAGTAAAACCTTTTTTGATAAGATTTGCGGCAGCAGTAGGTGTCATTGCCACTCTACAATAAATTTACAATTAATAAATCTGTAAAGTGCAGCAGATAATAATTGGTACCTTCTTTCGTTTTGCCATTTTTCTTTCGGAACACCTATAGATAATTGTTTGTAAGGAATGCCTTGTATTGGTTTAGTTTCTTTGCTTTGTTTGACTGTCTGTTTTATTTCTTTAGCAGGTTTTGAGTCTACATTCTTCGGAGACTGCTTTTGTAATAGTCTTCGAGACACGTGCGTTGACAACCATCTTGAGCTACTGTTTGTTGCATTGATAGACTTACAATGCAGTCCAATGTTAATGTATCTTTCTAATTTAGACGCATTGCAAAGTTGAAGCACCCCTCGTGCCATTTTTCTAACTTAGGTTTCTGTTCTTATTTGTCAACAGATGTCATTATGTTATCTTATCATTTATTATTTAATTTTAATCTGAAAAACTATTGATTATTAATTTTTGAATTTTTCCCTAGATTGACAGAACTATATAAGTGACAGATCACGTCATCAGTTTCATTTGTTTTGACATTCATATTTGGATTTTTATCGTTTATTTATATCCGTTAAGCTAAGATAACAAGCAGTTAATCGCGCATTTTTTGTAATAAACTAAAAGTTACAATTCAAAATCGAATAAAATAACACAAATGCACGTCGCATCTTAGCCTAGATATAAAATATATATTTTTAGAATAATCTAATTAATTAATTTATTTACATCAAAGTTATACATAAATTATCTTAATACCGCGTCATAAATAATAGATAAACATAATTAAAAAATAAAACAATAAATAATATTCTAATTACTGTACAAATATTATGTCGCATTATACACGCGAAAAATATTTATATTAAACATAATTCTAAAACCTTATGCATGGTATAATAAAATATGGCAATGAAATAAATTTTAATTTTTTTATAATAATCGTCACAAAGAAACTATTTGGAACAATCAACAATTAAACATTTTTGTGATGAATTTAAAACACATTATTAGATCGTTCATCGACCTATGACTGGATGAATCACAAAACAAAACAACCATTATGCACTTGTTTGGTTGTTTACAAGCATTTTAGCGCCACAAGTCTACAACTAAAAAAAATATTTTCCAAGCCGGCAACCACCCCCAAACTATAAATCATACTTTCTAAATTGTAGAATGATTATAACAATTTGATTGTTGTAAAAATAAAATGCCTTACTTTCACGCGCTCCCCCGATGTAAAATCGGTGAATCACTTGATAAATTGATTATTCGATTGTTGAGTCGGCACAACGACAATACACACTCCACTCAAGCTAACAGTTGCAAGCCAACTGGCCGGCGTGAGCAGTAAAGTAAGCACCGCGTGTCTCCCTGCCTCTCGTGCTTGCCTGGAGACGAAAAATTGCGCCCGTATCTTCTATGTATATGTGTGTCTGTTGATATACGTGCATGTATCATTCTTGTGTACGTGTATCTTTTTATAACTTGGTGGCGTTCTGGTTTGTTCGGGTAACGTCTTGTACACAATTGTTTATTTTCTAAATATAAATTAATTTTGATTAAAGCGAGAGAATTATTATTTATAAGCGCAAGAACTACCCTCGCGTTCCCATTCCTACCCAATGCAGTATTGATCTAGTGCAGTTTTACGCGTTTCTTGAGCACGTATGTTCGTTTTGAAATAAAGATATTTCTGTGCAGACTTTTACTTGCAATTTTATGATTCATCTTCCGTAATGATCAATTTAATCAATTGTTACAGACAGCTGCAAATAGAATAATAAATGATAAATAAAAGTTTGTTAATGTTGCAACAATTTTTGTAGTTTTGTTTACTACGTTTATTCTAATATTTATATTGAGCTTAGAAGGACATGATATTGTTTTTCAATTGAAAATGCTCTATTGTGGTTTCCAAGATTTTAAAAATAGATATTGTTCCAGATATTTTACGATTTAATACCTGTGCTAGTAGTCTCGGATATGCTAAAAGTATCAACGTCTTGCTTGAGGAATATTTAGAATTTATGTTATTACAAATATCAGAACATACATATGAATTTCTAGCATTTAGCACGATTTTGAATACTTATTTGTTTTGCATATCTTGTGATACGTAAAATAAACTAAAACTGAAATAACATTTTATGTGCATGTAAATTATAAATTGTAAAATATTATAAGATAGAAGTTTTATAACAAATTGCTTAGGCAAATATGGTTGCAAATTAATTACTTGACATGATAAATATTTGCATTTTGATAAAGTATATCTAGCCCACTACACTAATCATAGATAAACTAGAGAAAAATATGAAATTTGACACCAACAGATTATTTTTACATAAATTAGCTCATTGTGTTTCATTAACACACATGTTGCTTTAAATTAAATTTGACTTTGTACGTCTTACAAAGGACAATTTAAGTAATTTTCATAAATATAAACAGTAAATAAACGGTATAATTTGTATTAGAATATAATTATCATGTAAATGACCTTGTTTTCGATAAATGACCAAATCATAAATTTTAAAAAAATAAATCATTTTGAAAGCTGAATATCATGTAAACGTGGTAGATGTTTCGGTAATGATCGTTCATCTCCGGACTTGCATAACAATTGCTTTCCAGTTCGTTTCAGTACGTCAGTTGTATTAGACGTGTGTGAATTAGGTTAGAAATTACGATGGCTGGTTCATTAACTAAATTTTGCAAATCACTTGGTCAAATATCATCTCAATCAAGCATCACTCCAGCTCTGTTACAGACCCAAAAATGTAAGTTTTTAAATTTGTTTAATATCTACATTTGCCCGCGCAAATTAATTGTCAAATACAAATATTTGAAACGTCAACTTTTGATCTTACTTTAATTAAAAGTACTGACTTTTTGATCTTGTAGCAATTAGCTTTCATAACTATTAACATTGTTACGCAATGTGTAGTATTTTTAATAGTAATAAAGAAATAACAAACTTAATTTCCTTGTTTAAATATTTTAACCTATATGATGCACCCACATCTATTTTTATTTATATTGACCCCTGTATTATGCACCCGTATAAATATGTTTACGCAATAGTTCAGAGTCCCCCTTATGAACTACTTTATAATCACAGAAAAATTGTAGCACATGCGTCAATTACAAATACACATTTTTATCAATTTTGAAGAGCAGATGATTTTATCTTATCTACTAAGTTCACGAGAGGAAATAGTTTCATTAAATAGGCCAAGGTACATCCAAAAATAAAGTGTAGATCTGTTACCATATCATTATATCTATTAAAATGTAGATATTTGGCAAATTTAGATAATCTTTTATTGCCATATTGATTATAATAATAAGATTACGGTAATGATAATAATTCTCATAATTGAAATAATTTGTAGCTAGTTATAAGTTTTATAAAAACAACAATAACAACAAATTTTACTATTTGAATTTCAAATGAATAATTCGTTTTTCAGTTATTACTCTAGTCTACACAATTTATAGTATATTTATAAATCGGCTTAATCATACACGTGCACACTCTATCAATTAGATTATTGCATGCAACATATAATGATATGGTTGTATTTGTATGTCATAAATGCAATAATACATTTTTATAAATAAATAGGTTGTACTTTCACAATAAGTACTTTAGTCTGCGACGGATTTTTTTACCCTTTTTTGACATGAGAAAGGAAAGTTGCTGTGTAAAACAGTTGATATATTGCATAATTCCTACTGCAGATGTTGTTTAAAATAAGGTAAATTGAATTAATTGTTTGTAAATTTAAATTAATATTTTTGTTATCTATTTTTATAACCTTGAAGTTTTATAATTATGTATTTATAGAAATTTGATAAAACATTTGTTTTAATAAGATCCCTTATCGTTCTCGGAGTTTATTAGGGTATCAATAGATCCGTTTATACTTTCTAATTACTATAAGAAATATGATATAATAGTACTTATTGTTTTGTATTGTCAACAGATTACATGTAATTTATTTTCAATAAAAAATTGTTTTCATATTTACGTGTTTTTAGAACTGTTTATCACAAAAATTATAAATTTCAAATAACATTTTGTAATTTTATCGTTTTCATTTTTTGTTTTGTATATTTTGCAGAACAAACAAGATAATATCAAACAAATAAAAATAGCAATATTTCGAGCAAAATCGTTTTCTTTATAATACAAAAATATTTATTTAAATGAAAAAATCAACATGATAATAAACGCCGATAAACAAAACGAAAAAATAATTATAATCGTAGCGGAAACATATTTTTCTGACGCCTTAAAAAAATGGTTGGTAGCACAAGCTCTGTTTTTGGGTGTTTTAAGAGCACGGTTTTAACATGTTAGACATAGCAAAAACACCCAAATACACTGCTCTTAAAACATCCAAAAACAGAGCTTATAAAGCCAACTACTCGTAGAATAAATTGAAATTGCCTTTTGGTATTTTCGTTAATTAGTAATCCCATATTTCTACTATCTAATCACTTTAATCTCAAGAGTGTTAATCATTTATCTCCTGTTCTAAATAATAATTAAATGCAATTTATCACTTCAATCAACTCGTTGATTGCATTTTGCAATAGATGAAGAGAAAGTACAAAAAACGATATTAACTGTTTCTAGGTAGACGTATCTATAGTGTATATTATCTATCGTTTATTCTTTTGTTTGTGTCATTTCCGTTTATGTGGGTACATGTGTCATTCGCTAAGCATTAGAAACAGTGGAGTAGTAGTTTTATTTTTAATTAAAATCTTCATAATGACAAGCGAGCAAAAAGTTATCAATTTAGCAGTTAGCAGATATTATTTAAGGTCCTGTTTATCTCTGCTGACGTAAAATGAAAGATTACTAAAAAAAAATATCGCATCAGTAAACAGTATATACCCTCCGTTCTATAATTGGATTATTATCTGTAATTGATCGATATTTTAATGACAATTTTATCTATTTCCTGATATGAGGTAGATGGTTCAGTAATATCTAGTCGGATTTGAGAACTTGGGTTCGATTCCCGCAACCGACAAATAATTTTCACTACATTAAAATTACTCCTATGGCTCCCCCTCCACTAATATCTTTGAGACTTGTGATTTGACGGCTGGTAACCACACTTCACGTGATGAAATATATCACTTACCGAGATATATTACGGCAAAGTGCCACACCCAGTAATGGGTAAAAGGCGTGATGATATATTTATTTATTTATAAAATGACTCCTATGGTTCCCCCTCCACGAATATCTTTCAGGCTTGTGATTTGACAGCTGGTAACCGCACTTCACGCGTATAAATATATCACTGAAATCTGCTACGGCAGAGTGCCACACCCAGTAATGAGTAAAAGGCGTGGTGATAAATGTTTTTGTAGTTGATTTGACGGCTGATAATCGCATTTTACGCGCATAAATATATCACTTACCGACATGTGCTATGGCAAAGTGCCGCACCCAATAATGGGTAAAAGGCGTTATGAATGTTATTTTAATGCCGAACTAGTGGCAATCTATAGATCTATAGATTAATAATGAAAACTAGAAGTTATTATGAATTTATTGATCTGTGACATATAATGATCGAGTTACAGAATAAAAACAAGCGCAGTGACACTCCCTTTCCTTTCTCATCTTTCAGATTTGTTGTTAGAGAATTGAGCGTGTGTAATTTGAGATGTCTTGAATATGTCAAACGTATGTCGAATGAAAGTATATTGTCCGTCAGTACGGTGGTGTGAATAGCGATACGGAATTCGAATCCGGAGATCCCGAGTTCGAATCGCACTCCAACTAAAAATTATATAAACTATCACACTGCGGCTCGGTGAGTGCGGACCCTGTACTGTAATTGGGATTAAATTCCTGTTGTACAGCGTAACATAAATAAATAAATAAATAAAAAGGTGTATAGGAGTAAATGGATGGATGTGATTGAAGGTTTGTTGCGCAATGAAAGATTCCAAGTGCGATGAATAAATAAGCTTGTATGGAGAGAACGGTGGTGTGAATAGCGATACGGAATTCGAATCCGGAGACCCCGAGTTCGAATCGCACTCAAGCTAAAAATTATATAAACTATCACACTGCGGCTCGGTGAGTGCGGACCCTGTACTGTAATTGGAATTAAATTTCTGTTGTACAGCGTAACATAAATAAATAAATAAATAAACTATGAATGTGGTTGAAGCGAGGATGGTATTTTAGGATGAGAATGTTTAACGAAGACTGTTTATTTGATGAATCTGATGAGTGAATGTTTCTAGAGTTAGTACTACCATTTGATGGGACATAGCATGTTATGTTATGTATGTATAGGGATGAAACTTGTGCATTTAATGCGATTTTTTTGCTTTTTTGATAGATGTGATATCTGTCACTGTCACTTTAACTATTAAAAATTACTTTAATTTGGTAATAATAGCTATTTATGAAACTAATAAAGAAATGAAGGTTATTACCTTACGCATGTGAAATTTGTAGAACGAGGCGTAGCCGAGTTATGTAAACACATAAGTAAGGTAATAACCTATTTCCTTACTAGTTTCATACAATATTTTTCTACTTCCGTTCTAATAAACACGAAAGAGCGTTTTTGAAATTATGAAATTTTGACATATTAATGACAGTTATAAATTAAAAAAATAAAAGAATAACACATCAGAATTCGTCTACCAAGATATCTGTTGCTGTGTTATCTCATTATTTCACTAATTAAATTATGCAGTTCATTACCTAACTCAAATAAGTGAAATAAAACGTCTATTTCCTAACGGAAGTAGAAAAATACGTAAATGTAACGTTGTTGAAAAATCTTGACATTCATATTGGCTGTTAAGTACCATGTAAACGTGATAGGCCCATAGACCTTTCGGCAAAGATCATTCATCTCTACAACCTTTGAAAATCGTCTAAAAAGCTTAACAACCTGAGTAACCACTTAATAATCCGTAAATTCTTAATCTAATCCCCTGAGACTGCAGTCGTCTGTAATAGTTGAAAAAAATACAATTTTAAAATTAGTATTTTGGTGATTTAAATGTCGAATTTTGACCTGAAAAGTAAATTGAGTTAAAATTGGTTGAAAACTGCATATAGAGTTTTAAAAATAAAAAAAGTGAGCGATTGAGTAATCGAGTGATCAACTTATATGTATGTAGTTGAATTCGTCATTTAGGGACTTCAGTATTCCTTATTCTTGATTTCCAGAACCGACAAACAATTTGCACCATATTAAAATTATCCCTGTGGCTCCCCTTCCGCTAACATCTTTGGGACACGTACTTTGACGGCTTATAATCGCAGTTAACGCGACTTAATATATCACTTACCGAAACCTACTACGGCTGAGTGCCACACTCAGTAATGGGTATAAGGCGTGATGATATATTTATTTCTTTTATTTTATTGATATATTTTTTTAATTATTGCCGATGATACTAATCGTAATCACTCAAGCCCCCGACTTATTGAAAATTAACAAGTTAATAAATATATAAATAAGCATTTTACGCATTATTGGCTGATGTATCATATATAATTATGCGTGTAAAGTGTGGTAACCAGCCGTCACATTACTAATCACAGGTACAATTTTAGTATGGTGAAGAAAATCAGTACTATGTAGAGAAATGGTTTTATGAATAATTTGCGTATGTCCTGGATTTTTTATGGGGTAGCTGGCTCAGTGGTATCGAGTCGCCTGTGGATCTTGAGAACCCTGGTTCGATCCCCACAGCCGACAAACAATTTTCACCAATTTAAATCTACCCCTGTGGCTCCCCCTCTTAACATCTTTGGAGGCCGTGATTTGACGGCTGGTAACCGCACTTCACGCGAAGAAATATATCACTTACCGAGATCTGCAACAGCAGAGTGCCACATCCAGTAATGGGTAAAAGGCGTGATGATATATTTATTTTATTTATTTATTTAAATCTACCTCTGTGGCTCCCACTCCACTAACATCTTTGGGGGCCGTGATTTGACGGCTAATAATCGCACTTCACGCGAAGAAATATATCACTTACCGAGATCTGAGTGCCACATCCAGTAATGGGTAAAAGGCGTGATGATATATTTATTTTATTTATTTATTTAAATCTACCCCTGTGGCTCCCACTCCACTAACATCTTTGGGGGTCGTGGTTTGACGGCTGGTAACCGCACTTCACGCGAAGAAATATATCACTTACCGAGATCTGCTCCGGCAGAGTACCACATCCAGTAATGGGTAAAAGGCGTGATGATATATTTATTATTTTATTTATCTGTATTTTTTACGACTACACCACTGACTAAATGAACAATATGTGGGAGGGAGACCAGCATTTTTTTTTATTTTTCACTCGGCTAAGCGCTATCTGAATACGAAATGTTACCATCTGTGGTTCAACGATCTAGCTGTCTAACTTCTACTAAAGTTTAGTTAGAGATACATCATCAAGTTGACGTACAATAGAGCCTTGAAATTCTTAAAAAAATTAATCTAATTTAGGCTGTTAAACCACTTGTCAGAAAAATGTCAGTAAAAAATTATTAATTAATTATTCTGAATGCCTTGTAACATTTGTCGACATGTAGGTACTTTACTTGTAAAAGTTTGTTTTTTCTTTTTAAATAATAATAAATTACTAAATAAAATTAATAAATAAATATATCATCACGCCTTTTACCCGTTACTGAGTGTGGCACTCGGCCGTAAGCAGATCTCGGTAAGTGATATATTTCTTCGCGTGAAGTGCGGTTACCAGTCGTCAAATCACGGCTCCCAAAGATATTAGTGGAGGGGGAGCCACAGGGGTAGATTTAAATTGGTGAAAATTGTTTGTCGGCTGTAGGGATCGAACCAGGATTCTCAAGATCCACAGGCCGACTCGATACCACTGAGCCACCTACCCCATATAATAATAATAAATTACTAAATAAAATAAATAAATATATCATCACGTCTTTTACCCGTTACTGAGTGTGGCACTCCTCCTGTAGCAGATCTGTGTACGTGATATATTTCTTCGCGTGAAGTGCGGTTACCAGTCGTCAAATCACGGCTCCCAAAGATATTAGTGAAGGGGAAGCCACAGGGGTAGATTTAAATTGGTGAAAATTGTTTGTCGGCTGTGGGGATCGAATCAGGATTCTCAAGATCCACAGGCCGACTCGATACCACTGAGCCACCTACCCCATATAATAATAATAAATTACTAAATAAAATAAATAAATATATCATCACGTCTTTTACCCGTTACTGGGTGTGGCACTCGGCCGTAAGTAGATCTCGGTAAGTTATATATTTCTTCGCGTGAAGTGCGGTTACCAGTCGTCAAATCACGCCCCCCAAAGATATTAGTGAAGGGGAAGCCACAGGGATAGATTTCAATTGGTGAAAATTGTTTGTCGTCTGTGTGGATCGAACCAGGATTCTCAAGATCCACAGGCCGACTCGATACCACTGAGCCACCTACCCCATATAATAATAATAAATTACTAAATAAAATAAATAAATAAATATATTATCACGCCTTTTACCCGTTACTGAGTGTGGCACTCGTCCGTAAGCAGATCTCGGTAAGTGATATATTTCTTCGCGTGAAGTGCGGTTACCAGTCGTCAAATCACGGCTCCCAAAGATATTAGTGGAGGGGGAGCCACAGGGGTAGATTTAAATTGGTGAAAATTGTTTGTCGGCTGTGGGGATCGAACCAGGATTCTCAAGATCCACATGCCGAATCGATACCACTGAGTCACCTACCCCATTAAAAAATTACAAAATACGTATTCCTGAAAATTAATGTTGGTGACTAGACGATAACAGTTACCAAACAATTAAAACAATTTTATGTGCTATTAGACAAGACATGCCATTTTAAATTGTTGTATTGTTGACGTTGCCATAAAATGACTATTTTCATGGAAATAATTTAAGTGACACACCCCTAATCACCTCTAGACATATTTAGATAATGGTTTTGAACCCATAAAGAGGGTATAAACACTTATTTAGGCGTAGGTTAAACTGGGAAATCCGAAGTGATTTTGTACCTGCTTCTGCTACACTGTGTTATATTTCTAGGACCTGTCACATTTGGTCTCCATGATTTATTGTTGAAGTAGGTGTCAAGATGTGAACCAGGGTTAGGGATAAATCTTTTAAAATAGTTGGGGGCTGGTTTTCAATAGATTTTCTTTCACAAATCTCTAGAAACGTTTGGAAAGAAATATAGTAGGTATACAACTTGTAAAATCTTTTAAAACAAGCTAGATGACGGTTTTCACTTTTACTTTGGACTCAAAATATTCATGTGCCTAGAATTTGTAAAGATACGGAATTTAATCGCATATAATTACGTTAATTTCAAGTATTTTTATGTAAAACAATTAACTTTTAGTTCATCGGTTACAATCTGTATTTATGTATTATTTAAATATTCAGTAAAAAAAATTATTACAATCAATTTTAAGATATATAGCAATCGATACAATTTATTATTTTATTTTACATAATTACACAATAATAATTAATAATAAATTAGGTTTAAGATACCAATTTAAATGACGTGTACAATAATTTTTTAAAATAATAATTGGTTATAATAAAAAGCTGTGATTTATTTATGTTGCAAAGTTTTTTAGTCCAAAGTCAAGGCTGTCAGTTTCAAGTTTAGTGAGTTCGATGGCCCAATATCCTAACGTCTGCAACCGAAGCCATAAACAAGCCGGGCCGGTTTTTGACATTGCCATTATTTTATGTTTCTCTTTTGCGAAACTTCAATATCCTGTTACTCAATTACCGATCGGCATCCAATATACCCTCGGGAGAATCAATACTAAGGACTATTTGTAATTTAAAATTGAGAAAATACATTTGTTTAATAGGTTTTATTGATTTAATTTTAAATTAGGATACGTTTTACATCAGCATTTATTTTCCTTCATCAATATTGAATAGCAATATGGAATTCGAATCCGGAGATCCCGAGTTCGAATCGCACTCAAGCTAAAAATCAGGGGCGTTCCAACCCAGGGTTCTTGGGGTTCCCAGAACCCGGGCGCCAGCATAAAAAGGCGGCAGACGGCAAAAAGTTAAAATAAATATGAGTATATTAAATGAACACAAATACTACGTCTTATTATTATTTGTAAAATAAATAAAATAATTAAATGAATACCAAATGTAGATACCTACTATCGTACTAAGGCTTTTAATTACAAAAGATCGCGAAGTAATGTGATTAATGTTTGAAATATAAAGTTAACTGTCAAGATTTCTTAATATTCGCAACAAATCTTGACGGTTATAGTGACAGCTTCTGTTTCTATGTTTCTATGTTTGTATTTTTATTTAAATTTATGAGAAACTATATAATAAAATATTTATTTAAAAAATAGTTATGTTTCTAGACAAACAATGTTCTATTATTCTACGCTAAGGTGAATAACATTATTTGTCATGAGTTTGCTTATTGCTCTAAATCTACACGCAAGTTTCGCATAGTACGGCGTGTCGGCTTACTACCTTACTCTTTCTGTATCGTAGAGCATAAAATTCCACGTATTTTGAGTACCATATCGCATTTTTGTGCTCCAAAATTTTCGCCTGCGGCGCACGCCCCGGGGCGCCACATTCTGCTTCAGAACCCAGGCGCCAAGTACCCCAGATACGCCCCTGCTAAAAATTATATAAACTATCACACTGCGGCTCGCTGAGTGCGAACCCTGTACTGTAATTGAGATTAAATTCCTGTTGTACAGCGTAAAAATAAATAAATATTAGTATAACATTTTGGTTGGTCAAATAAAATATAGGAACATAGGTAAAGGTGTCAAGTCATATTTTTTTTAATAAACGAATACATACACATTACTATGTCTTATCAAATGGAGGTAACACGAACTCGAAAAACATTTATTCTTTAGATTTACATGACAATTAATCTACGTCGAACATTCTTATCCTGGTACACTACTTTCCCTTCATATAAATAAATATATCATCTCGCCTTTTACCCATTACTGGACGTGGCACTCTGCCTAAACAGATCTCTGTAAGTGATATATTTCTTCGCGTAAAATTCTGTTACCAGCCGTCGAATCACGGCCCTCAAAGATGTTAGTGGTGGGGGAGCCACTGGGGTAGATTTAAATTGGTGAAAATTGTTTGTCGGCTGTGGGAATCGAACAAGGGTTCTCAAGATCCACAGGCCGACTCGATACCACTGAGCCACCTACCTCACATAACACATAACAAAACTATGAGTGAAATAAGTTACCTAAATACCGGCATAACGTGTAAAAATATGTCCGAAAATTGTCTGAAAAATTTGTATTTGTTCAACACATTTTCCCATTTTTTGAGAGAACGAATAATTTGATAATTTCGTCTTTAGGCTCCTCGAGAATAATAAAACTAATGCTACAAAATAGCATGAAGCAAATTTAAATAAAAAAATCTTGATAGAAAATATGAGCATTATTATATTGCAATTTGTAGAAGCGATATTTTTTAATGATTATATATTTCAAAATTTTAAGGCTGACATTTTGTTTATAAAGTATTGTACAATACGTGTATTTTTTTGTAATCATAACAAACACTTCAGTGACGAGAAATCGATTGCTAAAGTTAAACAAAAATGCTAGTTCTATGAGACAGGGGTCGAACAGCCTTAATTCCTGTGATACAAGTTCGTTTATTCATCCCACTAAGAAACCCAATAAATCGTCAATCACATCCATCCATTTATTGCTAGATTATCGACGCAATCTCACACCCTCAATTTCACCAATATTTCATTTGACATATACTGTACATGTCCAATGTATTTCAACTTATTCACATTCACTCTTCTGTATTTTTCTGAATCCATCCTCATTCATTCACCAACATTTATTCTTGTCACTGGAAGCATAAATTAGTAAATAGATGTTTTTTTGTCCGATATTTTTATTTGAAAATAAACCAACCCCAATTTCAAAACATAATACAATTCATTGCCTATGGCACACTGGTTGAAGAGTGTCAATGAACATCGATGAGCTCTTTGATGAAACAACAGAACGCACCCTTCATTGACAAACAATAAAAGCTTCTAAAGTTGAGAATGAAAAACTAAATTTCAAAAATATGCTAACGTGAAATGAGACACAAAAAATAGGAGTGCAATGAGATACGTTTGTTTCATCGATGAGCTCTTCGATGGAAATAGAGGAGCCTCTAATTTTCGTCGATGACGGGTGCGTTCAGTTGTTTCATCGAAGAGCTCATCGATGCTCATCGACGCTCTTCGACCAGTGTGCCATAGGCATAAAGTAAATTAAGCTAACAAATATAAAATTGTCTTCTAAAAAATTCTATTTTATTTCAGATGTGGAACCAAGAAGATCACAATCTACAGCGACAGCACGAATTACTGCTAAAAATCCTATTGTTGAAATGGATGGAGATGAAATGACCAGAATTATTTGGCATTTCATTAAGGATAAACTAATTTTACCTTATGTTAAATTAGAATGTTTGTACTATGATTTGGGTCTTCCATACAGGTAAAATTTTAAAAGATATTTTTGGTTATATATGATTTTAATTTATCATTAAATTATTTACAGAGATTCAACAGGCGATCAAGTAACAGTTGATTCTGCAAATGCAATTTTAAAACATAATGTAGGCATTAAATGCGCTACTATTACACCAGACGAGCAAAGAGTCGAAGGTATTTACTTCTAGAATTCTAATTCGCTTTTTTAAGGTTTGGATAGTATTATTAGTGAAATTGAGGATAAACGATTGCATGGATATCCAAGAACTCTATAGTTTATTATGGAATGAATTAATCCAGAGTTTATACAAAAACCTACTTTAAAAAATCGGCTTTCTAATTCTAATATTAAAAAAAAGTTACTCCGGTTTATTTATTAATTTAAAAAATATTTATTTCAAAGAATAAACAAATCTTTTTTTATTGTTTTAATTATATATTTTTTTATTTACATTTTAATACTTATTTATAAAACTACAAAAATATAACATAATAAATTATACTCTATACAAAAACCAAATAAATTAAAAGCTTAAATAAATAAAATTCGTAAATATTTTTCGGTTGGTTTAAATAATATTTTTAGAACTACAAAATAAAATATACTCTATGTAAAATCAAATAAGGAAACTAAAATATAAATGTGTCAAAATGGTTTTTACTTAAATAATTAATTAATTTGTACATATTCATTCTAGTATATATATTTTTTTGTATTAAAAATCGTTTTCAAATTTTACAAAATATTTTTTTTAAAACCACTAATTTCAGTTGAAAGGAATAAACAAGGTTGTATAAAACTTGTGAATATAGAAGAAGCGAAAATGGTGTTAGAAGCGATATGTTTTCTTTCAAACTTTTTTGATTGATTTATTTAAGAGTTCGTATTATCCTATTTATATTTAGCTTATCAATCTACTGTTAAAAATATAACTAACAGTAACATAAATTAAACCAATGTTCCTAGCTATCAGTCGATTGAATAACTGGGCATTAATAAGAAATAATGTGATACTGTGTATATATATGTTCTAATAAAATGTATATCTTTAATAGAATTCAAGCTGAAGAAAATGTGGCTGTCTCCCAATGGTACTATTCGTAATATTTTGGGAGGAACTGTATTCAGGGAACCAATTTTATGTAAAAACATTCCAAAACTTGTTCCTGGTTGGACCAACCCTATCATCATTGGCCGCCATGCCCATGGTGATCAATACAAGGCAAAAGATTTCGTTGTGCCTGCACCTGGAAAAGTAAGTTATCCATCCTAATATCACAATTTTAATGTGATAAATATGTGCGAGGTTACTCATCGGACTGTGGAGATGAAAACCCGAGTTCGAATCCCACAGCCGACAACAGAAACCACACAAACATTCATGCGCAAAAATCTATCGCCTATCGAGGTTGCTCTGCCACACCCAGGAATGGGTAAAATGGCGTGATAGTATATTAATTTTATTTAATTGTAATGTTTTATAATAAGGTTGAAATGGTCTACACAAGTAATGATGGTAAAGTAGAAAGGCATGAACTCTTCAACTTCAAAAGCAGTGGCGTTGCCATGGGAATGTACAATCTCGATGATAGTATACGATCTTTTGCTCACTCGTCTATGCAACTGGCGTTACAGAAACAGTGGCCACTCTACTTGTCCACTAAGAATACTATTCTTAAACAATATGATGGTCGATTCAAGGACATCTTTCAGGAAATCTATGAAAAGTAAGTTCCAACATTTTTATTTATAAACACATAAATAAAATCCCTACTTTTTAATAAAATATTCTTTTTATTCAATTATTTTTAAATGCCATACCTTAAGATTTGAAACAATTTGTTGTATGATACTACGCAATTTAGATAGTTCAAGATCTTGTTCAATATATTGTGTAATGTAAAACGAGCTTAACATTAATTTTTGTTGTGGAGATATGGAGTTTGTCAGATGTTATTTACGTTCATAACGATTTACATTTACTATTATGGAAATTACTGTTATTAATGCGTTTAGTTTCCTTTAGTTTTTTTTTTGTGTGTACCGAAATGTCAGATTCGTGAATAAAAAATTGCAAGTCGAGTAATTTTCTTCCCTGTTAATTATACCAGTCGAACAATGATTCTTATTCAACTATATATTTAAAGATACAACTTATGTCTACAAATTAAGAGTTTGTACTTTTAAATCTTGCTCACTTCAATTTATATAAAAAATATATGTCCAACTAAATCTGAGTGGTTTGGATTGCATAAAAGCTCTAGTCCTTCTATATTGTAATTCGGATTAAGCTCCCATTGTCAGACAAATAAAATTTAAAAAAAAATGAGTAAAACCAGAGGAATATTTATTTATCATTATATTACATTCAATAAGTTCATATGTATTGAAATCTTCTATATTAAAATATGTGTATTATTTGGTAGGAATTATCAGAAGCAATTCGAAGATGCTAAGATCTGGTACGAACATCGTTTAATCGACGACATGGTTGCTCAAGCACTAAAATCATCAGGAAAATTCATCTGGGCTTGCAAGAACTATGATGGTGACGTCCAGTCAGATATCGTTGCCCAGGGTTATGGTTCTTTGGGATTAATGACATCAGTTCTTATATGCCCTGATGGTAAAACAATGGAATCGGAAGCAGCTCATGGTACGGTCACCAGACATTACAGACAACACCAAAAGGGTAAACCAACTTCAACAAATCCGATTGCATCCATTTTCGCTTGGACAAGAGGCTTGGAACACAGAGGAAAATTGGACAACACTCCCGAATTAGTTAAATTCGCTAAAGACTTAGAAACAGCTTGTGTGGATTGTGTGGAATCAGGAAAAATGACAAAGGATTTGGCAGCTTGTATACATGGATTATCAAATGTGAAAGAAAGTATGTACTTAAATACCGAAGATTTCTTGCAAGCCATTGCTGATCAACTAAAATTCAATCTAAAAAAATGAATTTTATGGACGTAATTTGAATTATTCCGTAATACTGAAATTTAAATTTTAATTTATAAGCTACCAATTAAATTAAAACTTAAATTTATTGCTAACTGTCTTATGATGGTGCTATGCATTTTTTAAATCAATTTTATAAAACAAAAGTCTGAATTGTGAAACCAATTGTGAACACATTTTATATTGTAATATGAGATTAATAAAACTGGAAATAATATTTAATATTTCAAAGTTTACTTATACTGTATCAAAATAAAATATATTATTTTCTGAAATAGTTTTTATTTATTTATTTTTTTAAGAACAAAGGATTAAAGGTCAGTTATACTCGTGTGTCAATAGTTCAAATAACACGATAAATATTATCAATAATTTAGCATGATGAGTTTTACTAAGTCTAAGTTTTCACTACAGATAGGTACAAGAAATTTAGTAAAAATGAGTCGATTAATTTCTGTCAAAGATTTTGAAGATTACGCCGCATCTGTTTTACCAAAAAATGCTTTGGATTATTATAGAAGTGGGGCGGGCGATGAAAATACTTTATCATTGAATAAAACAGCATTTAAAAAGTGACAACACATTATAAATTGATACTATAGTATCGTGAAATTAATAATAATGGCTATTTATTAGATTTCGTATAAGGCCAAGACTTATGAGAGATGTATCAATAAGAGATTTATCGATTACTGTATTTGGATCGAAAATATCATTACCTGTTGGGATTTCTCCAACAGCTATGCAAAGAATGGCCCATCCTGAAGGGGAATGTGCAAATGCTAGAGGTTTTTAAAATAACTTTTATCCCTTTAATGATTAAATTCTACAGCGGAAATATTTTAGCTGCAGCCGCAAATGAAACTATATTTATTTTAAGTACAATTGCAACTAGTAGCATTGAAGAAGTTGCAGAAGCTGCTCCAAATGCAATTAAATGGTTTCAGTTGTATATTTATAAAGATCGGTAAGTTGAATATAATTTTTTTTATAGAAATATAAACTAAAAACAAATGTGTAGAGATGTGACAAAGAAGTTAGTCAAGCGAGCAGAAAACTCTGGTTTTAAAGCAATTGTTTTAACTGTGGATACGCCAATGTTTGGACTACGTCGAGCTGATATAAGAAATCAGTTTGCTTTGCCTCCACATTTACGGTAAAATAATCATTTATTAAAAATATAGAGTTATTTAAATTTAAAATATTATAGAATGGCTAATTTTGTGGATGAAAAGGCAACAAAAATAAATAATAAAACTGATGGTTCAAGTTTAAATAATTACGTGAAAAATTTATTTGATACAACACTAAACTGGAACGATATTAAATGGTTGCAAAGTATAACTCGTCTACCGATTATTTTAAAAGGTATTTTAACAGCTGAAGATGCCATAATTGGGGCTGATTTAGGTGTAGCTGGTATTTTAGTTTCGAATCATGGAGCTAGACAAGTTGATGGTACACCGGCTTCGGTAAAATTTTTCAATTATTTACAGTTTTAGTTATTTACGAGCAAATTCAATTTTCACATTATTTTTAGATCGAAGCTCTGCCTGAAATAGTGAATGCAGTCGGACATAAATGTAAAATATTTTTGGACGGAGGAGTCACTGAAGGAACTGATGTATTTAAAGCATTAGCTCTTGGAGCAAAAATGGTAATTAAATTTAAAGTTTTGACTCATAAATTATTGAAGACCGGTTACAAAATATATTGAAGTACTTGTAAATTTAATTTAAAATATACTTAAGTATATTAAAAAAAAAGATTTTTGTCTTCGTTTAAAATAATTTTATTTTACTTGTGAACTGGTACAACGGAAACCTTACACGTTGAATTGAAATAAAATATTTAAACGATATTTTTTTTAAATGGCAGATTATTGATCGTTATTTTTATTTGTAGGTGTTCATGGGACGACCTGCTTTGTGGGGATTAGCTCATAGTGGCGAAGAAGGTGTTAAGAATATATTAGATATAATACGAACCGAATTTGATTATACTCTAGCATTAACAGGTAATACTATCATAAAATCGCTATGATAGATATATATTTTTTATTTCATCTTTTATAGGTTGCCGATCAGTTGAAGATATTCAACCAGAAATGGTAGTTCATGAATCATTTTATTCGAAATTTTAATAAGCCTTTCTTATAAAATATATATTGTAGAATTTATTCATAAATAAAAATATATAATACAAAAAAACCAATATTTTTTTATCTTAATATTATTTTGTAATATGACATGAATTGGTTTTACAACGATATTTGAACAACCCGCGCAAAAATTTGTACAGGAACAGGAAGTTACCTTTTCTGTCAAATATCTACGTTTGTTGTTTTTCATTAGATTAGTTTTCGCTTGTGGTTGTCGCTGGAAATGAAGTCTGGATTCTAGTATAAATAGTGAATTTTAACCGTTATTTATAAAGAAATGGTCAATTTGTGTAAAATTAATCATAAGTGAGGTAAAATCTATAAATTCGAGGCGGAAATACGCAAACAAAGAGCATTGTTTCATAACAAATTTCGTAACCAACAAACGCAGCGTAGAACAATAAGAAGAAAAGTACAGCTGACAGTGGTCAAGTATCGTGCTCTCGTGCTAGTTGCTTCATTGCTTTCAATAAACTTGAAACATGGCGAAACAATCCTGGAACTGATGTGCAAAATACACAAAATATTTGTCATTTGTTTCTATTTAAGTGAAGGATAGTGAACGACATGTCCTCCCTTCACTTTGTTGTACATCCATTGCCTGGTACGGAGGAGCAGCTAAATGATAGGTAAAACATGTTCGTTATACGTACGTTCTACTAGGCTTCCTCCATTTATATATTGCTTATTACTTTTAATATGGTGATCGGGTTAGGAATCCCACCCATATATCCCAATACAAAGTGAAAATTTACATACTCTCTTTAATGTATTTACACTAGATACGAATGATGCATTCCATTTCAACTCTAATGACTGCATTTTAAATGAGCAATTTTAAAACAAATTTTGTTGTATAATTCCTTTTGATTTGTCATATCGATAAACTTTTTGATAATCATTATTTCCTTTATTTTTAACATTGTAGGTAGTTTTAAAATGTTTTTTTTATTACATTGTTACTTAAAAATTCCTATTATGTTCTTAAAGGTACCAAATTTTTCCTATAATTTACAGATACGATATATTACAGTATTTTTAGATTGTAGACTATAATGCTAACTGCTCTGTAGATAAAGTAAAATGGTATTAACCGGAAGATGATTTTTGTTGACATTGAAAATTCTCGTTATCTTTTGGTTGTAGGCGAATATGTTAAAACAGTCTTTTGTATCTATACTGAATTTTTATACATTTCTTATGATTAATCTTTCGTTTTTGTTTTAATTTATTGTAGATTGAAGGAGGTATCGGAGAAGCTAAATCGGCTAGGTGTGAGTTCGCCATCTGCTTTGGCAGCTTTGAAGAATGGCATTAAACGGGTTGCTCTTGGACCATCTCACATTGCTTTACTTCTCGATGATGGAAGAGTGTGTCGAATGTCCTTCAGTCTTATTTTGGACAGACTGGACTTAAGCAAGAATGATCCGTCAAAGAAGTAAGTTTTAAGTACACTTACACATACATACACTTAACTTTTCGGTGACATAAAATTATTCAATAAACACTATAATTATAATATATAGTACACTTAATAAAGTCACTATTTTGGGTGGGTGAGCGTGAGAAATAAGTAACATTAGGCACACGTAGCAAAGTGGTTTTTAACTCAATGTGGTGTATGCGGTACGACCAAGATCTTGGTTGTTGCGCAGTGCTGGTAGTGGCGGTGGCGGTGGCGCCGGAGGAAGCGGCGGCGGAGGAGGTGGTTCCGGAGGCGGCAATTCCGGTGGAAACAAACAAGCTGGAAGTGGAAGGCAGCTCACTCGTACCAGGGCTCGAATCATGCGATCCAATACGGCCATCCGCGGTAGCTCCAACTCCGGTAAATATATTTCACATCTAGAATAATAAACCTTCATTGCATTCGAGCCTTTCAGCCATAACATAGCTGAATACAGAATAGACTGCTGTAACTATTATTTATGTAGTTATATTTTATTTGTTTGGGTACGTAATAAATGATTGAATGTTCTAGTAGGTCGCGTTGTGCTAGCGCTAGTTTGTCGGTAAGAGACTGTGTGTGATGAAGGGTGGGGTGGGGTGTGTCCCAGAAATAGTGTGTGACTAATGTTTTCTCAGGGAGTCGCAGCGCTCCTGTAATTATAGGTACCAGCGGTTCTAGCAGTGGCCGGCCTCTTGTGACGGTTCCTGCGCCCTATGTACCAGAGGAACTCGTTTCTCAAGCCCAGGTTGTTCTTCAGGGCAAGAGTCGAAATCTCATTATTAGAGAACTACAAGTTAGTACTTTTTAAAATTCATTTATTACTACACCCAATATGAGGCTACAAGTTAAAGATTGTTTATATATTTTACATATTATTTTTTTACATAAAATATGTATTACAAATTTACTTTTTTCACAAATACTATTACGTCTATTTCTCTAGTGCTGAAACAGTTATAGATAAATTTTATCAATTTTTATTTGACTTGATAATGACAAAAATGAAATGGTCATAATTTGAACAAATGTCACGTTATATACGAAAAGTTATTACTTTCTTCATATTTTATATAATAGATTTCGGTTTAAGTAAACTTGCAACAAGTAATGATGCTCAACTGAAAATAAATGAAAATCAGTCTTTACATATTAATGTAGTAAAATATTATATATCGTTGCACGTAAAAATGTAGTAATTTGAAATGTATTATTGAATGTACATGAAAGTTAATAATTTTAATATCTTGTCAAAAGGTTAAAATAATAACATTTGTCTTCAAAACTATATTGTAAATTTAAATAGGATTTATATCTTCAAAAGTACTTCCTCATCACTGCATAAAGTTTTTTTTCTATTTATTGCATATTTAGTAAAGGATATACACAAAGAGATTATTCAAAATTAATCACATTTTATTTACAACAAAAAACAATGTAAATATATTGATCCCAAAACTATTGGTTATAAATATTATGATAAAATTGAAACGTCATTTATATTGATAAACTTTAAAAATATTGTTGTAACCAATTGAATAATAATAATAACAGAAGATTCATATTCTTCCAATATGATGAAAATTATTTATTTGCATTTGTCAGCCTAGAATTCTTGAAAATCCTGAAAAAAGCCTTGAATTTGTATATAATATCCTGAAAAAATATTTGCAGTCAAATGATAAAAGGTTTTTTTATATACAGGATAATAAAAGAAATCAGCGGCAATTGTCTTGCAATTAATTGAAGAAAATAGTTATTTTTGGCAACTTTTAATCCAGTTTTTACAATATTTATCCAAATAAATTTAAAAATATTTAGATACAGAATTATGTTCTCTAAAAAAATTTATTTGAAGCATTTTTCATTAAAATAATCTTATCAAATTTTGGAATGCATAGATCGATTTTATGAAATTGTCTGTATTTTTTTTGAAAATAAATCTAAAATTTAATGTTTTGAAACTGGTAGACGCCATGATTTTCTACTGTGTACAACAAAACTTTAGTCCCTAATAACAGTATCGGAGATAAATTTTTTGATATTGAATGAACTTTACTTGGTAATTTTAGTAATTGTTAATTGGATTTCAGGCTTTAATAAAAAAAAGGAAATTTAAATATTAATTTAATTCCTTTTTATTCTTGATATTGGCGACGTTTCTGCACTTTATTTACGCCATTTTCAAGCAAAATTAGTAAAAATGTACATTAAAACAATGTAATTTTTTCAATAAAAAAGGGATTTTTTTTACTCTTGAGGTGCACACCTCAAAAATGTTTTATATTTTCGGACTTTAAAAGATTTTTTTTTTAAATCCAATTAACAATTATTAAAATTCGGTGTATTAAAAAGAACAAATCTTTTTTGATTTTTAAATTTTCTATAAATAAATAAATATATCATCACGCCTTGTACCCATTACTGGGTGTGGTACTCTGCCTAAGCAGATCTCGGTAAGTGGTGTATCTTTTTTGCGTGAAGTGCGGTAATTTTGTATTTACTTGGTAATGTAAGTTTTTTCTATTGGCTTTACACAATTTAAATTTTAAGATCGTCATATATAGAGTGTCTAATTTATAGTTGAAGATGGATCTTCCTCTTCCCAATGCTCGTTAGTGATAGATATTTTTAATGTGTCTTATCACCTCCAAAACATTGGGATATTAATCTAATACATTTGGTATAATCTTCCTAATTATATATTAGTTTGATCTCCATTTGTCATACATTTATAATTTCATATATGAATTATGTATATGTTTCCGTAATATTTTAGTATTTTGTGTAACGTTATTATTATCATCAGCGCACTAATTTGGATGTGAACCTGGCTGTGAACAATTTGCTCTCTCGTGATGACGAAGAGGGTGAGGAAGGTGACGATGCTGCGGATTCCTACGTTCCTGAAGATTTGATTTCTCTTCTGGACGGCGGATTTCACACCGACCATTCAGTTATCATTGATGCCGACGCCATGTTTTCCGAAGACATGTTCGGATATTCAGGCATTCGCAAGTAAGCGCGTTTTTTTTGTTTAATGGTTTGTGATTTAGATTAGAATTCACTCTCACGCACTTCCTTCTGATTTGAATTAATTTCTCTACCCTGGAAATATTGCACAACTCATTTTATATACTGTGTTTTCTAACTGGTACTCCATTGGGTGGCTGTCTTTTTATCCCTTTTGATTTACATTTTAAACTGCTAGTCCTAGCTTACCAGGTGTGAAAGAGGTAACACAATGACAATTATTATGATTATTTTTGCGTTTTATTTGATTTCGTTGCGCGTTGCACTCTGCTTTGTGTGTTGGATGGCTTTACTAACATTTCGGTCGGCCATGTTTGACGTGGCTCAAACAAGCTTGTTGCACAGCCGTGGCGGCAGCAACAGGGGCCGCTTGTCCGACAGGGAGAACGTCTCCGGCAGCAACTCTTCTGAGAGGGACCGCGACAGTTTTTCTCGATGGCGCGATCGTCAATATCTTGGACCACGTCGTTGGCTAGAGTCTGCTCTTCGAGACACATTCGACAAGGACTCAGGTTAGTTTATTATTTTTTTTTTTTAAATTTATGTATAATTTATCCTGTTTGTGTGCGATGTAAATGCAGAAAGCAAGAAGAAAGAATTGTCGGCCAGTCCATTGTGGATGTCCGAAGATTTGGAGTATTGGCCTGATTGCGCAGGACGATTTACAAATATAGTTGCTCTTCACAGCGAACTTATTGCTTTATCTGTAACGGGACAACTTCATCAGTGGCGATGGAATGATCACGAACCGTACAGACATCCAGATGTAAGACATTTATCACGATAATCTACTATATATGTTGTTATATTTTAATTTGTATAGAATCCGCACGTACATCACCCAAAAACAGTGACACTTGGTTTAACCGGAGAGAAAATAATGCATTTATCTGCAAGTTCTACTAGATGTTCCGTAGCGACCGAATCTGGCAAAGTTGCTACTTTCCTGGACGAACTACTAGCACCTGCTGCTAGCAAACTTGAGCATCCGGCTCAATCATACACCGAATTTGCAACAGATAAAATCGTCTCACTACACACCTGCCCTTTATTTACCGTTGCCAAACTTGAAAGTGGTGCTCTTTATTGGTGGTAAGATAAGAAGTTACAATTTAAACTGCTAGAATTTTCTTAAAATCTTTTCCTTAGGGGTGTGCTACCATTCGCACAAAGGAAACGACTATGGGAACGTTATCGAGCGAAAAGCCGTAAACAACGACCCACCACTTCTCAAACGGAGATTGTTTGTGGGTCACAAGTGTGCATGAAGAACAGCCCCATGTACCAACCTGGTGCTATTGGTTTCACCGTGGCTGCCGGAGTTCCTAAAGTTGGACAATTACAAAATGCTGCATGGACTTTATCAGACACTTGTACTTTTAAACTCATGAAGGCTGATCAAGTGCAAAACAACCAAGGATCGGAAGGAAGAAGGGATTCCATGCCTGGAACTAGCGGACTTGGTGAGTAAATTATGGATTTTAGCATTTTATTAATTTTGTTGTTGTATCCAATGCTCATTAGCGATTGACATTCTTATTGTCTTGTTGCCTTCAAACATTGGGAAAACAAATTGTTCAAATATTTTTAACATATTTCATATTATTCTCTATCTGATATGATATATATTTGAATAAAACAATATTATTTTGTAAATTATAATTTCTTTTTTGTTGTATCCAATGCTCGTTAGCGATAAACATTCTTATTGTGTCTTATTGCCTCCAAAACATTGGGAAATAAAATTGTTCAAATATTTCCATCTCATTTCAGATCATTTTGTATCTATTGAGATTTACTTTTGAATGAAACATTATTTTGTAAATTCTAATTTCTTTTTTGTTGTATCCAATGCTCGTTAGCGATAAACATTCTTATTGTGTCTTATTGCCTCCAAAACATTGGGAAATAAAATTGTTCAAATATTTCCATCTCATTTCAGATCATTTTGTATCTATTGAGATTTACTTTTGAATGAAACATTATTTTGTAAATTCTAATTTCTTTTTTGTTGTATCCAATGCTCGTTAGCGATAAACATTCTTATTGTGTCTTATTGCCTCCAAAACATTGGGAAATAAAATTGTTCAAATATTTTCATCTCATTTTAGATCATTGTGTATCTATTGAGATTTACTTTTGAATGAAACATTATTATTTTGTAAATTCTAATTTCTTTTTTGTTGTATCCAATGTTCGTTAGCGATAAACATTCTCATTGTGTCTTATTGCCTCCAAAACATTGGGAAATAAAATTGTTCAAATATTTCCATCTCATTTCAGATCATTTAGTATCTATTGAGATTTACTTTTGAATGAAACATTATTATTTTGTAAATTCTAATTTCTTTTTTGTTTTATCCAATGCTCGTTAGCGGTAAACATTCTCATTGTGTCTTATTGCCTCCAAAACATTGGGAAATAAAATTGTTCAAATATTTCCATCTCATTTCAGATCATTGTGTATCTATTGAGATTTACTTTTGAATGATACATTATTATTTTGTAAATTCTAATTTCTTTTTTGTTGTATCCAATGCTCGTTAGCGATAAACATTCTCATTGTGTCTTATTGCCTCCAAAACATTGGGAAATAAAATTGTTCAAATATTTCCATCTCATTTCAGATCATTTTGTATCTATTGAGATTTACTTTGAATGAAACATTACTTGTAAAGTACAATTTATTTTTTGCTATATACAATTCTCATTAGCGATAAACATTCTTATTATGTTTAATTGCCTCCATATACATTGTGACAGCAAATTGTTCATACATTTTCAACTTTTTTCATATCATTTTATATCTGTTGTGATTTATATTTTAAGGAAACTTTATTCTAATTGTACAGTATTGTTAATTTTAAAATTCATATTATAATGTAAATAATTTCTTGAATAGGAGTACAAACAACAACAACTCTAAGCAGTAGCAAGAGTAGCAGTTCCCACAAAGAAAACGCTGATCGTTTGGACATGCCGCCACCTCCTTCGCCGGCTTCAAGTACTTGCAGTGACACCGGAAGTATTTCAACCAGTCATAGTAAGTTTCTTATTTGTCTAAATCAAATTTTATTTTTTTTAATTATCTATGAAATAAGATTCACTTCTGTACGATAATTAACACAATATGACTTGAAGTTTCTGGACACCAGGTCTTCAAAAGAGCTTTCATTTAATACCAAATACAATATCTTTTGAAGCACTTTCAGTAAAACAAATGCCTATCAAAAATTTAGCAATTCTGCATGCGAGCCCTTCAAAAGACCTTACATTTGATACCGAGCACAGTAAGTTGATAAATTTTTGAAAAAACAATTACAATCAATCGATCGTCATATTTTTTTTATAAATCTGCTCTCAATTATAAATCTCTTGAAAATTAGAATAACTATTTATTTAAAACTTTGCCTTGTTTTTACTGTACATGTACATATTCTCAACCAAGCTGATTGTGTAAGCACCTACTTCAATTTATTTATTCACATATTTAAAATACCTAAATGTAACAAAAACGTCTCCTCATTGCTTTAATATGCGTAAAATATTTCACAACTATTCTCAAGTATTTACAGGGTGGCGACTAACCTGGAAAACCGGGAAAAGTCAGGGAATTTTATATTTCTGGAAAAGTCAGGGAATTTTATTCCATGTCAGGGAAAAAAGTTTTTTGTTCTTTAAATTTTTTAATTTAATTTCAAAATGTATTTAGTTATTTTTAGATTTTATTGGCAGAATACCCTTTATTAGATAGATAGTATACCTTTATTGGCAACAAATACCCTTTATTGCTTCTTCATCTATGAAAATATAACCGAAGGATGTTTACTAATTGAAAACTGTTTTGTTTTGTCTAACGTTTCTACCGCGCTATGTTTTTTCTGTATATGCAATATTTAAGGTTGTGTCTTTGCCTGTTTAGAAACACAAATTGATTTTGCTTTTACTATAAATTTAATTAAAAAAAACAATTATATTACAATTATGATATAATATATGAAATGTAACCATAAATTCATAAATAAGTCAATATTCTAGAAGTCAGGGAATTTTTTTACTTAGTCAGGGAAAAGTCAGGGAATTTATTAATGTTACTTGAATCGCCACCCTGATTTAATAATTAAGTAATATTTGTTTAAAAATACGACATTCCCGCTGACAAATGTCAAAACGGCTGTAAATATATATATTTTTTAATTTCTACTGTTGATTTTGCTGTAAAATGTGTTTTTTTTTTATTTTTAAGTTTCATTGTTATGCACAAAAATATGAGACTATTATAATAGACCTCTATCTAACACAACTGTTTCTAATTAATCGAAGTCTAGGCTGTAGCGATTAGTAAAAGGGCTTGATGAAGCTATGATATAGCTATATTGAAATAGGCCTTTTACTATAAAGATTTTTACCGATTTTAGAACGACAAAAACGAATGCCAACAATTGGCTCAGACTCAATTTCTTCGGATACCGTTCACCGCCGCGACGAAGAAGAGTGGGCACTTCGTGATGTCATCTTCGTAGAAGATGTCCGCAGCGTGCCAGCCGGCCGGGTTCTCAAAGTTGACGGCGCTTATGCAGCAGTTCGCTTCCCAACTACCAGCACTGGAACCGCCAATGCTGTACCTAAAGAACAAGAACAAGATACCATGTCACTTCTTCAAGATTGTCGCCTTCTGCGAAAAGACGAACTGCAAGTTATAAAATCATCCTCGACTTCTAGAGTTCCAGATTGCTTTCAGCGGACACCGAGAAGAATTAATATTCCTGAGGGTACTGGGCAAATTTTAACAATTGCCGTTGATGGTCAAGGGATTCATGCAATCGTTCGTACGGGCACTAAACTTAGTTACGTAGTTTATAATATCAGTTCTGGAAGAGCTGAACAAGATAATCCTTTCCCAAGTGATACAGTGTCATTTATGGGATTACATCCTCAGCATATTTCCCTTACAAGTGCAGGAGAAAGTTCAGAGAGTATTCTCATCTTACGGGACGGAAACAGTACTATTTATCCATTAGCGAAAGACTGCGCAGATGCAGTTAGAGATCCGCAATGGTTGGATCTTCCTCCAGTGAAATGTGTTACTGCAGGAACTCTTGCTTTGAATATATCATCTCAAAATATGAAGAACCAAGTTGCACTAGTTGTCCTAGCTCTAGAACAACAATTGCTTATGCCAAGAATCCTGAGATGTGATCTTGATGGTGTTAGACAAGTGTTGATGCAGTTGGAGAGTGAAGCCAGTAAGATAAATTGAAATAAGTGCTAGTTGGAGTTGAAGTGTAACGTATAATTTTGTTTTTAGAATCAAATCCTGGTGTTATTCAATCAATTTTGGCTGAAAGGTGTGATGGAAACAGAAATATTTTTCATGCTTGTGTGCACATGTGTACTCCAACTTCCAACAAGGAGGGCGATAATGGTAAGTCATTGGTTTCTTTTATGTATTCCGTTATTCAATCCGGTTTTAATAATATTAGAAACAGCACCGTCATCTTCAAATACAAACGCTGGTTTGGAATGCATTAATGTAATCACAAACGCTTTGGGTCCACGATCTGTCTCTTTACGAGAAATGATGCGTCGCGCTACCGCGGCTGCTAGCCGAGCAGGTTTAGAACGCGAATTAGTTGGAGGTGGTAATGGTACAGGAGCCGATCAACAAGCTGCCCCGTTACACGAGGAGCCGATTCCAACACTCAGCTGGCCTCCCGAAACATTCGATCCTACCTCGGGTGACGAAGATAGTCTGATGGGTCTTGGTGGCGCTGGAAGTAAGAGTGGAGTTCTTGGTGCCGTGCCCCAAACAACTGGACCATTGGTCATTGACCCGACTGAACGTAGAAATAACGCTCTACAAGCTCTCAATACAATGTGTGATGCATTGGTTCTTGCTCCGTATTTGAAGGATTTGCTTAGCGCAAAGTAAGTTATTTACAAACAATGTTAAGTGCGGTATTTACAAAATAATTTTATAGGGATGCTCACGGCCAAACACCATTTATGTTAGCCGTAGCAAGTAGAAGCTACCCAGCTGCTCTGGCTCTCCTTGACAGTATTCAACGATTAACTACAGATCCAGTTATTCGTATGGAAATGATCTTTCCTACTGGTTCAAATCCTGATCATTCCCCTCTTCATGTTTTGTGCTGCAACGACACCTGCAGTTTCACATGGACTGGAGCTGAACACATCAACCAAGACATTTTTGAGTGCCGTACTTGTGGTCTCACTGGCTCTCTTTGCTGTTGCACAGAATGTGCTAGAGTCTGCCATAAAGGTCATGATTGTAAATTAAAGAGAACATCACCGACAGCGTACTGTGATTGCTGGGAAAAGTGCAAATGTAAAGCTCTTGTTATGGGCAACCAGGCAGTGAGATATGAGCTCTTGACAAGATTAGCACGGGATACTGACCTCGTCACCATGCCTAACTCTCGAGGCGAGAATATTTTGTTGTTCTTGGTGCAGACCGTCGGAAGACAGAATCTTGAGCAACGTCAGTACAGAGCTGCTCGGCCTAGAACTACTTCAGCTAGTTCCAGGAAGACTCCGTCTTCAGATGGTGAGTTTTTAGATTGTAAATGTAGTTTGTAAGAACAAGCAATAAAATTGTGGGGCAATAACGTATTTATTAACAGTGGAATCTGAGATGCCCGAACATGATTTAGAACCTCCAAGGTTTAGTCGTCGAGCGTTGGAATGCTTGCTGGGTAACTGGCAAGCTGTAAGAAGTATGGTAATGTCAGGAGTTAAAGAAGGACCTCTTCCACCAGCAAATGTCCAAGGAGAACAAGCCTATTTAAGCAGCCAGTCGGGTACTACACTTCTAGACAAATTTACTCATTGTCTTCTCGTAAAATGCTACTTGGAAGCTTTAGAAGTTCTGTTAGAAACATTGGTACGAGAATTAAAAGACGAAAGAACTCCGGGCAGAGCTGCTGCTGCTCAACTAGTTGCTAGACGATTTGTACGTTCAGTTGCCAGAGTTTTTGTTATCTTCAGCGTTGAAATGGCGCCCAACACTGCTAAAAGACGAATGACGTAAGTTTTTAAGCAAACAATTAAAGAACTTAGTTGATAACTTGTTCAGTTTCCACAGTCAAACGCAGCCTCTGAGCAAATGTCGACGAGTTTTCCGATCGATGATTCGATTGGCTGTTGAAGAGTTATGTGAAACTGCAGATTCCTTGATCGCACCTGTGAGATTAGGAGTAGCAAGACCTACTGCACCATTCACGCTAGCTTCTTCAGCTAACGACATTATTAATGGTTCGGAAGAACTGTTCCTAGTGGAACCTCTAGCACCGCAAGGTAGTAGAGGATCTGTAGGAAGCCAGAGCTCTACACGCAGTGATACTCGACCTCTTCTTGGATCTTCTGTTGTCCGGGGAACTGCTAGAGATCTTGATGATACCAATGATGCCGAAAGTGAGTTAACATTTATTTAAATTTATAATGCTTTTTATTACCTACATATGATGAGTTAAACAGCTCTAGTAGTTTTAGATTACAGCTAAATCGATTTAATTACAGTGAATTTACTGGTTTCCTAGTTATGCTTCATCAAACTAAACTTATTCTTTTTTGTGTGATATCTATAAATCCTTAGGTTTGGCTTTAGATAACGACGATGACAACAACTCTGATACTCCGACTGAACGCGACATGCCATTGGGTACCGTTCGTCAAGTCTCTCTTAACGAAGGTGGAGATGGCCCAGAATCAGCTGGTGAAACCTTGGCGCACGAGGCTTCGGGTGGTCAGGCTGAAGACAGCGATCCCGAACTTGACCTTTTAGCCGAAACTGAATCAGATAGTGATGACAACCACAGTAATCAGGATGCTGCATCAGCGCAAAGAAGTGTTCAAACTGGGGCTACTGCTGGATCTGATACAGGTAAGATAATGTATTTTTTTAAGAGCAGGGTATGAGCGAATGATGTGCGATGGAATGATTTTCGAAGCCAATTTGACTTTTAAAATCATATTGAGAAACTGGAATTCATATAAACCCTGCGAGAGAGACAGAGAAATTAAGTTACTTTCTTTTTGTTTTTATCTTTTAAATTAAAATATAAAGAAAGTGGCTTAGGTATGAATGGTTGTACGAATGCTGGTGAATGTTGCGCGAACGTCTGTCTGTATGTGTCAGGCATTGCATCGTTGCTGATGTTCCCGGAAGACGATAGTGGGGAGTCGAGTCAACAAGAAGAGGAGGAATCCGAAGCCGGTGAAACAGACGAACAAGACCCAGAGGACTATGCACTTACTGACGAACAACTTGAAAGACGAAGGTAAGACTTTGTATAAAATGTATTAAACATTTTTTCAATAACATCTACTTTAGTGCTACCGGCCACGGTCATCGTAGCAACTTGGCCCCACAGAACATGCAGTGGGCAATTCGTTCTAGAGATGCTGCTAGAGGCGCTGGTGTACGCCTAACTGGAAGTTCTAATCTTGTATTTATAGATCCTAGTTCATTGCGACGTTCTACACCATCTGCTACTACTGTGGCTGCAAGTGTTGAACCTGTTACTATGGCAACGACCGCTAGTTGTCTAGGTCGAGCTTTCGGTAAATTAATTCATCATATTTTGAGTTTTTTTTTTTAATTACTATTTTTTTCTTAGGCATTGTGATCAGACAGATCGCTGATCTTTTAACTATGAACCATGACTGTCAGTCTACACCTCCAACTCATCCATGCTTAGAAGTTACCTTTCAAGAATCTTTGAACTTGCAACTTTATTTGGAATTCCATCTGAAACCAACTTGGGACTGGTTGCTGACGGTTATGGATGCTACTGAAGCTCAGTTAAGATTCGGTGCTTCATTGACCCAAAATGCGGATCCAACACATCCTGGACATCCCTTACATACCTCTACCAGCGTCACTTTAGGAACTGCAGGTCGGTTCATGATCTAATATGTTTTTTGTTTTGTTTTACACAATCGAATTATAAATAAAATAGGTTAGAACATTTTTCGCATCAAGTTTTTACTCACTGTTGATGTTAGGTGTATTTCGTTTTCTAGGATCAAGTGCCAGAGGCCATCGTGCTGTTTCCTCTAGTGGTGGAACCAACTCTAGTGGAACTAGAATTGTTGGTTTCACGACAAGCGGTGTCGATGGTTCCCGATCACGTCCAGAACGTGAAGGAGTTGATGGACACGCAGCACGTCGCGAATTCCTATCGTACGCTTTGTCACTGATGCGTGCACATAATTCAGAACATCTTGACTCTTTACCGATCATGGATGTTAGCGCACTGAAACATATCGCTTATGTGTTCGACGCTCTAATCTACTACATGAAATCTGGAACCGATCCACCTGATGTAGATGTTCTTAGAGATGGACTGCCACCAGCTGCTTGGAATGACCAAGATGAGAATGAAAACGAAGAAGCAGAGGACGACATAACCGTGGCAATGGAGACTGAATCTCTTGATGAGCAAGAATCATCGGGACTTGTAGTGATGGCAAATAGTTTGAATAATTCTTCAGTAGCTTTGCCAGTAACAAGCGGTTCTGGCAAAGGTCGTAAACATTCCTTCTTCCAACGGTCAGAGTCTACTCTTTGTTTGGGTGCTCCACCTCCGGATCCATTTGAATCTCCCATGTCTGAGGCGCTACCTTTAGCTGACCAACCTCATTTATTGCAACCTAACGCCCGACGTGAAGATTTGTTTGGAATTCCTAAACAGCCTATTACTTTACCGAATTCCGGTTCTGGATCATATAACCCTTTGGAGATGTTACCCACTAGACTAGGACTTTCAGTACGGACAGCTGATACTGCAATGACTAATCCCACGGGACCAACGACTTCGACATTGAATATCATGGGTCCTAGTACTCTTCCCCCTGCTCCACTAGAATCGGAAGATTCTAATTCCAAATCTAGCAGTCGCCCTATGATGGGATACGAACCTCAACCTGGTTCCAGCAAACAAAGAGACTATCAATCATTTGAGAGTTTCTTGTCATCAGTTAAAAACGGATCCACACAAGATGATAGTAACGGTGGTGGCGAAGAAAGGCCTCAAGATCTGTCTTGCAACAAAGATGGAACTTCGCGTATGGATGTTGACAGTGATCATGAGTACAACTCCGATACGGATAGTACTTCAAATTCACGTGGTGCTAAAGTGTCTCCCCTTCCTCCCTTGCCACCAATTTCAACAGTTATCCCTCCAGGACTATTAGCTTCAGCTGGTCTGGACCAAACTCTACAAACTAATCGCCCTCAAATTATAGTGTCTCCGCGAAAGATCGCTGCGGCTGTTGAAGCAGCGGCTGCTTGTTTGCTTAATAATAAACACAATATTCAACAGCCTTCAGGAAGTGGTGCAAGCACCAGCAGTCTGATGCTTCCGGCTTTGAATCTTCTGCCAACCACAAGTGGATCATCAAGTGACAAATCCCAACAAGATTCACTCTCGCAAACATCAGCTTCCGGTTCACAAACTTTGAATTCTTCTAGAGGCACTGGAAAGAGCGTTATTGTTCGTGCTGTAAGTTTATTTATTACTTTCTTTTTGGAAGACTGATACACAGATTTTGTATTAGTTTACAATTTCTGTCACTATTTCTTCCTATATTAAAATAGTTTTTTTGATTATCACAATTTTACTAGCTTTAAATTGTGAACAGATCAAGACTAACACAATTATTTTTAAATAACTGAATATTTGTCTAACTATAATTTTTATAGGGCACAAGTTCACAGCGCGTGGACGCTCCTGACGTACTAATGATTCCAGCTGTGGACAGTCACCAATCAGAAACATTAGAAAATCAAGAAATATCTGCAAACGTTACAGTAGAAACAACACCTCATCCTAGTTCTCAAACTGAAGTACCAAGAACTCAACCAACAATTGGTCAATCAGTTTCCCATGATTTGTTGCTTGGTAGATGGCGCTTAGCTTTAGATCTATTCGGAAGAGTGTTTATGGAAGATGTAGGTCTTGAACCCGGATCAATTGTTTCCGAACTTGGTGGGTTTCCTGTTAAAGAAGCAAAATTCAGACGAGACATGGAAAAACTGCGTAATAATCAACAAAGAGACTTGACTTTATCCAAAATGGAACGTGACCGTACTCAGCTCTTACTACAGACTTTTAAAGAATTTAATACACAGTACAACAATTATAGTAGGAGGGCTTCTTCCATGCAACCGCCCATGGCTGTTAATCGGGTTAAAGTGACTTTTAAAGATGAACCTGGTGAAGGATCTGGTGTTGCTAGGAGTTTTTACACCGCCATTGCTGAGGTAAGAGTGTATTTTTTATTTTTATTTTGTTAGAATAGGGGGTTCATTTCAACGAATATTTTGCAGAAAGTAAATATTCGATATTTTTATGCTCCCAAGATCAATAGTTTTGATTTGACAGCGATTGTTGAAGCATAGGTCGCGGCCAGATACGGAACAAACATTTTAATGATAATTATCTAATTTATTTATTTGTACTGAGCAAGTTTGTAATATTTGTTTTGTATGTAGGCGTTACTTGTGAACGAAAAGTTGCCAAATTTGGAGTCGGCTCAGGTCGGCAACAGCAAATACACACATTATAGTGTACTGCAGCGGTTACGTAGGGATCGCGACTTTTCAAGAAGAACTGTGATGACTGCTCGACCATCTGCCCGTAGTCGTGAATACCGACGAGCACTTAGCTACGAAGCTAGACCTTATTATCCAACCTCCAACAATGGTAATGAACATAAAAAAAACATTCTATATTTTCTTCTCATAATTTAATGTCCACAGCTGGTGCTAATAGTAACAACGGGGCAGCACCTCAAAGCCCTCTATCAGGAATTTCAGTTCCTGCAAACTCCAATTCATCAGCAGCAAATCCCAATGAACATCTTTCTCAGCATCAACAACAATTAGGAGAACGACTCTACCCTAAAGTTTATGCTTTACACCCAACCTTCGCCGGAAAAATCACCGGCATGCTTCTAGAATTATCAGCCGCGCAATTACTTCTTCTCCTAGCTTCGGAAGAATCTCTCAGAGCTAAAGTGGAAGAAGCGGTGGAGCTTATTTTAGCACATGGACATGGACAAGAACTCAATTCGGATTCCTTGCTAGGTAAGTTGTGAATTGATTGTTTTCTAGATATTTAATACGTGTGATTTGGAATTTTGATTGATTTATATCGTTTCAGATCTTGATGTGTTCTCTTTGTCAGATCGCGTACCTGGAAGTTCAAATCGACGATCGTCCGGCAGAGGAAGTACGTCTGAAGGCCCTGCTCAAGATGACCCCAACACAGATGATGTTGAAGATAACGCACCGCTGTTTTACTGTCCTGGAAAGAGAGGATTTTATTCTCCCAGGCAAGGGAAGGCTTCATTTGAAAGACTGAATGCTTTCCGCAACGTTGGAAGGTAGAAATAAATAATAGTTGTTTTTTTAAAATAATTCAATTACGTGACTGTCATCGTTGTTAACGATATATAAAGTATAAATTACGTTCTTAAATTTTTATTTTTTACAGGCTAATAGGCTTATGTCTTCTACAAAATGAGCTGTGTCCAATTTTCCTTTCCCGTCACGTACTAAAATCTATATTGGGTCGACCAATTAGATTCCATGATCTCGCCTTTTTCGATCCGGTTGTTTACGAATCACTGAGGCAACTTGTCGTTGATGCTGAAACCAAAGATTCGAACAGTTTATTTTCAGCTCTTGACTTAACATTCAGGTATTATTTTAAAATTTACGTAATTAACAACAAAGATTAATGGTTTTTTAATTTCAGCATTGATCTGAGCCCAGAAGAAGGTGGCGGTACTTTAGAATTAATGCCTGGTGGAAGAGAAAATGAAGTGACAGCTTCTAACGTTTACGATTATGTTAGGAAATACGCTAAATATCGTATGGTTAAAGCACAAGAAAAAGCAATTGATGTATGTAATATAGTTGAATTATTTTGTCGCAACAAAACTTATGGTTTATATTACAGAATATTCGTATGGGAGTATTCGATGTTCTACCAGAAGGTTCACTAGATGGACTCACAGCTGAAGATCTTCGTTTACTTCTAAACGGTGTAGGCGACATAAATGTTCAGGTGCTGATTTCCTACACTTCCTTCAACGACGAATCCGGCGAAACCAGTGAACGATTAGTTAAATTCAAACGATGGCTGTGGTCCATCGTGGAGAAAATGACTCATATCGAACGTCAAGATCTGGTGTACTTCTGGACGGGGTCTCCAGCGCTTCCGGCTAGTGAAGACGGCTTCCAACCCATGCCTTCAGTGACCATTCGACCTGCAGATGATGCTCATCTCCCTACGGCAAATACTTGTATCTCGCGTTTGTATATTCCGCTCTATAGCTCTAGAGCCGTACTGAGGCACAAATTGCTCTTGGCCATCAAAACCAAGAATTTTGGATTCGTTTAATATGTGCATGGTTTCAAAGTTTCAGTATACTATTTCGTGCAGCAGGTAACTTGAAAACTTGTGAAAGTCGACAACTGTTTTTGTATTTGTGATTTTATTCCAGCAGACTGCACGGTACTATGGTGAAAACTGTATTGGAATAAGGAAACTTGACAAGTGGATAGTTGATTCGTACATTCATACTTCGTTTGTGTTTCTAATTAAAAATAAACCTATTTTAATTAAAATTCTTCAGCTATTCCAATAAATATTATATACTCTTACTGCTTTTGATTTTAGTTTATTTGTTTGTGTTTTTCGAGAAATATGTAAATATGAAGAATAGCACATTAAAATTTGTATCCTTCAGATGCGCAGCAACTGTTAAAAGGATAAAGGATTATATATATATTTTTCTTTTTATATGACTTTAACTTGTTTTGCTTATATTATGACACTCAGAGGGTTGAATATGTCTCTGTGCACAAGTATTTAAACAATTAGCCCTACTGTTGATCGTTTCATTTCATTGTTGGCAAAAGATAGATAAGTAATTGTTGATCAACAGCTAAACTGGTCTTTCCGGAGAGCGAAAAGAAACTGAAATGTGATATGGAAGAGTAAATTCCAACTGTACGATGTCTCGTGCAACAGGACATGCGTATTTCGATTCTGCACATATTCATTTACACGAGTACACATATTTACGATTTTTTTTAAATTATTGGCTTTAGGTTAACATGAGATCGTTAGTTAGGTTTTGTATACATGTTACAAGTATACTTTTCTAATCGTTTCGTTTAGCAGTTAAGGCTTGTAATTATAGAAAAGTATGTGTTATTACTTTAATAAGAAATCATTATATACAAAAATTAATATGTAGGATGAAAAATTAATACACACGAATATAATAATCACACTTTGTTTTATTACATATGAACCTAATATCTAACTGTAATATTTGTTGTAGTTTTTATATTACGTTATTTTAAATTTCCATAGGTATTATATCCGCATAAAGTTATAAAAACAATTAATTGTTAAGTAAAAAATTTAATTTTGTAATTTTAAAAATACTGCCGCGTAAAACGAGCTCTTTTCGTACTTGTTCGTGACAGTTCGGCGTTTTTGCCGATCAGTCGTTGTCAGATGCTGTGAAATGGCAGACGTGTTGTTGGGTGTGTAGTTTGTGTACGCGCAATAAATAAATTTGTGACAAAACTAGTGTTTTTTTGGTGGTAAAAAAACTATGAATGTGAGTATTATTTCATTATTAATTCATTTTTTAGCTTATAAAATTACCTGATGCCGAATTTATCTCGTAAAACACAGATCAATGACCACTCTGCTAAGATGGGTGGTGCATTTTGTTACTGTTACGGAATGGAAAATGTTATTTCATCTCTTTCTAATACTCGTTTACACTAAATTGTGTTCTGTGCCGGTTCTTCTTTGATTATATCGTACCTTGTTGATTTGGTGTGGGTTTGCCTTTGACATAAATTATAATTTACATTATTAAAGATTAAGAGGAGTGACTCTATCCACTTGAAACTACTATTTGTTTTTACAGATGTAATGTGATAGTAAACATCTTTACGCCAATCTCATATTTCTTGTAGTACGTTAGGTAATTTGTCAATAACACAAATGTGCGTGTTGCTAACAGCAAAAACGTAATTATTTTGACATTAGCAGTCTCCAAGGATTATTGTTCATTACCTTTAGCTAATTCAAAACAAATGAATCGTTATGAAAACATGGCGGAACTTTATTTAAATGTGAAAATAATGTGATTATTGTAAAACCCCTGTATAAATACAGGTGAATTTTAAGAAAATATTACTTATTTGTTCACTCTTAATTTTTCACAAAGAAAAGTTGCTTTCATACATGACTGAAACATGGTTGATTTTACTTCATGTTATTGCTATTGTTGTTGGTTATATTATTATTTTTGCTTAATCATATCCGTAAATTATTTATGCTTAAACATAACTACATCGGCAAGGAGTTTTACAGAAAGAAAAATAAAAAGTACACTTACATACAGCCTTATCAAAAACTCATATATTAAAAAACTTTTTTCTTTGACATGCTACAATTTAATCTGATATAGAACAAACTCGTTTAAACTTTGTACAAAACTTTAATTTATGTAATAGGTATTCTTTGTTTTATCATTCATATTTTTGTTTGAAATAATAAAATGATGAGTATACAGTATAAGAACTTCATACTAGAACGCCGGTATATAATTTTAAATGCATGTTGTATACTGCTATTGTATTTTAATTACGTAATTATTAGCAGAAAACGTCAAGCTATATTTATTTCAATAGAATTCAAATTTTATGTTGATAATAAGTATCAGGCAGTCAGTATTCAGTAAACTATGTACAGTAAGGGGTATGCTATGTTAGAGACCACAAAATGTCTTGGGAGGGGTTCATTAAAAAGAAATATAATAATAATAATATTCGTATCTATCATGCTCGTAAAATTATTTACTCTTAATTTTGTTTTTTAATCTGTCTAAATTAGCTGTCTCAATAACAATAATACCTTTCGTTCTATTATTTTTAATTTACCAATTAAATAATTAGCAATTTTCCTACTATCTATGAATTATAACTTTTTAAAAATATTCGTATTCTGGTACGCCCTTTTCAATAATAAAATTTATTTAACAACCAAGACAAAATTAATTGTCATCCAACACTTGGTGAAACAAGGTTTAATAAAAAAATATGAAATAAACACTTGGCTATGTTTCATAAAATTCAGCCTCCAAGTCACCTTATGAGGGCATCGTCAGAGGCTGGCCAACACAGTTAATAACCATAGACACGTTTTGCTCTTATTAGAGCTCACTTCTTCACGTGAACTTCGTTTTAGGTGAAGAAGTGAGTTATACCATACTGATGAGCTCTAATAAGAGCGAAACACGTCTATGGTTACTAACTGTGCTCAGGGGCGCCGAGAGGAAGAGCGGGCCCCGGGAAAAAAATTCGGGCCCCTTTAACTTTGAATATTTATTAATTAAATATAAAATACAAAAAAAAAAATATTTATAAATATATGTATGACAACAATAAGAATTATTAATATCTAAATAAAGTTATAACAATATAAATAAAATTAAATACAAAATTCTGAGTTAATTGGTGCAGCGATGTGTATTGTATACTCACTGTATGACTATCTAATATCTAGTTGCATATTCGATAAATGCAGGGGATACCAAAACAGCACTACGCACAAATGTATAGAGCCTTTGCCTATGTGTGTTGTATACAATGTAGTAATATAACAAACAAAAATGTAACAATGTAATAATGTACTTTTGAATAGTGTATAAATTTATTTAAAATTTACAACTGGGGCCCTTGATCAAGCATTTCGTCATTTAGTACTTTATACAATGTAATAAATTGTTGAAAACTTGTATCAGACATTTCGTTATACATGTTTTAGTAAATAATATAAAAAATTGGTGAAATAGTAGAAAATTAAAAGCAATTTATAAAATAGCATCACATCCGGGCCCTTTGAATTCCACGGGTCCTGGGTATTTTACCCCCCCCCCCCCCTACCCCCCTCTCTCGTCGGGCCTGACTGTGCTGGCCACCTTCTGACGATGCCGTCGTAAGGTGACTTGGAGGCTGAATTTTGTGAAACATAGCCAAGTGTTTATTTCATATTTTTTATAAAATTTATTGTAAATTATTTGATAGAATCGCAGACTTCTCGAGATCTTTTCATAAACCCCCGGTTTAGAATAATCGCTGGACTAAACGACCAATAAATTAGAATTATTTGAAATAATATTATTAATATGATTTTGATTATAATTGGCTAATAAAGCGTCAAAATAAGAACAAAAGGTAAAATATGAATGTATGATCTTAAAACAACCCAAAATTAAAGGAACAGGTAATCGTAGCCCAGTGAATAAAACCGAGATAATACTTGCATCTTAAGCAAGAAGTCTTGAGTTTAAATCGTGCTTCAATTTACTGTAATTGGGATTAAGTTCCTGTTGTGCGAAATAACAAAAATATAAATTGTTTTTCGTGCTGCGTAAACTTGTTTTTAATTTTGACGTTTTGTCGGTCAATTCAATCTTCCACGCTGTAATCTTTCGTCAAATAAGTTCTAGTCTTTAATTTTGAGGGACTGTACACTAAATCCCTCAGAAAAATTTAAATGAGAAGGTGGGGGATTTTCATCCTCTCACTGTGCCTTTTGCACTCAGCAATCTATTGTTATTATTATTATTTATGGGGTAGGTGGCTCAGTGGTATCGAGTCGGCCTGTGGATCTTGAGAATCCGCGTTCGATTCCCACAACCGACAAACAATTTTCACCAAATTAAATCTACCCCTGTGGCTTCCCCGGCACTAAAATCTTCGGGGGCCGTGATTTGACGGCTGGTAACCGCATTTTACGCGGAAAAAATATATCACTTACCGATATCTGCTTAGGTAGAGTGCCATACCCAGTAATGGGTAAAAGGCGTGATGATATATTTATTTATTTTTATTTAGACTGTATTGAAAAGACTATTTTATGTTATTGGTCTAAAATTTAAAATGAAATATTAAATAAACTAGTTGCAAAGATAAATAATATTTATGTAGACAATGAGATAATGGGGTAGGTGGTTCAGTGGTATCGAGTCGAACTGTGGATTTGAGAATCCGCGTTCGATTCACACAGCAGACAAACAATTTTCACCAAATTAAATCTACCCCTGTAGCTCCCCCGGCACTAACATCTTCGGAGGCCGTAATTTGACGGCTGGTAACCACACTTCACGCGAAGAAATATATCACTTACCGAGATCTGCTACGGCAGAGTGCCACACCCAGTAATTGATAAATGATGATGATATATTTATTTATTTATGAGAAACATACCAGTACCATTTTATTAATAGTGTCATTCAAATATTTATTTCTTGCATAATTTTAAAAATATATTAACAAATATTTTGTGAGATAAAAGTGATATAATAATTAAAAATTGCAAACCTATAAACATTTAAACTTAATTTCTGCAAAATCAAATAAATGTTACTTAACACATGTGTGCACTAAGCCATCGATATTATCATCATATATTTAACGAAATATATTTTACAATTTAATATTAAATTTTACATGAGAAGTAATGATAATAACTTTTATTTCCACCTTCTAACTAATTAACACTTTATAGGTATATATGTTAACTAAGTAAATGAGTAATTACTGTGCGTAGCCTTGTAAAATTTTACAGGCTCATAGAAGAGACCTGCAAATTCTTACAATGCTTATAAAAAAAAACTAAAATAAATATATCATCACGGCTTTTATCCATTACTGGGAGTGGCACTCTGCCGAAGCAGTCTCAGTAAGTTATATATTTATGCGCGTGGAATGTGGTTACCAGCCGTCAAAACATGGTTCCCAAAGATGTTAGTGGAAGGGGAGACACAGGGATAGTTTTAATGTGGTGAAAATTGTTTGTCGGCTGTGGGAATATAACTTTGGTTTTTAAATCCACAAGTCGACTCGATACCACTGAGTCACTACTAATATAAACTAATTAAAAGTTATTACTTTTATATATTATATTTTGTATATTATCTTGAAATGCAAGAAAATCGCCTTCGAAGTCTTCGTCGGGCATTAAATCCATTATTTCAAATTATTTATTTATAAAATTCACGAAACTGTTGACACTGACAGTAGTTGTTTTTTTCATCACAACGATTACAACACCACGACATCGTCTAGCTATAAATTGTTCTACCGCCGACAATCCTTTGTTTATAAAATGTAATGTATTTTTTATAAAACTAATAAAGTAAATTAATAAAAAAACGCTGTGAAGGTGGAAATAAAACTTTGTACGTGGTACGCTTGCAATTAATATTTACTGGACTCATTGGATTATGGAGGATCGCTTCATCGTCGCTCACTCCACAAACCTTTCAGCTCGCCCGTAAAAATTAATTTACTACGCTGGTCACGTAAATAACTATTATAATCTCAGTAATATCCACGTACCTATATAGTTTGTTTAAATAACTGCTAATTAGCTATTTCATTGTGTGAAATTTGAACATTAAACAAATGTTTACTGTAGAAATGAGGGTAGATATCTTGTACCAGTATATTTCATTTACTTGGCTGTACAAAAGGAAATTAATCCTAATTACAATATATGGAACCTACAACTTACGATGAAATTTGAACCACATAGATAGTCCAGATTCCTGAATCAGTTTTGATGAAAGTTCTTCAATAAATATGAGGTAAATACGGCAAATAATAACATATATTTTTTATTAATTACTTTACAGAAGTAATAAATTCGTTTTGTCAACTGTCAATATGACAAGTTTCTGTTTTGTTTGTATCCCTGGTAACTATTGAAATAAGCGCGCATTTAACATCTTTTTCGTGCGTTACCATTAGAGACGAGCGACAACGATATTTTTCGATTGTTCCACAGAAATTGTCAACTTTACGATGACAAATAAAATAATTGTCAAATTTTCATAGCAATCGTAGAAAAAATATGTTTTAAAAATATAGATTTTTGGGTTTATGTTTCCTGTATTATAAAAATAAGGACCACTTATTTTCAGGTAGATGTGCAGAGCACTCGTAATTTTCGTTATAGGACCAATTATAGCATAGAATTTTTTATGTTTCTTTGTTCGGCATATAACACATGTTAACATTTAATATTTTTCGTATGTTTTGCGTATTGGGCAATACCTTAAATTTTCAATTTATTCAGGTGTGTTCCAGATTGAAATTTTTAGCTCGTTGAATCTCATTGGCAATAATTAATAAAATATATATGTATAAATTCTGAACAGTGTCTCTAGATGACGAATTCGACTTGGTTTAGATGGATATATGTATGTCGTCATTTATTTAGATACGCGTCGTTCGCTTTTTTTGTTTCTGAAACTCCTCTTGTAGTTTTCAACCGGTTACCAGCCGTCAAATCACGGCTCCCAAAGATATTAGTTGAGGGGGAGCCACAGGGGTAGATTTAATTTGGTGAAAATTGTTTGTCGGCTGTGGGGATCGAAACAGGGTTCTCAAAATCCACAGACCGACTCGATACCACTGAGCCACCTACCCCATATAAAATATATAGTTACTTGTATTTATCACACTCGGGCGGTATAAGCTTATATGCCTTAAATAATGTAGCATTCGACTACGGGAACCGGCAGTACGGCAGTGTAAAAATTGAGGCTTGGCGTGTCCGGTACGCCTAAGCCCAATTTAGGCTGTAGTGACATAAGAAAAAGAAGCAGCACTTACATTAGAATATATTTATTAAAACTATGAACAAAATACGATTAAGTGTAATTATAACTAAATTACAAAATGTTTAATGGATTAATAATTAAACAAATCTTTATAATATGAACCAACCGAGGCAACTTGTGTGGTAATTTTTTTCTTTTAACTTATAGTATTTAAATTTTAAAATGTCATATCGTTCATATACAGGTTGTTTCAAAATTATTACAAAAAATTGAAAAGTATATATAATTTGATGTACTGATTACAACGAATTTTTTTTTCAAAATTCGTAAAAATATTTGCATATTACTTGAAGCAAACATTTTTCGTGTCACTGGACTGACGTGTTATAGTAATTAATAAAAATTAGTAAACATTAAACATTGAGAGAACTGTTACTAAACCAATCAATCCAGTGACACGAAAAATGTTTGCTTCAAGTAATGTGCAATTATTTTTGCGAATTTTGAAAAAATATTTTTTGTGTTGTAAATAGTACATCAAATAATATATAACCTTAAATTTTTTTACAATAATTTTGAAACATCCTGTTTATAGTTTTTAGTGGAGACTGACTATCAAAGTAGACAATAGACATTGCTATTATCACCTGAATCATATATTGATAGAATATTTAATTTTGATCTTTCTTTTAATATATTTTCTTAAAAAATAATTTTAAAATGACAATAGTTAATCACCTTAATTTAATGTTCATTCTAGCGGTGATTGTATTTCGCTTTTTGATTACGAATTTAAGTTGGCTGAGTTCGAACCCGTATTTTTTCGCTTGGAAATATAGTTATTTACGTAAAAAGTCAGGAAAGTGTTCAATTATAGGATGAGTAGATAGCTTACGAATCCTGTACGACGCTTTATTGACGTGTTACGTATAACATTTTACCTGAAACTTATAAACAAATAATACATATTTGAAATTAAAAGAAATATTAGACTTACATATTCAGTCAGTATTTTATGTTGCTAAGTAACTAGACACTCACGTTTCTTTCATTACCTGTGTAGGCAGACAATATGTTATTTCCTGACTAGGCATGCAAAGCAAAGCTTTCCTGAATCTTAAAGGTCAGGCAAATTATTATTTACCAGTCAGTTTCAGGTAAAATGTATTACGTTACGCTAGAAAATTTATTGTGTGTTAGCATTACGGCATTCGAATCCAAAAATCCCAAGTTCTAATCCCATTCAAGCTAAAAATATACTAATTACTACACTGCGGCTCGGCAAGTCCGAACCCTGTACTGCAATTGGGATTAAGTTCCTGTTGTACAGAGTAACATAAATAAATAAAATTACAGGAACTATATAACATTTTTATCAGAGGTGAATTACAGTGCAACCAACAAAAAATGAAGCCTGAAAAATATATGAATTAAAGTTTAATTTCATCTGGATTTCTATAAATATTCTTAGGTCAAATTTGACCAATGATAATGTGTAGGTAGCATTGAAAACAGCAAGATATTGACAAATTTTGTTTTTATGAACTGACAATACGTCGTATAATAGTATATTAAACAACGAGTTTTATAAAACATCCTTGTTCTTTAGAGAACTCGCCCCCGGTTCGTTTTTTAAACTTGGACGCGTGCGATATAAGTTTTATAAAATCAGTTACTTATACAGGGTGTTTATATATCTCTGCACGAAACTGTAATGGCATATAATTTGATATACTGATTATAGAACAACAAGATTTTTTTTGAAATTCGCAAAAATTAGGGTATTTCATTCTTAGCGAACATTTTTAGTGTCACTGGTTTAATAGTACATTTGGAGGGTGTGCTTTGACGACTGGTAACCATACTTCACTCGCTTAATTATATGACTTATCGAGATATGCTACAGCTGAGTTCCTCAACACAATAAGTAAAAGGAGTGATAAAATATTTACTTATTTTTATTTACAAATTTAGTTTTTATTTAATATGTTAATTAATTTCTTATAACAATTATGAAATTCGCTAAAATTAGAGTATTTCATTCCTAGCGAACATTTTTAGTGTCACTGGTTTAATAGTACATTTGGAGGGTGTGCTTTGACGACTGGTAACCATACTTCACTCGCTTAATTATATGACTTATCGAGATATGCTACAGCTGAGTTCCTCAACACAATAAGTAAAAGGAGTGATAAAATATTTACTTATTTTTATTTACAAATTTAGTTTTTATTTAATATGTTAATTAATTTCTTATAACAATTATGAAATTCGCTAAAATTAGAGTATTTCATTTCTAGCGAACATTTTTAGTGTCACTGGTTTAATAGTACATTTGGAGGGTGTGCTTTGACGACTGGTAACTATACTTCACGCGCTTAATTATATAACTTATCGAGATCTGCTACAGCAGAGTTCCTCAACACAATGAATAATAGGCGTGATGAAATATTTATTTATTTTTATTTACAAATTTAGTTTTTATTTAATATGTTAATTAATTTCTAATAACAATTATGAAATTCGCTAAAATTAGAGTATTTCATTCCTAGCGAACATTTTTAGTGTCACTGGTTTAATAGTACATTTGAAAGGTTTGTGCTTTGACGACTGGTAACCATACTTCACTCGCTTAATTATATGACTTACCAAGATATGCAGAGTTCCTCGACACAACGAATAAAAGGCGTGATGAAATATTTATTTATTTTTATTTACAAATTTAGTTTTTATTTAATATGTTAATTAATTTCTAATAACAATTATGAAATTCGCTCAAATTAGGGTATTTCATTCCTAGCGAACATTTTTTGTGTCACTTAGTTTAATAGTACATTTAATTATTTATAATTATGTTACTAATGAAATAAAAGTATAAACACTACCTACAAATAATCATTTATTAATTATTATGTAGGTACATGGTGTAAGGCTTTTAAAAAATATTAAATTGTACTTTTAAACCAGTAACACTAAAAATGTCCACTAGGAAAGAAATTCTTTATTTTTTTGCGAATTTAAAAAAAAATTTGATATATTTAAAGATTTTGTTAGATTTGTTCATATTGCAAATGAAGTACAAACAAAAAACCAATTTGCATTCGATCAAAGCACCCGTTGATGTAGTTCCTGTCGATTTATGCACTGTGATAATTTAAAATATACTAAACATTTCAGTCATCCAATTTAATTCTGTCGTAAAGTTGTATTCAGTAAACAGTGATACAGTTTTCCACTTTACAGTTTGAAACATGTAACATGAAACACTGTAATTTCAAGATCAAACACATGCAAAATATTTTCACAGTGTCGGCCTCCTTTGAGCATAACATCACGACACTACGTGCCCCTCCTCTGAAACTTCTGCTTCGAGACACTGTCCTACCCCCTAGCTAGCTAATATCACAGACGTTCCAATGCTTTGAACTGTGTCTCGTGCTCGGGTCTCGTGCTCGGGTCTCGTGCTCTCTCGAGTCTCTTACTCACAGCTGTGCGAGAATTAATTGTCAGAGTTGAGAAACAGGGAGTTATTTTTTACTGAATTTGCCTTTTGTGGACCTGGACGTTCTGCTCTGTAGAGTTGATTTTATTATGCTGCGTGGGATAGGAAATGACCGGTAGATATTGAAACCTTGAAACCTACGTTGCAGACGGAGGTGACACTTTTTATGAACTTTTTTATTGTTTTTAAAGCAGTTTAAGAAATGACAATGATATTATAAATTTGGACCACACAGTTGATGTCAAGACAGTTCAGTGCAATTCATTAAACGATAAAATTGTTATAGGAATGTGACACTGATAACAAAATGTGATGATTTATTTGATATTATTTTATCAGTTAACACAGATTTCTGGAACTTCGAGTCTGTATTTCAATCTCAAGTCTCGAATGACCGGTTTAATAAACAAAAATAATAATTTTCTTGCAAACTAATTAAAGTTTATTGAATCAGATGACAATCGCAATTCTGACAGTAATAAAATAAATAAAATTGATTCAAATTTGTTAATTTAAATGCACTTACTATGGAAATAAATGTATTCTGTACTTTAATTTCTTAATAACAAACAAAAAGAACACTTCAAAAATGATGGGGTAGATGGCTCAGTGGTACCGAGTCGGCCTGTGGATCTTGAGAACCCTGGTTCGATCCGCTCAGCCGACAAACAATTTTCACCAATTAAAATCTACCCCTGTGGCTCCCCCTCCACTAACATCTTTGGGGGCCGTGATTTGACGGCTGCTAACCGCACTTCACGCGAAGAACTATATCACTTACCGAGATCTGCTATGGCAGAGTACCACACCCAGTAATGGGTAAATGGTGTGATGATATATTTTTTTTTTAAATGATGGCTAATTTTAATACTTTGGATTTTGATGCGATTCCTCTTTGTTTGTAACACAGATTAATTTATTAAGAACTTTGTTAGTAGATTGAAATGTCGGCCCTAACAGACAAAACATGACAGCAGCTCCATCATTATATCTAAGTTTATTAAAATTGAAAATTATTTATTTATAAAAAACTTGAAATTATATAAAATAATATTAAAAATTAAATTAATTATAACAAATTACCATTGATAGATATTTTTAAAAATATTCTATTTAATTTATAAAAATTTAATTAAAAACTAATATTATTTGAATTGTGATTTTGATGCGATATTTTTTATTTGTTTGACAGATAAATTAGGAAGTTTCAAAAAATGATTTGTCAAAGTATTATACTGGGTGTCCCTATTAAATGTACCACCACGAATAACTCGAGAAATATGCATCGGATTCAAAAAGATCCAATATTAAAAGTTTGATCCCCTCCTGACCCCCAGGGAGCGGAGAAGGTGGACAACTTTGTAATCTTAAATGGGAACCTTCATTTTTTTATTGCAGATTCGGATAGATTGTCTAAAATTGAGTTTATTTATTTATTTATTTATATTACGCTGTACAACAGGAATTTAATCCCAATTACAGTACAGGATCCGCACTCACCCATCCGCAGTGTGGTAGTTTTTACATAATTTTTAGCTTGAGTGCGATTCGAACTCGGGATCTCCGGATTTGAATTCCGTATCGCTATCCACACCACCGTACTGTCGGACGAAGTACTTTGCTTGCTTTCCTGTATTGTAATTGGTATTAAATTCATGTTATGTAGAATAACAAATTAAATTTAAAAAAATTGTAGCTCAAGTTTACAACAATATTACATAAGTTTAGGCATTCTTACATTGCTATAACAAATAGGATATTTATCCTTCGGTATGCAAAATATTTAAATAGAATACTTCTACTACAATTAAATGTAAATTATGAGCTGATAGTTTTCGTGTTTATTTATGCAAGGAAGTCTGAAAGAAAGGATGTTTATCAATCTAATAAAGTATGAATACTGCAGACAATTTATTATGACATCATAGTGTAAGCAATTATGTCTTTAAATTAGTAATAAAAACATTTATGTTATTTTTTGCGGGGAACAGTAAATGAAGTTATTTATACTCTCTAATCACTAGTATAGAAATAGTTATTTGTGTATTAAGAGCGTAAAGTGATTCTTTGTTACTCGAACACGGTAATTGAAGCTGAAATAATGTAAGAGGAACAAAGACACTTTACGCTCGTGATACACACATCATTTTTTTTACGATTGCATCTTAAAATTATTAAAAAACGTATACGTACTGAAAATAAATTCGTTCTGTCAACTGTCAGTATAACAAGTTTCTGTTTTATTTGTATCCCAGGTAACTATTGAAATAAGCGCACTTTACGATAACAAATGAGAGCGTAATTATCAACTTTTCATAGCAATTGTAGAAAAAATATTGTTTCTGGTGCTCATCTAAAGTGTGGTAACCAGTTGTCAAAGTGCGTTCTCCATAGATGTTGATAGGTTCTAGTCATAGGAGTAATTTTAAATTAAATAAAATAAACAAATATATCATCACGCCTTTTATCCATTACTGAATGTGGCACTCTGCCGAAGCAGATCTCGGTAAGTGATATATTTTCCGCGTGAAGTGCGGTTACCAGTCGTCAAATCACGGCCCCCAAAGATGTTAGTGGAGGGGGAGCCACAGGGGTAGATATTTTGGTGAAAATTGTTTGTCGGCTGTGGGGATCGAACCAGGGTTCTCAAGATCCACAGGTCGACTCGATACCACTGAGCCACCTACCCCATTATTTTATTATTCTATTGTGGTAAAAATCAAATGTGGTTTACTCGTATAAGTTTTCTATATTTTAGGACCTTTTATTTATTTGTAGGTATAATACCTCTGCATTTGCAGACATAATTTTTAATTGTGAAATGCGAACTCTCAGATGTTTGTATAGAAGGGCAGAATAGTGGTGATTCACGCGAAGAAATATATTACCAAGATCTGCTATAGTAGAATGCCACACTCAGTAATGGGTAAAAGGCGTAATGATGTATTGATTTATTTGATTATATACAAATAATTTATGTTGCTGTTGGTTGACATTTACTAAACAGGTTTTTTCTACGATTGCTATGAAAAGTTGACAATTGTCATAGCATAATTATGCTCTCATTTGTTATCGTAAAGTTGACGTTTTCTGTGGAACAATCGAAAAATATCTTTTTTGCGCGTCTCCAATGACAACGCGCGAAAAAGATATTAAATGCGCGCTTATTTCAATAATTACCGGGGATACAAATAAAACAGGAACTTGTCATATTGATAGTTGACAGAATGAATTTATTTTCAGTACGCAGAAAGTCTATTTTAAGATGCAATCGTAAAAAAATTTATGTGTGTATCACGAGCTAAAGTGTCTTTGTTAATCGAGCACGGTAATTGCAGCGCGAGCCAAAGGCTACACACAAATAACTATATTGTTTTCTTTTTGTATAGCGTGTTAAATAATTTATATTTTTCGGCAAACTTATAGATACATTGATTCAGCCTGTGAATAATGTTAAAAGTACAGTTATAACTCTAACAAAACAATGAATTTTGCATAATACCAATAAACTTTTCATTTCATCATAAACTCAAGTATTTCTTATATAAACTTTTAGTTTTAACTTTACAGCCGTGTAAATTCAACCAAGTGTGACTAAACACCAAAACTTTTTACGTCACCAGGTGTACATAACACCTAACATGGAGGTCTCGTGACGTCATAGGAGTGTATGTTTGAAGGTCAGTTGCGGTTCTGTTTGGCTTGAACCTGCTGCAGGTGTAAAATGTGCATTCGCGTAACATACAAACACGCACAATGCTAGACAGACACACCACTTCTGTATGCTGCTGTTGCACCGTGCACTTGTTATCTAGGCTAATAGTTTATGTGTGTTTAGTATTGTACGTGTATGTTACGTCAATATATGATATGCGGAAGTTTAAACTTACTTAGTGTGAAATTGCAAGGAAAAAATAACGTTTTTCTACTATTGCTATAAAAAGATGACAATTACGCTCTCATTTGTCATCGTAAAGTTGAGGTTTTCTGTGGAACAATCGAAAAATATCTTTTTGCGCGTCTCCAATGGCAATGCGCGAAAAAGATGTTAAATGCGCGCTTATTTCAATAGTTTGCAGGGATATAAACAAAACAGAAACTTGTCATATTGACAAGTTGACAGAATGAATTTATTTTCAATACGTATACGTTTTTTAATAATTTTAAGATGTAGAAAAAAATATCTGATGTGGACACCACATGACTTCCTTGTACACGTATTAAACTATAGATATTTTTTTAATTGCACATATTTGACATTAAATCTTTTATTTTTTGTTCTAATCCATAGCAAACTTAATTTTTTTTTAAATCAAAAAATATATAATATTCAAATTTAGATATCTCGTTTATGCAAAAAGCTAATTTAAAAATTCTTAATGTGCTAGACGCAGAATTTAATTCTCTAAAACTTTTATTTGCAGCATTCATTTCTAAAATTAAAATAATACCATTTTTTTCAAGGAAAACTGTTAGCAGCTTCATGTAATGTGCCACTTCCGGTTAGTCTATTTTAACCAAAATCTATTATGTTATTTCCATTGATATAGTTGTCTTATATACCAAATTTGGAAAGTTTTAAATTATATTTGAATATAGTTTTTCATGAAAATCTATTATAGGCTTCAAGTAAAGTACCACTTCCGGTAGTTGTATAATGACCAAAAAGGGAGGTGCACAACTAGATGTTATAACAGTCCTAAATATAAAATTTCAATTTTCTACGGCTTACCGTTTTTGAGTTATGCGAGATACATACGTACGTACGTACAGACGTCACGACGAAATTAGTCAAAATGGACTCAGGGAGGGCCAAAATGCGTATTTCCACTGAAATCTGAGAACCGAAAATTTTCGCGATAACAATACTTCCTTTACTTCGTACAAGGAAGTAAATATGTGTGTATCACGAGCGTAAAGTGTCTTTGTTCATCTTGTACTATTACTATTACCGTGCTCGAGTAATAAAGAATCACTTTACACTCTTAATATACAAATAACTATTTTTCCACCTACTTCAATATGACATTATATTATCTCAACTTTTTCAATAGTAAAAGCACGTTATTTTTGGAATGTTATTTATCACCATGACAACTGTAGTTAAATAGTATATTATACATCTAGGGAGAAAAATGCATGATTTTTATAAGGTATATTTTGTAGCCCCCAGGTTTGGCTCTCTGGCTATAAAACACTAAAGGAAAAAGTCTCTCTCACTATTTTTTTGACGACGTAAATAAAAATAAATAAATAAATATATCATCACGCGTTTTACACATTACTCAAAGATGTTAGTGGAGAGGGAGCCACAGGGGTAGTTTTAATTTGTTGAAAATTATTTGTCGACTGTGGGGTTCGAACCAGGGCTCTAGATCCACAGACCGACTCGATACCACTGAGCCACCTACCCCATGTAAGTAAAATGAAAAACAAAAAAAGTAATTTTTCATATAAATAAATAAATATATCATCACACCTTTTAATTGCTGGGTGTGGCACTCTACCGTAGCAGATCTCCGTAAGTGATATATATCTTCGCGTTAAGTGCAGTTGCCAACCGTCAAATCACGGCCCAAAGATGTTAATGAAGGAGGAGCCACAAGAGTAGTTTTAATGTGGTGAAAATTGTCGACTGTAGGAATCGAACACAGGTTGTCAACTCCACAAGCCGATTTGATATCACTGAGCCACCTAACGATATATTTATTAATTTATGTATATATATGTTATAGACAATATCTATATAAATAATAATTTAAAAAAAAAATCTATATACATCTCTATTCTTTTAAAAAACATAAAAATGAAAAAAAGTGGAGTTGAGAACCACGCCCAAAAGCCATTACACTATCTCTCCTATATTGTAACTCTATCATTATCTGCTATCGACCAATAAAGTAATGACAACCCTTACTTTTACTACCATTTTGAAATACTGCGACCAAAATCAATTATTTTGCAGTTTGTATGTAACTTTTCATTTTGTTCTCGTACGAAGTCTGTACTACTTTATAACCACACTTTGTACAAAACTGTTAGTGAAATGTCATTACATTCTTTTTGTTAACAATAACCACGTAAACAAGAAAAAATCATAAAAATTGCATAAAAATGCCAGGTAACTTATTTTGATCATAGAATACGGAAATTATATTAAACTATAAATAATCATGAAATAGAAAAAGTTGTCATTAACATATTGACCAAATACAGATAATGATCCAATTATACCCCTGTGTAGCGTGAGTTTATTTTAACGTGAAACATCGCATTTCCTATATCCATAGTAACAAATTTGACAACAATGAATCAGTGCTTTCATTTTAAAATGAAACATAGAAAGTAATAGTTATTTACTTAAAAAATCAGGAAAGCGTTCAATTACAGGATGAGTAGATAGTTAAAATGTAATTTGTTTAATTTTTTTTATATTTATTAATTTTTAAATTATTAGTACTTTTGACATAAAAAAAATTCTTTGATAACCACAAAAATATACGTAAACAGGTTTGTTTATGTCATATTACGTTATATTTCAAAATTGGAACAAGAAAAATACAGCAAAGAACTCGCGAAAGAATTCCAAGATGCTGTTGATGTAGCTTCTGCAGTTGTTCTTAGTTATTTATTTGTTTCATTGTACTCTATTGTATTTTACATACATTGGACAGCTGAACTGTCAAAAAGATATAAACTCCTTAGAGGAATAATGTGCACATTATTTCCCTATGGTTAAAATGTTTTACTTCTGTCCCGATTTTTGCATTATAGTTAAATACTCATCCCGATCGTGAAAAACTATTTTTCCATAACGCATGCACAAGAAACACGTTCTTATTCCCTAATTTGAGAGAGAAACACTGCTTTTCTCCACATTATGTTTCTCTCCCTAGAGAGATATTTCTGTCCCTCGAGAGAACGTTTCTCTCCCTAGAGACTACGATTATTCTCTGTTAGCGGCGACGAGCGCGCCATTTTTAAACTTAATTTTTACAGTAACTAAAATAAAATGTGTAGGCAGACTATGTAAATTTTTAGATTTTTTAATTAGCTAGGAAAATAACGACAGCATGAAAACTTTCATTTTTGTGGGACAGCCTGTATGTGGAGCGGTGCGGATAGAGCGAATGGAAGTTAGAAACTAACTAGTGCAATCTAAATAACTAAAGTATATTGTTTGTAATGGATTTATTACACTATTATGCAATTGAATATTTCCCCTAGATATTTAGAACAATCTAATGTAAATGTAATTTGCATTTGGATGTGCAAATCAAATTGATGTTTTTTCAGTTTATTTCCTTATCATTATTTAATATACTCGTAGTTATATAGTGTCAATAAAAGGAAAATAAATATATACATTTTTAAATCAATGACCTTTCACCGGGCTTTGAATTCAGAACCTTTTACACGCTAGGTGACTGAAAAAAAGGCAATACACCAGGTATCTACATGATAACTAATTAATAAATGATTATTTGTAGGCAGTGTTTATACTTTTATTTCATTAGTAATATAATTAAAAATAATTAAATGTACTATTAAACCAGTAACACTAAAAATATTCGCTAGGAACAAATACCCTAATTTTTGCGAATTTCAAAAAATCTTTTTGTTCTATATTCAGTATATCAAATTATATATGTCATTAAAGTTTCGTGCAGATGTATAGAAATACCCTGTGTATTACTTATCGAGATCTGCTTCGGCAGAATACCATACCCAGTAATGGGTAAAAGACATGATATATTTATTTTATTTTTAAAACAATATGAGATAGATGGATCGTTGATTTGAGAACCCAGGTTCGATACCCTTAATTGACAAACAATTTTCACCACATTAAATAATTACCGTTGTGGCTCTCCCTCCACTAACATATTTGAGGGTCGTGATTTGACGGCTGGTAATCGCATTTCGCGTGCATAAATTTATCAGTTATTGAGATTTTCTACGGCCGAATTCCTCACCCAGTAATGGGTAAAAGCCTTGATAGTATATTTCTCAATATATACTATACTTCAATAAATTTTTATTCTGTTCAAAAAAATATAATAATAATAATAATAATACATACGTTTTTAGCGTTTTTTAAAATTTTTAATATTTTATGTTTTCTTTCAAATACAAAATTAAATAAATTATAGCATAAAATATTTAATTCAGCTGTCAGATAAGTAAAAAAAATCTTCCTTCTACGCGTATTAAACTATAGATATTTTTTTAATTGCACATTTATCTGACATTAAATTTTTATTTTTTTTATTTTTTTTTGTTCTAATCCATAGCAAACTTAATTAAAAAAAAAACAAAAAATATATAATTTTTAAATTTTCATATCTCGGTTATACAAAAGGCTAATTAAATAATTCTTAATGTAGTAGACGCAGAATTTAATTCTCTAAAACTTTTATTTGCAGCATTTATTTCTAAAATCAGAATAATTTCATTTTTTTCAAGAAAAACTGTTAGCAGCTTCATGTAATGTATCACTTCCGGTTGGTTCCTTTTAACCAAAATCTATTATGTTATTTCCATTGATATAGTAGTTTTATATACCAAATTTGAAAAGTTTTGGATTATATTTTGATATAGTTTTTCATTAAAATATATTATAGGCTTTAAGTAAAGTACCACTTCCGGAAGTTATATAATGACCAAAAAGGGAGGTGCACAACTAGATGTTTTAACAGTCCTAAATATAAAATTTCAATTTTCTCCGGCTTACCGTTTTTGAGTTTTGCGAGATACGTACGTACGTACAGACGTCACGACGAAATTAATCAAAATGGTCTCAGGGAGGGCCAAAATGCGTATTTCCACTGAAATCTGAGAACCGAAAATTTTTGCGATTACAATACTTCCTTTACTTCGTACAAGGAAGTAAAAAATGTATCAATAAATGACAGTTGATATAATTTATGTAATATGTCAATTGAGTTATTTCAGTATTTGATAACCGATTCGAATTCTTAATAATAGTAACATATTTATGAAATTGAACTATTATTCGCTGAACATAGTTGATAAAACAGTAAATTAAACTTAGATTAAATTTATATACGTACCGGTATTACCGGTAACCCAAATATAGATTGCAAGTATATACAGTTTCGATTTTGCTGACATTTAAAGTCGTGGTTTAGATTTACATCGCATGTAGGTATTCATGCAAACACAGAATTTATTCTTGCCCCATATGCAACGCCCCTGACGAGGGCAGCCAACAACCCAAACCAGAATCGGAGGAAGTGAAACAGGACGTAAAATGTTTTACGTTAATGTTGCTATTCTGTTTCTCCTGGCGGTCTTTTTTCACAAAACAGTTGATGTGTTCTTTCTGTATTTTTTTGTCCGTTTTCAGGTTTAACTATTTTTTATTTTCTTTTGCTTACAAGTCAGAAAGTTTATTTTTTAGTTTTTGTTCGATTTTTTATCGGTGTTTGAAGGAGGTAATTTTCTTTTGTTTTTCTAGTTTGTTTGCTGGAATTCAATTATTTTTCTTATAGCCGGTTTCATCACTGTCAAATAAATTTACTCTTACGCGAATTAAATGTGAGTTGCAGTTCTTAGAAACAAAACTTGCGAGGATGGAGGAATGCACGATCCAGCAGTGCAATAGAACATTTTCTTTTAAACTTTGATAATAAAATACAGAAATTTTCAACATTTCTTTAGGCGGTACTTGACAATTTCTGCATTTTTCGTAATCAAATAAAGCATTAGAGTTGACAATTATGTTATTTTTAACTGCAACAACGAACTAGAAATATTGTAAATAAATAAATAGATTTTTGTCCCGCCTGGTGGCCGCGCTGGTTGAGGGCCTGACTGACGACCATAAGGTCGTGGGTTCGGGTCCCGCCCGTGCCGGCCATACAAAGGACATATCGGCATATGACCTGAGTAGTTGGTCCGATATAGAAATTAAAAAATAAATAGATTTTAGCAAAACTTTTCTGAAGATATAAAATAGAAATAAATATATTATCACGCCTTTTACCCATTACTGGATGTGGCACTCTGCCGAAGCAGATCTCGGTAAGTGATATATTTTTTCGCGTGAAGTGCGGTTGCCAGCCGTCAAATTGCGTCCCTCAAAGATATTAGTGGAGGAGAAGCCACAGGGGTAGATTTTAAATTGGTGAAAATTGTTTATCGGCTGTGGGGATCGAACCAGGGTTCTCAAGATCCACATAAATAATAAATTGTATTGTAAATATAATAAACAAATAAAGAACGGAATGGAGATTGCCTTATATTTCCATACCTTAATTGCAAAATGAACAAATCTTAAAAAATCTTTTTCTACAACTGTCAAAAAATGTTCATTTTTTTCTCACTAATATCAATACGCGAAGTATGTGATTTTTTTCATCATTTACATTACCATGACAACGCGTATTTTGCGCACTGTTTCGTATTCCAGTGCGCAAAATGAGTATCTCGCGCACGCTCCCAATTTATTTGTTGTCAGGTTTCATTAGTTACAACACATCAATAGTATCAAATTAATATTATTGTTGATTGTTTTCCTTCAATTTACTTAAATAAATCAATAAGTATTGTATTAGTTTTTATTTACAGTTGTAGAAAATATGTTGTTTGTATTTCGTGTGCAAAATTCTTGTTTTTTGGTGCGTCCGAATGACTTTTATTGTCTCGACTAAAAGCAACATTCGCACGCGCAACAAAAAAACACTCATTTTGCGCACTTTATACAAAAATAACTATTCTAATGTTCAATATTATACAGGGTGTTTCAGGACTAGTGTAACAAACTTTAACAGCTTATTCCTGAGGTCATTTTGAGCCAAAAATGTCATATGCACATAGGTCCTATTCCTTCTAGTTACCAAAATACAAGAGGTTGGAAGTTCTATATATAACACAAAATACAAAATCAAGATACGTTCGGAAAACAAGAGTTTTATTGAAAAGTCATACCTTATTTGTCTTAATTAATTTTATTTATTAATATTAATTTTATTTATTAATATTAACGAATACGATTTAGAGAACAAAACATAAAATGACACAATTAAATAGATACAGAACAACATAACCAAACATAAAATATGTTAACACAATATGAAATAAGATAACAAATTTAAAAAAAAATTACACCAAGTGTTCAAAATGAGCGCCTTGAACTCGTATGCATGTTAATATTAATAAATAAAATTAATTAAGACAAATAAGGTATGACTTTTCAATAAAACTCTTGTTTTCCGAAAGTATCTTGATTACAAAAGTTTGAAAATTTCGTGTTATTTATAGAACTTCAACCTCTTGTATTTCGGTAACTAGAAGGAATAGGACCTATGTTCATATGACATTTTTGGCTCAAAATGACCTCAGGAATAAGCTGTTAAAGTTTGTTACACTAGTCCTGAAACACCCTGTATAGTGACAAAGAAACTTAAACCTAAGCTTAAACTTATAGCAGGCAGATTCATAACCGGGATTACATTTGGAATTTAATGACTCTATTTTTATTCTGGATTGCAATGATTGGTATTAAAGATATTTACAAAACATAAAATTGAATAAGATTGATCATAAATTTGAAATTATAGTTGGTGCTTCAACTGTCATATTAGATTCTATTTTTACTGGTCTAACAGTTCGTAATTATGAGCTATTTTTGTTACTAGAAACGAAGTTAAAATTACAACTATAAATAATATTATAGATTAATCTGTTTTATAAATCTGCTTGTTTAATAACGATAATTATATCCATATTTATTTTATTTATGTTACGCTGTACAACAGGAACTTAATCCTAATTACAGTATAGAATCTGGACTCACCGAGCTGCATTGTGATAATTCATATAGTTTTTAGCTTACTGACTTCGAATTTAAGTTTAAAGTGTGATTTATGAAAATTAAACGTAAAATATGAATCTACACACATATATTTAATCGTTTATGCAATTTTGGAATAAAACAGAAACATAAAATATAAATACATTACTGGGTGTGGCACTCTGTCGTAACAGATCTTGTTAATTGATATATTTATGGGCGTGAAATGCGGTTACTATCCGTCAATTCATGCCTCCCAAAGATTCTAGTGGAGAAAAGCCATGAGGGTAGTTTTAATGTGGTGAAAATTGTTTGTCATCTGTGTGAATCAAAATGTTAATTTTATCCAATATTAGTATCCCTAAATGCTATTGACCGCACTATATAAGAATATATTTTCTGTCATTGATTGAAAATTATGTTGCATCGCGTATAAAAGATCCGTATTATTTTAATTATAAGTATAAATTCAAAATTTCATTTCGTTATTCAAATTCATTTCATAGATGTTGATATGAAGGTTAAAATTATTTTTTCGTAACACATGCACAAGAAACACGTTCTTATTCCCTAATTTTAGAGAGAGAAACGCTACTTTTCTTCCCTAGGAAGAGAAACATTATGTTTCTCTCCCTAGGTAGGATGTTTCTCTCCCTAGGTAGCCATGTTTCTCTCCCTAGAGACTATGATTATTAGCTGTTTTCGGCGATTCCTAGGTAACTAATTACGCAACCCATATTTGACATTTGAACCGATAAGACAGTAATTTTTGTGCACTTGTAACGAAAAGTATAATATGCTTAACGGGAGGGCACGATTATCCCTTGTTTCCCTCCCTTGATGCATAACATACTATTAATATTCATTCAAATTTTAAATATATTTGTGCCTAGAGCTACAGAGAACAGGAACGGACACTCATTTTTTAATAACTTACAGTCACTAATCTATTTATAATTACATTATTATTATTTTAATATAATGTAAAATAATAACAGTAAACACTGAAATTATGTACGGAAATTAACTGTCAACTGTCAAAATTTAAACTGTATAAAAATAAAATAACTAAATTTATCATCACTCTTTGTCTGCGTGTGGCAATCTAACGTAGCAGATTTTGATAATTGATATACAGGGTGTTTTTATACTTCTGCACGAAATTTTAATGACATATATAATTTGATATATTTGAAATTCGCAAAAATTAGGGGTATTTCATTCCTAGCGAACATTTTAGTGTCACTGGTTTAATAGTACATTTAATTATTTATAATTATGTTACTAATGAAATAATAGCTATTTATGAAACTAGTAAGGAAATTTATGTAAACACATAAGTAAGGTAATAACCGAGTTTTCTTACGTGTTGCATACAATATTTTTTCTAATAAATACGAAAGAGCGTTTTTGAAATTATGAAATTTCGACATATTAATGACAGTTATAAATTCAAAAATAAAAGAATAACACATCAGAATTCTTCTACCCCGATATCTTATTTTTTTGGTGTTGCTATGTTACCTCATTATTTCACTAGTTAAATAATGCAGTTCATTACATAACTCAAATAAGTGAAATAAAACGTCTATTTCCTAACGGAAGTAGAAAAAAGTATAAACACTGCCTACAAATAATCATTTATTAATTAGTTATTATGTAGGTACCTGATGTAATGCCTTATTTTGATTTGAGTACCTAGTCTGATTTCGTATACGGTATTGAAAGAGTAAGTTGTTGTGGAAGAAATTTGAGAAAAATGTATAGCAACAGTGAATTAGTGAAGATGCTGTTAGTGTATGGAGAAACGGCGCAAAACTCCGAATTAAACCAGTAACACTACAAATGTACGCTAGGAATGAAATACCCTAATTTTTGCGAATTTCAAAAAAAATATTTTTGTTCTATAATCAGTATATCAAATTATATATGTCATTAAAGTTTCGTGCAGAGGTATAGAAACATCCTGTATTTGGCACTTAAAGCGTGGTTGCCAGCCGTCAAATCACGCTTTCCTAAAGATATTAATGACTGGAGAGCCACAGAGGCAATTTTAATGTGGAGTAAAGTTCAGTGGTTACGGAAATCGAACTTGAGTTCTCAAACCCACAAGCCGACGACGCGATTCTACTGAGCTATCTACATGCGCATTTGAAATGTAAATAACTGTTGTTAATAAATAAAATTGAAGAAAATTATATATATATATATATATATATATATATACATACATACATACATACATAACATCACGCTATATCCCATTAAATGGGGTAGCACGAACCCGTCAACATTCTCATCCTGACACACGATACTCGATTCGACCACATTCACACTTCCTCCATACACAACCAAAATCCATCAACACACAACAAACATTCATCCATTCGCTAGTGTACACTGCGCTTGTTTCTGAAGATCGTCTCCGCACAATTGCAGGTAAACACTCAAAACATCTAACCAATTAATCTAAAATCAAGAATCATACGCTTGTCTTCATTCATCATATTTATCCTGCAATTAATTTTCTCCAAACATTCCTATCCTGACACACCACTTTTGCTTCAACCACATTCATAATTCTTTTCATACAAGCTCGTTTATTCTTCACGCTCAGAATCTTTCGCTCACGCAACAACCCTTCAATAATATTCATCCACTTGTTCCTAGGCCGTCCACGCAAACTTTCACCCTCAATTTCACCAACATACACCTGTTTCACCAATCTGTCATTCGACATACGTTCTACATGACCAAACCATCTCAACTGACTTATTCCCACTCTTCTTACAACATTCTTCCCAATCTCACATTCATCATACACCAATGTATTCCGGACACGATCTCTTCTAGTATATCCACACACACCCCGCAAATATCTCATTTCCACAGCAGTTATACGCCGTTCATGTTTCTTCATCCATACCCAACATTCACTACCATACATCAACGTAGGCACTAACACACCATTATAAACACTCAATCGAGCATCTCTGGATACATTCACGTTCCGAGTAAAGGTTCCCAGAGCACCCAATATCTTACATCCAGCAGATACTCTTCTTTCAATCTCTCGATCAATACGTCCATCCCTCGAAAACACACTCCCCAAGTATACAAACTCATTTACTTGACCCAATCTCACACCATTCACCGAAACATTGCAATCAGTCACCAAATCACTCTTCTCAAACACTAACACTTTACATTTATCAACATTCAGTAATAGATTTAAACCTTTTCCTACTTCATTTATACTTAGAATCATTCTTCTCAATTGTTCTTCAGATTCACCCATTACAACTACATCATCCGCATAAGCTAACGCAGGCACTACACTGCCACCAATACGTACACCATCCGCCCCATTCAGCGACTTTCGTAACAACACATCCATATATAAATTAAACAACCACGGGGACATCCCACAACCTTGTTTCACGCCAACATCTATAGAAAACCAATCACTCAATCTACCATCAACTCTCACCGCAGCCTCGCTATCTTCGTATAATGCACGAATCGCTCCCAACAAATTACCATTTATACCGTACTCTAGAAGTACATCCCACAGAATAACTCGATGAACACTATCATATGCTTTTTTAAGATCGAGAAAGCCACAGAACACCTTCTTGTTCTTAGCAAGTGATTTCTCAACAATCATACGAAGAGAAAACAATTGATCTACACACCCTCTCTCAGGCAAAAATCCACCTTGCATATTACTCAACTTGGAGATTGTTAAGGTTCGTACCTTGTGAATAAGAATCTTCCCGTACAACTTCCCTACCACACTCAACAAACTTATCGCACGGAAATTAGTGCAATCACTCGAACTACCTTTGCCCTTAAATAAAGGACAAATGATAGCACGTTTCCAATCATCAGGAGCTACACACAGTTTCAAACAAAATCTAAATAAATAAACTAACCAATCAAATAATCTCTCACCACCATACTTCAACATCTCATTCGTTATACCATCCAAACCAGGAGCTTTACCATTCTTCAAACGTAACAATGCAAAACTAACATCACTTTCATCTATATCCCATTCATCACTTCTAACATTTTCTCTTGAATTTTCACTACAACAATTCGATCCATTTACGCTACCATATAAGCCTCTAAAATACTCACACCATCTATTTCTAACGTCTAATTCATTCCACAATAACTCACCATTCGCACTCTTAATCGCTTTTACTGCCCTTACATTACCACCTCTCAATCTCTTCACACTCAACCAAAACATTCTTTTATTCATAGTAAAATCATTCGTCATTCTTTCACTCATCAAATCATCAAAACGCACCTTACTTTCTCTCACTACTCTCTTAACATGTTTATTTAACCTTTTATATTCTAGCAAACATTCAAGACTTAGCGATTGAGAAGTAGGATTTTTACATTATCAATTAGACACGTGATGATGCAGTAAAACAACTGTAATTAAAATACACAAATTTACAGACTAGCACAAAGCTAATGCCATAATTACAAAGCTTTCAATAATAACATACCTGAATCAATACAATTGTCATTAATAATGTAATAATAACTATCTCTTAACCTGCTTTTCCGTCGTCTGTTGACACCTCTTATCTGGTCGTATGACAGATGACAATCAGCATCAGGCGACCAAGTTTGGCGCGAAGTACAAACTTACATATATATTTAATAATTCTCTTATTGTAGGTTGGCAAAATATAAACTCGCTGTATACATTCGAATACAATAATTCGAAATAAAACCTTTGGCATTCTGCTTTAATAAATAAAATTGTCATTAATCTTGCACCTTTCATTGTTTTGCAAATCCTTTTTTAATCTCATTGATTTTTACAATGAGAATTATTAATAAAACATTTCAAAATTTATGATTGGCTTTAATTGGTACGTTCGATTTTGCGAGTTGATCAGAAAAAATAAAAAAACGAACTACAATTACATTTAATGTTCCCTGAGCTATGTTCACAGTTCGAGGCCGTTCGCATTACATCCGCTGTTTATTTAACATTTTTTATTTTGTTTTTTGTTTGTTATACCGTTGTCTACCTATCTACCCGACTATTACATTACTAGTACAAGAAGATAATTTGGTTTTATTGCATTAAAATTACTGATATTACTAAGAATCGATTTTTAGTTATATTTTCCGGGAAACGTCTGTTGGGAACCACTGGTTTGTTAATTGTTTTATTTTTGTTACGTGTTTTACAGTCATTGAATTTTATTGTTTTTTCTTCTTCTGAATGTAACTAGTGATTTAAAAATAATAATATACAATGTATAATAAAGCTTCGTTTATACAATTGTTCATAATTTATAAAGAATGAGAATATATATTTAACAGCTCTACAAGCCTTGTAGGCTCATGGCTTGGAGTACCACATTTCTCCACTGCATTCTGTCCGTGGCTTTTTCTTCCCATCTTCTGATGCCCAACTGTTCAATGTCTTTTAGAACCGCCGCGTGCCACTTTTCTTTTGGACGCCCTCTCCTTTTCTTCGACACTACACCTCCTTTAAACACTGTCTTTACCACTTTGTCCTCGGACATGCGCATTACGTGTCCCAGCCACTTCAGTCTTTGTGCTTTTATCACACCGGTTATATTCGCGTCACCGAACAGTTCCATTACTTCCGCATTCGATCTACGCAGCATTAAGTTACCCTCTTGTTTGCCACCATATATTGTCCTTAAAATTTTCCTCTCCCAGATCTCTAGACTTGTTTGGTTTGTTTTATTTAACACCCATAGTTCACAACCGTACAAAACTGTTGGTCGTATAATTGTTTTATAAGTTTTAATTTTCGCTGCCCTGGACACTGATTTGGACTTGAGAAAATTGTACAAACCCCCAACGCATTTACTGCCTTTCAGTATTCTAGTCTTGATTTCCGTATGTTCTTCATTTTCGCCAGACAAAGATACTCCCAAATAAATGAAGCTGTTCACCTCCTCAAAACTGTATAATTTATCGTCTTCAACCTTTATCTTTAGCTCCTCTGTTCTTGATTCCTTTCCTGCTCTCACTCGCATAAATTTTGTTTTTTCTTCATTTATTTTTAACCCGATTATCTTTGCTTCTCTCTCTAGTTTCTTAAAAACGATCCGGGTTTCTGTCTTACTCCTTGTTACGATTGCTATGTCGTCCGCATACGCCAATAGTTGGTGTTTCTGACGATTAATTGTTCCTGTTCTGTACAGTCCACTTCTTCTTATTATACCTTCTAAGACTAGATTAAAGAGTATGGGAGATATCGGATCACCTTGTCTTAATCCTCTTTCCACCTTGAAGCCTTCCGATACTCGTCCTTCTACTATCACTTTGCAGCTTGTATCATACTGTGTCATTCTTATCAGGTTAATTAGTTTTGCGGGTATTTCCAGTTCTTCTAATATTTGCAGCATTTTTCTCTTGTTTATTGTATCGTACGCTTGTTTGAAATCTATGAACAACATGTCTAGCTCCAGTTTATGCTCATAACTGTTGGCTATCAGGTGTTTCAGTATATATACCTGGTCTGTTGTTGATTTATTACCTCGGAAACCTGCCTGGTATTCTCCCAAAGTATCCTCAACAATCTTACCTAGCCTATTTCTCAAACAGATCGAAAATATTTTATACGCTACATCAAGTAATGCAATTCCTCGATAGTTCTCACATTTTGCTTTATCCCCTTTTTTATGTATCGGGTAAATTACTGACTCCCTCCATCTACCTGGCATTTGTTCTTGCTCCCACACTTCTTTAACTAAGTCACATACTCGTGCTTGCAATTGCTCTCCGCCATTCTTGTATATTTCTGATGTGAGTCCATTTTCCCCCGGGCTTTTATTATTCTTTAGTTCTCTTATAATTTTTATTATCTCTTCTATTTCGGGCGTTTTTGTCAGCTCTTCATATCTTGTGTCTATTCTATGTCCTCTATCTATGGTGTACTCGTTTTCTTCATAAATTTCTCCCTCATTTAATAATTCAGCAAAATATTCCTTCCATCTGTTAGTTTTACTTTCTCCAGTTACAAGTTGCCCTTCTTTATCTTTACAATAAATAGCTTTACTTTGCCAACCGTCCTTTTGTTTTTTAACGTCCTGATAAAAATTTCTTATCGATTTATTTCTATAGTTTTCCTCTGCTTTTATTAACATGTCTTCCATTTTCTTTCGTTTTTTATTCCTGCACAACTTTTTGAAAGCTTTCTTCTTCTCTTCATATGATTTTTTACTGTTTTCATCGCTATTTTGTATAAGTTGGTTTCTCGCTTTGTTTTTCGCCTCCATCGCTATCCTGCATACTTTATCGAACCAGTCTTTACTTTTCGAATTTTTATTCTTCTTAAGGATCTGTTTCGCCACCATTCCAACTGTATTTTCTAGTTCTTTCCATTTATCTAAAGAATGAGAATAAAGCATAGAAATAATAAATTAGCATAGTAATAACGTCATTGTATGCAGTGGGCATAAAACGTAAGACTCAGCCAATCAGAAACTAAAAATAATAATTGTGCATGCATCACAGAATAAATATACTGGGTGAGTCTGAGAAGACGAACCTCCCCTTAACTTTTTTAATATAAGAAATATACTATTTTATGACACATATAGAAATTTTTTATAAAGTCGGGTTTACATGATACGACTATCAACTTTTATTTTTCAAATGGGAACCTGGAATTATTTTATTTAAATAAAAACCTCCATTTTTTTCTCTTTTCAACGATGTATTACTTGTTATAAATGCATATGAAAAAAATCGAGATAAATAAGATATGTGAAGTGTTAGAAATTATTTTTATTCAACTATTCTAGGTAGCTATGCGAAATTAAACAAAATGTAACAAGGTAAAATTAATGACAACAATGCAGGTATTTATTTGTTACTTGTTTCACGTGTTTTGTCATTCATTTTACCTGATTACATTTTGTTTCATTTCGCATAGCTACCTAGAATAGTCGAATAAAAATAATTTCTGATATTTCTCAATTATCTTATTTATCTCGAATTTTTTCATATTCATTCATGACAAGTAATATGTGTTTACATAACTCGGCTACGCCTCGTTCTGCAAATTTCACATGCGTAAGGTAATAACCTTCATTTCCTTACTAGTTTCATAAATAGCTATTACATGTACAAAAGTAGGCTGGTAAGTAAGTAATAACTGTATTATGTACGGTAATATTACCATACTGACTTGTCAAAACAGTCAAGAACATTAAAATAGAACACAATGATCATATAACACTAATAATACAAACGGAACTCAAAACAACAATTATACAAAGATTACTTCTCGTGCTTATCATAATATATATTAATTATACAGTCTTGCAAATTAGAGATGACCACGTTATGACGTTTAAATTTATAAATATGATACAAAACAATTGTAACCATGGCGTTAAATAAAAACTTATGGACCACAGACTTACTTGATCACCTTCTAAAATGATGATAATAACATTATTCATAAAATAATTTCAAAAAATAATATTTATGAATGACGTTAACGTGTTTATATTCTGAAACCGGTAAACTATTGAACAAACCACGGATGTTATGAGCCATAACAAGCCTTACATGTCTCTACGAGCTCGGATTTCAAACTGACATCTGCGGCTGTAATGATACTCATAACATTCCTAGATATATTAATAGCTAATACTTCATATCATAGCAATAAACAACAAATATTCAAATGACAAATAGATAAAGGAAACATCTCCCTACAAATATTTTTATTGTGTTATTCGAGAAACAATTTCCTATTGGGAATTACTGACATGTTATTCATAATTCTTTTTGCAAGTCAATGATTTCTGTAATTTATTTATTTATTCTCTACTGTAACAATGTAATTTCAATTAATATTAATACATTTTTTACCAGCGTTCTTTGTATAATATTTCGTTATACTTTTTCGGAACCTTCTATTGGAAAAGGAAATACCTTGTTACGTTGTACAGAGACAAATGAGTTTTGTAAATTGTAATTTATTATTATTTATTCAATACTGAAAACAACATGATTTATTAAATTAACATTAATACATTTTTGTGGGAATTAATAGCATATGTTTCATTTTTAAATTTGTGGTAATTTATTTTCGTGAAAGCTTTATAAATTAGAAATTGCAGGTCCATATTTTACAATGTTAATCATTAATAATGTATAATTAATTTCCAGATTTGGATACGCAAAACATTATTTTATAAAATTTGTTTGAAAAGCTTCTACCAGCTGAGCTGACGTCATTTTATCCATTTACTGTTTTTTTGTATCGAAAGTAGAAAATTCCCATTGGCCCAGTGTCCCACGAGTAGGTCGCTGGACCATTTCAGAAGCGTACGCAAAAAATTAATTAGGAGGAGGAACAAAAAATTGCCGTAGCTAAATAGAAAATAGGATGCTTATAAAGTTAAACAAAAAATTGTGATCTGTAAAATAGATATTGAGCTGTTATGATACATTTTTGTTTTTTTGTTTAAGTATAAATTTTAATATTTTAAATATTTATACATACTTATATTTCACTGGCTCCCCCTCCACTAACATCTTTAGGTGCCGTGATTTGACGGCTTGTAACCGTACTTCACGCGAATAAATATATCACTTTTTGAAATCTGCTTCGGAAGAGTGCCACACCCAGTAATGGGTAAAAGGCGTGATGATATATTTATATTTCACCGGAAATTTTCACTCTTTTCTGTTTACCTTACATGTGTATACATAGTAATTTAGTAATTTTCGTGCAAATTATGTAGTTGTAAATCCTGAAAATAAAGATGTTGATATTTTGATGATTTAAATTCTCAGGTTATGTTATAGCCTACCAAATTGTAATATCGTTTTACGTTCACGATCTTATTGAGTTTTCTTAATAATCACTTTATAAAATTATTTTCGTAACACATGCACAAGAAACACGTTCTTATTTCCTAATTTTAGAGAGAGAAACACTGCTTTTATCCCGTAGGTAGGATGTTTCTCTCCCTAGGTAGCATGTTTCTCTCCCTAGAGACTACGATTATTAGCTGTTTGCGGCGTTTCCTAGGTAACTAGTTACGCTACCCATATTTGACATTTGTCCCGATAAGACAGTAATTTTTGTTCACTTGTTACGAAAAGTATAATATGCTTCACGGGAGGGCGCGATTATCCCTTGTGTGAAGTTGGCAAACCTCGATAGATGCATAACATACTATATCTATCATTGAAAATATTTTCAAATTATTAGTAAAGAACATTTTAAAATATTTGAGGTTATCATTTCGAATTGACATTTAATGTAACATGATTGCATCTTACAAAATAAAAAGTTACTAAAGCAGTTTAACAATTGCCTTCATTTTTAAACAGTTTTACCACTATTTTCTGCGAACAGTCGAAAATTTTATATGACCCACAATTTACGTACTACCTTAATTAATGTTTATTTTTGAAATAAAACGGCGGACAATAAAAAGAAAAAAAATACAATACAAAAACCGATGTTATTTTGCTTATTATATATTTAAATTGAGACTAGTTTTTATAAATTCGTGGAATTTTAGTTGAAATATTATAATAATGATTATTTTCCGTGATATCCAATTTATGAAATTTACTTTTCAACAATAAATTACGCGGAATAAAAATAATTTATGTAAAATAAATAAAAATAATCCTTTAATTCGACGCCACTGTTGCATGAATTTGAGATAAAGCTTCATAAACAAATACGAGAGAACAGAACAAGAACCAGAATCACACCACACACCCTTCGCACGCTCCTCCCTGCTTCCTGTTTACCCTGGAGCTTTTTACAGCGTGTAATTATGGTTTTTTTGCTGCGTGTTGTTTTAACAGTTGCGTATCGGGGTGCGCCATAGCCAACTATGTGAAATTATGCGTGCTTTATTTGAGATTTTTTTTGCGATTAAACCTGTAAATGCTCTCTAAATATTCAATATTTTAGGGTGTTTATTTATTATCATTTTTATTTGTTCTAAACGAGGGTGTTTTAAATGTTGCGACGGGAGTTAATTACCTACAGTTATTATTATTACTCTCAGAAGACTGAAATTGCATTTTTTTTATGTATATATCGGACCAACTAGTAGGTCATATGTCGATATATAGGGTTGTGCCGTGGTCAATTGACCAAAAATATTTGACGGCCAAATAAAACGGTCAAAAATCTAAATGGAAACGCCACGACATCTGTTGTTCAATAGAAAAAGCTACTTACTATTATTACATGAATATATCTAGTTTGGTACTGGGTTCTGGAGAATTTGCTTACGTTACTTTACAAATAAAATAAATACATATTATTTCATTTCATAACGTCTTTTACTTTATTTTCCTCTTTATTTTGAATTTGATGTGATTTTGTTTATTAGTTGTTGTTGGTTTTTCATTTTCAGTAATATTGGATGTAGTAAACAGTACTATATAAATAAATTACAATTTTAATTGTGATTTTTATTAAATGTTTCTTGGTCAATTGACCGAAAAATATTTGACTGGTCAAATGCACAACCCTTTGTGTGGCCTTACGGTCGTGAGTCAGGCACTCAACCCGTGCGGTCATCACGCGGGATAAGCATTATTTTATTATACGTCTTGTTAGTACATTTGATAATAGCGGTACTTAATTTATCCATATTTAGATGTGGCAGGTCTGTATTTTCTTATTTATATTTTATCATCTTATATCTATATATGAAATTAAGCTGTAATTAATTAGTTTTGTGTTCGAGGCAAAAATTGAAAGTTGACGTTATAAAATAGTTATTTGTGTATTAAGAGCGTAAAGTGACTCTTTGTTACTCGAATACGGCAATTGCAGCGCGAGCCGAAGGCAAGAGCTGCAATAGTGTATGAGAAACAAAGACACTTTACGCTCATAATACACAATTATATATGTACTGAAAATAAATTCGTTCTGTCAATTGTCAATATGATAAGTTTCTATTTTGTTTGTATCCCTGGTAACTATTGAAATAAGCGCGCATTTAACTCTTTTTTTTTATAAATAATATCATTCGGCTTATTTAAAATATAAATACTTTTGAGATTTTTCAAACTTCTTGTCATAAGGCGCGAAAATTTAAATTGTTTTATTAAAAAGATTTAAAAATAATAATACATGTATATTTACAAAAATTGTACCTTTAATAACAAGAAATAAAACCGGATTTTGTACTTGAAAATTATCCCCATTCGACCAATTTGCATATGTTTGTACTAAAGTAACATTTCTATGTTATTATATTTATTATATTATATTTTTCTTGTATCCTTACCCGTTGATCGGATTAATCCGTTGGGTATTATAATTAAATAAATAAATAAATAGAATGACATGTTACTATTCACGAGTTAATTCCAAATTCTCTCGCTAACACGAATGTAAAAAGTAAATATGAAATTGTATAATTAAAACAATTTTCGGTTCTGTAAAACATGAGTTCTGAAAGTTTTCTCCTTGTATTGAATTATATGTTTTCTAATATTAGACATCCGGGGATATATTCTCGAATTTTAGAAAAGTCATGTTCATTCGACCCTAGCGCTCGGGTATTTAATACTTTTCAGTTTATCTGTACTTGTATTTACAACACATTTTTGCTTTTATATCCGCTGAATATACTGAGTTTAATTGTGAAAAAAGCGAGTAAAGCGAACTCGACAAAAAATAATTTGTTAGTTTATTTGAATGACCGGCGTTTTATTGATTTTTGTGTGTGTCAGTTAAGCAAGCTTTGATCTTTACAAAAAAAAAATCAACAACACTTGTAGGTAATTTGTGGAAATTAAATTTCAAAGAATAATTGATACATTTAACAGCTGTATATTTAATTATTAACAGTATTGAAAATAAAGCAACAAAACGAGCTTTACGATAATCTTTATGTAGGTAACATGTTGAAAATGAGACATGTCCATTTTGTAACAAAATTGAGTTACATACGTTTTGTATTTGCTTCCAAGGTTTTATAAAAAGTTATTTATTTTCTGTCATTTAATGACATTTGAAAAACTTACTTTTTTACTCATCGTTGAAAAAGGTTAATTATATCATTAATATTATACGTCAGTACTAAACCAGTGCTAATAATTTCAAAAACTTGATTCTAAATTGTTTCAAAGAAACGATTTTTTACATTTTCCCAAATAAAATCTAGATATGTCTCATTTTGAATGAACTCTCGTCATGTGTATAAAAAAAATCTTTTATGGACACCACATGACTTCCTTATACGCGTATTATACTATACCTATTTTTTTTATGGCACATATTTGACGTAATTTGACATTGACATTAAATTTTTATTTTTTCTTACTTTTTGTTCTAATCCATAGCAAACTTACAAAAAACAAAATATATAATTTTTAAATTTAGATATCTCGCTTATACAAAAGGCTAATTTAATCATTCTTAATGTGCTAGACGCAGAATTTAATTCTCTAAAACTTTTATTTGCAGTATTTATTTTTAAAATCAAAATAAAACCTTTTTTGTCAAGAAAAACTGTTAGCAGCTTCATGTAATGTATCATTTCCGGTTCGTCCATTTTAACAAAAATCTATTATGTTATTTCCATTGGTATAGTAGTCTTATATACCAAATTTGAAAAGTTTAGGATCATATTTTAATATAGTTTTTCATGCAAATCTATTATAGGCTTCAAGTAAAGTATCACTTCCGGAAGTTATATAATTACCAAAAAGGGAAGTGCACAACTAGATATTATGACAGTCCTAAATACAATTTCAACTTTCTACGGCTTACCGTTTTTTAATTATGCGAGATACATACGTACGTACGTACAGACGTCGCGACGAAATTAGTCAAAATGGATACAGGGATGGCCAAAATGCGCATTTCCACTGAAATCTGAGAATTGAAAATTTTCGCAATTACAATACTTCCTTTACTTCGTACAAGGAAGTAAAATTTGGAACGTATTCGAGTGATTCGGATGCCTGTATTAGCTGCAAGGCACTCTGTTATATAATTGGTATCAAGTTCCTGTTGTACAGAACACCAAATAAATATCAACAAATTCAAATACGCCTTTCAATTGATAGCAAGCACTTGACTCACTTCACTCTGTTACGTCACCGATGTGAAGTATTGAAATAATGATTTTCTGACATTTCCAGATTTTCATTTTAAACCTTTCTAACCTAAATCACTCAAGTTTTTAAAAAAAATCTATTTATATATCAGCATGTTTCTCTATGGAATATTTTAGGAACGGTAGCACCATTCAATATGATAATAGTAGGAACAGGACCGTTGCGACCTATACGTCGCCAGGACGCGAAATTAAGTTTGTCGTCATAAAATTTGAGAATATATTTGAAATAATATTCACAGTTTATTTATATGAAAATATCTGATGTGGACACCACATGACTTCCTTGTACACGTATTAAACTATAGATATTTTTTTAATTGCACATATTTGACATTAAATCTTTTATTTTTTGTTCTAATCCATAGCAAACTTAATTTAAAAAAAAATCAAAAAATATATAATATTTAAATTTAGATATCTCGTTTATGCAAAAAGCTAATTTAAAAATTCTTAATGTGCTAGACGCAGAATTTAATTCTCTAAAACTTTTATTTGCAGCATTCATTCCTAAAATTAAAATACCATTTTTTTCAAGGAAAACTGTTAGCAGCTTCATGTAATGTGCCACTTCCGGTTAGTCTATTTTAACCAAAATCTATTATGTTATTTCCATTGATATAGTAGTCTTATATACCAAATTTGGAAAGTTTTAAATTATATTTGAATATAGTTTTTCATGAAAATCTATTATAGGCTTCAAGTAAAGTACCACTTCCGGTAGTTGTATAATGACCAAAAAGGGAGGTGCACAACTAGATGTTATAACAGTCCTAAATATAAAGTTTCAATTTTCTACGGCTTACCGTTTTTGAGTTATGCGAGATACGTACGTACAGACGGCATGACGAAATTAGTCAAAATGGATTCAGGGAGGGCCAAAACACATATTTCCGTTGAAATCTGAGAACCGAAAATTTTCGCGATTACAATACTTCCTTTACTTCGTACAAGGAAGTAAAAAGAAATAAATAAATATATCATCACGCCATATACCCATTACTGGGTGTGGCACTCTACCGTAGCAGATAAGTGATATATTTCGTCGCGTGAAGTGCGGTTACTAGTCGTCAAATCACGGCCCTCAAAGATGTTAGTGGAAGGGGTAGCCACAGAGGTCAATTTAATTTGGTGAAAATTGTTTGTCGGCTGTGGAGATCGAACCAGGGTTGTCAAGATCCACAGGCCGACGCGATACTTCTGAGCTACCTATCCCATTAAATGAGTAAAATAAATTCTGTTAATTGGTTTAGAAGTAAATTTTAAATTTTTACAATAAAACTGCTTTTTGAAGCATTAGGCACTCGTATTATCAAACAAAAGGTCGTGTGCTTAAATCTTGCTGACTTTTTAACTTATATAAACAATACGGTGGTGTGGATAGCGATACGGAATTCTAATCCGGAGATCCCGAGTTCAAATCTCACTCAAGCTAAAAATTATTTGAACTATCGCACTGCAGTTCGGTGAGTGCGGACCCTGTACTGTAATTGGGATTAAGTTTCTGTTGTACAGCGTAACATAAATAAATAAGTCATTACGGTGGTGTGGATAGCGATACGGAATTCGAATCCGGAGATCCCGAGTTTGTATCTCACTCAAGCTAAAAATTATATAAATTACTACACCGCTGCTCGGTGAGTGCGGACTGGGATTAAGTTCCTGTTGTACAGCGTAACATAAATAAATAACATAAATAAATAAAATATGATTGTGTCTGAATGGTTCAGATTCCAACATAAGCTACTGTATTGAGACTAAGTTCCTGTTGTGCAGAGTAACAAATATATATAATTTGGCGAGCAATCCCGGCTGAGAAACTAATATCCCTTATTACATGCCTATGTTCCGCATTTTATTTATTTATTTATTTAATATTACACAGTTCAACAGCCTAAAGCCTAAACCAATAACAGAACTGGAGTAAACATTTTAATATAAATATTACAATATAAGAATGAATGCTCATACATAGTAATAAATACAAAAAACTACAAAATAATATCACGCGAAGAATTTTGTATTATACCTGAAATAAAACCTGAAAACCGAATAACTCAACTTTTTAGAAACAACCAAGAATCTTGGGAAAACAAATTTTGAATACGATTTCCGTTTTATTACATAAAACATTCTTATGAAACAAGAAAACATGAATATAAAATTTTAATCTAATACCTTACATAATCTATAGAATATGCAGTCAGTTTCAATGAAATTAAGCGAAAGAATTCTGGCAATAAAAACAATAGACAGGAGACATCCGAAACCAAAGAACATCGCTGCTATTGTAGCATCGGCAGAGATATTATAGGCTGTTGGTATCGAATATCAAGAATATGACACGTAAAAGATGACAATATTAAAAATCGTGACAGTGTTTGACGGTTATCTCAATAGCGATATATCAAAAATGTCAAATGTCCCTAGAGAAACTTTGTCATAGTTATTTATATCAACTCTTTCTTGTAGTTTACAAATTTATAAAGACTTTTTTCCATTATCAACGAAACAACAAAAAAGGCTGTTGTGCCAAAATGGAAATACAAGTACTGTTTGAATTTAAATAGTAAAGTTTGGTTGGCATTGTGAGTTCTTTGTTCTAAAATAGGGAGGTCTAAAAATAAAATACGTTTATAAATGACTGTGTTTCTTTTATGAAATTCTTTTTCGCATTACGTGTTCCGAATGTTAACCGTTTGTAAATTCGCAGCACAAATCTTGCGACGTAAAAGGAAAGTTCTGAAAAGACAGATATACATTCCTGAAACTACCATCCTGTGTTTCAAATGAAATCTTATTGTTTTACTTCCTTCAGACTGCTCAAACTTTTCCGGTTATAGTTTCTGTGGAACAGGACAGAGCCTTGGTTACCGCCTACTGCCAGGACCGCACTTGCCCAAAAACACAAACAAATACGAATGTTTTTACAAATTAATTTTAGTATTTTGGATTTTTAAACAAGCCTTCATTTCTTATAGATGCGTTGTTAGAGAAGTGGGCGTAAGTGAAGATTTACGAAACAAGTGTACAGGAGCGAATGGATGAATGTTTGTTGCGTGATGATGGATTTTGGTTGTAAGAAAAGTATCGAGGAAGTGTTAATGTGGTTGAAACGAGTATCGTGTGTCAGGATGAGAATGTTGACGGGTTCGTGCTACCCCATTTAATGGGATATAGCGTGATGTTATGTATGTATGTATGTATGTATGTATTTTGGATAGCTACAGTCGTTAAGCCACGATGTATTGTCTTTGCCATCTCGGATAGAATGCAAGGCTTTTTTTTATTGGCAAATATAGTTTTAATGTATATTAATTTATTTTACCGGTTACAGGATATTAAACCTATGTTTACATGCACAAAAGTAGGCTGGTAAATAAGTATTATGTAAGGTAATATTACATAATGACTTGTCAAAACAGCCAAGAAAATGAAAATAAAACACAATGATAATATAACACTATAAATACAAACGGAACTCAAAACAACAATAATACAAATATTACTTCTCCTGCTTATTATAATATATATTAATTGTACAGTCATTCAAATTAGAGGTGGCCACGTTATGACGTTTAAATATAAAAATTATTTATAAATATGATACAAAATAATTGTAACCATGGCGTTAAATAAAAACATACAGACCATAGACTTACTTGATCACCTTCTAAAATGATGACAATGACGTTATTCATAAAAGAATTTCAAAACATATTATTTATTAATGACGTTAACGTGTTTACATTCTGAAACCGGTAAACTATTGAACAAACCACGGATGTTATGAGCCATAACAGGCCTTAGATGTCTACGAGCTCGGATTTTAAACTGACATCTGCGGCTGTAATGATACTCATAACATTCCTAGGTATGTTAATAGCTACAAATAGGCTATATCTTAGATTTATGAATGTAAATGTTACGATCATAAAACAAAAATTAAATTAAAATTAATTCATTTTTTATGGTGATGATTTTTGCAAATTGGGTAATTAATGACGCTATAATTTCCGTTAAAAAATGAAACAAAATTATCACCTTTATGGGAATATTCTGTAATACGTATTACGACCCGTTAAAAATTTAAACCAATAAAAATATATGTCCCAAGTAATGTTTTTTTATCCAGTACCGTCTATTCTCATTGGTTAAAATTCTTAACGGGTGTTAAAAAATTGACAAGTATGTTACGCCCATTATTCTGTATGGATCAATAAATTTATTCTAACCTTTATTTTCATTATTACACGTGACTCAATGATACCGACTCGTCCTATGAATTTAAGAAGCCAAATTCGATACCCACAGCCGGCAAACAATTTCAACCACATTAAAACTACCCCTGTTGTTCTCTCTTCACTATCATCTTCGGGGCTGTAATTTGACGGCTGGTTTCCGCATTTCTCACTCAAAAATATATCACCGAGATCTGCTAAACACCCAGTAATGGGTGAAAGGCGTGATGATATATTTATTTACTTTATTTTACTCTACAGATTTCTGTTTTACTTTTATAATGCTGTCGATTACCTTGAAATTCCTAACAATTGTGGAAAAATAACAACAAAGACAAAATTAATTGTCATCCAACACTTGGTGAAACTAGGTTTAATAAAAAGTATAAAATAAACACTTGGCTAAGTTTCACAAAATTCAGCATGTCTCATGTCATCTTACCTGTTTGTTAGAGATCTTATTCTCTGCTGGCACATTTCTTCGTCACCATCTTCTCCACGTGAACCTTGTTCTAGGTGGAGAAGTGAGTTATACCATACTGATGAGCTCTAATAAGAGCGAAACGCGTCTATGCTTACTAACTGTGCTGGACAGCCTCTGACGAGGACCTCATAAGGTGACTTGGAGGCTGAATTTTGTGAAACTTAGCCAAGTGTTTATTTTATACTTTTTATTGTGGAAAAAGCTTGAAATTTAAAAACCTGTCCGAAATCCTAAAAAAGCCTTGAATTTAAAACCTGGAAAATAATTACGGTAAAAAATAATTGTTTAATTTAGTTTCCTTTCCAGTTTCTAAAACGGTAGCTATTTCTGACAATTTTTAAATATATTTTTTGCTATAATGAATTTTTTTTTTTTTAAATATTTGGATACAAAATTTTTATTCTTTGCAGTTTTTATTTAAAACATTTTTCACTAAATAAATTTAGCAAATTTTGGCCTTTTGAGAACATGAGTTCGGTTCTCGTAAGTAACAAACATTACATCACAGTAAAATTACCACTGCCCCCCTGATCCCTTCACTATAGTCTGTTTTTAAACTAGGCGGAGCATTTTAAAATTCTAGTTCTAAAATCTATAAACTATAGAGACTATAGTCTAGAGTTTTGTTTGCTGTAAAACAGGCTGCGCATCAACCAATCATAAGCTAAGATTGTAGAACTAAGATTTGAAAATGCTCCGTTTAGTTTAAAAATCGACTATAATATAATATAACGGTTGGTAACCACATTTAACTCGAAAAAATATTTCACTTAGGTCTACAATAGGATGCCACACCCAGTAATGGGTAAAATTTAATACATAATTTTACTGTGCCTTTGTTTATTTAAACTAAATTTAAAATTTAACTTTTGCTAACTTAAATGATGCAATTAGCCATAAGTAAAATATTGAATAAAAATATATGGGTAGGTGGTTCCGAGGTATCAAATTAGACTATGAATTTGAGAAGCCAGGTTTGATTCCCACAGTCGACAAACACTTTTCGCCACATTAAAACTACCCATGGGGTAGGTGGATCAGTGGTATCGAGCCGGCCTGTGGATCTTGAGAATCCTGGTTAGATCCCTACATCCGACAAACAATTTTCACCAAATTAAATCTACCCCTGTGGCTCTTCCTCTACTAACATGGGGGCCGTGATTTAACGGCTGGTAACCACACTTCACGCGAAGAAATATATCACTTACCGAGATCTGCTACGGCAGAGTACCACACTCAATAATGGGTTAAAGGCGTGATGATATATTTATTTATTTATTTTATCTTAGTCCAATAACATCTTTGGGGGCCGTGATTTGACGGCTGGTAACCGCACTGCACGTGTAGAAATATATCATTTACCGAGATCTGCTACGGCAAAATTGTTACACCCAGTAATGGGTAAAAGGCTTGATGATATATTTATTTAATTTATTAGAAACTACCCCTGCGGCTTTCTTTTTACTAACATCTTTTGGGGACGTGATTTGACGATTTGTAACCGTATAAATATATCACTTACCGAGATCTGCTACGACATAATGCCGCGCCCTATCGGACAAAAGGCGTGATGATATATTTATTTAAAAATTCATACTACGCAAAATTTTCTATTATTTATAATTAAAAAATAAATAAGTAGTTGGAGAAACATTCTTATATATTCTTTCATCAGCAATTTAATTAAATTTCTTCAAATCCATTCTTGACAAATCCCATACATCCCGTCATCAACAAACATCCAGCCATGAATAAGTAAGATCAATACAGTGTCTTACCACCTCCACAGTACCGAGTTCATCTCTGTGCTCCTGACTACCGTCACATCCATAGTTTACTAGATGATCCAGGGCGGCAGACATCGCAGCCGGCGCGGCGTCGAGGGAGTACGTGCCTGGCGGTAGCAACGCTAGCTAAACGCACCACCAGACAGGGATGTAACGGGAAATTTATAACCCTGGCTTACCGGGGACGCGAACTCTGATGAAGTAACTAGGACGAGTGTGATATAAAAATAAACTGGACACGCCCTTAGTCAGCGAGGGATTTAACGCTGGAGCCCGGGGGCGGGGGGGTATTTCTATGAATTTGGGGCTGCTGACTCTGAGGAAGTTCGATTCTTGTAACCAGAGTTTTGGAAGCTGTAATTTAACAGCTGATAACCGCATTTTATGTGCAAAATATATCATGTATATTAGATCTGCTACAAAAAGGTGTGATGATATTTATTAATATTTCTATTTTTGATATGGCTCAAACATCTGCCAAATTTAACTTTACAACCGATTTTACTCTTCATTATTTTTTAATTGATAAATACCTCATCACGCCTTTTACCCATTACTGGATGTCGCACTCTGCCGTAGCAAATTTCGATAATTGAAATATTTCTTTGCGTGAACTGAGGTTACCAGTCGTCAAGTCACTGTCACCAAAGATGTTAGTGGACCGGAGTCACAGGGTTAGTTTTAATGTGATGAAAATTGTTTGTCGGCTGTTATTCTAAATATATTTAGAATTAGTTACAATTTAACTTAATTAATTAATTTATATATATATATATATATATATATATATAAATTTATATTATGAAAGGTGTTAAATAGTCGGGGAGGTGAAGGGTCAAAGGGGTGGTTGTTCGGGGTAGCCGTTGAGTGAATTACAAGAATAAATTGTTTTACATTCAGAAATCAATTATATCCCCCTGGTCCCTGAAGGTGTTTTTGGGGGGAAGGAGGTGTTATGGGGCTTTGTGCCCATAGAAACTTTTGATCTACATGTTGAGATCAACCTGCAAAATTTTAAGAAAATTAGCCGAAAGTCATTTTCCATAAGAAAAATGCGGAGTCGTTTTGAAATAAACACAAATTATGATGAAAAAGTATTAGTAGGTTTTATATATTATAATTACAATTGCTGTTTTAAATCATAATTTTATGACATACAGCTGAAATTTTATTAATAAGCGAATTAGCAGCAGAATATATCTTGCAAATTTTTATAACATGCAATTTATATTCCAGAATTCGTATTTATATTCATCATACTACCATACAACATAATACATTGTTTGAAAATATGTTTATTTAAGTAGAAAAATAATTTAAAACTTTAAAATGATAAAAACTTATTAAAAGTTATAACGTCGTTAAAACTTGCATGTTTCTGACGTCATATTTTTTATAACCAATGTGCATCTAGCAATGCCGTAATAAGGAAATGAAGGTTATTACCTTACGCATGTGAAATTTGCAGAACGAGGCATAGCCAAGTTATGTAAACACATAAGTAAGGTAATAACCTTATTTCCTTACTAGTTTCATACAATATTTTTTCTACTTCCGTTCTAATAAATACCAAAGAGCGTTTTTGAAATTATGAAATTTTGACATATTAATGACAGTTATAAATTCAACAAAAAAAAGAATAACACATCAGAATTAGTCTACCAAGATATCTTAATTTTTTTGTGTTGCTATGTTACCTAATTATTTCACTAGTTAAATAATGTACTTCATTACCTAACTCAAATAAGTGAAATAAAACGTCTATTTCCTGACGGAAATAGAAAATATTTATTTAGAAATTGTATTTTTGAAATAATTAAGCATCTTTAACTCTATTCAATGCATATCTATGACTATTTTATTTTGACGTTTACATAAACAGAGCTAACAACGAAACTTTTCATTGTTATTCTGCTTTATTTTATTACTGTTTTATATTATATTAAAGGCATGTAGGAGACTAAGTTACAGAAGGAAATTCAAGTTGACATCAAACTAACGAGAAATATTGAGATAAAAACAGTTGTCATATATTCGGGTGGTACGACATCACATACATCAGCCCTATTTACATAATAACAGAGCTGCCAACCTCAGAACTACGTAATTAATTTTGTAAATAAAATGTATTTCACTGCTATCTTACTTTGATATGTTAGGATAAACTGTATCCGTGTGTACAAGATTTATAAATAAAAGTTCTTTGTTTCTTAACACAAAATACGTAAGTTTAAAACGAATAATACTGGAAACATTTAAATTTTTAATAATCAAACTATACAAATTGTTGAAACTTCCTCTGCACTTTTTCCATGAACAGTGAAGTAAAACAAAAGTATAACAATAGAGATGAAAGAAAATAGAACAAATGAATAGTTGATTATTAATGAGTTTTAAAAGTACGAATGCATTGTTTTAAAAGCATATTTAGATAACGGCTAATTAAAATAAAACGAATGGAGCGTTGAACGACAATGAAGAAAGTTACCAGTAGATATATCTTTCCGAGAATATTTTAAAATGGAAATGAAACAAAAGTTAAAAATATATTTGTGAATGAATCATAAATATAAACCCAAGTTAGTAATGCAAAACGAACAGGAATAATGAGTGTAAATATAAATTCGTGGAACACAGAATGTATTCAACGCTTTATACTAAATTATTTGTATGGCATTATTCTCTAAAAATAATTTTGTGTATTGTGCAATAATTTATATTTGATTATACATAGTTCAATTTAATATACCGGGCGTTTGAAAATTATTGAAATAAAATTTAAGGATATATGTTATATAATGTACGATTACAACAACGCAAAATAGTTATTTGTGTATTAAAAGCGTAAAGTAAGTCTTTGTTACTCGTGATACACACATCATTTTTTCTACGATTGCATCTTAAAATTCTTTAAAAATGTATACGTATTTAAAATAAATTCATTCTGTCAACTGTCAATATGACAAGTTTCTGTTTTGTTTGTATCCCTGGTAACTAATGAAATAAGCGCTCATTTAATATATTTTTCGCGCGTTGCGAAAAAGACGTTAAATGCGCGCGTTGAAATATAGATATTTTTTCGATTGTTCCACAGAAAACGTCAAATTTACGTTGACATATGAGAACGTAATTGTCAACTTTTCATAGCAATCGTAGAAAAATATATATTATATATTACTTGAAGCAAACCTTTTTCGTGCCACTGAACTGACAGGTTACAATAATGAATACAAATTAATAAACATTTATTTGATTGAATTTAAAGAACACTTCTTTCTATGTTCAATGTTTACTAATTTTTATTCATTTTTTATTTATTTATGTTACGCTGTACAACAGGAATTTAATCCCAATTACAGTTCAGGGTCCGCACTCACCGAGCCGCAGTGTGGTAGTTCATATAATATTTAGCTTGAGTGCGATTCGAACTCGGAATCTTCGGATTCGAATTCCATAACGCTATCCACACCACCGTACTGACAGACAAATTATTATCTATTAGTTTCAGTACCACAAAACATATTTGCTTTAAGTAATGTACAATTATTCTTATGAATTTCAAAATCATTACATGAAATAGTATATACCCTTAATTTTTTTTTGTTAATTTTGAAACTTCCTTTATTAGTTCATTTCGAATACCAGTTATAATTATGTAATCGCATTTGTATGTGAAACAAGGCATATGTAACTCATGTTGTTTCAGAGGGTCTATTCTGTAGACATATCACTAGTGATATGTGATAGTTTGACAGATAAGTAACCAAGGTAACAATTACTTTATCATGGCGTAATGGCATCAATGTATCACGACCGGTATCACTTGTCAGTAGAGATACGTTTACTGTATAGTTTCTTTGTTGTCTACATATCACACTAGTATGTATATTTTAGAATAAAGCAATACGTGGAAAGAAGGACATTTATCCCATGGTGTGACTGTGTTTTTAAAATGACATGGATTTTTGTTTATTGTGTTGCCGCGAGACGAGATGAGACGATACTTAGGATTAGTCTCGTCTCGGTTTCGATTTGAACTCTAGTATGATTTTTCAAGATGTAATATTATATTTATATTTATTAAATAAATTAAACATTGACTAAAATAAATTCAAAATAAACTTACTAGCTATTGATTAAAAGTAGGGGAGACCGGTGTCAATTGTTACAAAATTTAAATTTTTATTTTTCACGAGTTAATGTTACGTTTCGAAATTTTGAAATTACCTGCATGAGAACTTGTCCACCTTAGTCAATAATATTTTGAATTTAAAACTTTTGTAAATATTACACATATAAAAATATAAGGATTTTTAGGCAGGCACTACAAATGTTACAATTGCCACCTAACTGGTGTTAATAGTAACAGGGCCAGTGTTGATTGTAATAGTGATGAAATAAAATAACATAACAGATAAAAGAAGAAATTATTGAAAAAAAAACATTTCTTTATTATTAATTACAAAATTGAGAACAAACTAAAAAGAAACAAAACACATATTCTGCTGGTAATGTCTTTAATCGTTGTCGGAATAGCAGTTTAGGCAAATATAATATGGGTTTTTGATCGTACAATTTAAATGTGCCCATTGTTTACATTCTCGACACTGCAACCAATCTTCTGTGCTCGAAGAATATGGACCACTACATACCAAACAGTGAGTTTCCTCATCGGAGTCATCTGAAGAGTTATCTGCGACTGTTACTTTCGGGACTGTTTTCTTTTCTTTGCTCATGATCTTTTTTGTTTTCGATAGTAGCTGTTTTTCCTTGAAATTTGTATCATGATCAAGATTATGCTTAATTGGAATTTTCTTTAAATTTTGTTCTTGAATTAAGAGTTTCTCTGGCGTATCCCGTCAGCATTGCAGTTTTTCGTTTTATTCCTCTTCCTTTTTTGGGTTTAGTGAAATCGGCTTTAAGTAATGGCTTCAGATTCTCAGGCGTAATTAATTTTGCAGAACTATTACAGATCGGAAGTAATTGTGGCGAAGGAGTAGTGTATCTAGCAGTCGATGGTCCTGGTTGTCTTTCTGGACTGATTGTTGATGGCTCTGGTTGACTCTCATTTTGAATTCGAGGCATATAATTTTCAGACGTTGAATCCTTGTTATCTAACGGTCTGTCGGTTACAACAGATGGAGCAAAATCACAATCACTAAAAATTTCTCGGTTAAAGGGCCATATCCCAGTGCAAGAGAAACCAGCAAGAATATTACTTCATAAATTATTTTCGGTATTAATCCCCTGTCGGTCTTTCTTGGCCTGGGTTTAACCATTTTCATTAAACTAGAGAAAAGATTATTTGTTAGAAAAGCACATGTAACACGTTACAATCGACACCTTGACATGTGTTACAATTGACACCGCTTAACCTATACAGATATTATTTGTTTTTATTAATTAATGACTGGAAATGATATCAATGAAAAATAAAAGTAAATATAACTCATAAACTGATATTTACCTTGAAATATTTCAGAGCAGAGAACTTATAGGGATTAATAAACAATATATGTTACTATCTGCATTTACTTTTCTGTAGATTGACAGACATTCATGAATAATAGGCGCTGTATGTACGCCCATGTAGTCACACTGAACACCAAAGAGGTAGGACTCTTTCTGCTTCACTCTGCAGGCGCGTTTTAATCTATTTCGAAAAGATGTCTCTGTTATTCACTTTTGTTACATTTGACACCTGTTAAAATTGACACCGGTCTCCCCTACTTATATTTTATATTAATTTTCAAATCTGTACTTATTTTTAAGTAATAAAATAATTGGTTAGGTGGCTCAGTGCTATCGAGTCGGCCTGTGGATCTTGAGCGAAATCCCATATTGGTTTTGATTTGGTATTCGTTTGTAATATATAGTTACTAATTTTAAGAAAAGCAATCGTATTCGATGTAAATTGGAAAATGAAAAATTAGTTTACTGAATAATGTTCTCTGTAAATTGTAGTTGATAATGTAGTAAATGATGAAAATGTTATATTTAATTCACCTTTTTGTAGCGATGACATAAATGTTTTTATTACTGGCCTGAGTAATACTACACGAAAAGGCAGTTAGCTAATGAAATATTGATCGTTTAAATGTTTTTATTGGGCTAATTTAAATATCTAGTATTTAGCAGGATTTCATAGTTTTGTATGGTATCAAGTCAGACTGTGGATTTGAGAACCCGAGTTCGATTCCTACAGGCTACTAACAATTTTCACCACATTCAAATTACTCCTATGGGGTAGGTGGCTCAGTGGATCTTGAGAACCCTGGTTCGATCCCCACAGCCGACAAACAATTTTCACCAAATTAAATCTACGCCTGTGGCTCTCTCTCTACTAACATCTTAGGGACGGCTGGTAACCGCACTTCACGTGAATAGATATATCACCTACCGAGATCTGCTACAGCAGAGTGCCATATCCAGTAATGGGTAAAAGGCGTGATGATATATTTATTTACAAATTACTCCCGTGGCTCCCCTTCCACTAACATCTTTAGTGGTCGTTATTTACTGGCTAGTAACTGCTCTTCACGCACATAAATGTATCATTCTCTGAGGTATGCTAGGGCAACACCCAGCAAAATATAAAAGGCGTGATAATATATTTTTCTACTTCCGTTAGGCAATAGACGTTTTATTTCACTTATTTGAGTTAGGTAATAAACTGCATTATTTAACTAGTGAAATAATGAGGTATTATAGCAACAGATATCTTGGTAGACGAATTCTGATGTGTTATTCTTTTATTTTTTGAATTTATAACTGTTTAATTAATATATGTCAAAATTTCATAATTTTAAAAACGCTCTTTCGTATTTATTAAAACGGAAGTAGAAAAAATATTGTATGAAACTAGTAAGGAAATATTTTATTACCTTACTTTTACATAATTCGGTTACGCCTCGTTCTGCAAATTTACATGCGTAAGGTAATAACCTTCATTTCCTTACTAGTTTCATAAATAGCTATTATTTTAATTATGAAGTTTTTTGCTTCCATTGTTCGTCAGATTATTTGAGTAAAGTGCTTCAAATTAAACAGGTATTTCGTGTAGTTAGGGTCAAAGTTTGTTTAAATACACTTGCCAAGTGAAAGCGTTAAATACATTTCTTGTACGAGATGCATACAATATTTTGTTTGTATATTCACATTCACAATTGGTCTTTTATTACACTAGAAACAGTTTAGTAAATAGGTATTTCGCGAGTAGGTACAAAACTATTGTTGAATTTCTACCGTGATCTTCAACCCCATTCAACTCAATTAAATTCAAGTGATTCCGGCTCTGTGTATAAAGGTATAACCATAAACACCACATCCAATACTCAATATTCCATCGCTTTTGCTGCCAACCTTCAAAATCCCTAATTAGTCAACTCTAATCTAAACATAAGCACGTCTCTCGCATCCCGAACAAAACAACAGAACATCACAATGAACAATCACCCCTCTCCACCTCTACACCTGGCTGCCATCCATTGTAAATAATTACAAACAACAAACATCTCCAGATTCGCGAAATATCCAAACTGGAGAGTCACACAAAGTGCTTGAACTCAGTTCTCATTCGACTGAGTTTTCGAGTTGGCTCTGATCGATAGCGGGGAAGGGCGTGGCAGCGCGGGGTACGTCAGATAACCGGAAGATTCCAGAGAGGGAGACCAGCGACTCCGGACAGCTGATGATGAGATTCAGAGCTGATGAGCTGTTGTTATTATCCCATATACGGTGGCGTCGTTTCCTATTGCTAAGGTTTAGGTGGCTTAGCATGTTGATGTGAAAAATTTTGCGAATGGGGGCAGGGTGGATGCGATTTTGTTTGTGGGTCAGAGGACAACGGACTCTAGATTTTGCTACAGAATTCTTTACTCGAACTATTACTACGTGCTCATCAAACTTTTTAAATTTTATTGCTGATTAGCATTTTTATTTTAGTTGGTAAAACGAACGGGGGCGAAACTGATGCAGCGTATTTGATTGCATGCTTTAATTTGCCTGGCCAATAATATATGGTGGTTTATTTAATATTTCCCTCGATGTACTAGGATATTTAAATAAGAATGCTTTCATAGTAGCGCAAATTGGAACTACAACAAAGGTACACTCTGCTACTAACGTAATAATTAAATACTTGAAAATTAAATAAGAATAAGAGAACTAACGTTTACAGCAAAGACAGTAATAAAACTATAATTAACTAATATTATACTAATTTCTATTAACAGAACCTACCTTTTTAAAAGAACCTGTGTACTTAAATTTGAACATAAAAATAAACGATAAATGAAACTAATACTAAAACTAAAACTAAGGACAACACAGAACTATATTCTATATAAATTAATAACAAAGCACTGCCAGCAAAAGAAAAAAAACAAAGAAAGACAAGTGATATCAATGCTAAGCTTATGGAGATCAACTGAAAGTGTATACTATTTTCATTTTAAACTGGAGGGATCGGCATCAAACGATTAAATAAATGCACCGGAATTACGTTTGCAAAAGAACTCAAAATATGACCCGTTATAACTGGTGTCACAAGGTTCGCACAGGATTGTACAGCCACATTCGCCGGTACGTGTATAATAAAAACAAAAACATTACAATCTTTAAATAAGTATATTTCCTTATTCATAAGATACAAGTATAATATATTTTATACAAACATAATCTAAACATTTACCTACATTGCTCAGTCTGATTCAGTACAGGATATTTAATCTTCTTATTGAGTAACATAACTGCTAATTGGATAATTTAATCCGAATTAGTAATTTTTAAATAGTCAATCAGGAAAAAACAAGAATAATTTTAGACTGAATACGACCATTAAAAATTTACCTGTTGTGACCATCGTTACGCGATTTGTGGTAGCCGCACTAATAGATTTCATTGTGGTTATATGGGACAGGGACGTTTAATCGTTTTATGCCGATCCCTCCAGTTTAAAATGAAAATACTATACGTTAATCTAAAGTTTGGCCATCTCTTACAAGTAACACTATCCAACTGTCACTCACCGATTTAAATGAAACATGATACACCTATAGAACTACAAAATATTGAAGCCCTATTTTTTCTTCTTCCGGAAGTTGCTTTTTAGGGGTACAAACACCCCTGAAAGGTAGTAAAAGCAAGAATCGCCATAAATGAAATTAAATATTACGCGTTCAACATTGGTTACCCAGGGGTAACTTGGAAAATAGATTCAGCGACCCCAAAAACCCCCGAGTAACTAGTTTTGAACCTAAAACTTTATTTCAGTTGAATATCGTTAATTTAGAAACGTTTAACATTGAATATTATATAAAGTTAGATGTTTTCAGATAATATAATCATTAAATATGTCATTACGCCTTTTACTTATTACTGGGTGTGGCATTCCACCGCAGAAGATCTCAGTAAGTGATATATTTTTGTGCATAAAGTGCGGGTACCAGCTGTTAAATCACAGCCCCTAATAATGTCATTATGAGGGAGGGAACGTCACAGTGATAATTTTAATGTGGTATAATTCATTTTGTCAGTTTCGAGAACGAACTCTGATTCTTAAATCCACATTCAGATGCGTTATCACTGAGCTATCTACTCTATCCCATAACTTATAAAAACCTGGGTAAATGGTGTGAAGATGCATGTATTTACATTTATTTATGTGCTAGAGGTATTAGGGTCAAAGGATAATAGACTCTTGAGCCTGAACTGAACAGGATAATGTAGCATTCTTGTTTGTCCTTTTTCCTTTGCAAGGAATTTGAATTACCATATTAGATGTCTTGGAAAATAGTGAGATGGAATATTTTGTGTGTGTGTGTGTGTCTGTGGATTAAAGTACATCGCACTTTGACCTGTAACCTTCAAAAATTCTACATAAATCTAGAATCCTTGATCAGTTTGTAGTGAAATATGTGAAGAGTATAAGAGGACACTGCGTCATCGATATTTTTATTCGGTTACAAACGAGATTATAAATTCGTGCACATGCTTTTTCTATAGTTTTCCTTTATAACTTCCGTACATAGTATATTGTGTAACTAGTAGCAAAAGTGATATACCGGGTGTTTTTATACCTCTGCACGAAACTTTAATGACATATATAGTTTGGTATACTGATTATAGAACAAAAAGATTTTTTTGAAATTCGCAAAAATTTGATATTTCATTCCTAGTGAATATTTTTAGTGTCACTGGTTTTGGAATTTTGCGCCATATACTAACAAGTAACACTATCCAACTGTCACTCACCGATTTAAATGAAACTTGGCATACTAATAGAACTCTAAAAAATATTGACCTCTTATTTGTTTCTTCCGGAAGTTACTTTTTAGGGGTACAAACCACCCCTGAAAGGTGGTACAAGCAAGAATCGCCATAAATTAAATTAAATAATTACAAAATATTACGCGTTCAACATTGGTTCCCCAGGGGTAATGTCGAAAATAGATTCAGAGACTCCAAAAAACCCCGATTAACTAGTTTTGAACCTAAAGCTCTATTTCAGTTGAATATCGTAATTTCATCCCTCCATCCCCTTTTTAACCTCTTAAGTTAATATGATCAAAATGACCCCGAAAATAGATTTTGGCGATCTCAAAAACCCCTGGTATTATTTATTATATTGGTATTATTTAATTTCATTTATGGCGATTCGTGCTTTTACCACCTTTCAGGAGTGGTTTGTACCCCTAAAAAGCATCTTCCGAAAAAAAAGGGGTTTAATATTTTTAGAGTTCTATAAGTATGCCAAGTTTCATTTAAATCGGTGAGTAATGACAGTTGGGTAGTGTTATTTGTAAGAACATACACTAATTCACTGTAGCTATACATTTTTCTTAAATTTCTTCCATAACAACTTACTTTTTCAATACCGTATAAGAAATTAAACTCTTCCGTAGCAGATCTCGGTAAGTGCTGTATTTACGCGCATGAAATGCGGTTATCAGCCGTCAAATCACGGCTCCCAAAGATATTAGTGGAAGGGGAAATTGTTTGTCGACTGTGGAAATCGAACTCTGGTTCTCAAATCCACAGGCCAATTCGATACTTTTGTATACTTTGTAAATATGTCTTTTATTTTGACGTTTTAGTCAGTCAATCAAAATAAAATACGTCCTGTGCAAGCACACCAATCTCTTATTGAACAGACTTGATGTATCCATGTTTGCGTTTGCTTAACGGAGATATTATTATGTTTTCAATATATTTATTCTGAAAGGTGCCACTATGTTTTCTAATCACCAAACAATGTCACAGTAATTTACAAGTAAATTCTCTTCGTTTCTTTATTTTTGTAATCAGAAATCTAGTGGAAACCTTTTAGCAATTGTGGTTTTCGTTCCTCTGTTTTTGTTGAAATGAAAATGAGATAAAACACCTTCTAAAAAGCGTTTCACCTTCGATATCATCGCACCAGCGTAGCGATGTATGCGTGAAAACTATCCTGTTTACTTTCCGTTCCTGAAATATTGAAAGAGCCTTCGCCGATCTCATTGTTTATTGATACTGCCAGTTACTTCGATTTATTATTAGGAAAAGTCTCTGACACGTCCGAGACAGAAAAACACTACACTTTTGCTGCTGAAGTATCGCACTTTGTCTTTATATAATATTTACGTTACGTTGTGTAGTCGTAGTGTACAGACAGTTTGCTTGTATTTGTTAACGGATTTTTATCGGGGATTTGGATTGTGTGGAACGTGTTTTATGTGAGAATGACAGTTGTAATAAATTTATTATCGTACCATCTGTACCTATACAGGATTCTGTGATACTGGACTATTGAATTTATTTGATTGACACTGTGACAGGATGACAGATCAACACAGTTTATTTATTGTTAATTGCAATGAATAGATTAAGCTACGCCCACGTAGGTATTTTTAGCATTTGCACTTCGTGGAATAAATAAAGAAGTATTATTTTTGCATGACCGGCAATATTTGACTGTTCCTATTGTACCAAATTCTTATAATTTTTTTTGCATTGTTTTCCTTCAAATTAATTAATAATAAATTAAGAAATATTGCATTTTACTTTTTTAACAGTTGTAGAAAAATGTTGTTTGTATTTTGTGGATGAAATTCTTATTTTTTGCGTGTTCGAATGACTTTTGTATCTTGAATAAAAGTGACATTCTCACGAGCAACAAAAAAACACTCATTTCGCGTAATTAACACAAAAATATCTTACTTAAGACTACCCAATTTTCACACATTTAAAAAAATAAACTAAATATGGCTAATTGGAAATTAGTTTTACCTGAAACTGACAGGAATATAAACATTTGCCTGACCTTTAAGACTCAGGAAAGCTTTGCTTTGCATGCCTATTCAGGAAAATAACATATTGCCTGCCTAGGCAGGTAATGAAAGATACGTGAGTATCTAGTTACTTAGCAACATAAAATACTGACCGAATATGTAAGTCAAATATTTCTTTTAATTTAAATTAATTTAAAATATGTATTATTTGTTTATAAGTTTCAGATAAACACGTCAGTAAAGCGTCGTACAGGACTTTTTACGTAAATAACTATTTTACGGTACGGGTACCTTAAAAACGTATTATTTCATTCTGTATCGCATTTAAATATAAATATTATCACGCCTTTTACCCATTACTGGGTATGACACTCTGCCTAAGCAGATCTCGATAAGTGATATATTTCTTCGCATGAAGTGCGGTTACCAGTCGTCAAATCACTTCCCTCAAAGATGTAAGTGGAAGCAAAGGCACAGGGGTAGATTTAGTTTGGTGAAAATTGTTGGTCGCCTGTGGGGATCAAACCAGGGTACTCAAGATCCACAGGTCGACTCGTTACCACTGAGCCATCTAGGCCTTTTAATTATAAAATATTATTTTCATGTTCTAACCTTGACAGTAACATCTAAAATAATTATAGTTAAATATCAAAAACTGTTTGTTACCTAGCAACTTTACGATAACAATACGGTAATATTTATTACAGGACTAGTACTGTAAAGTCTCGCTTTCCAGACTGAAATCACTACTGTGAACATGGAAGTAGGACAAAATATAAAACAAATAACTATTATCCATATAACAATAAAGATAAAATTAATTGTCATCCATACACTTGGTGAAACTAGGTTTAATAAAATATAAACTAAACACTAGGCTAAGTCTCACAAAATTCTAACTATTATCCACTTGCAAACAGTTTTCTTCTCTGTTGATCCGATATCAAATTGACAAAAGTAACATTTCTATATATGTAGAGTTTTTGTACACTATATGAATCACCTAGAAAACGCAATATCAAAACGAAACATATTACAACCATTTTTTATTCTCGGCAAAAATACATTACAGTTTACACCACTATAAACTCACACATACTAATAAAACCGCCCTAATCCACGTTTGTCTCACTCGCAATAAAACCTTTCCCTCTTCTTATTACAATAACTACTAGAAATCTGTTAGCGCAGAAGAGTACAACGACAACACGATATTACCGATCATAGCATCTTCAGTGACTCCAGGAGCTCACGAATCACGATCACGAGTGCGTTGGGGTTGTTCGACGTTCGTAGCTCTCAACCGTGAGGTGGTGCTGGCATCAGCGGTTTCTTTCTTCTGGAAGAGGCTGACAATTTCTGTGGAGATAGCAGACTTTACAATTTGGAAGAGGATTTTTTTTTGTGGAATTTAAAATCAATATAATAGCGTTAGAAGTTCGATTCTCATAGCCGATAAACTAAACATTATTTCTGTGTTTCCAAAGATATTAGGAAGGAGTAATATTAATTAGTAAAACTAGTCAGTTGTAGGAATCGAATTCGGGTTGTCAAATCGAGTCGGCCTATAGATTTAAGATTTAATTATTAATTTATATAAATTTTCACCAATTTAAATCTACACCTGTGGCTCTCCCTTCACTAATATCTTTGTGGGCCGTGATTTGACGGCCGGTAACCACATTTCACGCGAAAAAATATATCACTTACCGATATCTGCTTAGACAGAGTGCCACACCCAGTAATGGGTAAAAAGCGTGATGATATATTTATTTATTTATATTTTATAAATTATAAATTTTGTATTATCCTAAAATAGTTATTTTTGATTCTAGATTGCGAAATATTTCTTTTGCATTCGAGAATGAAAGATTTTTTTGCGAGCATAGGGAATAAAAAAATCATTCGAGAATGCAAAAGCATTTCGCAATCGAGTATCAAGCAACGTTTTTTCGAAAACTATGCCCCAAAATTAGTAATAAATAATGTAATGAGAAAATTTTGACGTTTAGGATTAATTAATGTGACTTACAATGTATGTAATATAATTGTTATCAAATCTGGTATTCTCTGACCAGCAATTGACAGCTGGTTGGCAATAGAAACCAAACAAACGTTCTAATTTTTTTCTGCGATTTATTGGGATTCGCATTGCATTTCTCAAGAAACTATTCTAGTACACCAGTTAGCGGGATAAATATGAATAATTGCTCAATTGAAACATTAAATATAAATTTTCTTAAAGAATAAAAGTATTGTTTCTAAGCAAAAAAATAAAGTGACAAATTTTATTAAATTGTGAGCCTTTCTTCTATCAAAAAATTGCAGGATGCAAAAAACTTTTGCATCTTACATGCAAAAGTCTTCTGCGTTCTGTAGACAAAAAACACTCATTTCGCGTGTTGATAGTTGTCATGTAAATTTTAACTTTATATGCCAGTTTTCGAAAAAATCTATTTTCGGTCTATTATCCGAAATGGAATGAGCCAGGTCTATTAATTTTAATAGTTTACATTATTTCAAATTGAACAATTTAATTTATGGAATAATTACTGAATAGAATTTAATAAATGACCATTTTTTGACGGTTTAATTAAAGACTAATTAATTATATTTCTATGTCAGATAAGAGCAAGCATATGGAGCTAATTGAAATGATGACTATATCGAAAATTAAATTGAAATAATATGCTCGAAACAGTGACACATAATATATGTAGTTTTAATTTTTAAATGAGTCGTGATATGCGAGGAAAGTTGATGTGTATTTATTGCGTAAATGCATAATCATGTGGAACGAATTAAAAGTTTTTTATAGCACACAGTTTTTTCAAATGTGTTTATTAGATTTTCACAAACGTAGTGTCGAAAATAAATTGTGTTTAGGCTGTCAATCTGTTTCAGTTATGTACAGAAGTACAAAGAAAAAAAAACAATTGTTTTGTTAAAATCAGATGAGGTTTTTAATTTAGTCGATTTACCATGAAAATGCCTGTTCAAAAATAAACGTGTACAATAATTGCTTAAATTAATTAATAACACAGGACTACAAAAAAAAGTGACTGTTCTTTAAACCAGAGTAGGGTTTTCGTATGCATTTTGGCATTCTAAAACCGAATCCGAACTTTTCTGAAAATCTTGTTTTTGAATCCTTGATATAAAAAGTAATATGCACTGTGTATTGCCACATATATTTCTCAAGGTTTTTGACCAAAAATTTCACATTTACACTATAAATATGTAAATAAATAAATATATCATCACGCCTTTTACCCATTACTGAGTGTGGCACTCTGCCTAAGCAGATCTCGGTAAGTGATATATTTTTTCGCGTGAAGTACCGTCAAATCATGGCCCTCAAAGAATTTTTTTAATTTGTAAAATCTGTATAAAATATCTTAGTTAAGAGTAATAAGTCATTTTATACATTTTATGTATTTATGTGATGAATAAGGATAAGCGTATGATTCTTGATTTTAGATTCATTGGTTAGTTTTTTTCAAGTGTTTGCCTGCAATTGTCTGGAATTCACTTCGAAAAACAAGCGCAGGTAGATGCTCCCTTCTTTTCTTATATTTTTGATTCATTTTCTGTTTTACTATGGAGTGTCCAACTGCAATTGTGTGGAATTATGTTTCAAAACAAGCGCAGGAAGATGCTCCCTTTCTTTCTTATATTTATTCTTAATTTTCAGTTTTTACTATACAGTGTCTAACTGCAATTATGTTAAATATATTTTTAAACAAGCGCAGGCGATGCTGCCCTCATTTCTTTATAGATTCGTTGTTAGAGAAGTGGGCATAAGTGAAGATTTATGAAACAGGTGTACAGGAGCGAATGAATGAAGGCTTGTTGCGTGATGATGGATTTTGGTTGTGAGGAAGGAAAGAGCTCGTATGGAAAAAGTGTTCATGTGGTTGAAACGAGTATCGTGTGTCAGGATAAGAATTATTCTGTGAATGTTTCAGGGGTTCGTGCTACTCCATTTAATGGAATATAGCGTGATGTTATGTATGCATGTACATAAAATGTATATAACGAATTTTATGTGTTGAATGCTTGGAGTTTAGAGATTTTTTACCAATTTTAGAGATACATGTTTATTGTAAACTCAAATGTAACTAATTATAATTAAAATTGCAGTTGCTGTGTAAAACCAATAATATTTCCGGCAACTTCTTTAATATGTGCTGGAGTAGACAATATAAAATTTCAAATTACGAATGTCTCAAATTTGTTGTAAGGAAACGAATGAATTGTTTATTTTTATATAACTCTCGTATCCTTGTTTACGATTGTCCTGATGTTGTCAACATAAAAAACTTCTAGTATTCAATATTTGACAAATAAATCAATAATTTCATTTAAATCGGCATGGAAAATCTTTTTTCTACGATTGCTATGAAAAATTGACAGTTACGCTGTCATTTGTCATCGTCAATTTGACGTTTTCTGTGGAACAATCTAAAAATATTTTTATCGTCTCCAATGGCAACGCTCTAAAAAGTTGTTAAATGCGCGCTTTTCCAATGGCAACGCGCGAAAAATCTATTAAATGCGCGCTTATTTCAATAGTTACCAGGGATACAAACAAAACAGAAACTTGTCATATTGACAATTGACAGAACGAATTTATTTTTAGTACGTATACGTTTTTTAATAATTTAAGACACAATCGTAGAAAAAATGATGTGTGTGTCACGAGCGTAAAGTATCTTTGTTCCTCTTACACTATTGCAACTTTCGTCTTCAGCTCACGCTGCAATTACCGTGTTCAAGTAACAAAGAATCACTTTACGCTCTTAATACACAAATAACTAGTGTATCACATATCCAGAAACTATACTTTGGAAGGTATGAGCATTTTTGACAAGGTGAGCCGAAGGCGCGAGGCTTGCAAATTGCACATACTAGTAAATCAGTTTCAAATAACTATTAGCTTTTATTTAAAACTTTATCCTTTAATCATAGGAGTAAAGGTATCGAAAAACTTCAAGGTAATATAATGAAAGTTAAATAATATAATACTTTTTCTAAATTTAATTAAAGAATGAAAGAAATGTATTTCATGTAACACAATTTAAAACATTGAATAGCGCCGTGTTAATTTAATTTTCCATTTTTTGTTCGTGAACAATAGTTGTGGATTATGTATATTATATAAAGTAGTGCAAATATTATGTTAAATTGATGTAACAATACCTTGGTGAAAATGAGAAATGAATATGATTTTAATCAGTTGAGAATTACAAAGTTTACATTATGTTTGATCCTTATTCAGTAGCTTGGATATTCATTTTCAAAGTAAATACTATCGAAACTTTTTGGAGAAGGATTTATTTATTCAAGAAATTTAAACAGCTCTCCACTGCAGCAGTTAGTTTCAAGTACAAACAATTTCGACGCTTTGGATTAATTATAACGTTTAAAGTACACTTCAAACTTCAAATAGTACAGCTAAATATAAGCACAAAAGGTGGAATTTTGGGAAAATCTTTATTATACATCGAGTATGCTTTTTAATTAATATCAATTATTCACTTTAAAATTCTGTCTTGCAGCTTATTTCTCAAAATAATTTTATTTTGTTTTTTAATAGGTTTAGTAATACGGTAGGAAATATTAATAGATGTTCCTTTGTCATATATTCATATTATTTAATATTTTAGAAATGGTATATTCATTTAGAAATAATTTTGCAAAATCATGAGCATTTGCCAGATTTTGAACCCAGTAGATAGCTCAGTGGTATCGAGTCGGCCTGTGGATCTTGAGAACCCTGGTTCGATCCCCACAGGCGACAAACAATTTTCACAAATTTAAATCTGCCCTGTGGCTCCCCCTCCACTAATATCTTTGGGGGCCGTGATTTGACGACTGGTAACCGCACTTCATGCGAAATAAATATATCACTTACCGAGATCTGCTTAGGCACAGTGCCACACCCAGTAATGGGTAAAAGGCGTGATGATATATTTATTTTAACCTTTCACAAGCTAGGTGACTGCTCTACCTACCACTTCAGCTACAAATACTCGACGAAGTGTTCATGGTTTTTCGTGCAATGTTTAGTTATTAGAAATTTGTAAAGTGACATGGGTTGTGTCAATTCGTTGTAACCAACAACTTCTAGTTTTCATTGAGTTATACCCTGGATGAAATTAGTTTAACAATTAAGTTCTGGACATTAAAGTTTGATATACAGGGTGTTTCTATACCTCTGTACGAAACTTTAATGACATATATAATTTGATATATTGATTATGGAACAAAAAGAATTTTTTTGAAATTTGTAATAATTACGGTATTTCATTCCTAGCGAACATTTTTAGTGTCACTGGTTTAATTCGGAATTTTGCGCCGCTTCTCCATACACTAACAGCATATCCACTAATTCACTGTTGCTATACATTTCTCCTACAACAACTTACCCTTTCAATACCGTATACGAAATCAGACTAGGTACTCAAATAAAAATAAGGCATTACACCAGGTACCTATATAATAACTAATTAATAAATGATTATTTGTATGCAGTGTTCATACTTTTATTTCATTAATAACATAATTATAAATAATTAAATGTACTATTAAAGCAGTGACACTAAAAATGTTCGCTTGGAACGAAATACCCTAATTTTTGCGAATTTCAAACAAATTATTTTTGTTCTATAATCAGTATATCAAATTATATATGCCATTATAGGTATAGAAGCACTCTGTATAGAAATAATTTTAAAAAAATATTTCTATATATCAGACTTTAATGACTTAATTGTTATCCTATCATCGTCTATGGCGCTACAGCCCAAATCGGGCCTGGGCCTACCGGACACACCGAGCCGCAGTTTTTACACTGCCGTACTGCCGGTTTTCGTAGTCAAATGCTACATTATTTAAGGCGTGTAAGTGACTAGCTTATAGCGCCCGAGTGTGAGAAATACATGTAACTGTATTTTATATTTTACGACAAATCACACATTGTCGACAGGCGGATTCGAACTGACGAACCTTGGCTCGGGTGACGTCACAGTATGTTAAGAGATGTGCCTTAACACGCTCGGCCACCGCGCCTGTAATTGTTATCCTACATACCTTATTGTTTTTTTTAGTAATATTGAAAATGTGAATGATAGAAATAGAACGAGTAATTTATGTTTTATACTGTAAACAGTCGTAGACCAGTGGATATAATTTACGTCTACCGAACTAAAGGTGCGTTCAAATTTCACTGTCGCTTTTATATGTCACCGATAAATTATAAAATTCAGGCAAAGTGTGAAATGCAAATTTGGCCAAAAATAAACTTAAAAGTACATGTTTCTCATGAATGTGAAAAAATATCTTGAGAATGTAACGCTATATTACATCCCTTGACGTTTGTTGCCCCGGTTCACTTCCATCGCTCGTGTATCAGAAAACTTCTGAATGTCATATGCCTATATCTTACCTTATGACGTAATATATTATTGTATAAATGATACATTTTACATAACGATTTTATTTCAATAGACTGCAATTTAAATTTATATGTATTTTATTTAGAGTAGCTATATACCTAAAAGCTGTGAATGAAAATTCCGAATCAGATATTTCATTTGAATTTCGGATCTAAAATTTAATCCAAACTTTGGATTAGGTGTTTTATCCGACTTTCGGATCGAATATTTTATCCGAAAATCGAATTGGATATTTTATCCGAACTCTGAATCGTATCGCAGCCAAATCTGATCTGAGAGAGAGTTGAAATTGAATTTCGGATCGAATTAGGATGGATTCGAATACCGGATATTATGTCCGATCTCTAGAGCATTCTTCTTTTGCTTAGGATTTGTCTGTTTAAAATGTGAGAGGACAAATATATGAATTCAACAATTGAGCTAAAATGTAATATAACAGCTTGGGTATGTTTAGCATATGTTCTACGGGCTTTAGATTTGTTTGTTAAAAGTATGAGCGAAGCGAGCCTCACCAAGGACACGTTCTTCTTACATATATAAACAAAATTGTGTTTGTAACTTTGTACATTGTCTAGACTAGTGGTTCCCAACCTTTTTTTAATCGTGACCCTTTTTAGTTTTTTAAAAATGTTCGCGACCCCCCTTTTGCATATTTGATCAATAAAACAAAAAATAAAAGGTTTGACAAAATATATTTTAGGACTTAGTGATCATATTTTTTCCCCTCAAAAAAGCCAAGGCGATCCCCCAAAAAAGCTAAGGCGACCCCCTTGTGGGTCGCGACCCACCGGTTGGGAACCGCTGGTCTTGACAATGTATAGATTGTAGGACATTTTTCCTAATAATACTTTTTTCCTAAATTATTATTTTTATAACCTAACCTAACTTAAACACAACAAAGACAGACTTCAGTACATTAGTAAAAATGTATTATGCACACTGGTCGAAGAGCATCGATGAGCATCGATGAGCTCTTCGATGAAACAGAACGCACCCATCATCGACGAAATATAGAGGCTCCTCTATTTCCATCGAAGAGCTCATCGATGAAACGAACGTATCTCATTTCACTCGTATCTTTTGTGTCTCATTTCACGTTAGCATATTTTTGAAATTTAGTTTTTCTTTCTCAACTTTAGAAGCTTTTATTTGTGTGCCATAGGCATTAGGAAAAAATAATTAGGAAAAATGTCCACCTACGCAATGTATACATTGGCTGCATTTTATACTCTACCGGTAATATTAAAAAGTAGATTACGTCTGGAATGGTTCAGTTTCCATTAAAAGCTGTAGGTTTCCTATGCTGTTAAATTAAGTTAAGGTACCTAATTATTGTTTGAAAAATCAAACTGTAATAGGATAATCATTAATTTATTAATTATTGTCCTTTTTGTAAAGGAAAATAATAATTGAAATCTGTGTATTACAATTTATAAATTCAGCTGATGGAATATTGACTAACAAAAAAATGTTACGAATATTGTGCTTGTGATATTGTTAATTAATATGTGATTGTCATTCGTTTATTTCGTTATTTTCAGTGTTTTTTTAGAGTTTATAAAACTGAACAAAATTAGTTCCATTTTTTATTGGAATTTATTGTTTATTTTTTTAAAGAGTGTTTTTATATTAGAATTATTGTATACTACACTCAAAAATAATGGTGGCCAGGTAATTTTGTTGTGGAGTAGGATAATTTGGGAATCATTTAATAGAAGTTGATATTTGATTTGCAAAAATTACTAAACGTTGAGAAATAAAACTTTCTCAAATAATATAAATTAGCAATAAAACACCAATAAAGGAAATTGTTGATTCGATTGAAGAAATTACATTTCATGAAGTCAGGATAGTCTGAATATCGTCGTGGTATTTCTCTTAATCCTAAAAATGTTAAATTTAACCATGCGAAAATTCAGGAAAAACCTGTTACTATTTAATATTCACCTTATTATCACCAAAAAAGATAGAATCTTTGTGAAACATTTACCTAAATATTTAATCTAAGCTAAAATCTTTGTTTGTTCCAGGTTGCGTGATTCAGGAGGTAGCGTGCGCGCTAGTTACTCGACCAGCCGAGTCGCGATGCCGATGGAGCGGGACCCAACGACCGGCGGTTCCGTGGGGCAGTTGTCCACCGGCGGCGGCAGTCTAGGTGGCGGAGGCATGCACCATTCGCACTCCACTCCGGCGGGAGTGGATGGTGGCGGCGCTCGTACACCGCCCACCACGCCCAAGAAAGGCGGGAAGATGTTGGCGGTCAGGGTGCAGATGCTCGATGATACTGTCACCATGTTTCAAGTGCAGGTGAGTCCACATGATTTCTTGTTGTTGTGCACCAGAAAATATTTGACACTCGGTTCACCAACGAGGACTTTTACCGAACATGTACCGGAATATTAATATTCAAAAGTGAGAACCTTAACTGAAGCATAAACTGTAAACCGGTTCACGGAACCGGTTTTAAAATCGGTTCAACCTAGAAAAATCACAATGTGCAAATGTAGAGTATGGTTCATTTATAACGAGCGGATCGATGCAATAGCCAGTTGTATTTTGATTGTGGATATGTATGTTTTTAAAGGATAAATGATTATAACTATATTTAGTTTTCCAAAAAGAACTAAATTAATTTAATAAGAATAAAGAACGTAGACACTTGATGTAGTTTCACAAAATATTTTGTGAAACTACATCAAGTGTCTACGTTCTTTATTCTTATTCATAATTTTTCACCAAGTGCCAACGGCTCATACTTTTGATATTAAAATTAATTTAAATTTAAAAATAATCAAATTGCACCGGCTTACGAACAGAACCAAAAGAATTATCGAACCAGAACAAAAAACCAAACCAAAAAGATAAATTGAACTAAAACCAAACCGTATCTTTTGCTGTGATGATTGTCCTAAGGTAGATTATTTCAAAATGTGTACAGTTAAGTAATTTTAGTTTGGAGGTAAATAAGCGAAGTATGTCAGTCAAATAGAATGATAAAAAAGTGAACTGTTTAATTAATAAGCTGTACTACCTATTAATATACCATTTCAGAACACTGCGACGTTACATTATAATATTAATTAATTTATTTAGAATATATAGATCCAATTACAGATCAAATTACAAATTAAAAAAGAAAGAATATGCAAAAAAAACAGTGTTAAAATTTAGAAAGAAAAAAGACAAATAATATGAATATCAATAACAATCCAAAGGATAGCTTAACAATAAAACAGATAGCTGTGTTTACAAATTAAGGATTACCCATATTAGAAATGTAAATAAGATACAGATTATAAATACAATTTATTATAAGATAATATTCTTAATTAAACGGTTTTTAAGTATTCATTAGGTGCTTTTGAAAGACATGCAATGAACAATTAAATATTAATTTATAAATAAAATAAAATATATTCGTTAGTATAGAGAGAGAGTAACGCACCTTTTCAAATATTGGAAAATGATTTCTTCACTAAAAATTATTTTGATCTTTTTTTTAATATTTCACACGCACATAGGATTTCATTGGAGGAGGTGTCCAAAAATTTATAGATAATTATTTTTAATATTTCGGTATGAAAAATAGTAGAAAAACATATACAAGGTGTTTCAAAAATAAAGGGTATACAGGGTGTTTCTGTACTTATGGATCAACCTTTAAGGGTATATATAATACGCTGTACTGATAACAAAACAAAAAGAATTTTTATAAAATTCGTAAAATTAAGGGTGTTGTTTACTTAAAAGGAACATGTTAAATGCCACTGGTTTCATTGTAGAGAGCTGCCGTCTTCTAACAAAATTAATTAAATTTGTTCATTACACAATATCAGCGTTGGGTTAGATAGTTACGTCCATTGTTAATATTTGGATAAAACAACATATCAGATATGAAACCAGTAGCACTCAATATGTTTCCTTTAAGTAAACCACCCTTAATTTTGCGAATTTAAAAAAAAATTATTTTCGTTTCATTATCAGTACAACCCTTAAAATTTGATCCATAAGTACAGAAACACACTGTATATTCCCACAGCCAACAAACAATTTTCACCACATTAAAACTACCCCTGTGGCTTCCCCACTACTAATGTCTTTGTGGACTGTTATTTGGCGGCTGATAACCATACTTCACGCTAAGAAATATATCACTTACCGAGATTTGCTACGGTAGAATTCCACACCAAGCAATGGGTAAAAGGCGTGATGATATTTTTATTTTATTTATTTAAATATAATAATGTAGACTACGGAAAACAGGAACCAATATCAACAGTGAAATATACTTGAAGTACTCAACGAACAGAAATATTTTTTTTACAAATTTACAAAATTATTTGTACACAGTTTTAGTGCCATTGATTTGAGAGTTATTAAAAATTAAATTATAACTATAAACCCTACAATAGTCCATTTATTTATTATACAACAACAGATAAATGTCTGTTAGTAGGGCTGTAATTTTAATTTCATTATTAATAAATTAGAAACAACTCTCAAACAATTCACATTAAAAATGTTTACTTCATGTAAAATGCAATTAATTTTGCAAAATTTGGAATTTCAAAATAATATGATCGTGGAAAATGAACAACATTTCATGAAAAATATATCGTAGAAATTATACAATAAATACATCTAAACTTATTACTGTGCAATAGCGGCATTAGGTCTGATCCAAATAGCAAATATTTTTATGGCTCGTAAATACATTTAAAGTATACAGTACTAGTCCAATAAAAAACAACAAACACTGTATTATTACGTGTGAAGTGTGTAGCAAAACGTATAATTATACTATATAATAAGAATGTTTTAAAATTAACAAAACTTTGAAAATCGAATCTGTCAAGTTACAACAAAATATCAAATAATTCAGTCACTGTACAAAAAAGATTGTTACTATAGTATGTTATGCATCAAGGGAGGGAAATTTCAGCTCGAGCCTTCAGCCCTCGCTTACGTCTCGGTTTGCCAACTTCACACAAGGGATAATCGCGCCCTCCCATGAAGCATATTATACTTTTCTTAACAAGTGCACAAAAATTACTGTCTTATCGGGAGAAATGTTAAATATGGGTTGCGTAACTAGTTACCTAGGAAACTCCGCAAACAGCTAATAATCGTAGTCTCTAGGAAGAGAAACATGCTACCTAGGGAGAGAAACATCCTACCTAGGGAGAGAAGCAGTGTTTCTCTCTCTAAAATTAGGGAATAAGAACGTGTTTCTTGTGTTACGAAAAGTATTAACTAGCACGATTCTTATTTCTATATGAAACTTGAAATGATTACAAGTCTATTATGATCCATACCTTGCCTATTATCCAAACTGAAGACGTCATATAATTACAGAAATTAGGTGTGCTGCTTACATCTTTCCACCCTCTCTGAAAGTACATTGTAGAAAGACTATTAATTTACTTTAAATCTAAATTATTTTTGACAGCATTTTATTATGAGATTCTTTAAATTTTTTGCATTTATATTTGAGTTAAATTAACGATGGTTCCAGAATTCTCTCCCCATGTTCGTCTCCGCTAATCATGCCATTCAGAAAGGTTTCTGTTTTGCATTTATTTCCTTGAAGTCATGAATTTTAATTTATTGTATAATCTCATTTGGTATGTCAGTAATATTTTTTATATTGCTTTGAAATCTGCGTTAAACAGCGCCTGTATAAATGAATTGCTTTTATAGAATATACAATCATATTTTTAGAAATATTTAAAAATAATTGAATTTCATTTTTGTTATGTAGAGCCATTGCAATTAAATGCACAGATACAATTAGAGACCGGAAAAATGTAATTAATATGTTATTCTTTTTATAGATTTTATTCGAATTACATTTGCGCGCGTATAGTTATTACGCGATCTAGAGGAATATCGATATATTGTCATCGTTGAACTTGACTTTTTGTCATTTTTGTTCGTCTGATTATAGGAAAACTATTCAAGAAAATGTTCAGGATATTAAATTGTGTTTTAAAATCAATCTAGATATTACATTTTACTTATTTAGTTGCTGTTAAAATTAAGTTTAAAATATGCTTGAGGTATACTATTTTCATTTTAAACTCGAGGAATCGGCATAAAACGATTAAACGTCCCTGTCCCATATAACTACAATGAAATTCATTAGTGCGGCTACCCCATATCGCTTATCGATGGTCAAAATAGGTATATTTTCAAGGGTCGTATTCAGCCTAAAATTATTCTGGTTTTTTTTTCAATGATTGACCTACCGGCGAATGGGGCTCTACAACCCTGTGTGAACCTTGTGACACCAGTTATAACGGGTCATATTTTGAGTTCCTTTGTAAACGTAATTGCGGTGCATTTAATCGTTTTATGCCGATCCCTTCAGTTTAAAAATAAATAGTATAGTTATACATTTATTTGTATTGGTTCTAGTTTCTTGACTATGTAGATAATATGGATTTTTGACAACTTTTACAATTAATTTTTGCAGTAATGAAGTATGTAAAATGTAATGTATTAATTGATTTAGATGCAAAATTAAATTGTTTGCAACTTTTATTTGAAACATCCTGTAAAGTAATTAAAGAAAGAATGATAGTGAAAATAGTTATTTACGTAAAAAGTCAGGAAAGCGTTCAATTACAGGATGAGTAGATAGTTTGAAACAGCTTACGAATCCTGTACGACGCTTTACTGACGTGTTACGTATAACATTTTACCTTATAAACAAATAATAAATATTTTAAATTAATTTAAATTAAAAGAAATATTTGACTTACATATTCAGTCAGTATTTTATGTGGCTAAGTAACTAGACACTTTTCTTTCATTTACCTGCCTAGGCAGGCAATATGTTATTTTCCTGACAAGGCGTGCAAAGCAAAGCTTTCCTGAGGCTTAAAGGTCAGGCAAATGTTTATTTTCCTGTCAGTTTCAGATTAACATATTTCCCATGTTAATTGCCTGTGGCACAGTTTTCGTGGGACCATCATGTATTTGAAATGTTAAAATAGTAAAATAAAATAAATTTAAATATATTATTACGCCTTCTACACATTAGTGTGGCACTCTGCTGGAGCAGATCTCAATAAGTGATATATTTATACGCGTCAAGTGTGATTACCAGTCGTCATATCACGCCCCACAAGGATATTAGTGGCGGGGAAGTCACAAAGTTAAAATTAATATAGTGAAAATTGTTTGTCGTCTATAATTGAACGCGTTCCTAATTTTTTACGTAAATATAAAAATAAAATAAATATATCATCACGCCTTTTACCCATTACTGGGTGTGGAACTCTACCGTAGCAGATTTCGGTAAGTGATATATTTCTTCACGTGAAGTGCGATTACCAGCCGTCAAATCACGGCCACCAAAGATGTTAGTGCTGGGGAAGCCACAGGGATAGATTTAATTAGGTGAAAATTGTTTGTCAGCTGTGGGAATCGAACCAGGATTCTCAAGATCCACAGGTCGACTCGATACCACTGAGCCACCTACCCTTAAATAACTATTTTATTTCCAAATAAACTGTAACTAGCTAAAAGAACTCTAAACTCATGCCTCAAAAACATCGTCCAGAGCCTCTTAAATCTTATTACTGATAGCAGTATTCTGTGTTCTTTTGGTATATTTTACTCAACAAATTCAATGGCTAGTACAGGGTGGCGACTAACCTGGAAAACCGGGAAAACCGGGAAAAGTCAGGGAATTTTATATTTCTGGAAAAGTCAGGGAAAAGTCAGGGAATTTTATTCCATGTCAGGGAAAAAAGTTTTTTGTTCTTTCAATTTTTTAATTTAATTTTAGAAAAATAACTACAAACTTTTATTTCAAAATGTATTTAGTTATTTTTAGATTTTATTGGCAGAATACCCTTTATTAGAATGATAGTATACCTTTATTGGCAACAAATACCCTTTATTGCTTCTTAAGAGTGAGAACCGCCATCTATGAAAATATAACCCAAGGATGTTTACTAATTGAAAACTGTTTTGTTTTGTCTAACGTTTCGACCGCGCTATGTTTTTCCTGTATGCAATATTTAAGGTTGTGTCTTTGCCTGTTTAGAAAGACAAATTGATTTTGCTCTAAGCGCTCTAAGCATTTCATATTTTGTGTGGCTTTACGTTTTAGATTTAAATAGAAATCCATTGTAAGTTTTATGAAAACCTTTATTCAGGCTTACATTTTTAGGTTATATTTTGTTTTTTTTTTACTTAGTTTTAAATTTTTCGATATTAAAGAATATTGATTTTAAATTGATTTTGGTGTAATTTTTAGAATAAATGCGGAAGTAATGTTTCCAATTATCAATTAATTAAAAATATTTAATTGTCAAAAATGAAAAATAAAATAGATTTCTTGTCATAATTTTTTTTTAATTGTTAGCATACAATTATTATTAGTAATAATTAATTTATATTAAATTATAAACAATTTAAAATAGTAATAATTACAATAAATTTACTTTTAACATCAAAACTGTCCATATATAATGATAAACATTCATGTTTTTAAATTATTATAATATAATACACGATATAATATATGAAATGTAACCATAAATTCATAAATAAGTCAATATTCTAGAAGTCCGGGAATTTTTTTACTTAGACAGGGAAAAGTCAGGGAATTTATTAATGTTACTTGAATCGCCACCCTGTAGTACCACAAGCTCTGTTTTTGGGTGTTCTAAGAGCACGGTTTTAACATGTTAGAGATAGCTAAAACACCCAAATACACTGCTCTTAAAACAGGCAAAAACAGCTTGTGCTACCAGCCATTGTTTTTAAAACTAAACAAATCATTTAATTAAAGTAATAGAGTTATAAAGGAAAAGTAAACATGTTTTCTTCTATATACAGGCAATAAACCATGTATTAATAGAAAACTACAAGCTAAAGATAACAAAAGAGTATGTCAATGTTCATGATAAGAACGCGACTATATAATTACTCGGTAAATGTAAATTATTACATACGCGTCGCGTTGTCAAGCCACCTTGATGACGTTTATGTGACATTTCCTTGCGTAATCTTCAGTGACGCACGTTTAATGGGTCTATTGCTAATAAAAAAACCACTTCCTTTTCATGAATAAACAAATAAACAATAAACAAATACATATACATTATTAGTTATTTATTATTGGCGTGAATTTATATTTGTATTTAATTAGATATATATGTACCTATTTATTTTTATTGGTTTAGATTTGGAAAACTAGATAGAAATAGGTACGCTGCTGAATCAGTTTGTTTACTAGTTAGTTTTGTTTGTTAGGTAATTTTAGATGTCACGCAATTCCACTTAGTTTAGATAAATTATGTATAAAATATTTACCTGGTTTTACAGATAAGTATGTCCTATCCGAAATACAAACATATACTTTGATTTCATATACAATTGAAACAAGACAACACGTTGCTTATAAATATCTGTAATTATTGTAAAAAAGTCGTAAATGCTACATAACAAATCTTTATGACTTATAAAAACAAAAGAATCAATGTTGCACAAAAAATTATAGACGCAAATTAAAAATTATGAATGATGTAAAAAATTAATTAATGGTACACAAAAAAGCTTAAATGCTACCTATTAGAGTCCTAAAAAAATAATTTTCCGGGTTTTTTATAGCTGAGTCTGTTTCTTAATTTCGATTTAACTAATTCAAATGAAAAAAAAGATACTCAACGCAAGTTGAAGATGAAATGGCACATAACAGTGCTTTTATAATTTTTAAAATAATATTTTTATTTAGTCCAAATTGACTTTATTTTAAAAATCTGAAAGTTCTGATTTAAATGAAAAAATTTAAAAATCAGTTTTAATATATTTTTTGTACAACTGTCAATTTTTTTTCACTAATAACAATACGCGAATTACGTGATTTTTCATCATTTACATTACCATGACTACGCGTATTTTGCGCATTATTTTGTACCCTAGAGCGCAAAATGAGTTTTTTTGTGCACTATTTCGCATTCTAGTGCGCAAAATAAGTATTTCGCGTACGCTCTCAAATTATTTGTTGTCAGGTTCCATTAGTTACAACGCATCACTAGTATCAAATTCATATTATTGTTGATTGTTTCCCTTTAATTTACTTAAATAAATCAATAATTATTGTCTTATTCTTTATTTACAGTTGTAGAAAAAATGTTATTTGAATTTCGTGGGCAAAATTTTTGTTTTTTAGCGCGTTCGAATGACTTTTATTGACTCGACCTGCGGTCTCGACTAAAAGTAACATTCTCACGCGCAACAAAAAAACACTCATTTTGCGCACTTCATACAAAAATAACTATTTTTTTAAATTATGATTTATGTCCTCTCTGGCTGTAATTCTATCTACTTAAATATTAATAACTGAGTTTAACGAATTGGAATTTTAAGTTACATTTACAATTTAATTAATTTTCTTTTTAGTAAATATTTAAAAATTGATAAAATCAAATTGAATTATTTAAAAAAAATGGGATACCATCTAGAATCTTCGAATTCCAGTCAAATAAACTTCTGAACCCATGTAATTCAAATTTGATGTTATTACAATTTTTCAATGTTGTTTTGTAGGTCAGAATTCAAAAATCCTAGGTTTAAATCTTTGTGCTATCCCAATTTTTCTCTCTATATAATAATTATATTTTATCAATTGTTAAGTATTTACTTAAAAATACTAATTAATTTTAAATTGGTAAATATTCTCCTTAATTTTTTTCTTTAGAATTGCGTTGCTCATAAGAAAAGCTATCAAATCACGTCCTTGAAATATGCTAGCAGAAGGGGAAAATTACAGGAATGATTTTTAAATAGTCAAATACTAGTCAGTTGTGAAAATTCAACTAGAATTTCATTTGCACAGTCCGACTCAAAACAACTATTGTTTTTTTCAATTTCACATTGCCACGCGCAAAACTCTCAAATTCACCCTTGTGTACCATTCACACCATTCAACCACTCTTTATTCCCCACAGTCGAACCAATCACCGATCATCGATGCTCATTTGTCAAAACAATCAAACAAATCACTTCGAATCAACCATTCAACATAAATCTTCTCTTGGAACCCTCACACACGTGCCATCCATCATGTGACGTCACGTCACGTGGTGTCACAGATCCAACACACGGTGAGATCAATATGCATCTCCCGCTTCATATTTTACGCTAAAAATAAACAGAGATATAGACTCGTAGGTACACTAGAGTTCATTTTTAAAAGGAGTTTTATAACTTGAAAACTAATTTATTGTGGCAATTGTTAATTTAATTACAAAATTTTGCAGTTGCCATTATTTTATCAAAATATTTGTGTAGTGACTAGATTACCGTTGCAACCATGGTAACGGTTAAAATATAACTATTTTAATGAACAAAACAAATTAATTTAATAGCTATTTATACAACTAATATTAAAATGTTACTTTATTGGCACGAGCCATAGGCCAGTGTTGCAAACTCATGAAGGCAATAAACACTTTTAGCATTAGTTGCATATACTATTCTTTTTTCTATCGAACTTTAACTAATTATATTAATACTATTCTTTCTATTACTACTTATATTAATTTTACTAATTACATTTGAAACAAACGTCAAAAGAATTTTTTTTGTAAATTATCATAAGTTATATAGTTATGTTTTACTTTTGATAGCTCCTAAATTATTGCCTGTTGCCATTAGCAGCACTATTACACCCTGTAATAAAATGTTTAGTTCCAACGAAGCAAACTTAGCTACATAACCCTAAGATAAAAATAAATGTTTTTGACGTTTGAAATATAATTAGTAAATTAATATAATTAGTTTTAGCTTGATCATAGAAAAAAAGTTTTTGCAATTCTTGTTAAACTTGTCTTTTATAACCTATGGTTCGTGCTGTAAGCTTCTCATTCGTGTAATAAAGTGACACTTTTTACACTAGTTGCATAATAGATGTTTATTCAACTGGTGTTAAAAGTATCACCTTATTACACGAATGGGGAGCTTGCAGCATTAGACGTAAGCGAAAGTTGCACACTCATGAGTACAATAAAAACACGAGTTGCATACACTATTTTATTTACAATCGAGTTATTACTAATTATACTAATTTTATTTATTACGTTTAAAACATCAAAAACATTAATTTTGTTTCGCAGCAACGATTTTATCACTTTCTGCACTGAAAATAAATATACTGGGTATCCACAGAAAGCGGGGCACCTCTATTAATTTCTTTATTTATAAAGATATCTAATTGAAAATGTATATGCGTAAACTTAACATATGCGGAATCATTTTTATCCGTAAATGATAAACATACCATTTTTGGTTTAACCGAAAATGGCATCAACTTTCTTATTTTATATGGAACCTGTATATTTATAAGTACGTAATTTACTTTTTGTAACACATGCACAAGAAACACGTTCTTATTCCCTAATTTTAGAGAGAGAGGTAGGATGTTTATCTCCCTAGGTAGCATGTTTCTCTCCCTAGAGACTACGATTATTAGCTGTTTGCAGCGTTTCATAGGTAACTAGTTACGCAACCCATATTTGACATTTGTCCCGATAAGACAGTAATTTTTGTGCACTTGTTACGAAATGTATAATATGCTTCACGGAAGGACGCGATAATCGCTTGTTTCCCTCCCTTGATGCATAACATACTATTATCTACGACCATATATGTAAGTAGGCCATTAAAAACAATTTGCAAGAACATTAAATGCTTGTTTACGGTTGCTAAGGGTTTACTGCACTAGTTACGTAACTGTTCTCAAGAAATTTTTCATTTGTTAGATGGTAACACTGCTGTTTGACAGTTGATGTTACGAATATAACCTAACAAATATTCTGTAATTGTTCTTATTATTATTTTTGGTCGTAGATAAAGTATAATACACAACTCGAATTGTAACGCAATTACTTTGCTCGTGAAATTACTGCACTCGGTTCGTGCGCAACTTTTTCACTCGCACGTAATGTGCTTGTTACAATTCTCGATATGTAATATACTATTACGCTTTTAATACACAAAAACCTATATTTATGTTACACATAAAAATAACTATTAAACAAAAAATGGAGCACATTGACCATATTTACATAAATCTATTTCGTATTTTGTGCATATAAATTGTCAAACTGTCAAACGTGAAAGCTACATAGAAAACAATTTAAATGAACATCTAAAATATCGTGTGTGATACTTGTTCATGATTTTAATCTATCAATGAACAAAATCAAATGTGTGCATCTTCTACACACAGAATTCCTAAAACAAATTAACTGTAATGTAAATGAAAGACAAGGATAGTTATACACACGTGCATCATGTGGCGTCACGTGACACGATCCATGTTGGGATCAATAAAAGAGCGAGATGGAGCATATAGAATGATGAATAAATAACGAAGACAGATATATAAATAGCGTATGTTGTATGCACCTGTGTCCTGCGTCTATTTACGGATTTTAACTTTTAAGGGGTTGGGGGGAAGTAAGAGGAAACGGAAGTCCAATGTGAACGATCTGTCCTGCACGGGAAAGTTTGGATCCGCGATCGTGGTTAGTGAAATGCTGACATGTAGCGAGATTATGGGATTTAGAAGTTTGAAAGGACAAAGAAGGACTTGTTTTTTTGTAAAAATGGATTTGAACGTGGATGAAATTTGGTAGGTTTAAAAGGAGTTTAATTTGACGACGAAATAACCTAAAATTCATGAATAATTCCGTTGCGTTTTAGGACCAACAGTTTTATTTTAACGACTTTTATATTTATTAGAATTATGTTATGAAATTTTATTACGTTATTGTTTTTATTAATTTTATATATTTTATTTCTATTTCCCACAATAATGCTTAACTACATTAAAAAGTTTATGCAGCATTATAACTAAAGCCCGGATTTTTAGGCAATTGCCTAGATTCAAATTTTAATATATTTCAGGCAATTTCGTTTTTCTATACATATGTAATATGTTTACGTGTAATGAAAGGTTTTTTTTTCGTGCCTTAGTGCCTATTTTTTATATATTTTGGTTATTGTGCCTATTTTACCTTATACAGCCTATTTTGCCTATTTTTGTTGCCTATTCTAACTTTTATTGAGCAGACAAGGTTTATCATCTACTTCGTTGACTAATTCAGCACTCGAACAAGTGTTTCAACCTATCTATAATATTTAAAGTATTTACTTTAATCAAGTTTTTGTGTGTGAATTTAAAATGCCAAAAGAAAAAACGTTTTTTAGTCAAAATTTTACGTGGCAATTCAATTGTCTTTGCCATTAATCAATGGAGCTGAGGTAACTTTAGACGATATGACTAAATATAAGAATGCTCCTGTCACATTTTGTGATGTCGAACGAAGTTTTCAACTTACAAGCAAGTTCTGACAGACCGAAGACAGTCCCTTTCCGAAAATTTCATAGAGCAATTGCTCGTAATATTTTGTGAATAGTTAATAAAATGAGAACCGTACATTATTATTTTTCAGATTACGTTAATTTTTGTTTAAAATGATTATTTTTTTTAACGAAAAGTAGATGCGAGTACCAATATTAGAAAAAGGGATTCGTTTATTTTTTTTTAAACTAATTATTTACATTTAGGTTGCCTAAAATCCCGCCTATTTTAGAGCAATTACCGGCCTATATGCCTGCTTATTTGGGTGTTTTTAAGAGCCTAAATATCCGGGCTTTAATTATAACATTATTAATTGGCCTATTCACAGAAATAGTTTCATTTCAGATTATTATGCAAGAAAAAAATATCAAAAAATATGTTTTCTGCAACTGTAAAAACTGTTAATTTTTTTTTTCACTAATATCAATACGCGAAGTACGTAATCTTTTCATCATTTACATTACCATGACAACGCATATTTTGCGCATTATTTTGCACCCTAGTTGCGCAAAATGACTATCTTGCGCACGCTCCCAAATTATTTGTTGTCAGGTTTCATTAGTTACGACACATCAATAGTATCAAATTAATATTATTATTGATTGTTTCCCTTCAATTTACTTAAATAAATCAATAATTATTATATTATTCTTTATTTACAGTTGTAGAAAAAGTGTTCTTGTTTTTTGGCGCGTTTGAATGACTTTTATTTTCTCGACCTGTGATCTCGACTAAAAGTAACATTCTCACACGCAACAAAAAAACACTCATTTTGCGCACTTAATACAAAAATAACTATTTTAAATTAAATTGAAAATATGCCATTCAATTTTATATTGACACGTCATTAAAGTTTCTATCTAGGACGGTATTTATATTTTCCATATATTTTTGTATTAATTCCCAAGTGTAGAATTGAAGTACAATGTTTATTTTGTAAATTGACGATAGTATCATCCCTAATTAAATTGAATCAAAAGCGTAAATACAAAAAATAATTAGAATAAAAAATTGTATCTAACCAGTTGTAATTTATCTCTCATTTGTTTTTTACACGCGAGGAAGAAGAAAATGAAAATGTTATGTAGGAAATTGCGGATTGAGTGTACTGTGGAAAACATAGAAATAAAATCATATCTATTGTAAACTTTGACAATTCATCATCATCTGTGGCGCTACAGCCCAAATCGGGCCTGGGCCTACCGGACACACTGAGCCGCAGTTTTTACACTGCCGTACTGCCGGTTTTCATAGTCGAATGCTACATTATTTAAGTGACTAGCTTATAGCGCCCGAGTGTAATAAATACATGAAACTGTATTTTATATTTTACGACAAATCACACATTGTGGACAGGCGGATTCGAACTGACGAACCTTGGCTCGGGTGACGTCACAGTATGTTAAGAGATGTGCCTTAACACGCTCGGCCACCGCGCCTGTTAAAAACTTTGACAATTACTGAAACATAAAAATAACAATATACGATCGCTCTCTGTGCATTGTCATCTTTCTAATGCCCTTGGTGCATACATTCCTATTAAGATCTGGGATTTGCGCCTAATTTTACTAAATTATCTCCTTATTCAGAATGAAAACTGTTTGATATTTAATTAACAAAAATCTGATGTGGACACCACATGACTTCCTTGTACGCGTATTAAACTATAGATATTTTTTTAATTGCACATATTTGACATAAAATCTTTTATTTTTTATTTTTTGTTCTAATCCATAGCAAACATAATTTAAAAAAAAAACAATAAATATATAATATTTAAATTTAGATATCTCGCATATGGAAAAGGCTAATTTAAAAATTCTTAATATGCTAGATGCAGAATTTCATTCTCTAAAACTTTTATTTGCAGCATTTATTTCTAAAATTAAACTAATGCAATTTTTTTCAAGGAAAACTGTTAGCAGCTTCATGTAATGTGCCACTTCCGGTTAGTCTATTTTAACCAAAATCTATTATGTTATTTCCATTGATATAGTAGTCTTATATACCAAATTTGGAAAGTTTTAAATTATATTTGAATATAGTTTTTCATGAAAATCTATTATAGGCTTCAAGTAAAGTACCACTTCCGGTAGTTGTATAATGACTAAAAAGGGAGGTGCCCAACTAGATGTTATAACAGTCCTAAATATAAAGTTTCAATTTTCTACGGCTTACCGTTTTTTCTAGCTTTTTATTCATCTGCTTGTCGTTTTTCAGAAATGTATTTCTTCATTCTACCCTTCTTTTGCCTGTTTGATTGTTTCTTTCCCATCCTTTAATTATTCAATGAATACAACGGGAGGTGCAAAACTAAATGTTGCTAATGCAATGACATTGACATTTAATTTTTTATTTTTTTCTTATTTTTTGTTCTAATCCATAGCAAACTTAATTTAAAAAAAAAATAAATATATAATTTTTAAATTTAGATATCTCGCGTATACAAAAGTCTAATTTAATAATTCTTAATGTGCTAGACGCAGAATTTAATTCTCTAAAACTTTTATTTGCATCATTTATTTATAAAATTTAAATAACACCATTTTTTTCAAGGAAAACTGTTAGCAGCTTCATGTAATGTGCCACTTCCGGTTAGTCTATTTTAACCAAAATCTATTATGTTATTTCCATTGATATAGTAGTCTTATATACCAAATTTGGAAAGTTTTAAATTATATTTGAATATAGTTTTTCATGAAAATCTATTATAGGCTTCAAGTAAAGTACCACTTCCGGTAGTTGTATAATGACCAAAAAGGGAGGTGCACAACTAGATATTATAACAGTTCTAAATATAAAGTTTCAATTTTCTACGGCATACCGTTTTTGAGTTATGCGAGATACGTACGTACGTACGTACGTACGTACGTACATACGTACGTACATACGTACGTACAGACGGCACGACGAAATTAGTCAAAATGGATTCAGGGAGGGCCAAAACACCTATTTCCGTTGAAATCTGAGAACCGAAAATTTTCGCGATTACAATACTTCCTTTACTTCGTACAAGGAAGTAAAAAACTATGCACTACGAATAAAGTTTGTATATGTCTGCAATACTCGTAGAATTCACTTTCACTTGTTTTTTTACGTACTAATTAATACTATTATTCAGTTATTATAACTTTACAAAAAGACAAAACCATAATTGTTTCCTATCTTTTTATAACAGTATTTAAATGATTAAATTACACAATTCCATATTTCCCTTCCACATGCTGCGTTTCAATTAGTTTCTATAAATAGAACTTCACATAATACGAGATTTTCTCACCATAATCGCATCAAAATTAATTCGTCCAAACAGTAGATCAATCTAACTCGCTTACATTCATCCAAAACCATATACAGTTTGTCGGAATGCATCAACAACTATCCTTTCAGAGGTTTAGGCTTTATGTTGTTGAGCTTGGCGGAGACATACATATGTACGTGAGCTGAATATAGATGTGAACAATCTTAAAGAGGACACTTGATAATTAAATATAATAATTCAAGTAGGTACTTAGAAATGTTTTATTAGGTAATCAAAAGAAGCCTGCTAACAACATACGATAAGTTCAGATGAAAAAGTTACTTGTCATCATCATTAGATGATATTTTGTCTGAAAAAATATTTCAAGAATGACAAATAAAATAAGTGTGTCATTAATAATACATTTTCGTCAAGTATTTCATGTTTTTTTGTTGGGATGTTGAGAACTTAAGAGCTAGGGCTTCGATTAAATTAGATAAAAATCTGCTGTGGGCACCACAGTACTTTTATAATTTTCCTCCATGCCAACATAATTTAAAAATTGACAATCGCATAAATCCGAAAAGTTTAATTTGAAACCGGCATATGTTAAATATCTGTAAATAAATAAATATATCATCAAGCCTTTTACCCATTACTGGGTGTGGTACTCTGTCGTAAGCAGATCTCGGTAAGTGATATATTTCTTCGCGTGAAATGCGGTTACCAGCCGTCAAATCACGGCCCCCAAAGATATTAGTGGAGGGGGAGCCACAGGGGTATATTTTTAAATTGGTGAAAATTGTTTGTCGCCTGTGGGGATCGAACCAGGGTTCTCAAGATCCACAGGCCGACTCGGATATCACTGAGCCACCTACCCCATAAAAAATTTACAATCGCTTAAATCCGAAAAGTTTAATTTGGTACCTGTATATGTTAAATAACTGTAACGATTTGATATTTTTATTTTAAAATAAATAAATAAATATATCATCACGTCTTTTACCCATTACTGGATGTGGCACTCTGCCGTAAGCATATCTTGGTAAGTGATATATTTCTTCGCGTGAAGTGCGGTTACCAGCCGTCAAATCACGGCCTTCAAAGATGTTAGTGGAGGGGAAGCCACAGGGGTGATTTTAAATTTGGGAAAATTGTGGGAACCAAACCAGGGTTCACAAGATCCACAGGCCGACTCTATATCACTGAGCCAGTTACCCCATTTTATTTTAAAGTGTATATTTGTATAATTTAATTATAACATAATAAATGTAAAATTAAAAAAATGAAAATCTTTTAAGAGCTCCAAAAATAACTGTTTATTTTTTTTTAAATTACGAAATATGAATAATAAATAATTAATGTTTTCTTTCAAGGGAATCACGTAAATATAGCAAACTGTAAAAATAAACATATAACACTAGATTTAAAATACAAAATACATGTTGCCACATAACTTTTGAAAATAAACAAATAATGAACACTTAAATACCATTTTTGTCAGTTAACTATGAATCATGAGGACTAATTTTATATTATGTTATTGATAATATTTGTTTTATACATATTTTACCTACTAATTTTCAAAATTATTAAAATATTACTACTTAACAAATGAACCAATAATAATTTCGAAACAGGGTTTCGATGTTTCGAATAAAATTAGGGTATACTTTAATTATGACGTATTTTGTGATAAACGCTATCGCTATATAAATAACTAAAAATAAAAATACTACTAGCAAACTGAAAATAAAATTTAAAAAATCTGATGTGGACACCACATAACTTCCTTGTACGCGTATTAAACTATTTATTTATATTTTTTTAATTGCACATATTTGACATTAATTTTTTTTTCTTATTTTTTGTTCCAATACAGCAAACTTAATTTAAAGAAAAAACAAATATATAATTTTTCAATTTACATATCTCGATTATACAAAAGGCTAATTTAATAATTCTTAATGTACTAGACGCAGAATTTAATTCTCTAAAATATTTATTTGCAGCATTTATTTCTAAAATCAGAATAATTCAATTTTTTGCACGAAAAACTGTTAGCAAGCTTCATGTAATGTATCACTTCCGATTAGTCCATTTTAACCAATATCTATTATGTTATTTCCATTGATATAGTAGTCTTATATACCAAATTTGCAAAGTTTTGGATTATATTTTAATATAGTTTTTATTAAAATCTATTATAGGCTTTAAGTAAAGTTCCGGAAGTTATATAATAATCAAAAAGGGAGATGCACAACTAGATATGATAACAGTTCTAAATACAAAATTTAAACTTTCTACGGCTTACCGTTTTTAAGTTATGCGAGATACATGCGTACGTATAGACGGCACGACGAAATTATTCAAAATAGATTCAGGGATGATCAAAATGCATATTTCCGCTGAAATTTCAAAACCGAAAATTTTCGCGATTACAACACTTCCTTTACTTCGTACAAGGAAGTAAAAAAACAAATACATACAAGTGACAGCATTGGTAAGCTTATGAAGACAACTGAACGTGTACCTTTTTCTCAAATTTGACATCGTGATCAACGCTATCTCTTATGTACTAGTTAAATATCCTGTTGTTATTTAATTTTATCATGCACATAATGTTAGTGACGAGTGAGCCACAATATGCTGGAAAGTTTCTGATGTGAGTTGGAATGAAACCTTGACTTTACACGTCATAATCCATCACCTAACTCACTAGACAAACTTCTCAATATACACATTTTTACAAAATTAACTTAATGCCATGTTGAAAATGTAAATACCACAAAATGTTTTTTAAAATAAATCCTTATTTTATTATATTACATTGTATCATAAATCCGTATAATGAGGCAATTATCAAGCCATTATTTCATGTGACGTAAAACTTTTTTTATATTTCAATGAAAAAAATGTATACAACTAACGAGCTTCGAAGTAGATGATCCATTTTTGTAAAGAATTTTGGGTAATCCATCAATTTTATTGTTTCTATAAGTAGATACTCAAACATTTGCCGATATACTTATAAGCTTTTAGTTGAAGATATTTGCTGAGCTTTCAATAAAGAGTTTTGACGTCACAGCAATTTGTGAAACGGAAAAACGACGACAAGATAAAAAAAATAAAAATATCTAGATGCTTGAGGATAAATGAAGTTAACGATAAAATGGAATTGAAAACTCAAAGCAAAGGTAGCGAATACTAAAAGCAGAAAATATGAGTCTCCATTTTCTTGAAAATATAACTTTTCCCAGAAAATTATTACAATACATTAACTTTGACAACATAAAAACTGCAAAACAGATTCATTTTAAATAAACATGAGCAATATCAAACATAAAAGAGTACCTACATATATAAAATCCTCGGATTTGAAATTAAATCCTATTTTTAAAATAATTACATCTTTAAAACTATAAGACACATACAAGACGTGAAAACTTCATTTACATACAGGGTGTTTCTATACCTCTGCACGAAACTTTAATGACATATATAATTTGATATACTAATTATAGAACAAAAATAATTATTTTGAAATTCGCTCAAATTAGGGTATTTCATTCCTAGCGAACATTTTTAGTATCACTGGTTTAATAGTACATTTGGAGGGTGTGCTTTGACGACTAGTAATTATACTTCACGCGCTTAATTACATAACTTATCGAGATCTGCTACAGCAGAGTTACTGAACACAATGATTAGAATGCGTGATGAAATATTTATTTATTTTTATTTACAAATTTTGTTTTTATTTAATATGTTAATTAATTTCTAATAACAATTATGATTTATAATATAAGTTTTGTAGATCCGAACAGAATTGCAATGAAACATATAAAATAAAATAAGTCAATATATTATCATGCCTTTTACTTTTACTTTTACTGGGTGTGGGTACGAACCCGTAGCATATCTCGGTAAATGATATATTTCCTCGTGTAAAGTGCAGTTACCAGCCGTCTAATCGCGACTCTCAAAGATTTTAATGGAAAGGGAGCCATATGGGTTGTTTTTAACGTGGTGAAAATTGTTTGTCAGCTGTGGGAATCGAACCTTGGTTCTCGTATCCATAGGCCAACTCGATATCACTGAGCCACCTACCCTTATGTCTTTTTGAAATAGTTTCTATTTATCAATAAATATTTATGTAATTATTTTCATTATTTACATATTTACGTTTTCATAAACTTATAAATTTACCATAAAATTTCACAATAAGACACTTATATATATTGAAATCAGTAATGTTTGAATGTGCATTTGTTTATTTGTACAGAAATAGTATATTACATTACAAGAGAAGAAACTAAGAATTTCGCTCACGCATGTGTCAGTTTTGAACACGAGGCGAAGCCGAGTGTTCAAGGCACATAAGTGAGCGAATTCGATTCTTCTCGAGTGATGTATAGCGTTTTGTTCAATTCTGCTATTGAAATATTTAAAAAATATTAAGATTTGTACGGCTGTTTATGTAGTATAAATGAACATAGATGCCATTGCGTTGCTATGGTTCGTTTGTTTAAATATAAATAAATATTTGCGAATGTCAAATAATTTACCGTTGCATTGTGAAAATATTATTAATAATTGAGAAAATGGAAGAATATGACGATGTTACTATACCAGAAATTATTTTAAAAGAAGCTGATGCCGCTACGTTTTAATTATTACCTGAGTGGATGCAATCAAAAAATGTACATGTTGTAACTGAGATGGATCCATTTTTAGTTGCTGGCATGTCTGGCGTAAGTCAACCTGTTTTCAAGAATTGCAATGTGCACTTTCATATAAATAAATAATTTTCAAAAAAACTTGTAGTTTATTCCTATTTTCGGTAATGACAAGTAAGTGGCTGAAAGTACTTTCGCTCACTACTTTCACCCACCCGTTGCCATAGAAATACCTTCAGTGGGCAAAACAAAGGGTTTCAAGGTTTGTATCCAAGTTAGAAATAACATGTTTCAATAGCAGGATTGAACAAAAGTTTTTGCCACATCTTATAAATTATACATGTAATTCCGTTCTTGATATCTTGTGTAGAATTGACACCAAATTGAATTCTCAGTGAACTAAAGAATGTTTATGTACATTAATTACATAAACAAAGGATTATATTACAATATTATTACCTAAAGAATCAATATTAATTGACCTTAATTATCTGTCAAAAATTATTCAATATTATTTATAAAACAAAATTTGACAACTAACAACTCAGTGGTGGGTGGCAACAAATGAACTGTTGATAATACAGGTTACAAACTTATATACATGATATTGTAGGAATTTTTACTAAACAAAATCTATGAAATAAAAAGCAAATATACGAAATGATGGAACAACATTTTCATACACCATGACAGAGTAAATATCCTGATTCATGCTGTAATGCGAATCATCCCAGCAAACCCCGATTCACGTCTAGCGAAATGCCGGAATGAATTCCGTGAATGTCAGTTCTGTTGGCAGTAGTTTGTTTGCGATATGAACAACGCTCGTTTCTGGTTGGTTAACGGGGTAAGTTGTCGTCGGCGAGCGTCGCCAGCAGTGGAGTAAAGGGTGAGCGTCGTGGGCGCGGTGTTTGTGGCCAGGGAGGCATGTTAGCACCCCCCTTGTTACAAATCTTGCGCTCAAGGCGATCCACAGCTTCAAGATTCCAACAAGAAGGCAAGAAGCACAACAGGGAAACATGTGATGATGTTTGGATGTGTTGTTTGTCATATTTTATTCTTGTATATGGCGACGCCATATCATTCAATTTAAGTATGATGGAAGCTAGCTTATCAAGTTGTCAAACAATCATTCTTTTTACTAGAGCAGTGGTTTTTAAACTGTGGGTCACGACTCTTCGCGACGCAGCGAAGACATTGGAGCGGATATTAAAAAATGGTATCGAATCGGCCTGTGGATCTTGAGAACCCTGGTTCGATTCCCACAGCCGACAAACAATTTTCACCAATTTAAATCTATCCCTGGGGTTTCCCCTCCACTAACATCTTTGGGGATCGTGATTTGACGGCTGGTAACCGCATTTCACGCGAATAAATATATCTGCTTACGGCAGAGTGCCACACCCAGTAATGGATAAAAGGCGTGATGATACATTTATTTATTTCTTTATAAACCTACATTTTTTTTCTGTTCCTTCTGTAGCTGAGTGTACATGGGAGAACCTTAGTATGACAGAATTATGCGACATGCACTATTTGTGTCAAACATGAACGTTATTTTTGTATTAAAATTGCAATAAATATTATGGTAATTGTAATAGTTTCTAATATTCTGAATGAAAATTATCGCTATTCTTTTGTCTATTGATAATTTTGAAAATTATTGTATCCTATTTTAATTATAACTAATACAATTTAGGTAAACGATGAAAGAAAAATAATGAAAAAATGACATAAGGCAAGGTTAAACTATTGGACAATATTTTTGTTGTTTCGAAAATATATGTAGCTGATTTCAGTAGGAAAATGAGTTATAAATTGTATATTTCTGAAAATATTCATGTTGTCGTATATTATTAAGTTGTCAATTAATGTTAGTATTTTGTGGTAAATACTGATTAAATTTAATTAAATCCAAGTTCTGTAATTATTCTCGTACATTTAGCAAGAGCAACTGTCAAAATCACAAGCGAATCTACACACGGTGTCTTTTGTTTCTCTAGCAAAATAAAACACACTCATATCGTCAACATTTCAACTGTTTCTTCTAAGACCGCCTGCGGCGTTATTCCACTGTTATAGTATCTGTCTTCCTGCTTTAGATTTCACAAGAATTTGATAACTGCGTAACAAATTCGTAAGACGCATGTAGAGTAAGTTTATTGTGGCCCATCTCCGCGAAATGGCGCCACTGTAACGCGGGAATCATCCAAATAAGAGCTGGAATTTTGCAGGAAATTGTCCTACAGCAGGAATGAAAGTTTACCAGAGTTTCCCAGCTGGAAAATTTATAAATTTGATGGTTGAGAGTAATTTTCATGATATCTGCGAGATTACAGCAAATTGTTAAAATTAAAGAAAGATTTTTCGTAAAATTGTCTCTTCTAAAAGAGACCCTCACAGACAACCAATCCACAATTATTATTATTATTATTATTAATACATTACCCAACAGGCAAACGCCCAATTCTAGGGTAAGGAAGAAACTCAGAATTAGAAAGAATTAATAGATTTCTTTATATCATTTATGTTGTTATGAAAAATATCAATTTCATCCTCAATGACATTGTGAGAATTGATCATTTGATGAATTGGTGACTTCGATAGCATAAGAGTTCTTGCCGCGTGCAAGTAGAAAACGTTCTTATAATAAAACACATACTAGATTATTTACATGATATACAAATAAAACATCTCATATAAACGTAAAATATAGTGTACCAAGGACACTAATAGCCCCGTTGCTGAAGTGTCCTAAAGATACTTAATTTAATAAAAATAAATAAATTGTCCCTACACAAATAATTTGATGCTCAGTCGAGCAAGTTAAATATGTATATAACTTGAATGTAAAATTTTAGTTACGTTACTATAGCAACCTCGCTGTGTTTCCGGCGCACGTTATTATACGTATATTAATAATAAATTATTACTCACTGCCGTTGCGTATTAGCATCACGATGTGATTGACCACAACCCCTTCAATCCCATTATCTGTAACGAAATGAACATATAATGAATGTATTACTTAATGGTCGTAGAAAATAATATATTATAATACTAGTGAGAAAAAAGCTCCTAAACGTTTCGCAAATAAATAAACAATTTTTTCGACGATTGCTATGAAAAGTTGAAAATTACGCTCTCATTTATCATCGTAAAGTTGACGTTTTCTGTGGAACTATCGAAAAGAACTTTATCGCGCGTCTCCAATGGCAACGCTCGAAAAAGATATTAAATGCGCGCATATTTCAATAGTTACCAGGGATACAAACAAAACTGAAACTTGACATATTGATTGTTGACAGAACAAATTTATTTTCAGTATGTACACGTTTTTGAATAATATAAGATGCAATTGTGGAAAAATTTATTTGTATATCACGAGCGTAAAGTGTCTTTGTTCCTCTTACACTATTTCAGCTCTCGTTTCAATTACCGTGCTCGAGTAACAAAGACTCACTTTACGCTCTTAATACACAAATAACTATATATGCCAGGTATCTCATATTGTTTTCATGAAATTTCCATTAGTAAATTTAAAAACGTTACTTTCGCAGCTTTTATACTACCTGAGGGAGTCGAATTAATATTTTGTTCTTTATTACATTTAATTTTAATTTCGCAAAATCTATTAACAGTTATGAAAAATAATATTATTTTATTTTTGTTTTGTTACTAATTGCTAGAATACTCACATTGCAATGTCATACAGAAGTAGGGAAATCAAGATTTCTTTATTATTAAAATATAAATGAATAAGGCTACAATATCGTGGTCGTAGAAAAAGTATAGTGTACAACTCGTATGGAATGCTCATATTATACTTAAATAAATAAATAAATGTATTATCACGACTTTTACCCATTACTGGGTGTGGCACTCTGCCGTAGCAGATCTGAGTAAATGATATATTTAATCGCGTGAAGTGCGCTTACTATCTGTCAAATCACGGCCCACAAAGATGTTAGCGGAGGGAGTGCCACAAGGGTAGATTTAAATTGGTGAAAATTGTTTGTCGGCTGTGGAAATCGAACCAGGGTTCTCAAAATCCACAGGCCGACTCGATACCACTGAGCTACCTACCCCATATACTTATTATACTTATTGTACAATATACTATTTTTACATTTTCGATATTAATTTAACATACTAATAAACTAACTATTAATGCCTATTTGAATTTAAATAAGAGTATGTACTTTTATTTAAAATAATATGTTTTCGCTTTTCAATTCGATAAGTCCAAATATATGAATAATTTCCCATTTTCCTGATTCTCAAAAAGAAAACTTATCACTATCAAGGCTAATCTCATAACAAATTGAACCTTTTATCAGCGGTCTCATCCAATGTTAACGCTAAAACAGACCGCATACCTCACAATTACATAAATCGCTCTTCGGTCTTCGAGACAGATCTAATCGGCCAATCAGAGCACGTTACAGCCTCATTCATTAATTCAAGTGGCCAATTAAGTCGCATTGGATCGTGGAGTAGTGACCCCCTGCGCTCCGATAGGTCCTCCCTCACTGGAGTTTAATTTCGTTCCGAGGAAAGTTTTGATTTTGTGATTTTGTCGATTTTGTTCTGAAAGTTGACAGGAATTAACGGAAAGGAATTTGATTTAGAAAGGTTTTGGCCTTTATTGGAAAGTGTTTTATAGTAGAATGTTATTATGTTGGCTTAATATATCGGGAGAATAGCTTTAGAAGTTACGGTGAAACATTCATTCATTACAGAATAAACCATGAGGCGTGGTTTGGTTCACTTTTTATGTTTGAACTTTGACTTTCAGAAGGAAAACTGTCGATAACTTTTATATTAAATATCAAGCGGTGTTTAACAATAACCGCCTTTATGATTTTCGTCTTGGGTCGTTTCACGTAACCATTAAAAATGTTATAAACTACTTCGGAAATAGCTATACAATTTTAATATATTATCTAAGTTGCCATCAATAATTTTTTATTCAGGGTGTTTCTATGGGGTATTTGGTATCGAGTTGGCTTGTGGATCTTGAGAATCCTGGTTCGATCCCCATAGCCGACATACAATTTTCACCAAATTAAATCTACCCCTGTGGCTCTTCCTCCACTAATATCTTTGCGGGCCGTGATTTGACGGCTGGTCGCGAAACAATATATCACTTACTGAGATCTGCTTAGACAGAGTGGCACTTACTCAGTAATGGGTAAAAGAGAAAATTAACTTAAATAAATGTTTAACAAAAAGAAAAACATTCTTTATAATCTTCTTCTTCTGATGGCACTACAGCCCAAATCGGGCCTGGGCCTACCGGGCACACCGAGCCGCAGTTTTTACACTGCCGTACTGCCGGTTTTCGTAGTCGAATGCTACATTATTTAAGGCGTATAAGTGACTAGTTTATAGCGCCCGAGTGTGATAAATACATGTAACTGTATTTTATATTTTACGACAAATCACACATTGTCGACAGGCGGATTCGAACTGACGAACCTTGATTCGTGTGACGTCACAGTATGTTAAGAGATGTGCCTTAACACGCTCGGCCACCGCGCCTATACTTTCTATAGTTTTGTAAAGTAGCTTGCTCAGCTTTTTTTAATAGTACAAAACTCGTTGAAGCCCTAAAACGTCAGGGCTCGTTCAGCGATTACTCATTTGCCGACATATCCAGAATGCTCGACGACGAGCTAAAATATGAAAAACTATATTATACATAGGGAAGTACCGAAACGTCGAGTTTTGTGAATTTTAAATATATACAGAATTTAAACCAGAAGCCCACTTTTATTTATATTATACATAATATTCAAATTTTTAGAACGGAAGGAAGTTGGATCAACCCCTTTCCAATTATACTAAAGGGTCTCTACAAATTATAGTGGAATATAAATCACTTTAACACAATGGCTGGTAGCACAAGCTCTGTTTTTGGATATTCTAGGAACACGGTTTTAACATGTTAGAGATAGGTAAAATACACTGTTCTTAAAACAGCCAAAAACAGAGCTTGTGCTGCCAGCCAATCTTTTTTATATAAGTTATAAAATGAGCGCGATTTGAATGGGTACATTCTTGTACGAGTATACGCGAGTTATTTGCTATAAGTTACGATAGTCTATAAATAGTAAATGTAATATTTTTTAAAAAAAATATAAAGTAAACACTTGGCTATGTTTCACAAAATTCAGCCTCCAAGTCACCTTATGAGGGCATCGTCAGAGGCTGGCCAGCACAGTTAGTAACCATAGACGCGTTTCGCTCTTATTAGAGCTCATCAGTATGGTATAACTCACTTCTTCACCTAGAACAAAGTTCATGTGAAGAAGCTGGTGACGAAGAACTGTGCCAGCAGAGAATAAGATCTCTAACAAACTGGTAAGATGACATGAGAAGTTCTGTGGAACTGGTAATATTATTACTGTAATTTTAAATATTTGAATAAAGGAAAGGAAAATCATTTCCATTTTCAATGAAAGTTAACATCATAATTTAGTCATTGACATCAACTAATCAAATTACCATGGTTAATTCCTTTGTTTTTCATACAAAAACTAGACAAATCAAATTTGCACAAATTTCCGCGGTCTGACAGCAAGGAAAAACAACACTGCGGTGTGGAAACTGCAGGGAAATCAGATGGAAAACATGCGCTAAGCGAAAGAGCGTCTCTCGCTTGTACAAAGTCGAACAAATTAACCTGAATCATAATGTTCCCTTGCTTCGTTCGTTTGTCGCTGCCTCCGCCACGCTACGCTCTGCTTTGATATTCATAAAATGAAATTGAGGATTTGCCTTGTTGCATTATGCTGGAAATTAGTTGGAAATTTATTTTGTTGGAGAAAAAATACGTATTTATTCAACATCTGTGGATTAGGTTTGATTTTGAATTCATGTTTGTTTGTAAGATATTCGTGCAGTCCCGGGTTCAAGTTTACTAGCCGACAAATGTGTTCATTTTAATTTAATTGCACACTATAATTAGTACACCCATACCTCGCTTTACGGCCTAGATACGTTCCACGAAACTTGGCCGTAAAGCGAAAAGCCGTATAAGGAATTCAATTATTCTAATACAAATTCAATGGGGAAAAAGATTTTTTGCCGTTATAGCGAAATATTTTAGGCCGTAAATATAGTGTTATAGTGAAATGCCGTATAAAGAGCGGCCGTATAGCGAGGTATGGGTGTATTATGTTCCTATTGTGCAGAGTAACTAATAAAATTAAATTGCAATATATCCCACGAAGATATTTTAAGATTGGAAAAAATAAATAATTTTGAAAAGTTATTAAAATGTATGATAATATAAATATATCATCACGCCTTATATCTATTACTAGGTGTGGCACTTTGTCAGGGCAGATCTCGGTAAGTGATACATTTATGTGTTTACTAACCGTCAAATCACGGCCTCCAAAAATGGTAGGGGTGGAAAAGCAACAGAGGTAATTTTAATATGGCGAAAACTGCTTGTCGGCTGTGGGAATCAAACCCGGGTTTTCAAATCCATATAGATATGTACAGTTGTCTACTAATTAACTGGCGAGTTAAAATTGTCCGTCAGTACAGTGGTGTGGGTAGCAATATAGAATTCGAATCCGGAGATCCCGAGTTCGTATCTCACTCAAGCTAAAAATTATATGAACCAGCACACTGCGGCTCGGTGAGTACAGACCCTGTACTGTAATTGGGATTAAAATTCCTGTTGTACAGAGTAACATAAATAAATAAATAAATAAATAAATAAATAACATAGGTAATTAAAATTGAATAAGTGTATAGTGGTAGTAACAGATCAAAACGTGATACAAATAGCAAAAGTATTCCGCGATTATAATCGAAGCGTTAGTGCTATATTTGCTCAACTCAAGGTGCTATGTAAGTGTTGCTAGGCAACATAAATTGTTTGGAATCACCGTGACGTCACTACTAAATAGGTCTATTAAATATGCTGACGCGATTCCATTGAGCTATGTACTCCATAAATTCATTCTAAATGATTGTAAATTGTAATAATTTTGTAAGTACTAGATTTGAATCTAATTTTACCAAAATTATTTATTTGATATTCAGTTGACAAAAAAATATGCTACAACTTACGCTAATGAAATGAAAATGAAGGATAAATTAATAAGTAAAAAGAAATATCTAAATTGATAAATAAAAAATGGGATAGGTGGTTCAGTGGTATCGAGTCGGCCTGTGGACCTTGAGAACCCTGGTTCGATCCCCACAGCTGACAAACAATTAAATCTACCCCTGTGGCTCTCCCTCCACTAACCTCTTAAGGAACCGTGATTTGACGATTGGTAACCGCACTTCACGCGAAGAAATATATCACTTACCGAGATCTGCTTACGGCAGAGTGCCTCACTCAGTAATGGGTAAAAGGCGTAATTATATATTTATTTATAAATTGATTTAGATACGAAAATAAATTCACTTTTCACTTTTTCAGGGTGGCAATGAAAGCGAAAAACATATCCCATGTTATTCTGCAATGGCGTAATTTTTGCGAAACACCGTGCATTTTAATTTAATAATGTTTCTATCGTTCAAATAATAATAATATAAAAACTTGCAACACGGCTACCTTACCTACCATAATAGGTTGATAGATTCGAAATCTGATACAACAGAGAATTATAGCGGTCACTTGATACATATTATGATATTTATGTAATAAAATATTTATTTCCATCCATGAATCAAGGTTGTTTACATTATAATATAGCACGTCAATGTTATAATCATTTTCGATCATTTACTACGCTTACGTTTTTATGATATTCCCAAGGTAATTACGTAGTACTTGAAGATTTATAACTGTATTTATTACTGTAAATTAGAGTGCAGTCATTTATTTCCTGATTTGATTTCATCAATACATAATTATGAAGATCTGCTTCATACATTTTTCATGAACCGATCTTCTTTACAATGTAATGAATTTAAAAACTGTTAAATAAATTCATCGTGTTTGAGGTTGTGTGAAACGGTCTTTAGAAGAATACATTCCTAATCCCTGTGGTCGTTCGCGAACAAATATTGATTTTGTGAAAGGAATTTGAATTTTATAATTGCATGGTAAAATTTTACGTGCAAAATTGAAATTACGCTCGTAATTCATTTTCACCTCTCGGAACTTTCTTCGGCCGGTTCACCTGCATTGAAACTGTAATTAAAATCATAAAAACACGAAAATTTCTGCCGTGAAACGCCAGGAAATTTATTATGATTTCATTGTTAATTATTTTTAATAATACTTGGAACAAGTACATATTTCTTTGTTAAATACGTAGCTGGGAAGTGGGTGAAATTCTTTTTGTTAAATTGGTACACTTGATTACTTCAAGAAAGTCGCTGAAAAAATTAACTGCTTGTAATTACTAGCCTTGTTCAGTATTGCGAATTTTGTTTACAGAGTTCTCGGAGAAATCATTTATTATTCATACTTTATTTCTTGAGATTAAGTAGGACTCGTCTTGTGCGGAAGTCATTTTCCAAACAGTATAGACGATTTTTGTCTGCAATTCAATATAAAAATTAGTTGTTCATTTATTAATATACTGAATTTTATAGACTTCCTTCTAATTAAATTAAAGTTATGTTTTTTTTTCTACTCCCGTTATTAAAATATCATTTAACGTGCTGGTTTCCATGGCGCTAAATAACATCTTAATCACATATTGAAAAGCCGTGGCTGCGAACGTTTTAGTCACTGTTTGAGATATTAAGCACGGGGTGAAGTTAGCTTCAAGCATCTATAATTGTCATAAAACTTAAATTTTGTTGTCCTGATTTATGATCGTAAATAAAGTAGAGAATTAGATTCGTTTTATATATTCATTTTTTATATACTCGTAACTAAAGCGACGTTTATAAAACTTTTTATACTATTATAATTATTAATTTTAATTAATTTTTTTAATTTAATGTTCTAAAATTATTACAATTATTTTTTCAACAGTTAATTTCGAAAATACAAGTACAATATAAAAAACAAATTTTGACTCGGCCTGTGAATCTTGAGAACCCTGGTTCGATCGCCACAGCCGATCAATAATTTTCATCAAATTAAATCTACCCCTTTGGCTTTTCATCTACTAATATCTATGAGGGCCGTAATTTGACGGCTGGTAACCGCGCTACACGCGAAGAAATATATCACTTACCCAGATCTGATACGACTAATATTAAAGTTAAATTTATGACAGAACTATTCTCAGACTTTTTGGACAGCCTGTATATTCGATTTGAACTCAAAATGTTCTGAATTTCATATATTTGTTAAAATATAACGCGTTTTTTTTCTATTTTGCGTTCATAAGTAAGTCATTACGAAACCCAGTTGTATATCGAAAGAGCGTTCATTACGATACGTAACATTTTGTTTTAGACGGTTGATAGTAGCGGATGACGTACTGAATCTATCAAGCTGATGAGAACATCAAAATATGAACAATTAGATGAATATAAGTAACAGTTACCAACCACAACATTTCATATTCAAATTTTCCTAAATTGACTGGGTTTAAAGAATCGCAGATTTTTTAAATTTTATACATTAAATGGGGTAGCACGAACCCGTAAACATTCTCATCCTGACACACGATACTCGATTCGACCACATTAACACTTCCTCCATACAAACTCTTTCTTTTCTCACAACCAAAAGCCATCATCACGCAACAAACATTCAACCATTCGCTCCTGTACACCTGTTTCGTAAATCTTCACTTACGCCCACTTCTCTAACAACGAATCTATAAGAAATGAAGGCAGCATTGCCTGCGCTTGTTTAAAAATACATTTAACACAATTGCAGTTACACACTGTATAGTAAAAACTGAAAATGAAGTAAAAAAAGATGAGGAAGGAAGGGAGTATCTGCCTAATAGTATAAATATCTCATTTTATAAGACTTTTATCGCACTTATAATTTAGAAACTAAACTTGGACACGTGCGAAAAAGCATGTTTTATAAAACTCGTTCTTTAATATACTATTGTGTTCTTAGCAAGGCTCCATTGATCACTGTTTAAACATATAAATCCTACACCCGTAGAATGCACGATCTACACACGCCAGTCTTTATATTTATTTTTGGCAAAGTTTGCCTTATTTTACTGCATTTCACACTTTGCCGGTGACAAATATAAGTTGAAGTCCTCGGTTTTATCCGTTGGACTACAATTGCCCGTTTTATCAACGCTCTAGATACAATTATTTTCATCTTAACTGACTATGTTATTGACAAAATTCACGGTTAGTTAATCCAATTGATCTTCGATTGTTATCGTTGACTGTCTCGCCAGCAAACAAGACAACAAGAGACCACTCAAGAAGATGGTAATATTTCAAAGGAAATCACCTGTCTTATCGAATTCCTTATAGTAACTTTATCATCGTAGATAACTAACTCATAATATTGTATATATTCCTATAGTTTCACAAAGTTTTGTTATATAGCATTAAATGTTCGAAATAAGGAAGTACTTTAAATTTAGACCATTTGACTTGGTAATTATTCTAAGACAGTATTAGTGATGAATATTATATTTAAGTTTATAGTGAATAAAGCAAGTTGTCTTGTATACAGGGTGTAACAGCGAAACCAACCACCGCCTATATTTTCTTTATTATTATAGTTACAAAAAAATATTATAAAGCAAAGTTGTAGAAGACCAAAGGGGACATCTGGTTAAAGAATAAGATAATTTTTTTAACCAGTGGTTCTCAAATTACAACACAAAGTTATATTTTTCAAATGGGATTATACATATATTTTAGCCCTATTCGATAGGGATTTTTTTCTGAATTCAACCATGTGACCATTCTACATCCTTACATAATAAAAATATTGCAAAAAATTCAATTGAAATTTAAATAATTTTTTATTTTTAATATTAATGTGCAAGTAAGCTATGGATGAAAAACAAAAGAACAAAATATTAAACACACAAAGAATAACAATTTACAATAATTATTATTACTTGACAGCAGCTAAATTTTGTTCTTTTGTTTTTGTTTTTCATCCATAGCTTAAAAATAAAAAATAATTATAAATTTCAATTAAATTTTTCTCAATATTTTTATTATTTAAGGATGTACAATGGTCACATGGTTGAATTCAGAAAAAAATCCCTATCGAATAGGGCTAAAATATATGTATAATCCCATTTGAAAAAATATAATTTTGTGTTGTAACTTGAAAACCACTGGTTTAAAAAATTATTTTATTCTTTAACCAGATGTCCCCCTTGGTCTTCTACAACTTTGCTTCATAATATTTTTGTGTAACTATAATAATAAAGAAAATATAGGCGGTGGTTGGTTTCGCTGTTACATCCTGTATATTTAGGTGAGAATTCACCACACGTCACTGTCAACCAATAGGATCACGAATTTGTTTGAAAATGAACCAATGAAATGTACATTTCGTCGGAAATTCATCACTAGTGAAATTTCATCGGAAATACCACTGTTATTAATATCCTTGGTTACGAATAAAATAAATGATATTTTCAATATTTTCATAAACGTTAATTTTGAATATTAAATGTACACTGAAAAAATGTAGAATTTTCATCACTGTGCAAATAAATACCTAACTATTCTTGTTAATTAACTCTTGTTTGGTAAATTCTCAAGCCGAATACAACTCGTAGTATGAAAATTGACAGATAATATTTTGACATAAATATACATTCGTTGTTACGGAAATAGGAAACACAACTCGTGCTTCGCACTCGTTATGTTTCCATTTCCATAACAACTCATAATTAATGTCAAAATATTTTCAGCAATTTTCATACTACTTGTTATATTATATATGAAAAGTTTAATAGTTGATTCAAAATTCCGACATGTTTATATGCGTATGAATGCGGTAATATAAACGACTTGAATATGTGTTACTATACTTAGAACTGTCGGTACTATCTGTTATCGGAACGTGTAGATATGCTAAAGATGTTCTCAGAATTTACGCTGTAAAATTAGCCAGTATTCAAATGATTATATTCATATTCATAGATAATGTTAAATATTCATAAAAATGAACAAAAAATATTCGACATGAATTTTAAATTTGTATTTCACAGTTTTGTTGCTTATTTATAATGTATGACATAATTTGTTAAAAGAGTGGAGAAGTGGACTCTTTTTACTAATATTACAACTTTCATATAGTTCTGAGTGTACAGGTACAGCTAATTTTCATAACACAAATAAATATATCATCATGCGTTTTACTCATTTCTGGGTGTGACACTCTGTCGAAGCAGATCACGGTCAGTGATATATTTTTGTTCGCGAAATGCAGTTAAATCATAAAATAAATATATCATCACACCTTGTACCCATTATTGAGTGTGGTACTCTGACTAAGTAAGGAATAATTAAAAACAATTGTGGGCGATGTTTACCTACAATTGTATAAAATTAACTTTCAAAATAAGTGCTGAGCGACACTCTCTTCCTTTCTTATCTTTTAATTTGTTGACGATTCTTATATGAAGTGTTTCACTGCAATTTTATGGAATTCACTTTTAAACTAAGTACAGCACGACACTCCCTTCCTTCCTTATTTTTTTGATTCATTTTCAGTTTTTACTATACAGTGTCTAACTGAAATTTTGTTAAATTTACTGTCAAACAAATGCAGGCCGATGCTTGCTTCATTTCTTTATAGATTCGTTGTTAGAAAAGTGGGCGTGAGTGAAAGATTAATGAAACAGGTGTACAGGAGCGAATGGATGGATGTGATTGAAGGATTGTTGTGAGATGGTGGATTTTGGGTGTGAAGAATGAAAAAAATTGTATTTAATTGAAGCGAGTATCGTGTATTAGGATGAGAATGTTTTTTTTTTATGAAGCTGTTGGTGGATGTTCTGTGAAAGTTTTAAGGGTTCGTGCTACCCCATTTAATGGGATATAGCGGGATGTTATATATGTGCAGTGAGAATCTGTCCCATTGATGACACTCAGTCATAGGCTACTCTGTAATTAAAAAAATGCCAAACCAGAGACCTCTAACAAATAACACTACCCAACTGTCACTCACCGATTTAAATGAAACTTGGCACACTAATAGAACTCTAAATAAAGATAGAACCCCTATTTTTTTTCTTCCGGAAGTTGCTTGTTAGGAATACAAACCATCCCTGAAAGGTGGTAAAAGCAAGAATCGCCATAAATGAAATTAAATAATACCAAAATATTACGCGTTCAACATTGGTTACCCAGGGGTAACCTCGAAAATAGATTCAGCGACTCCAAAAACCCCCGAATAACTAGTTTTCAACCTAAAACTCTATTTCAGTCATCGTAATTTCATCCCCCATCTTCTTTTTAACCCCTTAAAAAAGTGCATATGATCAAAATGACTCCGAAAATAGATTTTGGCGATCTCAAAAACACTTTTTAAGGGGCTAAAAAGAAGATGGGGATGAAATTACGATGACTGAAATAGAGTTTTAGGTTAAAAACTAGTTATTCGGGGGTTTTTGGGGTCGCTGAATCTATTTTCGAGGTTACCCCTGAGCAACCAATGTTGAACCTTAATATTTTGGTATTATTTAATTTCATTTATGACGACGATACTTGCTTTTACCACTTTTCAGGGGTGATTTGTACCCCTAAAAAGCAACTCCCGGAAGATATTTTTTATAGTTCTACTAGGGTGCCAAGTTTCATTTAAATCGGAGAGTGACAGTTGAGTAGTGTTACTTGTAAGAGCACAGGTCATTGCCTTAATACGATAAAAATAAATTACAAATACTGCTCTTGTTGCACTTTCCTGCCTTAAAAGTTGATATCCACAAACTACAAATGGTATAAACTTGTACCAAAGCGAAATTAGATATTATAGCCGTATAATGACAATGATTAGTAACACCTCCTTTTACGTGTAAACAAATTACCAATAAAGCATTTTATCATTTTACTACTAAACCTTAAAAGGCATGTAGCTCACATCCGCAGTTCCCGTTGTTACGCCACTGTATTCCATTTAGGTACAGCGCGGCTGTAGGTCATGACTGCGAAACATGGCCCGACAATCGTAAAAATGCTAATGTTCGTTCGTTCGTTCGAGTCGGCAGCAGCTACAACAGCGCCACCACTTGACAGACAGATGAATGAATTCAATTATATATGCGCCTTGCAAATAAATGCTGTAAAGGTATTTATACGCGGCTAAAAGGAGAAACGGGAAACTTTGTTTTTATCGCTAGCACATTCGTCGCACTTGTCACAGACTGGAAATGTGGAAATGCGAATCGCAAATGGATGTGAAGAGAACTCATTTGTGATGGAACGCACACAATTTATTTCTTGTTGCTGGCAACGTTTATTGTGTTGGTTTTTACACTGATTTGACCCTGAAAATTAACATTTGTTTCAGACTATTCTTGTGTTTTCATTCAATACCGTATAAATGACACTTGCTTTCATGAAAGCATTTTAAATCGCTCATTAACAAATTGACGTGTTAATTGTTATCAGTAAAGCCCGGATATTTAGGCTCTTAAAAACACCCAAATAAGCAGGCATATAGGCCGGTAATTACTCTAAAATAGGCGGGATTTTAGGCAGCCTAAATGTAAATAATTTCTTTAAAAAAAAATAAACGATTCCTTTTTCTAATATTGGTACTCGTATCTACTCTTCGTTAGAAAACAATAATAATTTTAAACAAAAATTAACGCAATCTGAAAAATAATAATGTAGGGTTCTCATTTTATTAACTATTATGCAAATTCAAATAATGTAGTATACTTTAATTCACAAAATATTACGAGCAATTGCTCTATGAAAGGCACTATCTTCGGTCTGTCAGAACTTGCTTGTAAGTTGAAAACTTCGTTCGACATCACAAAATGTGACAGGGGCGTTCTTATATTTAGCCATATCGTCTAAAGTTATCTCAGCTCCATTGATTAATGGCAAAGACAATTCAATTCCCACGTAAAATTTTGACTAAAAAACGTTTTTTCTTTCGGCATTTTAAATTCACACCCAAAAACTTGATTAAAGTAATATTATAGGTTAGGTTGAAACACTTTGTCGAGTGCTGAATTAGTCAACGAAGTAGATGATAAACCTTGTCTGCTCAATAAAAGTTAGAATAGGCAACAAAAATAGGCAAAATAGGCTGTATAAGGTAAAATAGGCACAATAACCAAAATATAGAAAAAATAGGCTCTAAGGCACGAAAAAAAACCTTCCATTACACGTAAACATATTACCTATGTATAGAAAAACGAAATTGCCTGAAGTATATTAAAATTTGAATCTAGGCCATTGCCTAAAAATCCGGGCTTTAGTTATCAGCAATGAAATCCGGTTAAAGATCATTCCTAATGTGGTAAAAATTGTTTGTGGACTGTGGGAATAGAACCCAGGTTCTAAAATTTATAGGCCGACTCGATATCACTGAGCCACCTACCGCATATAGGTATTTAAGAAGAAAAATTATTAAGTATTTTATTGCAATAATGATAAATTCCAATAATAAATTATCACAATAAAGAAATATTGTAACAAAAAAGATTGTGATTTCAACAATCTAATAATCAGAAATTGTAACATGCGAAGAAATCATGCTTTATGAAACTGCAAGTGCAAGTCTATTTTTAAGCTTTTCTATGAAATGAACAATATATTTCCATATGACAAAATGATTGATGGAATAACGACACAACTATTTTCGTAGGACAAAAGACTTACTTTTTTTTACATCGTATACCGTGCTGTATGTCATACCGGGGTGGCATAGGCATTATTTGTGGTCAAAGTGATAGTTTTTCACTCAACTGAAAAATTATCTATATTTTTGCTACCACCATGTTGATATAAATAACTGAAATATTATAATTATCTGGGGTAGGTGGCTCATTGGTATCGAGTCGGCCTGAGAATCTTGTGAACCCTGGTTCGATCTCCACAGCAGACAAACAATTTTCACCAAATTAAATATACCCCTGTGGTTCCCCCTCCACTAATATCTTTGAGGGCCGTTATTTGACGGCTGGTAATCGCACTTCACGCGAAGAAATATATCACTTATCGAGATCTGCTTAGTCAGAGTGCCACACCCAGTAATGGATAAAAGGCGTGATGATATATTTATTTATTTATAAATCTACCCTTGTGACTCTAATATCTTTGAGGGCCGTGATTTTACGGCCGGTAACCGCACTTCACGAGAAGAAATATATCACTTACCAAGATCTGCTACGACAGAGTGCCACACCCAGTAATTGGTAAAAGGCGTGATGATATATTTATTTATTTATAAATCTTATTTGACGGCTGGTAATCACACTTCACGCGAAGAAATATATCACTTATCGAGATCTGCTTAGTCAGAGTGCCACACCCAGTAATGGATAAAAGGCGTGATGATATATTTATTTATTTATAAATCTACCCTTGTGACTCTCCTTCCACTAATATCTTTGAGGGCTGTGATTTGGCGGCTGGTAACCACAATTCACGCAAAGAAATATATCACAAGCCGAGATTTGCTACGACAGAATGCCACACCCAGTAATTGGTAAAAGGCGTGATAATATATTTATTTATTTTTAAATATTATAATTAAATTACATAGGTAATTAACGGCTAGATAATATCCAATATGACTTGATCGAATAGAATATTTTTACTGTGAATCTAAATCGTAACCAAAACCGGTGACCGACCTGCACTATGAATAAACATGAACCTGGAACCAAATCCCTAATATTAATGTCATTTGAATTCGAATCCCAAACAGAACCCGCGTTTAATTCTAGTTAAGGGTTCATTTATGAAACAGGTACAGTTTCGACTCGAATCGTATTCTAGTAAACATTTAATAAGAGAATTTAGTCTCTTACTTTCCGCAAAAAGTAAATAAATTCAATTTTTATTAGGGGCTGTTATTTTCATTCTCTCAACAAAGTTTCTAATAAATTTATGTATCAAGTACACAAAAAAAATCACATACATACATAATATCACGCTATATCCCATTAAATGGGGTAGCACGAACCCGTCAACATTCTCATCCTGACACACGATACTCGTTTCGACTACATTAACACTTCCTCCATACGAACTCTTCCTTTTCTCACAACCAAAATCCATCATCACGCAACAAACATTCATCCATACGCTCCTGTACACCTGTTTCGTAAATCTTCACTTACGCCCACTTCTCTAACAACGAATCTATAAGAAATGAAGGCAGCATCGCCTGCGCTTGTTTAAAAATACATTTAACACAATTGCAGTTCCACAATGTATAGTAAAAACTGAAAATGAAGAAAAAAAGATGAGGAAGGAAGGGAGCATCATAGTTCAAATTATATTTTCTGTCATTTTTCAATGTGCTATTTTTTATTTGTTAGACGAATAAATTTATTACAAACTTTATTAGGGGTTGAAATACCGGTTAAACCTAAACTAATCCGTGCAGTTTTAGTGAATCTGAACTCGGAACTAAACCGTAAATTTTAATGACCCATTAGCCTGAACAGAACCCTAACCTAACTTTATACAAAAATTAATCCTGAAACGAACCCAGTTTTTTGTGAATTAGATGCTCTGTTTTGAAGTGTTGTTGTCAGTCGTCAATAATGCCACACAAAGAATAAAGATAAATAAAGAAAATGTAAAAATGTCACTAAAATAGAAGTAGAATCAAATGAATGATTCAATTATGAATCCTAGTACCACAAACTATTGGTTAATACACTTGACTATCAGTCTGATGATGAATAATAAGGAAAAGATAAGAAAGTGGTGAAATAATAGATAGTCTTTCTAAAAAAAAACTGTGACATCATATAAATAGTATGTTATGCATCAAGGGAGGGAAACAAGCGTAACTAGTTACCTAGGAAACGCTGCAAACAGCTAATAATAGTAGTCTCCAGGGAGAGAAACATCTCTCTAGGAAGAGAAACATGTTACCTAGGGAGAGAAACATCCTACCTATGGGAGAAAAGCAGTGTTTCTCTCTCTAAAATTAGGGAATAAGAACGTGTTTCTTGTTCATGTGTTACGAAAAAAACCTATAAGTAGAGCATAGTAAGTAAGAGGAAAATAATAATTAAAATAATTATCAGATAACCATATTTAATTATTAAAATAGTTTATCTTTCTAATAACGCCATATTCCAACAATTGTAGCATTATGGTTTTACCTTTAAAAGTGAAGTTAAATGGAGTTAACCGTGTCTTATTTCCATAAATACACCTCCTTCTATGTAAATATATCATCAGATCCCATTACTGGGTGTGGCACTCGGCCGTAACAAATCTCGGTAAGTGATACATTCAGCGTGTGAAATGCGTTTACTAGCCGTCAATCATGCCCCCCACAAGACTAATTTTAATATGGTGAAAAGTTTGTACGCCCTTTGTACTTTAATTGAGATTAATTACCCATTTGTGCTGAGTAGTAAATTAATAGGAAAAATCTGATGTGGACACCACATGACTTCCTTCTACGCGTATATATACCTACATTTTTTTTTATTTGGCGTAATTTGACATTGACATTAAATTGATTTTTTTCTTATTTTTTGTTCTAATCCATAGCAAACTTAATTACAAACAACAAGAAATATATAATTTTTAAATTTAGATATCTCGCTTATACAAAAGGCTATTTTCATAATTCTTAATATGCTAGACGCATTTTTTTTTATTTGGCGTAATTTGACATTGACATTAAATTGATTTTTTTCTTATTTTTTGTTCTAATCCATAGCAAACTTAATTACAAACAACAAGAAATATATAATTTTTAAATTTAGATATCTCGCTTATACAAAAGGCTATTTTCATAATTCTTAATATGCTAGACGCAGAATTTAATTCTCTAAAACATTTATTTGCAGCATTTATTTAGGATGAGAATGTTGACGGGTTCGTGCTACCCCATTTAATGGGATATAGCGTGATGTTATGTATGTATGTATGTATGTATTTCTAAAATCAAAATAATACCATTTTTTTCAAGAAAAACTTCAAAAAAGCTTCATATGATGTATCACTTCCGGTTAGTTCATTTTAACCAAAACTTATTATGTTATTTCCATTGATATAGTAGTCTTATATACCAAATTTGGAATGTTTTGGATTATATTTTAATATAGTTTTTCATTAAAATCTATTATAGGCTTCAAGTAAAGTACCACGCCCGCAAGTTATATAATGACCAAAAAGGGAGGTGCACAACTAGAGGTTATAACAGTCCTAAATACAAAATTTCAACTTTCTACTGCTTACCGTTTTTGTGTTATGCGAGATACATACGTACGTACAGACGTCACGACGAAATCAGTCAAAATGGATTCAGGGATGATCAAAATTGATATTTCCGCTGAAATCTCAAAACCGAAAATTTTCGCGATTGCAATACTTCATTTACTTTGTACAAGGAAGTAAAAATCATTTTAAAATATGATCCATCTGCAATGCTATTAATATTAACTCAGGTATAAGAAACACTTAATTCATTTTTTTTCAGATGAAAGAAAAATATCAAATTAAAAAATGATAGGTAATATAATTCCTAAAATTTGCAATGCGATATTTATTTATTTGTATTAACACACCTGACCAAAATTGTGGTAAAATATTTTCCAAAAGTTAATTTGAAAGTTGATGTAATTTGTGAATCACAAATCGATAAAACCCCAGAAAAAAAAAGCTGAAATTCTTTCAGAAGTATACAATAGAATATCCGAATCTTTTCCTATTGAAATCAGAAAAAACGTTTGAAGATCAAAAGCTGAAAACGTTTATTTATTTAAACGATTCTACAAGAGTTCTTTCATGCCGTGATGCTTTTGAATAATAAAACCGTAATGATACTTTCATTCGTTTATTACAAAGCATATAATTGCGGAAAGAGTATAAATAATAATAACATAAATAAACTATGAGTAAAAGTTGGTTAAAATTACTCAATCGGAAGTGTAATTTTTCAACTCTCGCCGCCATTACTCATCGCCATGACACAATTTGTGATATAAGTTCTTTTGGCGGATCGCTCCGGTTCAGAAAAATGTAACGTATCACTTTGAGATCCCGTGAACTGTGTCAAAGATAACCTCCTATTTTTCTGTACACAAACAAAAATTCCTGAAGTTGTAAAACAGTGGAAAGGAATGTTAGGAAAAATGCTGTGACAAATAAATGATAAGCTCGCAGAGCGCAGACACAGGACAGGAAGTAGATGGCGCCATCGTAGACACTTTACTCACGGAGACCACACACAAGAATTTCTTTATTTCTTTCGCTTTATAGCTAACATCAATAACAACAACATTTCTGTACTGATGTTGATGTGGAAATTAGGTGTGCGATTAGTTGAAATTGAAACTGACATACATTCAAATTTAGCAACATTTTGTAATCATTTAATTATTTACTTTTCTTGAGAGATAAGCCGACGAGTATATTACGCAATATGTGTCTAAAATTATTTATTTTGGAAGTAGAAGAAAAATAGCTAGAACTGAAAAGAACTGAAATAAATGTCACCTTTGAATATATATGTTAGCATCAGCTTTATCGGGAGTCCTTTCTAGCCCCCCAGATGGATGCTTTCGTCACACGGTTGTGAATCGGCGCTATTGTTTCTAATCTGTCGCTAATGATGTAGTTAACGCTATTGTATATAATCTTATTATTATTGAATCATTCATGTTTGATCTGCAGTAGCAGTAAGATGCATTGGGAATAAACGTTTACAAATAAATAATAAGTTGTTTTAATTTTTGGGTGTTTAAAAACCTAACATATATAAATAAATCACAACAAAATAGAGAGAAAAATTGAATTAAAATGGATAGAGATAACTCAGTGGTATCGAGTCAGCTTGTGGATTAGGGAACTCGAGTTCGATTCCCATAGCCGGTAAACAAGTTTAACTACATTAAAATTATCCTTGTGGTATCGAGTCGGCCTGTGGATCTTGAGAACCCTGGTTCGATCCCTACAGCCGACAAACAATTTTCACCAAATGAAAATCTACTCCCGTGGCTCCCCCTCCACTAACATCTTTGACGGCTGGTAACCGCACTTCACTCGAAGAAATATATCACTTACCGATATCTGCTTCGACAGAGTGCCACATCCAGTAATGGGTAAAAAGGCGTGATGATATATTTATTTATTTATAAAATTATCCTTGTCGTTCCTTAACTAACATCTTTGGGGACGTAGTTTGACGACTGGTAACTACACTTCACGCGCATAAATATGTCGCTTACCGAAATCTATTTATTTATTCAATTATTTGGTAAATATTCTCGCGTGTCAAGTTTTTCAGTTTATGAAAGTTATAGGATGAAGACTGTCTTTGTAACAAAATAGAGGGAAAAATTTAAATAAAATTACATTGCGACCATAGATAGCTTAATTGATTTAAAGAATATGATCAGAAATGGTCTGAATTTTAAATTTATAATTCAATTTCATTTTATCAACTGTTAAATATTTTTATGACTAATTAAATTCCTATTTAAATAAGCAAACCATGCTAATCTTAAAAATAATTCGTAAAGTAAATTACAGTGCGTAAAGTAATTAATTTACACATCGAGTGTGCACTCATTATTGTTGCATTAAAGTTTAGACACTTCTTTTTCATATACTCGTAATCAAACAGACATTTGCAAAACTTATCACATAATAATAATAATAAACTTCATGATTACTTATTTTAGATTCTTAATTTCGATATTCTGTAGCCTGAATAACTTATCTTGTGTTATTCTTAGGCATTTCGATATTATTATAAACGTAATATTTATTTATTTATTTATGTTACGCTGTACAACAGGAACTTAATCCCAATTCCAGTACAGGGTCCGCACTCACCGAGCCGCAGTGTGGTAGTTCATATAATTTTTAGCTTGTGTGAGATTCGAACTCGAGATCTTCGGATTCGAATTCCGTATCGCTATCCACACCACCGTACTGACATAATCGTAAAAAGTATGATTAAAGGATAATATTTTTATAATTTCGTGGGAGAACAAAATTCATAAAAGTGAAACAGAAATAATAGAATAAATTATTTTAGTCACAAAATGATGAAATTGTGGTAATCATGAAAAACAAGGTTTGTTATTAATTTATCGTTCGGTAACTGATAATTATCATGTTACATAATAGGGGAGAATAATTATGGTCAGTTGTGCCAACAAAAGTTAATTTTTAAACTGAGTTTAAATAAATTATAGGTAATGCCTTAACTACCAAACAAGAGTTCGCTAATTCAAATTTCGTTAACTTCCACTTATATCCAGTACTAATGTTTCCTAAGTGGTTGAGATACTACTATAAACTGTAGGTCTTCTGTAATGTAATTAAGATTAAATTCGTGTAGCAAATAAATAAATAAAAGCCAATCAATTGTTTAAAAACAATTTAAACTGTTCTATATAGTATTTAAATTTTAGTAGTTGATTTTAGAATGCAGTTAAGCAAAAATTTCGTTGTTTTGTCATAAATATCTTATAATAAAAATAATTAAATGAATCGTATTTTAATATATTTCCAATTGGGAAAGCAAGTCAACTAGTAATAAGCCAGCCCTAAACTTGAACTGCATTTTGGAAAGAAGCAACAAAGTGTGGTAGAATCACACGTTAAAAAGATTTTACTTTGAAATTGGAGAGTCCTCTGGACGTTAAACTTTTTGTATGTATCGTGGCGTCGGCTGATTTGCATTGCACAATGTCTTTCATTTAAGGTATAAGCAGGTCAGTCCAGCTCTTGCCAGAAACTGGGCGGAGTGTAGTGTATTGTCTTTATGTCTAGGGTGCATGGTCCGGTCTGGCGATTCTGTTCGGATATCGAATAGCAGAATGTATATAAACCAGAATTGGCTCTAGGGCCCGCCATGTAGCTCTAACAGAACAGAACAGAATCGTATTTTAATATATTTCGTATTGCGTTAGTGTAAAGAATAGAAATGATTGAAAGAGAGAATGTTAAGTATTAAGGCATGTCAGGGCCAATTAATTTTAAAATTGTATTTAATTAGATTATGATATTATTTAATTATTGTAGGATTGTGTAAGACTAGAAATAAGGTGTCTTATTAGTTCAGATAATGCAAGTTATAAATAAGACTCCACAAATTTTAGTTTTACAGGGATGATGTTTAGGGATTCACCTATTTTTTGTTTAAGTTTAATATTGTGTTGTGGGTACAAGATTATATTAAAGTTTGAGAATATATACAGGCTGTTCCCTTTAAAACAACTATTGCTTTTTTGGGCGAACTATTGAGTTTAGAGAAATAGTATGTTATGCATCAAGGGAGGGAAACAAGCGATTATTCCGGCGTGTGAAGTTGGCAAACCGAGACGTAAGCGAGGGCCGAAGGCTCGAGCTGAAGTCGAAGTTTGCCAACTTGACAGAAGGGATAATCGCGCCCTCCCGTGAAGCATATTATATTTTTCGTAACAAGTGCACAACAATTACTGTCTTATCGGGAGAAATATCAAATATGGGTTGCGTAACTAGTTATCTAGGAAACGCCGCAAACAGCTAATAATCGTAGTCTCTAGGGAGACAAACATGTCCCTAGGGAGAGAAACATGCTACCTAGGGAGAGAAACATCCTACCTAGGGAGAGAAACATAATGTTTCTCTTCCTAGGAGAGAAAAGCAGTGTTTCTCTCACTAAAATTAGGGAATAAGAACGTGTTTCTTGTGCATGTGTTACGAAAAATGTTATATACATAAAATGATCAGAAATAAGGGGTTAATTTATCAGTAATAAGAAACCAGGGAGAACAAATTATAGTCATGGTTTTAAACTCTCTAACTTGTGGTTGATGGTTGTTTGCAGATACAAATACTGACTGCCTGTAAAACAACAACTGTTTTCCAATGTTTTAATGAGATTGTATGTCAATATTTTCTTCGAGATTTTCTCAAAGTTTTCTTTGAAACGAGGTAGCCATGTAACGTGTATAAAAACAAAGCCTTCAGACATGTTTTTGAACATAATTTTTTAGCTTGAAACTTAAAACAATACTTTCAGTCTAAAAACAAAATAACAAAAACAAACTTTGTTATTTCTATCAGAATTCAAGAAAACATTTTACCGTTTTTCCATTAGTAAATAACGTTCATTTCTATTTCTCTGTAAGTTGTAACTTGTCATAATCTGCCGTTGGCAGTTGCGTACATTTATTTTTCTTAGTCGTGGCTGGGATGTGTGTGAGAGGTAAGATAAAAATGACGAATGGACGTGCGGTGTTATTTGATTCTGCGTTGGGCTGGAATGACTTCCAGTGTCCAGTGAGAAATTCCAGAGGCTCGCATCGCTCCTCATGGATGTGTGTAGTGTGTACAACTTGCGAATGGAGTTGACTGCACCGTTAATGTGATCGCGTTACAACCAAGAATTCAGTGGCGTGCTGCATTTTATTTCTATTTGACACTTACAGAATTGACGTCATGTGTATGAAAGAAACTGTGAATAATGTTAATATTCTCGATACGCATAAAAACCCACATAGTTTTTAACACATATTTTTGACAACTATGTGGCATCAGATACTGTCATATACTTTTCATATAAATAGGGGAAGGATTTGAAGTATTTGTAACAAAAATCGTGTGACTATTTTTTTATTACACAATAAAATAGTAAAATTTTCATTGGGCTATAACAGGATGGCGACTAACCTGGAAAACCGGGAAAACCGGGAAAAGTCAGGGAATTTTATATTTTTGGAAAAGTCAGGGAAAAGTCAGGGAATTTTATTCCATGTCAGGGCAAAAAGTTTTTTGTTCTTTAAATTTTTTAATTTAATTTTAGAAAAATAACTACAAACTTTTATTTCAAAATGTATTTAGTTATTTTTAGATTTTATTGGCAGAATACCCTTTATTAGATAGATAGTATACCTTTATTGGCAACAAATACCCTTTATTGCTTCTTAAGAGTGAGAACCGCCATCTATGAAAAATAACCGAAGGATGTTTACTAATTGAAAACTGTTTTGTTTTGTCTAACGTTTCTACCGCGCTGTTTTTTCTGTATGCAATATTTAAGGTTGTGTCTTTGCCTGTTTAAAAACACAAATTGATTTTGCTTTTACTATAAATTTAATAAAAAAAAACAATTATATTACAATATATGATATAATATATGAAATGTAACCATAAATTCATAAATAAGTCAATATTCTAGAAGTCAGGGAATATTTTTACTTAATCAGGGAAAAGTCAGGGAATTTATTAATGTTTCTTGAATCGCCACCCTGTATAATTTCTTTCCTACTAAATTTAGAACAAAAGTGTAAATACGAAACATGTTTAGAATCATAGACTGCATCCAACAACTCTAAATTTATTAATATAGTATTCCTGTCGCGAAATCAATGAAATTTTATCTTTTATAAGCAAAATTAAAATTTTGAATCCGGTTTTAATTTTTAAACAAATGCCATGATGATATATTTTTATGGGGTAGGTAGGGTAGTGGTATTAAATCGTCGATTTGAGAACCTGGGTTCAATCCCCAAAGCCGGGAAACAATTTTACCTGAAACTGACAGGAAAATAAACATTTACCTGACGTTTAAGATTCAGGAAAGCTTTGCTTTGCATACCTAGACAGGAAAATAACATATTGTCTGTCTAGACAAATAATGAAAGAAACGTGAGTGTCTAGTTACTTAGCAACATAAAATACTGACTGAATATGTAAGTCGAATATTTCTTTTAATTTAAATTAATTTAAAATATTTATTATTTGTTTAAGTTTCAGGTAAAATGTTATACGTAACACGTCAGTAAATTGTCGTACAGGATTCGTAAGCTATCTTACTTATCCTGTAATTGAACGCTTTCCTGACTTTTTATAACAATTAAATAAAAAAATAAATAAATAAATCATCACTTCATTTATCCATTACTGGGTGTGGCACTTTGTCGTAGCAGATATCAGTAAGTGATATATTTCTTCGCGTGATGTGCAGTTACCAGCCGTCTAATCACGGCCCCCAAAGACGTTCGTGAATGGGAAGCCACAAGGGTAGATTTAATTTGGCGAAAATTACTTCTCGGCTATGGGAATCGAACCCGGGTTCTTAAATTGTCAGGCCAACTCGATACCACTGAGCCATCTACCCCTTTTCAATTTTCATCACATTAAAATTACCTCTGTAGCTTCCCCTCTACTATCATCCATGGTGACCGTCATATGACAGTTGGTAATCGCGCTTCACCCGCACAAATATATCACTTAATGAGATCTGCTGCAGCAGAGTGCCACACTTTATAGATAGATAAAAAAGATGATAATATATTTATTTATTTTACATAGATGACTCTGGGTCACATCCTGCACTAGTATCTTTGAAGGTCGTGATTAGTGACGGCTAGTAACCGTATTTTGTACGCAGAAATATATCACTTTCCTAGATTTGCTACGGCAGAGTGCCACAGCCAGTAATTTATTTTATTTACACCTTGGCTATTTTATAAATTATTTTCAACTGTTTATAAGTTAGATAAGTAAGATACGATTAACACTCAATCAAATCGAATAAATATTAAATGATGTGAATATAAATTAAATTAAATTGTTACATCAAGTTGACAATTGAAGGAAATAGGATCTGGTTCTATTTTTGTTTAATATCCGTGTTACATATCACGTGGTAAATATTGAAGTAATTGTCATTCAATTGTGTGTATATTGCAGAAAAAGTATGTCAGAGAATCAATTGATTGAAGACGGCCAAGTAAACAAAACCTATATAATCTTAACCTTAATCTGCACTTTAAGTTATATTTATATTAATTCAAATAAATATTAATAATGCTCTGTACATATAAATAAAATAAATAAATATATCATCACGCCTTTTACCCATTACTGAGTGTGGAAGTATGTTGAAGCTGATATTGGTAAGTGATATATTTATACGTGTGAAGTGCGGTTACCAACCGTCAAATCACGGCCCTCAAAGGTGTTAGTGGGAAGGGTGCCACAGGGGTAGTTTTAATGTGTTAAAAATTGTTTGTCGGCTGTGGGAATCGAAGCCGGGTTCTCAAATCCACAGTCCGACTCGATACCAATGAAACACCTACCCCATATACAACATGAACCAATTTACCAATGGCAGTACAGGATCTGGACTCACCGAGCCATAGTGTGGTAGTTCATATAAAGGCTGTTTCAAAATTAATGGTAAAAAATTTTTTAGAGTATATATTTTTTATGTACTGATTACAACGAAATAGTTATTTGTGTATTAAGAGCGTAAAGTGATTCTTTGTTACTCGAACACGGTAATTGTAGCGCGAGCCGTAGGCGAGAGCAGCAATAGTGTAAAAGGAACAAAGACACTTTACGCTCGTGATACACACATAATTTTTTATACGATTGCATCTTAAAATTATTAAAAAACGTATATGTACTGAAAATAAATTCATTCTGTCAATTGTCAATATGACAAGTTTCTGTTTTGTTTGTATCCCTGGTAACTATTATTTGGAAACGCGCGACAAAGTTATTTTTCGATTGTTCCACAGAAAACGTCAACTTTACGATGACAAATGAGAGCGTAATTGTCAACTTTTCATAGTAATCGTAGAAAAAGATAATTTTACAGAAATTCGCAAAAATAATTACACATTACTTAAAGTAAACTTTTTTGTGCCACTGAACTGATAGGTTACAGTAATGAATAAAAATTTGTAAATTTTGAAATATGTTTAATTTAATTGAAGTTTTTAATTTTTAATCTGTTCAGTGGCACTAAACATGTTAGGTCCAAGTAAAGTGCACATATACACATCAAATAATATATACCCTTAATATTGTTTAAATAATTTTGGATCACCTGTATATTTAGCTTGAATGGGACTCGAACTCGGTATCTCCGGATTCGAATTCCATAGTTATAAATTATAATCATGTTAAACTATGACGATCTGTCAAAATTACAGAAGTTGTTTCAAATTGTTTGACAGAATAATAATCGATTCTATTTAGAATATTTATCAAAGTGTGTGACGTAGCGTCACATATTTTTGTTTGTCATACAAAAATTGTATGCAATGATAAAAACATGAATGTGATTGTGACACCGACATAACATGATTAAATCAGTGGGATGAAAGTTGCACAGTGAACCGCGTAAATGTAACGTATTCTTGTTAGTTAACGGTTTCAATATAATCTCAAGTATTGGACTTCATTTGGCATCATTTTAAATTGAACTTAGTTCGTTCAACTTGGCAGACACGTGTAAACATAGGTTTAATTAAATGAAGCGTTCATGTGATTGATTCAGTCTGATTGCACAATGAAATTAATGCATATAACCTCTCCGAAATGAGGAAACAAAAGTAGATTTATAGTGCAGGATTATTTTTATCTTGCAGGTTTAGCAATAATGTACAGTACCTACTTAGGGTGGTTGATTTTTATTTGTCTTATATTTAACTTTTATTTGTATCTTGTTTACCCAGAGGATTTTTAGATCGTCAAAATCTATTGAACCCCTATTTTTGTTCGAGTTCTCTAACAAGTAACACTACCCAACTGTGTCACTCACCGATTTAAATGAAACTTGGCACACTAATATAACTCTAAAAAATATTGAACCTATATTTTTATTCTTCCGGAAGTTGCTTTTTAGGGGTATAAACTACCCTTGAAAGGTGGTAAAAGCAAGAATTGCCATAAATGAAATTAAATAATATCAAAATATTACGCGTTCAATATTGGTTACCCAGGGGTTTTTGAGATCGCCAAAATCTATTTTCGGGGTCATTTTGATCATATGCACTTTTTTAAAGGGTTAAAAAGAGGATTGTGGGATGAAATTACGATATTCAACTGAAATAGAGTTTTAGGTTCAAAACTAGTTACTCGGGGTTTTTTGGGGTCGCTGAATCTATTTTCGAGGTTACCCCTGGGTAACCAACGTTGAATGCGTAATATTTAATTTCATTTATGGCGATTCTTGCTTTTATCACCTTTCAGGGGTGGTTTGTACCCCTAAAAAGCAACTTCCGGAAGAAGAAAAAATAGTGATTCAATATTTTTTAGTGTTCTATTAGTGTGCCAAGTTTCATTTAAATCGGTGAGTGACAGTTGGGTAGTGTTACTTGTAAGTCTTGAAATTCTTCTTCCCGTTTATGTTTATAGTTAATAAATAAATAAATATATCATCACACTTTTTATCCATTACTGCGTGTGGCACTCTGCCGTAACAGATCTCAATAAGTGATATATTTCTTGACATGAAGTGCGATCACCAGCTATCAAATCACGGGCCCCAAAGATGTTAGTAGAGGGAATGCTACAAGGGTAGTTTTAACGTGATAAAAATTATTTGTCGACTGTGGGAATTGAACCCAGGTTCTTAAATTCACAGACCGACTCGACCACCTAACCCATGTTTATAGTTCTGGTGTAAAATACTGATATTTCAATACACTGGACTTCAGAATTAATCAATCTATAAATCAAAAGTTTATTTTTCTGTAACAATTAATTGTGAAACATTTTTCACAATGCAGGTAGTACTAATTTTAATCTTATGTTTATATGTATATGAAACTAAATCATTACACAATTTAATCAGTTTTTATTGTAGTAACTCTGCAATTGCAGATCTGTCAATCTAAGACATACTTTATGTCGTAATTGCTTCAATGAACTGCACTTGACACCTAACAGATGTTAGTTATAATTGTGCAATTTTTTTATGTTGAAATAATTTTTCAATTAGAATCTGGTTAGTAAAATAAAACAAAGCCTAACAAAACTAAACACACGTCTGCCTTGAATTTAATGCGCGTTTCTATCTTTAAAATTGTTGAATTCAGAATTTAGGCGAGTTGCATAGCAACCATTAATACATTTACGTCGTGCGGTTAGTAGATTCATAACAAATTCATATAAGAAATATTCTTTAATTTTCTAATTATTAAATTAAGGTATAAAGAGACAAATTTGAATATCGCCAAAATGTTAACCTGGGACCTTATGAACCCCGGTCATATGCTTTAACTAACTATATCCTGGCGGTATTTCAATTTTTGTCTTTATAATTTAATTTGATTTACTTTAATTAAGTATTTACTTTACAAAACCACTAATTAAATATTTCTAATTAATATTTATTGCTTCAGTATGTCATCTTAGAATAATATTTATAAGTTTCATGGTTTGACAGCTAGAAACGTCACTGTTACTTAATATTTTAAAATTATAATTCTACATTTTTCGTTCGTAATTCTATTCTAACTGCCCATCGTTAACGAGACGCTACTGTCATACAACGACTACTTTTTTCCGACGTGTGCCGCGATGTCCTTTTACGGAACACACGCGCACATGCATCCAGTCGTGCACATGCGTGCGTGCAGATTGATTTCATGGAATGAAAAAAAGTAGCGACTGAATTCTACTGAAAAATGCTTTGTTGACCGTTTGACCATTTGATCAGTTTTCAAACTTCTGTGGCTGCGTACCCATTTCTTCTTTAGAGGGTGAATTCAATGAAAATTTCTGTCTGTTTTAATTGATATATAATGATAATGGATTTAGAATTTTTCGAACACAAAATTAACTTTTCATTTTTTATTACAAACATAAAAGAATATTTATAGACTTTTTAATTATCCTCGTAAATTTGACAACAAATTTCTTCCAATACAATTTACGTAGAATTTTATTTTCTACCGCTTTTGTCTAAAATAATTTATTAATATTTATTTATTCAGCATAATATAAATACTAAGTTTTTATAAAAGTAGTATGTTGTTTATATGATAAAATAAATAGGTAAATTGAATTTTAGCAACAGGCTCGCAAATATTATATACGTGAGCCCACTAAAGCTCTTCACTAATATGGATATAAAAACTGGTATACTATTTTCATTTTAAACTCGAGGGATCGGCATAAAACGATTAAAGGCACCGCAATTACGTTTACAAAGGAACTCAAAATATGACCCGATATAACTGGTTGCACAAGGTTCGCACAGGGTTGTACAACCCCATTCGCCAGTACGGTCAATCATAGAAAAAAACAAGAATAATTTTAGACTGAATACAACTCTTGAAAATTTACCTATTTTGACCATCGATAAGCGATATGGGGTAGCCGCACTAATGGATTTCATTGTAGTTATAAGGGACAGGGACGTTTAATCGTTTTACGCCGATTCCTCGAGTTTAAAATGAAAATAGTATAACTGCCCCATTCCAAAATCTCTTGTATCAATCGAAAATGCACAATGGCATAGTTGTATATTATTATAAAAATATTTGAATATAATAATTGTACATCATTACCTATCATTATAAAATTATAATTCAAATCTTGTGCAATAACATTTGACATGAATAATAACTGATACTCATCCACTAGAACCTTATCATCAATATAATAAAATGCAACAGGAAGGAAGTTATAACATCATTGAAACAAAATCCTTGTTTCCAAGGCCAATCAGTACCGAACAGTTGATCACCACAGCACAGCTCACAGCTCACAGCTCACTAATTACATTTCGGTTAAAAACATGACCACTCCAAGGTTCATTTGTCCTGTCGCCGTAATATTCATGCTCTATTAATATTGATGAATGCCCGGGTCTCGTTGTGCTGTACTGCTACCACCCGGTAGCTGGTAGCACGCTCTCGCTGCTTGCCTACCCGCACCGCGTGATGGAATCACGTTTCTCACGTTCATGTACACGCACCTACCTACTCACGCTGCGAGTTATTTACGAGTCAATCAACACCCGATTGTGCTAAGTTATTGTCTAGTTTTATTTTGGTTTCGTGAAACGATTTCAATGCGTTTTAAGGTATTCTATTATATTGGGGATGATCACTTTGGTTTAAGGTGAATCATGCGCAATCACTGTATATTCACAGTAGACCGAGTTATACAGCAAAATATTATAAAGAATTTTTTTTTATTTCCAAATATCACTACAATCAATTATGGGATAGGTGGCTGAGTGGTATCGAGTCGACCTGTGGATCTTGAGAACCCTGGTTCGATCCCCACAGCCGACAAACAATTTTCACCAAATTAAATCTACCCCTGTGGCTTCCCCTCCACTAACATCTTTGGGGGGCGTGATTTGACGGCTGGTAACCGCATTTCACGCGAAAAAATATATCACTTACCGAGATTTGTAAAAGGCGTGATGATATATTTATTTTTTTTACTACAATTATTATCATCATGGAAACAATGTATTATCTGACAGTGAACTGACACATAAATAAATAAATATATCATCACGGTTTTTACCCATTACTGGGTGTGGCACTCTGCCGAAGCAGATTTAGGTAAGTGATATATTTCTTCGCCTGAAGTGCTTTTACCAGCCGTCAAATCACGGCCCCCAAAGATGTTAGTGGAGGGGGAGCCACAAGGATAGGTTTTTTAAATTGTTTGTCGACTGTGGGGATCAAACCAGGGTTCTCAAGATCCACAGGCCGACTCGATACCACTGTAACAAACAGAAAAATACAAATGAATGTCACTTGTTATAGTCACTGTTGTAGTTACGTTGTAAATCTACTACAGAGATCAATCAATCACCAAAGCTGAAATGTATTCCCTATGCTAAATAATATGGCGACACGGTATAGTTGGGTCTAAAGTTGGCACTTTACTACAGACTTTTTATAAACAAGATATTATTATTATAAATGATGTTTATATTTATTTCTTGTTCTGATGGTACTACAGCCCAAATCGGGCCTGGGCCTACCGGACACACCGAGCTGCAGTTTTTACACTGCCGTACTGCCGGTTTTCGTAGTCGAATGCTACATTGTTTAAGGCGTATAAGTGACTTGCTTATAGCGCCCGAGTGTGATAAATAAATGTAACTGTATTTTATATTTTACGACAAATCTCACATTGTCGACAGGCGGATTCGAACCGACGAACCTTGGTTCGGGTGACGTCACAGTATGTTAAGAGATTTGCCTTAACACGCTCGACCACCGCGCCTATAATATTTATTTATTTATTTATTTATGTTACTCTGTACAACAGAAAATTAATTCCAATTACAGTACAGAGTCCGCACTCACCGAGCCGGAGTGTGATAGTTTATATAATTTTTAGCTTGAGTGCGATTCGAACTCGGGATCTTCGAATTCGAATTCCGTATCGCTATCCACACTACCGTACTGACGGTATATGTATATTATACATTTTTTTTAAATTAACTGTCAAAAGTAATGTAATAAATTTGAAAACATTTTGATTTATTGTTGGAAGAAAAATAGCATTTTGATATTCAATAAATCGAATATTAAATCGTACCCCAATGCAAAAAACCCAGTTTTGACAATCAAGTTTAGTTTCCAAAGAACATATTGATTTTTATTTTCTCGCAAAATTGTGAACTATGACAGAATTGGTCAATTTTAAGAGTCCTTAGGTCTTATGTAAAGCATGTAAAACTAAAATTATTGCCAGATTTACTCTCTATATAGTCAGTGATATCATCTGTTAGGCGTTGGACGCTTACTTAAATAACACCTTGTATAACTCAATTATTTAAAATCATGGTTCGTAAATATCATGATATTTATAATAAATATCAAAATATCTGATATATAGGATATATATCAGATAAATATCACTTTTTGGATATTTATTTTTTAATTTTAGTTTTTGTACACATTTATTATCACAATAGGAAATACAAAATAAATTATTACTCCTAAATAAAAAATTAACACAGGTAATGAAAAAAAAGGAAATATACATTGAATGGATACACAAATATTATATAGTACTAAGAATAGTAAGAATATTTAAATAATCCTATATCCTAAATAGAGGCAAATCATCATCTTCTGATGAACTTCCTGAACATAGCGTTGCAGATAGAGACACACTTGGCCAAATCCAATCTAAATTAGTTTTTATTGGTAGTTTCTTTTTGGTTTAAATATTTAAACATAAAAACTAATTTACCGGCTTTGTCGTTACCGAGACGATTACGTAATTGAGATTGGACAATGCCAAGTGGAGAAATATCGTTCCAGCCCTGCTGTTGCTGTTACAGCAGTGTGTAACTGTTCACATAGTTCAATAAATGTACTTTTATTTGGCCACTCTGACTCATTGATAGTTACACTTTTCCACCATATTAAAGGATTTGTATTTCTAAAATGTGTACCAAATAAACATTTTGGAAATGGTTCAGACTTTGCCGTTAATGACATCACAAATGGCACACAATTTGGATTTATGTCGTTGATGTGAAGTTAGTCAAAAGCTAGTAAAGTAAGAATTATCTTTAGAATATAATTTTAACAGAATTAATGAAAGTAATAATGCGAGGTATACTGTATTTATTATAGACTATTTGATATTTTTATATAATGGATATATATCTTCGAACCCTGTCTATAAGTTAACTGAAGCACGAGAAAATTAATGCCGTTGAGCGCGTTTTCATATCACATTTAGTTTTTGAGATAGCCTCGGAATAGTAGAAAATCTGAAAAATTCGAAAAATTTCACTTTTCCGGAGGCTATATCTCAAAAACTAAACAAGATATGCAAATGCGCTCAACGGCGTTGAATTCCCCGTGTCCGAATTGACTTATAAGCAAATTTTCATACAATTTTATGCAATTTAATATTTTTAATTATTTCCTAAGGGGTACCCCTTTGGTTTTTTCAGATTTTAATTCAATTTTCCCAAAAATCCTTAATCGTAGGATTATTAAAACGAAAATTTCCATACAAATGTATTTTGACCCACTGAATCCAGTGGTGCAATCTACAAATGCATATGACTTCTGGTTTTCGAGAAAATGTTAAAAAACCGCTTTTTGCGATTTTTTTGGAGGAAAATTGAAAAAAATAAAAATCGCTGAAACTATGTTTATAAGTTAACTGAAGCACGAGAAAATTAATGCCGTTGACCGCGTTTTCATATCACATTTAGTTTTCGAGATATAGCCTCGTAAAAGTAGAAAAACTGAAAAATTCGAAAAATTTCACTTTTCCGGAGGCTATATCACAAAAACTATTTGATATTTTTATATAATGGATATATATCATTGCAAAAATATGACGATATATATCAAAATAAATATCATGATATATATCGATCGATATATATCTTCGAACCCTGTTTAAAATACATTATTCAAACAATTTTCACCAATTTAAATCTACCCCTGTGGCTTCCCCTTCACTAACATCTTTGGGGGCCGTGATTTGACGACTGGTAACCGCACTTCACGCGTAAAATTATATCACTTACTGAGATCTACTTAGGTAGAGTGCCACACCCAGTAATGGGTAAAAGGCGTGATGATATATTTATTATTTTTTTTACATTATTCATAACTAAATTAAGTTTTGAATTAAAAATATTCTGTTCTATTGTACTAAGACAACTTCTATTTTTATTCACTTCCTTAATAATTGTGTTTTCCATTCTATTATAATCTGATGTCTGTTGTCCAGAAATACTTGATTTTCTCGAGCAAATAAAATTCTATTTTGACAGAAGATTTATGTTTTTCTAGTTGATTTAATTTAAAATTTACATTTATTTATAATTGAAAAACATAATGTTCACAACATTTATTATAGTTGCACATGTTCCATTATTTATTGACAGACATTGATGCCTGACTTGATTGCAAATAGGTTTTTAATTGTTAACATGTTTAATTCATTCGTGTAATACTTCATAAAACAACACATGCATATATGTACATATTATATGTTTTAATTGCACTCTAATTAATGTAGTTAACTTTATTTCATTTCTGTTAACAATTAAGTTATGAGTTTAAGAGGTAAGGCCACTCTAGGCAAGGAAAAAAGGGTCATTTTCAAGATTTTTTTAACGAAATCTAAACGTGCTGCTTAAGATCTGTGTTTGGATCTTTATTTCTTCTTCTGATGGCACTACAGCCCAAATCGGGCCTGGGCCTACCGGACACACCGAGCCGCAGTTTTTACACTGCCATACTGCCGGTCTTCGTAGTCGAATGCTACATTATTTAAGGCGTATAAGTAACTAGCTTATAGCGCCCGATCTTTATTTAGTGCTCTTTAAACTTTATTTAATTTTTTTTTTAAGAAAATATTCATAATTGTCGTCAGAAATTAAAAAAAATGGCGACTCCTATCGGCGCGTAGGGCAAATCGGGCGAAAACATTCCGGGAACAGCAATAGACCTGGATCAAAAAGGGATATGTTTTCTTAATCTCTGATGTATACTATAAAGAACTACAGGCTTGATTTGGAAAATTTAGATTTTTAACAGAATGGCGCACGTTTGAAAAAAAAGTTCATTATTCGGGACTAAATTTCTGTATAAAAACGACCATAAAAACGAATGAAGCACTTAAAAAAAAAGCCCCCGTAGTTTTTGAGTATTTTATATCTAGAAAAAAGATAAAAAGATTCAGCACGATCCATCAATTAGTATTTCAGATTTCTTTTCGCCCGATTTTGAAAATATGATTTCGAGAAAAACGCGTTTAAAGTTTCGAGTCATATATATACATAAATACTAGTACTAATAGATATATGCTTTTTTCCTTCTGAAATACTTCCGCGCGACATTTAAATTAATTGTCCCTTATTCCTAAGGGTTTAAACTATAATTTAAGCAAATAAAAAAAAATGCATTTTTAAAAAATTTTAGAGTGGCCTTACCTCTTAATTTGTTACTAAAGAAAACGTACGTCATTGTTTGCTGTTCCAGAACATAAAAGAATTTAATTAACCTTACGAATTCAATTTGAAACAAATTCTATTCCTAATAAAAATGAAAATACTTCATAATTGGTTTCAAATTCACGGATACGTGTCTTGAAAGTAAATTGCAAACAAACAATTAAAAGAATCCTAATTAACAGACAAAACAAACGAATAACTTCGTTGCTTAAATTTTCACTTAAAAACTCAAAGAGCAGCAGTGAAGTTCTTCGTTGTTGGGTCGACGCATTTTTTCGCGAGCCCCTCTGAAGGCGTGAAGCGAACTTGTAACAGTTTATAATTTAATTGGCATCGGATGGAGATTAAACCAGCCGCTAATTAACGAAATTTTATGCAACAACTTTAAAAATCTAACACCAGCAAATTTTCACTTTGAACTACAGTTTTCAACAGGGAAATTTGTAATAAATATGTAAATTATTAACTAATCAATTTATATTGTTATTTCAACACCTTTATCTAGTGGAATATAATATTGTCAAGCTTTTACAGACTTCTAGAGTGGGTTTATTGATTTTGTCATGAAAACTGCACAAAGCCGATTAACATAGAAATTAATTTTTCTCCTGCCATTGTTTCTCTACTTTACTGGAAAAAGTTTCAAATAAAAGTTGTACAAAATTAAATCCGCATTTAAAACAGTTTAAATATTTTGGTTTATTTCCCATTAACTGTTAGCTAAATAAATAAAAATAGTATGTTATGCATCAAGGGAAGAAAACAAGCGATTATTCCCGCGTGTGAAGTTGGCAAAACACAAGGGATAATCGCGCCCTCCCGTGAAGAATATTATACTTTTCGTAACAAGTGCACAAAAATTACTGTCTTATCCGGAACAAATGTCAAATATGGATTCCGTAACTAGTTACCTAGGAAACGCCGCAAACAACTAATAATCGTAGTCTAAAGAGAGAAACATCTCCCTAGGTAGCATGTTTGTCTCATCCTACATCCTACCTAGGGAGAGAAACATAATGTTTCTCTCCCTAGGGGAGAAGAGCAGTGTTTCTCTCTCTTAAATTAGGAAATAAGAACGTGTTTCTTGTGCATGTGTTACGAAAAATATATATCACATCGAAATCATAGAACAAATGAAAATAATATACTAGATGTCATTTTCTGATGCGATATTTTTTTCGATCAAAAATTTTATCCAGAAATAGCAAAACCAACTCTAAATAAGTTTAAAAATGTCAAAATTGATGTTATTTATGTAGTTAGTCACGAAACTGGAACAAATGCAAATTTGTAACGTTTTAACAGTCTGTTAGGGTTGACAATTTAATTATTAATATATTAGAAATAACTCTCAAACGAGGGGCAATAGAAATGTTTACTTCATGTAATTAATTTTACGAATTAAAAAAAATATTTTTTGTTTCGTGTACATCGTGATCATGTAGTATAGTACGTCCAGCGAACATTTGGAAAAATGACTTTTAAATCCCTCTAGTCACACTAATTGATGTTACTGTTAAAATTTCTTGGTTGCAAGCAAATGTATTCTCTACATAGATTACAAAATATATCTAGAAAAGATGAAAATTGCTTGAAAACTTTTCAAATTCAGATAGAGTTTATGGGGTCTGGCGCGACTGTAGTAACTCAGTAAAATAACTCATTTGTTATTCAACATCAGTTACGTGGTTACAAAATCCATGATTATTTTTTATTAAAAATTACGTGTCGACCAGTGGCACTAGAAATGTACTCTTCTAGAAGCATGTCCATAATTTTGCGAATTTTGGAAAAACTATTTTTGATTGTGAATCAGCACATCGAAATGAATATACCTTGACCCTTTTTTTAACACTCTGTATTTATTTTATAAGGAGATAGTCCATTTTTACTTCCTTGTACGAAGTAAAGGAAGTATTGTAATCGCGAAAATTTTCGGTTCTCAGATTTCAACGGAAATAGGTGTTTTGGCCCTCCCTGAATCCATTTTGACTAATTTCGTCATGCCGTCTGTACGTACGTATGTACGTACGTACGTACGTACGTATCTCGCATAACTCAAAAACGGTAAACCGTAGAAAATTGAAACTTTATATTTAGGACTGTTATAACATCTAGTTGTGCACCTCCCTTTTTGGTCATTATACAACTACCGGAAGTGGTACTTTACTTGAAGCCTATAATAGATTTTCATGAAAAACTATATTCAAATATAATTTAAAACTTTCCAAATTTGGTATATAAGACTACTATATCAATGGAAATAACATAATAGATTTTGGTTAAAATAGACTAACCGGAAGTGGCACATTACATGAAGCTGCTAACAGTTTTCCTTGAAAAAAATGATATTATTTAAATTTTATAAATAAATGATGCAAATAAAAGTTTTAGAGAATTAAATTTTGCGTCTAGCACATTAAGAATTATTAAATTAGCCTTTTGTATACGCGAGATATCTAAATTTAAAAATTATATATTTATTTTAAAAAAAAATTAAGTTTGCTATGGATTAGAACAAAAAATAAGAAAAAAATAAAAAATTAAATGTCAATGTCATTGCATTAGCAACATTTAGTTGTGCACCTTTCGTTGTATTCATTGAATAATTAAAGGATGGGAAAGAAACAATCAAACAGGCAAAAGAAGGGTAGAATGAAGAAATACATTTCTGAAAAACGACAAGCAGATGAATAAAAAGCTAGAAAATTTTAACAACAAAAAGAGAATAAAAATTCTTAGAGAGAAAGATGAATATAAAGAGGGAGAAAATGTTAAGACGAAGGAAAGAATAAAAAAAATTAAGAGAAGTTGCACGAAGTAAAGAAAGTATTGTAATCGCGAAAATTTTCGGTTCTCAGATTTCAGCGGAAATACGCATTTTGGCCATCCCTGAATCCATTTTGACTAATTTCGTCGTGCCGTCTGTACGTACGTAATGTATCTCGCATAACTCAAAAACGGTAAGCCGTAGAAAGTTAAAATTTTATAATTATGACTGTTATAACATCTAGTTGTGCACCTCCTTTTTTGGTCATTATATAACTTCCGGAAAGTAAAGTACCATACTTGGAGCCTATAATATATTGAAAAACTATATCAAAATATAATCCAAAACTTTCCAAATTTAGTATATAAGACTACCATATCAATGGAAATAACATAATAGATTTTGGTTAAAATAGACTAACCGGAAGTGGCACATTACATGAAGCTGCTAACAGATTTCCTTGAAAAAAATGGTATTATTTTAATTTTAGAAATGAATGCTGCAAATAAAAGTTTTAGAGAATTAAATTCTGCGTCTAGCACATTAAGAATTTTTAAATTAGCTTTTTGCATAAACGAGATATCTAAAGTTAAATATTATATATTTTTTGATTTAAAAAAAAATTAAGTTTGCTATGGATTAGAACAAAAAATAAAAGATTTAATGTCAAATATGTGCAATTAAAAAAATATCTATAGTTTAATACGTGTACAAGGAAGTCATGTGGTGTCCACATCAGATATTTATGTTAATAATTTTAAATAAATTTAATATCATCCTGTAACTTTCACTTACATTCAGTTCAAAATATTACCAGTTGTACAGTTCAGTATTGTACTCACATTACTAAGTCAGTAATAGCATCACGAGATAAGTATTTTACTGACTAACTACAGTCACACCAGGCTTCACAAACTCTATCTGTATTTGAAAAGTTTTCAAGCAATTTTCATCTTTTCTAGATATATTTTGTAATCTAGTAGAGCATACATTTGTCTGAAAACAAGAATTTTTAATAGTAGCATCGATTAGTGTGAATGGAGGGATTTAAAAGTCTTCTTTCTAAATGAATGAGGCAGGTGGTTCAGTGGTATGAGTCGGCCTGTAGATTTGAGAACTTGGGTTCAAGTCCCACAGGCGACAAACAATTTTTACCACGTTGAAACTAGCCCTGTGGTTTCCCCTTTACTAACATCTTTGGGGCCGTGATTTGACGGTTGGTAACCGCACTTCACGCTAAAAAATATATCACTTACCGAGTTCTGCTACGATAGAGTGCCACACTCAGTAATGGGCAAAAGGCGTGATGATATATTTATTTACTTTTCAAATGATACATTTTCATCTTGAAGTTGTGAAACACCCTGTATATTCAAGTCATTACAAGTGAGGTATTAAATTCTTCATATTATTGTGTCTGTGTGTTAGGTTCGTTCCTATAATTTTTCTTGCGAACATCTCTTAAAAATAGCATCAAATCTCAATGTATCACAAAAGTTCATTCCAAATTTAGTTTAGTACTTTTCCAATATTTCTATATCTAACTTGATTCGAGTTTCACGCTAACGAACACACTACACAACTCGGATATAAAGAAACCGAGTACGTAACTTCCTCTAGAAGCACCGTACGGGGCGGGGCACAGTCTGTGGCGAAAGAAGCTTCGCTCCGTAGGGGGCGTATCGATCGACGCCGTCGCCGCAGCAAGGAGCAAGTGCAACGACATTGCTGCCGCCCGCCCTCGTTATTGTGCGAATTTTGTACACACGAGATTCGTTCTATACGTTACAGTTACTGTAGACTAGTCGAAGATTGGGAACATGAACTTATGATGTAATCATTCTGAAGGCTTCGTGTTCCTCAAACATTGCCGAGGCTTTGTGGTTCCAGTTCTGCTGATAAATTGGTATAAGTTACAAGTAAATTTGCTTTAATATACCATGAGTTTTATTTATGTTCGCGAGGTTCTAGTGATTCATGGATGTTCTGAATCAAGTTTGCTGTAGCAATTTTTCTTTCACAAAATGTTCATTATTAATTTAGATGCTACATATCATAATTTAAACTTTAAACTTATAACAAAATTTCTAAAAACTATTTGCAATAAACTATGTTAATCCAAATTAATGGTATTAATATGTTGGTTGGATACAATTATAAGCTATAGCTTTCGTCCTGCCTTCATGTGCGATTAAGTTCCTGTTGTAAATGAACAAATAATAGTATATTACATAACGAGTATTGTTACAAGCACATCATGAATAAGTATACACACACGATATTTTAGATGGCCATTTCAATTTTTTTCAATGTATCTTTCACGGTTGACAGTTTGACAATTTATATGCATAAAATACGGAATAGATTTCTGTAAACATGGTCAATGTGCTCCATTTTGTGTTTAATAGTTATTTTTATGTGTATTATAAATATAGGTATTTGTGTATTAAGAGCGTAATAGTACATTACATAACGAGAATTATAAGAAGCACATTACGTACGAGTGAAAAAGTCGCGCACTAGCCTTGGCGAGTGCAGTAATTTCACGAGCAATGTATTATACTTTATCTACGACCATAAATAATAATAAAAATAATTACACAATATTTGTTAGGTTATATCCGTAACATCAACTGGCAAACAGCAGTGTTACCATCTAACAAATGAAACATTTCTTGCGAACAGTTACGTAACTAGTGCAGTTAACCCTTTACTGTTCTTGCAAATTGTTTTTAATGGCCTACTTACATATATGGTCGTAAATAAAATAAAACAAGATAACTGCAAATATTTGCAGTTGCATCAACAAAAGTTAAAATTTAAACTTTTTTTACATAAATAAAAGGTAATCAAAGTTTGATTAAATTTATTTAAATAAAATTTAATATTTAAATTTTGTTTGGTATAGCAGGTAGTGGTTTAAAGGTTACGTTACCATGGCAACGTAATTTAAAATGGTAAATTTCCTTGTATGTTCCGTTCCTTTTGTTATGATCAATACTTTTTCTACGTTATTTGACGACTGATAATCCCATTTCACCTGTAACATATATAGTAACGAGATCTGCTACGGCAAAGTGCCACACCCAGTTATGAGAAAAATCCTTGATGATATTTGTATTTTATTTTCATGTATATGGCAAAAAATTAAATAGTTATTTTTATATTAAGGGCACAAAATTAGTGTTATTTTTTAGTTGCGCGTGAGAATGTTACTTTTAGTCGAAACAAAATGTCATTCGAACGCACCAAAAAACAAAAATACAAACAACATTTGTCTACAACTGTAAATAAAGAATAATACAGTAATTATTGATATATTTAAGTAAATTGAAGGAAAATAATAAACAATAATTTGATACTACTGATGTGTTGTGTCTAATGTAACCTGCCAAAAAATAAATATAGAGCGTGTGCGAGATACTCATTTTGCGCACTTGGTTGCAAAACAATGCACAAAATACTCATTTTGCGCTCTAGGGTGCAAAATAATGCGCAAATTACGGGTTGTAATGATAATGTAAATGATGAAAAATTCACGTACTTCGCGTATTGATATTAAAGAAAAAAAGTTAACTTTTTTGACAGTTGTAGAAATAATGATTTAAATCATTAACCAAACTACAGGAAATAATTTATATACCTTTTTAAAATGAATTAATTTTGTTTTGTTTATTACATAGCTTTTTTATGGGGTAGGTGGCTCAGTGGTATCTAGTCGGCCTGTGGATCTTGAGAACTCTGGTTCTATTCCCACAGCCGACAAACAATTATCACCAAATTAAATCCCTTTCCACTAAAATCTTTGTGGGCCATGATTTGACGGCTGGTAACCGCACTTCACGCGAAAAAATATATCACTTACCTAGATCTGATAAGGCAGAGTGCCACACCCAGTAATAGGTAAAAGGCGTGATGATATATTTATTTATTTACATAACTTTTATTTTATCTTTAACATAAATCTTGTAGAGAATTAAATAATTTATAATATCAATTGAAAATTACCAATATAACAGTTAATTTAATAGTAAAATTATTATATTAAATTACTGTTATTAAATTAGTTCATAGGTTAAAATTAGCTTAACAATCCAAGTAATTATTAAATTAATTGCAAATTTAAATAATAAATCACTAAAATTACGTGAAAATTCAGTAATATGAATGACAGCATCGACTGCAATAGTTAATGCTTATACAGGGTGTTTCACAACTTAGAGCAAAAAATTAAAGGGTATATTCTGTACGACGTGCTGATCATGAAACAAAAAGAATTTTTTTTAAATTCGAAAAATTAAGGGTTGTTAACCTAAACCATTTTTTGTAGTACTGCACTGGATTCGCTTTCCTATTAAACACAAACAATGAAGTAGGTATCAACTACGAAAGAATAATTACACAATTCAATTATATTTAATTAATAACTTTAACATAATCATCCACCCAGTGGCAGTGACAACGAAAAATTTTGGACTGGGAAACATGGAAAATAGTTTTGCGATTTAAAAAAAAATTGTGTTTGTTTCATGATCAGCACGTCGTACAGAATATACCCTTTAATATTTTGCTCTAAGTTGTGAAACATCCTGTATAAAGTCGACGTCGCAATCAGTTTTGTCTAGCTTTTTTATACAATTAGCTATGGAATTCTCCTAATGTATAAATTTCACACATAAATGTAGTGAATCTCCTTTAATTTGACCATATAATAAGTAGATAGACACACTTCATATAGTATGACAACTATTGCATATATTGGATGTTCAGAATCATTCGTCATACTTCTAAATAAAACAATGACTGTATCTAGTTTATCATCAACAGATTTGTTTGTGAAACATTCTCAGTTTTACCGCAATTATAACCAATAAAGAATTATCAAAATAATTAATTTCATTGATGATTTAGCGCTTGTCGTTTGCATCAAAACATGACATGATATTAATCTATGAATCATATCACACGAAGTGTAGATCATAATGGCAATATGTTTTAACGAATTTTTAATATGCCAGCTATAAATTTTATATTTTTTTCAATTTTATATTTACGTATGCGATTCTTTTCACGAAATTATATTTTTTTAAGCAATTATAGCTTGGCCGTGAAATGTGTTTGGTGTTATTTCATGACATACATACAAAAAACTATTAAACTACGAGTAAGAATGATGTAACTGCAGAAAATTTATTTTCTTTCGCGGTTTTATTGAGAAAGCGCAGCTATTCATGTCAAAATTTTATGATAACACTAAAAATCCAGTCAGTGCCATGTGTTGTACCTTTTATTAATATCTTCGGGTGCATGTTTACTGCTAGTAACCACACTTCCAACAAACAAATCTACCAACAAAATTATTCAGTTTAATACAAATTTCGGAAGCTATATTGTTTCAAACAAGTTAGTTGTAAAACATTTTTCTACGACCACTTATAAATCTGCTCAGTGTATGTTTGTTGTTGCTAGGGAAATGAGGTACATTGCAAGGAATCGTGCGAAATGAATTTGTTTTGGCAGTTATTTCAGTTCAGTTCATTTCATTTTAGTACAGGTGCAATTTCCTTCTAAATTACACATGAAGAAGATAAAAACGCAAGCGTAAAAAATAAAATAGACGAAAATTAGAGAATTGTTCTTATTTGTTGTTAGTTATATTAAATGTAATGTTTTGACAATTATTTTGATCATTTCACCAGTTCATAAATAATTTATATGTTACCTCATATTTTTTTCACGATTTTTCGGGTAATAGGCCTTCGGCTCATGCTACAACTTTCATACTCGTAGGAAATGGATACCATTCCATGCTTGTTGTACAATATACTATTATATGGCTGCCAAAATATTACCTAACAAAATTTAAAAGCAATATTGTTTCGAAAGAATTCAAATTGAGATAATTTCCTGACATATATAAACGACAAATTAATTTACTTCCAAAGTAAATAACATTTGGTCATTCAAATAATAGTAGAAATTTTGACTGTAATGTTACGAGTATATATGCCATAAAATAATAGTTATTTTTGTATTAAGAGCGCGAAAGGAGTGATTTTTTTGTTGCGCGTGAGAATATAACTTTTAGACGAGACCGCAGGTCGAGACAAAAAAGTCATTCGAAAGCGCCAAAAAAACTAAAATTTCGTCCACAAAATAAATACAACATTCTTGCTACAGCTGTCAAAAAATAACAATACAATAATTATTGATCTATTCAAGTAAATTGAAGGAACGCAATACAAAAATAATATGAATTTGGGACTATTGATGTGTTGTAACTAATGAAACATGAGAAAATATAATTTAGGAGTGTGCGCGAAATACTCATTTTGCGCACTAGGATGCGAAATAGTGCGCAAAATACGCGTTGTCATGGTAATGTTTAATGATGAAAAAATCACATACTTTGAGACAATAATATTTTTCTACAACTGTCAAAAAATATTAATAGTGTCAAATTAATATTATTGTTGGTTGTTTTCCTTCAATTTACTTAAATAAATCACTAATTATTGTATTATTCTTTATTTAAAAAATGTTGTTTGTATTTCGTGGGCAAAATTCTTGTTTTTTTTGCGTTCGACTGACTTTAATTGTCTCGACTAAAAGTGCGCATTTAATACAAATATAACAATTTTCTACAACTATAAAAAAATGTTCACTTTTTTACTAATATCAATACGAGAAGTCCATGATTTTTTCATCATTTACATTACCATGACAACGCGTGTTTCGCATCCAAGTACGCAAAATGAGTATCTCACGCACACTCTCAAATTATTTTTTCCACGTTCCATTGGTTGCAACACATCAATAGTACCAAATTCATATTATTTTTTATTGTTTTCTTCAAATTACATGAATAAATCAATAATTATTGTATTGTTCTTTTTCGACAGTTGCAGAAACAATGTTCGTAGGCGAAATTTAGTTTTTTTGCGCGTTCGAGTTGCGATCTCATCTAAAAGTGACATTCTTAAGTGCAACAAAAAACACTCATTTTACGTATTTAATACAAAAATAACTATGATTCGAATTAGTTAATTTACTATGGAAGAAAATGTATTCTGTCCTTTATAAAACCGGGCATAAAAGTATCAAATAACCCCTTGAAATTAATTATCTTCAACCTTGTCACGCATCGTTATTTGTGTTTACAATTATCCACTTTAATAATAAAAAGATAAATGTATGGCGTTCACATAAGTTAGAGAAACTAGGACAACACTGACTCAGTCCCTCATAACACTCAACGTCGACACTCGTTAACCAAATTCTCCGATGTCGACCTTTCAATTAACTCGCAGTGCGTCCGTCGTCGTCGGCAACAGTTCAACATTTTTAATTGTAAGAATTTATCACTCCTCGCAACAACGATAAATTGTGACGATTTAAAACGGAGCCTCGATTCACTTGTTCACTTCCTGCCGCCAGATAGCTAGATGGATGAGGAGAAAAGAACAAAGAGAAAAAAAACGAAACTTGGTTTTAATTACACCCTGTAGTACGGTTACTTCGAGATAATTAGGGGAAGAAAGACTCGTTGTTTATTTACCGAAGTACCATGGCTGACAGAGAAATATTCTTTAATGCTTCAAGTGCACCCTGCTGCAGATATTTTATTGTTTGGTGTGAAAAACACTACATAAATAACATACAAATGTTACTTACTAAATTATAAATGCTGTAAGATGCGTAACTAAAAAATTAATACCACATTACACAAGTACTTATAAGGAAAATAAATACTGCCTTATGTCTATGGCAAACTGGTCGATGAGCGTCGATAAGCATCGATGAGCTCTTCGATGAAACAACAGAATCATTGACGAAAAATAAAAGCTTCTAAAGTTGAGAAAGAAAAACTAAATTTCAAAAATATACTAACGTGAAATGAGACATAAAAGATACGAGTGAAATGAGATACGTTTGTGTCATCGATGAGCTCTTCGATGGAAATAGAGGAGCCTCAATTTTTCGTTGATGACGGGTGCGTTCTGTTGTTTCATCGAAGAGCTCATTGATGCTCTTCGACCAGTATCCCATAGGCATTATAGTATAGGTTTATTCTATAACTGATTCAGTTAATTTTTAACACTCTTTAAAAATTGTATCTAATAACAATACATACTTATATACATAACATCAACAAGCTTTTGGGGTTTTAAACTAAGAATGCGCGTATAGTGGTGAAAATTGGAACTACAACAAAGATATACTTTGCTACTAACCTGATAACTCAGTACTTGCAAAATAAATTAAAATGAATGTTAATAGAACCTTTATTTACAATAAGGAAGATATAAAACTATAATTAAGTAAAAAAAATAAATAAAGATATCATCACGCCTTTTACTCATTACTGGGTGTGGCTCTCTGGCGAAGCAGATTTCAATAAGTGATATATTTCTTCGCGTGAAGTGCGGTTACTAGCCGTCAAATTACGGTCCCCAAAGATGTTAGTGGTGGTGGAGCCACAGGGGTAGGTTTAAATTGGTGAAAATTGTTTGTCGACTGTGGGGATCGAACCAGGGTTCTCAAGATCCACAGGCCGACTCGATACAACTGAGCCACCTACCCCAAATTACTCTTATTTCCCAAACTTTGAATAAAAGAAAATGCAGGGAAGTTGTATTTTATAAATTAGATTTGATTATTATCAAGACAGATTTATTTTAGAATGATCCAAAAGGCCAGTTTTTTTTTGCAATTTTTACAGTCGAGTCGATCGGAAAGCACTTGTTCCAGATTGAGTGTTGCGTGCGGGAAGTGTCATTTTGAAGGTTACGAGTACAAATAGTTAGTTGTGTATTAAGAACGTAAAGTGATTCTTTGTTACTCGAGCACGGTAATAGTGCAAGAGGAACAAAGACACTTTACGCTCGTGATACACATATAATTTTTTCTACGATTGCATCTTAAATTATTTAAAAACGCGTACTGAAAATAAATTCATTCTGACAACTGTCAATATGACAAGTTTCTGTTTTGTTTGTATCCCTGGTAACTATTGAAATAAGCGCGCATTTACAATCTTTTTCGCGCGTCTCCAATTGTTCCACAGAAAATGTCAACTTTACGATGACAAATAAGAGCGTAATTGTCAACTTTTCATAGCAATCGTAGAAAAAAGATTTTTTTTGATATTCGCAAAAATTAGGGTATTTCATTCCTAGCGAACATTTCTAGTGTCACTGGTTTAACAGTACATTTAATTAAAAAAATTAAAATAAGGCATTAAACCAGGCACCTACATAATAACTAATTAATAAATGATTATTTGCAGTCAGTGTTTATACTTTTATTTCATTAGTAACATAATTATAAATAATTAAATGTACTATTAAACCAGTGACATTAAAAATGTTCACTAGGAATGAAATGCCCTAATTTTTGTGAATTTAAAAAAAATATATTCTATAATCTGTATATAATTATATATGTCATTAAAGTTTCGTACAGAGGTATTGAAATGTATATAGAATTCAAACGCGGTGAATTTTTTGATATAAGTTGAAATCAGTTACGTTTGAATTCATATTTTTTAAATTCATATTTTTAAAATTCATTCCGAAATCTAATTCTGCTCCAAAATCCTGCCAAATATGTCTGCATTACCAGTTTGGATATAACTAAATTTTGCCGTTTTAAGGCTATAAGTTTTCCAAATGTTCGCGTTCCAGTTTTTCGGACAATATTTCCGAGTAATCCCACTAATGTCGGTGAAAAATAAATGAGCTTAAACTCAGTCCCTTTGAGGCAAATTTTAATATGCAAGTCGGAAAAATATGTTTATAGCAGGCGTAGCCTGCGCTCGTAACTCACAACTGGTTTGGGATGCGATAAACTGAGATTTCAATCTAATTTGGCGTCAGACGGGGGTGGTGGTGGCGTCGCTGGCGCAGCAGTGCATAACTCTGTGACGTCACGGCGTCGTGGTTCTCAGCATGTGGTGACGGTTTATGCATTTTCACCTTCTTGCCACGTTATCGCCTGATAACCCCAAGTGGAGAAACATATTATGTATTACATCATCTTTTATTATAATTTCCAAATGACTAATTTATTTATTTATTTTGTAGTTTAATCCGAACCACTCAGACACAATCGTATTTTTACTTCCTTGTACGAAGTAAAGGAAGTATTGTAATCGCGAAAATTTTCGGTTCTCAGATTTCAACGGAAATACGCATTTTGGCCATCCCTGAATCCATTTTGACTAATTTCGTCGTGACGTCTGTACGTACGTATGTATCTCGCATAACTCAAAAATGGGAAAAGTTGAAATTTTGTATTTAGGACTGTTATAACATCTAGTTGTGCACCTCCCTTTTTGGTCATTATATAACTTCCGGAAGTGGTACTTTACTTGAAGCTTATAATAGATTTTAATGAAAAACTATATTAAAATATATAATCCAAAACTTTACAAATTTGGTATATAAGACTACTATATCAATGGAAATAACATAAAAGATTTTGGTTAAAATGGACTAGCCGGAAGTGATACATTACATGAAGCTGCTAACAGTTTTTTTTGAAAAAAAATTAATTATTCTTATTTTAGAAATAAATGCTGCAAAAGAAGTTTTAGAGAATTAAATTCTGCGTCTAGCATATTAAGAATTATTAAATTAGCCTTTTGAATAAGCGAGATATGTAAATTGAAAACTTATATATTATTATTTTTTTAATTAAGTTTGCTATGGATTAGAACAAAAAATAAGAAAAAAAATTAAAATTTAATGTCAAATATGTGCAATTAAAAAAATATCTATAGTTTAATACGCGTACAAGGAAGTCATGTGGTGTCCACATCAGATTTTTATTTAAATATAAATCAGCGAGATTTGAACCCACGACCTCTATCTTATCAATTAATAATCGCAAATTTTACCTTGGTTTTATCCATTGCTTGTAACGTGTGGTATTATGTAATATTGGTGACCCATTTTATATTCATCTGTTAGTATCATAATTAAGATCTTATTAAATATAGGTATGGATAAATTGTGTTGCTGTTAGTTAACATTTTCTTAAGCAACTATGGAACAGCATTAACAAAATAATAAGCAAATTTATACATTTTTAATATAATCTATAACTCAGTTTCTAATTCAAAAAAATTTGCACGAAGTAGTAAATTAAATACTCTATGATTTAATTGAAGTTAAAACAAACATTCTAAGCAGTTAAAAATTAAATAATTTATGTATTTGTAAAAGTCTTTGAACTATTTACATATTATACATTAACTTTATGCTGGCTATATTTTATCAAGTGGGGCAACCTTATAAATCAAATATTTATTCGAGTCGGCCTGTGGATCTTGAGAACCCTGGTTCGATCCCCACAGCCGACAAACAATTTTCACCAATTTAAAAAAATCTACCCCTGTGGCTCCCTCTCCACTAATATCTTTGAGGGCCGTGATTTGACGGCTGGTAACCGCATTTCACGCGACAAAATATATCACTTACCGAGATCTGCTTAGGCAGAGTGCCACACCCAGTAATGGGTAAAAGGCGTGATGATATATTTATTTATTTATTTATTTAAATTAGATTCACAGTCAATCGTTTAGAAATATTCTACTCTGATATTCCGGTACACCATTATTATTTGATCCATATTCATAATTTATCTTAAAAGTTTTCATTCTTCCAACTCTGAATAATTCGTTGACTTAATAAAATAATGAAGTTATTTGAAATCTTTGTTAAGCCACATGATATTATTTTGGAGTTGAGAAATTTGTAACAGTTGGATTTCAGACTTTATGTATAAAAAAATAAAGTGCAATATATTTATTTTACAATTATGCGACTATTGTAATTTACAATGTAAAAAGATGCTTTTATTACGCATTGACCATGTAATTTTTTGCATATTGATATTAGATTGCAATTACAAATTATTTTGACAAACATGTCCAAGGAAATAAATAAATATATCATCACGCCTTTTACTCATTAATGGGTGTGGCACTCTGCCGTAGCAAATCTCGGTAAATGATATATTTCTTCGCGTGAAGTGCAGTTATCAGCCGTCAAATCACGGCCCTCAAAGATGTTAGTGGAGAGGACGCCACAGGAGTAGTTTTAATATGGTGAAAATTGTTTGTCGGCTGTGGGAATCGAGCCGGGTTCTCAAATCCACAGGCCGATTCGATACCACTGAGCCATATACCCTTAAAGAAAGAAATAAATAAAAATAGTGAAAAAAAAATTAGTAAAATTAAACCTATGAAGTTGTTCTACTGTTTATCTTTTTTTTGCCAAAACAGTACATAAAAATACAAGTTACATAGTTAAATACATTTAATGTCGTGAACACCAGGACATTTAAATTAAACTGTATTTATTAACTTTTTTACAAGATTTTTAAATTATTGAAAATTTTTTCACTTTTTAAACGATTTTTCATTAAAAAGTACGACTTTCATGATCAACATTACAAAAAATTATTAAATCAGCAACTATAAGTTTTGGAAAATTTTTAACAATGCAAACTTTTTAGTCTACTATATGTTAGAAATTATAAATGAAAAATAAACATTATAATATTGAAAACAAAATTATAGAATTGGTTATTATCTCCAGTAATAACTTTTATCTTCTGAAGATGATGCTTTCGCTTTATCAGAGGAACTACTCGTATTTCAGTTGTAAAAAATACAAATAATATTAGTTAAATATTTTATCCCTTTTGTTCCAGGCGAAGGCCCTCGGCCGCGTGCTATTCGAGCAAGTGTGCAAGCAGCTCCACTTACTCGAGGCAGATTACTTTGGTCTGGAATATCAAGACATGTCCGGAACAAGAGTAAGTATACAATGCAAACATCTTCATTTCCATCATATACTAACTCATCAATGTTCGTTTCGCAGTATTGGTTGGATCTGCAGAAGCCCGTGTCTCGACAACTAGGCCTATCACTAGTCGATCCGTTGTTGCACTTTTGCGTGAAGTTCTACACGCCTGACCCCGCGCAGCTCGAGGAGGAGTTCACCAGGTACCTGTTCTGTCTACAAGTCAAGCGCGATCTCGCACATGGCCTGCTGCAGTGCAACGATAACACTGCGGCGCTAATGGCAAGCTACATCGTTCAAGGTGGGCACCAACATTTTATAATTATTTCTTAGATTAAAGATTGACTATTCTCTCGTTAATTGATAGGATACGCAATTAATTGCTGTACGACCTACAGGCATTGAAACATAAGTCGAAAGAACGTATTTTTGATTACACTCTCTATTAATATAACTCATACTTTTTTATAATAACTGTACAATTAGTATAAAAGTATGTATTTGAAATATTAAATACTATTAAACAAACAAAGCACTATTTTAAGTCAGTATTGTGAATATCCAATTTTTATTATTATTAAAAGAAATTTATTTAAAAATAATTTAGCCTAAATAGAACAACAGTGTTATTGCCACTTGCACCACGAAAAGTTAAATTTAACCTTGGTTGAAATAAATAAAAGCAAATCGAATATTTGCAGCAATGTCAATGATTCCATATGACATGTATCTCTGCTTTGCCTTTATTTATTTAAACCTAGTTTAAAGTTTAACCTTTGGTGGTGCAACTGACCATTTATAAATACATCAGCAAAAGCTTAATTGAATCAATACATACATACATAACATCACTCAAAATTCCATTAAATGGCGTAACACGAACCGCTAAAACATTCACAGAATATTCACTCATCAGCTTTTACAAATATTCAGTCTTCGTCTAACATTCTCATTCTCATCATTACACCTCATCCTTGGTTCAACTACATTAATTATTATTATTTATCAATAATAGTTATTTGTGTATTAAGAGCGTAAAGTGATTCTTTGTTACTCGAACACGGTAATTGCAGCGCGAGCCGAAGGCGAGAGCTGCAATAGAGTAAGAGGAACAAAGACACTGTACACTCGTGATACACACATAATATTTTCTACGATTGCATCTTAAAATTATGAAAAAACGTATACGTACTGAAAATAAATTCGTTCTGTCAACTGGCAATATGACAAGTTTCTGTTTAGTTTGTATCCCTGGTATCTATTTAAATAAGCGCGCATTTAATATCTTTTTCGCGCATAGCCATTGGAAACGCGCGCATTTAACGTCTTTTTCGTGCGTTGCCATTGGAGACGCGCAAAAAGATGTTTTTCGATTGTTCTACAGAAAACGTCAAGTTTACGATGACAACTTTTCATAGCAATCGTAGAAAAATAATATTTTTGTATCAACATATACCACAATTTTTGTACAACATTGATTTAGCAATTTTCTTCATATAACTTATCTTATAGTTCATTAAACTGATAACTTTTTAATCCCTGTATAAATACTAATCGATGCTATTTTGGCAACTTTTCGTTTGTTATTAATATCACGCAAATATATTCTCTTCGCAGTTTACAAAATATATCTAAAAAAAGTAAAGCTGAAAATTGAGGAACAAAGTAGACAAACGGTTTATGAAGGACTCTTGATACCATAGTTGTGCAGTAAAATATTTATTCCTTGTATAAATTCTTGAATTAACAATGTTTAACAGTGCAATTGCCTATAAATATGTGCATGGAACAACTAGTTTTCTGGCAACTGCAATGACTATAACCTCCCATAAACCGTTTGTCTATTTAAATAACATCAAACATTTTTCATCTTTCTTAGATATATTTTATAAATACAGGGTGTTTCACAACTTAGAGCAAAAAATTAAAGGGTATATTCTGTACGACGTGCTGATCATGAAACAAAAAGAATTTTTTTTAAATTCGAAAAATTAAGGGAAACATGGAAAATTTAATTTAAAAAAAAATTCTTTTTGTTTCATGATCAGCACGTCGTACAGAATATACCCCTTAATTTTTTGCTCTAAGTTGTGAAACACCCTGTATAAGCTGCGAAGACATTTCTTATGCCTGGAATTTATAGCAAATGAAAAATTTTCATAAAAGCATCATTACAGAGGGATTTGTTTAAATGAACACTTTCAATAATAACTACAAACTGCAATATTTCAAATATTTAAAATTGTTATTAATTACTCAAAAACCGGAAATTGAATCCACTATTATTTGCACTGTATGTTATGTGGAGAAAATCGATAAAGAAAATATTTGCTATTTCATTTGCAATGGATCATTCTGTGTACATGATTGATAGTGGAAAACATTTTTGACTCTTAGCTTTAGAGCAATAAAATTGCGTACTCTACTGCTTCAAGATAGGATAGTCGATTTATTTTTAAAAAATGATGAAAATATAGTGGAAAATGTATGAATTTCATTGAAATGTCAACGGTTCGGTGCACTATATTTGTTGTTATTATTTGTTTGTAATTAGCTTCTTTAGACAATATTTTTCATCTGCAATAAATGTAACTGTAACATTGTGTTATTTCATATTTATCAGTCAACTTACTATTATAATTTTAACCCTTAGTTACTCGCGTAGATCAAACGTACATAATTACTCGCGTGGCGTCTCGTAGGCGCGAACCGTGTTTGTTGTAATCTATTATTTGTTTATTTTCCGATAATCGAATTATTATTTTTTATATAATTATATATAAATTAAGCAATACTTAAATAATTAATTAAATAGCACAATTATATTTAAAATTATTGTGTTTATTTAGTTTGCCGAATATGGAGAACGCCGAGAACAAATGTAGTTATACGTAAGTGTTTCGTGTTGCTTTGCAGCCGTTATTGAATACATTACTTTATTGGTAGTTGCATATTCTATATATTAGCAGGATTTAAATTTTAAAAATGAAATATTAAGCAATATTCAGAATTTCAGATATAAATAGGTACTTGCAGGAAATGTGAAGTATATTAACATTAATTTATTGTTAAGTTTTAGATATTAAAACAAAATTTAAATAAAAATAACAGATTAAAAGTTAATTTAAGAAATAGATAGAATATTGTGTTGCTACATTTAATAGATTTAAAGATACATATACTGAAATGCGCCTGGCGCCTCTACGCGAGTAACTAAGAGTTAAAATAAATCTATTTAATATTTTGTGCTAATGTTCATAATTGTTTCATAAATTAATGAATGAAAATTAAAGTGAATGTAATGATATATTTATTTGTTTGTTGTCTATTTTCAGCTGAATGTGGAGATTACGTAGTAGAAGACTATCCAGATCATACATATTTGTCTTCTTACAAGTTCGTACCACATCAAGATCAAGAGCTCGAAAGAAGGATCATGGAAAATCATAAAAAACATGCGTACGTATATATTCTATTACACTGCTCCTTTGACTCACTAAATGTTTTCCTTGATATTTTAGAGGGCAGTCTCCAGCCGAAGCAGACTTGAATCTCCTAGAAACAGCTCGAAGATGTGAACTCTATGGAATGAAAATGCATCCTGCAAAGGATCATGAAGGAGTTCCTCTAAACTTAGCCGTAGCGCACATGGGCCTTGTAGTCTTCCAGAATTATACTAAAATCAACACGTTCTCGTGGGCCAAAATTAGAAAGATTTCCTTCAAACGAAAACGATTTCTCATAAAACTTCATCCCGAAGGATACGTAAGTACATACTCTGGTGTTATGTTTACCGGTTTTATTCTTTAATTTCCATTTCAGGGCTACTACAAAGACACGGTGGAATTTTTCTTTGAAGGAAGGAATGAATGTAAGAATTTCTGGAAAAAGTGTGTAGAAAATCACGGTTTCTTCCGATGTTCGTCAGTGAAACATGTCCCCAGGCATAAAACTAGAGTTTTGTCACGTGGTAGTTCGTTTAGGTAAGAATAAAGTAAATTTGTGCAAGTAGTGATGCTAATGATTGGTTTGTTAACAGGTATAGCGGCAAAACACAAAAACAAATCGTAGAGTTCGTTCGAGATAACTACGTGAAACGACAAACATTCCAAAGGTATAACAGTACTAGATTTTTAATTTCCTGTACCAAAGCATTGATTATTTTTAGTTTCGTGTTCGTGATTATGTTTGGTTGTGCATAGACCCTCTGTGTTTTAATTTTTTAGTTGGTTGATGTTATTTTGCAGATGAACCAAGTTTGATTTTATTTTGTGATGCGTAGTTAAGACTGAGCCGTTTCCGTTGCGTTGCATATGTTGGCATGTTCCCACGCATGCGCGCTGACTGTTGTGTTGCGGGGGCGGGGACTGCTGTGCCCGGCGCCATCAAGGGAAGGAGGATGGGAACAGAGATGATAATGCGCGAACTGAACGTTCTCTTACACTGTGCAGAGCTGAGCTAATAGACTACACGTGATTCATGTTACTTTTCTCTATCTGTGCACTTCCGAAACGTTTGACCTTACATGTGCCTTGTTCCAAATCTGCATATAAACGTAATGTTTACTTGATGTCAGACAGGGAATGCGTTTCACTTTCAAACGTATTGCGCATTTTATGTTCTTGATATTTAACTACATCTATCGCAAACTGAATTCAACATTTCTTCTTCGAATGTGAGATGAATGAATGTTGGATTTATTTAGAGATGTATTTAAAACTTTAGTAAAAACACTATATTCGCGCGAAAGTTTATAATTTTGAAAGGAACTGTAAAATGATTTATAGTTTGTTATAAGTCATTTTCCAGGCGTCGGGTGTATGTTAGGCTAGAGGTTGTAGAGTGGCTGTTCGCTGCCACGCTGCGTTAGAAAGAGAGGGATGCGGGTGGGTGAGGGTACAATCTCATTCCTCATTCTCTTGTTGTGCGCAGGTCGGCCTCGTTCCGGCACTCGTCTGCGCACTCTAGTGCCGCCAACGTGCACGCCAGCCTTGTCGGCAACAGCATTTCCGCACACCCACTGTTGCCTCTCGCTGACAACAGTCTTGTTAACGGTAGGTGTCTCTCTGACTCTCTCTTTCTCTCTTTAGACTCTATCTTTCAAACACTTTTTGTCTTCCTATGCTCTCTGTTTGTATTTTGTGCCTCTGTAAACCTGTATTTACTTTCCGTTTGCTTCTTTTTATTTATTTAGTTTGTGATGATGAATTTGCTATGATTGAGATTGATGAAGGATCATGTTTGATTACCTATACAAGTAGAACGAGGCACATTCAACTCGTTACTTTCTTCATTACTATCAAATAATGGTGATGGCTAACATGTTTTATTTGTTGTTCTTTGAATATCAAGCGGGCCCAGCGGGTTCCAACCTATCAACGTCGTTGGGTTCGATGGATCCCGCGTCGGGCCGGGCGGCCCAGGTGCCGGTTTCTCCGACGACGAGGGCAGCTTATCGCCCCCCAGACACAGCTATGTGCTGGAGCACGGCCCCATCCAGCACCGTAGCGGCGGCGGTGGGCACGCGCATCACCACGGCGGTGGCGGAGGCGCCGGACTCTCGGACGATGAGCTCGCCCTCACCTCCTCTGACGACGCAATCGGCTTCCCCGGCGACTTCTGCAGCTACGAGCCCACAGCGTACCATCACGCCGCGCCCACAGCCGCTGCCGCCGCAGCGCACTACCACGCACAGCAGCAGCCCGGTCGCCGTTCGCGCAGCAGTTCACAGAGCAGACACAGGTCAGCCGAGCACACACCACATCACCCCAGTCATACCAACCACCCCGGTCATCCCGCTCACCCAGCATACCCCACCATACACCCACACGCCACACACGCCGCACAGTACAACGCCACCCACGCCGCCCATGCGCCACATACACACCCACATACACAGCACTACTACCCGGACGCTTTGTAACGAGCACTTGCTCCAGAAGTCCGAAGGTTCTCTCGACAAGGCCAAGTACACTTCCACCTTTATCCCTCCTGGCCCTGGCCAGACTCAGTCGCAGCTGGAACTGGGTACGACGACGCAGGACTCGGAGCCGGACACGGATCAGTGCTCCAGCCCCGACGAGTACACTCACACGTACCCCGCGGCCCCGTCGTACCGGTCCGAAGCCACTGCTCTGCCCAAGCGCCAGGTATGGCAACGCAGTGCCAGCTGTCGCGACCTGTACGATTTCTCGTTCGAGGACTCGGGCAAGGCCAAGCGCAGGCCCAAGACGACGCCATCGCGAGTTCCTCAGAAGAGCAGCTATATTAGCATGGAGGAGCGCAAGCTCGAGTCGCCCATTACACGCTACGACGAGAAAAACCGTGCGCTCTACAGCACCAGCAGCTCGCGCAACGTCAGCCTCGATATCCACCAGGACATCATCGTACCGGGCCAGAAGGTATACTCTAGCAGCTACCCAGGCACCACCAGTCTCAGCCAGGAATCTATGGAAGATCCCGGCAACTACGAGCTCGCCGAGTCGCAAGATGATCTCTCGCATGACAGCTACGAGTTGCTCGAACGTTCCGACGACGACTATAGCACGTCCGGCGAGTACCGACATAAGAAAATGAAAATTATGAATACAAGAAGTTGCAGCCTTGACTCCGGTAATTATTTGCCCACCGATTCTGAATCTGACTCAGAGAAACATCACAAATACAAGAGCAGTTCTGACGTGCATCAGGACATCTTTCTGATGGATGATCCAAGAGATTTCCCTCGAGAAAAAATACCAAGAAAATCGGACGGAAGCTTTTATAAAACATTAAAAGTGAGTTCCCGTACCTCTAGTTTGGAATCAAAGAGTGATTATTATGATACTAGAAATTCTAAAACTAGTCTACGAAAGACTGGTTGGGATCAGAGTTTCGGATCTCGAACTTCTAGTCAAGACTCTAAGAGTGATTACGAAAACAAAAAGACTATGCCTACGCGCAAAAACAAAAGTTTCGAAAGTTTAGGCATGAAATCAGAGTATATTGATTCCCGAACATCAAGTCTCGATTCTAAAAGCGATTATTTCGATGCGTCTTCTAAACTCATTGAAGAACCAAAATTCAATAAATATCATCATGAATTTGATCGTAAAATTCAATTTGAACGTAATTACGGTGCGATATCACAAAAACAAGGTAAAGGTGTTAACTATGATAGCTTTCCTAGTTTTAAAGAAACTTCTCATGTTCATTCTATTAGCTTACAAAACGTTGAAACTGAACAAAATATTCGGGCAAATCGTATGTTTTCCGTAGAACAGCAAAATACTGTACCGCGTACCCATAAATCAACATCTAGTTACGGTGGTAGGTCACATAAACCTTATGAACCCGAAAGGAGAAGATCACAAACCACCACTCACATTTGGCCAGAAAATATTGTAGGAGTACCAACAGAAATTGAAGACTGGACAACAAAAGCCAGATTGCAACGTTCCACAGAATCAGAAAGTAATATTTTCAGCTTCGATGAAGATAAAATTCAATCACTCCAAGAAAGTGACATAGAATTAGGAATGTGTGTAGATCATTCATCGTATAGTATTGTTTCAGCTATGAATCAATCGAATGTAAATGAAAATGATTTCAAACCGAAAACATCGCGAAACAATTATAGAGACGTTTTCATGGAAATTGATCCAAAGCGTTTAGAAATGGGTCGAGGCGAGCAACTGCCTCTCCATCAACCAATAGAAAGAACTAAATCTGATCCAAACAGTATTGCTAATAGGCAAAGATTAGGTTCCAATGCGCGTCGACATATGCTAATGCATCAGAAATCAATAGATCTTACACCCGCGGAATCAAGCGATGAAGACTATTTGTTTAAACAAATTCCTAGTGCGCCTCCTTTAACTAAATATCGCGGTACACATTTCGAAATGCCTACTGCGGAATTCGGTCATTTTGATATTCTCAAACGCGAAATCGAAGGTCAAAAAACTAAATTTGAAGTCCCCAAAAGTCAATTTGAAGTTTTGGGTGCTAAAACTCAATCAGATCTTATTAACTTACCTCCTAAAAATGATTTTGATATTCCGTATGTATTACATAAACGACATATGATGAATGGCACTGCATCTAAAGTTGAGGAAATTGTTAAAATTATAGAACCTGAAATAGTAATTGAAGATAGTTCTATAATTACATCTGATAAAAAATGGAAAAATATCCCTCCTGAACCCGTTGTTACTGACTCATCAGATGAGTGCAAGTCGAGTTTGAAGACCTTACCATCCGATGCAGAACCTACAGGTTCCTTCTTATTTACCCAAAATATTGATTTATCAAAAATTGACCCGGTAACTTTGGAAGTTGACAAAAGTGAAATGCCAATTCATCACATGGCAAGTCCAAAGCGTGATATCACAAAAATTGATCCAGTTATGCTGGAAGCTTTAAGCTCAAAATTAAGTCAAATAGAAAGTGATTCTCCCACTAGTTCAAAAACAGAAAGTTTAAAACCAGAAATGAAAATTAAAATTCAGCTCTTAGCGGAAGCCGATCAGAAAATAGATGAATGCAAAGCAGTATCTGATTTAAAACAGAAAATTATAAATGAGAAAGTAGACATGAAAATAAAACAGAATTTAAAAGATAAAATTAAAACTGAACTTAAACCTAAACGAATTATCAAACCGAGAATGCAACCAAACAAAAAAGGTGGAAAAAATAAAACTAAAGTTCGTATCACATCTTTCAGTTCGGATGATGAATCTCTAGATTCAGATGATGTTTTCGGCAGTGCTGAAGCCACACCAACTAGATTAGAATTCTCACCGCCACAGAGTCGCAAAGAAATGGAACCAATTTTAAAATACGAATCAGAAAGACAAACACATTTACAATATACTATGTCTTCAACAGAAATTGAAGGTTCACCTCCCACAACTAGAAAACAAGAATACTTGCCTTATGATAGAAGTCTTGATCCTAATTACCAAACAGAATTACGCAGAATTTCAGAAAGATCAATATCTATACCCAGTTCTGAAGAAGATGTCAACTATAAGAATGTTGACCTAAACCGGCCGGTATTTGAAGAACCAGACGAAGATAAAACTTTAACCATTTTAACAGAACAAATAAATGAAGAATGTCCAACAATAACAGAAGATCTTAGTAGGGATCTTAGATTAACTTCAGACACAATTTCAACATTGTCAGTTTCTGAAGATTTAACAAAAATCGAAGTAATAAAACCTATTCCTCAGGAACAAAAAGAAATGCAACAAAAGGAAACGGAACAAAAACTCTCTCCAGTAAAACCATCAATTCCAGAAAAAGAATCGCCTGCTGCATTACGTAAAAGGGGACAATCACCTTTGTTGTTTGCTCATGCAAGATTAAATCTTTCGGAAGGATCTGCGTTTGCTGTAATTCAGCGCCAAACTGCAACAACTTCTCCAACTGCGAATAGAAGAGCAAAGAGTTTAGATACACCAATTATTTCAGTAAATAGATTACCACCCTTGAATGCATTTTCTAGTAAAGACGATACAGTAGAAGAATCCGTTGAAATTGAAGAAACACCTACATTACAAACTGAGAAAATTGTGGAAGAGAAACCAGCTGCAATTGAAGAACCTAAAAAAGAATCACCTAAAGAAGAAAAATCTAAAGAAATTATTAAAGAAGAAACTGAAGTTAAGGAACCTATACAGAAAGAAGAGGAAAAGAACCCAGAAATCAAAGAAATGCTCGAGAAGAAAGATGCAGAAATAAAAGATACGCCAATTAAAGAAGTTGCAAAGAAAGAAGAAAAGCCAAAATTGAAGAAACCTGAATTAAAAAGTAAAAAATCGGAAGAAAAAGATCAGATTGTTCCAGATGTTACAGTACGAGCTAAAAAACCTCTTACACGGTCAGGTTCAGTGCAAAAAGGTTTACCATCTCAAAAATCTTTGCCAAATGATAGTAACGGTACGAAAAGTAAATCTATACCAAGTCAGAGATCACTACCAACACAGAGAACGTCCCGAGAAAGTAGATCAACTACTTTAAGAGATAAAACTGCTCCTGTTAGATCTTTACCACCGAAAAAACCAGCACCATCAAAACCATCAGAAAAATCTGGATCAACTGCAACAAAACCAACAACTTCAAAAGAAAAATTGCCTGCACAGCGATCTTTACCGCTAAAAACTGAAAAAGAAAATTCAAAAACTTTACCAACGCAGAAATCATTACCAACACCTCAATCCCTACAACCACCCGAAATTAAACGAACAAAAAGTCAAGAAATCGAAAGTAACAAAAATAATAAACCAAAGGAAAAGTCTAAATCGATCGAAAAATTAGAATTCAAGAGAAATGGTAGTAAAGAACGTGCAAAATCACAAGAAGATAGTGATAGTGATGTTGCTAAAAGAATAGAAAAGCAGCAAATGCTTTATGAAACTGCTATAAAACAAACATTAAAGAGTCCTGTTAAAGATGTTCTTCCTGTATTCCCGACAGTAGAAGAAACAGTTAGAGTTAATGATGGGAAATTAGAAATTTCTATCGACACAATTGATACAGGAAATATTCCTTTAGAAGAAGCAATTATTATAACTAAATCACCTAAAAGATTGGACAAGAAGTTAACAAAAAGTTTAGAATTAAATTTGACAGTAGACAAAACAGATACAGATACAGAAGAAAATGGAAAATCTGTACAGCGGTTAGGCAAAAGTTTAGATTTGGATACGAGAGGAGACGATGACAAAGTGGAATTCGACTTTAAACCAGAGGCTCTAAAAGCAATAGAAGATAAAAAACCAATTGATGAATCGTTACTTGCTCCAATCATTAGTGAAACATCGCCAGAATCTGATGAACATGTTGTTGAACAAGTCATAGAAGCTGAAGTGCACAAAGAACCAGCAGTAGCCGATTCAGAAATGAAAGAAAACATCGTTTTAGAAGGAACTAGTTTAGACATCTGGTTATCAGTTGAAGATAAAGCAGAAGCAAGCAAGGAAGAAGGAAAAATGGAAAAAATAACTATAATACAAAAATCTGACGAGAATATTTTTTTTGAGGATGCATCGATACCAAAGCCACCAGATCTGGTAAGAGAATTCATTAAACATGAAACAAAATCTTCTTCTGAATCTCACAGCCTTGAGAAAATGAGCTTAGGAAATTCTCTTGATATCAAATACATAGACGATTCAGGAGATTCTTCTCATAAATCAGAAAAAGATGCAAAATTAATTGCAGAATTACAAAAGAGTATAGCAATAGATAACGCACTATCAAAAAAGATAGAAAAGATTATTCGAGAAGGTGATAAAGAACCAAAAGAAGAAAAGAAACCCGAAACAGCTAAAGAAACTGATGATTCTATGCCAGACAATACTTTAGTTAGGATAACAAGTGAAGATGAATCATTAACAGAAGTTAGTGATTTAAAGTTTGAAACTGCAGATAGTCATCTATTAGGTTTTGATGAACATAGAAATAAAGGTGCTCTTTTAAAGTTAAGCATCGAACGCAGTCGATCAGAAGATACAACATCTTGGGTGACAGTTGAATGTGATGAATACCTTGGGGCAGATTCATTCGATGTTGAAGAAGCTCCGTTAGAATCCCCAGAAAAAGTAACATCCACAGAAACGGAAGGCGCTGATAAAACAACTGAAACATCAGATACCTTAACACCAGAAAAAGTAGTAGTAAAAACTGAAGACATTCAAGAAACAAAACCAATGTTACTTACAACAGAAACAAAAGCTAGCAAAATTGCTCTTTTAAAACACAGCAGCGATCATTCAAGAAGTAGTGATACAACTGGTTCGTGGACTAGCGGTGAGAAAGATTTAAGTCCTGGAAATAACTTGAGAGAAACTGGAGATGAATCAAGTGTTAGCTGTTCAATTGCTAAAGCAATTGGTCTTAGTACACACATTGAACAGTTTGAAACTCTTGAACAATTAGCGGCTAAAAATGAAGAACAAATTAGTGTTGAAAAGCATCACAAACCACATGTACTAGAACGATCAAGTCCTATTGATGAAGAATCTAGTTCAGCATCAAACGGATTCACGAAACATAAAGAAGACACAAAAGGAAGTAAATCTGATGATTCGTTAGAAGTAAGTGGAACAGCGAGATATTCGAAGAATAAGTATCCATTTGAACAAAAATGGGCCAGTGATTCAGAATTGAGTCAAAGAATACATAAGAAAATAAGTAAAAAATTGTCAAGTGGAGAAAAAAATTCTTTATCATCGTTAGATGACTCTATGTCTGATAAGAGATGGAACGGAAAAGGATCTTTAGAAAAACCTACATTACAATCTATAGATAAACTATCTGTAGAATCCAGAAATTCTGTAGATACGGAATCCAGTTCTGGAAGTTTAGGAGTAGCCGCAAGATTACAGAAAACTGGAGATGTACCTAATAGAGAACCAAGCTCAACATGGAGACCATTTCTTATTGAAAGTTCTGGTTCATCTAGTTTGGAAGAAGGTCTTCTCCCACCTGATCACGATTTAGATACTCAGGATTACTTTTTAAGTCGACAAAGTACGGGAGAATACTCAGGTCATTATGATTTAGTAACAGGTAAAACAGAAGGTGATAGTCAAAAAGACGATGATCATTATGATTTTCAAGATGAGTTAGCTGAATTTCCAAGCACTTTTGGTTATCCAAGCCTTACAGCAGCAATTGGAAACATGGGTATTGGAAGTTCAGACGTTTTAGGTACTTATGGCGGTGGATTTTTAGCTAGAACTCTTTCCCGCATTTCTGAAAGAAGTACCAACTCTGAAAATACAAGTTTAGAAGATGATTCTACTAAAGCTAGTACGCAATCTGATAGCGTAAACGATGAATCTTTAATGTCAAGTGACCACCAAGCTAGTCTAAGTTCAGATCCTCCTAGTAATCCTCAACCTGCAGAAGCAGAGAAGAAAAGTTCAAATGGTAGCTCAGGTAAAAAACAAAAAGATTCGTCAGGAAATAGTAAACCAAGCAATGAACAAAATATAGTACACGTTAATCAATTATTGCTCAATAGACAAATGTCTGATGACAGAAGAACATCAGCAGAAATGGCAGATCTTTCCATCGATGACATAGAAATAATAACATCTGAACGTGGCCTTAAACTTAAACGACAAGATTCAGATGATACCATCATTGATGAAGAAAATTTTGAGGAGCAAAATCAACTCAAACCGTCAAGTAGTCAAGAAAGTGAAGATTGGCCTTTACCAGATATTCCTACACAAATTGAAAAACATCCTAGGGATAAATTAAGACAGTTAGAATTTCTTCATGATATGCAAAGCTTTGATAGCGCTGAACAACATGCAAAATTAAGAGAAATAACTCCACCCCACATTCCAAAAATATTTGGGCAGCGTGGTTCGTTGAAAAGTCAAGATTCTGAACAATGGCCTAGTCCGCCATCCAGTCTGCTTGAAACTCCTGTTGTCGGTAATGTAGAGACTTATTATATGGAACCAGAAGAAGTTTATAAGGTAACTATAGATTCTACCACAGATCCAACTGGTGAAAATGAATCAAATGCTGATTCTAGTGAGGAGAATAAAACTCTAGGAAATGACGATTACTGTGAAGTTGCAAATGAAGAAGATCAAATTGAAGAATGTCATAGTAATAGTAGAGAGGATCAATCCGGCCAGGAAAAAAGTAGTTCTAATTCAGACAGTGTTAGCGGTATTCAAAGTAGGGTGAAAATAGTTTTAGAGAAAAAGCCAACTGAAACTCATAGTTCTAACTCGGAAGAAGACATGAACGTTACGTTAAACGATGATGTCTTCACTGATGTTCTCGTTGATACGTCTAAAAACGAATTAAGACCTCCTACAGTTCTTAGACGCAGTACCACATCAGATGATTCGTCTCATTCTGGTGCTAAAAATGAATTAAAACCTCCGTCGCCGAGGCATTCTCATAGTTCGTACTCTGAGGAAGAGTGTACTAGTTCGATGGGTACTAATTTTGAAGAGGGTACAGTGCGATTTGCTCTTAGACCAACTAAATGTACACATAGTTCTCATTCAGAAGACACTTCTGTCGCGTTAAGTCTTTCTGAATGGTCGAACAGCACTAATACAGTCAAATTCCAAAATTTGTCAACTAGCAATAATAGCTGTACTAACAAGAGTTCAACTAATACTTCCGGAGCAATGAAAAGTGACGATAACTCAATAACAGACATTGCTCACTCGATATCAGAGTGGTCGAGCAGCAACAGTGCTACACTTATAGCTCAACAAAGTGGTAGTCTTCAGTTTCAGAAACTGTCTACCAATACTTCAACCGGAGATAGTACACTAACAGAAATAGTTCCGACTATTTCAGAATGGTCGAGTTCTGATACTGTGGTAAACACATCAGTGCCTCAAACACATAACATTAACACAATTAACATTGAAGGGTGTCTGGAGCAGTTATTAGATGATGACGAGAGTTCTTCTCAGGGTGTACCTCCTAAAAGCCCTGAAAATATTCCTTCGGAAGATCTGATCAGCATTCAATTGAAAAAGCAAGCAATAGAAGACATTAAACACTACACAAAATCAACTGAACGCCCTGTTACAATTCCGCTTCATCACATCATGTCCGACACGGAAAAATCTACCGAAAGTAGTTCAGTAGAACGACAGGTTCCTCCATCATTTGCTGAAGCTGCTGAGAAAAGATCTTTGAGACATTATCCATCATCGAAATCTACAGAGCGACCTGTTAAAGTACCGCTAAAGTATTCTAAATGCACACCATATTACTCGAGTAGTTTAAGTTCTGAATCTACGTCAGCTGCTATTTCTAAACCTATTCCAATAACAAAACAACCAACTCTCCCTTTGACAAGGGCTCATCGTAAATCAATTTCTAAGAGTTTGTTGCAAAGTCCTCCAAGTGAGAACGATTCAACAAGTTCGGTAGAATCTCCTATTGGAACACCAGAAACTAGAGTACGTGGTCATAGAAGACGAAGGCAGCTGCAACCTAAAAGGCACAAACATGAAAGAGAATTTAGAGCATCAAGCAAAGAAGAATATATTGATCAATCTCCGCCTATTGAATACGCGGAACCTGAAAAATTCATGTGTGGTAAAGATTTTAGCGATTTACCCAGCGATTATGAATACAAGTCAGATATTATACGACGCATTTATTCTGAAAATGTGGAAGAAGGTTATTTTCCTGATGGTGATTCGCAGTCAGGATCGGATATCTTCCGGATAGAAAACGATGGAGATTTTGATGAGAGTCTGGGTCGGTTCGAAGGGCTGTCGCTAGATGGGTCTCTGGGCGAAACCTTTGACGTTTCCTCTATTCCCCCTCCCCTGCTCGAAGACGACTTCGAGGATCCTGATAGAGAACCAGAAATTTGATCCGAGGATAACTTAGGAATGCATTTTTAATCAAATTTCCTTAGAAACAATTCACAGTTCAGCAACTGTTGTGACAATTATGTCGAGTCAAGTTGTAATACATGTGCCAAATTTTCAATCCCTGCGTGATTTTTTTGTAATTGGCTTTCATGGGTTTTATAAAGATGGTTTTTAATAATCAAAGGTAAATAATTATCGTATAAGAAGCGCATTGAATGCGCGAGACATTTAGTTAACATGTTGAATGATTCATACCGTTGAGCATGCGATGCTTTAAACCTGTCTTCAGATTTTCGGCTTTTGTAAGAGGCACATTTCGATCACGACTCCGCTATCAACACCCGCCATTTTATTATAACAACCGAATTCACAACACCGTTTTTACACTTTTACATGTATTGTTAAATTAGATTTAAGAGCACATCAAATCACTTTTTAAGTTCAATAAAATCAAGAACTTTAAGTAGATGTTAACATAAAAAATGTGCAAAAAAATGTTAAATAGTCTCAAAATTTATCAAAAAGCGTTGATATTTAAGTAGGTAAGGTATAAAAGAGTGTTTAAAGTAGAGATAAAATGGCGGGCGTTAGTTTCGGAATTCGTAGCGAAATTCAAAGCGCTAGAACAAAGAATGGAGCAATTCCTGAGGGCCTGGGGCCGCGCGAAGACTGACTAAACCTGTATATATAACTCGCAGTCGTTTAAAACACATTCAAATCAAACTTAACTAAAATATCGTACTCGTTTGTATATTATTATTAATGATTAATTGTTATTTATCACATGATGACGTTGTAGTCAATAGGAGACATATTCAATTCAGGATTTCATTCTATATAGTATATTTATCTGTGGACACTCGCTTGCTCGCTCGGAGAGATGATCGTCGGTAATCCCTTCATTTTCCAGTATGGTACAGGCATAGTGTCAGATAAGCGTAGTTTTAAATTTTAATATGTCACTCACTCATTTCACTCTTTTGTTTTCCTTCTCTTGAAGTTGAAATCATAATAATATAATGTAATGCGATAAATGCATGAAACTGTTTAAGATGATAAAGACATCCTTAAAGTATTGAACTAGACTAATTTTTGTAAATATTGCTTTATATTTGTACCTACATAGTAATTTCCAAAATTTTAAAACTATTTTCCCGACATGTTTCAATTTAAAACTACAAATATGCCATTGGAATGTTAGATACCTACATCTAAATGTACTAGTTTATTATAACACATACTTCAGTGATAGTCTTACTGTTACTTAAACAGCGGTGGATATTACACGCAAGCTCCCACGTTTCTACCAATTATAGCAATTAACACCGGTTTTATATTGCTTTAAAACTAGATCGACGCATTATTAGTCATTTAATTTCGGCATTTTTTAAAGACAATCGTAGTTTCGTATTCGATATCAGCTTGTGTGTAATATTGTTCTCAAAGTTCATGTAGATAAATTGAAACCATTTTAATCACAATCCAGGTACCAGTGAAATTAACTTATTAATATTGCATGTTTGTTGATATTTCATTTTGAATTTATAATAATTTTATTAGTGATTAGAATTTTGTACTGCGTTAAAAATTACAAAAATTTTGGATGTTTATACTAATCATAAATTATATTTTTGTTGAACTGCAGTACAAATATGATTAACTTTTATAAAAATTTTAAATTTGATGTTAAATAACTACCTTTCTTGATTCAACCTTGTGTATTAAAGGAGCAAATATGAGTCTATTGAATTTAATAGTTACGTTAAAAATTGAATGATTTTGAAACTTGTTTATGCTATATATGTGTGCATACTTTCATAAATCCACTGAATGAAGTATTGTATTTGATACTGATAGGGAGCTAGTAATAATATTGCTCAAAGTTTGACAAGGATGTGATGTTTCAGTAAAAATATGATTCAATACTTAAACTATTTTCTCAGGTTTCAGAATGCCCTGATTTCTTCATAAAATGAAGCCCTTTAAATGTACAACTTTAAAAGTGTGACTATTTTTTGATATGTTGTTATCTTGTTATTTAAGTGATGGCCTAATCGAATTAATTTTATTATATTCTTCTTTCACTGTCAATTGTTTCCTGTAAATTTTATTGCTTGTTAAACTAATTTCTGTATCATAACAAATCTAATCCTGTGTAACATCTTAGGACGTTTTATTGGTAATAAAATAAACGATTTGCTTAACGCAGGTTTCATTTCGGTTTCTGTTAGTCACTCTTTTGCTTTCATTCAATTGTTAATAGTTTCACTTGGATTGACACAGCCGTGAGTATTTCAAGCACATTTGTACTCGATGTTTCGTATGTGCATGAAATATTAAAATATTCTCGATGTTATTTTTATTTTATTTATAAAATAATCTGCACGAATTTTATTTTTCAGTGTACATAAATTTATTTTCACACTTATATACATACACAACACAATTTTTATCTCATTTCATTTATATTTACATGTAGAATTTGTTAAAACTATTCACGTATATAATTTCAACTTCTAATAAATTATATACGTGGAAAGTAAGAAAATAGTAACTAATTTGAAATGTATTCCCCAGATAATCATTCCACAATCAACATGAATACAATAATATTGTCTGAGAACAACAATTCCTTCTACGCATCAACTCCGAACAAGACAATAAATGGAAATGATATGATTATGAGTATCTCACAAGGATCTAATCGAACGAAAGTCTCTGAAGATATCAGTCCTGTTAAACAGTTGACCCAAGAGGACATCATGAATTCAGTTAATGCCAATTCGACTACAAATGGTACTTTTATAGTTGCTGAAGTCGAAAATGAAGTCAAGAAAAAGGTACAGTATTACATATATTTCTACTGCTAAATATTATAGATTAATTAAAATGTCTTGTTTTTAGCCTCGATGGTCTACAGATAAAGCCTACTACATTGCAAAGGAAATTCTAACAACTGAATTAACGTACAAGAAGGATTTAGACGTCATTAATGTGGTAAGTATTTTACAACTGTATTTTTTATGTAAAATAAAAGAATAGTTGAATATATGTGGAAATATAAAATATAATGTTTTATTTTTCGTTTCGGTTTGACTTAGAAATCGAGAAGGAAAAGTCAATCCTTAAAAGCCTTGATCAGGAAATCAGATGACCTATACTTTTATTTTATAACAAAGATTAAAAAATCTATATTTGTATGTAAAAATTGATATTTTCAGTGGTTCAGAGAAGAAGTAGCAGCTGAAAAACCAACAGAATGTAATCTTCTGTTAACTCTAATAGCACCATTAGCCAATGCCCATGGCCAATTAGTTCGAGATCTTGAACAACGTTTACAAGCTTGGGAGGGCAGAGGAGGAATGAAAAATGATAGCCAACGTGTGGGAGATGTTTTATTAACACACCTGCCGCCGCTTTTACCAGTGAGTTATTTTTCTGTTATTGCTAAAATTTAATAGACAAATTGTTGTTCTGTCAGTGTAGCAAAACTGAGTTTAATGCGATTATTATTTCCAACATTTTTAACATAAATTGTAATTAATGTTATAGTTATTATACACCAACAAAATATTTTTCTTGCAATTATAAATACAATAAATTTAAATACATTTTAGTGCAACATATTTCTGGTTAAGTTCGTTTTGTTCACATTTTTAACAATAAAAAATAATAAATAGTTATTTTTAAATTAGAAAATCCATTTACCGATCTAGGTCGGAAAATATGACCAGAACAATCGATAAAACTTTACAGATTCATAAAATGCAAAAAGGATCGGAAAATGAATGTTTCCACTGTGACCAGTTTATTTATTTTGCGTAATTACCTGAAAGTGATAGCTTATTGGGTGAACAAGTAAGTTTTGCGAGCTTCAGAGTGTGTTACGGACAGATTTTTTTGCGAACATTAATGACGAATTATTCATATTTGCGCAAAATAAATAAATTCATCAATATGTAAATATTCATTTTCTGATTAATTTTTGCAATTTATGGATCGATAAAGTTTTACCGATCCGTATGGTCGTATTTTTCGATCTAGATCGGTAAAGACGGATTTTCCAGTTTTAAAAAAGATCATAATTTTCTGGGCGCTTGCGAAAAAATACATATTACTGTTCTTTTTCAAGAATATAGTTTGTTTGTAGTTGTTAAAATAATTAAATTTGATTATTTATTTTATTTATATTATTTCTTAATTTTATTTAGTTATACGAAGAATACATCGACGGCCATTTACTAGTATTGGAAAGACTGGATGCTTCATTTAAACAAGACAATAGATTCGAACAACTTTATAAAGATTTCGAACTTCAAAAAGTATGTTATCTTCCTCTTACAACATTCGTCCTGAAACCTCTGCACCGATTATTACATTACAAAAATCTTCTTGATCGTAAGTTTAACAACATTCACATCTAAAATATTCTTATTCAAAAACAACTTACTTCTCAGGATTGTTAAAACATTACGAACCATCTCACCCCGATTACGCAGACTGTCACACAGCAAATGCAACATTAGCAGAACTCATAAGTCCTGTCTCTGATATGCTAACACATTCCGAGAATTTAGCAGCACTGTGCGAACTTCAGCGAGATATTATCGGCTTTGATTCTTTAGTTCAACCTGGAAGAAAATTCATCCGTCATGGCTGTTTACTCAAACATTCCCGGAAAGGATACCAGCAAAGAATGTTCTTCCTGGTAAGAAAAAGAAAATATTTGTTTAAAGTTTGTTAATAATGGTTTGGTTTTAGTTTTCAGATATTTTGTTATATACCTCAAGATCACAAGCTGCTTTGCAGTTCAAAGTTCATGGACATATGCCGCTTAGGGGAGTTATGCTTGAGGAACCGGAAGGAGATATTGCTTCTTACGCTTTCATCATTTATGGTAAATATTATTATTCTTTATTTCATTTATTTATGATTAATATTTGTTTTATATTTGTTTTGAACTGCCAAAGATAGATCTCTATAAATGTAAGAAATATAATTTTATTTCATTATTTGTGTTCAGGAATAATATTGTTTTATATGCCAACATGAAGTACTAAGACTTATTAAATTATTCTTCCCATTATAAATTTTAGAACCAGTTTTTCATTTACGAATAATCCTTTTTATTCTGTAACTGGATCATAATTTGCAGTCTATGTATATTTTAATAACAACGTTTTCAATTTTATGATTTATTTTATAGATGATCAAAATTCCGATGTTCTGTGAACAGAATAATTTACTAACCTATCCTGGCATTTTCATGTTCTTTTGTTTACGTATAAACGTAGTTATAACTATAAAAAATAATGATTGCTTCGCAGAAACTGTTCTTATAATGTAACATTTTTATACGGGCAGCTTTGTTTCAGGGCAAAATGCATAAAAGTAAAATATAAATAACAAAATAAATTATTTTAGACACAGAATTCCGAAATAATTGTAATCTATAAAGAAAACTGTTCCCAATAACTATCGAGAGAATAATTAGAAAGTATCGAATTCAGTATTAATTTCTACCATTTGTGTTATGATTTAGATTCGAGATTTTTTCATTTATCACGCCGATAGTCACCGGCTCATAATATAGTAATTATTTTAGGAACTATCTTTAAACGGTTATCGCCATTTAATAACACAACACAAGACATTTTTTGTGAATGTTAACAACGGAATTTTTACCTTATGAGCCACAGACTTTTTAAAACTAAATCATCATTCATCTTGATCTTCTGATTGCTACTAATGATGCGTAGACGTTTACTTAATATAACTGGAAGTCTACTGAATTAAAACATATCTTGAATTAATTAACTGCTGAAATCCCTTTTAAGACCGAATTTATTTATTACCTGAATACGGTTTCAATAGCTGCATTTTTTACAAGAATAATTTTATTTTTCTATTTAGGTGGTAACCGAGCACTAACAGTAGCCGCTAACTCTCAAGATGAAAAAGACAGATGGGTCGAAGACCTTTCCATTGCAATCCAACAAGCCAGGGATAGGAACGACGCAAAGCTTACTTATTTGAGCTTAAAAAGTTGTAGTTAGTTAAATTTTGATATTTAAATGAATTTATGCTGATTATTATGGTCTGGTGTGCTTAGGCTCTTCTGACGAGATAATGGACCAGTGTGGGACTGACATGGCTACTCAGACGAAGCCGTCTACACAAAGGAGCAACACCACCGTACATGTTTGCTGGCATAGGAACACTAGCATCAGTATGCAGGATCAGCTTATTGCGGCGGAGGTAAAACTTATTTCTAATTCTTACAAAACAATATTGAGTCGATTTCGGTTCCATTTTAAAGAACAAAAACCATCATGTCGTTTAATTGGGATAGGGAATGTAAAATCAAGGTATGTACGTATTAAAAGTCTATACAAAAGAGTGATTGATTGAAATTAAATACATATTGTTTTTATGTATATTATATTTTTCGTACCGCTTATTGCCTATTGAAACATTCACTAAAACTTTATTTATTCATTAGATTTATTCTGCAATTAATTTTCGCAAAACATCTGGCACATACATTTTTTCTTTTTTTACATTTATAAATCCATTTATTTGAATAAAAATTTTATGGAAAATAAGTCCTGAAATATAGGAAACAGTAAAAAAAAGCAGTGTAGGTCTCTTTTGCACAATAGAAGAGCTCGCATAAAATTTTGAAAATGCTTGTTAATTACCTTGCCACCAAACCCTCCAGTTAAAATTAAAGCTTCTTATTTACTTACTAGTTACAACAACATGTAAATTTTAAGATTGATTCACTAAAACTTATTTAATAATTGGATTAAAAAGTTTAGAAGTAGTATGACGTGAAATTTTAAATATGCTGATACCCATGTGATTCATCATTCAAAATACAATAATATTTCAGAAGTGTTGACCGGCGATAATATTTGCTCGAGATTTTAATATGATTGATTATTGATTTAATTTTAGAATCAACTGTCCGGCTACCTTCTAAGAAAATTCAAGAGCAGTAACGGATGGCAAAAATTATGGGTTGTGTTCACGTCTTTCTGCTTGTTCTTCTACAAGAGTTGTATGGACGAATTTCCCTTGGCTTCACTTCCATTGTTAGGATACGCAGTGGGTGCTCCAACTCCTGAAGATGCCATCGGCAAAGATTATGTTTTCAAATTGCAATACAAGAACCACGTGTATTTCTTCAGAGCTGAGTCTGAGTACACGTACAATAGGTAAGTTTTTAATAGTTTATATTAACAACATTTACAAAATATTGTTTGTAGATGGATGGAAGTAATCGGTAGCGCCACACAAAGTAACTTGCGGCGTTATACATCAACTAGGAGACAAATCGCATCCAGTGAAAGCTCACCAGACAAATAATCTAACAGAAATTCTCTACCCCTAGTCTTCTAAAATAGTTTATTGATTTTAACAAAATGATTCCATGTAACAGATTTTTATACATGTTTTTATTATTATTATTATTAAGTTTAATATCACGACAGTACTCTGTTTATTTTATTTAACTAAATTAATTATTAGTTTTATTTATTTTATTTTTAACCGGTTGTCTTGCCAATAGTATGTTCTTCTTTCATCTCTAGTGCCTTTGATAATCGGACAACCAGAAATGAATAACAGCAAGTAGATATTTTGAAACTAAATTAAAATATTTGTGCCTTATTAGTTAGATAAAACATAGATAAAGAGGAGAAATTAAATATTAACAAATTAAAATCACGGTTTCTGTACATAGTTGTACATAAAATGGCAGCTAACTGCACCTTAGATGGGTATATTCTAAACAATGTTTATGAATTATGTAATTAATATTACATAAAATAATACTTTCACATTAGTTTTTAATTTACATCGTGGTTTCGATTACATTACATTTAATTTAATTAAAATTGTGTATGTTTAACAATTATTTACATTTTAAAATTTTTAGTATATGAATGAAATGTTTGATTAAGCGACCGGATTGAATGAGTTCAAACTCATATGGACCAATTACTCTGCTGTTAAGAGATTTTATTATTATTTTATTTGTTGTATTGTAATTGGACATCACATATAAATAAAGTAAAACATTTTAAATAAAACCTACTTTTTATGTACTAAAATAAAAAAGTATATATTAAAAATTTCATCTTAAATTATTATGTTGTATTTGGTACACATTACATATATAATACTTAAATACATTTATAAAATAATAATATAGTTCATTTTAAAATAAAGGAGTCACCATATCCCAAAGTATTAATTTTTTAAGAGAATGTTCAAATTGAACTATAGGAAAGTATTTAGTTTTGCTCACTTTTGATAAGTTGTACAGATTACGTGGAACCAAGCCACCATGTTGTGGTTGATATTTGACCAATGAAAAATTAGTTATTTAGTTATCGTAGGAAAGAAACAGCAAAATATGACAGAATGAACTTTGATTTAAATTGTGAATACATCTTTTATGCATTTAAATTAATTTGAAACAGAAATGTAAGTGCTAAATTGTTGTATTCTCAAATATTACTTATCTTTCAGAGATTTTCGTATCTTTGTTCATTTTTAAAAAATTGTATACACAAGGACAGCCTCCAAATTTACATTAGTACAGAAGATATTGCAGTTTTAGGGTAGTTATTCGTTATTGTATGAAATATTGAAAATTTGCTTTCTACGTGAAATTTAGCATAAATGTGATATATATATATTAATAAACTATTTTTAAAAAGTGATACAAAAATATGTATATCCATATTTTTGTAGATATCAAACTGAAGCATTTACTAACATTTTGATGTGCACTGGTTTGCTCGGAAGAATCGGATAGTGCGCATGCGCTGCGTGTCTATGTCTAGTCGATGGTGTCTGTCTAGTTCAAACGTGATATATGATCACTGGTGACAGCTAGGTTTGCTTCTAGACAATTTGTGTTTTTGAGTAAACATATCAATAAATATTAATAAAATATAGTGTTTTTCGTAAGTATAGATGTTATTCTGATGATTTTTATACAAATTTCACCTGGAAATATAGTTTTTGATACTTAAAAATATATCAACATTTTGTTACATAAATTGCTTTGTACGTAACACATATAACATAGAAATATTACATTTCATCAATTAAATTTGGGATAAACGGCTTTAACATCATATTTAAACATGACTTTTAATACATTTTCTTTAAAATCACTATAATATTTTTGCATATCTTTAGATTTTAACAGTTATAAATAGTATTTCTATTTCGAAAAACGTGGTATATATTATTTATTATTATTTACATACATATATATTATTTTTTATACATGAAAAGATGTAAAAGTATTTTTTTTTAAAGTATTTTCTTTATTTAATATAAATATATAAAAGTATTTGATTTGTTCAAACGATAAATTTGCCGAAGTGAACATGTTCATTCCATAAATTTAGTCTTGTATGACGCTGTGTTGTTGAGTGTTGCTGGAATAAATAATTGTACGTTATAATAAAGTTAACTAGAACATATTCTAATGTTTTTGATAGATATTTGTACTTAAAAGTAGTGTAAAATATACTCTGTAATACATAACAGTTACAAGTGTTACGGCATCATAATAATTGGTTTTACCAATTGTTTATTATTTCAAAACAACATTCTATTCATTTTGAGTATCTCAAACGATAATTAGACAAATCTGTGCGTATTCGTGTCCACCTGCGGTCAACAAGCAAAGCCATTTATACGAGTGTTCAGCGTTTACAAATACAGTCTTAATAATTTTTATTCAATTCAGCCATTTTGTAGTCAGTGACCAGGTGCAAATTTAAGATTCAAGCTAAAAGTCACGCGTGGTTAAAATCTCGAGTACATGGATTACTTTTCGTGTGTAGGTTGTACAGTTAAATCAATGGGCCTGTTAGAATTTTGTGCAACCACAGATGGTTCCGGGTCCTTGTTGGCAGTTGTTAATGGCATTCAAAAGTCTTCTAAATGGTAAGTTCATTTTTAACAGCATATTAGAGCTATTCTATTGATTCTTTTCTCTGTTAACATTATTCTTGTTTATTTTTAAGCGTGATCTTAAATCAATTTAGGCTAGTTTGGTTTTTGTATGCAGTGTATAAAATTCTTAGGCTTTTAAATAATACCAGAAAATTTTCTAAAATTCTTATAAGATTGTAGTTTTGCAAAAAAAATAAAATAAATTGAGTTTTAAATAATTCATAAATGCTCTGATGATTTTTTTTAGTACTTGTAAGATTGAATGTATATTCTATCAAAATTTGTAATTTATTTTAAATAATTCATAAAGTTCCTGAATATTTTAAAAAATACATTTATGATTGTAGTTATGTCAATTAAAAAAGTCTTTTAAATAATACATAAAGGCCTTGATTCAGTATTAAAGTACTTAAAATATTGAATGTAAAATTAAAACTATAAATTATATTATAAATATGTATTTGGGAACGATCCAATATAAAAATTAATATAAATTATATTCAATTGTTTCTAAGAAAAATATTACCTTAGGTATTTTTACAAATATTTGAATATAATTTATAGATTTAATTTTACATTCAATTTTTAAAATATCGCTGTACAATTTTGAGCAGTGTACTTGTAAGATTGAATATATTCCAGAAAAATTTATAATAACTGTTAAATAATTAATACAGTATTGAAATATTTTTTAAACTATATTTAAGATTGTATTTATTTAAATAAAAAAGTAAAGTCTTTTAAATAATTCATAAAGGTTTTAATTACATTTTAAAGTACTTTTAAAATTAAATTAGTTAATTTTTATAAATTGAGGCCTTAGGTACTGGTATCCTCAGACATTTTTTATATTATAGATCTGCGTGAGATCTGCAATATAACATAATTAACAATCCAGATAATTTTTAATACTGATAAAATTCATAAACATTTATCTAATTAAAAAAAAAATTGAATTAACGTGAGTATCATCACGTCTTTTACTCATTACTGGTTGTGGTACTCTGCCGTAGCAGATTTCCGTATGTGATATATTTCTTCGCGTAAAATGCGGTCACCACTCGTCAAATCACGGCCCCCTAAGATGTTTGTGATGGGAGAGAGCCACAGGAGTAGATTTAATTTGGTGAAATTTGTTTGTCGGCTGTGGAGATCGAACCCGGGTTCTCAAGGTCCACAGACCGACTTGATACCACTGAGCCACCTATCTAATGAGTGAATGTGTTTAATAAGATATATCATAATTAATCTTTACAACATATTTATTATTTTTAATAACGATTCACTTTAAAAATATAATGATGAATCGTTATCATCTGGAACACAATACTTTACATTGTGATACAGTGACAGTTAGTATAAAAAACAAATTACGGATAATTAACTAGATGTTTTATTGTTAAACGTTCCGGAATTATTTTATACAAATATATTTCAACTAAATGATTTATATAAATAAATTTAATTAAACCATCCTTCAACGATTATTTATACTAGCGGTCATTGTATTTTATAAATAAAGTTCACAAATACTTTTATCCTTTTGGGTAATTGTTTCAAATATTTCAAATATATGAGTTTTAAAAGTTTTCTTTACAATATTTAAATGGAGTGTATCTTTTAAATTTGAAGTGGATTGAAAATGTGGACTGTCTATAGTTTTGTTTGTAAATCTGGCGAATTTTATTAATTTTTTGAGAGAAAATATGAACGACAGTTTTTCCGTAACTTTAGATAAACATGTTTTAAAATCGGCTGTAATTTAGTAATAAGTCAACCGGGTTTCAACATTCAATTCCTCATCTATTGACTATAGTTTCATCCCTTAATATCAACCCTCCGGAAAATAATTAATTAAAAAATAAACGTTATTGAAGCAAGGATGGTGTGTTGGGTTGAAAATGTTTGTCGAAGACTGATGAGTGAATGTCACAGTGGAAAATTATTATTGATAATTTACTATTCTTTAATATTAAAAATTACTTTTAAAGATCGTTTAGTATTTGTAATGATAGGTGCTCATTTTAAATTCTTTTTTGCAGTTTACGCAAATTAGCTGAATTCGGCATTCAGTCCGCTTCACTTCACTTGTTCTGCAACAATCACACAGTTCAGGAACAAAAGATATAAATTGCTAAGTTATATAAACGTTATTATTTTATTTTTGTTTATACTAAATAAAAATATACTAATAACAATAATAATTTATAATAATAATCACAGTAAAATGAGAAATATTGTATTTGAAGTATAGATTTGTATATGTTGTATATGATTCAAGTTAACTTTCATTTCATTCATTGGTTGTCGCTTAGTCGCTCCGAGTCTGCAACAAGGAAAAAGAAACATTATGAAGAAGTTTGTGTACAATGTCTTCATAACCTTCACCATCGTCTCCGCGACGGAGCTTCCCGCAGACACCTTCCTCACCGTGACTAGATCGCTGGGGAAGACGTTGGCTGGCGTTTGGCACGATGGCTGCCAGTGGTATTTTCAGGCTATTGGCGGTGTTTGCTTATGGAAATACTACCACGGCAGTGTTTGCTATCATCGGGAGGTTTTGTGTGAACATCTCCTACAATATTGGGTTGCAGTACGCTGCGGAGTTGCTTCCCTCCGTGGTGAGAGCTCAAGGAGTAGCGTTGATACATATTATGGGATATGTTGCTAGTATTTTGGCGCCTTTTGTTGTTTATTTGGTGAATGAGATATTTATTTATTTATAATTGTAATTAGTATTTTAAATTAGATACTTTAAATATAGTTTGTGTAGTTGTAGTTCTATAGTTAATGCTCTTGCTTTGTTAGCGAGAGTTGGCGAGTTCAATCCTCGCTGACTTCACTGTATAACTAGAAATAGAAGTGCGTCCGAGTGGTTTAAGGTTAATTATAAATGGTAGCTCCCCTTTTCCTTTCATTAAGATTAATTCTAGACATTATGTAGTGGTCCTGCTTCTAAAGTAAGAGTTCTAAAGTTTAAATATTGCGTCTTTAACTTATAACTAAAAATACAAATATGTCCTGATTTAATTATAAGCTGTAGTTTCTCTATACTCTCATTAAGACAGTTGTAGTACCATGGTAGCACTCCTGTTTTACAAGCTAGAGTCTATACAGTCGTAGCACCATTTTAGCGCTCTAGCATTTTTAATGTTATCTTTTTTGTTTCTTGCATGGCCAAGTATCACCATCGTTACCCTTGTTGATCCTCGGCTTATTGAGCATCGTCGGCGGCTGTCTCGCTCTCTTCTTACCTAAGACACTTAACCACGAGCTCCTATTAACTCTCGAAGACGGTGAACACTTCGGCATGAATCAGCGTATTCTGGACTTCTCTTGCTGCGTAAAGTAAGTCACTAGATATTATTAAACAAGCGTTATCGCTCCACTAGTAAAGATATCAGAATTAATAATAATAATTCACTAGATATGAAATTATCTTCAATAATTCTTACCTTCTTCTCCGTAGGAAACAAGTCGACAACGTAGAGGACGTCTCTCCAGCTCGCTTCACTCGTGCAACACAAGGTTCCTTTAGGACGTCTATGCGAGCTTCCGTCCGCGGAGAAATCCGTTCCAGTATGATCCGAGGAGGCAGTGACAGACTTTTGGGAAAATAATTGTCTTGGAGACAATTTGGGAGATTTTTGGGAAAGATAGCTAGAAAGAATAAGGTCATTGTTCGAGTTTATGGTCATCCTATAAATGTTTGAAGCGATTTTTTAGGATAATGATAGTCAACACTTCATTAACATTGATTATTCCTTTTATACAAGCTCATTTCATCGTTCACCTTCAAGCTCATCTATTTATTTATTCCTAGGGACCCTAAAGATCCACACAATCTCACACCCTCAATTTCTTTACTCTTCCATGCAACATATATTCCACATAACTAAATAACTTCTCCATTTTCAAAAAACCTACTCGCCATTCAGCGGCAGATAGTCCCACCTCAGCGACGGCCACCAGACATCAAGAAGGGGTAAGAGATTATTTCAGAGTGTATTAAGTAGATTTGGAAGTGTTGGTGTTTGTCTTTTGCAGCAGTCTTCGGGTAGTCATAGTTATAATACAGGGTCTGGAGTTGGTCCCACGCTACCCAGACCGAGTGGAGGATGCAGTCTTCATAGAATAGGTTGTCCAGGTTCAGATCCAGGTGATTGTCAAAGTTGGAAGTAGTTCAAAGGTCAGTTCAGTATCACCCAGTAATTGGAGTGGAGAGTGATCTTACATTATGCTACAAAATTAACGCTCATATACATTTTAACCACACTTTGTGTGAGAAATTATATTTATTGTTTCAAAATTTTGTTAAAAAATTTAAATAAATAATTGAAATTTGATCTTAAAGTAAACGTACACGGTATAATTTGTTTGAATATTTCAAGTAAAAGTTGGATATAAATAAATTTATATCACTTTTATTACAAGTATTTTCACCACTAACATCTTTGGAGGCCGTGATTTGATGGTTGGTAGCCGACTTTCACGCTTATAAATATATCACTTACCGAGATTTGCTACGACAGAGTGCCACACCCTATAATGGGTAAAAGGCGTAATGATACATTTATTTATTTTCATTTAATTAATTACAATATCGTAACACAAAAAGAAAAATAAAACTTAATTCTAATCGACTGATTTTTTAAAAAGTTTATGTTTGACACCCGCTCTATGCTAATTTAGGAGACTTTGGCCAGTTGCGAGAAGTTTACGAAGAATTTGGAGCACGAGGAAGCCAAGCTGAAGAAACCAGTGATGGAGATGATAGCCACTGGTACTGAAAGGAGACATCACTTTAATTACTTTTTCAAGTGAGTGTATCTTTTTAATTTAATTTGGATTGCCTATAGTTTTGTTTGTATATGTAGCTAATTTTATTATTACATAATAAAGTATTTGAAGAATAATTTAAACTTGTTGCAGCCACTAAAACAAATAAGTAACTTCCTCCAATGGTCGCTGACCACTCTGCTCTACTTTCTGCGCCACCGATATGGAGTCCACGTCCGAGTAACCTGGTACAGTAACCTGGTGCTCATTATCTTGTTATTGACTGTGTATACGTGAAGAAAAGGATAATAAAGTACTTCATGAAGATGCCAGATTAAAATTAAGTAAGTAAGCACTCTGCTAGCTTCATTTAAAATGATTCTAAATGGTGTAAGAAAGTATTTGACAGCTGGGATTCTCTAACCATCTTCTTAAATCTTCAAGTAAAAATTTCAACTAATTTAATAATCTATAAATAATTTAGGAACGTTCAGCAGCTCAAAAATAAAAGTAACATAATTTTCAACAGATATTTATTCACATTATTAAGTTGAATATTTCTCTTCTAGGTCGTTCTAATCACTCTTAAACGGTCCTTAGTTTATATCCAACCGCTAGCCAGTGGACAAGTGCGTACGATTATTGGAATGAAAAACGTGCAAACATAAACAAGAAAGTTTTAGTCTTCGAAAAGGTTCATTTGGACAGTTGACTTGTCAGTTGGCAGCAGCTGTTGCTGCACCGTTAACCGTCAATGACATAGGTAAATCTATCACACTACTTAACATGACACTAAATTAGTCGTATGTTTTGAAGCCTTTGATTTAGATTTTCTGTTAATTTTTTATTTATATTTCATCCGATAGTAATATAAATTTGTTTATTTACTGTCTAAACTATGAGAAAGTCACTACTTTTTATCGAATTTAAATATCTTGACTAGTAGCAGACAAACAGGCTGCTAAAATTTGGCGTATGAGTTTCAGTTCTTGATTAACAGCTGTTGATTCACATTTCTTGTTTTATAATATTTATTATTCTACAACTAAATATTATAAACATCTAGTTATTTATTAAAAAAATAATAATAATAAAACCTTGAGGATTTTATGAAAACAATTTGTGCAAGCACAAATCGTTTAAAATAAATTACAAACATTGCTTAAAAGTCAATTCGTACACAACGTAGCTGTAGCTCATCTAAATGAATTTCTGTTGGTTGTAGCATCGTGGTATTGTTATCGCTTCACTAGCGCGAGAGTTCGCGGGTGCAGTGTAGCAAAGAACTAAATAAATGTATAGTTTCTTACAGATCTGATGCATGCAAGCGACATGTACATCGGCGGATTCCTAAACGGGACAAAGACGAAGGGAAATCATGATATTCACTCACTACAACTATTGAACTGAACATTAGTCTCAGCAGTACAAATATTTGAGAGATGGCAGCAGCTGTCAAGCTCTTATTGCGCTAATTGGCTTTTAAACAAATCATTAGAAATACTTGGAGTGCTGATGTTGGTTCAGATGAGTCCGGGGCACCAGATCGACTAGAAGAACGTGGTGATGGGGCGATGACGATCGCTCTTCAGAAACCTACTCTTCATGTCGGCAGCAAGAGAAGAGAAGAGAATAGATTGATCTTCTTCTATCACGCCTTTTACCCATTACTGAGAGATGAGCACTAACAATAACAATAATAATTTATAATAATTAATTAATTTAAAAAAAAGTAAAATGAGAAATATTTTATTTGAAATGTAGATGTTGTGTATGTTTCATGGTGACACAAGAGTTGTGTAATCAATTAATGTCTAGTTAATTAGTCGCCCGAGTCATCATGCAACGAGCTCGAGCTCCGCACTTGCAAACAAAACGCTGAGCAGAGCTGGTGTTCATACCACATCTCTTGCAAATGTAAGAAAATTGTTATTTTTTCATTATTTCATGGTAAATGATAACGCTAGTAAGTTGTTAGTGCTAGTGAAACGTTTTGCTACTGATTATCAGTTAGTATTAAGGGTGAGCAACTATATTTCTATCACTTTTATTACAAGTATTTTTCTTTTTACTAGCGGTCATTGTATTTTGTAAATAAAGTTAATCAAATACTTTTACTCTTTTCGGTAATTGATTCCAATATTTAAAATATATAAGACTTTAAAAACTTTTCTTAACAATATTTAAATTGAATTGTACCTATTTATCATCATTGAAAACAATGACCTACAAATTTCACCACTAACAACCCAATAATGGGTAAAAGATGTGATGATATAATTATACTTTCAATTAATTAATTAATTACAACATCCTAACTTTTTAAAATTTATTTCTATTCGACTGGTTTTTGAATAACTTGATATGTTTAACACCCGCTCTGTGTTAATTTAGGTGACTTTGGACAGCTGCAAGAAGTCGACCGAGAATCTGAAGTACGAGAAAACCGAGCTGGAGGAACCACCAATGGAGATGATGGCCCCGGGGACTTGACGTTTGATGGCGTGTCCGGACGTTTCACTTTTTCAAGTGAGTATCTTTTAAAATTGGAATTGGCTGTAAATATGGTTAATTTTATTATTTTTCTGCGAGAAATAATAAAATGTCTGCTGAAACGGCTGTAACTTTTAATATTTAATCATATTTTTATTATGAAAATGTTTGTTGAAGATTGATTCTTTGATAAATGGATTGGTTTCAATATAAACCTACGTTCCGCGTACATCTGTGTAAAAGCCATTTAATTGAGCCCTTGGGATAAATAATTTTGTTGGACGATTACATATTCTTCTATAAGTATTTTTGATGTGGTAAATTGCGTAAAACATTAATTTTCTCGTGCTTCAATTAAATTGTAAACATATTTTCAGTCATTACCCATACACTCATATATTTGTTAATTAAAAACTAAATTATTTAAACTTATACTGGGTGTTTCACAACTTAGAGCAAAAAATTAAAGGGTATATTCTGTACGACGTGCTGATCATGAAACAAAAAGAATTTTTTTTTAAATCGCAAAACTATTTTTTATGTTTCCCAGTCCAAAATTTTTCGTTGCCACTGCACTGGGTGGATGACAGAGCTGGGCAGTAGTTAACTACTAAGTATTTAAATTACTAACTTAACTACTTTTTTTCAAAAGTAATTGTATTTAAATTACTTTCTTTAAAAAAGTATTTGTAGTTGTATTCGCTGGAATTTTGTGAAAATATTCAATAATTACTTTTATCTAGTATTTAAATACTTTTTCTAATTACTCAGAGTAATTTAACTACACTTGTAGACTATAAACTACTTTAGGTAATGTTACACGAAATTTAAATTAAATATAAATTAGACAACACTAAAATTATAGCAACTGCATAACGGCAGTAATTTTATTAAAGCATTTAAGGAGTATGGTGTAAAACTAAAAAATTTAGAAGTAGAAGAGGAAGAGGAAACATCAGATTCTGAAGGAGAATCTAATTCTATTACCTTTGAAGATTTCAACGATTCACAATCACAATTTAAACATTTACCACTTCCAAAACACTACATGTGCTAGCCACACTATAAATTTAATCGCTACTACCGATGCAAATAACGCTATAAACTCAAATGCATTGCTGAGGAGTAGACATGAAAAAGTTTTACAAAAATGCTCAGTACTATGGAATAAAGCAGGGAGGCCCAAAAGTGCTGAAATTATACAAAAAGTTTTAGGTCATACTTTAAGTTACCCATCAATAACCAGGTGGAATTCATTTTATAATTCCATTTCACAAATTTTGGCTGAAAAAGAAAAGTTGCAAGAATTGTTTAAAACCTTAGAAATCAAAGAATCAGAAATCCAGTATTTAGAAGAGTATTGCAAAATTTTAAAACCTCTGCGGAAACGTTAAACTTTTTACAAGGCCAGGACAACACATATTATGGATATTTATTACCCAGTATAATTTCGTTGAAAGTAAAATTAGAAAAACTTCGGTGTGATCTACATTTAAAAGTAACAACAATAATTTTGGAAAAAGTGATTCTAGGAGTATATAAAAGATTTTCACATTTTTTTAATATTAATGAACAATCTAAAGATGCAATTATAGCTGCTATTACAATCCCAGATGTAAAACTCCGATGGCTTAATGTTTTCAAAGAAACAGATAATACTGCGAATTTTAAAACCATGATCGAAATTATTGTAAATCATTCTAAAGATATTTTTAATTATAATGACTTTAAAATAGAACCAAGTGAGACAACAGAAGAGAGCGTAGATAAAAATGAGTTTTTTTTATTTCAATGAAGATCCAATGGATCCATTTACCTTAACTTCAGGTGGTTCTGAAGACACAACAGGAAATGACCAGTACATGAAATATAGAATTAGAACTCTTGAAATATCTTGAAGATAAGAGGTCTAATATAGAAATACTTCAAGATTATTCAATGATAAGAGAAATATTTATAAAATATAATACCTGTTTACCTTCTTCTGCCCCTGTGGAAAGACTTTTTTCATTTGCAAGCTACATAAATTCTCCTAGACGTCATGCTCTGTCTGGTGATCTCTTCGAGAAATTAGTATGTTTAAAAGGAAACACAAAACTTTAGGCTCTAGACTTTGTTGTTTGTTAATGTAAAAATATTATGATATAATAAAATATATGAGAATACTCGTATATACATAAATACTTAACTAGTTTACTTGCTAGCTCCTGTCCTAAATCCTTTTTGGAAAAGTAGTTGGAAAAAGTAATTGTTTTCAATTACTTTATTATAAGTAGTTTGTAGTTAAACTAATTTTTTTTCTAATGTATTTAAATACTAAGTAGTTTAATTATTTTTTTGGGCAAGTAGTTAGTAGTTGTAACTTAATTACTTTTTGGAAGTAGTTTGCCCAGCTCTGGTGGATGATTATGTTAAAGTTATTAATTAAATAAAATTCTATTATAAATAACTGCTAATAATTGAATTGTGTAATTATTTTTTCGTAGTTGATACCTACTTCATTGTTTGTGTTTAATAGGAAAGCGAATCCAGTGCAGTACTACAAAATATGTTTTAGGTTAACAACCCTTAACTTTTCAAATTTAAAAAAAAATCTTTTTATTTCATGATCAGCACGTCATACAGAATATACCCTTTAATTTTTTTCTCTAAGTTGTGAAACATCCTGTATACTAATATGATTGATTGTAATCGCCCAAAACTGCAATTGCAGATTACGTCATGCATGCCGTTTGACTTCAGAGCACGTTACAAACGTTTCGTTGTATTCAGTAATAGATTCCGATAAAACCGCCCCTATTTCATTCCCAGCTATGAAACTTCGTATACATATGAACAATTACGTGTACTTCAATAAACTATCAACAAAAAATGTGAAAAGTTAGTTTAAATGAGGCAGTATGGACATACTTGTACGTAGCAATAGATCCCGATAAAACCATCCCTATTCAATTTATTATTTTGATTTTTTACAAGTACAATAAAAATTCATGAATTGTTTCTCTATTTCTATGTTGTAAATTTAATCATATTTAAAGTACTAGTTTTCATTTAAATTTCATGTTTACTTACTTATTTCTGTATTTAAATATTTTAAATACTGATAAAATTCATCAACACTTAATTAAAAAAAAAACAATTTTTGAATTAATGTTATTAAATATGTGTCATTTTCAATAAATAATATTTTTTATAACACATTCCAAGACATTTTGATGTGCAATGGTTTGCTCGGAAGAATTACGAAGTGCGCTTGCGCTGCGTAGACACGTAACACTCGACAGTTCAAAACTTCTCTTATCTCTTGTTCAAAAGTTAAAAGTGTATCGACTAGATTTGCTGCTAGAAAATTAGTGATTTTGAGTAAAAATATCAATAAATATTAATAAAACATAGTGCCTTTCGTAAGTATAGATGTTATTCTGACGAGTTTGAGACAAATTTCGCCTGGAAATATAGTTTTTGATATTGAAAATGAATCAACATTTTGTTACATAAATTGATTTGTACGTAACCACACATATAAAATGCAATAACATAGAAATATTACATTTCACAATAAAATTTGGAATAAACGGCTTTAACATCATATTTGAACATGATTTTTAATAAATTTTCTTTAAAATCATAATAATATTTTTGTATATCTTTAGATTTGAACAGTTATAAATAGTATTTCTATTTCGAAAAACGTGATATATATTATTTATTATTATTTACATACATAAATATTATTTTTTATACATGAAAATGTGTAAAAGTATTTTCTTTATTTTATATGAATTTATAAAAGTATTTGATTTGTTCAAACGATAAATTTGCCGAAGTGAACCTGTTTATTCCATATATTTAGTCTTGTATGACGCTGTGTTGTTGAGTGTTTCTGGATAAATACTTGTACGTTACAACAAAATACTGGTAAATAGTTAACTAGAACATTATTCTAATATTTTCGATAGATATTTGTACTTGAAAGTAGTGTAAAATGTACTGTGTAATACATAACAGCTACAAGTGTTACGACATCATTATAATGCATTTAACTAGTTTGTTTTAATTGTTAATTATTATTTCAAAACAATATTCTATTCAATTTGCATTTATAAAAATTTAATTCAAATATTGTTAATGGCCAAATATGTGTTCATGTTATTTATTATCATTTAATTATTGCTTTCTATATATTTAAATTGGTAACGGTATTGATTTAGTGGCTGCTCAAACGATAATAAAATACGATTGTGCCTGAGTAATTGGGATTAAGTTGCATATCCAATTAGTAATTGCAATTAGCAATTACAATTAATAGTAACTGTTTATTCTTTCTTCCAGGCGTAATCGGAGAGAAATGATGCGACCACTGGATACTCATCCAAAACGACATGAAACCCTTCGTTGAAGAGCTGTTTTGCACCAAGCTGACATCTTCGGGCCCATCCTGAGAGAAGAGATTGGAACCTGCAGAACAGAAGGCGAGGAATTTAAACAGAATGAGCTTCATCAACAACTCAGTACTGACGCACGTCCAGGTACTTTTATTTTCTTGAAATACATTTTGTCAAAGGTGGTTTTTCTGTTTTTTAATTTGAAACATTAGTCATTGAGAGATGGCAGCAGCTGTCGTGCTCTTATTACATTTATTACATAATTGGGAATTAGTGACGCATTAGTACCGATAGATATTTTAAACAAATCATTAGAAATACTTGGAGTGCCGGTGTTGGCTTAGATAAATAAATTAAAAATAAATAATATGTTTTTTTTATTTCAGACTGCAAACAACGTTGTAATGGTGACGGCGACGATCACTCTTCAGAAACCTATTCTTCATGTCTGAAGAGAAGAGAATGAATTGATCTTCTTCTACGTGGCAGATCAGAAACATTTACATGATGTGGCGCTGTTTATTGTCAATGCTCTAGTGCGTGTTCAACTGCGACTTGGAGCCGGAATCAGATGGAAGGTCTGGAAACTTCGTGCACGGAAATGTTCTGGCATTGGTGAGAAAGTTATTTATAAATAAAATCACACCTTTTACCCATTTCTGGGAAATGAGCACTAACAATAACAATAATAATTAATTTAAAAAGTAAAATGAAAAATATTTTCATCTTCTCCATCTTTTGAACTATATTCATATTTTTATTATGAAAACGTTTGTTAAAGATTGGTTCTTTGATGAATCTGATGAATGGAGTGGTTTCAATATAAACCTACGTTCCGCGTACATCTGTGTAAAAGCCATTTAATTGAGCCCTTGCCCTAAATAATTTTGTTTGACGATTACATATTCTCGTATAAGTATTTTTGATATACATTGCGTAAAATCTGATAGTTTTTAAGATATAGCTTTTGGAAAAGCGAAATTCCTTATTTTCTTCAGATTTTCAACTTTTTTGAGGGTAAATCTTAAGAACTAAACGACGACATATGAAGTTGCGCTCAACGGAATTAATTTTCTCGTGCTTCAATTAACTTTTAAACATATTTTCAGCGATTAACCATACACTTATATGTTTGTTAAATAAAAAATAAATTATTGAAACTTGAATTACGGATGATTAGACTAGATGTTTCATTGTTAAACGTTCCGGCATTATTTTATACAAATATATTTCAACTAAATTTAATTAAATCATCCTTCAACGATTATTTATACTAGCGGTCATTGTATTTTGTAAATAAAGTTCACAAATACTTTTATCCTTTTGGGTAATTGTTTCACATATTTCAAATATATGAGTTTTAAAAGTTTTCTTTACAATATTTAAATGAGTGTATCTTCTAAATTTGAAGAGAATTGAAAATTTGAACTGCCTATAGTTTTGTTTGTAAATCTGGCTAATTTTATTAATTTTTTGAGAGAAAATATGAATGACAGTTTTTCCGTAACTTTTCGTACACATATAAACAATTACATGTACTACAATAAGTAATGAACAGAAAAGTGAAATTTTAGTTAAATGAGGTGTTATGGATACATTTATACCTAGCTATAGATTTCGTTAAAACCACCCCTATTTAATTCTCAGCTATGAAACTTCTTACACATATAAACAATTACGTTTACTTCAATAAACTATCAACAAACATGTGAAAAGTTAGTTGAAATGAGGCGTTATGGACATACTTATACCTAGCAATAGATCCCGATAAAACCATCCCTATTAAATTTATTATTTTGATTTTTTTTTATTAAAGTACGATAGAAATTCAAGAATTGTTTCCCTATTTCTATGTTGTAAATTTAATCATATTTTAAGTACTAGTTTTTTTTAAAATTCAATGTTTACATACTTATTTCTGTATTTAAATATTTTAATTACTGATGAAATTCATAAACACTAATTAAAAAAACAATTTTTGAATTAATGTTATTAAATATATGTCATTTTCAATAAATTATAATTTTTATACATAAAATACACTCCAAGACATTTTGATGTGCACTGGTTTGCTCGGAAGGTCGCTGGCGCTGCGTCGCTGCGTCGACTATACAGTTCATAACTTGCAAGCGTGGTAGCTAGATGTGCTGCTAGAAAATTAGTGATTTTAAGTAAAAATATCAATAAATATTAATAAAATATAGTGCCTTTCGTAAGTATAGATGTTATTCTGACGATTTTGATACAAATTTCACCTGGAAATATAGTTTTTGATAATTAAAAATGTATCAACATTTTATTACATAAATTGCTTTGTACGGAACACATATATAGGATGCGATAACATAGGAATATTACATTTCAACAATTAAATTTGATATAAACGGCTTTAACAGCATATTTGAACATGATTTTTAATAAATTTTCTTTAAAATCACAATAATATTTTTGCATATCTTTAGATTTTAACAGTTATAAGTAGTGTTTTTATTTTGAAAAACGTGATATATATTATTTATTATTATTTACATACATAAATATTATTTTTTATACATGAAAATGTGTAAAAGTACTAAATTTGAAAGTATTTTCTTTATTTTATATAAATTTATAAAAGTATTTGATTTGTTCAAACGATAAATTTACCGAAGTGAACCTGTTTATTCCATAAATTTAGTCTTGTATGACGCTGTGTTGTTGAATGTTGCTGGATAAATAATTGTATGTTATAACAAAATACTGGTAAATAGTTAACGAGAACATTATTCTAATATTTTCGATAGATATTTGTACTTAAAAATAGTGTAAAATGTACTTTGTAATACGTAACAGCTACAAGTGTTACGACATCTTAATAATGTATTTAACTAGTTGGTTTTGCCAATTGTTATTATTATTTCAAAACAATATTCTATTCATTTTGAGTATCTTTCTCAATTTTCATTTATAAAAATTTAATTCAAATATTGTTAATGGCTAAATACGTATTCATGTTATTTATTATCATTTGCTTTCTATATATTTAAATTGATAAAAGTATTAATTTGATAATTAAACAAGTCTGTGCGTATTCAAGTTCACCTGCACTCAACAAGCAGCGTTTACAAATACAGTCTTAATAATATTTACTCAATTCAGCCATTTTGTAGTTGGTGATGGCATTCGAAAGCCTTCTAAATGGTAGGTTCTTTTTTTAAAGCATTTTAGAGCTATTCTATTAATTGTTTTCTCTGTTATCATTATTAACTTTAATAAATGTTATGAAGTGTGTTACTAATATATTGTTTTTATGTTTATAGGGACTTCACGGGACCTGCAAGCATCCTCAGCGTGTATCTACACCCCGGAGGCATCAGCAAAGACTAGTTTGAATATTAAATCTGCTGCTCTCTACATCAATAATGTAAGAACATTGTTATTTTTTAATTATTTGTTTAATATTTATTTGAGAATTTGTGAAATAAATTCATATTCAGTTTAAAATAATAATGATGAATAGTAACTAGATATTTGTTAATGATAACGCTAGTAAATTGCTAGCTAGTGTCAGTTATTATGAAGGGTAATTAACTATATTTTTAATTGTTAAACCTTCCGGAATTATTTTGGTCAAAGTTAAAGTTGGATGGATATAAATAAATGTTCTGTCCTAAAATAATGAAAATGAATCTCCCTGAATAGACTAGAGGTCATTGTATTGAATTGAGTGCTGGTGAATGAGGGGAATGAGGGGGAGGCACCTAGGAAGGAAGCCATGTTTATTATCGATTAGCTAAACAAAAGTTAGCGGTAATTAGCAATTACAATTAATAGTAACTGTTTATTGTTTGTTCCAGGCGTAATCGGAGAGAAATGCGAGCACTGGATACTCATCCACAACGACATGAAACCCTCCGTGGAGAGAAGAGATTGGAACCTGCAGAACCGGAGTCGAGGAATTTAAACAGAATGAGCTTCGCCAGAGAGCAGCTGTCCTGCTCTTATTGCATTCCTGCGCTGATTGGGAATTGGTACCTATCGATATTTTAAACAAATCATTAGAAATACTTGGAGAGCTGGTGTTGACTCAGACAGCAAACACCGTGGTGATGGTGTCGACGACGATCGCTCTTCAGAAACCTACTCTCTTCATGTCGACAGCAAGAGAAGAGAATGGAATCAGACGGAAATGTTCTGGCATTGGTGAGAAACTTATTTATAAATCAAATCACACCTTTTACCCATTACTGGGAAATTATTCACGTATAAACGTTTCACGTTTTAAATTTGTTTACTTTTATAAAAAATATATAACAATAATAATTTATAAGAATTAATGAAAAAAGTAAAATGAGAAATATTTTATTTGAAATGTAGACATGTTGTGTAAGTTTCAATGTATTGAGTTCTGTCATCAATTAATTAGTCGCCCGAGTCATCATGCAACGAGCTCGAGCTCCGCACTTGCAAACAAAACGCTGACCAGACCTGGTCGCTTGAAAATAATCACGTGCTAGTTAGTTGTTAGTGCGAGTGGCTGTGATTTGACCCAATAATGGGTAAAAGGTGTGGTGATTTAGTTATACATTCAATTAATTAATTAATTACAACATCCTAACACAAGAGACTTGATATGTTTGACACCCATTCTGTGTTCATTCAGGTGACTTTGGACAGCTGCAAGAAGTCGACGGAGAATCTGGAGCACTAGGAAGTCGAGCTGGAGGAGATGATGGCCCCGGGGACTTGATGTTTGATGGCGTGTCCGGACGCTTCATTTCCAGTACTTTTGCAGGTGAGTGTATCTTTTAAAATTTAAATTTGCTATAAAAATGTCTGCTGTAACTTTTAAACTAGTCAAGATAATTGAAATTGGTTTTAAATTTTGAATTCTCCATCTTTTCAACTATATTTAATCATATTTTTATTATGAAAATGTTTGTTGAAGATTGATTCTTTGATGAATGGATTGGTTTCAATATAAACCTACGTTCCGCGTACATCTGTGTAAAAGCCATTTATTTGAGTCCTTGGCCTAAATAATTTGGTTGGACGATTAAATATTCTTTTAGAAGTATTTTGATTTGGTAAATTACGTAAAACATTAATTGTCTCGTGCTTCAATTAACTTGTAAACATATATTCAGTCATTAACCAGACACTTATATATTTGTTAATTAAAAAAACTAATATGATGGATTATAATTGCCCAAAATCTGCAATTGCAGATTAGGCATGTGCGTACTGAACTCCCTTTACAGTTTGTTTCATTTATGAACTTGAAATAGTCTAAAATATTCTTTATAAAATCGCATGAATTTTATATGAAAAAAATCCACGTTTAATTTAACTTTAAAACCAATTATTATGGAAGACAATGTTTACAATCACCACAAATCAACGACAAAACCAACTTGTGGACCTGGTGCACCAGGTTGTAGATGCACAGTGAAAGCGCCAAACAGGTGAGATGATTTTTTATTTATATTTTTGGGGCTTTATTTTTTGTTTCTTTGTACTTTTAAAATATCTCAATTAGTACAAGACTTACGCGCTGCTAAATAAATTAAATTATTTTTTAATTTAATTACTTTTTAAACAATGAGTGTATCTTTTAAACGGCTAAATGTGGGTTTCCTTTTACTATTTCTAGTATACTCACTATCAAAAGTATCATGATTATGAAACTTAAAATAAACATGATAAAGGGTGCTATGCTATGTTACTAATACATTGTTTTCATGTTTATAGGGACATCATCAAGATGTTGAAGTAGCTGGTGTCATTGGAGCTGCCGCCATCCAGAGCTTAGATCAGCTCGAGCTGGTGTCACCGTGGACATTATCATCAATGTAAGTACATTGTTATTTTTTTAATTATTTGGGTAAAAACAAAAATAATAATGATGGTGAATGATTAGTAACTGACAATCTACTAAATATTCATTAATGATAATGGTAGTACATTATGAGCTAGTCAAGGGTGATTAATTATAAAGCTTGTCCCAGAAAAAAATGTCTCCTATAATTTTTAACTAAAAACCATATAATTAAATTAATTTTGTAAAAACTATTGAAGACTTTATTGATCAACAACTAAATAGTATATAATAGCATATATTTACATTTTAATTATGATTCATCCAAAATTTGCTCAATTTTCTTTTCAGCCCTTTCATTAAAATTTGTACAGCATAATCAGATATCATTTTTGTAATTTGTTTCCACTTATATTTGAAATTATCGACAGAATTGAGTGGTTTCTTATATTTTAATAATTTCTGCTTCATATGGGGCCAATATTTTTTGATTGGACGCAATTCAGGACAATTTGTAGGATTTTCAGATTTATGTACCTACAAATTCTATATTTGGGGTTTCTTTTATACCAATCAATGACATTTTTTGTGTAATGACATGTTGCCAAATCTGGCCAAAATAGTATTGGTGTGTTATAAAGGGCAATAATCATCTTTCAAGACACTCGCTTAAATATCTTTCGCCGTTGATTGTCGATGTCGAAAAATAAGGCATACTGCGTTTGCCACAGGAACAAATGGCCTGCCATACAAGCATCTTTTTTGAGAATTTTTCTATTTCAATTACCTTCAATTAGCTACTAACAGATTTTCTGAACTTTCCAGAATAATAATAATAATGTCTTGGTCGAGAATTTAATTCAGCTTAACAATACGTTTCGACATCCATGATAACACATAATTTTTTTTTATATCACTTTAAAGTAAAGTTTTCTTGATCTTCATTTTGTGTTAGTTTCTTGCTTAGTATTCCAGTTAGGCACTTTTGTTTTTTTTTTAAATACTTTATAGAATTCTTTAGCTTAATTTTCTGAACTGTTGATTTAGTAGTTTCAAATTTCTTAGCCAAATCTGTCACAGAAAGGTTTTTATTTTCACACAAAGCCTTTAAGACATTTTCTCAATATTTTAATTTACAAATCCACGTTTGCATCCACTTCCACATTATTTTGTGTATCACCCGTTTCATTATATCTTCTTAACACCCTTTGAACAGTCCTTGTTGTAGATTTTAACTCTAAAGCTACGTTTCTTGTGGATATATGCCTATTTTGAACACATTTGTACAAAATATTTTCGCGCAATTGTTTGTGTTTCGATGGCATCTTTGTATACTAAATTGTATGAAAGTTGTCAACTAATTGTTTTTGTATAATGCATAGCCAAATAATAAAAACGCATCACATAAAATTTTGTATATCTATAAAAGCAGTATACGAAAAGGCCCAAAACTAAGCGACAATTTTTTCTGGGACAAGCTTTATTTTACTTTTACAATTATTTTTCTCCTAAAATAATTGATGTCCGGTTCAAAGCAGAAAATTAAAATTAATCTCCTTTAATAATTTTATTTTACTAACGGTGACTTTTACCCAATATTTAAAATATATGAGTTTTAAAAATGTTGTTTACAACATTTAACTTTGAAGAGGTTTGAAAATGTGGACTGTCTATAATTTTGTTTGTAAATCTGGCGAATTTTATTAATTTTCTGAGAGAAAATATGAATGACAGTTTTTCCGTAACTTTAGATCAACATGTTTTAAAAATGGCTGTAATTTAGTAACCAATCAACCGGGTTTCAACATTCAATTCCTCATCTATTGACTATAGTTTCATCCCTTAATATCAACCCTCCAGAAAATAATTAATTTTAAAATAAACGTTATTAAAGCGAGGATGGTGTGTTGGGTTGAAAATGTTCTGTGAATGTCGTAGTGGAGAATTATTCACAATTGGTTTAAACATATAATTTTATTTTGATAATTTACTATTCTTTAATATTAAAAATTACTTTTAAAGATTGTTTAGTATTTTTAATGATAGATGCTCATATTAAATTGAGTTTTGCAGTTTACGCAAATTATCTGAATGCGGCATTCAGTCCCAGGAGTCGAGCGCCATGCCCACGCTGTCCACCGGTTGCTTCAACACACTTCAGGAATAAAAGATAAGTACAAATTTAAATTTTAATTAGTTTAAAAAATGAGAAAAGAAATTATTAATAATTGATTTAGAATTTTATTGAGACACAACCTTGACATACATCTGCTGTCTTTTAATTTAATTTATTGTTTGATGTGAGAAATATTTGTTTAACGGTTTAAAAGTAAATTGCTTTAATTTCTAGAAACTTTATTATTTTACTTTTGTTTATACTAAATAATAAAAACACGGGATGGCACAGTGGTAGAGTGCTAGCCTCTGGAAACAGAGGTCGTGGGTTCGAATCCGGGTCGGGTTGATATTTTTCTCATCCAGCCTTGATCGGTATCCACTCCCGCATCCATTCCAAGTTGGGACATATTAACTTGGCATCCCCTAGCTATCGGGCACCGGCTAGGGGATGTAACAAGGGCTTGCGCGGGTTGGCTGGCAACACACATTACAGTAAGGTAAAACGTGGCAATTGTAAGGAAAAATTAGTAGTGTGTGTTCCAAGAAGTCACCCTAGGGACATAACCAAAAAATGGTTCAAATCCCGAAACATATACTATACTATACTATACTATACTATACTATACTATACTAAATAATAATATATTAATAACATTAATAATTTCTAATAATAATAACAGTAAACTGAATAATATTGTATTTGAAGTGTATGTTAGATGTGTGCATGTTTCAAATTAACTTTAATTTCATTCATTGGTTGTGAGTGTGTCATCAAATAGGTCACCGCTGCGAGTCTGCAACAAGAAGCTCACTTGCCAAACAAACGTCGTCGTCGTGTAATTTAACTTTTGTCTGCCTTATTTAAAGGCCTTCATAACTTCATAACCGATATCGTATCGTGGGCTTGATTTATAGTTATACTATAAGATCAACTTCTCGAGTCGATATCGTGTTTGTTTTTATTGTTTACTCACTACGTACATTTTAATTTAGTTAGTTAGTTGCTGCCTTAATAGGAGGCCATCCTAACTGTGTGTAGTTCTTTTCATGGGGTTGATTTATTACTATAAATCAATTTTACGAATCGAAATTGTGTAGATCGATATCTATCGTGGGTTTGATTTGAAATCAACCTCACGAGTCGATATCGTGTATTTTGTATTTTCCACCAAAAAACGCAGGCCCCACGTGGGGCCCCAACATACATACCATCACCAGGAGGCAAGTTTGTAAGCGTTTCGTGATGCGGGTGGGGCGAGTCCCTCGCGAGCGTGCTGCTGTGTGTAGCTAGAAGGTGTAAGCCGATGCCTTGGGTGGTCGAGTTATCGAATCACAGGAACCATATTGTCCAATGAGTCATTGGGAGATCTAGACATAATTCGACTGTTCGAGCACTGCGAAATCTTCCCAGCAGTCGGGTAGGTTGGTAGGCGGTGAACCGAGAGGTCGTGGGCACGGAATATGCTCAACGTTTTTGCTAACTTGACAAGCACGCTTCGGTTGCTTTGTCGTAGATTCGTAGCTAGTCGTTGGCAAAAACTTAGGTAAGATAGGGTAGGTAGGGAGAAGAAGATGGCACCTTTACTGAAGACTACGTAAAATGTGAGTCTCTTTCAGGTTCTTCCTAACACTTGACCGATATCTTATCGTGGATATGATTTATAGTTATACTATAAGATCATATTCACGAGTCAATATCGTGTTTTTTATCTTCGTACATTTAAATTTAGTTAGTTTAGTTTCTGCCTTGTTAGAAGGCCTTCCTAACAACTGTGTAGTTCTTTTCGTGGGGTTGATTTATTACTATAAATCAATTTTACGAATCGAAATTGGTTAGAACAATATCTATCGTGGGGTTGATTTATTTCCATAAATCAATTTTACGAATTGATATTGTGATATCTATCGTGGGTTTGATGTGTAATCAACCTCACGAGTCGATATCGGATGTTTTGTATTGTCCACCATAAAACGCTGGCCCCACGTGGGGCCCCATCATAGCGTTTCGCGGTTGCTTTGTTGTAGATTCGTAGCTAGTCTTTGACAAAAACTTTGGTAAGATAGGGTAGGTAGGGAGAAGAAGGACACCATCATTGAAAACTTATTGTTTTTTCAAGGAGTATTTGTACTTGTTTCTAATAATATTTTGTTGTTAGGTGCGGTGGTGAATGAAGAAAACCAACGTTTCCTGTTGGTGATTACATTAACATGCTGGGAAGATTCATCAGCAGCCGAATCAACAGCTTCTCTTCAAACACATACGAAGATGACTGCAAAGTCAACGCAGAACGTCGTCAAGACCGCTGCCTCCAACATCAATATAAGATAATTATTAGTTTTAAGTGGGTTGTATTTAATCGAGCACCAAAATATCAGCTCTAAATAATTCATATTCAATATCCAAAATACTAGACTTTGCTAATCTGTTTATCAATTTAAATATCAAATATTTGTATTTGCTATTTGCCATATTAGCATTTAATTTTCCGTGAAGCTTATTTACTATTATATTTAAAGATGAGTTAGTATTTTTTATGCCTAATTATTATTTTTAGTATTAATTTAATTATTTCAGACTATCAAAATATAATTTAACTAGGGTTAAAAATATATATTTTTGGTGTTTAATAAATATATTTCTGGCAAGATTTCGGTGCTCATTTAAATTATTCCCTTTTTAAATTATTTGGGTAAAAGTCGGTTTAAAACAGTAATAAATATGTTGTTTTAAATTAATATAAAATAGCGCAATTGTGTAGAAGGGAGAATGTGAGTGAAAATGGACAGAGAGTGATTGATTTTATTTTGTGTGATAAATGATTGATGCGCGGTTTTTCAGTACATTCTGACATTTATATGACATAATTATTTGTCGCAATTTTGTTCAGCGACTTGGTCGTGTTAGAAGACCTAAAATAATTAGAAATATAGTAAAACCGTCAGAAGGGTATCATTAGAAATATATTACAATATACACTTTTCTATTTACTATTTCATATACAATTTTATTATTGAGTTAATTTGTAATTTTACGTATTCCTCTTTTTTCTGCCAATTTGCACCAATTTTTAATTGTCTGCCCCCATTATTTTTCTCTTTTTAAAATTATTTAAACTTTTGCTAGAATTTTAATGAACGCGTACCTGACATAGAACTTAAATTTAATCTTGTACATTATTAATATTTGTATCTTTGGACTAGAGAACTTTTAAAATTTTGGCCCTACAGTATTAAATGAGGCAGAAATTTCCTCCCAACACTTTTCTTCTCCTTAACACAATACTTTATCAGTTTTTTTTTCATTCTATACATGTTTTTAACTCTCACTAAATCTATTAATAATTCAACTTCATTGGTGGAAAAATTTGCAGCTCTTTTAATATTTTCCATCATGTGTATATAAATATATTTGTTATTTTGAATGATTATAATTTTCTCAGAATCCCAAATTACACAACACCATAAAATTATGTTGACATTCAGTTTAGGTTCAGCTGAACTAGATTAATTTGACAAGTTATAAACAAAAAAATGTTGAGGCTCAAGTTCAAGGTTCAACTGAAAAACCGAGCATGAGAAGTGTATTTGATGGTGTCGCGTATACGTCTGGATAAAAGTTGGTGAATGAGGGTGTATAATGAGGATGTTAGAGATATGTCTGTTGAGTAAATAAATGAATGAATGAATGGTACGAATGATGAATTATATTGTGGAATGAATCAGATGTTAGGAATAGATGGTGTGAGTATTTTAGGGGTTTGTATGGTAGCGTAAATGGACTGAATGGTTGTAGTGAAATTGCAAGAGAAAATGTTAGAGGTGAGAATGATGTCGGCTTGAATGAGATGTTGATGTATGGAGGTGAGAGGTTATTTGACTCCTGATGATTGCAAATGCGCGCACGCAGTTAGAGTGTTTGAAGGTAGCGAGGCTGCGGTAGTGTCTGCGTTACCTGGTGCGGATGATGTTGTTGTAAATGATTTCAATAAATGAAGCAGAAAACGATTTAAATAATGTTAATTAATGATAATGTGTTAGTAGAATTAATAAATAAAACCACTCAGTAGTTAGTTTTATAAATTTGGCAATAACATTTATTGGTAGATGTGGTTTACAAAACAAATTTACACTTATATATTGTACAAATACAAACACATTGTTAATAGAGAGAGGGACTGTTTAGGGAATGTCCTTTAATGACAAGGGCTATGAACATCTAAATATTCATTCATTAGTTTCTGGTCGGCCCTAACGGCTTTCTTAATTTTAAAAGCTTCAAGGAAAGTGAATCGATATCCTTTCCTTTTATATGTAGAACTGACAAATTACATATAGAACTTTTATGATAAAAATCTATCAAGTGTTTAGCTAGATTAGACTGGGTACTTTTGATCATATAATTATAACAATACTCTTTAAATCTAGTCTGGAAACTTTGTCCTGTTTGCTCTATATAAACATATTCACAATCTTTACATTTAATTTAACAAAGGGTCTTTATTCATTAGTTTATTATTATTAGTATATAATGTCAAATTTGCTTCAATTCTTAGCCATACTACGATTCATGCCATTAACATAATTTAATTTTTTATAAATTGATCTAGATCTAGTTTCAAAGTGTACAGGATAAAATTAATTTCTTGTAATTTATCTAGTTTTCTTATTTATTAGCTTCACAGTGATTTCTGCACTGTAACCATTGTTTGCTGCAATATTTAAAATGATTATAATTCAGATCATCAGATAAATTATAAAACGTTGCTAGCTTTATATTACATAGGTGATACAAATTAGTGGGTTTCCTGTAAATATTAAAATTAAATTTATTGTTAATGTGTTGGATAGTAATGGCCAAGATATTTATGCTTTTATTAACTTTCACTTCAGTGGTGAATTATATATTTTAATCAAATGAATTAAGGACATTTAGTAGTTGTTGCTCCTCGTCGATATATCTATACCAAAAATGTAAATATTTTAGGAGGTATTTATTGGAATTGAGGCATATATATTCTCAAAATTGTTTATGAATATTTCGGATAATAAAGACCCTCATTTTGTTAATTACAAATGTCACCAAAGAGCAAAAATAATTTGTTTGTAGACAAACTTCCAGCAAGTTTAAAGTTACATGGTTAACTTCAAGCTGTTTTTAATGATGTTTAGAAATTTGAAAATTGAAATGGAAGTAAATTCCCAAAACCTATTAACAGAGTTGGTTTGTATTTGAACTACATATAAGTGTTTGCAAAACCAAGTGTTTTTATTTATTAATTTTAAATCACGTTTCGCCGAATGCAAACAGCTTCATTAATTGAAATGATGAATGTGTTAGTGTTTGAGAAGAGCGATTGCAATGTTTCGGTGATGGATGATGTGAGATTGGAGATGAAATGAATGTGTTTGTATATTAGGGTAGTATGTGATGGAGGTATGCACGTATTAATTGAGAGATTGAAAAAAGAGTATCAGTGGGATGCAAGGTGCTCTGGGAACATTTGTTCAGAATACATTGGTGTATGTTGTATGATGACTCTGAGATTGACATGAATGTTGTTGAAAGAGTGAGTATAAGTCAGATGATATAGTTTAGGAATGTGGAACGTGTGTCGAATGGAAGATATGAATGAACTTGTATGAAAGAATTTATGAATGAACTTGTATGAAAGAATTTATGAATGTATATGTATGTATTTATGTATGAAGAGTTGATGGTAGATTGAGCATGTGGTTGAAGCAAGGATGACTGAATGTTTCTGGGGTTCGTGTTACCCCATTTAATAAGATATTATCTTTACAACATATTTATTATTTGTTTAAACTATATAATAATGAATGATTCACTTTAAAATTATAATGATGAATCGTTCTCATCTGTAACACAATACTTTGCTAGCTGACAATTTATTATACATACATATATATTTTTTTATTGTAACATTAGCAGATTGTCAGCTACTGAAACATTGTGATACAGAGACAGTTAGTATAAAAAAACAAACAAATTACGAATGATTAACTAGATTTTTCATTGTTAAACATTCCGGCATTATTTTATACAAATATATTTCAAGTAAATGATTGATATAAATAAATTTGAATCAGTTTTATTTTAAATATTATTCTCGAAACAACTTATGACCGATTTAAATAAAGTTAATCAAAACATCCTCCATCGATTATTTATACTAACAGTCAACATATTTTGTAAATAAAGATAATGAAATACTTTTACCCAAAATAATTGTATCAAAGTATTAATTCTAAAAGTTTCCTTTATAATAATTAAATTGATTTTATTTTAAAAATTGGGAAAACTGACAGAATTGATATTTACTAATGATAATAAATAAATATGTTTTAAGTAGATAGTTGACAATAACTTTGTTTAACACATATTTATTCTTTAAGAATAAGAAATAGATACCTATTGTAATAAGTTATACATACATCTTATTACAATATTCTTTATTCTTAAAGAATAAATCTGTTTTGAAGAGATTTATTGTGAATTATTTAATTTAAAATATAGTTTTTATTGTTTAATATAAATAAGTTAATAAAATTGTTGTAATTCAGTATGTAAAAATAATAACAAATATGTTTTAAATAGATAGTTGACAATAACTTTGTTTAACACATATTTATTGTTTAAGAATAAGAAATAGGGTACCCATTGTAATAAGTTAACATATATCTTATTACAATATTCCTTATTCTTAAAGAATAAATGTGTGTTGAAGAGATTTATTGTGAATTATTTAATTTAAAATATAGTTTTTATTGTTTAAGATAAATAAGTTAATAATATTATTGTAATTAAATATGTAAAAACAATAATAAATGTTTTAAATAGATAAGTTTACAATAACTCTATTTAAAACATATCTATTCTTTAAGAATAAGAAATATTGTAATAAGAAAACATACATCTTATTGCAATACGTCTTATACTTCAAGAATAAATATATTTTAAAGAGACTTATTCTAAATTAATTTATTTAAAAAATAGTTTGTATTATAAATAAAATGTACTTGTAGTTAACAATTCTAAAATAAAATGTTAGTAAAACTTGTACACAACTTTGCAATGATAATAAATATATTTATATTTATACATACCTTGTTGTTTTTAATTTTTTTTCTCACGGGGTTTTTAGGACTGGTGCTGCCATCTGTTGGTGAATTTGCGAACTAAGTTCATTTAATTAATTATTTTAATGTTGGTTTCTTTTACTTTAAATGTCAATGGTTGAATTTAAAATGGCGTCTATTTAATTATTTACATTTAAATACTTCCATTTAAATTTCTATTAATCAGCCATTTTGTTCCTCCCATATTTAAAATTAAATTCAATTAAGTTTCAATTATGAGGAGGAGCAATAGAAGAAATGAGGGCGGCAACACAACCAATTAAGAAAGCAGTGATGCCAATTCACTATAACCAAAATACAGTAAAGATACCTCCTCGCCGTTCTGCGCCCCGGATACAAACCGACCAAATTGGAGCAGATCCTGACAAAATTTCAAAGTTTTTTTCTTAGTTCTAAAATTGGTCACCAGGGGACAGCATCAATCATGTATGCATGGTGGTGCTATCTATTGTTCACTTTTTGAACTAGAAAAAAAACTTGAGTTTTTGGTCAGGAATTGCTCCAAATTCGTCGATTTGTATCCGGGGCGCAGAACGATGAGGATGTAACTTTACTGGATTTTGGTTATAGTGAATTGGCAACCCTGTTTCTTAATTGGTTGTGTTGACTCCCATTAAATCTTTCGTGGCTCCTCCTCTTAATTGATATTTAATTGAATTTCATTTAATATATGGGAGGTACAAAATGGAAGACAAGTTAATTGAATTTGAATAAAATATTTATATTTACAGAAGGAAATAAATGAAAGAATGGCAGCCATTTTAAACACTTTTATTGACGTTTTAAATCAGTATACAATAGAAACTAACATCTGTATTACAATATTTATTATAAATACAATATTTAAAGCATTCATTACAATTTATTTATTACAAATTTATATTATAAATACAATGTAAAACATAATTATTACAATTTTTATTAAATATATAATATATTATAAAAAAATATTATTTAATTTCTGGGGTGTCTTTTAGAATGCAGGATTGCTTTATAAGTTATTTGAGGAACTTTTTAAGAGGGTGATTATTTTATAAATGGATTTGAGGGACATTTAGTAACATGGCTATTTTATAAATGATTTGAGGGAGTTTTTGGGAGGATGATATCTTATAAATGAATTGGAGGAAGAACAATTTTATAATTGATTTGAGGGACTTCATGTGACGAAATATAAATGTATTGGAGGACTTTTCGAGAGGATTATATCTTGAAAATGAATTGGAGGAATTTTTGGGAGGAAGACAATTTTATAAATGATTTGAGGGACTTCATGGAAGGAATTAAAAATGAATTGGAGGACTTTTTAGGAGGATTACTATCTTACAAATGAATTTAAGGACTTTACAAAAGATTTGAGGGAGTATTCAGAAAGATGACAATTTTATAAATGATTTGAGGGATTTAATGAGGATACCTATCTAAATTAATTTAGAATAAGTCTCTTTAAAACATATGTATTCTTGAAGTATAAGACGTATTGCAATAAGATGTATGTTTTCGCAAACAACTTGTTGTTTTTACATATTTAATTACAATAATATTATTTACTTATTTATATTAAACAATAAAAACTATATTTTAAATTCAATAATTCACAATAAATCTCTTCAACACACATTTATTCTTTAAGAATAAGGAATATTGTAATAAGATATATGTTAACTTATTACAATGGGTACCCTATTTCTTATTCTTAAACAATAAATATGTGTTAAACAAAGTTATTGTAAACTATCTATTTAAAACATATTTGTTATTATTTTTACATATTTAATTACAATAATATTATTTACTTATTTATCTTAAATAATAAAAACTATATTTTAAATTAAATAATTCAGAATAAATCTCTTCAACACATTTATTTTTAAGAATAAAGAATATTGTAATAAGATGTATGTATAACTTATTACAATAGGTATCTATTTCTTATTCTTAAAGAACAAATATGTGTTAAACAAAGTTATTGTCAACTATCTACTTAAAACATATTTATTTATTATCATTAGTAAATATCAATTCTGTCAGTTTTCCCAATTTTTAAAAAGAAATCCATTTAATTATTATAAAGGAAACTTTTAGAATTAATACTTTGATACAATTATTTTGGGTAAAAGTATTTCATTATCTTTATTTAAAAAATATGTTGACTGTTAGTATAAATAATCGATGGAGAATGATTTGATTAACTTTATTTAAATCGGTCATAAGTTGTTTCGAGAATAATATTTAAAATAAAACTGATTCAAATTTATTTATATCAATCATTTACTTGAAATATATTTGTATAAAATAATGCCGGAACGTTTAACAATGAAAAAACTAGTTAATCATTCGTAATTTGTTTGTTTTTTATACTAACTGTCACTGTATCACAATGTTTCAGTAGCTGACAAGCTGGTAATGTTACAATAAAAAAATATATATATGTATGTATAATAAATTGTCAGCTAGCAAAGTATTGTGTTACAGATGAGAACGATTCATCATTATAATTTTAAAGTGAATCATTCATTATTATATAGTTTAAACAAATAATATATATATGTTGTAAAGATAATTATTATACAGAGCATCACGCTATATCTTATTAAATGGGGTAACACGAACCCCAGAAACATTCAGTTATCCTTGCTTCAACCACATGCTCAATCTACCATCAACGCTTCAAACATAAATACATACATATACATTCATAAAAGTTAATTCATATCTTCCATTCCACACACGTTCCACATTCCTAAACTATCTCATCTGACTTATATTCACTCTTTCAACAACATTCATGTCAATCTCAGAGTCATCATACAACATACACCAATGTATTCTGAATTAATACGTCCATACCTCGATCACATACTACCCTAATATACAAACACATTCATATCATCTCCAATCTCACATCATCCATCACCGAAACATTGCAATCGCTCTTCTCAAACACTAACACATTCATCATTTCAATTAATGAAGCTGTTTGCATTCGGCGAAACGTGATTTAAAATTAATAAATAAAAACACTTGGTTTTGCAAACACTTATATGTAGTTCAAATACAAACCAACTCTGTTAATAGGTTTTGGGAATTTACTTCCATTTCAATTTTCAAATTTCTAAACATCATTAAAAACAGCTTGAAGTTAACCATGTAACTTTAAACTTGCTGGAAGTTTGTCTACAAACAAATTATTTTTGCTCTTTGGTGACATTTGTAATTAACAAAATGAGGGTCTTTATTATCCGAAATATTCATAAACAATTTTGAGAATATATATGCCTCAATTCCAATAAATACCTCCTAAAATATTTACATTTTTGGTATAGATATATCGACGATGTTTTAATCCCTTTACACCAGGAGCAACAACTACTAAATGTCCTTAATTCATTTGATTAAAATAAATAATTCACCACTGAAGTGAAAGTTCATAAAAGCATAAATATCTTGGCCATTAATATCCAACACATTAACAATAAATTTAATTTTAATATTTACAGGAAACCCACTAATTTGTATCACCCATGTAATATAAAGCTAGCAACGTTTTATAATTTATCTGATGATCTGAATTATAATCATTTTAAATATTGCAGCAAACAAAGTGAAGCTAATAAATAAGAAAATTAGATCAATTACAAGAAATTAATTTTATCCTGTTACACTTTGAAACTAGATTTAAATCAATTTATAAAAAATAAATTATGTTAATGACATGAATCTTAGTATGGCCAAGAATTGGAGGAAATTTGACATTATATACTAATAATAATAAACTAATGAATAAAGACCCTTTGTTAAATTAAATGTAAAGATTGTGAATATGTTTATATAGAGCAAACAGGACCAAGTTTCCAGACTAGATTTAAAGAGTATTGTTATAATTATATGATCAAAAGTACCCAGTCTAATCTAGCTAAACACTTGATAGATTTTTATCATAAAAGTTCTATATGTAATTTGTCAGTTCTACATATAAAAGGAAAGGATATCGATTCACTTTCCTTGAAGCTTTTAAAATTAAGAAAGCCGTTAGGGCCGACCAGAAACTAATGAATGAATATTTAGATGTTCATAGCCCTTGTCATTAAAGGACATTCCCTAAACAGTCCCTCTCTCTGTTAATAATGTGTTTGTATTTGTACAATATATAAGTGTTTGTAAATTTGTTTTGTAAACCACATCTACCAATAAATGTTATTGCCAAATTTATAAAACTAACTACTGAGTGGTTTTATTTATTAATTCTAGTAACACATTATCATTAATTAACATTATTTAAATCGTTTTCTGCTTCATTTATTGAAATCATTTACAACAACATCATCCGCACCAGGTAACGCAGACACTACCGCAGTCCCGCTACCTTCAAACACTCTAACTGCGTGCGCGCATTTCCAATCATCAGGAGTCAAATAACCTCTCACCTCCATACATCAACATCTCATTCAAGCCGACATCATTCTCACCTCTAACATTTTCTCTTGCAATTTCACTACAACCATTCAGTCCATTTACGCTACCATACAAACCCCTAAAATACTCACACCATCTATTCCTAACATCTGATTCATTCCACAATATAATTCATCATTCGTACCATTCCTTCATTCATTTATTTACTCAACAGACATATCTCTAACACCCTCATTCACCAACTTTTATCCAGATGTATACGCGACACCATCAAATACACTTCTCATGCTCGGTTTTTCAGTTGAACCTTGAACTTGAGCCTCAACATTTTTTTGTTTATAACTTGTCAAATTAATCTAGTTCAGCTGAACCTAAACTGAATGTAAACATAATTTTATGGTGTTGTGTAATTTGGGATTCTAAGAAAATGATAATCATTGCCTCAGTTTATATTCTGTCACAGGTAAAATAAGAAATATATTTATATACACATGATGGAAAATATTAAAAGAGCTGCAAATTTTTCCACCAATGAAGTTGAATTATTAATAGATTTAGTGAGAGTTAAAAACATGTATAGAATGAAAAAAAAACTGATAAAGTATTGTGTTAAGGAGAAGAAAAGTGTTGGGAGGAAATTTCTGCCTCATTTAATACTGTAGGGCCAAAATTTTAAAAGTTCTCTAGTCCAAAGATACAAATATTAATAATGTACAAGATTAAATTTAAGTTTTATGTCAGGTACGCGTTCATTAAAATTCTAGCAAAAGTTTAAATAATTTTAAAAAGAGAAAAATAATGGGGGCAGACAATTAAAAATTGGTGCAAATTGGCAGAAAAAAGATGAATACGTAAAATTACAAATTAACTCAATAAAAAAAGAATTAAATTGTATATGAAATAGTAAATAGAAAAGTGTATATTGTAATATATTTCTAATGATACCCTTCTGACGGTTTTACTATATTTCTAATTATTTTCGGTCTTCTAACACGACCAAGTCGCTCAACAAAATTGCGAAAAATAATTATGTCATATAAATGTCAGAATGAACTGAAAAACCGCGCATCAATCATTCATCACACAGAATAAAATCAATCACTCTCTGTCCATTTTCACTCACATTCTCCCTTGTACACAATTGCGCTATTTTATATTAATTTAAAACAACATATTTATTACTGTTTTTAACCGACTTTTACCCAAATAATTTAAAAAGGGAATAATTTAAATGAGCACCGAAATCATTGTATCATCAATAATCAATAAGAACTGTGTTGCTCTTGCCAGAAATATATTTATTAAACACCAAAAATATATATTTTTAACCCTAGTTAAATTATATTTTGATAGTCTGAAATAATTAAATGAATACTAAAAATAATAATTAGGCATAAAAAATACTAACTCATCTTTAAATATAATAGTAAATAAGCTTCATGGAAAATTAAATGCTAATATGGCAAATAGCAAATACAAATATTTGATATTTAAATTGATAAACAGATTAGCAAAGTCTAGTATTTTGGATATTGAATATGAATTATTTAAAGCTGATATTTTGGTGCTCGATTAAATACAACCCACTTAAAACTAATAATTATCTTATATTGATGTTGGAGGCAGCGGTCTTGACGACATTCTGCGTTGATTTTGCAGTCATCTTCTGATATGTTTGAAGAGAAGCTGTTGATTCTGTTGCTGATGAATCTTCCCAGCATTTTGATGTAATCACCAACAGGAAACGTTGGTTTTCTTTATTCACCACCGCACCTAGCAACAAAATATTATTAAAAACAAGTACAAATACTCCTTGAAAAACAGTAAGTTTTCAATGATGGTGTCCTTCTTCTCCCTACCTACCCTATCTTACCTAAGTTTTTGTCAAAGACTAGCTACGAATCTACAACAAAGCAACCGCGAAACGCTATGATGGGGCCCCACGTGGGGCCAGCGTTTTATGGTGGACAATACAAAACATCCGATATCGACTCGTGAGGTTGATTACACATCAAACCCACGATAGATATCACAATATCAATTCGTAAAATTGATTTATGGAAATAAATCAACCCCACGATAGATATTGTTCTAACCAATTTCGATTCGTAAAATTGATTTATAGTAATAAATCAACCCCACGAAAAGAACTACACAGTTGTTAGGAAGGCCTTCTAACAAGGCAGAAACTAAACTAACTAAATTTAAATGTACGTAGATAAAAAAACACGATATTGACTCGTGAATATGATCTTATAGTATAACTATAAATCATATCCACGATAAGATATCGGTCAAGTGTTAGGAAGAACCTGAAAGAGACTCACATTTTACGTAGTCTTCAGTAAAGGTGCCATCTTCTTCTCCCTACCTACCCTATCTTACCTAAGTTTTTGCCAACGACTAGCTACGAATCTACGACAAAGCAACCGAAGCGTGCTTGTCAAGTTAGCAAAAACGTTGAGCATATTCCGTGCCCACGACCTCTCGGTTCACCGCCTACCAACCTACCCGACTGCTGGGAAGATTTCGCAGTGCTCGAACAGTCGAATTATGTCTAGATCTCCCAATGACTCATTGGACAATATGGTTCCTGTGATTCGATAACTCGACCACCCAAGGCATCGGCTTACACCTTCTAGCTACACACAGCAGCACGCTCGCGAGGGACTCGCCCCACCCGCATCTCGAAACGCTTCAAACTTGCCTCCTGGTGATGGTATGTATGTTGGGGCCCCACGTGGGGCCTGCGTTTTTTGGTGGAAAATACAAAATATCGACTCGTGAGGTTGATTTCAAATCAAACCCACGATAGATATCGATCTACACAATTTCGATTCGTAAAATTGATTTATAGTAATAAATCAACCCCACGAAAAGAACTACACACAGTTAGGATGGCCTCCTATTAAGGCAGCAACTAACTAACTAAATTAAAATGTACGTAGTGAGTAAACAATAAAAACAAACACGATATCGACTCGAGAAGTTGATCTTATAGTATAACTATAAATCAAGCCCACGATACGATATCGGTTATGAAGTTATGAAGGCCTTTAAATAAGGCAGACAAAAGTTAAATTACACGACGACGACGTTTGTTTGGCAAGTGAGCTTCTTGTTGCAGACTCGCAGCGGTGACCTATTTGATGACACACTCACAACCAATGAATGAAATTAAAGTTAATTTGAAACATGCACACATCTAACATACACTTCAAATACAATATTATTCAGTTTACTGTTATTATTATTAGAAATTATTAATGTTATTAATATATTATTATTTAGTATAGTATAGTATAGTATAGTATATGTTTCGGGATTTGAACCATTTTTTGGTTATGTCCCTAGGGTGACTTCTTGGAACACACACTACTAATTTTTCCTTACAATTGCCACGTTTTACCTTACTGTAATGTGTGTTGCCAGCCAACCCGCGCAAGCCCTTGTTACATCCCCTAGCCGGTGCCCGATAGCTAGGGGATGCCAAGTTAATATGTCCCAACTTGGAATGGATGCGGGAGTGGATACCGATCAAGGCTGGATGAGAAAAATATCAACCCGACCCGGATTCGAACCCACGACCTCTGTTTCCAGAGGCTAGCACTCTACCACTGTGCCATCCCGTGTTTTTATTATTTAGTATAAACAAAAGTAAAATAATAAAGTTTCTAGAAATTAAAGCAATTTACTTTTAAACCGTTAAACAAATATTTCTCACATCAAACAATAAATTAAATTAAAAGACAGCAGATGTATGTCAAGGTTGTGTCTCAATAAAATTCTAAATCAATTATTAATAATTTCTTTTCTCATTTTTTAAACTAATTAAAATTTAAATTTGTACTTATCTTTTATTCCTGAAGTGTGTTGAAGCAACCGGTGGACAGCGTGGGCATGGCGCTCGACTCCTGGGACTGAATGCCGCATTCAGATAATTTGCGTAAACTGCAAAACTCAATTTAATATGAGCATCTATCATTAAAAATACTAAACAATCTTTAAAAGTAATTTTTAATATTAAAGAATAGTAAATTATCAAAATAAAATTATATGATTAAACCAATTGTGAATAATTCTCCACTACGACATTCACAGAACATTTTCAACCCAACACACCATCCTCGCTTTAATAACGTTTATTTTAAAATTAATTATTTTCTGGAGGGTTGATATTAGGGGATGAAACTATAGTCAATAGATGAGGAATTGAATGTTGAAACCCGGTTGATTGGTTACTAAATTACAGCCATTTTTAAAACATGTTGATCTAAAGTTACGGAAAAACTGTCATTCATATTTTCTCTCAGAAAATTAATAAAATTCGCCAGATTTACAAACAAAATTATAGACAGTCCACATTTTCAAACCTCTTCAAAGTTAAATGTTGTAAACAACATTTTTAAAACTCATATATTTTAAATATTGGGTAAAAGTCACCGTTAGTAAAATAAAATTATTAAAGGAGATTAATTTTAATTTTCTGCTTTGAACCGGACATCAATTATTTTAGGAGAAAAATAATTGTAAAAGTAAAATAAAGCTTGTCCCAGAAAAAATTGTCGCTTAGTTTTGGGCCTTTTCGTATACTGCTTTTATAGATATACAAAATTTTATGTGATGCGTTTTTATTATTTGGCTATGCATTATACAAAAACAATTAGTTGACAACTTTCATACAATTTAGTATACAAAGATGCCATCGAAACACAAACAATTGCGCGAAAATATTTTGTACAAATGTGTTCAAAATAGGCATATATCCACAAGAAACGTAGCTTTAGAGTTAAAATCTACAACAAGGACTGTTCAAAGGGTGTTAAGAAGATATAATGAAACGGGTGATACACAAAATAATGTGGAAGTGGATGCAAAACCTGGATTTGTAAATTAAAATATTGAGAAAATGTCTTAAAGGCTTTGTGTGAAAATAAAAACCTTTCTGTGACAGATTTGGCTAAGAAATTTGAAACTACTAAATCAACAGTTCAGAAAATTAAGCTAAAGAATTCTATAAAGTATTTAAAAAAAAACAAAAGTGCCTAACTGGAATACTAAGCAAGAAACTAACACAAAATGAAGATCAAGAAAACTTTACTTTAAAGTGATATAAAAAAAAATTATGTGTTATCATGGATGTCGAAACGTATTGTTAAGCTGAATTAAATTCTCGACCAAGACATTATTATTATTATTCTGGAAAGTTCAGAAAATCTGTTAGTAGCTAATTGAAGGTAATTGAAATAGAAAAATTCTCAAAAAAGATGCTTGTATGGCAGGCCATTTGTTCCTGTGGCAAACGCAGTATGCCTTATTTTTCGACATCGACAATCAACGGCGAAAGATATTTAAGCGAGTGTCTTGAAAGATGATTATTGCCCTTTATAACACACCAATACTATTTTGGCCAGATTTGACAACATGTCATTACACAAAAAATGTCATTGATTGGTATAAAAGAAACCCCAAATATAGAATTTGTACATAAATCTGAAAATCCTACAAATTGTCCTGAATTGCGTCCAATCAAAAAATATTGGCCCCATATGAAGCAGAAATTATTAAAATATAAGAAACCACTCAATTCTGTCGATAATTTCAAATATAAGTGGAAACAAATTACAAAAATGATATCTGATTATGCTGTACAAATTTTAATGAAAGGGCTGAAAAGAAAATTGAGCAAATTTTGGATTAATCATAATTAAAATGTAAATATATGCTATTATATACTATTTAGTTGTTGGATCAATAAAGTCTTCAATAGTTTTTAAAAAATTAATTTAATTATATGGTTTTTAGTTAAAAATTATAGGAGACATTTTTTTCTGGGACAAGCTTTATAATTAATCACCCTTGACTAGCTCATAATGTACTACCGTTATCATTAATGAATATTTAGTAGATTGTCAGTTACTAATCATTCACCATCATTATTATTATTGTTTTTACCCAAATAATTAAAAAAATAACAATGTACTTACATTGATGATAATGTCCACGGTGACACCAGCTCGAGCTGATCTAAGCTCTGGATGGCGGCAGCTCCAATGACACCAGCTACTTCAACATCTTGATGATGTCCCTATTAACATGAAAACAATGTATTAGTAACATAGCATAGCACCCTTTATCATGTTTATTTTAAGTTTCATAATCATGATAACTTTTGATAGTGAGTATACTAGAAATAGTAAAAGGAAACCCACATTTAGCCGTTTAAAAGATACACTCATTGTTTAAAAAGTAATTAAATTAAAAAATAATTTAATTTATTTAGCAGCGCGTAAGTCTTGTACTAATTGAGATATTTTAAAAGTACAAAGAAACAAAAAATAAAGCCCCAAAAATATAAATAAAAAATCATCTCACCTGTTTGGCGCTTTCACTGTGCATCTACAACCTGGTGCACCAGGTTCACAAGTTGGTTTTGTCGTTGATTTGTGGTGATTGTAAACATTGTCTTCCATAATAATTGGTTTTAAAGTTAAATTAAACGTGGATTTTTTTCATATAAAATTCATGCGATTTTATAAAGAATATTTTAGACTATTTCAAGTTCATAAATGAAACAAACTGTAAAGGGAGTTCAGTACGCACATGCCTAATCTGCAATTGCAGATTTTGGGCAATTATAATCCATCATATTAGTTTTTTTAATTAACAAATATATTAAGTGTCTGGTTAATGACTGAATATATGTTTACAAGTTAATTGAAGCACGAGACAATTAATGTTTTACGTAATTTACCAAATCAAAATACTTCTAAAAGAATATTTAATCGTCCAACCAAATTATTTAGGCCAAGGACTCAAATAAATGGCTTTTACACAGATGTACGCGGAACGTAGGTTTATATTGAAACCAATCCATTCATCAAAGAATCAATCTTCAACAAACATTTTCATAATAAAAATATGATTAAATATAGTTGAAAAGATGGAGAATTCAAAATTTAAAACCAATTTCAATTATCTTGACTAGTTTAAAAGTTACAGCAGACATTTTTATAGCAAATTTAAATTTTAAAAGATACACTCACCTGCAAAAGTACTGGAAATGAAGCGTCCGGACACGCCATCAAACATCAAGTCCCCGGGGCCATCATCTCCTCCAGCTCGACTTCCTAGTGCTCCAGATTCTCCGTCGACTTCTTGCAGCTGTCCAAAGTCACCTGAATGAACACAGAATGGGTGTCAAACATATCAAGTCTCTTGTGTTAGGATGTTGTAATTAATTAATTAATTGAATGTATAACTAAATCACCACACCTTTTACCCATTATTGGGTCAAATCACAGCCACTCGCACTAACAACTAACAAGCACGTGATTATTTTCAAGCGACCAGCTCTAGTCAGCGTTTTGTTTGCAAGTGCGGAGCTCGAGCTCGTTGCATGATGACTCGGGCGACTAATTAATTGATGACAGAACTCAATACATTGAAACTTACACAACATGTCTACATTTCAAATAAAATATTTCTCATTTTACTTTTTTCATTAATTCTTATAAATTATTATTGTTATATATTTTTTATAAAAGTAAACAAATTTAAAACGTGAAACGTTTATACGTGAATAATTTCCCAGTAATGGGTAAAAGGTGTGATTTGATTTATAAATAAGTTTCTCACCAATGCCAGAACATTTCCGTCTGATTCCATTCTCTTCTCTTGCTGTCGACATGAAGAGTAGGTTTCTGAAGAGCGATCGTCGTCGACACCATCACCACGGTGTTTGCTGTCTGAGTCAACACCAGCTCTCCAAGTATTTCTAATGATTTGTTTAAAATATCGATAGGTACCAATTCCCAATCAGCGCAGGAATGCAATAAGAGCAGGACAGCTGCTCTCTGGCGAAGCTCATTCTGTTTAAATTCCTCGACTCCGGTTCTGCAGGTTCCAATCTCTTCTCTCCACGGAGGGTTTCATGTCGTTGTGGATGAGTATCCAGTGCTCGCATTTCTCTCCGATTACGCCTGGAACAAACAATAAACAGTTACTATTAATTGTAATTGCTAATTACCGCTAACTTTTGTTTAGCTAATCGATAATAAACATGGCTTCCTTCCTAGGTGCCTCCCCCTCATTCCCCTCATTCACCAGCACTCAATTCAATACAATGACCTCTAGTCTATTCAGGGAGATTCATTTTCATTATTTTAGGACAGAACATTTATTTATATCCATCCAACTTTAACTTTGACCAAAATAATTCCGGAAGGTTTAACAATTAAAAATATAGTTAATTACCCTTCATAATAACTGACACTAGCTAGCAATTTACTAGCGTTATCATTAACAAATATCTAGTTACTATTCATCATTATTATTTTAAACTGAATATGAATTTATTTCACAAATTCTCAAATAAATATTAAACAAATAATTAAAAAATAACAATGTTCTTACATTATTGATGTTGAGAGCAGCAGATTTAATATTCAAACTAGTCTTTGCTGATGCCTCCGGGGTGTAGATACACCGCTGAGGATGCTTGCAGGTCCCGTGAAGTCCCTATAAACATAAAAACAATATATTAGTAACACACTTCATAACATTTATTAAAGTTAATAATGATAACAGAGAAAACAATTAATAGAATAGCTCTAAAATGCTTTAAAAAAAGAACCTACCATTTAGAAGGCTTTCGAATGCCATCACCAACTACAAAATGGCTGAATTGAGTAAATATTATTAAGACTGTATTTGTAAACGCTGCTTGTTGAGTGCAGGTGAACTTGAATACGCACAGACTTGTTTAATTATCAAATCAATACTTTTATCAATTTAAATATATAGAAAGCAAATGATAATAAATAACATGAATACGTATTTAGCCATTAACAATATTTGAATTAAATTTTTATAAATGAAAATTGAGAAAGATACTCAAAATGAATAGAATATTGTTTTGAAATAATAATAACAATTGGCAAAACCAACTAGTTAAATACATTATTAAGATGTCATAACACTTGTAGCTGTTACGTATTACAAAGTACATTTTACACTATTTTTAAGTACAAATATCTATCGAAAATATTAGAATAATGTTCTCGTTAACTATTTGCCAGTATTTTGTTATAACATACAATTATTTATCCAGCAACATTCAACAACACAGCGTCATACAAGACTAAATTTATGGAATAAACAGGTTCACTTCGGTAAATTTATCGTTTGAACAAATCAAATACTTTTATAAATTTATATAAAATAAAGAAAATACTTTCAAATTTAGTACTTTTACACATTTTCATGTATAAAAAATAATATTTATGTATGTAAATAATAATAAATAATATATATCACGTTTTTCGAAATAAAAACACTATTTATAACTGTTAAAATCTAAAGATATGCAAAAATATTATTGTGATTTTAAAGAAAATTTATTAAAAATCATGTTCAAATATGCTGTTAAAGCCGTTTATATCAAATTTAATTGTTGAAATGAAATATTCCTATGTTATCGCATCCTATATATGTGTTACGTACAAAGCAATTTATGTAATAAAATGTTGATACATTTTTAATTATCAAAAACTATATTTCCAGGTGAAATTTGTATCAAAATCGTCAGAATAACATCTATACTTACGAAAGGCACTATATTTTATTAATATTTATTGATATTTTTACTTAAAATCACTAATTTTCTAGCAGCACATCTAGCTACCACGCTTGCAAGTTATGAACTGTATAGTCGACGCAGCGACGCAGCGCCAGCGACCTTCCGAGCAAACCAGTGCACATCAAAATGTCTTGGAGTGTATTTTATGTATAAAAATTATAATTTATTGAAAATGACATATATTTAATAACATTAATTCAAAAATTGTTTTTTTAATTAGTGTTTATGAATTTCATCAGTAATTAAAATATTTAAATACAGAAATAAGTATGTAAACATTGAATTTTAAAAAAAACTAGTACTTAAAATATGATTAAATTTACAACATAGAAATAGGGAAACAATTCTTGAATTTCTATCGTACTTTAATAAAAAAAAATCAAAATAATAAATTTAATAGGGATGGTTTTATCGGGATCTATTGCTAGGTATAAGTATGTCCATAACGCCTCATTTCAACTAACTTTTCACATGTTTGTTGATAGTTTATTGAAGTAAACGTAATTGTTTATATGTGTAAGAAGTTTCATAGCTGAGAATTAAATAGGGGCGGTTTTAACGAAATCTATAGCTAGGTATAAATGTATCCATAACACCTCATTTAACTAAAATTTCACTTTTCTGTTCATTACTTATTGTAGTACATGTAATTGTTTATATGTGTACGAAAAGTTACGGAAAAACTGTCATTCATATTTTCTCTCAAAAAATTAATAAAATTAGCCAGATTTACAAACAAAACTATAGGCAGTTCAAATTTTCAATTCTCTTCAAATTTAGAAGATACACTCATTTAAATATTGTAAAGAAAACTTTTAAAACTCATATATTTGAAATATGTGAAACAATTACCCAAAAGGATAAAAGTATTTGTGAACTTTATTTATAAAATACAATGACCGCTAGTATAAATAATCGTTGAAGGATGATTTAATTAAATTTAGTTGAAATATATTTGTATAAAATAATGCCGGAACGTTTAACAATGAAACATCTAGTCTAATCATCCGTAATTCAAGTTTCAATAATTTATTTTTTATTTAACAAACATATAAGTGTATGGTTAATCGCTGAAAATATGTTTAAAAGTTAATTGAAGCACGAGAAAATTAATTCCGTTGAGCGCAACTTCATATGTCGTCGTTTAGTTCTTAAGATTTACCCTCAAAAAAGTTGAAAATCTGAAGAAAATAAGGAATTTCGCTTTTCCAAAAGCTATATCTTAAAAACTATCAGATTTTACGCAATGTATATCAAAAATACTTATACGAGAATATGTAATCGTCCAACAAAATTATTTAGGGCAAGGGCTCAATTAAATGGCTTTTACACAGATGTACGCGGAACGTAGGTTTATATTGAAACCAATCCATTCATCAGATTCATCAAAGAACTAATCTTTAACAAACGTTTTCATAATAAAAATATGAATATAGTTCAAAAGATGGAGAAGATGAAAATATTTTTCATTTTACTTTTTAAATTAATTATTATTGTTATTGTTAGTGCTCATTTCCCAGAAATGGGTAAAAGGTGTGATTTTATTTATAAATAACTTTCTCACCAATGCCAGAACATTTCCGTGCACGAAGTTTCCAGACCTTCCATCTGATTCCGGCTCCAAGTCGCAGTTGAACACGCACTAGAGCATTGACAATAAACAGCGCCACATCATGTAAATGTTTCTGATCTGCCACGTAGAAGAAGATCAATTCATTCTCTTCTCTTCAGACATGAAGAATAGGTTTCTGAAGAGTGATCGTCGCCGTCACCATTACAACGTTGTTTGCAGTCTGAAATAAAAAAAACATATTATTTATTTTTAATTTATTTATCTAAGCCAACACCGGCACTCCAAGTATTTCTAATGATTTGTTTAAAATATCTATCGGTACTAATGCGTCACTAATTCCCAATTATGTAATAAATGTAATAAGAGCACGACAGCTGCTGCCATCTCTCAATGACTAATGTTTCAAATTAAAAAACAGAAAAACCACTCTTTGACAAAATGTATTTCAAGAAAATAAAAGTACCTGGACGTGCGTCAGTACTGAGTTGTTGATGAAGCTCATTCTGTTTAAATTCCTCGCCTTCTGTTCTGCAGGTTCCAATCTCTTCTCTCAGGATGTGCCCGAAGATGTCAGCTTGGTGCAAAACAGCTCTTCAACGATGGGTTTCATGTCGTTTTGGATGAGTATCCAGTGGTCGCATCATTTCTCTCCGATTACGCCTGGAAGAAAGAATAAACAGTTACTATTAATTGTAATTGCTAATTGCAATTACTAATTGGATATGCAACTTAATCCCAATTACTCAGGCACAATCGTATTTTATTATCGTTTGAGCAGCCACTAAATCAATACCTTTACCAATTTAAATATATAGAAAGCAATAATTAAATGATAATAAATAACATGAACACATATTTGGCCATTAACAATATTTGAATTAAATTTTTATAAATGCAAATTGACAAAAATTCTCAAATTGAATAGAATATTGTTTTGAAATAATAATTAACAATTAAAACAAACTAGTTAAATGCATTATAATGATGTCGTAACACTTGTAGCTGTTATGTATTACACAGTACATTTTACACTACTTTCAAGTACAAATATCTATCGAAAATATTAGAATAATGTTCTAGTTAACTATTTACCAGTATTTTGTTGTAACGTACAAGTATTTATCCAGAAACACTCAACAACACAGCGTCATACAAGACTAAATTTATGGAATAAACAGGTTCACTTCGGCAAATTTATCGTTTGAACAAATCAAATACTTTTATAAATTCATATAAAATAAAGAAAATACTTTTACACATTTTCATGTATAAAAAATAATATGTATGTATGTAAATAATAATAAATAATATATATCGCGTTTTTCGAAATAGAAATACTATTTATAACTGTTAAAATCTAAAGATATACAAAAATATTATTATGATTTTAAAGAAAATTTATTAAAAATCATGTTCAAATATGATGTTAAAGCCGTTTATTCCAAATTTTATTGTGAAATGTAATATTTCTATGTTATTGCATTTTATATGTGTGGTTACGTACAAATCAATTTATGTAACAAAATGTTGATTCATTTTCAATATCAAAAACTATATTTCCAGGCGAAATTTGTCTCAAACTCGTCAGAATAACATCTATACTTACGAAAGGCACTATGTTTTATTAATATTTATTGATATTTTTACTCAAAATCACTAATTTTCTAGCAGCAAATCTAGTCGATACACTTTTAACTTTTGAACAAGAGATAAGAGAAGTTTTGAACTGTCGAGTGTTACGTGTCTACGCAGCGCAAGCGCACTTCGTAATTCTTCCGAGCAAACCATTGCACATCAAAATGTCTTGGAATGTGTTATAAAAAATATTATTTATTGAAAATGACACATATTTAATAACATTAATTCAAAAATTGTTTTTTTAAATTAAGTGTTGATGAATTTTATCAGTATTTAAAATATTTAAATACAGAAATAAGTAAGTAAACATGAAATTTAAATGAAAACTAGTACTTTAAATATGATTAAATTTACAACATAGAAATAGAGAAACAAATCATGAATTTTTATTGTACTTGTAAAAAATCAAAATAATAAATTTAATAGGGATGGTTTTATCGGGATCTATTGCTACGTACAAGTATGTCCATACTGCCTCATTTAAACTAACTTTTCACATTTTTTGTTGATAGTTTATTGAAGTACACGTAATTGTTCATATGTATACGAAGTTTCATAGCTGGGAATGAAATAGGGGCGGTTTTATCGGAATCTATTACTGAATACAACGAAACGTTTGTAACGTGCTCTGAAGTCAAACGGCATGCATGACGTAATCTGCAATTGCAGTTTTGGGCGATTACAATCAATCATATTAGTATACAGGATGTTTCACAACTTAGAGAAAAAAATTAAAGGGTATATTCTGTATGACGTGCTGATCATGAAATAAAAAGATTTTTTTTTTAAATTTGAAAAGTTAAGGGTTGTTAACCTAAAACATATTTTGTAGTACTGCACTGGATTCGCTTTCCTATTAAACACAAACAATGAAGTAGGTATCAACTACGAAAAAATAATTACACAATTCAATTATTAGCAGTTATTTATAATAGAATTTTATTTAATTAATAACTTTAACATAATCATCCAGCATCCACCCAGTGCAGTGGCAACGAAAAATTTTGGACTGGGAAACATAAAAAATAGTTTTGCGATTTAAAAAAAAATTCTTTTTGTTTCATGATCAGCACGTCGTACAGAATATACCCTTTAATTTTTTGCTCTAAGTTGTGAAACACCCAGTATAAGTTTAAATAATTTAGTTTTTAATTAACAAATATATGAGTGTATGGGTAATGACTGAAAATATGTTTACAATTTAATTGAAGCACGAGAAAATTAATGTTTTACGCAATTTACCACATCAAAAATACTTATAGATGAATATGTAATCGTCCAACAAAATTATTTATCCCAAGGGCTCAATTAAATGGCTTTTACACAGATGTACGCGGAACGTAGGTTTATATTGAAACCAATCCATTTATCAAAGAATCAATCTTCAACAAACATTTTCATAATAAAAATATGATTAAATATTAAAAGTTACAGCCGTTTCAGCCGACATTTTATTATTTCTCGCATAAAAATAATAAAATTAACCATATTTACAGCCAATTCCAATTTTAAAAGATACTCACTTGAAAAAGTGAAACGTCCGGACACGCCATCAAACGTCAAGTCCCCGGGGCCATCATCTCCATTGGTGGTTCCTCCAGCTCGGTTTTCTCGTACTTCAGATTCTCGGTCGACTTCTTGCAGCTGTCCAAAGTCACCTAAATTAACACAGAGCGGGTGTTAAACATATCAAGTTATTCAAAAACCAGTCGAATAGAAATAAATTTTAAAAAGTTAGGATGTTGTAATTAATTAATTAATTGAAAGTATAATTATATCATCACATCTTTTACCCATTATTGGGTTGTTAGTGGTGAAATTTGTAGGTCATTGTTTTCAATGATGATAAATAGATACAATTCAATTTAAATATTGTTAAGAAAAGTTTTTAAAGTCTTATATATTTTAAATATTGGAATCAATTACCGAAAAGAGTAAAAGTATTTGATTAACTTTATTTACAAAATACAATGACCGCTAGTAAAAAGAAAAATACTTGTAATAAAAGTGATAGAAATATAGTTGCTCACCCTTAATACTAACTGATAATCAGTAGCAAAACGTTTCACTAGCACTAACAACTTACTAGCGTTATCATTTACCATGAAATAATGAAAAAATAACAATTTTCTTACATTTGCAAGAGATGTGGTATGAACACCAGCTCTGCTCAGCGTTTTGTTTACAAGTGCGGAGCTCGAGCTCGTTGCATGATGACTCGGGCGACTAATTAACTAGACATTAATTGATTACACAACTCTTGTGTCACCATGAAACATACACAACATCTACAATTCAAATAAAATATTTCTCATTTTACTTTTTTTTAAATTAATTAATTATTATAAATTATTATTGTTATTGTTAGTGCTCATTTCTCAGTAATGGGTAAAAGGCGTGATAGAAGATCAATCTATTCTCTTCTCTTCTCTTCTCTTGCTGCCGACATGAAGAGTAGGTTTCTGAAGAGCGATCATCATCGCCCCATCACCACGTTCTTCTAGTCGATCTGGTGCCCCGGACTCATCTGAACCAACATCAGCACTCCAAGTATTTCTAATGATTTGTTTAAAAGCCAATTAGCGCAATAAGAGCTTGACAGCTGCTGCCATCTCTCAAATATTTGTACTGCTGAGGCTAATGTTCAGTTCAATAGTTGTAGTGAGTGAATATCATGATTTCCCTTCGTCTTTGTCCCGTTTAGGAATCCGCCGATGTACATGTCGCTTGCATGCATCAGATCTGTAAGAAACTATACATTTATTTAGTTCTTTGCTACACTGCACCCGCGAACTCTCGCGCTAGTGAAGCGATAACAATACCACGATGCTACAACCAATAGAAATTCATTGAGATGAGCTACAGCTACGTTGTGTACGAATTGACTTTTAAGCAATGTTTGTAATTTATTTTAAACGATTTGTGCAAGCACAAATTGTTTTCATAAAATCCTCAAGGTTTTATTATTATTATTTTTTTAATAAATAACTAGATGTTTATAATATTTAGTTGTAGAATAATAAATATTATAAAACAAGAAATGTGAATCAACAGCTGTTAATCAAGAACTGAAACTCATACGCCAAATTTTAGCAGCCTGTTTGTCTGCTACTAGTCAAGATATTTAAATTCGATAAAAAGTAGTGACTTTCTCATAGTTTAGACAGTAAATAAACAAATTTATATTACTATCGGATGAAATATAAATAAAAAATTAACAGAAAATCTAAATCAAAGGCTTCAAAACATACGACTAATTTAGTGTCATGTTAAGTAGTGTGATAGATTTACCTATGTCATTGACGGTTAACGGTGCAGCAACAGCTGCTGCCAACTGACAAGTCAACTGTCCAAATGAACCTTTTCGAAGACTAAAACTTTCTTGTTTATGTTTGCACGTTTTTCATTCCAATAATCGTACGCACTTGTCCACTGGCTAGCGGTTGGATATAAACTAAGGACCGTTTAAGAGTGATTAGAACGACCTAGAAGAGAAATATTCAACTTAATAATGTGAATAAATATCTGTTGAAAATTATGTTACTTTTATTTTTGAGCTGCTGAATGTTCCTAAATTATTTATAGATTATTAAATTAGTTGAAATTTTTACTTGAAGATTTAAGAAGATGGTTAGAGAATCCCAGCTGTCAAATACTTTCTTACACCATTTAGAATCATTTTAAATGAAGCTAGCAGAGTGCTTACTTACTTAATTTTAATCTGGCATCTTCATGAAGTACTTTATTATCCTTTTCTTCACGTATACACAGTCAATAACAAGATAATGAGCACCAGGTTACTGTACCAGGTTACTCGGACGTGGACTCCATATCGGTGGCGCAGAAAGTAGAGCAGAGTGGTCAGCGACCATTGGAGGAAGTTACTTATTTGTTTTAGTGGCTGCAACAAGTTTAAATTATTCTTCAAATACTTTATTATGTTCCTAAACTTTAAAACAATTTTAAAAAAAGTATTCAGCATTTGCCATCATCTTAGATCACTCAGATTAAACTTAAAAGACTTTAAAATGTAAAAGAAATGTATTCTTACCATTCTGTCTTCCATGTTTGACAAGTGACATTGATAAATAAACATCACAGCAAGAAGAAAGAGTGAACAGATTTGTAACATAGCTCCATGACATGTAATCGATGGCTTGAAGATGTTCAGTGTTCTCGAAGAACGATGTAGCAGCTGCAATAAGAAAAATACGATAATCATGTTGTACGTACATCATAAGGTATTTGCGAGCAATTATGAATGTGGCTGAAGTAACAGTTTGGCAGGAATTAATTGCAAGATATAGCTAATATGTTCAGTAAATGTAAATAACGGTTTATTAAAAATTAATCACTTTAGTTCAAAAGATAGCGAATGCAACATTTAAAACTAATTTAAATTATCTGTACTGGTTTAAAAGTTACAGCCGTTTAAAAAAATGTCAAATTTTATTATTTCTCAGAAAAATAATAAAATTAGCTACATATACAAACAAAACTATAGGCAATCCAAATTAAATTAAAAAGATACACTCACTTGAAAAAGTAATTAAAGTGATGTCTCCTTTCAGTACCAGTGGCTATCATCTCCATCACTGGTTCCTTCAGCTTGGCTTCCTCGTGCTCCAAATTCTTCGTAAACTTCTCGCAACTGGCCAAAGTCTCCTAAATTAGCATAGAGCGGGTGTCAAACATAAACTTTTTAAAAAATCAGTCGATTAGAATTAAGTTTTATTTTTCTTTTTGTGTTACGATATTGTAATTAATTAAATGAAAATAAATAAATGTATCATTACGCCTTTTACCCATTATAGGGTGTGGCACTCTGTCGTAGCAAATCTCGGTAAGTGATATATTTATAAGCGTGAAAGTCGGCTACCAACCATCAAATCACGGCCTCCAAAGATGTTAGTGGTGAAAATACTTGTAATAAAAGTGATATAAATTTATTTATATCCAACTTTTACTTGAAATATTCAAACAAATTATACCGTGTACGTTTACTTTAAGATCAAATTTCAATTATTTATTTAAATTTTTTAACAAAATTTTGAAACAATAAATATAATTTCTCACACAAAGTGTGGTTAAAATGTATATGAGCGTTAATTTTGTAGCATAATGTAAGATCACTCTCCACTCCAATTGCTGGGTGATACTGAACTGACCTTTGAACTACTTCCAACTTTGACAATCACCTGGATCTGAAGCTGGACAACCTATTCTATGAAGACTGCATCCTCCACTCGGTCTGGGTAGCGTGGGACCAACTCCAGACCCTGTATTATAACTATGACTACGCGAAGACTGCTGCAAAAGACAAACACCAACACTTCCAAATCTACTTAATACACTCTGAAATAATCTCTTACCCCTTCTTGATGTCTGGTGGCCGTCGCTGAGGTGGGACTATCTGCCGCTGAATGGCGAGTAGGTTTTTTGAAAATGGAGAAGTTATTTAGTTATGTGGAATATATGTTGCATGGAAGAGTAAAGAAATTGAGGGTGTGAGATTGTGTGGATCTTTAGGGTCCCTAGGAATAAATAAATGGATGAGCTTGAAGGTGAACGATGAAATGAGCTTGTATAAAAGGAATAATCAATGTTAATGAAGTGTTGACTATCATTATCCTAAAAAATCGCTTCAAACATTTATAGGATGACCATAAACTCGAACAATGACCTTATTCTTTCTAGCTATCTTTCCCAAAAATCTCCCAAATTGTCTCCAAGACAATTATTTTCCCAAAAGTCTGTCACTGCCTCCTCGGATCATACTGGAACGGATTTCTCCGCGGACGGAAGCTCGCATAGACGTCCTAAAGGAACCTTGTGTTGCACGAGTGAAGCGAGCTGGAGAGACGTCCTCTACGTTGTCGACTTGTTTCCTACGGAGAAGAAGGTATGAATTATTGAAGATAATTTCATATCTAGTAAATTATTATTATTAATTCTGATATCTTTACTAGTGGAGCGATAACGCTTGTTTAATAATATCTAGTGACTTACTTTACGCAGCAAGAGAAGTCCAGAATACGCTGATTCATGCCGAAGTGTTCACCGTCTTCGAGAGTTAATAGGAGCTCGTGGTTAAGTGTCTTAGGTAAAAAGAGAGCGAGACAGCCGCCGACGATGCTCAATAAGCCGAGGATCAACAAGGGTAACGATGGTGATACTTGGCCATGCAAGAAACAAAAAAGATAACATTAAAAATGCTAGAGCGCTAAAATGGTGCTACGACTGTATAGACTCTAGCTTGTAAAACAGGAGTGCTACCATGGTACTACAACTGTCTTAATGAGAGTATAGAGAAACTACAGGTTATAATTAAATCAGGACATATTTGTATTTTTAGTTATAAGTTAAAGACGCAATATTTAAACTTTAGAACTCTTACTTTAGAAGCAGGACCACTACATAATGTCTAGAATTAATCTTAATGAAAGGAAAAGGGGAGCTACCATTTATAATTAACCTTAAACCACTCGGACGCACTTCTATTTCTAGTTATACAGTGAAGTCAGCGAGGATTGAACTCGCCAACTCTCGCTAACAAAGCAAGAGCATTAACTATAGAACTACAACTACACAAACTATATTTAAAGTATCTAATTTAAAATACTAATTACAATTATAAATAAATAAATATCTCATTCACCAAATAAACAACAAAAGGCGCCAAAATACTAGCAACATATCCCATAATATGTATCAACGCTACTCCTTGAGCTCTCACCACGGAGGGAAGCAACTCCGCAGCGTACTGCAACCCAATATTGTAGGAGATGTTCACACAAAACCTCCCGATGATAGCAAACACTGCCGTGGTAGTATTTCCATAAGCAAACACCGCCAATGGCCTGAAAATACCACTGGCAGCCATCGTGCCAAACGCCAGCCAACGTCTTCCCCAGCGATCTAGTCACGGTGAGGAAGGTGTCTGCGGGAAGCTCCGTCGCGGAGACGATGGTGAAGGTTATGAAGACATTGTACACAAACTTCTTCATAATGTTTCTTTTTCCTTGTTGCAGACTCGGAGCGACTAAGCGACAACCAATGAATGAAATGAAAGTTAACTTGAATCATATACAACATATACAAATCTATACTTCAAATACAATATTTCTCATTTTACTGTGATTATTATTATAAATTATTATTGTTATTAGTATATTTTTATTTAGTATAAACAAAAATAAAATAATAACGTTTATATAACTTAGCAATTTATATCTTTTGTTCCTGAACTGTGTGATTGTTGCAGAACAAGTGAAGTGAAGCGGACTGAATGCCGAATTCAGCTAATTTGCGTAAACTGCAAAAAAGAATTTAAAATGAGCACCTATCATTACAAATACTAAACGATCTTTAAAAGTAATTTTTAATATTAAAGAATAGTAAATTATCAATAATAATTTTCCACTGTGACATTCACTCATCAGTCTTCGACAAACATTTTCAACCCAACACACCATCCTTGCTTCAATAACGTTTATTTTTTAATTAATTATTTTCCGGAGGGTTGATATTAAGGGATGAAACTATAGTCAATAGATGAGGAATTGAATGTTGAAACCCGGTTGACTTATTACTAAATTACAGCCGATTTTAAAACATGTTTATCTAAAGTTACGGAAAAACTGTCGTTCATATTTTCTCTCAAAAAATTAATAAAATTCGCCAGATTTACAAACAAAACTATAGACAGTCCACATTTTCAATCCACTTCAAATTTAAAAGATACACTCCATTTAAATATTGTAAAGAAAACTTTTAAAACTCATATATTTGAAATATTTGAAACAATTACCCAAAAGGATAAAAGTATTTGTGAACTTTATTTATAAAATACAATGACCGCTAGTATAAATAATCGTTGAAGGATGGTTTAATTAAATTTATTTATATAAATCATTTAGTTGAAATATATTTGTATAAAATAATTCCGGAACGTTTAACAATAAAACATCTAGTTATGTAATTATCCGTAATTTGTTTTTTATACTAACTGTCACTGTATCACAATGTAAAGTATTGTGTTCCAGATGATAACGATTCATCATTATATTTTTAAAGTGAATCGTTATTAAAAATAATAAATATGTTGTAAAGATTAATTATGATATATCTTATTAAACACATTCACTCATTAGATAGGTGGCTCAGTGGTATCAAGTCGGTCTGTGGCCCTTGAGAACCCGGGTTCGATCTCCACAGCCGACAAACAAATTTCACCAAATTAAATCTACTCCTGTGGCTCTCTCCCATCACAAACATCTTAGGGGGCCGTGATTTGACGAGTGGTGACCGCATTTTACGCGAAGAAATATATCACATACCGAAATCTGCTACGGCAGAGTACCACAACCAGTAATGAGTAAAAGACGTGATGATACTCATGTTAATTCAATTTTTTTTTAAATTAGATAAATGTTTATGAATTTTATCAGTATTAAAAATTATCTGGATTGTTAATTATGTTATATTGCAGATCTCACGCAGATCTATAATATAAAAAATGTCTGAGGATACCAGTACCTAAGGCCTCAATTTATAAAAATTAACTAATTTAATTTTAAAAGTACTTTAAAATGTAATTAAAACCTTTATGAATTATTTAAAAGACTTTACTTTTTTATTTAAATAAATACAATCTTAAATATAGTTTAAAAAATATTTCAATACTGTATTAATTATTTAACAGTTATTATAAATTTTTCTGGAATATATTCAATCTTACAAGTACACTGCTCAAAATTGTACAGCGATATTTTAAAAATTGAATGTAAAATTAAATCTATAAATTATATTCAAATATTTGTAAAAATACCTAAGGTAATATTTTTCTTAGAAACAATTGAATATAATTTATATTAATTTTTATATTGGATCGTTCCCAAATACATATTTATAATATAATTTATAGTTTTAATTTTACATTCAATATTTTAAGTACTTTAATACTGAATCAAGGCCTTTATGTATTATTTAAAAGACTTTTTTAATTGACATAACTACAATCATAAATGTATTTTTTTAAATATTCAGGAACTTTATGAATTATTTAAAATAAATTACAAATTTTGATAGAATATACATTCAATCTTACAAGTACTAAAAAAAATCATCAGAGCATTTATGAATTATTTAAAACTCAATTTATTTTATTTTTTTTGCAAAACTACAATCTTATAAGAATTTTAGAAAATTTTCTGGTATTATTTAAAAGCCTAAGAATTTTATACACTGCATACAAAAACCAAACTAGCCTAAATTGATTTAAGATCACGCTTAAAAATAAACAAGAATAATGTTAACAGAGAAAAGAATCAATAGAATAGCTCTAATATGCTGTTAAAAATGAACTTACCATTTAGAAGACTTTTGAATGCCATTAACAACTGCCAACAAGGACCCGGAACCATCTGTGGTTGCACAAAATTCTAACAGGCCCATTGATTTAACTGTACAACCTACACACGAAAAGTAATCCATGTACTCGAGATTTTAACCACGCGTGACTTTTAGCTTGAATCTTAAATTTGCACCTGGTCACTGACTACAAAATGGCTGAATTGAATAAAAATTATTAAGACTGTATTTGTAAACGCTGAACACTCGTATAAATGGCTTTGCTTGTTGACCGCAGGTGGACACGAATACGCACAGACTTGTCTAATTATCGTTTGAGACACTCAAAATGAATAGAATGTTGTTTTGAAATAATAAACAATTGGTAAAACCAATTATTATGATGCCGTAACACTTATAACTGTTATGTATTACAGAGTATATTTTACACTACTTTTAAGTACAAATATCTATCAAAAACATTAGAATATGTTCTAGTTAACTTTATTATAACGTACAATTATTTATTCCAGCAACACTCAACAACACAGCGTCATACAAGACTAAATTTATGGAATGAACATGTTCACTTCGGCAAATTTATCGTTTGAACAAATCAAATACATTTATATATTTATATTAAATAAAGAAAATACTTTAAAAAATAATACTTTTACATCTTTTCATGTATAAAAAATAATATATATGTATGTAAATAATAATAAATAATATATACCACGTTTTTCGAAATAGAAATACTATTTATAACTGTTAAAATCTAAAGATATGCAAAAATATTATAGTGATTTTAAAGAAAATGTATTAAAAGTCATGTTTAAATATGATGTTAAAGCCGTTTATCCCAAATTTAATTGATGAAATGTAATATTTCTATGTTAGATGTGTTACGTACAACGCAATTTATGTAACAAAATGTTGATATATTTTTAAGTATCAAAAACTATATTTCCAGGTGAAATTTGTATAAAAATCATCAGAATAACATCTATACTTACGAAAAACACTATATTTTATTAATATTTATTGATATGTTTACTCAAAAACACAAATTGTCTAGAAGCAAACATAGCTGTCACGTTTGAACTAGACACCATCGACTAGACATAGACACGCAGCGCATGCGCACTATCCGATTCTTCCGAACAAACCAGTGCACATCAAAATGTTAGTAAATGCTCCAGTTTGATATCTACAAAAATATGGATATACATATCTTTGTATCACTTTTTAAAAATAGTTTATTAATATATATATCACATTTATGCTAAATTTCACGTAGAAAGCAAATTTTCAATATTTCATACAATAACGAATAACTACCCTAAAACTGCAATATCTTCTGTACTAATGTAAATTTGGAGGCTGTCCTTGTGTATACAATTTTTTAAAAATGAACAAAGATACGAAAATCTCTGAAAGATAAGTAATATTTGAGAACAATACAACAATTTAGCACTTACATTTCTGTTTCAAATTAATTTAAATGCATAAAAGATGTATTCACAATTTAAATCAAAGTTCATTCTGTCATATTTTGCTGTTTCTTTTCTACGATAACTAAATAACTAATTTTTCATTGGTCAAATTTTAACCACAACATGATGGCTTGGTTCCACGTAATCTGTACAACTTATCAAAAGTGAGCAAAACTTAAAAACTTTCCTATAGTTCAATTTGAACATTCTCTTAAAAAATTAATACTTTGCGATATGGTGACTCCTTTATTTTAAAATGAACAATATTATTATTTTATAAATGTATTTAAGTATATGTAATGTTTACCAAATACAACATAATAATTTAAGATGAAATTTTTAATATATACTTTTTTATTTTAGTACATAAAAAGTAGGTTTTATTTAAAATGTTTTACTTTATTTATATGTGATGTCCAATTACAATACAACAAATAAAATAATAATAAAATCTCTTAACAGCAGAGTAATTGGTCCATATGAGTTTGAACTCATTCAATCCGGTCGCTTAATCAAACATTTCATTCATATACTAAAAATTTTAAAATGTAAATAATTGTTAAACATACACACAATTTTAATTAAATTAAATGTAATGTAATCGAAACCACGATGTAAATTAAAAACTAATGTGAAAGTATTATTTTATGTAATATTAATTACATAATTCATAAACATTGTTTAGAATATACCCATCTAAGGTGCAGTTAGCTACCATTTTATGTACAACTATGTACAGAAACCGTGATTTTAATTTGTTAATATTTAATTTCTCCTCTTTATCTATGTTTTATCTAACTAATAAGGCACAAATATTTTAATTTAGTTTCAAAATATCTACTTGCTGTTATTCATTTCTGGTTGTCCGATTATCAAAGGCACTAGAGATGAAAGAAGAACATACTATTGGCAAGACAACCGGTTAAAAATAAAGTAAATAAAACTAATAATTAATTTAGTTAAATAAAATAAACAGAGTACTGTCGTTAATTAATTATTTTCTGGAGGGTTGATATTAAGGAATGAAAATATGGTCAATAGATGAGGAATTGAATTTTGAAACCCGGTTGACTGGTTATTAAATTACAGTCGTTTTTAAAACATGTCAAATTTGTAATGTTTTATCTAAAGTTACGGAAAACTGTTATTCATATTTTCTCTCAAAAAAATAATAAAATTAGCCATATTTACAAACAAAACTATAGGCAGTCCAAATCTTCCAATTTAAAAGATACACTCCATTTAAATATTGTAAAGAAAACTTTTAAAACTCATATATTTAAAATATTGGAAACAATTACCCAGAAGGATAAAAGTGTTTGTGAACTTTATTTATAAAATACAATGACCGCTAGTATAAATAATTGTTGAAGAAAGATTTAATTAAATTTATTTTTCTGCTTTGAACCGATCATAAATTGTTTAGAGAAAAATACTTAAAATAAAAGTGATTCAAATTTATTTACATCTATCATTTACTTGAAATATATTTGTATAAAATAATTCCGGAACGTTTAACAATGAAAAATCTAGTTAATCATCCGTAATTTGTTTTTTATACTAACTTTCACTGTATCACAATGTAAAGTATTGTGTTCCAGATGATAACGATTCATCATTATATTTTTAAAGTGAATCGTTATTAAAAATAATAAATATGTTGTATGATATATCTTATTAAACAGTTTCACTCATTAGATAGGTGGCTCAGTGGTATCAAGTCGGTTGACACTGAGGTTCACACATTCACACAAACACTAACAGACGCAGTGCGTAAGCATACACGCGTCATCACACTACAACAACACAAAGACAAGCTACCCGCACACATTATCACTCTTATCACACAAAGAAATAACACAAGAAAACTGTGGCAAAGGTCTCTCGATCCCATCCATCGCACACACATGAATTCACTCACTACACAAATTAAACAAGAAATCAAAACATATAAAAACAATACATGGCACCGAAAACTCCCAACACTCAATCCTCATGACTAAAGCCCGGATATTTAGGCACTTAAAAACACCCAAATAAGCAGGCATATAGGCCGTTAATTACTCTAAAATAGGCGGGATTTTAGGCAGCCTAAATGTAAATAATTTGTTTAAAAAAACTAATCCTTTTTCTCATATTTGTACTCGTATCTACTCTTCATTTTAAACAAAAATTAACGCAATCTGAAAAATATTAATAAAATAATAATGTAGGGTTCTCATTTTATTAATTATTATACAACTTCAAATTATGTAGTATACTTTGATTCACATAATATTACGAGCTATTGCTCTATGAAATTTTCGGAAAAGGACTGTCTTCGGTCAGTCAGAACTTGCTTGTAAGCTGAAAACTTCATTAGACATCACAAAATGTGACAGGGACATTCTTTTAGCCTTATCGTCTAAAGTTACCTCAGCTCCATTGATTAATGGTAAAGACACAATTGAATTGCCACGTAAAATTTTGACTAAAACACGTTTTTTCTTTCGGAATTTTAAATTCACACACAAAAACTTGATTTAAGTAAGTACTTTAAATATTACAGGTTAGGTTTAAACACTATGTCGAGTGCTGAATTAGTCAATAAAAGTTAAAATAGGCAACAAAAATAGGCAAAATAGGCTGTATAAGGTAAAACAGGCACAATAACCAAAATATAGAAAAAATAGGCTCTAAGGCACGAAAAAAAATCTTCCATTACACTTAAACATATTACGTATGTATAGAAAAACTAAATTGCCTGAAGTATATTAAAATTTGATTCTAGGCAATTGCCTAAAAATCCGGGCTTTACTCATGGCAACTCTTTGTGGAGAATGTCAAAATCCCTTCGTAAACCTTCCAAACCTATCCCTACGCTATCGCACAACAATAGCATCCTTTTTACCGATGAGCAAAAGGCTGAGGCGCTAGCCGACACCTTTGAGACTGCTCATCACATTGATTACGATTCCACTCCTGAACAAACACACATCATATAAACAGCACACGATTTTATAAACACATTACATGACACAAACACACGCACACTAGCTAAACTCATGACGTCACCCTCCGAGTTAGCTAGCATTATTAAATTCCTACCCAACCAGAAAGCGCCAGGTCCTGACACAATTCCAAACATTGTCCTAAAAAACCTTTCATGTAAAGCCCTTGTCCAGCTCACCTACCTAATTAATTTCATCATTAAATTCCACTACTTCCCTGCGTCCTGGAAAACTGCTACAGTTATCCCCATCCCAAAACCAAATAAAAACCATAAACTTCCCATCAGCTATCGCCCTATCAGCCTCCTAAATACCCTACCCAAAGTTGCTGAGAAGATGATAGTTTCCCGCATCCATTCCTTTGACACCAAACATAAAATAACCCCACCTTTCCAGTTTGGTTTCGGGCGTCCCAAACATAGTACAGTCCAGCAAGTAACGAAAATTGTGACTGACATAACTACAAACTTTAACAAAAAGAAAGTCACAGTAATGGCCCTACTAGACGTCGAAAGGGCTTTCGACAAAGTATGGCTAGAGGGGATCATTTATAAATTAATTCTCGTGAAATTCCCTCCAAATATAATTAAACTTATCCATTTCTATCTACCCAACCAACACCTCCGGGTAAAAGTTAACAACACCCTGTCCACCCCCAGGGGCGTATCTGGGGTACTTAGCGCCTGGGTTCTGAAGCAGAATGTGGCGCCCCGAGGTGTGCGCCGCAGGCGAAAATTTTGGAGCAAAAAAATGCGATATGGTACTTAAAATACGTGGAATTTTATGCTCTACGATACAGAAAGAGTAAGGCAGTAAGCCGACACGCCGTACTATGCGAAACTTGCGTGTAGATTTAGAGCAATAAGCAAACTCATGACAAATAATATGTTATTTACCTTATCCACACACATTATTTCATACAGATTACTTCATTTTAATGCCACAAATTAGAGAAATTAATAAAAATAGTTCGAGAAAATCGCCTACTAATTATGATTTTTTGTGACAGCTTTGTCATAGAAACAGAAACTGTCACTATAACCATCAAGATTTGTTGTGAATATTAAGAAATCTTGACAGTTAACTTTATATTTCAAACATTAATCACATTACTTCGCGATCTTTTGTAATTAAAGGCCTTAGTACGATAGTAGGTACCTACATTTGGTATTCATTTAATTACTTTATTTATTTTACAAATAATATTAAGACGCAGTATTTGTGTTCTTTTAATATACTCATATTTATTTTAACTTTTTGCCGTCTGTTGCCCTTTTATGCTGGCGCCCGGGTTCTGGGAACCCCAAGAACCCTGGGTTGGAACGCCCCTGTCCACCCCTCGTCCCGTTGCCGCGGGCGTAGCCCAAGGCAGCGTCCTAGGTCCTAAACTTCTTAATACACAAATAACTATTTCATTCACCTACGTTTACGTAGTTATTAATTTTCTAAAATGGGTTTTTGGATTTTTTTCTATATTTGTTAATCATAATCACTTCGCTCCATATCATTCATATCCATTCCATTATACCATTGTTTTAAATTCATTTATGTAGTTTTAACTTAGCAAGTAAGGCACTGGGCGCCAGGAATTGTTAAATATGTTTGTCCTGTAAAACGCTCTATGTCTTTCTCGCCATGTGGAAAACCGATCGCGCTGACCGTAACGCTGTGATGCTAAGGGTATCCGCTAATCCATGTGGATTGAGATACACCTCAGCATACAGTACGTTCGGCTGCCGATCGGCCAGTCACTCATGTGCGAGGAAAAAATGCGTTGTTTGTGGTGTACTTAGAATATAAAAAAATAAAGTCTGTAAAAAAAAGTCGGTCTGTGGATCTTGAGAACCCGGGTTCGATCTCCACAGCCGATAAACAAATTTCACCTAATTAAATCTACTACTGTGGCTCTCCCACCACAAACATCTTTGGAGGCCGTGATTTGACGACTGGTGACCAGAGATGTGCATCTACGTGTAATCTTTAATTGTCTACATCTACACGTAGACAATACGTCGACAATTCTAGCGACGTAGACAATGTAAACAATGTAGATAATGCATCTGACAGTTGTAAAATTCAACATAACCTACATTTATTCCTTTGTAACTATTACATGTATTCGTATTCGTAAGCTCGGGTCATTATCGGTCTTTATATAATAAAACTAATAAGGCAAGTGCTCGTACATTACTAGACGAATGTCTGTCTTGGGTCTTGGGCGAACTGTCATATTTTTAAAATCGATCAACGCGCCATCTCACTACACGGAGTTTTCTTTGGCGCTATTTTAAAAAGTAACCAGTTGACAAATTTTCAACGTTTTGCCCTGCACAACTAATTTTTTTTATGTAATCCCTAAAATAAAAATAATAATCTCTAACAACATTTAAAATTCCCTAGTTCTAGGGATAACATTTCTAATCTGACTTAAGTGAACATAGGTGTTTTCATTGGCTGGTAGCATAAGCTCTGTTTTTGCCTGTTTTAAGAGCAGTGTTTTTGGGTGTTTTAGCTATCTCTAACATGTTAAAACCGTGCTCTTAGAACACGCAAAAACAGAGCTTGTGCTACCAGCCAATTGTCTACATAGTCTACATTGTTTACCTACATGAAAAATGAAGACGTAGACTACATGATTGTTTACACGTAGAGAATGGCGTAGATTACTTGCAGAAGAAATATATCACTTAAATATTTATTATTTTTTTAAATTTATATATCGGACCAACTACTCAGGTCATATGCCGATATGTCATTTGTATGGCCGCCGCGGGAGGGACTCGAACCCACGACCTTATGGTCGTCAGTCAGGCCCTCAACCCGCGTGGCCACCACGCAGGACATTTTAAATATTTATTTATATTATTATTGACTTACTCAAATAATAATAAAATAACAATGTTCTTACATTGATGTTGAGAGCAGCAGATTTAATATTCAAACTCGTCTTTGCTGATGCCTCTGGGGTGTTGATAATTTCCACGATGATACCAGCTTTGATGATGTCCCTATAAACATAAAAAGTGATTACATTTCGCTAATAAATATTTTTTTCAAATCATAAAATTGACTTAAATTTACAGCACTTTCGGGCAAAAATGTCTCTCTTTATTTCCTTTATATTTTATTTTCCAATATTAAGATAATGAATGGAAAAGAGTATAATTAACAAAATAATAGTAATGCTAATGACTTAAGGAGTAAAAGTGAACCACTATTTGTATATTTATTTCGTATTTCCAAGAATTGATATTTTGTTTTAATAGAAAAAACTAAAATAGCTTTTATAATGAAATGTATTATTTCTATATTATTAAAAATTCATGAAAGTATAGGTATCATTTATTTTAATTTCTAAACTAAAATAAAAGAATCATTATTATACACACATAAATTCAATAATTATTTTGGTTATTTTATTATATGTACGAGTATATAAGGACGTACAAAAAATATCTATCCGTCAGTACGGTGGTGTGAATAGCGATACGGAATTCGAATCCGGAGATCCCGAGTTCGAATCGCACACAAGCTAAAAATTATATAAACTAGCACACTGCGGCTCGGTGAGTGCGGGCCCTGTACTGTAATTGGGATTAAATTCCTGTTGTACAGCGTAATATAAATAAATAAATAAATATTATTTAAGACGTTGAAAATAACCAAATTTAATATAAACTTGTTGCTATGTATAATACATTGAAGTCTACTGTAGCTTCATTGAGTATTCATGGAATTTCGAAGATATTTTTGTGTAAAACTTGGCTGGGGAGAGTGTTTTGGTTTACTATACTATCATGTGCTAGTACAGAATTCTATTTGCTGCTATCTGAAAATATACATTATTTTGTGAATCAACCAGTAACTCGATCTATTGATACAACGGTATATCCTATATCTCTTATACCGTTTCCTGCGGTAACTATTTGTACTACAAATTATGTATATAAGTCAAAATCTGAAGCTATTCAACAGCTGTTGTAAGTATGATTTTACCTGTCTTCTTAAAACTTACTTCGCATTTAAAAATAGAGATATTTGTATTAATATTAGAACAGAAAGTAGTCTATTACCGCTCGCGTAGAGAGAAACAATAATGAAATTGACAATAGTTATTTTTCTACGATTGCTATGAAAAGTTGACAATTACGTTCTCATTTGTCATCGTAAAGTTGACGTTTTCTGTGGAGCAATTGAAAAATATCTTTTTTGCGCGTCTCCAATGGCAACGCGCGAAAAAGATGTTAAATGCGCGCGTCTCCAGTGGTAACGCGCAAAAAGATTAAACGCGCGCTTATTTCAAGTTACCAGAGATACAAACATACCGTGTTCGAGTAACAAAGAATCACTTTACGGTCTTAATGCACAAGTAACTATTGTGTATTAAGAGCGTAAAGTGATTGTTTGTTACTCGAACACGGTAATTGCAGCGCGAGCCGAAGACGAGAGCTGAGTGTAAGAGGAACAAAGACACTTTTCGCTCGTGATAGACACGTACATTTTTCTATGATTGCACTTACATTATTTAAAAAAAAACGTATACGTACTGAAAATAAATTCGTTCTGTCAATATGACAAATTTCTGTTTTGTTTGTATCCCTGGTAACTTTTGAAGTAAGCGAGCATCTAATATATTATTAGTTATTTTCGATTGTTGTGGAATATCAACTTTACAAATGAGAGCGTAATTATCAACTTTTCATAGTAATCGTAGAAAAAATTAATTTTAAAATATAATTTATTAATATTTTTTGACATTTATTAATTTAAAAATTATTAGTAGTCTTTGACATAAAATATATTTTTTGACAACAGCGAAAATTTATAAAAACAAATTTGTTTATGTCAAATTATATTATATTTCTAAATTGGAATACAACGAAGAACCCTCGGCAGAATCCCAAGAAATTGTTGGTGCAGCTTCTGCAGCTGTTCTTAGTTTTTATTTGTTTCGTTGTACTCTATTGTATTGTACACATATTTGACAGCTGAACTATCAAATTAATATAAATTCACTAGAGGAATAATGTGCACATTTTTTCCCTAAGGAGCTTCAGGATAAAATGTTTTACTTCTGTCCCAATTTTTATACCATAAAAACAATCAAATACTCCCAGTCGTAAAAGAGTTATTTTTGTATCAAGTGTTTTTTTGTTGTGCGTGAGAATGTTACTTTTAGTCGAGACCGCAGGTCGAGACAATAAAAATCATTCGAACGCGCAAACAAGAATTTTGCCCACGAAATACAAACAACATTTTTTCTACAACTATAAATAAAGAATAATACAATAATTATTAATTTATTTAAGTAAATTGAAGGAAAACAATCAACAATAATATTAATTTGATACTATTGATGTATTGTAACTAATGAAATCTGACAACAAATAATTTGGGAGCGTGCGCGAGATACTTATTTTGTGCACTAGAATACGAAACAGTGCGCAAAATACTCATGTTGCGCACTAGGGTGCAAAATAATGCGCAAAATACGCGTTGTCATAATAATGTAAATGATGAAAAAATCACGTACTTCGCGTATTGATTTTAGTGAAAAAAACCATTTTTTGACAGTTGTAAAAAAATTAATTTTTAAACAGCCTACAGCAGCTCTCTATATCTCATATATTTTTGCACGTAAAACTAATCGCAAAATCACGGCTTCTCATATACTACAGTTAAATTTAACAAAAATTGACACAACAGTACGTCAATTTAATGATATTTTCCCAAAAAATACAAAGGTTATTTAGATACAGGCAAGAAATTTACAATTTAAATTTTGAAAAAGAAAATTGTTGTAGAATTCGGTTTATAATTTGTCGGAAAAATGAACCTTAAATAGTATGTTATGCATCAAGGGAGGGAAACAAGCGATTATTTCCGCGTGTGAAGTTGGCAAATCGAGGGCCGAAGGCTCGAGCTGAAGTCGAGGTTGCCAACTTCACACAAGGGATAATCGCGCCCTCCCGTGAAGCATATTATACTTTTCGTAACACATGCTTCACATGAGGGCGCGATTATCCCTTGTTTCCCTCCCTTGATGCATAACATACTATTTCGTAACAAGTGCACAAAAATTACCGTCTTATCGGGCCAAATATCAATACCTAGGAACCGCCGCAAACAACTAATAATCGTAGTCTCTAGGGAGAGAAACCTTTCTCTCGGGAGAGAAACATGCTACCTAGGGAGAGAAACATCCTACCTAGGAAGAGAAACATAATGTTTCCCTCCCTAGGGGAGTAAAGCAGTGTTTCTCTCTCTAATGTTAGGGAATAAGAATGTGTTTCTTGCGCATGTGTTCCGAAAAATATATAATTATGGGTATGTTAGAATACTTTTACAAACCGGGTCGATAAATTATAAAAATTTTAGATTTAATTAGGACGAACCGACTGAATGTCCCAACTGGTTATCTCAAAGGGCACACTAACTAAAACCTTTTGTTATATATTTTAGAATAGAGAATGGAATACAACCAGATATAGCTAAACGATTTTTTAAAAAGTTGGGTTTAATAAGAGCTCCAATTATAACAGATACAAGTATGTTTCAAGAAGTATTGGATGTTTTATCCAAAATAGGTTATAACAGTACTAACCGGCTAATGGAAGACGTAAGTTGAAATACTAAAGCCGAAGTTTATGAATAGTATCTGTTGAAGGAGCGAATTAAGTTGATATGTGTCTGTGTTATGATCGGTAATTCAAATTAATATAATAAAGGCTGGTTCGCATGAGCAATATTTTATCGAACGATAATTTTCCCGCACGGCCACCGTGTGAAACCGATCATTGTATACAATGCCTTTAAGCTTGCCGTACGATTTTTTATTGTGCGGTAAAAAATCGTTCGATAAATACTGTGGAACTGCCCTAATATGTTTTGTTGATGTATACATGACAGGAACATATCCGAAATAAGATGATAAAAAATCGTGCCCGGAATAGTTTGATGTATGATGAGTGTGAGATTGAGAAGAATGTTAGAAAAGAGTAGGTATTAGGCGCGTATAAAAAGGAGGAGAGATATAGGGTTCAAGTTACCCCATTGATAATAAAAAATATAGTTTTATCTTAAAAAAATAATGATAGAAAATAGTTATTTGTGTATTAAGAGCGTAAAGTTCTTATTTATTACTCGAGCACAGTAATAGTAGTGCGAGCCGAAGGCGAGAGCTGCAATAGTGCAAGAGGAACAAAGACACTTTACGCTCGTGATACACACATAATTTTTTTTACGATTGTATCTTAAAATGATTAAAAAACGTGTACGTACTAAAAATACATTCGTTCTATCAATTGTCAATATGACAAGTTCCTGTTTTGTTTGTGACTATTGAAATAAGCGCGCATTTAATATCATTTTCGCGCGTTGCCATTGGAAACGCGCGCATTTAACATCTTTTTCGCGTGTTGCCTTTGGAAATGCGCGACAAAGATATTTTTCGATTGTTTCACAGAAAACGTCAACTTTACGATGACAAATGAGAGGGTAATTGTCCACTTTTCATAGCAATCGTAGAAAAAAATAAATTTTGTTATGATTTATATTGTTTGTTTCTTTTCTAATGTACCATTTATATCGCACTATACTTTGATGAGCGAAGTTAGCAGTCCATTAAATGGACAAAGTAATATCAGATTTTTCAACAAATTTTATGTCAATTGAAGATCAAATAAGCGAGTTACAACAACAAAGTATTTTTTAATGGAACGTCATTTTAAAAATAATACCATCCGACAGCAAAAGAGTTCATTATCACCATGTTACTAAAGTTCATGTTATAAATAAATAAATATATCATTACGTTTTATATTCATTACTGGGTGTGGTACACGGCCGTAGTAGATTTTAGTAAGAGATATATTTCTTTGCGTGAAGCTGTCAAATTACGGTCCTCATAGCGGGTAGTCGAGGGGGAACCACGGGGGAACTTATTGTGGTGAAAATTGATTGTCGTCTATGGGAATCAAACCCGGATTCTCAAATCCACAGGTCGCCTCGATACTACTGAGCCACCTACCCCATCAAGTTCATATTAATGGACATATTTAAAGGTAAAGTTTACGTTAGAACAAATACTAATTTGAATTTAATAAATAAAAGGATGGTATTATTTTCTATATGGTGTGGCATTAAGAAATATAATACTCCCCTATTTGTACTTCAGTTGTTTTTAATTTTACTCCATTAAATTTTGAGGATAAAATGATCCTACTTTACCTATTTAAATCTCTCTCTATCTCTTTAATTAAAATATTAGCAATGGGGGTTTCTTATGTTAGTTATTCTATACGAACGTATATCATAATCTCTAACCAGATTGAGCGATTATTATTTCAAAATTCCTCCTCCTCTATTAGAAATCTCTGACTATGCCATTAGTGGAATATATGAGCAATGAAAGATTGGTAAAAATATGTGTACGTTGGTGAAATTCAGAGCAAAAAAAATGCGTGAATGACGTAGGAATAAATGGATGGATGTGATTGAAGTTTTGTTCGAACGAAAGATGAGTTAAGGTATTATAAAAGATATTATAAATATGAATTGCGTGCCATGAGAGGAATGTTTGACAGAGATTAATTACAGGATGGATCTAATGAATAAATGTTGAGTGAATGTTTGAAGAGTTCGTGTTATCTGCTATTCTTCTATGAAATTGTATTTATAATCTGCATCATATTTGCATTCATAATATGGGTAATCCCTAATTTATAAACAAAGCTATCTGTTTTATTGCTTAGTTATCCTTTGGATTGTTATTGATATTTATATTATTTGTATTTTTTTTCTGAATTTATTACTATGTTTTTTTTTGCATATTTTTTGAATTTGTAATTTGATCTGTAATTGGGTCCTTAGACCTGTTGATCTATATATTCTAAATAAATTCCATTAGTCGGGATGAAATGTGTGTATTCCAGGTAGCCCATCCTTGTGAAATATTACTTCAGAATTGTGCCTGGGATGGCGTGCCAACAAATTGTTCAGAATTATTTACAAATTCCAAAGCTGAGATGGGACTCTGCTGCTCTTTCAATAGCAAACTATAGTAAATATTCAATATTACAATACACTGACTGGTCATCACATTTCTCTCCTAATGTAACACATTAGCTTTATTCACATTCATAACTCCTCTAATACAAGCTCGTCTCATATTTCGTTCAAGCAACGAATTTCTTATAACGTATAACAGAAGGAGCACCTTCTTCTAAAAATTTAAAAGAATAACGCATTAACAACATTTTATAGTTATTTACATTGCAAGACCGTTATAGGTACAGAAATTTACAGGCGAGCATAGAAAGGTAACGGGCTGTTATCTGTGTGAGCCTGTAAATTTCAGTTAACGGTCGAGCATTGTACAATGTTTTATGTGCATTTGAATCGCAATATATGTATATTTAATAAAATTCATTGCAATAGTATAACGCAATAACTAAAATATTCAATCAAGGTAGACTTTGAAAATCTGACAGATTTTGTTTAATAAAAAAATATTTAAGTGTCAAATGTTTAAAATTAGATATGTTGTCATGATAACCAATGACAACAGCCCGTTATAATTTTTACATGGGCTAGCCCCTTATAAGTCTCGTAACCCCTAGCGATAGAGTTAAGTAAACAGTTCATTACGATTCAAATGTACGTAAAATAAATAAATATATCATCACGCCTTTTACTCATTACTGAGTGTGGCACTCTGCCGGAGCAGATATCGGTAAGTAATATATATTTATGCGTAAAGCGCGGTTACCAGCCGTCAAATCACGGCCTCCAAAGATGTTAGTGTAGGGCCACAAGGGTAGATTTAAATTGGTGAAAATTGTTTGTCGGCTGTGGGGATCAATAAATACAACCCTTATAATAAGAACTAAAAAATGCACTCTTGGTCTTCAATGGGGGTAAAATATATATTCAGCATAATAATATATTGCACATACTGAACTGGTCGACTATATTTCTTATCTATGGCCAAACATCTTATGATTTCTGGTTTTGTTATTGACTCCCGTAATTAAACGTTAACGATTATTAAGTAGATGATCCTAGAATATACTATACATATAATATAATAGGACCGCTCTCAGAATAACCTTATTTCACCAATTTTTATTTGGCATACGTTCCACATGTTCAAACCATTTCAACTGACTTGTGCTCACCCTTCTAATACTTCTCAGTATTACACGGATCACCTTGCTCATCAAACAGCAACGTATTCCCGACATGATTTCTTTCACAGCAGTTATACGTAGTTATACTATTTTCATTTTAAACCGGAGGGATCGGCATAAAACCATTAAACATCCCTGTTCAATATAACTACAATGAAATCTATTAGTGCGGTTACCCCAAATCACTTAACGATGGTCACAATAGGTAAATTTTTAAGGGCCGTATTCAGCCTAAAATTATTCTTGTTTTTTCCTATGATTGACCATTTAAAAACTTCTAATTCGGATTAAATCATCCAATTAGCAGTTATGTTACGCAATAAGAAGATTAAATATCTTGTACTGAATCAGACTGAGTAATGTAGGTAAATGTTTAGATTATGTTTGTATATAATATTTATAATATATTATACTTATATCGAATGAATAAGGAAATATACTTATTCAAAGATTGTAATGTTTTTGTTTTTATTATACACGTACCGGCGAATGGGGCTGTACAACCCTGTACAAACCTTGTGACACCAATTATAACGGGTCATATTTTGAGTTCCTTTGTAAACGTAATTGCGGTACATTTAATCGTTTTATGCAGATCCCTCCAGTTTAACATGAAAATAGTATACACCAACATTCACTATAGCATACATCAAAGAAGGCACTAATACACCATTATACACATTTAATTGAGCATCTTTGGATGCATTCGTATTTCAGCTAAAAAATCAAATAGTGAAAAAGTAAATATTTGTAATTGCAGCCCAGTGAAGTCACAACATAAGTATTTTACAACTGCCGGCCCACTTCATGGCCTGTATGTCCAGTTTAACATGTCAGATGCCCAACATGAGTCAACAATTTTTAATTCTAATTTTGTAATAGTAAGTAATAAATATGTCTACACAGAGCGGTGAATCGAAGGACGCACCATAGCATTTTCAATGCTATTTTCTTATTTTTTGTTCTAATCCATAGCAAACTTAATTACAAAAAACAAAAAATTATAATTTTTATATTAACATATCTCGCTTATACAAAAGGATAATTTAATAATTCTTAATGTGCTAGACGCAGATTTTAATTCTCTAAAACTTTTATTTGCAGCATTTATTTCTAAAATTAAAATAATACCATTTTTTTCAAGAAAAACTGTTAGCAGCTTCATGTGATGTATCACTTCCGGTTAGTCTATTTTAACCAAAATCTATTATGTTATTTACATTATTATAGTAGTCTTATATACCAAATTTGAAAAGTTTTGGATTATATTTTAATATAGTTTTTCATTAAAACCTATTATAGGCTTCAAGTAAAGTACCACTTCCGGAAGTTATATAATGACCAAAAAAGGAGGTGCACAACTAGATGTTATAACAGTCCTAAATACAAAATTTCAACTTTCTACAGCTTACCGTTTTTGAGTTATGCGAGATACATACATATAGACGTCACGACGAAATTAGTCAAAATGGATTCAGAGATGGTCAAAATGGATATTTCCGCTGAAATCTCAAAACCGAAAATTTTCACGATTACAATACTTCCTTTACTTCGTACAATTTTAACCAATTTAATTCTACCCCTGTGGCTTCCCCTCCACTAATGTCTTTAGAGGCCGTGATTTGACGGCTGGTAACCGCACTACACGCGAAAAAATATATCACTTATCGAGATCTGATTAGACAGAGTACCACACCCAGTAATGGGTAAAAGGCGTGATGATATATTTATTTATTTATAAGGAAGTAAAAATTCTCGCATTTTTCCGCCTAAATAAACTATTTACTTTTTTTAATTTAAAACAATTAAGGAAACCAATAATTGAACATTTCAAAAAATAGCATTGAACACGCTATGGTGCATCCATCGATTCACCCACACTGTCTCTCTATATATGAGGAATTTGTAAATATGAGGTTAATTTAAAGGTATATGTACATGCGAGAAACAGTTTTGCCCAAGAACTATCTTATATCACATTTGTTGGTCCTGGCAAGGAAATTAATATGAAGATGCTGCCTGATGTATATAATGCGGAACCTTTACTGCGACACGTGAATGTGCAAGCTCGCCAGTGCCTGATGGACGGAGAAGTATTTACTAGTTTATAAACATATATATACTAGTATACCAGCAATGTTATCTAAACGAAAAAGGAAAGAGAGTGCTATCTTACCTTTATTCGTACTTGCTTCAAAATGCGCATGCCCGTAATACTAGAATATTATTGGCTAATAACGAAGTGGGAGAGACATTGCAAATATGTCGAGCTCTCTTTGTCACCACTTGTGTGAATTTGAATTATACGCTCTAGATTTTAACGTCAACCAATCGTACTTGTTAGAGAAGTGGGCGTAAGTGAAGATTTACGAAACAGGTGTACAGGAGTGAATGGATGGATGTGAATGAAGGTTTGTTGCGTGATGATGGATTTTGGTTGTGAGAAAAGAAAGAGTTCGTATGGAGGAAGTGTTAATGTGGTCGAAACGAGTATCGTGTGTCAGGATGAGAATGTTGATGTGAACTGATGCTCTATGAATGTTTCAGGGGTTCGTGCTGCCCCATTTAATGGGATATAGCGTGATCTTATGTATGTATGTATGTATAATTAATAAATACAAACTATCTTCAAAATCACTATAATATTGTAGAAACCAGTGCTTCTCAAAGTGGGCTATATAGCCTCCTGGGGGCGTATAACCCAGTAATGAGTAAAACGCGTGATGATATATTTAATTTTTTTCAAATTCAGACTAAAACATATTCTCAAAAAGTTTAAATAAACTCTAATATAAACTTGTTACCATTTGGTTCTCGGAAAGAGATATGAATGAACTTTTTAAAATCGGACTAGAATGAGATTACCTAACTTAAAATCAAGATTACTGAGAATCGAACTGCTTTGAATGAAACTTTTGGAACATTTTCATAATATAGTATGTTATGCATCAAGGGAGGGAAACAAGCGATTATTCCCGCGTGTGAAGCGAGGGCCGAAGGCTCGAGCGGAAGTCGAGGTTTGCCAACTTCACACAAGGGATTATCGCGCCCTTCCATGAAGCATATTATACTTTTCGTAACAAGTGCACAAAAATTACTGTCTTATCGGGACAATTGTCAAATATGGGTTGCGTAACTAGTTACCTAGGTAACGCCGCAAACAGCTAATAATCGTAGTCTCTAGGGATAGAAATATCTCCCTAGGGAGAGAAACATCCTACCTAGGGAGAGAAACATAATGTTTCTCTTCCTAGGGGAGAAAATCAGTGTTTCTGTCTCTAAAGTTAGGGAATAAGAACGTGTTTCTTGTGCATGTGTTACGAAAAATAATATGTAATGGAACGATTATGAAAAATAAAATTATATGTAATTACAGGCCCTTGCCTGGGACTCGTGCTACAATTTTCATGATACGGGCTCAAAACTACCACTTTACATCCTTAATACATAAAATAACTATTTCGCCCAGTTGAGAATAAATGGTGTTGCTTTCTAAGATAGAAACATAAAAAGTACATGTAATTTTTTATGAATTGCTACTTAAAATAATTAATTAAATAATCAAATTGGTACTCGATGGTATCAAGTCGGCCTATGGACCTTGAAAACCCTGGTTCGATCCCCACAGCCAACAGACAATTTTCACCAAATTAAAATCTACCCCTGTGACTTCCCCTCACTAACATCTTTGGGGGCCGTGAATTGACGGCTGGTAACCGCACTTCGCGTGAAGAAATATATCACTTACCGAGATTTGCTTCGGCACACCCAGTAATGGGTAAAAGGCGTGATGATATATTTATTTTAAATTGATACTGTTTTAGGGTTTTAATTACTTAAACGAAACTTACAATTTTGCTAATTGTATGATAATATGTAAAAGGGAAGCCGTGAGCAATTTTTGTGGATGTGTTCCGCATTATTATCCTAAATCAGGTAAAATCTATTATCAGTTATTTCCAACGTGAGCCAACTAAATATAAGTTATACTTATAACTAAAGCCCGGATTTTTAGACAATTGCCTAGATTCAAATTTTAATATATTTCAGGCAATTTCGTTGTTCTATACATATGTAATATGTTTACGTGTAATGGAAGGTTTTTTTTTCGAGTCTTAGAGCCTATTTTTTCTATATTTTGTTTATTGTGCCTATTTTACCTTATACAGCCTACTTTGCCTATTTTTGTTGCCTATTCTAACTTTTATTGAGCAGACAAGGTTTATCATCTACTTCGTTCACTAATTCAGCACCCGACAAAGTGTTTCAACCTAACCTATAATATTTAAAGTACTTACTTTAATCAAGTTTTTGTGTGTGAATTTAAAATGCCGAAAGAAAAAACGTTTTTTCGTCAAAATTTTACGTGGCAATTCAATTGTGTCTTTGCCATGAATCAATGGAGCTGAGGTATCTTTAGACGATATGGCTAAATATAAGAATGCCTCTGTCACATTTTATGATGTCGGAACGAAGTTTTCAGCTTACAAGCAAGTTCTGACAGACCAAAGACAGTCCCTTTCCGAAAATTCTATTGAGCAATTGCTCGTAATATTTTGTGAATTAAAGTATACTACATAATTTGAATTTGCATAAAAGTTAATAAAATGAGAACCCTACATTATTATTTTTCAGATTGCGTTAATTTTTGTTTAAAATGATTTTTTTTCTAACGAAGAGTAGATACGAGAGTACCAATATTAGAAAAAGGATTCGTTTTTTTTTTAAACAAATTATTTACATTTAGGCTGCCTAAAATCCCGCCTATTTTAGAGTAATTACCGGCCTATATGCCTACTTATTTGGGTGTTTTTAAGAGCCTAAATATCCGAGCTTTACTTATAACAGTTATCTTTAAAATTTACAACTGACTTTTAATTTATTTTGTAGATAAATGGAGACCATGTACTCTTTTGGATGTACCATGCTTAGCACAATTTCAAGGTCATATACTTTCTTAAATGAATAACTCAATGTATACTGTATGAAAAAATAAATATTATTTGTTTTCTAGGCAACTTCACCAATTTCAAAATTAAGTATAACTCACGTGGTAAGTATTGTTAACACAAGCAAATACAGGGTATTTCAACAACATATCGGCAAACTTCCAGAAGTTGTAGAGGATATTTGCCGAATGATATTAAAAGTGGGCTTTTATTGACAATTGACAGACTGTGAAGTACTACTTTTACAGTCTAGGCTGTAAAAGTTTTACTATGAAAAAAAAAATTATTTATGACTTAATTTCATAAATATAATTACAACCGCATACTATGGGATAGGTGGCTCAGTGGTATCGAGTCGGCCTGTGGATTTAACAACTCTGGTTCAATTCCCACAACCGACAAACATTTTTCACCATGTCAAAACTATACATTATGGCTCCCCCTCAAAAAAAAACAGCTACTATCAGAGTCGAAAAATTCGTGAATTCTAGAAATAAATAATTTAAATTAATAGATTTAATGTCAGTTCAAGAAAATAAACAAAATATTGCAAATGCTGCAAGTAATAACGTTTATTTAGTTTATATTAGTTTTTTTTATTACTAATGTAAAAGACATTAAATGCGCGCGTTTCCAATGACAACGCGCGAAAAAGATATTAAATGCGCGCTCATTTCAATAGTTACCAGGGATACAAACAAAACAGAAACTTGTCATTTTGACAGTTGACAGAACGAACTTATTTTCAGCACGCATACGTTTTAATAATTTTAAAATGCAATCGTAGAAAAGATTATGTGTGTATCACGAGCGTAAAGTATCTTTGTTCCTCTTACACTATTACAGCGCGAGCCGAAGCTGTGTTCGAGTAACAAAGAATCACTTTACCTCTCAATACACAAATAACTATTTCACGTTTAATGTTGAAAAAAATAGTATGTAACACACGTGGGAAAGAGCCATTGCAAAACTCGTACTATTGGAACATTCGCTATCGCTTGTGCTCCAATTTTCGTACTCGTTTTGCAATTAAACCCTTTCCTCACTCGTATTACAATATACTATTATTGCTTTATGGAACTACATGGCCAAGAACATCTAAGGCAGAAATGGAGAGTGATCCTCTCCAAAAAAGGATCTAGAAAGCTTCGATTGAAGCGGTGCAACTCCACTGGGAGTGTTAAACCATTATTAATATTATTATTGCTTTACTGGTAAAACGGCTCATTTGCGAACATGGGACTACTTGGAAGTTTATCGGTATGTTTTTTAAACACTTTGTATATTTTTAATGTCTCTATTCACATGTCAGACTCTAGTGAGAATTCACCACACGTCACTGTCAACCAATAGGATCACGAATTTGTTTGAAAATGAACCAATGAAATGTACATTTCGTCGGAAATTCATCACTAGTGAAATTTCATCGGAAATACCACTGTTATTAATATCCTTGGTTACGAATAAAATAAATGATATTTTCGATATTTTCATAAACGTCAATTTTTAATATTAAATGTACACTGAAAAAATGTAGAATTTTCATCACTCTGCAAATAAATACCTAACTATTCTTGTTAATTAACTCTTGTTTGGTAAATTCTCAAGCCGAATACAACTCGTAATATGAAAATTGACAGATAATATTTTGACATAACAACTCATAATTTATGTCCAAATATTTTCAGCAATTTTCATACTACTTGTTATATTATACAGGGTGGTGAATCGAATTGCGCACCATAGCGTTTTCAATGCTATTTTTCAAATGTACAATTATTGGCTTCCCTAATTATTTTATGCAAAAAAGTTTCAAATAAAAGTTTTAGGGCATAAATTTCTGCAAATAAACATAATTTCTATTACATGCTTTGTAACGACAGAAATTAAATATTAAAATGTCGAAAGTTGTGTTGAAAATACAGACAGCCATGGAATTGAACAAGAAATAAATAAATGCTTGGCGTTTTATCTGTCAAAACGACAACGTTGGCCGTTTTATCTGTCAATCGTTGACGTTAAAACGCCCAGCATTTATTTATTTCTTGTTCAATTCCATGGCTGTCTGTATTTTCAACACAACTTTCGACATTTTAATATTTAATTTCTGTCGTTACAAAGCATGTAATAGAAATTATGTTTATTTGCAGAAATTTATGTCCTAAAACTTTTATTTGAAGCTTTTTTGCATAAAATAATTAGGGAAGCCAATAATTGTACATTTGAAAAATAACATTGAAAACGCTATGGTGCGCAATTTGATTCACCACCCTGTATATGAAAATACTTAAATATTTAATTTTTATTTTATAGATAATTCTGAATCAAATAAAAATGAATGCAACTGCATTCCATCATGTTCTGGAATTAGTTACTCAGGTTCTGTAGAACCTCTGGTTTATCTAAAAAAGTAAGTAATAATAATAATTATTAGCTTCTGTATCAAAAAGATACAAAGAATATTTGTTCTTATAGAAGTGGAATTAATCTCAAAGACCAGGCATCAACAAGGATTTACTTCCAAAACAACTGGTGCATCAAATATAGAATCACCAGATCTTTGTCTGGAGATACTTTTATTGGTATAGTATTTTATTTTTCTTGCCTGAATATTTTATGAAAATATTTAAAATTATTAGAAATGGATCCACGAAACGTGGATAACTGTGACATTTTTATTACAAACGTTTCGAATTAAGTCTTGCAGTTTTTATTCCAGAGTACGTAATTACGTATATAATAAATTGTTTGAAAATATGTTTATCTACGATCATATATGTAAGTAGGCCATTAAAAACAATTTGCAAGAACTGTAAATGCTTGTTTACGGTTGCTAAGGGTTTACTGCATTAGTTACGTAATATATATTTCGTAACACATGTACAAGAAACACGTTCTTATTCCCTAATTTTAGAGAGAGAAACACTGCTTTTCTTCCCTAGGGAGAGAAACATTATGTTTCTCTTGCTAGGTAGGATATTTCTCTCCCTAGAGACATGTTTCTCTAGAGACTACGATTATTAGCTGTTTGCGACGTTTCCTAGGTAACTAGTAACGCAATCCATATTTGACATTTGTCCCGATAAGACAGTAATTTTTGTGCACTTGTTACGAAAAGTATAATATGCTTCACGGGAGGGCGCGATTATCCCTTGTGTGAAGTTTGTATACCTCGACTTCAGCTAGAGCCGTCTTCGGCCCTCGCTTACGTCTCGGTTTGCCAACTTCACACGCGGGAATAATCGCTTGTTTCCCTCCCTTGATGCATAACATACTATATATATAATTAAGTAAATAATACCAAAATATTACGCGTTCAACATTGGTTACTCATGGGTAATCTCGAAAATAGATTCAGCGCCCCCAAAACCCTCGAGTAACTAGTTTTGAACCTAAAACTCTATTTCAGTTGAATATCGTAATTTCATCCCCCATCCCCTTTTTAACCCCTTAAAAAAGTGCATATGATCAAAATGACCCCGAAAATAGATTTTGACGATCTCAAAAACCCCTGGGTAACCAATGTTGAACGCGTAATATTTTGGTATTATTTAATTTAATTTATGGCGATTCTTGCTTTTATCACCTTTCAGGGGTGGTTTGTACCCCTAAAAAGCAACTTCTGGATGAAAAGAAAATAGGGGTTCAATATTTTTAGAGTTCTATTAGTGTACCAAGTCTCATTTAAATCGGTGAGTGACCGTTGGGTAGTGTTACTTGTCATCATAATTAACAAAAAATACGGGGTAAATATATTTTTTTAATAATATTTTGTTTAAAATGAACAATAAAAATTAGTGCAAGACCTCATTTTTTAAATGATATTTAACACATTAATAAATATTGTTTAATACAGCGTATTATATTGAATTAATAAACTGTATTATATAAATAAAACTCAGTAAATAAATTAATAAAGCAACATAACTATAAAAATACAAAATAAACTGGAGAATAAGGCAGAGTTCGATCCAGTTCTTATGCAAATAATTGAAACAATATTAAACATGATTTTTTGCAGGTTTAATTGGCGGATTATTTGCTTTATGCTTAGGAGGTTCCATCTTAAGCATTATTGAAATCATCTTTAAATTTATCAAATTTGCAATTTTGATTACAAACCAAAAAAGATACAAGCCACAGTTATATTGGAATGAACTTCAACCAGTCAAGAATAAAATTTAATATTTAGATGTGTTCTATTAACAAAATGTAATTAACATGTGGAAAAATCTATTAAAATTATTTTTTGTTACTAATTTAATAATATAGAATTGTTATGGTACTAGATGTGTAAAATGTATTTCATAGGATATGGCACAAATTTAATTGGAAAAATAATTTTAAAAATCTGTGTACGTAATTTTGCACTAAAAAACATAAAACAACAAATTAAAAATCACGTCAAAGCGTAAATTATTATAGCCATAATTGTGAGTTGTTTACTTATATCCACGACTAATGTTATTACATACAAGATTTTTTATAATTTCTTTTCATAATAATCTTAAACTAAATAAAATAAAATTAATATTGTAATGTTTTATGATGTAACTATAGTGATAGAGAAATGTCAAAATTTGTGAATGTTTATTTATTTTTCGTAACACATGCACAAGAAACACGTTCTTATTCCCTAATTTTAGAGAGAGAAACACTGCTTTTCTCCCCTAGGGAGAGAAACATTATGTAGCATGTTTCTCTCCCTAGAGACTACGATTATTAGTTGTTTGCGGCGTTTCCTAGGTAACTAGTTACGTAACCCATATTACGTCTCGGTTTGCCAACTTCACACGCGGAAATAATCGCTTAATCTTTGAATATTTACATAAAATGCGCGCGCGTCTTGTATCACCACGCCTTGGACTCTCTCTACTTCATCATATCTCATTCATTCGCAGCATCAAATAAAGGATTCTGGTCATTACTATTTTCACCACATTAAAAACCATCCCTGTGGCTCCATCTCCACTAACATCTTCACGAAATAATAAATGTTAACACTAGACGATTGCTATGTCAAAGTAACAAACAATATGGTAACAAATGAAATTTGAAATAATAAAGAAACGAACATAATCACACGTTGCTTAGCAACATTGGTAGAATGAATGATCATATGTTTATAATTCGCATTCCTACGCATGACAGTTTTCACACACACACACACACACACATATGTATAATATACAATCTACATCTGGACTTTAAACCCGAAGAAGCCGTGGTTCTAAAACGGTTTACGCGGCAATGTTTCAGAACAAATGTAATAATATATAATAGCTTATTTTTAGTTATATAAACATATGTCCTGTATCGTTTGTGTACCAAAATATAAAAGGTCAAAGTTTTTTAATAACAATAAATTAATAAATAAATGAACAAATTTGATAAAAGAAAACATGATATGAGCAACAAAGCATAAATATATAAATTAATTAAATTGAGCATCGAATAATGTAACACGTAATGAAGCAGTATAGGATAACATAAAATGGAATAAAAAAGGTCAGTGACCCTCGCACGCGGTAAAAGTGAAACTTCTTAGTCCTAGAAAAAGTTAATTTTATGCATTTTTTTTATTATTTGCAAATGATTTTTAATTTTTTTTTAGGATTAGGAAATGATTATGTGGAATTTAATTTAAAAAAATGTCTCTTAATTAAATAAAATATTATTTTTATTTATCAATTTCCGTAGATTCATATTCAAAGACAGAAATTATGGCAAAAAATCGTCAAATAAATAAATATATCATCACGCCTTTTACCCATTACTGGATGAGGCACTCTGTCGTAGCAGATCTCGGTAAGTGATATATTTATGCGCGTGAAATGCTATTACCAACCATTAAATCTCGGCCCTCAAAGCTGTTAGTGAAGAGGGAGCCACAAGGGTAGTTTCAATGCGGTGAAAATTGTTTATCGGTTGTGGGGATCGAATCCGGGTTCTCATTCTCAAATCTACAGGCTGACTTGATACCATTGAGCCACCTACCCCATAAACTATAACCGTGGTAACACCGTAATTGCATTGTGGTTCGTTTTCGGAATAATGTGCTATTAATGAAGGTTTCATTTTTAATAGTATCTTGATTATAAAATTTAATAATTTGTTTTTAATTTATACAGCTTTCACATCTTGTATTTTGGTAACAAAAAGGAAATTACCTACGTTCAAATGGCATTTATTGCTCAAAATGACTTGAGACATTAATCCTAAAATACGTATATTGTCTAAGGGTAGAAATGAATGTGAAAAGAATCGCTTTGCCACATGAGCGTGGAAGTTACAACTTAGTCGAGGAACACAATTACACGAATATTACAAAGAATAACAAACCCTTGATGCAAGAGTTTTAGAACTATTACGAATATGTACTTTTGTTTTTATTTTATTTACTGTCAAAATAGTTATTTATGTATTAAGAGCATAAAGTGATTCTTTGTTACTCGAGCACGGTAATTGCAGCGCGAAGGCGAGAACTGCAATAGTGTAAGAGGAACAAAGACACTTTACGCTCGTGATGCACACATAATTTTTTCTACGATTGCATCTTAAAAAAATTATAAAACGTATACGTACTTAAAATAAATTCGTTCTGCCAACTGTATCCCTGGTAACTATTGATATAAGCGCGCATTTATAATATTTTTGGCATTTAATGTTTTTTTCGCGCGTTGCCATTGGAGACGAGCAAAAAACCTATTTTTCGATTGTTCCACATAAAACGTCAACTTTACAAGAACAAATGAAATAATTGTCAATTTTTCATAGCAATCGTAGAAAAAATATAATTGGTATGAAAAGTTGAAAATTACGCACTCATTTGTTATCGTAAAGTTGACATTTTCTGTGGAACAATCGAAAAATAACTGTAAAGATATATTAAAAAAATAAAAAATTGAAAATTACGCACTTATTTGACAACGTACATAACTATTGTGTTTTAAGAGCGTAAAGTGATTATTTGTTACTCGAACACGGTAACTGCAGCGCGAGCCGAAGGTGAGAGCTGCAATAGTGCAACAGGAACAAAGACACTTTACGCTCGTGATACACATATATTGCATCTTAAATTATTAAAAAACGTATACATATGTACTGCAAATAAATTCGTTTTGTCAATATGACAAGTTTCTGTTTTGTTTGTATCCCTAGTAACTATTGAAGTTAGCGCACAACTAATATCTTTCTCCCATGTTGGCATTGAAAACGCGGGCTTTTAATATCTTATTAGTTATTTTCGATGACGATGACAAATAAGAGCTTAATTTTCAACTTTTCATAACAATCGTAGAAAAAAATAAATATTAAGTTTTAACGCTCATCTAGACACTTGCACATTTTTTTATTATAATAATGTAAAAAACCATTGTTTTGGTACCGCTACACAATTCAATATTAGAACAAAACAACACCACACTTCCATTTACTTAAAATGAATTATAGTGTTGTAAGTTAATAACTATATTTGTTAACTAATACATATATTTATACAAGTTATAAAACCATTGTTCTGGATTTAATAAAGGTATTTATTCCCTTTTATTTTATTTCAATTAACAAACATTTAATTAAATGCTGAGGTGAGGTCAATCATCGCTTTCATCTTTGTATTCAAGTTTCATTTTAAACTAGCAATTAATTTAATTATAACCAATGTATTTAATAATAGTGTTAACAACTTATTTTGTAAATTAAAATAAAATAATTAATAGCCAGTTACTAAAATTTTAAGTTTTCTTTAAAAAAAAATATCGTATCAAGATGAACTGTCAAATAATATTGCTGTCAAATATTCGAATCAATATTTTTCATTTAAACAATCCATAAAATTTAAATAATAGCGGTTTCACTGATCTTTATTGTTTTAAATATTAATTTTATCTTTATAAACATTCGGTTCAGTGTTTTTGCATTTTATTTTTTATATAAATAAAAATAAATAAAATAATTGTGTATGTTATAATTTATTTGTATTTATTACAGGACAAAAAGATATAGACCTTTGTTTGTTTAAATGAATATTTGTAAACTGTCAACAACATGGATGCTAATAAGACTAGCGGAGTGAAGAGATCAATGACGTAAGTAACAGTAATTTGCCTTTATCATTTTTAATCTATTAATACATTTAAAAAAATGCTATATGCCTTTCACTCATTATTGGCACTATGATAATTTTACGTTTACTATTAATTTCAAGCGAATAAGATATTTGCAGTTTATAAAATATATCTGAAAGTTGAAAATTACGTGACATTATTTAAATTGACAAACGGTTTATGAGTAGCAGTGGCGTAACTGGAAAAATGCTAGGGGGGCCCGAGAAAGATTAATAGTATATTATTCACTGAGTAAGTAATATAAGCTATTACTTGCGAGTAGAATACTATACTTTATCTACGACTACATGTTATTATGTAATAAGATTTTACAATTATTTTTTTATGTTACATTATGAATAAGTCAGATTGCTTAAAATTTTTGTTTTTATTTTTATTTAATAAATATTAACACTACTTAACATGGAATAAGTAGCCCATAATGACGATGATTTATATTTATCAGAAAGTTCGCCAAAATATACTATAAGAACATTTTCCGAAAAGGAATTTACATTTTTGCGTATTCGCGAATCCATAAAAGCTTTATAAACTTGTTCATACTTTTCTTTTAATCTTTCGGGCAGTAAATTTAAGAAACGTACGTGTGCGGCTTCTACAATATCTGGTGGAGTACAAATTTCACTTTGTTCGCTTTCAGAATCCATAACTCACATGTATAATCACACAAATTACAGTATTATTGTAAACAAAAACGTTTTAAACTAATTTTGACAAATAATTAACAATAGCGCGTTTCACTGTTTCATAGCTATTAAAGTGTTAAGTAATGAAAATTCAGACGTGTGATTGGTCGTGAAGTGTTGAGTAATGAATTATTACTTAACACTGTCAATAAAGATTAGTATTACTTATCATAAATTTCATAAGTAATGAATACATTATTTAATAAGAGTACAGGATTCATCTTTTGGCAAAAGTATTTATTAACTTCAAATTTACTAAAACTAATTTAGAATTTTTTTTTCTTCCTTACGTCCTTGTACGAAGTAAAGAAAGTATTTTAATCGCGAAAAATTTCGGTTCTCAGATTTCAACGGAAATAGATATTTTGGCCCTCCCTGAATCCATTTTGACTAATTTCGTCAAGCCGTCTGTACGAACGTATGTATCTCGCATAACTCAAAAACGGTAATCCTTAGAAAATTGAAACTTTATATTTAGGACTGTTATAACATCTAGTTGTTCACCTCCCTTTTTGGTAATTATACAACTACCGGAAGTGGTACTTTACTTGAAGCCTATAATAGATTTTCATGAAAAACTATATATACAAATATAATTTAAAACTTTCCAAATTTGGTATATAAGACTACTATATCAATGGAAATAACATAATAGTTTTTTGTTAAAATAGACTAACATGAAGCTTCTAACAGTTTTCCTTGAAAAAAATGGTATTATTTTAATTTGAGAAATGAATGCTGCAAATAAAAATTTTAGAGAATTAAATTCTGCGTCTAGCACATTAAGAATTTTTAAATTAGCTTTTTGCATAAACGAGATATCTAAATTTAAATATTATATAAATTTTTGTTTAAATTAAGTTTGCTATGGATTAGAACAAAAAATAAAAGATTTAATGTCAAATATGTGCAATTAAAAAAATATCTATAGTTTAATACGCGTACAAGGAAGTCATGTGGTGTCCACATCAGATTTTTCATTTCGACTCGTCGTGAAAATCATATAAACTGTTTGTTTACATTCAAAATAAATAACTATAACAATATATTTATATTTTCATGACAACGAAAACAAAATCAACATACTAAATTTAAAATAACATGGTAAACATAATAATCACAACAAAACCTAATAAAAAACTTTCTGTAGATGTACAACTTGCTGTAGTGGTACAATATACTAATAATATTTCAATTTTAGATGTGAAAATATAGAGGAACTTTTATCTTCAAAACTAGCTCAAATCGGTAACAGACACATTACAATTGGGTCAATAACCAATGCTGAAGGAAATGCAAGAGTATCCAGTGGAAACACCAACATATTCTATCAACAAAAAGAGCAACCAATACCTTCAAAACCACCGCAAAAAATCGAATTACAATTAAACGATCCAATCAGCACATTCCGTGGTCGAAAACAAACCTTCAAAGATGTTAAAAACGCCTTCAACCAACAGAAAGACAACATGCAGTTCAATCTAGTGGCCGTGTGTGGTTACGGTGGAATTGGCAAGACGCAATTTGCCCGAATGTTCATTATGCAAAACCGAGAAGAATTTCAAAACGTTATTTGGATCTTCGCAGAGTCTGAAACTACAATGAAGGATTCATTCATACAGTTACAAAACCAACTTACAGATAAAGGATATCGTTGCTATAATAATCAAGATGTTTATGAATATTTAAACAGTGAATTAACTATTTTTGTATTTGATAACTCGGCAGATATCAGAAGTATTCAGTCATTCTTACCAGCAAAACAAAATAAATCATTATTTTTAGTTACAAGTAAATCGAAGAACTGGGATGTTTTTAATATAATTGAGTTGAAATTATTAGATGTAACTGAGGCAGAAGACATCATGAAAGCTGTTCTTGTTGAGAAGCACAAGATACAAATTAGTAACACACAACTAAGAGAAATTACTACAAAATTCGAACCTATTCCTCTAGTTCTTCAAATAAGAGCAGGATATATATGTCGACAAGTTCTAATTTCAAATAAAAGAGGAAAACAATATAACATCAGCAATATTGTAAACGAACTAAATACTCATGTAACAGATAAATTTCATAATTTCATTTTAGATACATACAATAAAACAGTTTTTACTGCAATTAGTCAAACACTAGAAAAAATTTGGAATGAAAAAGACGAGGCCTCAATAATTGCTGCGAAAATGTTAGGAATATCTGCTTACTTGAAGCCTGATAATATTAATGAAAACGTCTTAAAAGGTTTAATACAAATTGAAAGTGAAACATTATTGAATGATTCTCTAGACATTTTGGATCAATTTTCATTGTTTCAAATATCTGATAGCGTTATTGCAATACACAGAACTGTACAAGAATGTCTTCGGTATCACCACACAGATATAATCAAATCTGATGAATATTACCGACTCACGCTTCCTGCTTTATTAAACGTAAACGTGTATCATGAACATTATGATGTAATATTTAACTATGGAGAGAAGAACTTGGAGGCATTGTGTATCTTTTATCAAACAAATAAATGCAATGTACTTCACCAGATTATTGCATTACATGCTCCTTTGAAAATATTAAAACTTTTGCTGCACAAAACTGACTTAATTCGCAATCCCGATTTTTTAAGTGAAGCGATTAAATGGCTCCGAGATAACATCGAGATTTTGCGAGATTTCGGTGCTGATTTCAATATCAAAGATGAACTAGGATTAAGCGCGCTCTTCTATGCTTGTTTACAAACAGATAAATATGATAATCGTACTATAGATTCAGTTTATTATGGTACTACTATATGGAAAAGAATAAAAGCCTTGATTGCAAATGGAGCTGATGTAAATTCACAAAATGATGAAGGGAATACTGTAATTCATAATTTAAATTTGTGGAATAAATGTGCTGAACAAGACAAAAATCTATTTGATATATGTGCTTTAATGATTCAAGTAGGAGCAAATCCTGAAATTAAAAACAACGCGGGTCTAACTGCTGTTGACCTAGCGCGAATGCATGGATTGACGCTGACATTTCAACTATTCAATGAAGTCATATCTGGTTACAGGTAAGAAAGTTAGAATAGGACAGGAGAGACTTGGTCCCAAAAAACAAGCCCACCCGCCAAAACAAAATTATTTTTAAAACTATTTCATAATATGGCACATAAAAATTGACAATATACTGCTTCCGGTTTAATCGGAAATGAAATTATCTTTCTTACTTTAAGGGGTAAGGCCACTCTAAAAATTTTTTATAATGCTTTTTTTTTATTTGCTTAAATTATAGTTTAAACTCTTAGGAATAAGGGACAATTAATTTAAATGCCGCGCGGAAGTATTTCAGAGGGAAAAAAGCATATATCTATGTATTTATTTATTTATTTATGTCACGCTGTACAACAGAAATTTAATCCCAATTACAGTACAGGGTCCGCACTCACCGAGCCGCAGTGTGGTAGTTCATATAATTTTTAGCTTAAGTGCGATTCGAACTCAGGATCTCCGGATTCAAATTCCATAATGCTATCCACACCACCGTACTGACGGACAATTAGTACTAGTATTTATACAGGGTGAGTCTGGGAAGACGCCCCCCCCTTTAACTTTTTTATTATGAGTAATAGAAAAAAATGGTTCATATGAAAGTTTTATTATTTTAAATATACTATTTGATGGCAGATGTAGATATTTTTTATAAAGTCAGGTTTACAAGATACGACTATCAACTTTTATTTTTTAAATAGCAACCTATAATTATTTTACTAAAATAAAAACCGCCATTTTTTTCTCTTTTCAACGGTGTATTAGTTTTTATTAATGTATCTGAAAAAATTCGAGAAAATTGAGAAATACTAGAAATAATTTTTATACAAATATTATAGGTGGCTATGTGAAAATAAACAAAATGTAACAGTGTTAAATTAATGTCAAAAAAGTATACATTTGCTGGTTACTTTATTTAACTTATTTTGCAAACAATAAAAAAAACGTTTTCAAATGTTTACGAAAGAAGAATTAATAGATATGATTCTAATAATTGGAGAATCGACTGGAATCATGAGAAGGGCAAAAAGAATTTACCGGGAGCGGTTTCCTAGACGTCGGCAACCGAGTTTAAGATCACTGAGGAGGATTTTTACCCGATTTCGAGAAACAGGTTCAGTAGAAAAACCAAAACGAAATACATCTAATATTATAGTAAATGAAGAAACCGAAATTATGGTTTTGGCTTCTGTTTACGAAAATCCTCATGTCAGTACGAGGAATTTATCAAATTTAATTGACATTAGCCAAAGTTCTGCGTCTAGAATTTTAAGAAAACATAAATTTCATCCTTACCATATTAACCTTACACAAGAATTGCACGGTGAAGATTTTAATAATAGAATTCGATTTTGCAATTGGGCGATGGAAAATATTAGACGAAATCCGCTGCTATTATCTAATATTTTATTTACGGATGAGGCTACTTTTAAAAGTAATGGTTGCGTAAATAGGCATAATATGCATTATTATGCAACTGAAAATCCTCACTGGATGCGGAACGTCGACAGCCAGAGGGTATGGTCCTTGAATGTTTGGGGTGGCATAATAGGAGATTTTGTTGTTGGTCCACATTTTTTTGAAGGTCCATTGAATGGAGACGGTTATTTAAATTTTTTAATAATGATCCTCCCGGAATTATTGGAAGATATTCCATTAAATGTCCGCCAAAATTTGATATTCCAACATGACGGAGCGCCACCACATTATGCCGGTAATGTTCGGAATTATTTAAATAATCACTGGAGGTGGACATATTTCATGGCCAGCAAGATCGCCTGACCTTACGCCTATGGACTTTTTTCTTTGGGGATACGTCAAGGATCTTGTCTACCAGAAGATACCTACAGATGCAGAAGACATGAAAGAGCGTATTCGAAATGCTTTCCAAAATATTTCGCGAAACATGCTGGCAGATGGTAGTTTTTTAGAGTATACATCAGAGATTAAGAAAACATATCCCTTTTTGATCCAGGTCTATTGCTGTTCCCGGAATGTTTTCGCCCGATTTGCCCTACGCGCCGAGAGGAGTCGCCATTTTTTTTCATTTCTGACGACAATTTTGAATATTTAAAAAAAAAATTTTAAATAAAGTTTAAAGAGCACTAAATAAAGATCAAAAAACAGTTCTTAAGCAGCACGTTTAGGTTTCGTTAAAAAAATCTTGAAAATGACCCTTTTTTTCCTTGTCTAGAGTGGCCTTACCTCTTAAGTATTTTCGGAATATTTTTCAAAATGAAATTTTTCATTTTAAACAATTGTAAAATAGTTATTCGTGTATTAAGAGCGTATAGAGATTTTTTGTTACTCGAGCACGGTAATTGCAGCGCGAGCAGAAGGCGAGAGCTGCAATACTGTAAGAGGAACAAAGACACTTTACGTTTGTGATACACACATAATTTTTTCTACAATTGCATCTTAAATGAATAAAAAACGTATACATACGTACTAAAAATAAATTCATTCTGTCAACTGTCAATATGACAAGGTTCATTGTTGTTTGAATTCCTGGTAACTATTGAAATAAGCGCGCATTTAATGTCTTTTTTCTACGGTTGTGCTACGAAAAGTTGACAATTACGCTCTCATTTGTCATCGTATAGTTGACGTTTTCTTTGGAACAATCGAAAAATATCTTTTTGCGCGTCTCCAATGGCAACGCGCGAAAATATGTTAAATGCGCGCGTTTCCAATGGCAACGCACGAAAAAGATATTAAACGCGCTCTTATTTCAATAGATACCAGGGATACAAACAAAACAGAAACTTGTCATATTGACAGTTGACAGAACGAATTTATTTTCAGTACATATATGTTTTTTACTTAATTTTAAGATGCAATCGTAGAAAAAATTAAGTGTGTATCACGAGCGTAAAGTGTCTTTGTTCCTCTTGCACTATTGCAGCCCTCGCCTTCTGCTCGCGTTGCAATTACCGTGCTCGAGTAACAAAAAATCTCTATACGCTCTTAATACACGAATAACTACTTTGCATGTCGCCATTGGAAACAAGCGCATTTAATATAGTTTTCGCGCGTTGCTATGGCCAAAACGTCACTGATTAAATGAAAATTTCAAGTTTTTGAAAGTTATTCTGTTTACATAAAGCCTAAAATCCAATCAACAAACCTAATTAAACAATATCATTCGGTTTATTTAAACGATATAAATCCTTTTGGGGTAGGTGGCTCTGTGGTATCGAGTCGGTCTGTGGATCTTGAGAACCCCGGTACAATTCCCATAGCCGACAAATAATTTTCACCAAATTAAATCTATCCTTGTGGTTCCCCCTCTACTAATGTTTTTGGGGGCCGTGATTTGCCGGCAAGTAACTGCAATTCACGCGCATAAATGTATCACAGATCTGATACGGTAGAATTACACACCCAGTAATGGGTAAAAGGCGTGATGATATATTTATAGTTTTATTTATTCTTTTGGGGACAAACTGATACCACCAACTTAAGGGTTGCATGCTTTTGAACAGACTTTATTTAAATATTATTATGAGCCATTTTATATTCTACAGGGTATTTCAGGACTAGTGTAACAACAGCTTAATCCTGAGGTCATTTTGAGTCAAAAATGTCATATGAACATAGGTCCTATTCCTTCTAGTTACCAAAATACAAGAGGTTGAAGTTCTATAAATAACACGAAATTTTCAAATTTTTGTAATCAAGATACTTTCGGAAAACAAAAGTTTTATTGAAAAGTCATTCCTTATTTGTCTTAATTAATTTTATTTATTAATATTAACATGCATACGAGTTCAAGGCGCTCATTTTGAACACTTGCTGGAATTTAAAAAAATATTGTTATCTTATTTCATATTTTGTTAACCTATTCCATGTTTGGTTATGTTGTTCTGTGACTATTTAATTGTGTCATTTTATGTTTTGTTCTCTAAATCGTATTCGTTAATATTAATAAATAAAATTAATTAAGATAAATAAGGTATGACTTTTCAATAAAACTCATGTTTTCCGAAAGTATCTTGATTACAAAAATTTGAAAATGTCGTGTTATTTATAGAACTTCAACCTCTCGTATTTTGGTAACTAGCAGGAATAGGACCTATGTTCATATGACATTTTTGGCTCAAAATGACCTCAGGAATAAGCTGTTAAAGTTTGTTACACTAGTCCTGAAACACCCTGTATTGTAGGTAATTGTTACAGGTACATATCACACATAGCTGCAAAGAACAAACAATTTTATTTTATGCACTGGTTAATCGTACACGAGGTTTGCCAGATGAATGACCGTGACGACAGCGGCTGCACAGTCCTCCACGTGCTGGCCAGTCTCACTCAACTAGACCAAAAAGATGAAAACAAACTGTTAGACGAAACATTAAAACTATTGGAAAACAACTGGAATTTTCGTGTTTTAAACAATGCTGGTGAACTGCCATCGGACGTGGCTCGAAGATGTGGCTGCGAAAAATTGACAGACTTGATGAATGCGTGGGTTCAACCAGGTCTCATTATTTATCGCAAAGCTCTTCATCACATCCAACATTTCCGATACGTGAAAACTGAAGATGAAATGTGTGTGAATGAGGTGGATGACAACGATCTTACATTGTTACATGTGCTATGCGATTTGGATTCACATGGCGACATTGCTTTAGAATTAGACATCGTCAAATTCGTCATCGAACTAGTAATAAGGTATGATTAGGGATAAACAAATTTAATTTATCAAGTATGCATTATATTTCATATTAAACAAATATTTTTTCTACGATTTCTATGAAAATTTGACAGTTACACTCTCATTTGTCATCGTAAAGTTGACGTTTTTTGTGGAACAATCGATAAATATTTTAAATATGCGCGTTTTCCATGGTAACGCGCGAAAAAGAAATTAAATGCGCGCTTATTTCAATAGTTCCTAAGGATCCAATATATGTATATATATATATATATATATATATATATATATATATATATATATATATATATATATATATATATATATATATATATATATATATATACAGGATGGTGACAGCCAGTCATAGGACTTTAACATGGGAAATCACTTTTTTGCAATTTCCTGCTTCCCTAATTATTTTAAGCAAAAACGCGTCAAATAAAAGTTATAGAGCATTAAATTCCGCATCTAAATCAATAAACAGATTTTTTACGTGCTTTGTAACGACAGAAATTAAATATGAAAATGTCGAAAATTACGTTGAAAATATTGATATTGAACAAAAACAATTAATAAATGCTTGACGTTTTATCTGTCAAAATATCAACGTTTGACGTTGTGACATATAAAATGGCCTGCTCGATCACCGGATTTGTCACCTAATATATATACCGGGAGTTTTTTTTTTATCAGTAAACATAGGGATATGTCATTACCATAGTTACAATTATAAAGTTTGACAGCAATGCATTAGAGCGTTTATTTTAAAAGTAAACATAGGGAAAATAACATATTCAGCAAAGCATTGAAATGTAAGTTTAAACAAATTAAATGAATTTTAATTACTTTAAATTACATTGGTTTCAATAGAAATTTTAATATAATAATTTTATTTCAAAATTACCCCCATTAACCTGTGCCTAAACGATTATAAAATGAATTTATTTGCTCTGGAGGAATCTCATGCGATGCAACACTAATTCTACGTTTTAATTGTTCTGCGCTCATTCTATCACCATTATAAATTTGATTTTTTAAGTGGCCCCAAAGAAAGAAATCGTTTGGCGCAAGATCTGGTGACCTTACAGGCCACTCCACTTCTCCACCTCGACCTATCCATCATTGGGGGAATATCCGGTGCAGATAATTTCGTACATTTTGAGTATAATGCGGGGAGCACCACCCTGTTGGAACCACACTTCCTCAATATTTAAATTATTTATTGCCGGGATTACTCTCTCTTGTAACAATTCTAAATAATTTTCCCCATTTAAATTTCCATTTATATAAAAACGCCCCACTATTTGATCCCCAATTAACCCGCCCTGATTTTGAAAGAGAACAGTTTTATTATTTTGAAAACTATAGATGACAGCAATGTTATTTTCCCTATGTTTACTTTTAAAATAAACGCTCTAATGCATTGCTGTCAAACTTTTTAACTGTAACTATGGTAATGACATATCCCTATGTTTACTCATAAAAAAAATACCGGTATAAATTGAGTTATAATATTTTCCAATAATCCCATAATATGTATCTAAATAGTACAACGTTCCTTTTTATAAATTTTCCATACCGATAGTTCAACGTTTCGATACTAAACTTTTTGTCCCCAGATATGACGCTGGTGTATGCTACATTAACCAAGACAACGTCTCCGCTACTAACCTCGCTCGACGTCGCGGCCGCTTGCTGCTCGCCGACTTCTTAGACTTAGTGATGGTCAACACACCTGACGACTACGAGTTCTGGAATGAACGCAAAAGGATTAAACGTAAATCTGTTGACCTTGTATATGTAGCTGTCAGGCATAAACAATTTGACCTTGCCAAATATGTATGGTGGAGGTATATCTATTTACTATTACACAATACGATGAAATATACAACTAACGCAGTCTCTCCAATACTACATACACTTTGCAAGTTAGAAGACCATGCAGTAAGTGACGAAGAATTGATCAGTTTACTTGATTACATGAATTTGAAAGGAATGGATAAATATTGTAATGATCCATACGACCAAGCAGTTTTAATTGCACAAGAACATGGTAGGAGAGAATTAGCTGCCTGGTTACAACTCGGCAGCTAGATAGGAGATCATTTTATTTTTGTATAAATGTAATATAAAATAAAATATAGTATGTTCTGCATCAAAGGAGGGAAACAAGCGATTATTCCCGCGTGTGAAGTTGGAAAACCGAGACGTAAGCGAGGGCTGATGGCTCGAGCTGAAGTCGAAGTTTGCTAACTTCACACAAGGGATAATCGCGCCCTCCCGTGAAGCATATTATACTTTTCGTAACAAGTGCACACAAATTATCGTCTTATCGGGACAAATGTCAAATATGGGTTGCGCAACTAGTTACTTAGGAAACGCCGCAAACAGCTAATAATCCTAGTCTCTAGGGAGAGAAACATCTCTCTAGGGAGAGAAACATGTTACCTAGGGAGAGAAACATCTTACATAATGTTTCTCTCCCTAGGGGAGAAAAGCAGTGTTTCTCTCTCTAAAATTAGGGAATAAAAACGTGTTTCTTGTACATGTATTACGAAAAATAAATATATTATCACGTCTTTTATCCTATAGGGTATGGCATTCAACAGTAGCAGATATCGATAAGTGATATATTTATACGTGTGAAGTGCTGTTACCAGCCGTATAATCACGGTCCCCAATTATATTACTGGGTAGGGGGAGCCACAGGGGTAATTTTAATGTGGTTAACACTGTTTGTTGGCTGTGGGAATTCTTAAATTCACAGTCCCACTCGATACAACTGCATATAAAAACTAGCTATACTATTTTCATTTTAAACTCAAGGGATCGGCATAAAACGATTAAACGTCCCTGTCCCATATAACCACAATGAAATCCATTAGTGCGGTTACGCCATATAGCTTATCGATGGTCAAAATAGGTATATTTTCAAGGGTCGTATTCAGCCTAATATTATTCTTGTTTTTTCCTATGATTGACGGATCATATTTTGAATTCCTTTGTAAACGTAATTGCGATGCATTTAATCGTTTTTATGCCGATCCCTTGAGTTTAACATGAAAATAGTATACCTGGTTAGATTACAGCAGTGGGGCGCGCCCCCCTAAGGGGGCGCGAGATTGTTTCAAGGGGGGCGCGCTATATAAAAATATAATTGAGGTTTATGAACACATTCTCAATTCATATCATAACACACACGTGTTTCTAACTCGCGCTCGCAGTAAAATATTCCTAGTTTAACAAACAAAGCCTTAGAAATTTTGTTACTTTTCGTAACATCTTATTTGTGTGAAACAAGCTTTTCCGCTGTAGCTGTTTTAAAGACAAAATATCGAACTCGATTATTCGTTGAAAAAGAATTGCGAGTGGCGATATATTCAATGATTTCCCGGTTCGAGAAACTGAAAAACAAGCGCGCATGCAGCACACTCAAAAATTATGATTATATTGTATTAAATATGCCTAATTTAAATTAAATCTTATTACAATTTTATGTTTATAAATGTTATTACATTATTTTATTCTATTATTATGTTGTTATAAACATAATTTTAGATTAAGAAAAAGATTTGTTATAACAAATATCTTATATAATAACAATATTTGTTTATAGTACTTATTTTTTTGTATTCTATAAAATATCTTATTTACCATTTTTAAAGTTAGGCTGTTATACAAAATGAGGGGGGCGCGACAATTTTTTAGGAAAAAAGAGGCCGCTGAGAGAAAAAGTTTGGAAACCACTGGGTTACATCATCACGCCTTTTACGCTATAGTATATTTTCAAACTAAATAAGAAATGAAGAAACTTAGATAATTAGACTGATATTCCAATTATCTAAGTTTCTTCATTATTTAAACAGTCGATCATCGTATTTACACTAAATAAGAAATGTTATTAATATTAATTAAATTAAAACGAATAAGAAACAACCTAATTAAAGCAGGAATACAGGTAGGTGGTACACAAGAAATGTTTTTTTAAATGATTTAGTTTAAAAAATAGATATTATTGCTTACGTTAGTCATCAGGAATCAGCTCCCGGCCGGATCTTGCACTGCTCACTGTTGATATCAACCTAATCATCACTCATTTATTACTTATTCAATAATGTTTCTATTATACACGACACTCTAAACACAAACACGCACAATTTAAATAATTTTATACGTTAAAATATTTACTAAAGTGCTCATAAAACTTTGGAAATACTGTTTTCAGTGTAAAGATCCGTATTGTACTAGACTAGCCTCGGCTAGCTCAGCGCGAATAAACGTTTTTCGAGGAAGCAAAGTAATTGGTGAGTTACGTTGTAACATGTTTGTTAGCGTTCAGAATTATTTAAATGTATGTAATTAATTTGTGCAAATATTTTTTAGCTGTCGGTTAATTTCCGAGAATAAACGAATGAACCCGATTTGCATTGAATTATAATGAATAGTGTTTAGGTGAACAACAAAAAAAGCGCTGTCACAAAAAAAAATTATCAGTAGAATGTAAATAGTTATTTGTGTATTAAGAGCTTAAAGTGATTCTTTGTTACTCGAGCACGGTAATTGCAGCAAAGACAATTTACGCTCATAATTTTTTTCTACGATTACATCTTAAATTATTAAAAAATGTACGAAAATACATTCGTTCTGTCAACTGTCAATATGACAAGTTTCTGTTTTGTTTGTATCTCTGGTAACTATTGAAATACGCGCGTATGTAATTTATTTCTCCAATGGCAACGCGCGAAAAAGATATTTTTCGATTGTTCCACAGAAAACGTCAACTTTACGATGACAAATGAGAGCGTAATTGTCAACTTTTCATAGCAATCTTAGAAAAAATAACTATTATGTCAGAATAGTAACTTTTCTATTATCTCTGATAGTGACTCTTAAAAACAAAAGCTATCACATTTAGGACCTCTTGTCTATACTCGTTAAAAGTCTCTCTCTAGCTGACCTCTAGTTTACAGCATTCGAAGTATAGACTGTCGCTTGAAAATTTAGGTTAGATTCTGTTAGTTGTCAAAACACAGATATATCTGTTTGTCAAACACATTTAATAAATAATATTTTATCAAATGGCTGGTATTGAAAACAGTGGAGAATCATCAGATTTAGAACAAAGACCTTTCACCAGATCTTTTGGACTGAAAGAATTTGGATCTCTAAGAAAACTTACTCAAAACACAAATAAATTTATGGAAAATTTTAATCCTGAAACTAGCGCTAGAGAACGAAGGAAATTACATCGAAAACTAAGTACAACAGGTTCGAAGAAAAATTTGGGAGCCATATATGATGAATATGGTGTACACATAACAACTGGGCTTGATGCATGTGATTGTCTCTTTACTGATTGTCCAGGTTGTTTTTTTCCATGTTCCAAATGTAATTCAACTAAATGTGGAACTGAATGCAGATTAAATAGAAAATATGTGTACGAACAAGTTGACTTTGAAGGATGTGATATTACAGTGAAGAGCAGCCTTATTAATAACAAAAAATAAAATCTACACTTATTTTTAATTTTATGTATTTAATAATGTATCATTAATGTAAATATACAGGTTATACAAGAATAGTGAATTTTCTTTAAATATGTTAGGATTAATTTTATTACCTTAAGTATAAAGTATTTGATACATCTGCTATACATAAATCCTCTACTACTGGAATACTATATTTAATAGTATTTTTATTTTCCATCATAAACTCATTAACATAACATTTTTGGGATTTACAACTGCAATAATAATTTGAAGTACAATTTGTAGAAATTTGTATATTATCAGATATTTTTCTTTTTACGTTAACGGGTTCTTTAACGGTACGAATATCGTCGATGGCTGGTGTCATACATAAATTTATACTAGGGTAAATAATAAATGCAAATGTTGCTAAAAATGTTAAAAGAAATATTGGAATTGATACTGCCCAATATCTTTGCGGTAAATAAGTAATATTTACTGAAGCAAACCATGATTCAGGTATAACTGCCCATGATAAATATAATTTAAATAAAATACTTGAACATAAATGTAAAACAAATCCATATACTGAACGAATTGGAGTTGGAGCTGGAGTATGTTCAGGCATCCTGTAGGTGCTTATGAATAAGAATATGTTTCACTTTCAGGAGGGCCAGCAAACTCGTATGTTTCCAATATTAGCGTTATATTATCAAAGAAACAATTTACTCCTACACGTAGTTGTCTAGCAGATTCACCAGTAAATTTTCTATAAAGTCATATTTCTTACATATAGTAATATTTTAAATGTTATTAAACTTACCCAACTAATATATTTCCATTAACTGATAATTCCTTTTTCACACCACTTCGTTTTGGTTCAGCGTCTACTCTTAAAACATCATACGCAATTTCTGCTAATCTTTTCGATGAAAATGGAATATTAATGTGACTAAACTGTCATTAAGGAAAAATGTTATAAATGTAAACAAAGTGTAGGTTAGAAATAAAATAATAAAGGATACACGTCTAAACAATTACTCGCCATAATGTTTTATATTCTTAACCAGTAGAATTTACTGTTGATATCCAAATTTTGTTAAAAAACCATCTAAATTTTAATTTCAAATAAGTAATCACGCAATTATTTTTAATGTTATGAAATAAAATATCCCTAAATACGATATGCAATTGTTATTCTCATAGTGGTATTATTTGTCAAAATGACATTTGAAATATAACCCTATCAAACATGAGACGTTTTTATCAGGGAAGTTGAAAACAAGTTAAATATATTATGTAGATAATAAATAACTACAAAGATGATTTGTTACGAAGGAAAGGTTTCTTTGTGGGCTTTTTGGATATCAACATGTTTTATATGTTTGCTATTTCTACCAAATGTGAAATATGATATGGTGCCAAATTTATGGGGCGCAGTATTTTGGGGCCCTTTACTACACTTCATATTTATAAACATTATATTAAAATTTATGTTTAAACAATTTTACTATCAAGTATGTGTAGTTTTCCAGTATATTTTGATGAACTTTGAACTGATACTTTTCCTTTTAACAGATAGCAATTCGTGCTGCACTACTTGGATTTCTCTTCGCTCTAGGAATTTATGTTTGGTTCTTAGCATCCAGCTCATTATGTATATTCGGACTTTACATGTCTGTTATGGCATTTTTCCATTTCAGCGAATTTGTAACTATAGCGATAGCAAATCCGAAGTCATTATCTTTAGATACCTTTATGCTAAACCACAGTCCTCAATACATAGTTGCTGCAATAGCATCATGGCTAGAATTTTCAGTAGAAGCTTATTTCTGGCCAGGTAAGTTAAATTTATAGTTATTTCTTCAATATATTTGTATTTAATTTTCAGGAATGAAAACGTATCATAGTATTACATATATCGGTTTCCTTGTTTGTCTTGCTGGTGAAGTTTTGAGAAAAACTGCGATTTTATGGGCGAGTTCAAATTTTAATCATCTAGTTCAAAATGTGAGAGCAGACGGACATGTTCTAGTCACTGATGGAGTTTACAAATACTGTAGACATCCTAGTTATGTAGGGTGGTTCTACTGGGCCGTTGGCACTCAAGTAAGTTTAATTTCAAATACATTTGTAACTGGCCGAGTGTAAAATCCAAGTACGGAATACATGGTTAAACAATGTACATTTTATGAAAAGTCAAAGAAAGAAATGTAATATACAGGCGCGGTGGCCGAGCGTGTTAAGGTACATCTCTTAACATACTGTGACGTCACCCGAACCAAGGTTCGTCAGTTCGAATCCGCCTGTCGACAATGTGTGATTTGTCGTAAAATATTAAATACATGTATTTATCACACTCGGGAGCTATAAGCTAGTCACTTATACGCCTTAAATAATGTAGCATTTTACTACGAAAACCGGCAGTACGGCAGTGTAATAACTGCTGCTCGGTGTGTCCGGTAGGCCCAGGCCCGATTTGGGCTGTAGCGCCACAAATGATGATGATGAAATGTAGTAAATAGTTATTTATGCATGAAGAGCGTTATGTAGATGATAATGCCATTGGGCTGGATACTGTCTCTCTCTGGACATTATCATGTAATAACGTCCGTGCAGTATACAAGATTTTATTTTTTACTAGAGTATGTAGAATTAGTTGTAATTTATAGTAATGCGTTCACGCAACGTCACAGTTAATTAATAATCAATGCATTACTATCATCATAAAATAAATATATCATCACACTTATTACTATCCATTATTGGGTGTGGCACTCCGCCGTACCAGATCTCGATAAGTATGGTTATCAGATGTCAAATCACGGCCCCCAAAGATGTTAGTAGACAGGGAACCACTGGAATAATTTTAATGTAGTGAAAATTGTTTATCTGCTTTGGGAATCGAACTCAGGTTCTTAAAGCCGCAGTCCAATTCAATACCACTGAACCACGTACCCCATACTACAACCATAATTATTATAAATCAAATATAATTATACATATACTAGTGAAAAATAAAATTATATATGTTACTAGCTAATAATGACCTCGAGCTGGATACCGTCGCCCTGTGCGCATTATCATTTACCTAATGCCCTTGATGCGTAAATAACCATTTTGCTAACATGTAAGAACTTGAGTATGTGATATTTTATTATTAATAAATATGTTGCAGAACAAACATGCTTAGGTTAATAATAAAATATTATTAATAGGTTTTTTAACTTTAAAAAATTGTCATAAAACTGCTTTCCAATATAATAAGAAAATAATAAGATGTATCGCTACTTATCTTATTCACCAACCAAATTGCTGGTAATATTATATTTTTATTATTATTAAACATGATTTTTTCTTGCAGATCATTCTCCTAAACCCGTTTTGTGTCATAGCATATACTATTACTAGTTGGATGTTTTTCCGTGATCGAGTTATGATCGAAGAAGTAACACTCCTAAATTTTTTTGGTCAGCAATATTACGACTATCAGAAGAAGGTTTCTACGGGTTTGCCTTTTATTGAAGGTTATAAAATTGAACTGTAACAATTACTTATACCATGTTATTATTCTGTTTGAGAATTTCTAATTGACTAATAAGTGTATTTATTAACGTACTGATTTTTTATTTAATATAATATAATTTTTGGAAATTGTTATTTTATTTTAATGAACCTATTTTAGTTATGAAAAATAGAGGGGTTTTAATTATAAATGTAAAATATAGTTAAAAGCTTGTAAATTTATTGTATATATTAAGGTATAAATTTATAAATATTTCTTTACACAGAATCTAAAGTGACAGTATTTTGAATGGTGCGTAAGTATATTTAAGCGTGAATGACATTTCAATACTCATCATTTTATAGATGTAGAAAAAGAGTTATACAAGTATCGTTTGCCATTGATTTCTAGCTATACAACTATGTGTAAAATTATTCATTAAAATAAAATATACAAAATACCAATAATATCTGTCAATAACAAAACGGTCAATAAAATTCGACACAACATAACTGAAGTCAACTGAAAACTAATAAGTAAAATCTAATTCATGCAAATATATTCTGAATCATTGGAGAGAAACACTATTTTGTGCATACGATCAAATTGGAGTATTACATCTGAGTTTAAATGTACTTTATATTGCTGTATATGTCTGATTATGTACTTATGTTTTTATACGATCACATACATAATTACTACACATTTATGATATTGGTAAACATTTATACATTATATGAGCAATTTTTTTTAAATATACGTTACACCATGCAAAATTTATTTATTTGCAAAATAATCACAGATTTAATGATGTAAAACAAATTGAATAATAAGGCTTACGTAATCACGAATTTGATTTTATAATCTGATATGCTTTTTGGTCAAAGTAAAACCATAATTGGCACTTTTGATTGTGTTTAAAATACCGAGATAATTCATATAAAAATAGGTTTTTAAATAGAAAATAAAATTAATTATAATTTTCAGTTAACCTCACTCATGTAATACAATCAGCATAATAACTTTGTTCCGTGGTTCACACTTGCGTAATATCACCTTCTTGTCTCGCTGCGACAATCCAACTTGCAGCTCGTCCCAAATCCCACTGGGAGGTTTCCAGTGCTCCATTACATGTTGCCAAGTCTACGAAAGGTCCCCCCGGTGTGTCACGAATTAGTTTTTGTAGACGCGCTAATTTTATTGCTTTATGAACGTCCCAGTTTGAGTATTCTAATGCTAGAAGACACTGCTCTTTTGACACCTACCAGAAAAGATTTTATTTCACCGAAAACGAAAATTTAAAAAATATAATTTTTATTTACCTCTGCGCCCAAAACTTTGGACATAATCCTGACTTCATCTGAATCATTTCCTCTTGCTCTAGAGCTTGGTTTAGCGTCTGCAAATTCTAGAAGATCTTCACAACTTACATGATCAACATTATGACATAACATGACTTCCTCAGAATTCGTACTTTGAGTCGCATTTTCTTCCACAACTTCGTGCATTTCCACACTTTGATTTACTTGCCCAAATACTTTTCTCATTGGTTTAACAATTGGGTTATACCCCGTGGTACAAACTCCTATATTCGCTGGTAAGGAAATTTGAGTATCCAAATCTTCTGATGGAATTTCATCCAGAGCAGCAAGATCTGAATCAATTTGAGCTTCAAAATGAAGCGATTCTGTATCAAAATCTCTTTCTGGTGTTGATATTGATGTGTCCGAACCCATTAATCTTTGATTGATGTAAAATGGTTCTGTTTTTCCATCAGGAACAACTCTAATATTGTTGTCCATGAATTGAGAATCAAGTGGGTTAGTTGATCGATCTTCAGGTGTTACGACATTAACTTTTTCTAAAGTGCGTTGAATACTTGATGCTGGAATAATTAATGGATGTTTTCGCGTATGTCGAGGTTTAGAAGTTAGTAGAGGTTTGTTTCTATCACGTGGTGGTAGAGGTATTGGATTATCGTCTTGATGGCTGTTTGGTTCTGTATGAGCTGAAGATGAATCACTGCTTAGTTCAGATTGAGAAGCTTGACTTCTTGCACAATCTGGTGTATCGATGCTTTGACTGTTTCGGTATTTTTCTTTCATGGTTTCTGGTTCGTCACCTAATTAAAATTACCATTAAAATTTCAATTTGAAAACAAAGAATGAGCATTTACCATTTGTAAGATCAGTTTTCAAGTTGAGATCCGAAGCAGAATGTCTATCAGTAAGAGATCGCTCCATTTTTGTGGTGGAAGGTTTCATTTTTAAAGATTGAGTACCGGGATTTTCAGGTGGACTGGTTCTGATGCGAGGCTTAATCATCGGTAAGTTTCCAGATCGAAGCATTCTCAGCGGGTTTTCGGGCAAACTGGGCTGACTAGAGCGGTGTCTTTGGTGCGTAAACTATAGAGAAATACAAAAGAGTGAGAAGAAAGAAAGGAGTAGTTTGAAGAGTTAAAATACCTGTGCCTGTGTGGAAATGTCGTTAATAGGCGCTTCAATGAGACTTTCATACGCAAGTTGAGCTTCTTCGGTCAGTGTAGACTGCAACAATGGGATAACGCAGGCGGAGAGGTAGGGGTATGGTCAGAGTTCAGGGCAGAATTTTAGGAAGACGTACCAAATGAAAATCAACACGGAATACGGTCAAGAAATCATCGAGGAGTGTCAAAATAAAAATAACAATAATTAAGTGAACATAAATTGAAACAAAAGGTGTATACAAAATATAAATTGTTTGAAAAAAGATGTATTTACAAGTGCAATGTACAACATGTTTTAAAGTTTACAGGTTTAAAGAATAATAGATGAAGGTGATTTAGGATATATATGAGAAAACAAGAAATGATGGTTCAAATGAAAATGGGGAAACCGGAAAGATAATATAAATATCCACGATATTGAATGAACACAGCAATATCATTTGATGAATGAAGAATTTTTATTTTATGAACGGGGATTATGAAGGAATGGTGCAAAGGACCAAAGGGAAAAACAAATAAATCAAATAAAATATAAAAAATATTAATAAATAAACAAATAAATAATAAGTACAAACGTTTCTACATGATGAGCGTGAAGCTAAGCTACAAAAGCTACAACTACACATGCATTTGGATTAGTCGGTGGTTGCAGACGAATTTTGTGCTGTTACACGAGAAATATCATAATTGAAAATGGGCGGAAGTTATATATCAACTACATAATTTTTAAATATATGTGCCGATGTTTATGCCTAACGATTATATCGAATGGTAAAAAGGTTTAATATAAAATTATTTCTCAGTCTGTAGAAGAGTATTTTCTTTTTTATATTTACAGGGGCTAAGGCGATGATGGTGCAAAATTTTACAAGCTTTTATCTCAGATTTTAATATTATCAATAAATAATGGAACGCCTTAGTTGATTAAGGTGAATGATCGACTAAAAAATTATAAATTATTAAATCGTTGTAGTAAATAAAGCATACTTAGTTAATGTAGGCAGTTTTCGAAAACTGTTTTGTTGAAAAATAAGAGTATTGGCAGCAATAATGAGTAAAAATATATTAAAAAAGATTTAAATAGTTCAAAGTGAAATGATGAAATATGATTGTTCGAATTCAGTCATAGCGATCAAGATGTTTTCCGAATGTGTAATTATTTATAAACTAGAATCCGACGATGTATCCGAATCGTGCTGCCACCTAGCCGCAGTTGTAGGAGACAGGCCACTAAGTGCACTTTGACTCGGAGGTGGAGATTTACCCATTTTCATCGGGGCCGACAACTCTGGTCTCAATAATTGATTTGACTTGATCCTTCCGCACTTAAATCTACCCGGTCCGATCAATTCAGACCTTATGCTACTGTTAGATGTTGATAATCTTGAAGCAGCACTACTAGAAGTTCGTCTACGTCTACGTAATTCTAAATCCGAATGTACTGCAGAACCCAAGCTAGTACATTCACTTTCAGACGAACTCGATTCATAAGCTTTTGGATTGTAACTCTGTCTACGGAGATTTCTGTCTCGAACGGTTTTGCCCAATTTTCGTGGGATTTCACGATTTTCCGTGAATGATAAAGCTCTAGGTCTAGGAGCATTTAAAATAGTATTTACCGGAACTGTATTCTGTTCTATGTTATACGAGTTAATGTCTTGTGGATAAGATCCACCGTTTTCGTAATTGTATGTACTTTCGGTTAACTGGAAACCAACTGGGACAAACGCAGATTCATAGACGACAAAGTTGTCTGGTTCTGGAAATTTTTTTATATTTGTCGGAAATTTTGGTGTTATTGGTTTACGAAAAGGATTGTTATAATTAAAATTATCGGGGTAAATATGTTGTAGTTGTTGTTCAGTCCAATAAGGAGGACTAGTTATAGGTGAAGGAGAACACATGTATTTACCGGTATCGTGCAAAAAACTGCGGTTTCTTTCTAATTTAAATCTATCCGGAAATGCCTTTTGAACATCTGGAGATAGAACTGCATAATTGGAAGTATATATTTTTCTAGACATACTATCAGATTTTGTTAAAGTTCTATCTCTATATTGTGGGGAGTAATGATATCTATGCCCTTCGTCTAAAGCTAAATCTAGTAATTTTTTCTCTAAAGTTTTTTGGTGTTGCGCATATTTGTTGTTTAAGTTCGGTATCTGATTCTGTTGAGTAATATCTCTACAAGAGTTATGCGGGGCGGACGAACCTCGACAAACATGAACACGAGGTTTCGGAGCATTCTGTATCTTCTGATGACGAATAGTTTCCGTTAAAAAAGGCTTGCTCAATAATTCCCGAGATTTAGCGAAACAAAATTCTGCTGATGCGCGATCCCAAAGTGGAAGTCTCAGAGTATTACTTGGCGAATCTTCTAATGATGTTAAAGAAGAACGTAACTTCTACAAGTGAGATTAATGATATTTTACAGTGCGCATGCGTGCAAGAATAACAAAGAGATATAATACAAATAGTATATTGAAATAATGGTTACAAAATAAAAAATACATGCAAATAAAATAATTAGTTAATTAATAAAGGAAATGGAAAGATAGGATGTAAAATGAAAATATTAGTAAATTATTAGTTTGTAACGTACAGTAAGAGGGTAGTCAGCTAAGCATGTGCTGATTTCAACCGAAATCATAATAAAACCCAATAAATAAAATGGTGGGAAGGGAGACCCTAGCATATGTGTTAGTACTTGATAATTATGTACAAATATATTTAACTAAACATTATTTCCTTTCATTTTGTACCGTACTCATAGTTTTGGCAAATTTTCAGACTGTTATTTTTTTGGGAACTATTCCCAGTAAAAATTTGAAAATATTCCGGAAAGTTTCTGTAGCTTAATCACAATATCTAAAATAGAATTTTACTTGCCATAAAATTTGTTTACGGTCAAATATAATATATGTCATGAAAAAATCTCAGATATAATGAAGAAAATCAAATTACAAAATATTTTATTTAGTAACCTATTTCGAAACACATATTGAAGACTATTTTCAAATGGACGAAATTATTATTGTTTCCAATAACTAAGATGTTTAAATATTTGTTTCAATTTTAAATTAACAATTTATTTTAGAGAGAAAATTTGGACTACATTCAAATTAACAGAGTTTAAAAGATTTTTTCTCAGCGAAATATTTAATATCATTTTTTTTTTTAAATATGAAAGGGAACTTTTCAGATACTTATTTTAAAAACTTTCCAAAAAAGAAATATTTCCAGTAAATTTATATTTTAGAGAATATTGGCCAATACTAATTCAAAATATACACTATTCCTTATTTAAAATAAACTTTCTTAAAACATTAACAACAATTAAAGGCACTTTAAATTGACAAACGTAATACGTTGGATCTAATAAATATAACGGTTTAATACTTATTTTGTAAAATTTTTGTACTAATAAAAATACTTTGATTCTGAGCACTAAGCTGATAAAAAAATTACAATTACACCCATACTCCACTGCTATCATCATCGCTAACATCAATATCTTTTACACTATAACCTTCTCCAGTTGTAGTACTATCAGTAACAGATTTTGATCTTTCTCTAACAGTTTTTTCAATAGTTATATTTTCTGTATCTTCAGAATTTTTTCGTTTATTACCTAATTTAGGAGATTTGAAAATACCCAATACACTATTTCGAAAATTAAATTTTTGGGTAAATTTTGGTGAAAAACTAAACTTATTTTTAGAACTTGGTGAATTACTAGGACTAGCAAGTACCACTTGTACATTAAGTTTAGATTTTTCGTTGATGATTGTTTCATTTTTATTATCATCTCTGTCTGATAATGCGTCTACACTTTTTGATAATTTCAATTTTGAATCTTGTTTTGTATTTTCGTTTTCATTTAATAAACCAGCTAAATTATCTACGCTTTTGGTAAATTTTAATTTAGTTTTATGTTGTGTTACATCAATGCTATTATTTTCATTTGATAAATCGTCAACACTTTTACTTAATTGACTGTTATTAATTTCATCAGGAACTGGATGCACTTGTAATTCATTATTACCTTTACTTTGAACTGATTTAATTTCATAAAGGGTATAATAAATTTTATCATCAATAGTAACCGTATTACAATTTTGTTTATCACCATCACCTACCTGTAGATCTGGTATCGATTGAGCTTCATCCGAAAAATTCCTTCTTTCGGTTTTGGAATCGTGGTCATGGTACGCAGCAGACGGGAACCGGAAACTGAATTTTCTTTTGGTAGGTGAAACGGGGGTTGTAGGAACTGGCTCAGTATCCAAATCATTCATAGATCTAAACATATTTTTTATTAGATTTCGAACAAGAACATGGTGATTTTTCTTCTTACCGAGCGGTGATTTCGTTGGCAAGAGCAATAGCGGAATCAAGAGTTTTTTGGTCGGTAGCTGAGATAGGTTTAACGGTTGCTTGTTTACGATGTTTGCTACTTGAAGTTAAACGCGAGGTTAGTTCACGAAGTTCGTTACATTTGTTAGCTCCTTCGTGGTCGGCCGCTGATGTTGGACCACCCGGTGAGTTTAAATTACGAAATACGGATTCCATTTCATCCATTAGCGATGGTCCAAAATCTAGAGGCTACAGATAATTTATATTAATGTGATATTGTATAGATATACAAAACAGGGTCGTGTCCGAAATTTGTTGGTGTTTAATGACATGATGTCTACCAGTTTCAAAATATAAAATTCCTGGAGATTTAGGGAGTTTAATGACCACACGTTCTTTTTTAAAAGACAGTCATTTATTTTATATTGTTATTTATTTCTTAAAAACCAATACTGTCATTTCTTATAATGTACAGAAGTTCTGCTTTTGTGTTTAAATGAATTTAAATTAAAGATTATTTAACAAAAAAATCATGAATTTTTTAAGAAAAAAATTATTTTTCTTATTTTTATCAAACTCTCATTTCATCTTCAGTTGTAAAATAAAACAATACATACAAATTGCTTTCCTGTTCTTTGAATCTTTTTTAGATTCGTTCTTTCATTATTTTCAAAAAAATATAGTCACTGTTATACATAGATTACCAAAAAAAAAACAAACAGTTTCATAACAAAGTCTGTCTCTTTGCATCTTAAAATTCGACATAATTATTTTTGAAAAATGCTTCAATTAAAAGTTGTAGGGAATAAAATTCTATATCTAAATATTGTAAAAGTGATTTGGTCAATTAGTGTAAAAACTGGATTAAATATTGCCATAAATAGTTATATTTGCCAATTAATTGTATTCTGAATGTGAGGGATTTAGGTTCGATTCCTAAAGCCGACAAACAATTTTCACGGACAAACGCAATTCACGCGTATAAATATATTCAGTTACCGAAATCCGATATGGCAGAGTGCCATACTAATAATGCGTAATTGCAGCGTAAAAACTGATTTCCCTGAATACCCTACGTATGTAAAAAGAAAACTAAAATAAACAACTATTTTCTGACTGGAAATAATTACTTTCTAGATATTATTTATAAATTTCAAGTTGTTTTTCAATTTCAAACTGTTTCCACAATTTTCAGACTGGTAGACACCATGGCATGCATGAGGGTGAGATTGAAAAGATTGATCATAGGGAACATATGTCAAATGAAAAACTAGTGAAACAGATGTATGTTGGTGCAATTAAGGGTGAAAGATTGCATGGTCTATATGGTAATAAATGAAAGGATATGATTGAAGATTAGTTGCGTAAACTAAATTGATAAGAGCAGAAACGAGCTTATATGAAAGAAAATATGGAATTGAATGAAGCAAAATTGGTGTACCAGAATAGGAATGTTCGGCAAATATTAATTCCAAGATGAATCTAATGAATACATTGATGGAATACAGCGTGATATGTGGATAACAAAGAAGTAATTTCTAACCTCAAATCTGGGACTGTCACCAACTAAACTCTCCTCATCACTAATTTCATGGTACTCGTGATCGTTGGCGGATTGCACAACTGGTGGCGGTACATCAGCTTGCCATCGAACCTTGCTGCTGGTTGTAGAAGAAGTAACAGAAGGAGGACGGCGGTCTATAGTACCAGTGCCACCGCCAGCAGATCCTATGTTAATATGATCCGATACATGTAAAGGAAGAGATTCAGCACCACCACCTCCAGCACCTAGTAGTAGAGGAGCTTCCTCCAGGTCGTCCTGCGGTTTGTAAGGTGGAACTATTTGACGAGGTACTGAGTTATACTGTGAAAAAATAATTCATAATGAAAAATGCAAGAATTTCTATACACAAACAATCAAATGTTAATTTTCCTGATATTTTGTAAGTACTATGCTAGTAAAAATTTTGACTAGACTTACAGGATTTGTCGTATTCTTCTGCATCTTTGTTAGTACATAATAATAAGCGGTATAAATACATTATTCACAAAATATTCTACGAAATAAATTGAAAAAATAACAAAAAAATACTTACATCAACTTTGCTACAACCCAAGAAGCTTAAATCACCGAAATATGCTCCGTCCAAACCAACATGCCCTACAAAACAATAAGAAAATAAATAATAATAAAAAAAACTTCATGTTTTTATTTAATTTTACCTGTGTGTTTGAGATCCCCCTGAGGCCCACTAATCATAGAAGGATTCAATTTCCTTCTACTGGATGTTTTAATATCATTTCTAATAAAAGATTCCGGTCTTAGAGTTCCGGATGGCAAATTATTACCAATATATGCAACTACGTGTGCTGGATTAAAAAGACCAGTCTTTCCATTTTGTAAAACACCTTTCCAAAGGAGATCATGGCTCCTATTATCAAACAATATTTATAAACTTATAGTTTCAGAAAATTGATTTTCAACTCACAATTTGTCAAGAACCGTAATGATATCCCCGACTCGATGAGGTAACAAATGTGGTGCGTCAGTATTGGAAACTTTAGCTTGAACTTGCTCGGGTCGACAATCTGCTAATCTGGTCGCAAGTTCGTTAAATCGCGGCCGTTGAGTTGGTTCATGTTTCCAACAATCTAACATTACTGTATAGTGATCGGATGGACAACAGTCTGGTTGTTCCAGACGCTGGAAATTTGGTTCGTCTATTGCTTCCAGAATTTGATGTCCTAAAAAATTCACTAAGTAATAACATTTTTTTCATAAAATGAAAAATATTCATGTCTTTTAAAATAGTAAAAATTAAAATAAAACTTTGATTTTTATGTAAACTTAAAGATGGATAAGAGAAAGATACAGACCTGTGAGAGCTGCCCAAGGTTGGAAACCATAGGAAAACATTTCCCATAATGTAACGCCGTAAGCCCAAACATCGCTAGCTGTTGTAAACCGAAGATAGCTGATGCATTCCGGTGCACACCAAGCAATAGGTAGTTTTAAGTTCACGTTGAAATTAGTCTGATAATAGTCTTTTCCTTGGCCTAAAGCTCGACTTAAACCAAAGTCTGAAATTTTAACTTTATTCTTAGAAAATACTAATATATTCCTCGCTGCTAAATCTCTGTGAATCAGTCTTTTCGCTTCTAAATATTGCATTCCATCACACACTTGCATAGCAAAATCACAAAGGGTTAAAACCGGAAAACTGGATCGGAGGGATGGTTCTTTTAGGCACTCTAGCAACGAACGCAGGGGCGCCAATTCAGTTACCTAAAATATCGAATTAGTTGATAATAAAATTAAGGAAACTATATATTACAAGGAAAAAGTCTCATAAATGATAACTAACACAAGTGATGATTTTTATCTAAAAAGATTATCAGTAACAATCAGGAAAAATAAATTAAATGATTTTAATCATGATACACATACCAACATTAGGCTATCCGTGTCAAGAACGACGCCATATAATCGAACAATATGTGCGTGATCAATGGAGTGCATAATTGCGGCTTCCTTTAAAAATTCGATTGGATTATTCTGCATCCGTTCGCGGGCTAAACACTTAATTGCTACTTGTATCTGAAAAAATGGCTCATAGTACATCAACGGTAAATAAATAGTATGTCGCATACTCTTTCTCCGTCATTCGTCCAAACTCCTTGCTGCACAACGCCAAATTCTCCCATCCCAAGTTCTTTATTGACAGTAATACTGTCAGAGCTAATGATATGTTTGCTGGGAACCCGAGGACCCTGGGATCGATCCCCGTTTGTTCTTTCATCGCCGGTCCCTGAGTAGAACAATAGCGCACAACAAAATAAAATAGAAAGTTTTCATTTGGATTGGTGTCGATTTCACGCGCTGATTTTAATTAATGTATAATGAGGATGTAAAAGAGGGACCCCTCACCTGACAATCCAATATTAATGTTTCCGCTTCCATGCAATAGGCCGTCATCTTTTTTCACTGACAACAATCGTTTGAATTTACTGAGATAATTTTGGGGAAAATGCTTATTATAGAATTTTTTTAGTCGCCTTTGTTCAGGCTTTGACATGCCCAGCTGCGCTAAATCTTCATCAGTTACATATTTCAGTTGAGAAGCGCTTTGAACTTTTAGGTCACTCCTAAAATAAATTAAATTAATGTTATTACTGTAATAAAAAAAAATTAATGCCAAGAATGTGATAAGGCTCGTGTAATTTTATTATCATTACACAAACGTGATTTCTGTATAAATAATAAAATGAATCAGATTACATGTTTACTTACTTTATGCTGTTATAATAATGTTGGAGTTCGGCTTCAACTAAAAATTCGTAAAGTCCAGGCCCTTTCATTATTGGCGGTCCGTCTATGAAAAAATAAAACAAATTAATTTAAAAATGTACGATGAAACCTGTATGCTACTTTGTCTCTAGATTCTGTATTTTTAAGATAAAATTGGTAAATGATAACAAATGGCTTGTCTAGAGAAGAAATAAAACATCACTTCTAAATATTAGCGAATTAGTGATTCATGTTTCATTCAAGAACAGAGTTATTTTAATACTTTGCATGTAATACTTTTTATTAGTACTAAAAGATAAAAATAAATAGCAAAAACAAGTTTCAACTTACCCATTTTAAAAAGTGATTATCTTAACAGCTACGTCGAGATTTAGGAACATTTGCGTACCATATTGTGAAAACTACGATTACTCATTCATATCAAACAAGATTTCATAAAAATATATCACTTTTACTGTAAATATTTATTTTATATTAATACTGTCAATACAATGACAGCCGCCATATTTACCAGATATGACAGCGAACTGAGAACATGAAATGAGAAACGTTTGAACAAATATATTTTTAACAAAGTTATTTTAGACCTTACATTTTAAGAACATATTATTATTAAATGATATATATTTAAAACAAAACATATTAACTAAATTTTAATTATTAAATGAATGAAAATAAGAAAAAAATAATCTCCACCGCCTCTATACATATGTATGAAATTAGCTTCATATTATGGCGCGAGTTTGAATGATTGAAAAAATCAAAACATATTAAAAATGCTTCCAGTTTTCGACTCAGATTGGCCAAAAGTAAGGAAGCCATTACCAGTACTTTGCACTGCACCAAATATATTATTATTTGATGATGGTGCAATATTATTTTCCTGATTTTCTCCCGAAATTGATTCATTTGGCGACAAATAATTCGAAGGAGAATTAAAAGTAGGTGAAAGATGCTGCATATCTCTTAAACTTAACATATCTGGATTTTCGCCAAAATATTGCACCATATTATATCCTTAAAGATATAGAAAATTAAAATCTTTTTCGAAGTTTACTTTAAAAGACATACCTGCGTTATCAAAGTCCATCATTGGAGCGCCTTCTGTATTAATCATTTGTTCATTATCCATTGGTTGATTTGTATGAATACCAGAGTATTCACCAGATATATCAACAACCGATATTTGGGAAGGTGGCCGATCGCTGGATATGTTCATTACGTGATCACTTTGTTCCGCGCTAGTATTTATACCAACAGATTCTTCTTGAGATGAAGTAATCGTTTGGTTCACAAAATAAGGAGATTTTGTTTCTAAAGGTCGAGAAACAGGATTCTGAAATATAAAGCAGATTTATTTATATTATTTTAAATAAATATTTTACGTAACTTGCCGAAAAATTAACAATTTTGGAATTATTTTCCACTGGTGTTGTTTTATGTATTTCAGTCTGTTGAGGAGTAATTGTTTGTAAATTAAACATTTGGTTCAGTAGTGGTGTTTGTTTTTGTGTTTCATTTGTTACTGTATTTTTAGAAACAGTTGCTTGTAAATTAAACATTTGGTTCATTGGAGGTATTTGTCTGTAATATTCGGTTGGATTTTGTTGTTTTGATTCGCTTATTTCAGTCCTTTTAGGAACAGTTGCTTGTAAATTAAACATTTGTCCCATTGTTTGTTGACTGTATTTGATTTGATTTTGTTTTTGAGATTCCTTTTTTTCATGTATTTTAGGAATAACTGATTGCAAATTAAACCTTTGAACAACAGATTGTCTGTTTTGAGGCAGATTTAAAGAAGTATTTTCTGCAGTGTTTTCAATATTTGAATTAAAGTTAAACATTTGATTTTGTTTTACGGACTGACTACTTTGGTTGATAGAAGTATTATCCATTTTAGAAGTCGTTTTATTTTTAGGTGTTATTGCTTGCAAATTATATTGCTGGCTAGAATTTGAAGTGACACTTTTTTTGCTATTTTGACTTAAAGATACAAACGTATCGTCAATTAAGGATGAATTTTTGCTCTCTGGCTGAGACAAAAACAAACGTTCTTCTTTCTCTGTAGAAGTATTAAGGGCAAGATTGATATCTTCCTTATTTTTCGTTAATGCAAGAACTTTTGGTTTAATTACAGATTCTTGAATATATGCCGGCCTTTTCAATTGTTGCTTTGGTTTTGTTTGATATGTTGAATTGTTTTCTTTTTTTGATTTATTACTGTTTTCTTCAAATTTTGGTAAAGTTGACGATTTCAAATTTTGCTTTAATGTATTAAAAAGGTTTGAAATTATCTCTTTTGGTGGTTCAGTGTCAGCTTGTTGATCTAAAAATTTCAATAATTACAACAAAAAAACTATAGAATATATTAAAAAAATATATTCATACCTGATTGTTTTAAAATTACTGGCAAATTTCTATTCAAGTAATTTTTAGGATTAAATTGGTAATTAGATAAATTAAGAGTCGGGATCTATAAATAAAATAAAAATTAATCATTTCATAAACTAATAATATATAATAATTTTGCACGTACCTGTACTTGCTTTATATTTACTTTAGGTCTCTCTATAGTTCTCAAAGTTGTTTTGAATTGTGATGAAGTTTTGTTGTAAATATGATCATAATTTGTTGGCTTGATAAACTAAAAGAAAATAAAATTAAAATCCAAATTATTTTAATACGGGTATAAATAATATAGGTACCGAGCTAAATTCTAGTTTTTCCAAGGGCGCTGCGATAACATTTTCTTGGTGCTTTTCACTTATAACTTGCAAATTAGATTTTTGTTCTAAAATAAAATATGGTTTAATATAATGAACAATAATAAATTTAAAAGTAAATACCTTGCATCGTATTAATGTTCTTTAAATTTTGTTTATTCATAAGTATTTCTTTTCTTTCTTTTTGCTTTGCATAATATTTTACCATAGCATTAGCAAATTTAATAATTTCTCTTTGTTCTATTAGCTTTTTATATTTTTGTAATTTTGCATAAACTGCTTCGGCATCAGACATTTTTTGTTTGAGAAAAGCAATGTCGAATTTTCGTCTTGCAACTCGTTTTCGTAGTTCGTTGCGTTTGATAACTAATGGATTACTTTCAAATATCTTCATTGATTCTTTATAAAGATCAGTTAGTTGCTTTAACATTATTTTATCTTGTTTGTCTTTTTCTAGAGCTTTTTGTTTTTTTAAATCATATAATTCTTGAGTAAGTTCTACATTGTCTTTTTTAACTTGTATTAATTCATCAACTCTGCAATAATGTTTAATAATAAACTATTTAAAATTTATATTATTACTTCATTAAAAACCTTTTATGACTCCTTTTCAATTCTTCATAGAATTTACGCAAAGTATCACGATGTTCTACTTTATATTTATATTCAGTTTGTTTAATTTGTAATTCGTGTTTTAATTTAATTATTTCTTCTTTTGAAGCTAAAATTTAACTATTTAAAAATGGAACACAAAAAATAATAATTTTTCTTACCTTTGCAGTAAGTTTTTAGATCAGCAATTTTACAAAGTTTTTCAGTATAAGACAAACTCGTATTTGCATTAATTTGAAGTAATTCACCTCTCAATTGAGAACTATTACCAGAACCGAAGGCCATGTTCTAAAAATCAAGTTTGTTTAATAACAAAAAATCTTGATAAATCAAAATGGAAAAACAAAATTTATTCCCGATTTTATCATCAGTCAAGTACAATAAAATAAGTCAAAATGATATGAAAGTAAACAAATCTGGAAATAAAGATGCATCGTCTTCCTTGAACCAAGAAATGATAATAGATTTCGGTGGAATAGACAAGACTAATATTTCTGTGAATCCTATACTAAATGATGATAATGATTCGATCATTGATGGACTTTTTGAAAAAAATCAAGTTCTTCAGGCTCGATGGAGGGTGATGCAAGGGCGATTAGATACTTTAAAAAAAGAAAATGAACATTTAAATAATCTGTAAGTCTATTTTCAAGTTATTATAACTTGTATTTACTTTTCAGTTTCAATTTTTAAGTTTATCAGATGAGAGGTCACGTTGTGTGAAATATCAAAAGAAACTACAATATATTCAAAATAATCAGCCAATTTTTGAGAAATTAAAACAAGCGTACTTAAGTTTGAAATATAATGAACATACTACTCGTCCAAGCATTGAAGTAAAAGAAAGATCATGTCAAACTCTTGACAAACATTGCGAAGCTGAAACTGCAAGCCAAACGTGTGACGAATATTACGCATCGGAAAAATCGGTTGAATTATACAGAGGCACAAACATTAGAATTAGAGATCTTATTGATTGTGAGATAGAGCCAGGTTATATGCCGGTGAAGAAGTATATCGTTTGAATTTTCTATTTGAAAATGTTTCATTAATTTAAAATACATTTTGTAGGAAAGAATTTATGGCTATGAAAGAAACTGTCGAAACGCTGAAAACTTTAATTATTTCTCAACCGCTGCCAAGTTTTGTTCTAAGCGAACAGCGTGAAGCAAAATATAGAAAAGATATTATGGAATTGTTTTTGGACAACAGAAATTTGAAACAATTAGTTGTTGATCAACAAGTGGAATTAGATTCTACAAAACAACAATTAGCAGTAAGAAAAACATCAAAGGAAACTAATATGTTGAAGAAAATTATAGCAAAATTAGAAAAACAAATTCGGTATTTTCAGATACATATTTAAATTTAAATGGATTTATACATTGATCATTTTCTAGTTCTTGTAATATTTGTGCTGTTAAATTTGCTTGTGATGAAGATTCAAAGACAGATTTAAACGAAAAAGAGAAGAAGATAGTTGAACATATTACTGCAAAGTAATGAAACTTTAATTATTCTTTTAGTAAATTCGATTTACACCGAAATATAAACTCAGGACTTTTAGTTCCTCGGAAAGCGTCTTTTCTCTCTCTGAAATCATAATTAATCATTTAATTATTGATAAGTATTGATTAACAAAAAAAATACGCGTTTATTCCAAGTCCTATAAAGTTTTTTTATGACCCTGTCAGAAAGTAAACTTTATATACAACTGGTAAATAATATTAACTTTATTCTTATCAAAATCATTACTTAATGTGCTTCATTATTTACCGAGGGAAATAAAAATTGCAAGTATTCTTCTGGGGAAATAAAGTATTCAAGGCTATTGATAAAGAGAAATAAAAATAGCAAATATTCAAATAAATTGGCAGTGCCAAGTCTTTTTTTTTTAAATAACGAATTTGTTTGTTTGTATATAACGTATATAACACGTGAATAAAGTGTCATTATTTGCCTCAAGCGATTGCATCTCACTCTCGACATATAATGACGAACTTTACTCCCTTGATTACAAACTACTATTTCTTGCCCAATTAAGAGAAGAATGTAATAGTTTTCATCTTTAGGGAAGAAAAAGTGACTAGGCCATTCAGGTGACGTCTACCAAAAAATAATAAATCTTATGTAAATTTATAATTTTTTTTACAAATTTTATTTTCTGACAGGCTGGTAAAAAATAAATTTATACCCCATGAAGAAAGTGTTGTTCTGCACTCAGATGCTTTATATAACAGGGTGGTTCATCGGTTTATATTTTTTTTACTTGATTATTTTAAATATTACCGATTTTTTTTTCAAATCACAATGCATTCATATCTGCTGTATAAGTTTTATTACCGAGTTATTTTCGAGCAATGATATGCAACTTTATAATTTTAAATGGAATATTCTGTATATTTTGGCAAAATTTTAAAGATCTTTTGTTTCTGTTTAATACAGTTCTTATTCATTATAATCCTAAAATGATCAGTGCAAAAACATATTTTTATTAATAAATAATCACACAAACAGTAGGACAAAATCTACTTGTTTAAACAATTAGTTTAGTTTGTATATGTAAAATTGAATTTTATAAAAGACGAATTAGTTTACATGGTATTTATTGTTGCTGAATTCATGGTTTATTTTCTGTATATGATTATTTATTAATAAAAATATGAATAGTTTCTGTACTGATCATTTTAGGATTATAAGGAATAAGAACTGTTTTAAACAGAAACAAAATTTAATTTTTACAAAAATATATAGTATGTTCCATTAAAAAATATAAAGTTGCCTATCATTGCGCGAAAATGGAACACTCGGTAGTCAAACTTATACTGCAGATATAAATGCATTTTATTTTGAAAAAAAATCGGTAATATTTAAAATAATCGAATAAAAAAAAATATAGACCGATGGACCAGCCTATATATATTTATATAAATGGATCCTGGTTCGATCCCCACAGCCAACAAACAATTTTCACCAATTCAAATCTACTCCTGTGGCTCCCCCTCCACTAATATCTTTGGGGACCGTGATTTGACGACTGATAACCGCACTTCACGCGAAAAAAATATATCACTTACCGAGATCTGCTTAGGCAGAGTGCCACACCCACTGATGGGTAAAAGGCGTGATGATATATTTTTTATTTATTTATATATAAATGAAACGACACCTTCTGGAACAAGTCTCACTTTCTTTCCCTCATATATACCTACAAATAACTATTTTATATTTTTCAGGTATGAATTAAAACTACAACAAAAACAAGAAACATATGATCAGAAAACAACTCCAATATCAACTCCAAGAACTTCAACAACTACTCCAAGAACTGCAACACCATTTTTTACTCCAAGATCTGGACGCACTGAGGGTGCTGACACTTACAGAAGTTGTGAAGAAAGCATATCATTTGATAGTATTTGAAAACCTATGTTATATCAACCTCATTTTATTTTGTTTTGAGCATAAATTAAAAGTGTACTGTGGAAAAAATTGTTTTAATTTAATAAGAGAAAAAGATATTTTCCGATTGCTCCACGAAAAACGTCAACTTTACGATGACAAATGAGAGCGTAATTGTCAACTTTTCATAGCAATCGTAGAAAAAAGATATTTTCCGATTGCTCCACGAAAAAGTCAACTTTACGATGACAAATGAGAGCGTAATTGTCAACTTTTCATAGCAATCGTAGAAAATAGTTATTTGTGTATTAAGAGCGTAAAGTGATTCTTTGTTACTCGAGCACGGTAATTGCAGCGCGAGCCGAAGGCGAGAGCTGCAATAGTGCAAGAGGAACAAAGACACTTTACGCTCGTGATACACACATAATTTTTTCTACGATTGCATCTTAAAGTTTTTAAAAAACGTAGGTATACGTCTAAAATTAAATTCGTTTTGTTAACTGTCAATATGACAAGTTTCTGTTTTGTTTGTATCTCTGGTAACTATTGAAATAATCTTTATCGCGCGTTGCCATTGGAAACGCGCGAATTTAACGTCTTTTTCGCGCGTTGCCATTGGAGACGCGCAAAAAAGATATTTTTCGATTGTTCCACAGAAAACGTCAACTTTAAGATGACAAATGAGAGCGTAATTGTCATCTTTTCATAGCAATCGTAGAAAAAAGTCTATTGCCACTCGTGCGTGGACATCGAAGGTCAAGGCACAGCTGAGAGCAGCAACCATGCCCCGGGTCGCGCCATTTAAAATTCTATTTGCGGATATAGAATTGCTGTCATCTGTCAAGTAAACATATGATTTTATATAATCTCGCACAAAAAAAAACTTGGTTTTAAAAAGATAAAGTAAAATAAATAAATATACTATCATGTCTTTTGCTCATTATTCGGTTGTGGCACTTTCAGTAGCAATCTCTGTATCACACATTTTGCATGTGAAGGTCGGTTACCAGCTGTTAAATTTTACCCTCTTCAAAGTTTTTAGTGGAGAGAGAATCACAATAGTTATTTACGATACGAATATCGTGAATTTTACTTAAAAATATAAAAAAATAAATATATATGTGCTGACGTTTCATAAAAACATTAACGAAATTACAAAAACTGCAAAGTTGCCATGAATTCCGATTTCTTATGTTTGTATTGTTTAGTGTTCTGTCAATAAATATATTTAAAAAATGAGTGATTCCAAAGACAACATTGTTTCAGAATTTGAAATAGGTGCTAATTCCGCAATTTCAACATTAATACCCCAGAAATCAAAGATTAAATATGAAGCAGAATATATAACATTTTGAAGATTGGTGTAAACTAAAACAAAAAGGAAAATATCGGGCCGTTATGTTACTAAGAAGAAATATCGATATAAGCAAATATATTCAGTTGGTTGCTTTCTTGAAGCGAAAGTTCGATGAATAGACAGTTTCTTGTAACGAAAATGTGAAATATTCTCATAAATCGGAAAATGTCGCATATTCTTTACTTTACTTAAAATCGATTGTCGCCTAATGTAGTTGAAATATCGTAATGCGGTTTTGCGTCCTGAAAGCTTGTTAAATTTGCTAAATTTTGTATTTAGCGTTTTTCGGGGTCTCAACAACAAGCCGAGAAAAGCCAAGGGCAAACTAAAAAAAGTGTCAAATTTTTACTTTTTTTTGCTTTAAATTGAGTTTTCGCAGTAATTTTCGCTTCAGAAATAAATGAAAAAAATCGTAGATGTTCTCTGATTAGTGTAGATTCATTATCTGTTACCGAAAGTTAAACTAAAGTCATGTAAGTAGACCCAAACATTTTTTTTCCAAAAACATGTCAAAAAATCAATCTTTTATGGATTTTTTACATTTTTGAAATGGCCAACATAGTGCCAAGTCAAAATTGGTCTGGAGCCGATTCACTATACTTATCCCGCTACCCCTTTATTTAAAATTTATGGGGTAGGCGTCTGAATGGCAACGAGTCGGATTCGATTCTCACAGGCGACAAACAATTTTCACCGTATTAAAACTACCCCTGTGTCTCCCCCTACACTAACTTTGGGAGCCGTGATTTGACGGCTGGTAACCGCACTTCACACGAATAAATATATCACTTACCGATATCTACTACGGCAGAGTGCCACACCCAATAATGGGTAACAGACGTGATGATATATTTATTTATTTACTAATTTGAAAATTGCCACCTGTATTGTGCTCTTAAAATACAGATTTTGAAATTCGCTTATATCTGCAGGCCCGACGAGACGGGGGGGTAGGGGGGGGTTAAATACCCAGGGCCCGTGGAATTCAAAGGGCCCGGATATGATGCTATTTTATAAATTGCTTTTAATTTTCTACTATTTCACGAATTTTTTATATTCTTTACTAAAACATGTATAACGAAATGTCTGATACCACGTTTTCAACAATTTATTACATTGTATAAAAATGACGAAATGCTTGATCAAGGGCCCCAGTTGCAAATTTTAAATAAATTTATACACTATTCAAAAGTACATGATTACATTGTTGCATTTTTGTTCCTTATATTACTACATTCATTGTATACAACACACATAGGCAAAGGCTCTATACATTTGTGCGTAGTGCTGTTTTGGTATCCCCTGCATTTATCGAATATGCAACTAGATAATAGATAGTCATACAATGAGTATACAATACACATCGCTGCACCAATTAACTCTTACCGAACTGTTACCATATTTTAGCTTCGATTTTAGTGCGCACAATAAATTTTAAATTTGAATTCAGTACTACGAAGGAGTATTTATAACATACATATATGAAGGTAATTAATAATTCTTTTTAAATGAATATAAAGTTTTATAAAACATCTGTTTCTAACACTATTAATACTTTTTAACTCTTTTTGTAGATTCTGCCCTTACATAGTTATGCAGAATTTGTAGCAGATAACGAAAAATACATTTTAAACATTAAAAATGAGTTACCGCCATAAATCAGGTGCTTTAAAACGAAAAGAAAAAGCTGCAAGGGAAGAAAACCAAGCAAAACCATACATATATTTATAAATATATTTTTTTTTGTATCTTATATTTAATTAATAAATATTCAAAGTTAAAGGGGGCCCGAATTTTTGTTCCCCGGGGCCCGCTTTTCCTCTCGGCGCCCCTGTATATCTGTTATTTTCATGTGAATATGATGACATATCCTATGGGAATGCATTCACTTTCCATAAGTGCAGAAAAGTTAACTATCTGCCCTAGTTGTAGAAAATTTATTGTTGAAAGCTAACAATGTAAAGAACAAAAAAACCATGTGCGTTTTCAGCAGCAGCTGACAGGTATTCAAGCAGCATTGCATCAGCTGCTGCCACTGCCACTCCGCCAGTTTTATAATCAATACGAAACACATTCCATCTATATTCTGTTCTCTCTCTCTTAAACATATTTTGGTAAAGACATCTGTCGTGTATAATCCCACATGTCTTGCGACAGTGTTCAAGGTTGGAGTCCGCGCATGTGTAGCCTATGTGTTTCTTATAAATGTCCACAATTTTAGTAGATCTCACTAATTTATCTGAGGTTTGGTTGCTGGCTGTGTGGTATTCCACGTGTCAATTTTGTAAAGTAATTTTAGTGTAGTTCTTATATGACTGGTAAGTGATTATATATTGTTGTAAAAAATAATCAATTACTAAATGTGTTTTAGTTGACCTGTATAGTTGAAAATATTACAGATAATATTAGTTTTTGAAATTTGGAATCGTATTTTATGTAATTATGTTATTGTAATATTCGAAATATTATTAATACTTATTGGTTTGTTATTGTTTAATTCATCAGTTTAATATTTTGTATTTCAACAATGATGGATTTTATAATTTGACGCTTTGTAAATATTAAAAACAAATTATAATATAAAAACCTCTAAAATTGTATAATTTTGAATGCTACCAAAAAAATTATTAATAGCAAAACGAGCTATGAAATTGAACTGAGCAAGTGATCAAAGAAAAAAAAATACGGTTCAATATATAACTGCATATGGAATTTTGAATATCAATTTTTATTTTCAGATTAATCATGTGTGGAATATGGGCCGTGTTTGGATTAAACACTAATTTATGCAAACATTGTGGTACAACTTTTACACATATAACACATCGAGGTCCAGATGCTTGGCGCGTGGAATATGATGCTCGAGTCAAGGTATAAGAAAGTTAATTTTTATATTATTTAAAGATACAAATTTTGCCGATATCGTAGTTTAAACTCGGCACTTTTCATTGCCAAGTAAGCGTATAAACCAGACTAGTAATTAATTTCATTTATTAAAAAAAAAACTAATAAATTACAGTTTTTATCGATAAAAGTTCTATAGAAAACAATTTATTTTTGTATTTTTATCAGTTTCGAAAGAGCAATAAGAAACTATATGAATTTGCTTATCAATAAATATATGTAATAATTGGAAAATTCAGCACTTTAACAATATGTGTTCCGGTTTAAAAGATTAATTTTGTTCATATGTAAATATCAGCCAGACTTTATTAATTGGTTTTGATAAGCTAAATGTATTCAATTGCTAGTATTATTACTTTATATTTGATAATATGCATTAGGTAATAAAAATAAATCATGTTTTCAGAATTGTTGTATCGGATTTCACCGATTAACAATTGTTGACAGCACATATGGAATGCAACCAATGAAATTACATCGATATCCTCACTCCGTTTTAACTTGTAACGGAGAAATTTACAACTGCAAACGTGTATGTATTTAATTTTATTTAGTTTTAACCATATCCTATAAAGTTTTATTAATTTTATAGTTGGCCAAACAATTTGGTTTTGATTACGAAACAGGCAGTGATGTAGAATGCATTTTTCACTTATACCAAACTCAAGGAATTGATGAATGCGTTAAGAACTTAGATGGAGTGTTCGCGTTTTGTATTCTTGACCCAATTAAAAAGAGAGTTTGTATTGCAAGAGATCCGTATGGTGTTCGACCACTATTTAGACTCTATGGGGGTTCCGGAGTTTTGGCTATTTCTTCGGAAGCCAAAGGTAAAAAATAAAACTATACCTTGACAAAGAGATGAGTCCTCAGCAGAAAAGTGGACTACTTGGGCCACACAAGTATTATTGACATTCTAAATATATTTAATTATGTAATCAGACCTGAGCAATAACTAGCCCCTTTTATGGTTTAGCTACATTTGCTTTAGCTATAACTAGCTTCGCTAAATACGAAAATACAGGGTGGTGATCGCGACACGGAAACAAGACTTTAACATATAAAATCATATTTTTATAATTTCCTGCTTTCCTTATTACTTTGGAGAAAAATGCTTCAAATAAATGTTGTAGAGCATAAAATTCTACGTTAAAATCAATAAACATAATTAATTTTGCATGCTTTATAACGACAGAAATTAAATTGAATAGCCTTGGAAATGCAACAAAATATAGTTAGTAGCAATAACTCTGCTACATTTGTAAAGAGTAGCAGTAACTGTAGCTTCGTTACTTTTTTTAAAGTAGCTTGCCCAGTTCTAATTACAATGTAGTAAAAATATACAATTATGTTTTGTTAAATAAATTGTTATTCGCATAAAATAGTTTTAAATCCCGGTTTGTACAAACGATACTAGCGACATAATTTCCAGGGTTTCATAGTACTTTGTCAAGGTATTTCTGGTGATTTAAAGGCGGTAATGTAATTTAAACTGGTAAACTAATAATGTTTCTGCTTTCTTTGTTACCGTGGATAATTTTACCCACATGTTAATTAAATAGATATTAAATTAAAGAAAAAAAACACTTTTTTACAAAACAGAATTTCAATAAATTAAACAATGGTGAAAAATATTTAAATTAAAAAATATTCCTAATTGGATGATAAACAGAAAGTTGATCAACTAATTCACTTTATTACATTTATTAACTTTAGTTTTTTTTTCAAGAATTCAAGAATAAAATTTAATCAATTTTCGAGAGAAAAATTGGGGTATCGCCAAAATTTGAACTTGGGACCTTTGAACTCAAGTCAAATTAAATTTGACACTGTTTGTCTCTATAATTCCATTTGATTTCATTAATTGTATTGCCTTGAAAAAAGGTAGTACCTAATATACTACATTTTTATATTGAAACTATCAATAAAAAGCTCATAGAAAATTAAATATATTTTAAATATTACCGATATTTCACCAATAAATTATCGGTATTTCACTGTTATAATGATTTATTATATTTTTCATTTCAAGGATTAATGGGAATTTGTGAAGAATTAAACGGTGCAGGTTGGAAACTGCAACCATTCCCTCCAGGTACTTTCGAAGAATATGAATTACTGGATGACGGATCAGTAAAACTTCTACGTCAAGTTAAATATCACAGTTCTGGAGATAAACCTTCATTCCAGACCGCACTTCCATATGATAGTAAGCCACACACAGTTAATTTTCAATCGTAACATATACAGGACATATACAGAGTGTTCTAAGTTTAACTCGCCAAATTTAACGATGAATGAAACATTTAAAAATGAAAGCAAGAGTTTAAATACTTTATTTTAGAGATATTCCTATTTTTGCAACAGTGCAACACCAACAATTAGTTTTAAAAATAACATACAACATATTTGCAGTTGTAGACAAATATTTACTATTTACAAAGCATTTCACAAAAATATTAGAAACAAACTAAAGTTTGGAACAGAAATTACTAAATTAGTTACTTGTAACAATTTATTTTATAAATAAAATAAATGATTATGTCACACAATATAGTTATTTGTGTATTAAGAGCGTAAAGTGATTCTTTGTTACTCGAACACGGTAATTGCAGCGCGATCCGAGGCGAGAGCTGCAATAGTGTAAGAGGAACAAAGACACTTGATGTTCTACGATTGCATCTTAAAATAAAGTTTCTGTTTTGTTTGTGTCCCTGGTAACTATTGAAATAAGTGCGCATTTAATATCTTTTTCGCGCGTTGGCATTGGAAACGCGCAAAAAAGATATTTTTCGATTGTTCTACAGAAAACGTCAACTTTACGATGACAAATGAGAGCATAATTGTCAATTTTTCATAGCAATCGTAGAAAAAATTGTTTAATAAGTTTTGCTCATAATTTAGTCTTAATAAGTTTACATTTGCTATTTTATTGTTACAACTAGATATATGTTGCGCTGCTGCAATTATACAAATAGGAATATCTCTAAATCAAATGAACATTGTCTCTTATTTTTAAGTATTTAAATCGTGGCTTAAGTTTGACGGATTAAATCGAAGATATCCTGTATTTACTTGTCGTTTTTTGATTCAAAAATTAATGATGTGAACATTACTAATTTAAAAATAAATTATACGATATTTATTTACTAATAAAATTGACTTACAGCACTGTCGAGTTCAGACATTCTCGGCAATATCAGAAGTCTTTTCACAGAAGCTTGCAAAAAACGTTTGATGGCCGATCGAAGAATTGGTTGTCTTCTATCAGGAGGACTGGATTCGTCTTTAGTTGCAGCGTTGCTCGTCAATCTTGCGAAAGAAGCAGATTTACCCTACAAAATTCAAGTAAATTTTAGATAAACTTACATTAGAATATCAAGAAATATATATTTTTAATTTTTAGTCATTTGCTGTTGGCATGGGAGATAGCCCTGACTTAATAGCAGCAAGAAAAGTCGCTAAACACATCGGAACCGAACATCATGAAGTTATTTTCACCGAAGAAGATGTTGCAAATATTTTGGATGATGTTATTTTTTCGTTAGAAACTGCAGATATTACTACAATTAGAGCATCAATTGGAATGTATTTTATTGCAAAATATATCAAAGAAAATACGGATACAACTGTTGTATTTAGTGGAGAAGGTGCTGATGAATTAGCACAAGGTTATATTTACTTCCGTGATGCACCAAGTGCTGATGAAGGCCATAAAGAAAGTTTGAGGTTATTGTCAGATATTTACTTATATGATGGGCTAAGAGCTGACAGAACTATGGCTGCGCATAGGTAAATTCATTTTTCATCAAAATCTCACGCCTCTATTTTACTTTCAATATTTATTTGTTTTGTTTGTGCAGTTTGGAACTTCGTGTACCATTTTTAGATCTGCAGTTCACCAACTACTATCTGAGCATTGATAAAAAATTAAGACAACCTCAAAATGGAGTTGAGAAACATTTATTAAGATCTGCTTTTGATGGCATTGATTTACTGCCCCATGAAATATTATGGAGACATAAAGAAGCATTTAGGTTAGTTTTACGAATTATAAAAGTGATCATTAAAATAATACAAGTTAATTTTTATTGTAGTGATGGAGTTGCGTCTGTTAAGAAGTCGTTATTTACAATTATTCAAGAAATTATTGATAAAAGGATTCCGAATGATGGTTTGAATACAGCTACACAGAAATATAAACATTGTACACCGAAAACTAAAGAATCGTTGTATTACCGGTAAGTTATTTATTTAATTAAATGCAATTAAATAAGTTATGAATTATGTTTTATTTGCAGAGAAATATTTGAGAAAACATTCCCAAATCAAGCTGAAGAGTTTTTACCTTACTTCTGGATGCCAAAATGGATAAATGTATCAGATCCATCAGCAAGATTTATCACGCATTATGCCGCCGATAAAGACAAAAAAGAATAGTACAAATTTATTGACACAATTAAATTATTGTATTTTACCCATACTGGGTAGATAATAAATTGAATTTTAATTATTTAAATTGTTTTAATTTATTGTTTACTTTGCATTGTTGCGTTATAAATGAGATTTGGAAATTATATGTTTTTTTATAAAGAATTGATTAATTATGTATAAATTGTTATTGTATGTTGTAAAATTATTTATTGATTTGAATTATTATTTAAAATGTCACAAAAGTTTTGTAACAATCTGACTAGTAAGATTAAATAATGCAATAGAGAACACTTTATGTAATCATTAAACCATCAAAATTTAAATGTTTAAACTAAAAAACTATATAAATTTATTAGTTTCGTCAAGAAAATTAATAATTATAATACTATTTTATCACTTACCATAAGCTACGTCAAAGTCTTGATTGAAAATTGACTTGTTTACTGCAAATTAAACTCGATGTATATTGTTTGTTAGAAGTTCACTATTTCTCCAACAGATGGCTCCACCATACTGATTTATTTTTTCATTGTTGAAATCACCATAAAATTGCAACAAATAAATAACAAAGAAAATTATTATAATAGTAATATTTTTTTTTTGCTACTCTCTTTTTTATTAATAACTTATTTTCAGATCCATCAGCAAGATTTATCACTCATTATGCCGCCGAAAAAGACAAAAAAGAATAGTACAAATTTATTGACAGTTAAATTATTGTATTTTACCCATACTGGGTAGATAATAAATTGAATTTTAATTATTTAAATTGTTTTAATTTATAAATTTATTGTTTACTTTGCATTGTTGCGTTATAAATGAGATTTGGAAATTATATGTTTTTTTTATAAAGAATTGATAAAATATATATATAAATTGTTATTGTATGTTGTAAAATTATTTATTGATTTGAATTATTATTTAAAATGTCACAAAAGTTTTGTAACAATCTGACTAGTAAGATTAAATAATGCAATAGAGAACATTTTATGTAATCATTAAACCATCAAAATTTAAATGTTTAAACTAAAAAACTATATAAATTTATTAGTTTCGTCAAGAAAATTAATAATTATATTACAGTTTTATCACTTACCACTAGATACGTCAAAGACTTGATTGAAAATTGACTTGATTACTACAAATTAAACTCGATGTATATTTGTTTGTTGGAAGTTCAGCATTTCTCCAACAGATGGCTCTACTATACTGATTTACTTTTTTATTGTTGAAATTACTATAAAATTGCAATAATTAAATAACAAAGAAAATTATTATAATAGTAATATTATTTTTTGCTACTCTCTTTTTTATTAATAACTTATTTTCAGAAAACTAATTTGTTGATAATTATAAAATGGCATATTTTGAAATTACAAAGCAAAATACATATAATATATAATAGATATATAATTATTCTTGCACTAACGAAATAAATAATAGGAAATATAAAATAAAAATGTTATGTATGAATTAATTTATGCGAACACTACAAGATTCTTACCAAATGAAACTGGCGTAAACTTCTTGCACCTCAGAAAAAAATACTCAACACTCAACTGATTTATTTTGTTTTACATCCGTCAGAGCCTACTTTATAAATGGCATTAGATAATTTTCTCCTATATATTTGTTAAGTACTGAGTTATTCAGTATGTAATAAAATGTTTATTAATTTTGAATATCTACTGCATTTAATTTACGATGTAATATATGCATTAAATGTAGAGATAGGGAATGAATTTGTATTTTATAATTGTAACCATATAAATATAGGTAGCAAAATATTTCCATTTCTGTGTGCAGTTCAGAGAATTATCATATTTAAAATAATAATAAATATATCATCACGCCTTTTACCCATTACTGGGTGTGACACTCTGTCTAAGCAGATGTCGGTAAGTGATATATTTCTCCGCGTGAAGTGCGGTTACCAGCCGCCGTCAAATCACAGCTCCCAAAGATATTAGTAATGGGAGAGCCACAGAGGTAGATTAAATTGTTTGTCGGCTGTGGGGATCGAACCAGGGTTCTCAAGATCCACAGGCCGACTCGATACCACTGAGCCACCTACCCTATAATTATCACATTATCTGTAATATTTGTGTTGAATTTTTGATGCGAGAAACGTGTGAATGAAATGAGGCAAGTTGTAAGTTGAACATGCAGAGTATAACAGATATAGAGAAGAAGTAAATTTGCAACAATGACCAATAAGTAGCAGCATCGTTGTACAAGAAGTGAAAGTAATTCGTGCAGTGTTCGTTCGTTCCCTCTTGTACTATGAACAAGAACATTAATACTGTTGGTACTGGAGGCAGGAGAGAGATTGACGACGTAAAGTGGCGGAACATGGCATAAGTGTCCCGGCTGAGAACGGCCAAATTAAATCGGCCAATCTCGCTGGGGGACGCGATTGTGCGTGCGTCTGGGGGCGACGCGGGCGGCGGCGACGGGGGTGCCACGAGTTTCTGAAGGAGGAACATTGCCATCAGACTGTACCGGGCTAAATTGGTTTGTGTGTTTTTATGACTGTGTTTTAGTGCGGTGCCCGCGCGCGCCCTGGATTGGGATTGGGTTAACAGGGCCAAGAGTGGATGGTGTTATACATCGTGGAAGCGTCCCGTTTTATATAACGAATTATACTAATATTTATAATTTATAGTTACTCACATCTATCTATATAATATAGCTGTGATATTATTAATTACTATATGTTACAGACATTAAAAAAAAAAGAATTCTGTAACAAGACTGACCGTCGCTTATGCCTATGGCACACTGGTCGAAGAGCATCGGAGAGCATCGATGAGCTCTTCGATGAAACAACAAAACGCACCCTTCATTGACAAACAATAAAAGCTTCTAAAGTTGAGAAAGAAAAACTAAATTTCAAAAATATGCTAACGTGAAGTGAGACACAAAAGATACGAGTGAAATGAGATACGTTCGTTTCATCGATGAGCTCTTCGATGGAAATAGAGGAGCCTCTAATTTTCGTCGATGACGGGTAGGTATTCTGTTGTTTCATCGAAGAGCTCTTCGATGCTCATCGACGCTCTTCGACCAGTGTGCCATAGGCATTACGTTATATATAAGATCTGGAATGTCACGCTAGTTTTTAAGTATACATGGGAAAACAAACGTTTTAAACTTTGCGCTGTTCCGATGATTTTGGTGATCGGTAGATTGATCCAATCTTTTATACGAGTATAAACATTTCAGTTATTTCAGTTAACTTTTATAACAGTAACAGTAAAAGAAAGCAAATACATCTCCTAATTTTCATAATTCTAATAACTATGTAAATAGTGTAATTGTGTGTTAGTGTAAACATGGACTTGGCATCCTACTATAACTATTTTTCTACGATTACTATGATAACTTCAAAATTACGCTCTCATTTGTCATCGCAAAGTAGACGACAATCGAAAAATTACTCTCCATTGGCAACGCGCGAAATAGTTATTTGTGTATTAAGAGCGTAAAGTGATCCTTTGTTACTCGAGTACGATAATTGCAGCGCGAGCCGAAGGCGAGAACTGCAATAGTGTAAGAGGAACAAAGACAATTTACGCTCGTAATACACACATAATTTTTTCTACGATTGAATCTTAAAATTACTAAAAACGTATACGTATTGAAAATAAATTCGTTTTGCCAACTGTCAATATAACAAGTTTCTGTTTTGTGTTTGTATCTCTAGTAACTATTGAAATAAGCGCGCGTTTAATCTTTTTCGCGTGTTGCCATTGGAAACGCGCACATTTAACATCTTTTTCGCGCGTTGCCATTGGAGACACGCAAAAAAGATAGTTTTCGATTGTTCCACAGAAAACGACAACTCTAAGATGACAAATAAAAGCGTAATTGTCAACTTTTCATAGCAATCGTAAAAAAAAGATATTAAATGCGGGCTTGTTTCAATAGTTACAAACAAAACAGAAACTTGTCATATTGACAGAATAAATTATGTGTGTATCATGAGCGTAAAGTGTCTTTGTTCCTCTTGCACTATTGCAGTTCTCGCTTTCAGCTCGCGCTGCAATTACCGTGCTCCAATAACAAAGAATCACTTTATGCTTTAAATACACAAATAACTGTTGTGTATTAAGAGCGCAAAATGGTACATTGTCGATTAAGAGGTTTTTGTCGTGTTCCTACGTTGCTCGGCAATCTTTCGAAATCGACAATGTACATTTGCGCTCTAAACATACACAATATTTTTTTTACAGTCGCCACAATACATTTTTCCATTTTAAGAATTTTATTTTACAAGTTTTCAATGTTACAGCACATCAAAAATAAAAATTATTTATTTGCTGTCACTTGTTATCGTAACGTTCAATGTACGTTTGTTTTAGAGTCAATATTCCGGTGAGAGAGCGTTTTTTCTATTTTGTTGCACATGAGCGAGAAAGTGACATTTTGCGTCGACAAATGCAAGCGCAAATGACTACTTTGTATATCGACTATAGAAAAAATAAATAAAAATTCTAAATAACAACAAAGACAAAATTAATTGTCATCCAACACTTGGTGAAACAAGATTTAATAAAAAATATAAAATAAACACTTGGCTATGTTTCACAAAATTCAGCCTCCAAGTCACCTTATGAGGGCATCGTCAGAGGCTGGCCAGCACAGTTAGTAACCATAGACGCGTTTCGCTCTTATTAGAACTCATCAGTATGGTATAACTCACTTCTTCACGTGAACTTTGTTCTAGGTGAAGAAGTGAGTTATACCATACTGATGAGCTCTAATAAGAGCGAAACGCGTCTATGGTTACTAACTGTGCTCGCCAGCCTCTGACGATGCCCTCATAAGGTGACTTGGAGGCTGAATTTTGTGAAACATAGCCAAGTGTTTATTTTATATTTTTTAATAAAAATTCTGTCTACGAAGTTAACTTTTTTGTACTGAGAATATCGTCTGCTTCGGTCAACACTAATTTTACGGCCTAAGTATACAAATAACTATCTAGTTTGAATGTCTTTCATAAAGTTACTGTTTATAAACTAAATGGCTATATGTTCAATCCTGTTCTGTCACTATTAAGAACGTTAACATTTTTTCAGAAGTTAAAAAATCAGTGCTGATGTGGTTTATTGTTCACGTTCACTAGCACCATTATATTTTTGAGTGTTGCGTTTTAGTGAATCGCAATTTAACGACTAGCAACCGTACTTGCCGCTTTTTCCGATAAAAATATTTTATTTCAGAACTTTGATTTGGTATTCATTCAACCATATTCAAGCTAAAAAAGTGTTTAAAGCACTGAATTGGTATTCAATTACATTCTCATATGAAATACAAGTAATATAACTGCAGCAGCTTGCATGTTACATAATTGTTTGGCGCTTCGTTTAAACGTTTCAAATAATAATTGAATTACCCGAAAAGTTACGATAATAATCTTTACTTAATTCTTTTATGAAAAGTCCTGTTTTACATGAATTTTTGAAGTTATGAAATGTCAATTTTTTCATAACTGTCACTCAAGAGTTATGTAAACAATTCTTTACATAACTAGTTACGTAATGAATGTTGACGGTTTGAACTTTCTCAAAAATATTTGCATTTTTAGGATTCATATACATTTAATAATTGTTCTGGTATTAAACAGTTCACGGTCAAATTAGCAGATTCTTCGATATCAGAAGGAAGGTCTGTCTCGGATTCAGAGCTCATTTTCAATGATGACATAAGCTTTAAATTGAAAAATTTTATTCATTTATTTTCACGGCAACGCTTTAATAAACTGATTGATTGATTTTGAAATATACTGAGCTCTCATAAATCTAGAATTTTATGTATTTTAAAAATTATTTTAACGGAATTAGATAATATTTATATGTAATACGTTATGAAAACGTAATTTTGTTTAACTCACATAATTTGCAAAACTCGCTTCGCTCGTTCTGGCAATATCAACCTTTTCATAACTGCTTATATAAATAACTATTGTAAAACAAACTTATGTAAAGTTTCTATAAAAAAGTAAAGTCAAGTTTTAAATGTCGTAATTTTTCAATTGCAGGTTTCAATGGATGATATATTGTAGATAAATAAATAAATATGAGAATTTACCACGTATATGTGGAAACCAAAAAAATAACGAATTTGAAAGCTATGATGATAGTTGTCCACAAGTGAAATTGATAAGTATTATTTTTTTGCACTGTAATTAAATCTCCCTGTTACCAATAAAATAATATTTACGTAAAAAGTCAGGAAAGTATTTAATTACAGGATGAGTAGATAGTTTCATGTCGAGCGAAAGCGAGGCTTGAAACAGCTTACGAATCCTGTACGACGCTTTACTGACGTGTTACGTATAACATTTTATCTGAAACTTATAAACAAATAATACATATTTTAAATTAATTTAAATGAAAATAAATATTTGACTTACATATTCAGTCAGTATTTGTTGCTAAGTAACTAGACACTCCTTTCATTACCTGCCTAGGTTTCTTGAGTCTTAAAGGTCAGGCAAATGTTTATTTTTCTGTCAGTTTCAGGTAAAATATATTTACAATATGTAGTAACATTATAAGCAAATAATTTTATTTGCCAAAAATTAACTTTTCAATTTAAACTTCCAGTTTTATGCGAAGCATACGATATAATAAAGGCACAGAAAATATAAAATCAATTAAAAATAATTAGCAAACTTCCAGCAATTTCTAATTCCTCCTGTGTTTCCGTACTGACTAACGCCATCCTTTCTGGCGCTAGGTGAAGGTGTAGCGAGGTGGGGGGCAAGGGCTGTTGAGGGTGTAAAAATAAAATAAGAAAATTCAATCTAGTAGCCCCTGCGTAGCGTTTACCGTGCATGCGGGATTGCCATGATGCAAGGCGACTCGGGGACGTTTGGGGGGCACAGCGCCCGCTGGAGGTGACCCGCCGTCACCACCGTCGTCCCTGGACCCGGGATTTCATCACAGGGCCCAACTTCCGATCTGAGGTTGTCTGTCTTCGTCACATGCGGAAAACTTAATATGCTATCTTTATCACAGACAAGTGAAAAGATATCTGGGAGATTTTACTAATTTGAGGTTATTTTTACTGTCTTTCTGTCTCTTCTAAGAACAGATTGGATTCAATATTTGCAACTACCATTATTGATTATTTTTACATTTACTAATTGTTTTAAAAGTTGAATTCCCATAGTCGAGAAATTAATTTTAACGACATTAGAACTACTCCTGTTTGTCTTACTTTCCTTGAGGGCCGTAATTTAACTGTTAGTATTGAAATCTGTTACGTCATAGTGCTACCTACCTCTAGTAATAGGTAAAATGACGTGATTATATATTTATACTTCTACTCCTGTTAATAAAATGTTATTTTTCTACGATTGCTATGAAAAGTTGACAATTACGCTCTCATTTGTCATCGTAAAGTTGACATTTTATGTGGAACAATCGAAAAAGACGTTAAATACGCGCGTTTTCAAAGACAACGCGGGAAAAAGATATTAAATGCGCGCTTAATTCAATAGTTACCAGGGATACAAACAAAACAGAAACTTGTCATATTTACAGTTGACAGAACGAATGTATTTTCGGTATGTATACGTGTTTAAATAATTTTAAGATGCAATCGTAGAAAAAGTTATGTGTGTTTCACGAGCGTAAAGTGTCTTTGTTCCTCTTACACCGTGCTTGAGTAACAGAGAATCACTTTACGCTCTTAATACACAAATAACTATTGTGTATCTAGAGAAGAAAGTAGTCTATTTCCGCTCGCACAAGGACATTGGTGGTCGAGGCACAACTAAGAGCAGTAACCCTGCAAAAGCGGCAATGACGTTTTCTCTTGATGGTACACATAATACATTTTCTACGATCGTAAAATAAATAAAATAACTTTTGAGGGGTTTTATTATTTGAAATTTGCTTGAAAAGTTGACATATACTATCAGAAAAACTTACTTTTTGCACGGTGTGCAATAAAAACTTTCTATTTAATATTAAATAAGTACAGAAAAGTTAACTTTCTGCTTTAATCATAGAAAAAGTAATTTATAATTTGAATATATTTAAAATTTAGCATTACTTACTATCTTTTCTTATTTAAGTATACTTCTTTAAAATATAACAATGCAACATATTAACATATTTGTTTGAAGTTTGCGACAATGATGTACTTTGATTAAAACAATTATGATGGACAGGTGATATCACCTGAAGACGAAACGTTATGTAATATTTTTTGTTCAATCCTGCTATTGAAACATGTTATTTCTAACTTGGATACCCTTTGTTTTGTCCACTGAAGGTATTTCTATGGCAACGGGTGGGTGAAAGTAGTGAGCGAAAGTACTTTCAGCCACTTACTTGTCATTACCGAAAATAGGAATAAACTACAAGTTTTTTTGAAAATGATTTATTTATATGAAAGTGCACATTGCAATTATTGAAAACAGGGTGACTTACGCCAGACATGCCAGCAACTAAAAATGGATCCATCTCAGTTACAACATGTACATTTTTTGATTGCATCCACTCACGAAATTTTTGTCATCTCTTTCAAATATCTTCCTTTTGATTTCTCAGGCAATAATTGAAACGTAGCGCCGGCATCAGCTTCTTTTAAAATAATTTCTGGTATAGTAACATCGTCATATTCTTCCATTTTCTCAATTATTAATAATATTTTCATAATGCAACGGTAAATTATTTGACATTCGCAAATATTTATTTATATTTAAACAAATGAACCATAGCAACGCAATGGCATCTATGTTCATTTATACTACATAAACAGCTGTACAAATCTTAATATTTTTTAAATATTTCAATAGTAGAATTGAACAAAACGCTATACATCACTCGAGAAGAAACGAATTCGCTCACTTATGTGCCTTTGAACACGAGGCGAAGCCGAGTGTTCAAAACTGACACATGCGTGAGCGAAATTCTTAGTTTCTTCTCTTGTAATGTAATATACTATTGTACTGTTTTTTTTTTTATTTATTTAGATATTTACAGGTACTTCAGCTACTAAGGCTATTAGTACCTGGTTACAGTGTGTATTACAATGTCTTATATTTGATTATATAACTGAATAGATTTTAAATATTGTATAACATTAGATATGATATTACTATTGTCTCCTAGGGCTTCGTTTAGTGTGTGCGGGATTTTATGTTCTGTCCGTTTGTCCTGGTATTTTTAGCACTCTTGTATAATGTGTGATACAGTAAGGTTTTGGTTGCATGTCAGGCATATCGGGGGGTTTTCTCTTTTCAAGTGTTGGTGTGTAATATTTGTTCAAATTAATAAAGATAATGCAAGTCCAGCATAATTGTTTTAATCATATTAACATATTACTACAAAAATGATTCCTAAACTATAGACAAGTGCTGAATTCAGTCCATTATTTCAAATTGTATAATTCTGCAAATAAATGTTCTTCTAAGAACTCATTTTTCAGGGAAAACAGCAAAAGCTAAGAAGGTGGAAATTTTATGTAAGTAATGTCCGAACGCGTTTGCTCTTCTTTCAATTTTCTGGAGTCTGGACATGAAAATTCAATCATGCATGTTTAACAGCAAAAGCATACATCCTGAATTTTCATCAGCATCTTCACCCACGTTCACTTCAATAACAAAAAACGAAATGTAAGATTTGTTTGTTTGCAGAATCGTTTCACCAGAAATGAAACAATGTAAAATTTTGAGTGATTATTTAAAAATATAACAACAAACGTTGATTAACTTTTAAAATATTGTTTTGGATAACTGGTTTTGGCACAATAAACAATACTGCACAGATTAAATAAATAGAATAAATATATCATCAAGCCTTTTACCCATTACTGGATGTGGCACTCTGCCGTGGAAAATCTCGATAAGTGATATATTTCTTTGTGTGAAGTGCGGTTTCAAGCCGTCAAATCACGGCCCCCAAAGATGTTAGTGGAGGAAGAGCCACAAGAGTAGTTTTAATGTGGTGAAAATTGTTTGACAAGAAAATACAATATTTTAAAATGATCCTGTGGATCTACCGCAGGGCGATTTTTTGGCCCAAAGTGTTTTGTAGTTATTGACAGGTCCATTTTAAAGGATACAATATACAAAATAATCTTTTTCTACAAATATCAAAAACTGTTCTTATTTGTTCACTAACATCAATACGTGAAGTACGTGATTTTTTCATCATTTACATTACCATGACAACGCGTATTTTGCGCCTTATTTTGCACCCTAGTGCACAAAATGAGTATCTCGAGCACGCTCTCAAATTATTTGTTGTCAGATTCATTAGTTACAACTAGGGTTGTGCATTTGACCAGTCAAATATTTTTTGGTCAATTGACCGACTATTTGACCGGACAATTGACCAGTCAATTGACCAAGAAACATTTAATAAAAATCACAATTAAAATTGTAATTTATTTAGATAGTACTGTTTACTACATCCAATATTACTGAAAATAAAAAACCAACAACAACAAATTAACAAAACCACATCAAATTCAAATAAAGTAAAAGACGTAATGAAATGAAATAATATGTATTTATTTTATTTGTAAAGTAAAGTAAACAAATTCTCCAGAATCTAGAATACCAAACTAGTTATATCCATGTAATAATAGTAAGTAGCTATTTCTATTGAACAACAGATGTCGTGGCGGTTCCATTTAGATTATTTGACCGTATTATTTGGCTGTCAAATATTTTTGGTCAATTGACCAGTCATTTGTCCGGTCAATTGGCCACGGCACAACCCTAGTTACAACACATCAATAGTATCAAATTAATATTATTATTGATTGTTTTCCTTCAATTTACTTAAATAAATCAATAATTATTGTATTATTCTTTGTTTACAGTTGTAGGAAAAATGTTGTTTGTATTTCGTGGCCAAATTTCTTGTTTTTTGACGCGTTCAAATGATTTTTATTGTCTCGACTTGCGGTCTAGACTAAAAGTAACATTCTCACGCGCAACATTATAACACTCATTTTGCGCACTTAATACAAAAATAACTACTATTTTAATCCAAATTTGAAATAAAAATTACAGTTCATATTTAAAATTAAACATTAAATTGTACAACTTATTATATAAGTTTCTAAAACAAATTAAATAACTCACATTCATAGTAGGTGGCTCAGTGGTATCGAGTCGGCCTGTGGATCTTGAGAACCCTGGTTCGATCCCCACAGCCGACCAACAATTTTCACCAATTTTAAAAATCTACCCCTGTGGCTCCTCCACCACTAATATCTTTGGAGGCCGTGATTTGACGGCTGGTAACCGCACTTCACGCGAAGAAATATATCACTTACCGAGATCTGCTTAGGCAGAGTGCCACACCCAGTGATGGGTAAAAGGCGTGATGATATATTTATTTATTTATTTACATTCATAACAAATTTATTCAGTGTACATGCGTAATTCCACAGATTTGAACCGGTTCACGCATTCGGTTTGCTTCAGTTTACCTGCTCGACGCGAAAGTTTCGATTCAGATTCGCAGTTCAAGAAAAAGACCCGGTTCAATCCGATCTCGGTTTCAGTTCTGGTTCGATTTGCACCGCTGCGTTTAACCGGAACAAAGATTAAATCGACAAAGTATGATGAAGCATGCATTTAAATCTGATTTTTTTAACGGTTTACAACCTTGAATTAATCTTTTAATTTTATTGTCTTCAAAGCTAGCTGTTTGACATATGACAGTGCGTATTAATTACAATTGCTAACTGTAATTAATAATTGGGTAGGTGGCTCAGTGGTATCGAGTCGGCCTGTGGATCTTGAAAACCATGGTTCGATCCCCATAGCCGACAAACAATTTTCACCAATTTAAATCTACCACTGTGGATCTCCCTCCACTAATATCTTTGGGAAACAGGCGCGGTGGCCGAGCGTGTTAAGGCACATCTCTTAACATACTGTGACGTCACCCGAGCCAAGGTTCGTCAGTTCGAATCCGCCTGTCGACAATGTGTGATTTGTCGTAAAAAATATAAAATACAGTTACATGTATTTCTCACACTCGGGCGCTATAAGTTAGTCACTTATACGCCTTAAATAATGTAGCATTCGACTACGAAAACCGGCAGTACGGCAGTGTAAAAACTGCGGCTCGGTGTGTCCGGTAGGCCCAGGCCCGATTTGGGCTGTAGCGCCACAGATGATGATGATGAATATCTTTGGGAGCCGTGATGTGACGGCTGGTAACCGCATTTCACGCGAAAAAATATATCACTTACCGAGATCTGCTTAGGCAGAGTGCCACACCCAGTAAGTGGTAAAAGGCGTGATGATATATTTATTTATTTTATTTGTGAAGGCAGGCTACTATACATAAACGAAGTAAATACCGAAATTTATTCCGTCTATAAATACTGTAGGCATTTCCTGTTCCCATATTCGTACATTCTCATAGTCCTAGTTTACAAGCATCTTCAGCCACGAAACCAAAGATATGTCCGATAGTATACAAGTCGAACCATTATCACTATAAACAATAGCAAAAACCATCCAGTGTGGCTATAATAATAACCATCGACAACAGACCCTCCACAGCAGGAACAGCAGCAGCAGCAGCAGCAAGCAGCGACACTGTGTTGTGTGGTGATCCGGGGAAATCCCCAGTCGGGCCCACATCGCACATCGGCCAGCGATAACGCAATCCCGCATGATGTACGCGACAGATAGTGCTGGCAGAGCTGCCAGGGAGCAGCTCGCAGCAGCTCGCGGTGCGTACAAGGTATAATAACCGAGGAAAGAGGAAATGTGCTGAGATGGAAAATGCTAAATACGACCTTAATTGATTGTAATTGCTTGTAACAGGGTCGAAGCTATTCATAAAATTAATAGGGTGATTGAAAAAAATAGGGACAAGTCGACAGAAAGACAACCTCATTTTTATTACTAAAAATATCTGATGTGGACACCACATGACTTCCTTGTACACGTATTAAACTATAGATATTTTTTTAATTGCACATATTTGACATTAAATCTTTTATTTTTTGTTCTAATCCATAGCAAACTTAATTTTAAAAAAAATCAAAAAATATATAATATTTAAATTTAGATATCTCGTTTATGCAAAAAGCTAATTTAAAAATTCTTAATGTGCTAGACGCAGAATTTAATTCTCTAAAACTTTTATTAGCAGCATTCATTTCTAAAATTAAAATAATACCATTTTTTTCAAGGAAAACTGTTAGCAGCTTCATGTAATGTGCCACTTCCGGTTAGTCTATTTTAACCAAAATCTATTATGTTATTTCCATTGATATAGTAGTCTTATATACCAAATTTGGAAAGTTTTAAATTATATTTGAATATAGTTTTTCATGAAAATCTATTATAGGCTTCAAGTAAAGTACCACTTCCGGTAGTTGTATAATGACCAAAAAGGGAGGCGCACAACTAGATGTTATAACAGTCCTAAATATAAAGTTTCAATTTTCTACGGCTTACCGTTTTTGAGTTATGCGAGGTACATACGTACGTACAGACGGCATGACGAAATTAGTCAAAATGGATTCAGGGAGGGCCAAAACACCTATTTCCGTTGAAATCTAAGAACCGAAAATTTTCGCGATTACAATACTTCCTTTACTTCGTACAAAAAAGTAAAAAATATATCATCACGCCTTTTGCCCATTACTGGGTATGGCATTCTGTCGTAGTAGATGTCGGTAAGTGATATATTTAGGTTAGATGAAAGGTTGAGTGTAAAAACAGAATTTTATAATATATTAATTATATGATTTGTGCGATCGATTTCAAAACTATGTTCATCATCAGGCAACAGCTGAATATTTCTTGGCGTGAAGTGCGGTTACTAGCCGTCAAATTACGGCCCTCAAAGATGTTAGTGAAGAGGGAGCCACAGGAGTAGTTTTAACATGGTGAAAATTGTTTGTCAGTTGTGAGAATCGAACCTAGGTTCTCAAATCCACAGGTCGACTCGATTTTTATTATAATTGTTATTTTCTATTTGCGTGTGAAAAGTGATTATTTTCTGTACTCAAGTGTCATTATTATTGTTTTCGGTTATCATAAATACAGAAAAAATGACAGTGGGACAATGAATTTGCAACAATCTTTGATATTATTTGGGAAAATAATAAAAGATGTTTAAATAATTTTTTGCTAAATGCTAAATTGTTGTAGTAAAAACAGTATGCAATACACGTGTCGAAATGTGTGTAAATGAAATACGCTTTTAATGATATCTTTTCAATACTTATATTACAATACGGGTGGTCCATTGGTCTGTATTTGTTTACTTCATTATTTTAAATATTACCGAATTTTTTTTTTAAACTAAGTTTATTTTAAACTAATATCTGCAGTATACATTTTTCTACCGGATGTCAAAAATTCTGTTACATAGAATGTTCACGAATACAATACCGTAATTTTCATTACGATATCTAGTACTGTAAAGTTTCACTTTTTGAACTGAAACCATAATAAAACATGGAAATATGGCACAGTTTGAAGTACTTTTTATGCCGATTGACATTAACAGTGAGCTTTTGTTGACAATTCACAGACTGTTCAATACTACTTTTACAGCCTAGGCTGCAAAAGTGTTGCTACGGAAAACAAGAAATTTAGCATTTAAGAAATACCATAATTATAACCGCATACCGCGTCTTAAATCTCAAGTGAGATTAACATTCCTCTGTCACTTTTTATATATTGTAAATTTAATTAATATATAATATAAATTAAGTGAATTACAAATTATTTAAATTAACCGCTTGTCTATGTCCGAACATCTCAGTACGTTTTTTGAAAAATGCAAATTTTAAATTGTCGAAATCAATGCAGAAGATATTTTGGATATTATCTAATGAATTTATTATTTAATAAATTTTAAACATCTGAAAAGCAATATCATTTTCTTTCTTATTATACTACTTTCGGTACTTTTTAAACAACAAACACTTTAAATGTATTTGTTTGGAGTTTAGGTTTGATGTTTTATGGGTGTTTGTGTTTATAATAAAATTTAAAACAACTTTTATTTTGTTTTGTTAACCTGGTAAATAACATTTTATTTTTGCTAATTTGATGAGGAAATAGAGAGAAAAATTAGAATAAAATCAGATTTGAGTTACATGGCGACCGTAGTTTATTTAGTTATAGTATGTCCCAGGCGCGGTGGCCGAGCGTGTTAAGGCACATCTCTTAACATACTGTGACGTCACCCGAGCCAAGGTTCGTCAGTTCGAATCCGCCTGTCGACAATGTGTGATTTGTCGTAAAATATAAAATACAGCTACATGTATTTATCACACTCGGGCGCTATAAGCTAGTCACTTATACATAATGTAGCATTCGACTACGAAAACCGGCAGTACGGCAGTGTAAAAACTGCGGCTCGGTGTGTCCAGTAGGCCCAGGCCCGATTTGGGCTGTAGCGCCACAGATGATGATGATGATGTCCCAGGTTCAAATCCAGGCGGTAGTAAATTTTTTTTATAATTCAATTTGATCACAGTACTTTATTTTTACTATGAAATTAAAACCAACATATACCCGGGAGAAAAAAAAACGCACCAAAAATGGCAAATATTCAGACATCCATAACTCGGTTGAATTTGGTCGAAAATTGAGGAATCTTTGAGTGCCGAAAATTTTCAAGTTTTCTCTTTAAGGTCATCCAAGTTAATGTGTCGACAAGTCCATATGTTCCGGTCTTCTGAATAGTTTTTTAATAAAAATTAAATTTTTTTGACAGTTGTAGAAAATAGTTATTTGTGTATTAAGAGCGTAAAGTGATTCTTTGTGACTTGAACACGGTAAGAGGAACAAAGACACTTTACGCTCGTAATGCACACATAATATTTTCTACGATTGCATCTTAAAATTATTAAAAAACGTATACGTACTGAAAATAAATTCGTTCTGACAACTGTCAATATGTCAAGCTTCTATTTTGTTTGCATCCCTGGTAACTATTGAAATAAGCGCGCATTTAACATTTTTTTGGTTGTTCCACAGAAAACGTCAACTTTACGATGACAAATAAGAGCGTAATTGTTAACTTTTCGTAGCAATCGTAGAAAAAAGTTATTTATTATAATAATGACAGATAAAAACAATGGCTGGTAGTACAAGCTCTGTTTTTGGGTGTTTTAAGAACACGGTTTTAACATGTTAGACATAGCTAAAACACCCAAATACACTGCTCTTAAAACAAACAAAAACAGAGCTTGTGCTACCAACCATTAACTTTTAATTGGTACAACAAAAATAGCATTGAAAACGTAATGGTGCATCTTTGATTTACCACCCTGTATACAAATAGCAATTTTTAAATTAATTTCCTGTTTAATAGTGGTTCGTTTCCTTACATCTGCTTTTCCATTACACAATAAGATAAACTAGCACATACATACTTAGAAAAAGACATCCCGAAACACCAAAAAACCCGTAAGGCGTATGGTCGGCTACCCACGTAACATCCTCGTACTACGTGTGGCATAAAAAGGCTTAGCACTGCGGCGCTCCGGACACTGCACGGCTCCGAGCTGTTGGGGGTTGCGTTCCGAGAGCCAGGGGCGGAAAGTACGCTGGAGCGCTAGCTGCTAGCAGCGGTGCCAGTTCCACCAGCAGCCAGCACGTAACTAGCTCGGATTATCGTGATATGACAGAGAATATTCCACCTGATTCACTTTGCCTGATCCTCTTATAACGCGGTATCGAAGATAGCGTCTCGACAGAACTGACAACTTGCGCCGAATGCTTGTATTCATAATGTTGCTCATTTCCCTGAATTCTAAACTGACAACATTTGGCTAGCGTCTGATTTATTTTACCGCCTATATGAACATGTTTTATAAAGGACTGCTAATTTTTAGCGACACAATAAAACAAGTAAAATACGAAGAAATTTGAATTGAAAAACATCAACATTAGCAAATTTAGACTAGAAAATCATACACATGCGGATTACGGATCAATTTTGACTTACTTACTTAAAAATATTTTTTTCTATAACTGTCAAAATTTTTTCATTAATATCAATACGCGAAGTACTTGATTTTTTCATTATTTACATTACCATGACAACTTGTATTTTGCGCATTATTTTGCACCCTAGTTCAAGTATTTATTGTGCGCACTGTTTCGTATTCTAGTGCACAAAATAAGTATCTCGTGCACGCTCCCAAATTATTTGTTGCCAGGTTTCATTAGTTACAACACATCAATAGTATCAAATTAATATTATTGTTGATTGTTTTCCTTCAATTTACTTAAATAACTCAATAATTATTGTATTATTCTTTATTTACAGTTGTAGAAAAATGTTGTTTGTATTTCGTGAGCAAAATTCTTGTTATTTGGCGCGTTCAAGTGACTTTTATTGTCTCGACTAAAAGTAACATTCTCACGCGCAATAAAAAACACTCATTTTGCGCACTTAATACAAAAATAACTATTTTTTTATTCATAAGCAGCATAACAAATAATACATAGCCTTAGCGTATGTCACCGAAGTTATGAAACCTTCACTGAACATTAGATTCAAAATAAATAAATATATCATCACGCCTTTTACCCATTACTGGGTGTGGCACTCTGCCTAAACAGATATATTTTTTCGCGTGAAGTGCGGTTACCAGTCGACAAATCACGGCCCTCAAAGATGTTAGTGGAGGGGGAGCCACAGGAGTAGATTTTTAATTTGGTGAAAATTGTTTGTCGGCTGTGGGGATCGAACCAGTGTTCTCAAGATCCACAGGCTGACTTGATACCACTGAGCCACCTACCCCATAACATAAGATTCATTCTACAATTAATCATTACTATCTTATCCTGGTTCAACAATTCATGCTTCATCCATATTTATAATTCCATTTATATAAGCTCGTTTATTCCTCTAACCCGAAATATTTCATTCATACAAAAAAAGCTTCAATCATATCCACCCATTTATTCCTACGGCGGCCAATCAATTTCTCATTTGTAATCTTACAAGTAACACTACCCAACTGTCACTCACCGATTTAAATGAAACTTGGTATACTAATAGAACTCTAAAAAATATTGAACCCCTATTTTTTTCTTCCGGAAGTTGCTTTTTAGGGGTACAAACCACCCCTGAAAGGTGGTAAAAGCAATAATCGCCATAAATGAAATTAAATAATACCAAAATATTACGCGTTCAACATTGGTTACCAAAATAGATTCAGTGACCCCAAAAACCCCCGAGTAAATAGTTTTGACCCTAAAACTCTATTTCAGTTGAATATCGTAATTTCATCCCCCATCCCCTTTTAACCCCTTAAAAAAGTGCATATGATCAAAATGACCCAGAAAATAGATTTGGGCGATCTTAAAAACCCCTGGGTAACCAATGTTGAACGCGTAATATTTTGGTATTATTTAATTTCATTTATGGCGATTCTTGCTTTTGCCACCTTTCAGGGGTGGTTTGTACCCCTAAAAACAAAATCCGGAAGAATAAAAAATAGAGGTTTAAAATTTTTAGAGTTCTATTAGTGTGGAAAGTTTCATTTAAATCAGTGAGTGACATTTGGGTAGTGTTACTTGTTAGTGAAACTCGGAGCAAAAGTTATTGTTTAAAAAGAAATAAATTTAATTGACATCAGACTTTGGGAATTCATTCCCATGGCACGAAAACAAATTTCGTTTCCCTGCGGCGATAGCGAATGTCCGTTCGTCCTCCTCGAGGGCTGAGGGCTTGTTTGTTACGATCGCATTACGTGATAATGTGCATTTTAATGTATCACCCCCATACCCCGCCCTTCCTGTTCTGGTCTGAGCCGAGGTGTTAGTTTTTACGTCGACCGGTACGCGCCTCTAATATCGTTTTACGCGTTGTAATGATTATGTGACAATTGAATTTATTTATTTATGAGTTCGATTAGCAGTTTCCCTAAGTGTTTTGTTTTATAGAATCGGTTTTCAAAGAGGGTTCATGGTTAAATTCGATTGATTGAAACTTATTGTTATTGCTAACATCTTTTTTTCTGAATTCAGCAATTTGTTTAATAAAGGATTACTGTTTTCTTTGAATAAATTACAAGATTTTCTTACATAAATAAATAATGATCGTTTACAAGAAATTTAAATTCTTAAGTTTCGAATCGAATGTTTGACATACATTTATTTAAATAAAACGTAAAATTTAAATTTTGTTACTGCAATCAAGCTTGTGATACAGTCACAGATGCTATATCTACTTACATACCGGGAGTTTTTTGTTTATCAGTAAACATAGGGATATGTCATTACCATAGTTACAGTTAAAAAGTTTGACAGCAATGCATTAGAGCGTTTATTTTAAAAGTAAACATAGGGAATAGTATATTACGTTACAAGAGAAGAAACTAAGAATTTCGCTCACGCATGTGTCAGTTTTGAACACTCGGCTTCGCCTCGTGTTCAAAGGCACATAAGTGAGCGAATTCGTTTCTTCTCGAGTGATGTATAGCGTTTTGTTCAATTCTGCTATTGAAATATTTTAAAAATATTAAGATTTGTACGGCTGTTTATGTAGTATAAATGAACATAGATGCCATTGCGTTGCTATGGTTCGTTTGTTTAAATATAAATAAATATTTGCGAATGTCAAATAATTTACCGTTGCATTGTGAAAATATTATTAATAATTGAGAAAATGGAAGAATATGACGATGTTACTATACCAGAAATTATTTTAAAAGAAGCTGATGCCGCTACGTTTCAATTATTGCCTGAGAAATCAAAAGGAAGATATTTGAAAGAGATGAAAACATTTCGTGAGTGGATGCAATCAAAAAATGTACATGTTGTAACTGAGATGGATCCATTTTTAGTTGCTGGCATGTCTGGCGTAAGTCACCCTGTTTTCAATAATTGCAATGTGCACTTTCATATAAATAAATAATTTTCAAAAAAACTTGTAGTTTATTCCTATTTTCGGTAATGACAAGTAAGTGGCTGAAAGTACTTTCGCTCACTACTTTCACCCACCCGTTGCCATAGAAATACCTTCAGTGGACAAAACAAAGGGTTTCAAGGTTTGTATCCAAGTTAGAAATAACATGTTTCAATAGCAGGATTGAACAAAATAACATTGCTGTCATCTATAGTTGTCAAAGTAATAAAACTGCCCTCTTTAGGGGATCAAATAGTGGGGCCTTGTTATATAAATGGACATTTAAATGGGGCAAATTATTTAGAGTTGTTACAAGAGAGAGTAATCCCGGTAATAAATAATTTAAACATTGAGGAAGTGTGATTCCAACAGGATGGTGCTCCCCGCATTATACTGAAAATGTATGAAATTATCTGCACCAGATATTCCCCCAACAATGGATAGGACGAGGTGGGGAAATGGAGTGGCCTGCAAGGTCACCAGATCTTGCGCCAAACGATTTCTTTCTTTAGTGCCACTTAAAAAATAAAATTTATAATGGTGATAGAATGAGAGTAGAACAATTAATGGGGTAATTTTGAACAGTTACTAAATTAAAATTCCTATTTAAACTAATGTAATTCAAATTAATTGAAATTAATTTAATTTATTTAAACTTAAAATGTTTCTTTTATTATAATAGACTATTACACTTCAATGCATTGCTGAAAATGTTATTTTCCCTATGTTTACTTTTAAAATAAACGCTCTAATGCATTGCTGTCAAACTTTTAAACTGTAACTATGGTAATGACATATCCCTATGTTTACTGATAAAAAAAACTCTTGGTATAGTTCTATTTATGTATCTAAATTAATGAAACTTTAAAATTAAGACATGTTTAATAAATAAAATAAATATAAATATATCTTCACGCCTTTTACCCATTAATGAGTTTGCCGTAGCAGAATGTTTACTAATTTTTATTCATTACTGTGCCTCCAAAAATGTTTGCTTCATCATATTATGTGCAATTATTGTGCGAATATCGGATTTTTTTCTACTTCCGTTACGAAATAGACGAAATAGACGTTTTATTTCACTTATTTGAGTTAGGTAATGAAATGCATTATTTAACTAGTGAAATAATGAGGTAACTTAGCAACACAAAAAAATTAAGATATCTTGGTAGACGAATTCTGATGTGTTATTCTTTTATTTTTTGAATTTATAACTGTCATTTATATGTCAAAATTTTATAATTTCAAAAACACTCTTGCGTATTTATTAGAACGGAAGTAGAAAATAGTATATTACATAATTAGTCAGGAAAGTGATGCTTTACTTGACGAAGCGGTTGTTTGAAGTACGAGGCCGGCAGGCCGAGTATTTTAATTCGCTGAGTCAAGTAAAACACTTTCGTGACGTATTATGTATACTATTTTTTCTGAAATCGTTCATATTTATATTTTATCAATATAATTAATAATAAATATTTCAAAATGTTAAATTTTTTGGTAGGAATCATATTGGCAGCAAACTACATATCCAAGGAGATAACAAAAGTTGTTGATAACAGCATCTTATGTGAAAAATCTATTGAACATATTTGTGTCAAAAGTAATATTGTTGACAGAGAAGATTTCTTTATAATGGAAAATATAGATGAAAATGAGTATAAGGCTGTATTTTCAAGTACTCCTCCTGAAATCTTAAATCAAGCAACTGCGGCTGTTGAAAATTTATTACCGAGCAAGTCCAAAGACCGATATGATAAGGAGTATGAAATTTTCCTGGGTTGGAAAAAGCAAAATAAAGTAAATAATTGGTCAGAAAATGTGGTACTTGCTTATTTTATTCACTGAATCGCCAAGTAATCTATCGATTGCAACAAATAATTTAGTTTCAAATTCGCCAGTGTCATGCAAAATTTTAGTAACTTAAGCAATTGTATATTTAGTATTAACGTTATTGATAATAATAAATAAAAATCTTATTAATTTTTTTAGTTATTTAGTTTATTTACTTGAGTCAGGTAAAGTACTTTCCTAACTAGTCAAGAAAGTACTTTACCAGACTGTTTTGCAAATGTTTTGGTAAACACTTACTTTCCATACTAAAATGCGTCAGGAAAGTAGGCATTTTCTTGACGATTTCAGAAAAAATATTGTATGAAACTAGTAAGTAACTTAAGGTTATTACCTTACTTATGTGTTTACATAACTCGGCTACGCCTCGTTCTGCAAATTTCACATGCATGAGGTAATAACCTACATTTTCTTACTTGTTTCATAAATAGCTATTTTGCAACAATTTTAAAATGCACTGTATATTAAACATGATTTTAACAGGAATTAAAAAGTAAAAATTAAATGTGTAGACCTTTTTAGATACAGAATTTTACAAATTTTAATTGAATTTTTTAGTTTAAAGTAGCCAGGAAAGCAACGGTAGCAGGAAATTCATTTCCCTTGTTATTGTTTTCGTAAGTCATCTGTATATAACTGATTTAGCGATTTTCCCACGAACGAATAATTTTCATCTTTATTCAACACTTAATTTCTTGTTAAGTGTAAATATTACAACAAACAAATGATAATAAGTTCGCGACAAACGTCAAATTTCCTGTACAAATCGTAACAATTATCACATCATCCGATTCACACGCTTATAAAATAAAAACTCTTCATCTATCAATGACCCCGCGACCGATGTGATTCAAGGTTGAGAACCACAGATTCCCGATCCTTCACAGGACGCGAGACGCGTGTGGTACGCGTGAGTCACTCATAAGCCACACGCACGAGGCTCAAACGTTCACTGGCGCACTTCGACCTTGCTGAAACCTAGAGAACACTCCTGGTCGTTCACTCAATTCTAACCTTGAAATTAGTATGACAGTGTGTCCGCAATCCATCTAAATATGAATATTATCTCATATTGTATCAATGTAATTAATATTGTAATGTCTAAATATTATTCTAGGTTTCGGACTTGTCTAGAATGATTATTCTATGGCAGATTTGTAATTGATCGGGTTTGTAACCTATTATTGGTAATTTGTTATAAGTTTGTAGAAGGATAGTGGTGTGCGTTAAGGCGAGGCCCAGTTTGATTCTTATTATATTAAAACAAACATTCTCCACTAGTTATACTTTTTACCAGATTCAGAATATTAAATATATGTTTACATGCACAAAAGTAGGCTGGTAAGTAAGTAATAACTGTATTCTGTACAGTAATATTACTGACTTGTTAAAACAGTCAAGAAAATGAAAATAAAACACAATTAATACAAACGGAACTCAAAACTACAATAATACAAATATTACTTCTCCTGCTTATCATTATATATATTAATTGTACAGTCTTTCAAATTCGAGATGGCCACGTTATGACGTTTAAATTAAAAATTAATTTATAAATGTGAGACAAAATAATTGTAACCATGGCATTAAATAAAAACATACAGACCACAGACTTACTTGATCACCTGCGAAAATGATGACAATGACATTATTCATAAAAGAATTTCAAAAAATAATATTTATAAATGACGTTTACATGTTTATATTCTAAAACCGGTAAACTATTGAACAAACCACGGATGTTATGAGTCATAACAGGTCTTAGATGTCTTAAAATCCTCGCTCTACGAGATTTAAACTGACATCTGCGGCTGTAATGATACTCATAACATTCCTAGGTATGGTAATAGCTATTACAGCAGGGAGAGAAGAAAATTCTCTCAGTATGGTAATATTACCGTACAGAATACAGCTATTACTTACTTACCAGCCTACTTTTGTGCATGTAAACATAGCTTTAATATCCTGAAACCGGTAAAAATCTATAAATTCCTTTATTTAAAAATTAATTAGCTAACTAGAAAAGTTGATTGGTTGTTTTAAAATGTACGGTCTGTACTTGTCGGTAAAGTAAAATAAAAAATTGAACAAATAACCTACTATTATTACAATTACAAAATATTAATTATATTAATTGTAGATATGGGATAGGAGGCTCAGTGGTATTGAGTCGGCATGTGGATTTGAGAACATAGGTTCGATTCTCACAGTTGTCAAAAAAATTTCACAACTTTAATACTACCACCAACATCATTTAGGGGCCTTGATTTAACGTCTGGTAACCGCACTTCACGTGGAAAAATATATCACTTACCGAGATCTGCTACGGTAGAGATCCAAATCCAGTAATGGATAAACGGCGTGATAATATATATTTATTTAATTGTAGATTATTTAGAAAATTTAAAATCTGCAACGTAATTTAATGTAAAAGAGCTTTGAAATCTTCAAAAATGAGGTAGGTGGCTCAGTGGTATCGAGTCGGCCTGTGGAGCTTGAAAACCCTGGATCGATCCCCATATCCGACAAACAATTTTCACCAATTTAATTCTACCCCTGTAGCTCCCACTCCACTAATATCTTTGAGCGCCGTGATTTAACGGCTGGTAACTGCACTTCATGCGAAAAAATATATCACTTACCGAGATCTGCTTAGGTACACTGTCACACCCAGTAATGGGTAAAAGGCGTGATGATATATTTGTTTCTATTTTATATCTTCAGAAAACTTCTGCTAAAATCTGTTTAGAAATTAATAATATATATATATGGGGTAGGTGGCTCAGTGGTATCGAGTCGGCCTGTGGATCTTGAGAACCCTGGTTCGATCCCCACAGCCGACAAACAATTTTCACCAATTTAAACAAATCTACCCATGTGAATGAAAATACTATATATACATATGAATTTTTGAATGAGTAATTAGGAATCGAATTCAGGATCTATATTCAGAGGCTGACATAAATAGTACTTACAGTAATCTTACTAAAAGCTATGCCTTCATCATCAAAAGTGCTATTCTACACGTCCAAATTCTAATTCGTCCAAAGATATCGCAGAAGAAAACGATAAACTATACCCAGTTTAATCAGAATGAAAAGATCAATCGCTTTCATATATTAAGACAAAATATGAGACTAATAATTCTCGCAGATATAATTACACGGGGTGGTCATTAAATCAATAAATCGCCGTGTGTCATGAGTTGAGATCGGGTGAGATTCAAGTAGCGCGTTCGCGTTGCGAGATGCGAGAGGGAAAGTTCACGATCCTCCCGATAGAGGTCAGCGGTGGCGCTGGCTGCTGGCATTCTTACAACAACCGCAGGAATGTCGCATAGTCGGCTGCGACGACGGACAATGATCGTTATTTGTTACGTAAATATTTTCTCATAGCCTACTAGAGGGTGTGTGAAAGGAATCCTAGGATTCTGCATTCTGTCATACTGGATGTTATTAGCTAAATTTCTGATTAATAAAATTACACTAGGTACCATCATATTACAAAAAAAAAAAAACTAAATTAATATCTAACAGCTGGTATAGTAGTTTCACATCACCATATATTCAGATGACGTTTTGATGGATTTGAAAATTCCAACAGCCAATAAACAATTTTCACAACGTTTAAAAATTAACAATTTTGACTTCCCCTCTACTAACATCTTTATGGGCCATAATTTGACGGCTCGTTCTGTCAACTGTTAATATGACAAGATTCTATTTTGTTTGTATTCCTGGTAACTATTAAAATAAGTTCGCATTTAATATCTTTTTTCTACGATTGCTATGAAAAGTTGACAATTACGCTCTCATTTGTCATCGTAAACTTGACGTTTTCTGTGGAACAATAGAAAAATATCTTTTTACACGTCTCTAATGGTAACGCGCGATGTTAAAGATGGTAAATACGCGCGTCTCCAATGGCAACGCGCGAAAAAGATATAAAATGCGCGCTTATTACAATAGTTACCAGAGATACAAACAAAACAGAAACTTGCCATATTGACAGTTGACAGAACGAATTTATTTTCAGTACGTATACGTTTTTTAATAAATTTAAGATGCAATCGTAGAAATTATGTGTGTATCACGAGCGCAAAGTGTCTTTGTTCCTCTTACACTATTGCAGCTCTCGCCTTCGGGTAGCGCTGCAATTACCGTGTTCGAGTAACAAAGAATCACTTTACGCTCTTAATACACAAATAACTATTTCGCGCGCATTTAACATTTTTTTTAGCGCGTTGCCATTGGAGGGGCGCAACAAAGATATTTTTCTATTGTTCCACAGAAAACATTAACTTAACGATGACAAATGAGAGCGTAATTGTCAACTTTTCATAGCAATCGTAGAAACAGTTTATTTATTAATAGTTCTCTTCCCTGTTTATCTGATATCAAACTGATAAAATTGCCCTTTCTATATAGAGTAATGGCGTAGGTGGCTCAGTGGTATCGAGTAGGCCTGTGAATCTTGAGAACCTTGGTTTGAACCCCACAGCCGACAAACAATTTTCTCCAAATTAAATATACCCCTGTGGCTCCCCAATCACAACATCTTTGTCGGCCATGATTTGACGGCTGGTAACCGCACTTCACGCGAAGACATATATCACTTACCGAGATCTGTTACAGTAGAGTGCCAAACCCAGTAATGGATAAAAGGCGTGATGATATATTTATTTATTTATCTATATAGTTTTTATGCATGATATAAATTATCCATATTAAATTGTATCATTTACTCGAGATACGCAATATTTTTTTTTATGAATCTTTTAGTGGATGTTCTGTGAATGATTCAGGGGTTTGTGCTACCCCTTTTAATGGGATATAGCGTGATGTTATGTATGTATGTATGTACACAATATCTGTACAGATTCCATGAACAGTAATAATTTACATTTAGTAATATAGTTTTTTTTTTATAAATAAATAATGACAATGCAATATTCATCTATTCGCGGTTTTATTATTTAAATTTGTAATAAAATCTCGAAACTTAAATGTCACATTTAGCATTAAAACTGTTGAGACATTCTAGGAAATATAATTTACAGAAAAAGACAAAAACGGAACGCCGACAGCTGCTAATTTATTTCTTCAAGTAAGGCATTTCCGTTACAATAATTACATTGTACCAATACTTTAACCTTGAATGTTTAAACAAAGTACAATCGGAACTGAGTAGGTAATGATAGTTTTTGTTTTTTTTTGTTCTCCGGTTTATTCTTAATAAACGATTATAATTGGTTTATGTACCGGTGCCGCTAGTCAACTGTTTTGCTGGTCTTTTTTTGTGAGCAAGAAGACCGGAAGACCCGGAATGCACACCGGAAAGGCTAACTGTGAGGATAGGAGTTATGTTCAAGGTCACACTGGAGATGGCTTTCGCTTTCTTTGTGTTGAATATTTCTAAAGTAATGTAACTCAAACTTTATTTAATAATGTACTACTTTTAAAATTTCGATAAATAAACTTGGCTTTTTTAAAAAAATATATAATTTTCTTGTTCTGATTAGTTTAGTTACATGTGACTTTTGAGGTATACAGCTCAATAAGTTTTTATTTGATTTTTTCTATGATTTCAATTATGATATTTCTAAATAAATATATCATCACGTCTTTTACCCAAGACTGGGTGTAGTACTATGCTTTAGTAGATCTCGGTAAGTGATATATTTCTTCGCGTGAAGTGCGGTCAAATCACGGCCCCCCAAAGATGTTAGTGGAGGGGGAGTCACAGGGGTAGATTTTTTTAAATTGGTGAAAATTGTTTGTCGGCTGTGGAGATTGAACCAGGGTTCTCAAGATCCACAGGCCGACTCGATACCACTGAGCCACCTACCCCATATCTTATTTTTGATAGTAAAATTTAAATTAATTTTCTGTTATTCATACTAAAAACTTGGTAAGTTGTTTATTTTGTTACTAATTTAAAAATTAGCTTTGTAGCTTGAAAAATGCTTAAATAAGTGCCGAAACATCGCCTTCATCGTTTAATAAAAAAAGGGATTTAAAATGAATATTTAATTTACCTATTTCTACTAGTCATTAAAGCCTGAATTCCAACTAATAAAAATAATAATGTTAAGTAAAAACTAACTTTTATTTAGATTTATTTTTATATTATAGAGTTTAAGTAAATGATAACGCACACAGGGATACGGTATCCAGCCTGAGAACTCATCATTTACTCGTATGAACGTCCGTGGTGCAAACAAGATTTTATTTTTCCTTAGAATATGTAGAATTAGTTTAAATTTAATGGGGTAGGTGGCTCAGTGGTATCGAGTCGGCCTGTGGATCTTGAGAACCCTGGTTCGATCCCCACAGCCGACAAACAATTTTCACCAATTTAAAAAATCTACCCCTGTGGTTCCTCCTCCAATAATATCTTTGAAGGCCGTGATTTGACGGCTGGTAACCGCACTTCACGCGAAAAAATATATCACTTACCGAGATCTGTTTAGGCAGAGTGCCACACCCACTGATGGGTAAAAGGCGTGATGATATATTTATTTATTTATTTAGTTTAAATTTTCAATTCTATTTTTGAAATGTTCAATTAAAGCTTCCCTAATTATCATGCACCAAAAGAATTAAATAGTTTATTGTCGATGAGAAATGCCTGCATTTTTTGACACTAATATTTATAATTTTACTCTACTTGGAACCGGAAAATGAAGAAAATATTTATTGGTAATTAGTAATCATCAGTACCATGAAATAATAAAACAAACGTACCAATTTAAAGTTATTGTTTTTACCACTGTCGCTTCATTCATATTCATAATTCTTTTGATACAAGCTCGTTTCCTTTTAGTAACAAACTTTTAATTATATTCATCAATTTATTTTTAAGTCGTTCACGCATCCTCAATTTCACCAACAAACAATGATTTCATCAATCTTTTATTCGACATAAGTTTATTATATCACATTTGAATCGAATGGGAACTCAATATAAATGCACTTTCTGCTTCTCAGTTTATGAAAAATAAATTTTCAAATGAATAGAATCATTACTTTTTACTAGCTTACTGTCAAAAACTTGGGTTTACAATTTTTAGATTACTATTACAAGATTGTTTACAACTCAGTAAATATAAAATTAATTTGTATTTTACGATTTTTCTCCATATTATTTAACTTCCTGCTCCTTTGACACATGTTCCACATTTTGACAATAACTGCTCTAATGTATTAGATTCTTTTTTTAGAATTTGTTTTGATTTAATTTTGTTTCAATATAATAAAAGATCAAAAGAATGTCATTGTCCTATGAAAAGACATTTTATACATTTAGCACTTTATTTAATTTATATAATAATTAGTTCCCTTATTTGAATATAAATATATGTTATAAATAAAAATACAACTGTAACTCAGTAAAGACAAATGAAGAATGAAGAAATGAACTGATGGAATATGGTTCGTACATTATGTACTAAATGATTATATACCGGGTGTCTACTTCTTTTCCGAACATAGGAAATACAATGTTAAAATTTTGATTTAGCGATATCTCTTTACCTATTAATTTGAGAACAAAAGAGTAATGAAGAAAAATGTTCAGAATGAAAAACTGCATTTATAGAGTATAAATATGCTGTTCAATTGTTTCTTATGTCCGAGTTAGAAGCAAAAGAAAATACACGCTTTAAAGCAATTATCAGAGTGCCATGAAAAATAAAACATATTAGATAACTTAATAATAAGTATTTATTTGTCTAGATTCTGTAGAAAAAAGAAAATAATAGTTGCTATAATTTATTTTATTATTAAATTAAATGCTCGAATAAATGGCTTAATGTATTGTAGAATTCTCGACGAACTGAACTTAATTGTCTTTGGGTAATATTGTTGCACTCTTGTATAATTGCATATCTTAAGGATGCAATGTCATTGTATGTACCATGTTTTTAAATATGACCACAAAAAGAAATCTCAAGGAGTAAATCCGGAGATCTAGCTGACCAATTAATTGTACCTTCCTGGCCTATCCACGCACCAGAACACTGATTTAAAAATATTTTAATATTTCGTCCGTTGTGGGCCGGACAGCCATCATGCTGGTACCAGACGATGCTATTATCATTAGAGTGAGCTTCCAATTCTGCTCCAATATGTCAAATAATGTCAGACACAACAAACAAATTATTGTTTTATTTCTCATGGCACTCTGATAATTGTTTTAAAGCTTGTATTTTCTTTTGCTTCTAACTCGGACATAAGAAACAATTGAACTACAAACAACAAACTCTATGGATGCAGTTTTTCATTCTGAACATTTTTCTTTAGTACAATTTTGTTCTAAAATTAATAGGTAAAGTGATATCGCTAAATCAAAATTTAAACATTGAATTTCCTATGTTCGGAAAAAAAGTAGACACCCGGTATATATATATATATCATTTTTTTTCAATTCATATGACAGTTCATGAAAATAAAATTTGGCAACATTTTATTGTTTCTTACGTTGTCTAAGTTACTAATTATCATTGCTCAAATTTGTCATATATTGTACAGGCAAATACATAAAACAAATGAGCAACTACTACCATTTTACTTCCAATTTTAATACAGTTTTTAATTTAGAAGAAAACTGATAATTAAATGTTAAGACGAAGAAATACAATCTAAAACGTACATTAAAGGTTACCAATAAATATATCCGTTATTTTTCCGGTACAAGGTAGAGTAAAATGATAAATATTAGTGTAAAAAAATGCAGAATTTCCTCTTCAATAAACTATTTAACTTTTTGTATATAACATAATTACTGTAGCCAATAATTGAACATTTCAAAAACAGTATTTAAAACGTTATGGTGTATCCTTCGATTCACATATATCATCATGCCATTTACTCATCACTGGGTGTGGCACTCTGCCTAAGCAGATCTCGGTAAGTGATATATTTTTTCGCGTGAAGTGCGGTTACCAGCCGTCAAATCACGGCCTCCAAAGATATTAGTGAAGGGGAAGCCACAGGGGTAGATTTAAATTGGTGAAAATTGTTTGTCGGCTGTGGGGATCGAACCAGAGTTCTTAAGATCCACAGGCCGACTCGATACCACCGAACCACCTACCTCATCACCACCATATATATAAATATTTTCATACTCTTTAAAATAGTACAATACAAAGAATCGCACTAAAAACTCTTAAATAAAATTATCTTTCACTATTATTATCATCATTTTACATACAACCATTGAAATATAAATATTAACGGGAAAGTTAACAAAAATAAATGCCGATGCTCAGTATGGAATCTAAGTTAGTAACTGTTGGAAACAAATTCTACATCAACAATAGTAAACTAACATTGAAATTGCAAAATAGGTCTAGACAATTTCTAGCATCCAATATATACCATATGAAAGCAAAGTTCTCCACTTTTAGTTCAGTGGTTACAGCACATGTTCAAGCAGCCAATACGATGACATATGTTCAAAATCATAAATAATGCAGGTTTTAGTCGCTTGGAAGCGCTGCTGCTGTATGCAATGTGATGTCACACTATGTTTAAAGTCAAATACATGTATGCATTATTTATCAATTAACATTTTTTTATATAAAGGTATTATTATACAGAATGTCCAAAAAGTGTGGAAACGTATAAATATCTAGAGAACGAAGTATTCGATGACAAAGTTTCAAAACACGAAATAAATAAATATATTTTTATTCGCGTGAAATGCAGTTACCAGTCGTCAAATTACGGCCCCCAAAGATATTAAAGGAGAGGGAATCACAGGGGTAGATTTAACATGAAATCAGAAAATATTTTTTATTGTGAAAAAAAGATAATATATATTTTTTTTTAAATTTAAATATCGGACCAACTACTTAGGTCATATGCCGATATGTCCTTTGTATGGCCGCCACGGGCGGGACCCGAACCCACGACCTTATGGTCGTCAGTCAGGCCCTCAACCCGCGCGGCCACCACGCGGGACAATAATATTTTTTGATTTCGTAATTGTACCTCAACCACCTTCACCCTCCCAACCCCTTGAGGGTGTATTTTTCACCATAAAAATATTTATTCTTTCTCAAAAAAAAATCGATTTTCCCTCTTTCCACCCCCAAGGGGGTGGGAGAATGAGTTTGAAATTAGCTTATCAATTACAGTTTTTTATGGAGAATGCAATAGTGCAATAAAAAATGGGAGTTTCCATTTAGGTTTTTGAAACTCACCACTACCCCGCCTATCAAGGGGGTGGAGGGTATGTTTACATATCAAGACTGAATAGTTTTAGAAAAATAAAAAAAAAACAAGTATTTTGTAACTTTGTCATCGAATGCTTCGTTCTCGAGATATTTAAGCGTTTCCAGACTTTTTGCACTTCCTGTATATAATTCTAATAAATAATGTTTATATAAGCAAAATTATTTATATATAATATAAATAAAATATATCTTCACGCCTTTTACCCATTACTAGGTATAGCACTGTTCCGTAGCAGATCTCGGTAAGTCATATATGTCTTCGCGTGAAGTGCGGTTACCAGCCGTCACATCACGGCCCTCAAAGTTGTTAGTGGAGAGGGAGTCACAAGGGTAGATTTAACGTGGTGAAAATTGTTTGTCGGCTGTGGCAATCGAACCCGAATTCTCAAATCCACAGGCCAACTCGATACCACTAAAATAATTTTTCCAAATTTTCAAAAAGAATTGCACATTACTTGAAGCAAACTTTTTCATACCACTGGACTGATAGGTTACAATAATTATTAAAATGTAATGGTTAGCACTCAGAACTTTGAATCCAGCGATCCGAGTTCAAATCTCGGTGGAACCTAAGGAATGATTTTGTCCGTCAGTACGGTGGTGTGGATAGCGATATGGAATTCGAATCCGGAGATCCCGAGTTCGAATCTCACTCAAGCTAAAAATTATATGAACTATCACACTGCGGCTTGGTGACTGCGGAACCTATACTGTAATTGGGATTAAGTTCCTGTTGTACAGCGTAACATAAATAAATAAAAATAAATAAATAAATAAATGGACATTTAAATGGGGAAAAATATTTAGAGTTGTTACAAGAGAGAGTAATCCCGGCAATAAATAATTTAAACATTGAGGAAGTGTGATTCCAACAGGATGGTGCTCTCCCGCATTATATTCAAAATGTATGAAATTATCTGCACCAGATATTCCCCCAACAATGAATAGGACGAGCTGGGGAAGTGGAGTGGCCTGCAAGGTCACCAGATTTCTTTTTTTAGTGCCACTTAAAAAATAAAATTTATAATGGTGATAGAATTAGAATAGAACAATTAATGAGGTAATTTTGAACAGTTACTAAATTAAAATTCCTATTTAAACTAATGTAATTCAAAGTAATTAAAACTATCCCTGTGGCTTCCCCTTCACTAACTTCTATGGGGGACTTAATTTGACGGCTGATAACTGCACTTCGGCTCGGTGAGTGCAGACCCTGTACTGTAATTGGGATTAAGTTCCTGTTGTACAACGTAACATAAATAAATAAATTAATAAAAATTGGAAAACATTAAAATTTATTTAATTTAAATAAAGTTGTGCATATATTATAAATTAAAATTAGAGTATATTTCGATAGGTAAGTAAATATTAAACTCAAATACGTTTTAAAGAAAAAATATCTAAAATTGCTGCAGTCGTATCGTACAAAAATCGATGAAAAAAGTGTAAGCTGTGTAGCCAAAACATAATTCTTTTATCTACGACACGTTTTCGAAGACATTACATTTTATGACCCGAGCGAAGCGGTCGGCAAATCTGTACAAAAATTAATCACGCGAAAGCCGAAAAGGCCGTAAACCACCACAGGCTCAGTTCACACGCACACAAAATGAAATTTCCACGAATACAGAGACATACGAAGATCTTCCATCGCTAACTTTATTAATAATTCTATTATGCAAATTAGAGTCCGTTATTTTAATATCTGCGGTGTTGAACTAATGTTTCCCGGTTCAAAATTGTTTCCCGCTGCACTGGTGAACGCTTTGTGAATGCGTGATCGTTTTGTATTGTTCGTGAAAAATCTGAATGAAACGTACTGTTTTGTTTTCTGTTTTGTCTGTTCCGCGCTTTCATGATTTGAGTGTGTGGCGTCGCGCAAGTATTGTTTAGTGTTAAATACGTTCAATTAAGAGCTTTTTTTATGAATAAAAATGTTTCAACAGGAAGAGATTTAATTAATTGTTTGAGGTTTAAAGCTTTAAAGCCATTTATAATTGTTTACAGAACACAATTTTAATTTTTTTCTTTTTTATTACTTCGAAAACAACAAGAAAGTTATATCATAAAATGAAATATTGTGTCAACATTTTTATTATCATAATTACCATAATTTTTTAGATAATTTTTACTAATTACTTGACCTATGAAATAGTAATAGTAGGTCAGGCATGGTTAGGGGTGTTTTTTTTTTAGTTCAACCTGCTCCAAAACTAAAGAAACTCCTGAAAAAAAAACACCCCTAACCATGCCTAACCTAGTACAGAACGCATTTTTATGGTAAAAAGTAATTGGAGGTGGATACGTGCTACACCAATACCTTTATGTTGTTACTTTAACACGGAATTCAGAAATATATTAATATATATTTTTTACCTAATTCCGTTATGAAAAGTCGTGTTTTAAATCAATTTTTTACGTTATGAAATGTCAATTTTTTCATAACTGTCATTGAAGAGTTATGTAAAGAATTATTTACATAACTAGTTACGTAATAAATGTTGACAGTTTGAACTTTCTCAAAAATGTTTGCAAATAACGGAAAAAACTATTTATTAAAATGTTTAGGATTTATATACATTTAATAATTTTTCTGGTAAACAATTCACGGGCAAATTAGCAGATTCTTCGATATCAGAAGGAAGGTCTGTCTCGGATTCAGAACTCATTTTCAATGATGACATAAGCTTTAAATTTAAACATTTTATTCATTTATTTTTCATAACAACGCTTTGGTAAATTGAAATATACTGAGCTGTGAAAAACCTAGAATTTTATGTATTTTAAAAATTATTTTAGCAGAATTAGATAAAATTGTGTACGTAATACGTTATGTAAATGTGATATTGTTTGACTCACATAATTTGCAAGACTCGCTTCGCTCGTTTTGGCAAATATTATGTTCGTCAAACAATTAATTTATGTATTTATTTATTTATTTATGTTACTCTGTACAACAGGAATTTAATCCCAATTACAGTACAGGGTCCGCAATCACCCAGCCGCAGTGTGGTAGTTCATATAATTTTTAGCTTGAGTGAGATTTGAACTCGGGATCTCCGGATTCGAATTCCATAGTGCTATCCACACCACCGTACTGACGGACTTTTCATAACTATTTTTGACTTCCTGGTGGAGCAATTATTAATGTAAAATGTCTCCATTATGCCCTGAACATAGGTTTTAGGTCTTATAGCTGACAGGAACGCGGGTTTTTCTGGACGGTCATCCATCCAAATAGGTCCCGCGCGCAATGTTGCTGATCTCGCGTTTCACATAGAATAGTTCCAACGAGTTGAGCCATGGCAGTTGATAATATAAATTTTATGATTAGATATTTTCAATATATTTAATATTATCGCCACCATCGTAGCCTCGCATATATTATTATATAAGGTCAGGAATGTCACAAGGGAATATTGAGTTTTAAACTTGGCCGCAAGAGGCGCTTTTTGCGATAATAATTTGAGCAATATTTATTTTTCAAACACTATTTATATAATTATTATATGTAAAATAAAATATAAATAAATATATCATCACGCCTTTTACCCATTACTAGATGTGACACACTGCTGTAGCAAACCTCGTAAGTTATATATTTCTTCAGGTGAAATGCGGTTATCAGCCCTCACAGATATTAGTGGTGGGGAAGCCACAGAGGTAGTTTTAATGTGGTACAAATTATTTGTCGGTTGTGGGAATCGCACCGGGTTCTCAAATCCACAGGCCGACTCGATACCACTAAGCCACCTACCTCATATTATTATTGCAATGGATAAAAGGCCTATGAAGTGAGCATGTTAAACCATTTAGCTACAATTGCTCCTAATTTACATGTATTTATTTACATAGAATTGTAAAGAATTCAACTAACAATTATTTGCTTTTCAAATTTTAATACAATTTCCGAAACCAACAAAAAAAATACTGCAAAATATTCATAATAATCACACTTAAACTCAACACCAGATTAAAACCTTGACCTTGCGTTCACCTGAATGCAAAAAAAACGCGCAAAACAAAGAATAAATTCAAATACAGACGCCAGTCAAACCGCAAAAATGTCGGTCAGCAAAACTCGTGCCGGACACATGCCGTGAGGGATTTCAACCCGGCAATTAATAAGTGATCAGTTGCACGAGTTATAACCGCCTCCGACGTCGCCGCCGCCAAGACGCCGTGGGGGCGGCAGAGCGATACTTCTTCAAGTTTTTGTTGTTTTGTTGTACTTATATCGTTCAAGGTCGACAGATGCTCCAATTTTGTTCTGTTATATGTTTTCGTTTTCACCTGTTTGTTGTGGTGAAGTTAATTGTGAGTTTTAGTGATTTTTGAAAGGGAAAGTTGGTATTGTGGTAAGGTTTTTCTATGTGCAATTGACAGGTGTTTAGAAAAGGTAAATTTATCTGTAGCTATTTATTTTTAAATTCGTACCTTCTTAAAGTGTAAGGAGGTAAAATATCTGTTTTATTTACGAAAACTTTTGTTCAATAATTTTAGGTTTCTAATAAAATAGAAAAGGGTTGATTTTTGTATTGACACTGGTGAAAAATTTAGAAAGTTTCTTCATTTTAAAAATATATATCTTCATATTGCATTCTAATGAATGAGGTAGCACGAACCCATCAACAATTCATAGAATATATTTCAGATTCAACACGCAATGAATTTTCGATAAATATTCCTATATCGTAACATACTAATTTGACTTCATTTCAATTAATATAAATAAATATATCATCACGCCTTTTATCCATTACTAGGTGTGGCACTCTGTCTAAGCAGATTTCGGTAAGTGATATATTTTTTCGCGTGAAGTGCGGTTACCAGCAATCAAATCTCGGTCCCCAAAGATATTAGTGGAGGAGGAGCCACAGGGATAGATTTAATTTGGTAAAAATAATAATAATAATTCGTCGAATTCTTACACTCGGACACCGAGATGCGTATTTGTTGTCACGAGACGAGATATGTATACGAGAGAACGAAATCTATTGAACACTACAGCTAATGACTTCATTAATAATATATATTTATACTTTGTTTCACGATATATTTGAAACTGCGGCATTGCAACAAAAAACGAAGTATGTTGTTGTTTTTTTGATAAATATTGCAAATGTTAATGACAAAAATAAGATCTAGTATGTCTTGCAAGGAATATTCAATATGACATTTCAATTAAATGTAACCTAACATTTTCTGTAATATATCACTTATTTGTCATCTATTTGATTGATTTTACTTCATTTTACTTCACATAATTTAAAAATCAGTTTGAAGTACTTAACCTCTAGACACTTTTCTCATATTATTTCGTCACATGATCTTATCTGAACTATTTATATAAATATATCATCACGCCTTTTATTTATTTATTTATTTATGTTACGCTGTACAACAGGAATTTAATCCCAATTACAGTCACCGAGCCGCAGTGTGGTAGTTCATATAATTTTTAGCTTAAGTGCGATTCGAACTCGGGATCTCCGGATTCGAATTCCATATTGCTATCCACACCACCGTAATGACACATTACTGGGTGTGGCACTCTGCCGTAGCAGATCTCGGTAAATGATATATTTCTTCGCTTGAAGTGCGGTTACCGTCACGGCCCTCAAAGATATTTGTGGTGAGGAAGCCACAGGGGTAGTTTTAACGTGGTGAAAATTGTTTGCCGGGTGTGGGAATTGAACCCGGGTTCTCAAATCCACAGGCCGACTCTATACCACTGAGCCACCTACCCCATATATAGCAAATCAACCATAAGATCCGAAACGTCGTCCATTTTTTTCTCAAATAAATCGAATTATTTAAAGCCAAATTATTCAAATAGCAGGAATTATTTGATTTACCATTGCAACCATCAAATTTTTGAGAATTGAGAGTTTTTAAGGTATTTATTAAAATTATTAATTAAAAACAGGATAGCTAAACAGTATTGAGATTGTGGCTGTAGTAAAATCAAATGGGGTAGGTGGCTTAGTAGTATCGAGTCGGCCTGTGGATCTTGAGAACCCTGGTTCGATCCCCACAGACGACAAACAATTTTCACCAATTTAAATCTACCTCTGTGGCTCCCTCTCCACTAACATCTTTTGGGGGCCGTGATTTGACGGCTGGTAACCGGACTTCACGCGAAGAAATATATCACTTACCGAGATCTGCTTACGGCAAAGTGCCACACCCAGTAATGGGTAAAAAGCGTGATGATATATTTATAAAATTTCGAATTCAATAAATTGAATTAAATCAATTTGAAATGTATACACGCTCACGTTTCGTGTATGTTTAAGTACAAATAAATTATAAATGTTATAAAGAATAAAGGAAACAATATCACAACTCAAAATACTGTAATCATACTATAATCTCCCATTTTAGCTCCTTTAGTAAAAAATCCCTCCTTACAAATAATCATACTCATCTCAGAACTCCCATTTACCCTAAAACTTAAGCACCCAACCCTCTAATCCTAACCTTTACACAAAGAAATCTAACAGGGGCCAAGAAAGAAAACATGCAAATTTCCCTGTTGAAGGTGCCAGGTTCGAGTCCCATTCCGGAAATATTTTCATTGCCAATAACCTGCAATAACCCCGCTACGTTGCGTTACTTTGTGTTGTGTTACCGAGACATTATCCTCATAACGAGTTGGTCGTAACTTTGACCCAAATATTCGTTCAGAGTTGAGATAAAAATCGTCTCGGTTTTGTGCGAGGAATCCCGTACCCTAGTCGCTGAATCTTACAAGAATGAGAAGGGACAGAGGTGTATTTAGGGGGTATTATAGCAGATGCAACGCAATTTTTTGATTTGTGGAATGAGTATGTTATTTTTGTTTAAATTCGTCTAATATTTATTTTGAGTTGAATTTAAAATAAAATTAATTAATATATCATCACGCCTTTTACCCATTACTGGGTGTGGTACTCTGCCGTAACAGATTTCGGTAAGTGATATATTTCTTCGCGTGAAGTGCGGTTACCAGCTGTCATATCACGGCCCCCAAAGATGTTAGTGGATATTGAATTTATTGAAATATATTTATTGGATTTTAGGTTTGCAGTTATGAGAAATTTTTTAAAAACTTGAAATTTACATATTTATTGAGCGACGTTTCGGCCATTTTCAAACACAAATTAATGTATAAATATTAAGTAAACAACTTTTATAATTTTAAGATAAATACAATATTTTAATTATTTTTACATTTAAGACAGGATTTCGTTCAAATTTCTCCCTTTTCTCCTATTTATCAAAATCATAAACTACTTGATTGTAAAGGAAAATAAGATATATATCAACATATTAGCGAGCAAATCTCTAACTATAAATATAAATTAAACAATTCTTTATTTTTTTCTAATACAGTAACATAGATATAGATATTGTAATAACTTTTACTTGAAAATGGCGAAAACCAATAGCTGAAACGTCGCTTAATAAATATGAATTACAGAAAAATTTGACAATGGTCGAAACGTTGCTTAAATAATATGTAAATTTAAAGTTTTTGAAGAATTTCTTGTAACTTCAAACCTAAAAATCAATGAAAAAAAGTCTTTCGGCTTATTTAAAATATAAATCTTTTCCACTATTATTATTTACTGCTTAGACAGAGTGCCACACCCAGTAATGGGTAAAAGGCGTGATGATATATTTATTTATTTACTCATAATTTAAATGAACATATTTGTTATAATTCTTTTCACATTTAAGTTGAAAATATGTAGGTAGAACATAAATAAGTGTAATAATGGGGTAGGTGGCTCAGTGGTATCGAGTCGGCCTGTGGATTTGAGAACCCAGTTTCGATTCAGATAGCCGACAGTTTTCATGTCATTGAAATTACCCTTATGGTTCTCCCTCCACTAAAATCTTTGAGGGCCGTGATTTCACGGCTGGTAAAAACATTTCTCTAAATATATCACTTATCGAGTTTTGCTTTGGGAGAATGCCACGTCTAGAAATGGCTAAAAGGCGTGATGATATATTTATTTAATTTACTTATAAAATAATTCCCCCTACTATTTAAGTCAATCATTATCTATTACCGATCATTATATTAAAAATAATTCATTTATTTGTAGGTACCTACTCTATAGATTAGCACCGTTTTGAAATTTTGTAACAAAAATAATTATTTCTAATTTACTTTTATGCATTTCAGTACGGAATTGTATTCTTCATTGAAGCCGCTTACTGCATTCATATTGTATTTTTATCCTTATTTATTTCTTTTAAAATAATCGTTTTGGAAAACTTGGTACAACTAAAAAGAAATTGTAATGGTTTAAAATTTAAACTGTTTGAAGTATGAAAGTAATTTTGCTCTATCGAATGATCTCATGATTAACTTTTACATATTTTTAAATGTCAAATGACTTTAAATTTAATCAAACAGGCGTTCATAATTATTCATAACGTTTTTAAATTGACAGGAACTTCATATGCAAGTGGATTTTGAATGTATAATGACTAACGATTCACATACGATTTAAATTTGAAATGATTGTATATTCATATATAATATAACAAGTAGTATGAAAATTGCTGAAAATATTTTGACATAAATTAGGAGTGGTTATAGAAATGGAAACATAACAAGTGCGAAGCACGAGTTGTGTTTCCTATTTCCATAACAACGAATGTATATTTATGTCAAAATATTATCTGTCAATTTTCATACTACGAGTTGTATTCGGCTTGAGAATTTACCAAACAAGAGTTAATTAACAAGAATAGTTAGGTATTTATTTGCACATTATTAATTAGGTATTACAGTGATGAAAATTTTGAATATTAAATGTACACTGAACAAATGTAGAATTGACGTTTATGAAAATATTGAAAATATCATTTATTTTATTCGTAACCAAGGATATTAATAACAGTGGTATTTCCGATGAAATTTCACTAGTGATGAATTTCCGACGAAATGTACATTTCATTGGTTCATTTTCAAACAAATTCGTGATCCTATTGGTTGACAGTGACGTGTGGTGAATTCTCAAATAAATTCAATTTAAACTGGTTTGTCACATTAGAATTAGAATTAGGTAATTATTATATCTATGATGTATAAAATGGGGTAGGTGGCTCAGTGGTATCGAGTCGACCTGTAGATATTGAGAACCCTGGTTCGATCCTCACAGGCGGCAAACAATTTTCACCAATTTAAATCTACCCCTGTGGCTCCCTCTCCACTAAGTTCTATGGGGGATGTGATTTGACGGCTGGTAACCGCACTTCACGCGAAAAAATATATCACTTACCGAGATCTGGTTAGGCAGAATGCTACACCCAGTAATGGGTAAAAAGCGTGATATTTATTTATATAAAAAACTTAATAAGAAGTTACTGAAGCTAAAGAAAACTAATTTATTTACGAAATAATTTCCAGCAAATAAATTCTTGATGAATGAATTATTTTATTGGTAATAAAATTCGAAAAGTTAGCTAAGCAAATGCTAAGTTTGTAAGAATAAGAATAGAAAAGGAAAGATGCTTAACATAGATAGTTACCTACAAAACGAAGTCAGAAGTTTTGTCATTAATCACTTGAAGAGTCTATTTTTCCGGTCAAACTCGGACTAGAACAAGAATCACTAAGCCAGCAATGAAAAAAGACATTTCGTAATTTGTTACATGTTTCATGCAACAATACCAATATACGATTAATTTGAAGCCCATCACTTAATATAAATGTATAGAACAGAAAAATATTGTCGTATTCGTTAAATAAATCATTATCTGTTACTAATCTATAAATTAATGACAACCCATATTTGTTATTATATATATTTCCATCATTTCAGTATTCTGTTTCTATAATTATTTATGATGTTCTATTATTTCTAATTGACTTTTATGCATTTTGCTCGTGTACAAAGCTGCTAGTATAAAAATGTTACTTTTTTCAACATTACTAGTTTAAATGACATTTCTTCACTCAATTTAGTAGTGATAGTCCCTCACAACTAAATTGAGTGAGGGAAATGTCATTTGACATGGTGACCAAGGAAATGTGCATTTGCAAATACAACTCCTTTGATTTAAATAACAACAAAGACAAAATTAATTGTCGTCCATACACTTGGTGAAACTAGGTTTAATAAAATATAAAATAAACACTTGGCTAGTCTTACAAAATTCAGCCTCCAAGTCAACTTTTCACGTCATCGTCAGAGGCTGGCCAGCACGGTAAAATGACATGAGAAGTCCTGTTCGAAAGAACTTCTCATGTCATTTTACTGTTTGTTAGAGTTCTTCGTCATACAGCTTCTTCACGTGAACTTTGTTCTAGGTGAAGGAGCGGGTTATACCATACTGATGAACTCTAATAAGAGCGAAACGCGTCTATGGTTACTAACTGTGCTGGCCAGCCTCTGACCTGAAAAGTTTACTTGGAGGCTCAATTTTGTGAGTGTTTATTTTATATTTTATCCTTTGATTTATATAAAATTATTAAATTTCTTGTATCGCAAACGTAAAAATATTATTTTCACGTTCAATGTTGAAAAAATAGTATGTAACACACGTGGAAAAGGGTCATTGCAAAACTCGAACTTTCATACTCGTTTTGCAATTGAACCCTTTCCTCACTAGTATTACATTATACTCGTATATTAAATTAAGCTAAATTAGAATCTCAAAAAAGTTTAAACAAAATAATATAATCTAAAATAATTTTGTTAGTATTTGGTTTACGGAAAATGATTTGGATGAAGTTTTTAAATATCGGACTAGAATAAAATTAACTAATTTAAATTTCAGGATTAGCTAAAACATTTTTTAGAATCGGGCTGTAAAATGTTGAGAATTTACCATATGTCAGATAACAATTTAACATTAAATTTAACATGTTTATATTGACAGTATAGATAAAAGACAAATTAAAATAATAAATTTGGTATTAATCACCGAGTTTAATCTTGTCTTCGTTTTGACCTCTTTTCAGACCAATCACATGCATGGACATAATACTTTTTTCTACGATTGCTATGAAAAGTTGACAATTACGCTCTCATTTGTAATCGTAAAGTTGACATTTTCTGTGGAACAATCGAAAAATTACTTTGTAGCGTGTCTTCAATGGCAACGCGTGAAAAAGACGTTAATGCGCGCTTATTTTAGTAGTTATCAGAGATACAAACAAAACAGAAACTTGTCATATTGACAGCTAACAGAACGAATTTATTTTCAGTACGCATACGTTTTTTAATAATTTTAAGGTGCAATCGTAGAAAAAATTATGTGTGTATCACGAACGTAAAATGTCTTTGTTCCTCTTACACTATTGCACAAATAACTATTATGATACCATACTGCATATTTAGCGAAATAGAATTATAGAGTAAATTATGCTGATTAATGAATAGCAATCCAGTTATAGCAGAAAAAATATAAAAGTTAATATTTAAAATTTTACCCATTACTGGATGTGGCACTCTGCCATAGTAGATCTTTGTATGTTTCTTCACGTGAAGTGCGGTTATCAGCCGTCAAATCACGTCCCCCATAGAACTTAGTGGAGAGGAAGCCACTGGGATAGTTTTAATATTTATTTATTTATATATGTTACGCTGTACAACAGGAACTTAATCCCAATTACAGTACAGGGGCCGCACTGTAGTAACAACAAAGACAAAATTAATTGTCATCTATACACTTGGTGAAACTAGGTTTAATAAAATATAAACTAAACACTTGGCTAAGTCTCACAAAATAAGGTGACTTGGAGGCTGAATTTTGTGAGACTTAGTAGTTTATATAATTTTTAGCTTCTGTGAGATTCGAACTCGGGATCTCCGTATTCGAATTCCGTATCGCTATCCACACCACTGTACTGACGGACAATATGGTGAAAATTGTTTGTCGGTTATGGGAATCGAACTCGGATTCTCAAATCCACTGTCCTACTTGATGTCACTGAACCATCTATGTGGTTTGAAAATTAATATTTTCTACTAAAACTATTTTAAATTGAATCCATCCCTGCATACTTCCATCGCCTGCATCTCAAGGCAGTCTTCTCTCACAGCACACAACAAGTTTCCTCGTCTTCGTGGCTCTAGCTTCGCATCTCCAGTAGCACAGAAAGAACGAACGCAAGAATGTCGGTTCGTTCGGACATCTCCCGACATCGCGACGCACTCCGTCCGTCTCGCCAGCATCGCCCAGTCACGGAACGAACATCTCCGAACCGTAATTGAGAAAGATAGAAAAATAACGTGTACGGAATATCGTCGCCGCGGCGTTTTGTCGGGAATTAATAATGCCAAGCGCTCTTTTTTTCTCGCTTCTTTTCACGGTGCCGGTGGAGACTCTCGCTTTCTGGGTTATATTTGAGCGAAAGGAGTGTGTCGCGTCGCGTAGCTGAGAAACTGTGTCGTTTCAGACAATTTATTGCTTAATTATTTTGGTCAATGGAATATTGTAGTTGGTGGTTGTGGAAAATGTTTGGCAAATAATTTAAAATCGGAATACAGAAAATATTCCTTCATTTTTACTTCCTTGTACAAAGTAAAGGAAGTATTGTTATCGCGAAAATTTTCGGTTCTCAGATTTCAGTGGAAATACGCATTTTGGCCCTCCCTGAGTCCATTTTGACTAATTTCGTCGTGACGTCTGTACGTACGTATGTATCTCGCATAACTCAAAAAACGGTAAGCCGTAGAAAATTGAAATTTTATATTTAGGACTTTTATAACATCTAGTTGTGCACCTCCCTTTTTGGTCATTATATAACTTCCGGAAGTGGTACTTTACTTGAAGCCTATAATAGATTTTCATGAAAAACTATATTCAAATATAATTTAAAACTTTCCAAATTTGGTATATAAGACTACTATATCAATGGAAATAATATAATAGATTTTGGTTAAAATACACTAACCGGATGTGACACATTACATGAAGCTGCTAACAGTTTTCCTTGAAAAAAATGGTATTATTTTAATTTTAGAAATAAATGCTTCAAATAAAAGTTTTAGAGAATTAAATTCTGCGTCTAGCACATTAAGAATTTTTAAATTAGCCTTTTGAATAAGCGAGATATCTAAATTTAAATAGTATATATTTTGTGTTTTTTTTAAATTAAGTTTGCTATGGATTAGATCAAAAAATAAAAAATAAAAAATAAAAGATTTTATGTCAAATATGTGCAATTAAAAAAATATCTATAGTTAATACGCGTACAAGGAAGTCATGTGGTGTCCACATCAGATTTTTAATTGAAATTTTAAACACTTAAGCTATGTTCACAGCTATCCAATACGTAATTACAATGAATATGTAGCGTCGCTTTAAAGTAGTTTACATTATTATTTCGTCTCCAAGTAACTTCTGATTATTGCTCTATTGTTTATGTTTACTTTTCTGTCAACTATTTATTTAAATTGATTCTTCTTTCATACCTCAAACTAAAAACATCTCTTCTTATAAAAATTGTATTTTATTTCTTAATTCAAAATTATTATTGTTCTATAAATAAATAAAGTGAAGCTACATATAAATTAATTGTTTTATAAAAAAAATAAAAAATAAAATATATAATCATACCTTTTACCCATTACTGTGTGTGGCACTCCGCCAAAGCAGATCTCGGTAAGTAATATATTTCATCGCGTGAAGTGCGGTTACCAGCCGTCAAATCATGCCCCCCAAAGATGTTAGTGGTGGGGGAGCCACAGAGGTAGATATAAATTGGTGAAAATTGTTTGTCGACTGTGGGGATCGAACCAGGGTTCTCAAGATCCACAGGCCGACTCGATACCACTGAGCCACCTTTTTTCTAGGGGAAGAGTAAATGTAGCATTTATTTATTATTTTACTCACTAATTATTTATTGTTTATTATATATTTGTTTATAGTTAGCATTCCAAGTTATACAAAATCTAGTTTTTATATTATTTTTATGTATTATTCATTGTTATAGTTTTTGTTTGATGTTTACTTGATGAGTAAAATAATAAATAAATAACATAATTTTTCACCACTCAAATAGTAAACATCATAAATATTGTTGTAGTGTCTTTATAGAATATTAACTATTTTTTGGTGTTTTGAATTGAATGTTATTGTCTATTTATTCATAATTATCATTATATAAGAAATACTTACTATTTGTAAATGAAATAAATAAATATATTATCATGAATTTTTCCAATTAATGGGTAACTGTTGCATATATTAGTAGGTAATATATTTTTACATGTGGAATTCTGTTATCAACCCTCTAATTATGACCCGAGGATGTTTATTTTGGATGGATATTTTCTTGTTAACGATCCTTCAAAATTAAATGAGGACTGTGCAACTGGTCATTAATTATTAATAATAATTATTATTATGGGGTAGGTGGCTCAGTGGTATCGAGTCGGCCTGTGGATCTTGAGAACCCTGGTCCGACCCCCACAGCCGACAAACAATTTTCACCAATTTAAATCTACCCCTATGGCTCCCTCACCACTAATATCTTTGGGGGCCGTGATTTGACGACTAGTAACCGCACTTCACGCGAAAAATATATCACTTACCGAGATCTGCTTAGGCAGAGTGCCACACCCAGTAATCTGTAAAAGTCATGATGATATATTTATTTTATTTTAATTATATTAAATTAAAAACATGCACGAAACTTAAATTATTTTCAAGTTTTACTATATTCTTATCTTTTTTGAAAAGTATGAAAAATTATGTTTTTTCCTTTTTTTGCATATAATTACAATTAGGCACAGAACAATACACATTAGGCAACATTATTTTTAATTTAAATGCTCAAGATTAAATATTATATCAGTAACAACATTAAGATTGCTGTGAAACATTCGATTCGATATTTTCTTTTAACGATCCTTCAAAATTAAGTGAAAATTGTGCAACTAGTCATTAATGTACTGAAAATATTAATATAACAAATATATTCAATTTGCCATTAATCCGTAATATAAAATTTTCAAAAAAAAAAACATGTACAATACGTAAATTGTGCCAGTTTATCACATCATTGATAGTTTCATTTTCTACCACTAGATAGTGTAACGTTTAGCATATTCGTCAATACGGTGGTGTGGATAACGATACGGAATTCGAATCCAGAGATCCCGAGTTCTAATCTCACTCAAGCAAAAAATTATATAAAACTATCACACTGCGGCTCAGCGAGTGCGGACCCTGTACTGTAATTGGGATTAAGTTCCTGTTGTACAGCGTAACATAAATAAATAGATCGCCAATAGTAGAAAGTATTTGAGTATTTCCGTGCGTTTTAAGTAGAGTGCAGTAGGATAATGTAAAAATGTGGAAGGTAAATAAATTTGTCAGATGTGCGTCATATATCTTTGCGAAAAAAACCAGAGTTGTCCATAAAGGAATATCATTATTTATTCGGCAAAGCAATACCGAAATGACAAATCATAGTCCATCCAGCATGAAATTTTGAAAAGAAGAAAAATAAAATGGATTAAATAAAAAAATAAAGAAAAGCATCCAACACGCAAAAAGGAAAGAAATGACCTAAAAAGCAAACATTTTTCGTATGTTTGCATGTGTCCGGCAGAAAAAACGTCATTATTAATCTAAGAGATACATCAATGGCTCGCGCGGCTCACAAATCAAAACTGACACTGCTTAGCGAGGCGTGCGCAGGCTCGCCGGTCCATCTTCTTTTGAAAAATTCAAGCTCTTATGTAAATATTGACGAGGCGCTTCCAGGCGAGGCCGGAACGGACACACGGAGCTGCGTTCTCTTGGTGGAAATGGTGCGAGAGAGATAGTGGCTCAACGAAAGCGAGAGTGAACTCGAGGTATTCCGTACGATTCGTTCGCGTTCGCGTTCGCATTTCTACAACAAACTTGCTCATTCGAACGTGTAGCAAGTTTTACCCACTTCTTTTTTCAAGCACCGATATTCCTCTGTACTTCGTTTTCATATTTACATATAACTTTACCTGCATTTTTCACATTTGTCACAAACTATTGGAAATCATATTGCTAAGCTTCTTAATTTGGCGAAATATAAGATTTCGTTCTTTTTTATTTATTCTAAGGTTGGTTAAGCGATTGGCGACGTAATTTGACATACTTAATTGATTCATCACGAAAATTATAGTTTCAGTTTCAGATTATTTGACATATATACATAACTCAGCGGTAACATGACGGCTATTGAATTTGAGAACTTGAGTTCGATTTTCACAGTCAACAAACTTTTCACCATTTATATTCTCCCTTCCCTAACATCTTTGGGGACCATAAATTAACGGTTGGTAACCACACTTTATGCGTATAGATTTAGCACATACCGATAACAAGTGTGATGATATACAGGGTGTTTCAGGACTAGTGTAACAAATTTAAACAGCTTATTCCTGAGGTCATTTTGAGCCAAAAATGTCATATGAACATAGGTCCTATTCCTTTTAGTTACCAAAATACAAGAGATTAAATTTCTATAAATAACACGAAATTTTAAAATTTTTGTAATCAAGATACTTTCGGAAAATAAGAGTTTTATTGAAAAGTCATACCTTATTTGTCTTAATTAATTTTATTTATTAATATTAACGAATACGAGAACAAAACATAAAATGACACAATTAAATAGACACAGAGCAACATAACCAAACATGGAATAGGTTAACACAATATGAAATAAGATAACAAATTTAAAAAAAAAATACAGCAATTGTTCAAAATGAGCGCCTTGAACTCGTATGCATGTTAATATTAATAAAAAAATTAAGACAAATAAGGTATGACTTTTCAATAAAACTCTTGTTTTCCGGAAGTATCTTGATTACAAAAATTTTAAAATTTCGTGTTATTTATAGAACTTCAACCTCTTGTATTTTGGTAACTAGAAGGAATTTTTGGACATTTTTGGCTCAAAATGACCTCAAGAATAAGCTGTTAAAGTTTGTTACACTAGTCCTGAAACACCCTGTATATATATATTTTATTTTATTAGAGATTTATTTACTAATAGAATGAATATATCATCATGCCTTTTATCCATTACTGGGTGTGGCATTCTGCCGTAAGCAGATCTAGGTAAGTGATATATTTCTTCGCGTAAAGTGCGGTTACTAGCTGTCAACTCACGCCTCCCAAACATGTTAGTGAAGAAAGAGCCACAGAGGTCTTATTTATTTATTTTATATTAAAATTGGAACTAAAAATAATTTTACTTAAAAATTCAATTCTGCATCGAAATCTACTTAAATTTTCTTATTTGGATAAAAAAAATGTTAAACATTTGTTTTCATTTGCTCTAGTTCCATAACTACGAAAATACTATGAATTTTTGATAACATTAAAGCTAGATTAGTAACGAAGTCACGTAAGAAGTAACGCAATTGGAATAAAGTAAGGAGTAACGCGTTCTAACTTGGTAATTTATACTAAACGCATAAGTTATTACCATTAACCAATCAGATAATATAATAGAATTTCAAAATCTTGCGCTGTAACTTCAACATCTTGTGTTTGAACTACAGCACTAATCTGTTTTTTATATAACATTTAATAATGTTTTTGTTGGATTTTTGTAATTTATATATTTTTACTAATTATATTGTAACTTTGTGATCCATTTTATGTAACATCAACACTCAACTCTGACAGAACACAATTGATGATGTTCAACACCGATTACTTGAAAATTAAATGATCATCTTTCAAGTTACGCAAAAATTCTGATTTGATTGACCGGAGATAGAGCATTTCAAGTAACGCAAAGCAAAAAGATAAAAATTGGTTATCTCTTACTTTGCGTCTTTTACCTTGCTGTTTACTTTACTTTATTATAAATCATTACAAACTCTAGCACTTGCTCAACTTTTTACGTTACCGACACAATTTGCGTTACCTCTTACGTTACTTCATTATAAACTTATGGTGCTATTCTGTAATTTTCTATAACGCTACAGATCGGTAAATCTGAACAAAAGCGCATCATATTTGATTGGCAAATGGCATTAAATATATTTGCCAATAAAAATCTATGCGCCTTTGTTCAAATTTACAGAACTGTAGCGTTATAGAAACTTACAGAATAGCACCATAAGTTTTAAACTTAAATTAAAATAAAATGAAATGTGTTTTTGATTTAAATGCCGAAATTAATTTGTCACAGGAAATAGATTGTTGTAAAAGAGTGAATAAAAATTTGTGGATGCAATTGGCGCTAAAAAAAAGAAGGTAGTTGAAGGTTAGATATTTGGAATCTAGTGACCAAGTCAGTGTTGAAGAAATGAAAAGTAATCTATGTAGGGCACGTATCACGTATCCCGTAAAAGACTTTAATCTATCTACATCACAATTCTTTAAAATCGGTTTCCATCCCGAATGTCTGTCGATCTCGCTTGTCAGGCCTCGCCGGGTTGTCCAGCCGGGTGTGGGGAGAGAGGTGGGGGTGCGTTAGTGTCCGTCGAGGCCGTCGGATCGAAGTCTCCCTTGCCTCGGACACGATGGTGCGAATTCAATTTCAATACACGATCTCAATCATGCATGGGCGAACGCTGGCAGCGTACAGGGGCAGAGCGGGGTAACAGAGGAGAAAGGGTGGTAAAGAGGGTTGAGGAGTTGGAGGGTGAAGCTCCGACGCTCCGGGAGGTGTCAGTGTGGAACATCAAAGTCCTGTGACGCCGGCCAAGGCGTACGCAACGGAGAACTAGCGTACCGTAAGGATGGTTTCAACTAGGTTATACTGTTATGGAAATTTCTCCTCATTTTATTTTGAGTTTTGATTGAGTTTCTATTCAATTAGACTCAACATTGTTCGTGATTTGTTTGTGGACTCATATACATGCCTGTTCATAAACTTAAACATATATTATTTTTCTACGAATTATATGAATAGTTTACAATTGCGCTCTCATTTGTCAACGTAAAGTTGAAGTTTTTTTTGTAGAGAAATTGTAAAATAACTTTTCTTATATCGCATTCACAAAGTAAATAAATAACTAAGTTTGTGCCAATGTTTCTGGGGATATTTTTTAGTTATGTTCTCAAGTTATCTAGTTGTAAAAATGTCAAATATAAATCGATAGGTTAGTTGTAGCGCATGTAAAATATTGTACATATTATTTTTTCATAATAAAATAATTATATTAAACTGCAAAACGATTCTTCATTAAAAATTCAATTTTATAACATAACCTAGATAATTATGAATTTGAACTCTATCCAAATTAATAAATGTTGTCAACGGCCATGGCTCAACTCGTTGGAACTGATCTATGCGATAACGCAAGTTAAGCAACGTTGCGCGCGGGGAGTATTTGGATGGGTAACCGTCCCGAGAAACCCGCGTTGCTGTTGACTTTAAGATCTAAAACGCAGGATCAGGGCGTAATGGCGGCATATGACCTTAGTAGTTGGTCCGCCAGGAAGCCAGAATTAAAAAAAATAATTAAATGCTTATTAAGCAGTATTATTTTTTAATAAAATTTTTGAAATAAACGAAAATGAATGCAATATAGGAAAAGTAGTATGAGAAACACGTGCTATAATAACCAATTATAATATTTTTATTTACCTACTTTTATTGTATTTATTATTCATATTACAATTGTAAAACGTATCTTACAAAAGACAAAGCACTTTACGCTTGCTTATTGACGTCTGTTATACACTAAATAAATTATTTTTTATACGATCATGCAAAAAGTAAGTCACTATGTAATCATTTTCAGTGTAAAAAGTGACTGTTTATCGCATAGCCTGTGATACAATATTTTCTCCTACGCTGCTTATGCTACGAAACTAATTTACCAACATAATTTAAGATAACGTACAGAATAAATATTTTTGACTTGAAATAACACAAATAACTATTTTTTTATTTAAAAAATCTGATGTGGACACCACATGACTTCCTTGTACGCGTATTAAACTGTAGATATTTTTTTTCCACATATTAAATCTTGTATTTTTTGTTCTAATCCATAGCAAACTTAATTTTTTTTTAAGTCATAAAATATATAATATTTAAATTTAGATATCTCATTTATGCAAAAAGCTAATTTAAAAATTCTTAATGTGCTAGACGCAGAATTTAATTCTCTAAAACTTTTATTTGCAGCATTCATTTCTAAAATTAAAATAATACCATTTTTTTCAAGGAAAACTGTTAGCAGCTTCATGTAATGTGCCACTTCCGGTTAGTCTATTTTAACCAAAATCTAGTATATGTTATTTCCATTGATATAGTAGTCTTATATACCAAATTTGGAAAGTTTTAAATTATATTTGAATATAGATTTTCATGAAAATCTATTATAGCCTTCAAGTAAAGTACCACTTCCGGTAGTTTTATAATGACCAAAAAGGGAGGTGCACAACTAGATGTTATAACAGTCCTAAATATAAAGTTTCAATTTTCTACGGCTTACCGTTTTTGAGTTATGCGAGATACATACGTACGTACGTACGTACAGACGGCATGACGAAATTAGTCAAAATGGATTCAGGGAGGGCCAAAATACCTATTTCCGTTGGAATCTGAGAACCGAAAATTTTCGCGATTACAATACTTCCTTTACTTCGTACAAGGAAGTAATAAAAAACAAGAAATTATCGTAACCATCCATTCTTATTTTTGTATTGATGTTATTACCTATAAAGGATCAGAATTAAAGACATGAATGAAAAAAAGTAGTTGATGAACTTAGTATATCGTTTTAATAAACAAATGAAGCTAATAATCCGTTTTATTTATATTTAGAAACGTAATTTCATACGGCAAGGTAGTGAAGTTATATGTCATGCGAGATGGTGTAATTTGGCGTGTCGTGTGCTGAAAATTTAAGCGCCAATTATGCATCTAAGCAGAAACCGAAAAAACCGCCTGAATTATTTTTTTTAGTCCGTTAATTTACATAAGATGTTTTTACATAACTTAAAAGCAAAAGACCCACATATGTAAATGAAGCCACCAAACAAAGTGCTAATTTAAAAGTTCATTGGAACTGGAGACGCATATATTTCACTCCATCAGACAAGCACATTTTTTCTTTACTGTGGATTTTCACCAGGTTTTCCAAAATTATAACCTGTAAAATTGTAGCTAACCTATATTACATCAATTTGCAAAAACAATACAAGCAGATTTACAAAGCTTGTCAGTAATATAATTTTTAATTTCTCTGGATTAAAAATAATCGTAGTCAGTTGAAAATTTAATTACCTTCAATTGAAAAACTGTTAGCAGCTTCATGTGATGTATCACTTCCAGTTAGTCCATTTTAACCAAAACCTATTGTGTTATTTCCATTCATAGAGTATTCTTATATACCAAATGTGAAAAGTTTTGGATTATATTTTAATATAGTTTTTCATTAAAATCTATTATAGGCTTCAAGGTAAAGTACCACTTGCGGAAGTTATATAATGACCAAAAAAGGAGGTGCACAACTAGATGTTATAGCATTCCTAAATACAAAATTTTAACTTTCTACGGTTTATCGTTTTTTAGTTATATGAGATACATACGTACGTACAGACGTCACGACGAAATTAGTCAAATTGGATTTAGGGATGCTCAAAATGGATATTTCCGTTGAAATCTAAAAACCGAAAATTTTCGGGATTACAATACTTCCTTTACTTCGTACAAGTAAAAATGGTATTATTTTGATTTTAGAAATAAATTCTGCAAAATAAAAGTTTTAGAGAATTAAATTCTGCGTCTAGTACATTCAGAATTATTAAATTAGCCTTTTGTATAAGCGGGATATCTAAATTATATATTTTTGGCTCAGTGGTATCGAGTCGGCCTGTAGGTCTTGAGAACCCTGGTTCGATCCCCACAGCCGACAAGAAATTTTCACCAAATTAACTCTACCCTGTGGCTCCTCCTCTACTAACATATTTGAAGGCCGTGATTTGACGGCTGGTAACCGGACTTCACGCGAAGAAATATATGATTTACCGAGATCTGCTACGACAAAATGCCACACCCAGTAATGAGTAAAAGACGTGATGATATATTATTATTATTATATATTTTATGTTTTTTGTACTTAAGTTTGCTATGGATTAGAACAGAAAATAAGAAAAACATAAAAATTTAATGTTAATGTCAAATTACGTCAAATATGTGCAATGCAATGCGTCAAAACAATTTCAAAAGAAGTAAAAGAAATTGCATTAAATGCAAAGAAATTAAATAACTAGATGTAATATTTATCATGATTTTTTTTACATTCTGCTATTTTATCGTACTAGTCCAAAAAAATGCAATTTTATGAACAGTAATCCGTGTTATAACTCAAGTTGTTAGCAGTCGAACATAAAAATATTTAAATGAATGTTCAAAGTACGAAAATCTGCTTCTAAAGCAGTCTAGATATTTTACTTATTTAATTAAATTAATTATCATACTCTTACATGTTTAGTTGTGTAACATCATTTGAACTAAATAGTAGAATCCCTGAGTAAAGGTATATTTTATTAGGGGTATAAAGGACTTACAATGGTTTAGGTAGTCGGTATTTCTTTTACAAAGCGACGTGTGTTTGAAATACCGAACCGTCTTAGAATATAACGTGTAACACGAAACTTGCATTAATTTACTTTTCTACTTCCGTTAGAAAATAGACATTTTATTTCACTTATTTGAGTTAGGTAATGAAATGCATTATTTAACTAGTGAAATAATGATGTAACATAGCAACAGATATCTTGGTAGACGAATTCTGATGTGTTATTCTTTTATTTTTTGAATTTATAACTGTCATTAATATGTCAAAATTTCATAATTTCAAAAACGCTCTTTCGTATTTATTAGAACGGAAGTAGAAAAAATATTAAATAAATACTTATGTGTTTACATAACTCGGCTACGCCTCGTTCTGCAAATTTCCCATGCGTACGGTAATATCCTTCATTTCCTTACTAGTTTCATAAATAGCTATTATGAATTAAATGAAATAAAATACTCATATTTTATATTTTTTCTCATCTTTTGATTCTTTAACTGTTTTTTACAATAGAATATCTAACAACAATTATAGGGAATTAACTTTTTTCTTCTTTTTAAAATTCTTTTTCAGTTGTTACTATACGAGTAGAGATGCTCCCTTTCATTCTTATCTTTTTAGTTTCGTTGTTAGAGGAGAGGGCGTAAGTGAAAGATTAATGAAACAAGATGTATAGGAGCGAATAATGGATGTATTTGAAGGTTTGTTGATTGATGAAAGATTCCCAATATGAAGAATAAATGAGCTTGTATGGAGGGAAAGTGAATGTGATAGTGTGTCAGAATGAGAATGTTGAACGAAGGCTGATTTTTAAATAAATCTGACGAGTGAATGGAGTAGGTGGCTCAGTGGTATCGAGTCGGCCTGTGGATCTTGAGAACCCTGGTTCGATCCCCACAGCCGACAAACAATTTTCACCAATTTAAATCTACCCCTGTGGCTCCCTCTCTACTAACATCTTTGGGGGCCGTGATTTGACGGCTGGTAACCACACTTCACGCGAAGAAATATATCACTTACCGAGATCTGCAACGGCAGAGTGCCACGCCCAGTAATGGGTAAAAGACGTGATAATATGTTTATTTATTTTTATTTGTGAATGTCTCAGAGGTACGTGCTACTGTAACAATATGAGCTATCTCATTGTTGTCATGTTGCGTTTAGGTAACATTGGTAAATAAATAAATAAATATATCATCATGCCTTTTACCCATTACTGGGTGTGGCACTCTGACGTAGGTAAGTGATATATAGCTTCGCGTGAAGTGCGGTTACCAGCCGGCAAATAAGATTGGTTTCGTGTAATTTAATACTCGTGACCACATGTGTCATTAAGGCTGAGTGTGATTTTTTTTGGTTTCGAATATAGGGCATTAAATTATAAAAAGAGACAGTTATAGTTAATATTCCAACAAGATTTCATGTTCGCGTTATCTGCAGTGCCAGAGTGTCAGACTACATAACCAAAACACTTGAGACATCTGTGTCCACCCCGATGTGCGGGGGATGGACTCCAGATGTGGGTATTGTACCAGGACATCAGTCTCGTCCATCGACTCAACGAGTGAAGATGTAGATCTTCACATTTCGCGGTGTTCGCGTTTTACTTCATTTTAAACTTGAATAGTGAATTAATTATTGTAGTTAATAAAAAAAGTAATTTAAATAGTAATTCTGTTTCCATCCTCATATTCAATTATAACGTTTCGTGATACAATTAGAATACAAATAATGTTTAGATTTGTAAAATACACTTTCATTTCACTTAGCCATTCTTTCATCTTTCATTCATTTCATGTTACAATTGACGCAGTCGGGTTAGCTATTTCTGCATCCACCCGCTCGTGTTACACTACTCCATTTGATGGGATGTATATATATATATATATATATATATATATATATATATATATATATATATATATATATATATATATATGTAAAAACAATCACATATATGAGAAAAAATTATAAACATAGATAAATTTGTACGCAATTCCGAAATTGCAAAACTGATCTATAAAAGAAAAATCGATTTGTGCTGTTTTAAAAATTGCAGTACCGATAAAAGATCCGATAAAAGAACCGGTTAAAAAAACCAGGACCAGCCAACAGCACTGTATTTATCCGTTGAGTTTAATTTAATTTAAATCTACCCCTGTAGCTCCTCCTCAACTAATATCTTTAGGGCCCGGAATTTGACAGCCGTTAACTGCACTTTACGCGAAAAACTATATTACTTACCGAGATCTGCTTATACAGAGTGCCATACCCAGTAATAGGTAAAAGGCGTGATGATATATTTATTTATTTAATTTTTAATTCCAGTAAACACAATATACTCCTTATTAGATCTGAGTACATTTTGTTATACAGTTTGAGGAAGCATGATTACTGTGAACTATATAAATTAATTTTAATTAAAGATTATAAGTACTTGTTCATTATTAGTGATAATTAGAGACAAGATATGACAACGGAGTCTCACTGTCCATGAATTTAAAATGATAATTAAAAGTTTGATTAAAAGTGAAATGGTTTGTATGTTTTCCATGAAGCTTGCGTACATAACTTAGTGTAGTTCTGTGGAAATTCGCTGTTGCTGACCGTTTGAGCGCGGGGGTGGCAACTCATTCGGGGGCCGGAGGCGGTTTACTGCCGCGAGGGCGACTTGGGAGCGTGCAATCGTGCCGCGTGTGCGTGAGCGCAAGTGAGCGTGATTCCGATAAGTTATGAGCGCCGGCAGCAGCAGCTCCACCAGCTTCAGCGTATTTCCTTCCTCCACATCTTATTTTTTGGTTTTATTTTAAAGAGGATTAAACTATGTGATTTTATGACGACCCTTCTTTGAGTTGTGGAATAAATATTTATATTTCCAGTTTATTTTTTCTCAAAATGCGAACCGAACGAATAAGAAGTATTTTGGTCACTATTATCTTTAATCATTTACTCCACTTTCTGGACCGAATTCCAAGGTCTGACTTCATAGATCAAGTTTAAAATTTTCTGCTTTTGAATCACAACCATGGCGTTCTTCATAAAAGCGATCGTACTAAGATTATAATGGATGTACTCTATCGAGAGACATTTTTGCTGCTTGTATGCGAAAATATGTAATAAGTGCGTCTTTATGGTTTCTATTAACTAATATACTATTTTATCTACGATCATATATGTAAGTAAGCCATTAAAAACAATTTGCAGGAACAGTAAATGCTTGTTTACGGTTGCTAAGGGTACGTAACTGTTCTCAAGAAATTTTTCATTTGTTAGGCGGTAACACTGCTGTTTGACAGTTGGTGTTACGGATAGAACCTAACATATATTCTGTAATTGTTCTTATTGTTATTTATGGTCGTAGATAATAGTATATTATTCAATGAGTAAGTAATATAAGCTATTACTCAAGAGAATTAAGTTTGCAACACGAGCCGAAGGTAAGTGTTGTAAATCATTCGAGTGAGTAATAGCTATTACTTGCGAATAGAATACTATACTTTATCTACGACTACATGTTATTATGTAATAAGATTTAACAATTATTTTTTTATGTTACATTATGAATATGTCAGATTGCTTAAATTTTTTGTTTTTATTTTTATTTAATAAAACTTAACATGGAATAAGTAACCCATAATGACGATGATTTATATTTATCAGAATGTTCGCCAAAATATACTATAAGAACATTTTCCGAAAAGGAATTTACCTTTTTTCGTATTCGCCAATCCATAAAAGCTTTATAAACTTGTTCATACCTTTTTTTTTGATTTTTCGGGCAGTAAATTTAAGAAACGTACGTGTGTGGCTTCTACAATATCTGGTGGAGTACAAATTTCACTTTGTTTACTTTCAGAATCCATAACTCACATGTATAATCACACAAATTACAGTATTATTGTTAACAAAAACGTTTTAAACTAATATTGACAGATAATTAACAATAGCGAGCTTCACTGTTTCATAGCATACTTAACGCGCGGCAATTATCGTTATTTTTTGATTGGCTATTAAAGTGTTACGTAATGAAAATTCAGACGTGTGATTGGTCGTGAAGTGTTGAGTAATGAATTATTACTTAACACTGTCAATAATGATTAGTATTACTTATCATAAATTTCATAAGTAATGAATATATTATTTAATAAGAGTAGATAAAGTATAATACACAACTCGAATTGTAACGCAATTACTTTTTCACTCGCACGTAATATACTTGGTACTATTCTCGTTATGTAATATACTATTAGATAATGCAAAATATATTTGAATATTTCACTCGAAAAATTTCAACCAATCAGGTTACAGTATTATTTAAATTTCGACCAATCATAATCGAATATCAGTGAATATTTGCACTTGTGCAAATACCCGGGTATTTGCACAAGTGCAATCCTCGGATATGTCAATTTGACAACACTAATGAAAAATTTACATTTGTTTAATAACGTTTCTAAGAAAATTGTTTTATTGCTTACACCACTTGATAAATATATATTTTTTTATCTAAAATTGCATTGGACGTTTATCAAGTGTTATGATCTGACAACTGACGTTTATATGACAGTTTAAATAAATATTAAATTATAATAAAAATAATTTAAAATATCGAATGTGAACTTTTTCTCGGGAAATATTCTACCAATATACCACGCGTGCATGTCAAATACAATCAGAATATTTTCGCTCGTGCACATCCGTGCACTCGAGAAAATATTCAGGTATTTGCCTTGCACTTGTGATATAATTATTGAATATAAGGATTTTTTCTTGTCTTGGGATGACTGATACATCCACAATTATTGGCAGGCCCGACGAGAGGGGAGGGTAGGGGGAGTAAAATACCCAGGGCCCGTGGAATTCAAAGGGCCCGGATGTGATGCTATTTTATAAATTGCTTTTAATTTTCTACTATTTCATCAATTTTTTATATTCTTTACTTAAACATGTATAACGAAATATCTGATACACGTTTTCAACAATTTATTACATTGTATAAAGTACTAAATGCCGAAATGCTTGTTCAGGGGCCGGCCCCAGTTGCAAATTTTAAATAAATTTATACACTATTAAAAAGTACATTATTACATTGTTGTATTTTTGTTTCTTATATTACTACATTGTATACAACACACATAGGCTAAGGCTCTATACATTTGTGCGTAGTGCTGTGTTGGTATCCCCTGCATTTATCGCTTCTGCAACTAGATATTAGATAGTCATACAGTGAGTATACAATACACATCGCTGCACCAATTAACTCAGAATTTTTTATTTAATTTTATTTATATTGTTATAACTTTATTTAGATATTAATAATTCGTATTGTTGTCATACATATATTTATAAATATATTTTTTTTGGTATCTTATATTTAATTAATAAATATTCAAAGTTAAAGGAGGCCCGAATTTTTTTTCCCGGGGCCCGCTTTTTCTCTCTGCGCCCCTGATTATTGGTCCCTAGTTTTCTAACACCTTGTAAAAAGTAGTATGTTCACTAAATTAACTACATTTTTCCCATCTTTCGCTACTTGAAAGATCTTTATAATAAACTTTTAATACATATTTGATACACAAGCAATTGAAATCTTGAGTATATTTTTGATGATCCGCGGCAAAATACAGGATTCCGGTTAAGAACCGCTGATACATAGTATAAAATTTATATTAATTTTTAGATTTATGCATAATGCTAAAGAAGTGCTATTTGATTAATAAGCATATTCATTATATAAAGTGTATATAAGTATAAGTGTAAATAAGTTATTCATTAAACAGAAAGAAAAATAAGAAAACTGTACATTAATCTTATATTTGATGGACGAAGATGTGGTTGTCGTTACGGCATTCGAATCTGGAAAGCCTGAGTTCGAATCCCACTCATACTACAAATATATGAACTACCACAATGGGGCTTGGTGAGTCTGGATCCTGTACTGTAATTGGAATTAATTTCCAGAGTAGAATAAAATAATAAAAGTGCAAAAAATTGGATGAAAGATAAATTTAAATGTCGTTATATATATAGGTGTCAGTTTGTAAAAGATGTGTCTACTTTCGTAAGTAGTAAGGTAGTAAACAAATTTTATTTTGTGTTTATGGGCGAGCCTTTGCATGAATCAAAGTTCTCTTCGCGTGTGAATTGTTGAGAGGGAAAGTGCGGAGTGATTGAGAATTACGGAGGTATTTTTAGAATTGTCAAAAATTGTTGATTCGTGCTGTCTTTTAAATATCAGTTTGGTATTTGGCAATATGCTTCAATCTTGCTGTCAGATCGTCCATCGAGACCTTAAATAATCCAACGCAACCGATTTTTAATTTCTGCAGAAAACATTCTGCTGACAGGACTATACTTTTTTCATCAGTTCGGGTAAATAATTAACGCAAAGAGATCAAAAAAATTTGATTTCTGTTGGAGATCAACAATCAAATATGCTCCCCTGTTTTACATAAATTATAGTTCCATCGGCCATAGATGCTGCGGTAATCGAGCTGGAGAGAGGAGAGATGAGAGTGGCGCGCGGTGCGAGAGGAGAGGCTAGCGCGGCGTAGGGACGGCGGGAGAGTGTGGCACGTAAGGACGGACAGCGGCGCTGTGGGATTGACGCGTGCGGTGCGTCGTGGCACGCATACACTTTGCCTCACGCATAATTTAGACGCGGGCGGTTGCGAAAATGGACATCCGTCGTTCCTGGCGGGGCTGTGGCGGGGTGAGGGGGCTGAGCGCCGTCCGACTCAATCAATACGCGCCGCCTCTTGCGTCGCCGTGCGGCGGCGGTGGCGGCGGACACGGGCTCGCGACGTGGACGAGCAGCGCCTGTAGATGGCACTCACTCGCACACACATACATACATACACCACTCTAGCGCAAATTCATGTCAACCGACGCGCTTGCACGACAAAGAAAACTCCTTCTTCGTCTTCTTATTTCACTTCTTTCATGAATTTGTGTTTCTAGGTAACTAGAATTCACTTACATTATTCCTATCTTTACACTTTTAAACTACATGTTAACAAGTTTTTCTTAAACATTTCATAATCACTTTAAAACAAATTGTATAAAACTCGTGCGTTCAAATCTCGTTGACATCAACATATATCAAAGAAGTACGTTTGCGTCAGTGATTCAGTCTCCACTTTACATTGTATTCCTGGGATTAAGTTCCTGTTGTGCAAAGTAACAAATAAAAATAAAAATCACACGATGAATTACCACATTATCTACACTTTTAAAAGGAAATACGATAACGAAAAATAATGTCAAAATCATAATTAATTATAACAGAAAGTATTTTTTAATTTTTTGCGAACTAATTTTTAACTTCCCCTAAATCAGGGTCGTTTTCTTTTATAAGTTACGGGTATGGAAACATTTTGTTGGAAGGGGCACTTTTCTTTAGAAATCGTAAAAATATTTATTTCCTACTTAATAAGAAAAGTAATTGAAAAGATTAAATTTGTACCAATCAAGTTGACTGCCACACATTATGCGTGTACAATTTGTATAAGATAATTGATTTGAACATTTGTCATCCTATATTTTCTGCTGTTACTAAATTATTTATAAAAAATTCAACGAAAAACTACAGAAAAAAGAGATCGCCTCTGATGTAATATTACGAAGTATATAATATACGAGTAGTACTCTCTTTTTATTTGTAAATAATTTAAAAGTTTACATATTTTAAAGAGAAAAATTTCTTTAGAACAGTTACGTAATTCATAGAGTATAAGTTGTTGTTCAATTGTTTCTTATATCCGAGTTAGAAGCAAAAGAAAATACACGCTTTAAAGCAATTATCAGAGTGCCATGAGAAATAAAACAAATTAGATAACTTAATAATAGGTATTTATTTGTCTAGATTATGTAGAAAAAAGAAAATAATATGGTATAATTAATTTTATTATTAAATTAAATGCTCGAATAAATAAATAAATAAATAAATTAGAGTTAGCTTTCAATTCTGGTTCAATATGTCAAATATTGTCAGACACAACAAACAAATTATTGTTTTATTTCTCATGGCACTCTGATAATTGCTTTAAAGCGTGTATTTTATTTTGCTTCTAACTCGGACGTACGAAACAATTGAACAAACTTATACACTATGGATGCAGTTTTTCATTCTGAACATTACAATTGTGTTCTAAAATTAATAGGTAAAGAGATATCGCTAAATTAAAATTTTAACATTGAATTTTCTATGTTCGGAAAAAAAGTAGACACCCGGTATATATATATATATATATATATATATATATATATATATATATATATATATATATATATATATATATATATATATTACGTAACTAGTGCAGTAAACCCTTAGCAACCGTAAACAAGCATTTACTGTTCTTGTAAATTGTTTTTAATGGCCTACGTACATATATGGTCGTAGATACATATTTATACGTACGTGATACAGTTTCTTTTTTGTCAAAAAATATAAATATTTTGACATATTTGTAAGGTTATTTCCCCATGTTAAATCGAATTTCGATCGTAATACCATTTTTCTACTTCCGTTAGGAAATAGACGTTTTATTTCACTTATTTGAGTTACGTACTGAACTGCATTATTTAACTAGTGAAATAATGAGGTTACATAGCAACACAAAAAATTAAGATATCTTGGTAGACGAATTCTGATGTGCTATTCTTTTATTTTTTGAATTTATAACTGTCATTAATATGTCAAAATTTCATAATTTCAAAAACGCTCTTTCGTATTTATTAGAACAGAAATAGAAAAAATATTGTCGAAACTAGTAAGGAAATAAGGTTATTACCTTACTTATGTGTTTACATAACTCGGCTACGCCTCGTTCTGCAAATATCATATGCGTAAGGTAATAACCTTCATTTCCTTACTAGTTTCATAAATAGCTATTATTGCATTCTTATCTGGGACAGGATATAATTGTTATTACATTTGCCCGTGTTTATAAATCTATTTAACAATCAATTAGGTAATTAATAAGTCAGATCTTTATGTAATTACATGGTCCGATGGTTAATTGTTTATCTCTGTAACGAATTGTTAAAGTTGACAAATTTAAATTGTTACAATTACAGTCACAAATATATACTTAATTCTTGAAGATAATGGATGGCGCTATTTCACAAAGTTAAGAATTTTGATTTAAAACAAAATTAAAGTAAGTAGTAACGGAAATACTTTCAATTATGAATGTAATAAAGTTAATAGGTAAGTTTTGACAACTTTTAAAGTTGTAAGTCAGTGGAAATGTACAAGTTTGAAGTTTTCCAGCATATTTAAATTGATAATTCAGTATCCAATTCCTTCCCACTTAATATATTTCAAGTTTGCAGATAATTCGTTCAAGTATTCACAAATTACAACATAATAAATAAATAAGCAAAAAGCACATACTCGCATGAACAGTAAACAAAACTTGCGTAAAAATATCCATGAATAATGAAGTTGATAAATAAGTAAACTTGAGTCAATATCGAACACCCTGGCGTCTCTGAAACTAACTAAACAATTACACTCTCATTGTATATTCCATAAAAATCACCGTATCATAAATGAATAAACACAGGTGTTTGGGATCCTTCAGTGGCGGAGAGAAGTTGTTAAAAAATTCACAGTCCATTATCTGAGCGCGAAGCTCACCAACCAATTTCTAATGGAGCACGTGCGAGCCGCGGACCGCAGTGGCGGCGGTAGGGCCGCCAGGAAGGGGCAGGGCCGGCCTTATCGAAAGGACAAAAGATCTATTTCAAAACGTACAAGTTCATTATATTTTTGTAGAAATTATAAAAACGACCGAATAAATTTACTTTTACAGTAAATTTAATTTAGTCAACAAATTTAAATCTACCCCTGTGATTCCCTCACCACTAATATCTTTGGGGGCCGTGATTTGACGGCTGGTAACCTAACCTAACCTAACCTAACCTAACCTAACCTAACCTAACCGCACTTCACGCGAAGAAATATATCACATACCGAGATCTGCTTACGGCAGAGTGCCATATCCAGTAATGGGTAAAAGACGTGATGATATATTTATTTATTTAGTTATTTAAATTCGAATCAATTTTATTTATTTTATGACATATACAGAATGTTCATTTTATTTTGTCCACTATTACTAACTCGAGAACTATAAGACCTATGTGGTCGGTTAAATTAGCAATCAATTTATATTTTATAAGACTATTTTAATGAGCATAATTTTTTTTCAAGCAGTGGTTCACAATATCTGGATACCAACATTGTTATTTTAAATGGAACTCTATTTTTTTTATTTGCTTGTTCGATAGAGAATTTTATTCTGAATTCAGTGATGTAATATTTGTTTACTCTTAGATAACAATTTTATCTACGACCATATATGTAAGTAGGCCATTAAAAACAATTTGCAAGAACAGTAAATGCTTGTTTACGGTTGCTAAGGGTTAACTGCACTAGTTACGTAACTGTTCTCAAGAAATTTTTCATTTGTTAGACGGTAACACTGCTGTTTGACAGTTGATGTTACGGATATAACCTAACAAATATTATGTAATTATTCTTATTATTATTTATGGTCGTAGATAAAGTATAATACACAACTCGAATTGTAACGCAATTACATTGCTCGTACTCGCACGTAATGTGCTTGTTACAATTCTCGTTATGTAATATACTATTATGAGAAAAATTTATTTCAATATAGCTAAAATAAGGGCGCTATTACTAGTCATCAAATAACGCCCCTTACCCGAAGATGTTGGTGGAAGGGGAGCACAAGGGCAGTTTTAATGTGGTGACAATTGTTTGACGGGAACCTAACCCGGATTGATATCTCTGAGCAACCTACCCCATATATCATCATCATCATCACGCCTTTTACCCATTACTGGGTGTGGCACTCTGCCTAACTAGATCTCGGTAAGTGATATATTTTTTTCGCGTGAAATGCGGTTACCAAACGTCAAATCACGGCCCCCAAAGATATTAGTGGAAGGGGAGCCACAAGGGTAGATTTAATTTGGTGAAAATTGTTTGTCAGCTGTGGGGATCGAACCTACTCCATATTGGTAATAATGTTATAGTTGGTTAAAAACATTTGACCGGGATATAAAAGTTCCAGGTTAAAATCATAGTTTCTTTCTATAATTTTATTTGATTTCAACAGTGACTTTAAGAAATACTAATTAAATTTAATAAGTATGAATGGCGTTACCCAAAACAGGAAGTAGCATCTCTAGTGTCTCCATACAATTGTCGTAAGTCCTGACCTGGTAAAGGGCTGCCGCCTTCACGTCACGCACTTCGTTACGCCTGGCCGGCGCTCTACCGGGTAGGGGTTCCTGCCACGTCGCTCTACATCTCCGCGGATCCCCTGTTGACGGACGCCACTGCAGCCACTGTTTACTGAATGACAGCGGAATTGGCTTGGGGTAGTTTTAATCTTGCGTTTTGAGATTTTAAGGGACGGTAGTGTCTGAATGTAAAGTAGTAATGGGAGATGTTGAGTTTGTACGACTTTTGGTAGAGCAGAAGAAATCGTATTCGTAAATCTTATTTGTGTGCCAATGAGATTTCTTTTAAGCTTTAATGTTGTTATTAGGTTTTTATTTATAGGAACACACATAATAATAGTTATACGAGTATGGGGTAGGTGGCTCAGTGGTATCGAGTCAGTCTGTGGATTTGAGAACCCTGGTTCGATCCCCACAGTCGACAAACAATTTTCACCAAATTAAATCTACCACTGTGGCTCCCCTTCCAATAATACTGTTGGAGGCAGTAACTTGACGGCTGGTAACCGCACTTCACGCGTATAAATATATCATTTGCCTAGATCTGTTACGGTGGAGTGCCACGCCCATTAATGGGTAAAAGGTGTGATGATATATTTATTTATTTATAGAACTGATTTTTTATAGGTTTGCTCCTAAATTATTTTTAAGTAACTGTCAAAAAAAAGTTAATATTTATGAAAGCGATTCTGTCCGCGAAGTTTAGCTTTTTTGTATAATACTACTTTATCGGACGTTGCCAATAGAAGCAGCCTTTAATAATATTATCAGACTCAGTTTTTGGTAACTTTTGCTGAAATTGCTAAAGTAACACAAAATTTGTTATAAATAATTGTTAAATAAGGTTACCATTTCCTTGGCTTCATATTTGTAAGTATAAAATGATTTTTAAATTAAAAATTGTACGAAATTCTGCAGTTTTATTCTCCATTCGTCCGTACGGTGGTGTGGGTAGCAATACGGTATTTGAATCCGGAGATCCCGAGTTCGAATTTCACTCATGCTACAAATTATATGAACTACTATACTGCGGCTCGGTGAGTGCAGACCCTATAATTGTAATTGGGATTAAGTTCCTGTTGTACAGCGTAAGATAAATAAATAAATAATGTAGTTGTATAATCGACTATAATGTAACTTTATAATAACCATTATATGCAAGTTGTATACACTATTTTTCCTACGACCAAATCCAACACCTAAATTATTTTTAAAAAATGTAGTATTTATCCTTCAATGTTCACAAAAAGAAAAACTATTGCTACTTTATAGAGCTAATCTGAAAACCATAAAAATACTAAATTTTGCGATGTTAGTCAATCTTTTTTTTATATTGAAAATCTGTAACATAATCTAAATCTTTAATTTAATTAATTAATTAATTTAATAAGTAAATTAAGACATGAGAGCAGAAAAAAAGTTGTACACTTTGTCCGAGACATGTGTTTGATCATCTTAAAATGTTGATTAATTCATTCTACAATACGTCAAACACTTATTTCAAGGCCTAGGTAGGTAATATCAAATGCAATTAATCTCCGCCGAACATTCATATCTTTCCACACAAGTAATTCCTTTCATACAAATTCCTACAATTCGAAATCTTTCGTTCGTGTAATATATTTTCGATTATCTATATACAGGTTGTTTCATAACTTATTTTAATCCCATATAGTAATCAATGTACTGATTATAAAATAGAATGTTTTTCAAATTTCGCAAAATTAATTGCACTTTACATATAAATAAATATATCATCACGCCTTTTACCCATTACTGGGCGTGGTACTCTGCCGTAGCAGATCTCCCAAAGATGTTAGAGGAGGGGAAGCCACATAGGTAGATTTGGCGAAAATTGTTTGTCGGTTGTGGGGATCGAACCAGGGATCTCACTGAGCCACCTACCAATGGACAAATGAACTAAACATAAATAAGTACGTAAACAATGCAAAGCGGTATATTTGAAATTTCGTTGAGAACAAAAAGAAAATGGTTAGGCTAAATCGTAGTCACCGTTGGAATCCACAGACAACTTCATCTTTTGTCACCGTATGTAAAATGTATGAAAACACACACCTTATTAAATTCAGTTAAAGTGTCCTGCGGTAACCATGTGTGAAAATGTCAATATGACGTCGTTTTTGGCCCTTGGGGATCCCAATGATCGGATTAAACCTTCACCGCCGTCGCCGCCGCCACGGCCGCCTCTACCGTAGCCGGTGAATCTCTTCTTAACCCCGCAATATACTTAGTCACACCCCCGCCCTCCGCCCCACGTCCACGATAGGAAAGAATCCGCGAGGCTTTTGATCATCTTTAAGTGCGAATTTGTTTGATCGTGTTTTATACTAAAAGTTTTTCTTTTTTTGTGAAAGTTGTTTCTTAACAACCAGCGGTGACTCTTTGCATTATAGGATTGTGTGGATTGTGGAACTCTGAATAGTTTACGTGTCGCGTGGTTTGGGATCCGCTCCTTTTATTCTTCTTTTTGTGTGGACAACAAAGATTTAAAGCCTACTTGTCTACTTACTGCTTAGGGGATAGCTAATTAATCAGATTGATATAAGGTTAAGATAAATCGGAGGAGGGTGAAATTGTAACGTAGCACGAAATGTGTATTTATTATTTAAATTGAAAAATGAAAATGTTTAGAATGGTTTAAAATATTGAAATATTTGTTTTGATTATTGAATATAATTCCGTAACGCTATCCACACTACCGTAATGACGGGCATAAATAAGTATTTTTCCTATATTGCATTAATTTACTTTTATTTTTAAATATATATTAAGAAAATAATAATTTAAAAAATCAAGAAGTTTACAATGATAGATCAATAAACATTTCAATAGTTATTTACGTTAAAAGGCAGGAAAGCGTTCAATTACAGGATGAGTAGATAGTTTCATGACAAGCTTGAAACAGCTTACGAATCTTTTTTTACCTGAAGCTTATAAACAAACAATAAATATTTTAAATTAAAAAAAATATTTGACGTACATATTCAGTCAGTATTTTATGTTGCTAAGTAACTAGACACTCACGTTTGTTTCATTACCTGACTAGGCAGGCAATATGTTATTTTCCTGACTAGGCATGCAAAGCAAAGCTTTCCTGATTCTTAAAGGTCAGGCAATTCTTTATTTTCCTGTCAGTTTCAGGTAATAATTATTTACATAAAAAGTCAGGAAAGCGTTCAATTACAGGATGAGTAAACAGTTTACGAATAATGTACGAAGCTTTACTGACGTGTTACGTATAACATTTTACCTTAAACTTATAAACAAATAATAAATATCTTAAATTAATTAAAATTAAAATAGATATTCAGTCAGTATTTTATGTTGCTAAGTAACTAGACACACACGTTTCTTTCATTACCTGCCTAGGCTGGCAATATGTTATTTTCCTGACTAGGCATGCAAAGCAAAGCTTTCCTGAGTCTTAAAAGTCAGACAAATGTTTATTTTCTTGTCAGTTTCAGGTAAATATCTTTAAAAACAATTGTACATAGTTGATCTTTATTTTGAGAAAACAGTTGCAATTTGTGATATAGTTGTGTTGATATATTTGTGACTATTTATAACTGTTAAGACGATTAATTGTGTCATATTAAAAAGGATTTTAATCGCAGTATCATCTATTGCATTCTTAGCTGGGACGGAATATAAATTACTTCAAGCTGACTTGTAATCAGTAAATCTAATAATGGGGGATAAAATAAGCAAAGAAAGCCAGACGAGTAATGTCATAGAAGTGTTCTGTTTTTGTAAGTTTAAGTTAGATGTAAATGGCAATTTTTGTTCACATATTTTCATTCCACTATAAATCTCATTTAAATTTAAATTTGTATTATCAATAATTATAAAATAATAATAAGAAGAACATAAGAAGAAAAGTCATAAAAAAAATCTTTCTGTACAAGAAAGAAGTAAATCATGATAATGGATTTGTTAATTTCTATATAAACAGTGCAACAACCTTTAGTGGTCATTGTACTAAAATCCACAGGAACGTAAATTCAGGTGTCAATACAACATATTCTGTGTTCGCGGTTCAGCAGCAGCAAGCAGCAGCAAGCAGCAAGCAGCAAGCACTAGCAACGCACAGAACAGCGTAGCGCGGGGGCGTATGAATGTATTAGCGCGGCCAGGCTGACCGTTCGGCATCTGAGCGGCGGTGGCGACGGCCGCGGCGTTGTTAAGGAAGCCTTTGTGCGTGGACCACGCGGCGGCGGCGGTGGTGGCGGTGGTGGCGGTGTACTAGTGAAGGAGAGCCAGGAGAGAGAGACGCTGGATCGATGCAGCCGCCCCCGCCGCACCCCACCCCGCACTTTACACTTCCCTGAGGACTTTCACTCTCTCCGCCCGGACTCTCTGGACTTTCTCCACCGCTCCGGACGACTCCGGGAGAGTATGTGCGTAAAACAGTGACGTACCACTTCATCTTATGGAAGGGCACCGCTATTTTAAACTCGCAAATAATTACACAAAAAAAAACATTCGTAGCTTTTCTTAATTCATTAGCATATTGAAGACTTGCAAAAATGAAATAAACATCAAAATTGTTAATTGTATAGTATTAACTGATTTTCTCATTTTCTTCTTTTCGAATCACTTGCTTAGAAACGGTTAATAATGGATTATTATTGATCCTTAACGTCCTTTAAAGAAACTCAAGCTTTAATTTATTGTATTGTGTATTTCGTACAATGTTATTTTTCTTTAATTTTTAGTTCTTCTGGATGTTAATAAACAAGTAAATATTCATGTCAAAATGTTTATGTTATTAGCAATATAAAAATCGTTGAATGATATTCAAATGCTAGTAGTGAATAAAATAATATATAAAAAACAACAAAGACAAAATTAATTGTCTTTCTATGCTCACTTTATGAAACAAGGTTTAATAATAAAATATTAAACTAAACACTTGTCTAAGTCTCACAGAACTTCTCATGTCATTTTATTGTTTGTTAGAGATCTTATTCTCTGCTGGCACAGTTCTTCGTCATACAGCTCCTTCATGTGAACTTTGTTCTAGGTGGAGGAGTGAGTTATACCATACTGATGAGCTCTAATAAGAGCGAATCGCGTTTATGGTTACTAACTCTGCTGGCCAGCCTCTGACGAGGACCTCATAAGTTGACTTGGATGCTGAATTTTGTGAGACTTAGCCAAGTGTTTAGTTTGATATTTAATTATAAAATAATATATACACCTCATGAGAGAAATGATGCACATGCAGTTCTCTCCCTTGGTGTATAATGTACTTTTAGTCACAGAATTTCGAAATGGAAACAAAGTAATTATAAAAAATAATAGTTGAAATGAAATGGTTCAAAGTTTATTATGAACTCTATTTTCTTGGCATTATAATATCCTAATTAAACAATTATTGTAACACAAAAAAAATTATTTAAAATTATTTATAACTTTAGTGGTACATAGCATCTCGAAGTAGTATTTAGACATGATAAAGATAGGTGTGTGACATTTTTGGAAGGATAAGAAATTGTGACGCACTCTTGTCTCATAGAAAGCTTTTTATAGTTTTATGCGTTCCTACTTTAAGCAGATATTACAGGAAATCGATACGGTTTTATCTTCGAAAGTATGTAGGCAGATTTTTACTTCAACTCTTTTAACCTTAAAAAGATACAATTTTATCCGATATTCAAACATTGTTCTGAAATACTTTATTACAATTTTATTCAATATATCAGAAAGGGTAATATATGTTTATATCGTTTGTTGTTAAACAGTAAAATAAATAATTACAGCAATAAAATGTTATAATATTTCCAGGTTTCAGGATATTAAACCTATGTTTACATGCACAAAAGTAGGCTGGTTAGTAAGTAATAACTGTACATTAATTAATTAATACAAGTAGTTTAAGTTCAAAAATATCAATATCACTATTCAAATATCAGTGACATACAAAAAGTTCCATGTAAAAATAAATTTGAATGTAAAATATAGGTTAGAACCCTTGCGACTCTCCCTTTCACTAACATCTTTGGAGACCGCAATTTGACAGTTGATAATTGTACTTTATGCGCAAAATATACTACTTGCCGAAATCTGCCACGACAGAGTGTTACATCCAGTAATAAGTAAAAGACGTGATGATATATTTATTTATATATAATTTGTGCGGCAGTATGGTGGTGTGAGTAGCGATATAGCATTCGAAGCTGGAGATCAAGCTAAATATATGAACTACCACCACTTTGCGGCTCAGTCAGTACTGTATTGCACTGTACTGTAATTGGGATTAAGTTCCTGTTGTACAGAGTAGCATAAATAAATAAATAAATATTGATATTTTAATTAAAGAAGCTGATGTCTACATTTCAAGGCTGTTATTCTAATATATATATATCACGGCCTCCAAAGATATTAGTGGTGGAGGAGCCACAGGCGTAGATTTTCACCAATTTAAAAAATCTACCCCTGTGGCTCCTCCACCACTAATATCTTTGGAGGCCGTGATTTGACGGCTGGTAACCGCACTTCACGCGAAAAAATATATCACTTACCGAGATCTGCTTAGGCAGAGTGCCACACCCAGTGATGGGTAAAAGGCGTGATGATATATTTATTTTATTTATATATATATATATATATATTGTAATCCTTTTTTTGAAATAAAATTTTAGTAGGAATTAAAATCCACTGCTTCGATATTCCATGTTATAAACTAATATTAAATGATCGTCTATAATGAAACTATTTCCAATATTTTACGGAGTCGTATAGAACCACATAATTAGGATCAAATCTAAGTAGATAAAAATATTTAATGGCAGATAAAACAAATAATTATAAAAATATCAAGCTTTTACCGATTGCTAGATGTGGCACTCTGTCGAAGCATATTTCGGTAAATGATATATTTATGTACCGTTACCAGTCATTAAATTACGCCTCCAAAGATACTAGTGAAGAAGGAATCACAGAGGTAATTTTAATGTGGTGAAAATTGTTTGTCGCCCGTGGAAATCGAACCCAGGTTCTCAAATCCATACGCCGACTCGATAAAATGGTACATAATAGGAAATCGAATCATTGAAATATAAATATCAAATTTATATCCAGTAAACTTCAATATTATATGCTATAAAACACTATAACAATGATATATACTGGGTGTCTACTTTTTTTTTGTTATACAGGAAATTTAATGGTAAAATTTTCATTGCGCCATAAATTTTTCCCTATTAATTTTAGAACAAAAGTTGTTCAGAATTAAAAACTACGTCCAACGAGTCCTTATTTATTGATATACGACGATCTTGTCACGAGGTACAGGTAAATTAAAATTTCCATCTTGAAGCTGTTTACCAGAGTGCCATGAAAAATAAAACAAATAATAGTATTGTTTAGTATTCTTTGAGTTTGACAGCTTGTGTTCTTTTAATCTCAATGAAACCAAAGTAACAATTCTGAACAACTTTTGTATTTAGTATTCTTTGAGTTTGACAGTTTATACAACAGGAACTTAATTCCAATTACAGTACAGGCTCCGGAGTCGTCGAACAACGACGTGATACTATCTAGACCACCGTACTGCCGATATAAGTTGAAGTTAACGAGATTTAAACACATGACGTCTTGCTTGTATGAATACATCTAGAGCTGAATTCATAAATACTCAGAAAGTAGATAAATAAAAAGTTTTTAAAAAACTATAGCAAGTGTATTATAAAGTAAAGTCCTGGTATAATAACATGAAGAAGTTTATGTTCATGGTGAACTAATGATTTGTGCTCCTTGGTATGATGAACCAGCTCCAGGTTGGTTGTGTGAGACTAGTTCCGAATTGTTTAGCAGTAAATCCACTTTACCTAGCGTTAATAATGCACGGCAACAAGCGGCAGAGAGGCACCGAGAGCGGAGGTTCGGAGGGCTTTAATAATTCCTCAATCACAGAACAAACTTTCCTCACTTGTAACATATCACTCTCTCTCTACTCTAGCTAACTCCTACCGCGCCCCACAACTTTCACTTTTCTAACGCCTCTTTTTAATTATCGCCCGGTATTAATTGTTAAAGTGATAAGTTAGAACGTGACGGAACTTTTTCCGTTAATTTTGTATTTTGTTTTCCTGGTGCTTTACTTCCTGCCCTCTGACGAAGAACCTTCTCTCGTTCTTTTCACTATCATCTGATCTATAAGTACTAATATATAATAAATAAATATATCATCACGCCTTTTACCCATCACTGGGTTGTGGCACTCTGCCTAAGCAGATCTCGGTAAGTGATATATTTTTTCGCATGAAGTGCGGTTACCAGCCGTCAAATCACGGCCTCCAAAGATATTAGTGGTGGAGGAGCCACAGGGGTAGATTTTTGAAATTGGTGAAAATTGTTTGTCGACTGTGAGCATCGAACCAGGGTTCTCAAGATCCACAGGCCGACTCGATACCACTGAGCCACCTATCCCATATGATATATATATATATATATATATATATATATATATATATATATATATATATATATATATATATATATATGATACTTAAAATGATTCAGAAAATTTAAACATAAAATTTGGAAAATGTTTCCTCTGTTGTAAAATGATGTACTATTTCTCATGTATTTATATATTTTTTTTACTTTCATTTAACTTAATTTGTAATTATTTGTATATATTAGCTACCATAAGTTATTATCTTCATTAACATTTGTTCTATATATAGAATTTTAAACTTATATTAAATTTTCTTTTTCTACGGTTGCTATGAAAAGTTGACAATTACGCTCTCATTTGTTATCTTAAAGTTAACGTTTTCTGTGGAACAATCGAAAAATATCTTATTTTTTGCGTCTCCAATGGCAACGCGCGAAAAAGACATTAAATGCGCGCGTTTCTAATGGCAATACGCGAAAAAGATATTAAATGCGCGCTTATTTCAATAGTTACCAGGGATACAAACAAAACAGAAACTTGTCATATTGACAGTTGACAGAACGAATTTATTTTCAGTACCTATACGTTTTTAAATAATTTTAAGATGCTATCGTCGAAAAAATTATGTGTGTCTCACGAGCGTAAAGTGTCGTTGTTCTTCTTACACTATTGCCGCTATTACCGTGCTCGAGTAACAAAGAATCACTTTACGCTCTTAATACACAAATAACTAATTGTCAACCATTTCTATAGTTTTTTTTGTATTAAGTGCGCAAAATGAGTGTTTTTTTGTTGCGCGTGAGAATGTTACTTTTAGTTGAGACCGCAGGTCGAGACAATAAAAGTTATTCGAATGCGCCAAAAAAACAATAATTTTGCCCACGAAATACAAACAACATTTTTTCTACAACTGTAAATAAAGAATAATACAATAATTATTGATTTATTTAATTAAATTGAAGGAAAACAATCAACAATAATATTAATTTGATACTATTGATGTGTTGTAACTAATGAAACCTGACAACAAATAATTTGGGAGCGTGCGCGAGATACTCAATTTGCGCACTAGGATACGAAACAGTGCGTAAAATACTCATTTTGCGTACTAGGGTGCAAAATAATGCGTAAAATAAACGTTGTCATGGTAATGTAAATGATGAAAAAATCACGTACTTCGCGTATTGATATTAGTGAAGAAAAATGAACATTTTTTGACAGTTGTAAAAAAAAATATTTTAAAGTTAAATAACTCAATGAAAAGTAGTAGAAATTGATAAAAAAGTTTGTTACATAATTTATGAAGAAATAAAAATGGTAAAATTTTGAATTTTGCGTAAAGATTTCACTTTCTCTTTATTAAATAAGAAAATGAAGGTTATATAACTAAATAATAAATGAAGAAATGAGAATAGTACAAGCGTTAAAGATCAATATCTATGTTGGTTATTCTGCATCTATTTTGCATTGTAACTGTTTTATCTAATTGAGGATTAATTTTAATCCTTATTCGCGCATCTCAAACTAGATCCGGAAATAGATGTTGTATTCCGTATTAAGGTCAACATTTAAATTAAGTAGTATTTAAAGCAGATACTACGTACTCTAACTTTCCATTAAACTCTTGTACGATAGAATTTAAATCATCTTCCGTTTTGAAACTGTGTATTGTATTGAAGAATTATTTTATATGTTATCTAATAACTGTAAACAAATCATTTTTTATAAAACTATATTAAAAAATGTTTTTTCACTCATATCAATATGTAAAGTACGTGATTTTGCGCATTGTTTTGCACCCTAGTGCGCAAAATAGGTATTTCGCGCAAGCTCTCAAATTATTTTTTGTCACGTTCCTCCAAATTCGTATTAGTTTTGATTGTTTTCCTTCAATTTACTTGAATATATCAATTATTATTGTATTATTCTTTTTGAGAGTTGTATTTCGAAGGAGAAATTCTTGTGGTCTCGACTAATAATAACATTCTCACGCACAATAAAAATACACCCATTTCGCGCACTTAATACGAAAATAACTATTATTTTTTTATTTACTCTAGAAATGAGTACGACTTGAGTATATCGCTGGGGATTTTAGAGGTCTTAGAGTTGGCTGTTAAAATTACGAACAAAATTAATCTGATTGAGAATCAATTTATTCATATTTATCTGGATTAAAAAACTAATAACTGTCAGATAAGTTGACAAATATCGTTTTAATAAATGATAGTTAATAGTTAATGGGGTAGGTGGCTCAGTGGTATAAGTCGGCTTGTAAATTGAACAACCGGGTTCGATTCCCACAACCGATATTGAAATTACCTCTGTGACTTTTCCTCCACACGTCTTTGGGGCTCGTAATATGACGCATGCAAAAATATATCACTTATCAAAATTTGTTACGGGAGAGTGCCACATCCAGTAATGGGTAAAAGACATGATGATATATTTATGTTTTTTTTTTAATTTTGTAGTTAATTTTAGGAAATCGTACATGATTTTGATGCTGTGGAATAAGAGCAGCTTTAAGTGTTGAGAATAACATACATAATGAAGCCATTATTTAATAGTTGTACATAAAAATAAGTAATAGGAAAAGTGTACTTTTCAGACTCTTGTGGTAAAACCATCAATTTATCACTTTTCTTACGAACTATACTATACAGAATGTTTCAAAATTATTGCAAAAAAATGTAAAGGTTTATAATATTTGATGTTCTGATTACAACGAAAACACAATTATTCTGAAATTCGCAAAAATAATTGCACAGAACTTGAAACAAACATTTTTCGTGCCACTGAATTGAATTAGTAAACATTAAAACGTATTCAACTTAATTAAAGTTGTGTAATAGATCTTGCGATGTTAATGTTTATTAATTTTTATTCATTACTGTTACTTATCAGTCCAATGGCAGGAAAACTGTTGCTGCAAGTAATATACAATTATTTTTCCGAATTTCAAAAAAATTTGCATTGTAATCAGTAATTCAAGTAGTATACACCCTTAAATTGTTTTGCAATAAGTTTAAAATAATTTATACTAAATAGAAATCTTGAATGGAGTCACTAAATAACGAATTCGACTTTTCTTTTAGATGGATGTATGTATGTATGTTGATCACTTGGTAGCTCTTTTTTTTATTCTTCAATTCCTGCTACAGTTTTCAACCGAAATAATGTTAACTTACGATTTAAAAAAATCTTAATATTCAAAATTACTTCTCAACAAATCTCTATGACTATTTGTTTCTTCTGTCAAATATGATATGTGATGGTTTAAAATTAAAATAAAAGTTATATTTTAACTTTTCCTTCAATGAACCAATATATGGGGTGTTTCAAAATTATTACAAAAAAAATAAGAGTAGATATTATTTGATGTATTGATTACAATGCAAAAATAATTTTTCTAAAATTTGTAAAGTTATTTGAAGTAAACATTTTTCATATCACTGGATTTATTTAATTTAATTGAAGTTGTGTAGCAGTTCTTTCAATGTTTAATGTTTACTCCACAATATTTAAATAACAATTACTACGTGTATATTTTCACAGTAACTAGAATTTAAGGGTAACTTTAGTGCTTATGGAAGCTTCAAATTTCGCACTAATATATAACTATAATTTAGTTATAAATGAAAGTGAATTAAATGCAGTATAGTAGTTCGAATATGATTTAGTGTATATATGCATCCCCGGTATCCCAAGGCGTCTCGCAACGAGTCGACACTGATTGAAATGACCAGCGGCCGCCGGGCTTCTAAACTTCACAGTTCGGCGCTAGGGACAGGGGCGCGCGCGGAGCAGAAGGGTTGTAAACTTTCCCTGCTGTGCCTCCTCAAAGATCAATACCTACACTCTCACTCTTGCGTCCACGCCGCCGTCCGTCCCTCTTCGCCGCGATAGACAAGGTCCAGCGCAGCCCGGCTCCATTGTTTTAAACATGATATGATCGCCCCGCACTACTACTCACTGAGCAAGAGTATAGCATGAGCGGACGACTTCTTGCCCACTGTCGCTCATTAATCTTAGCTGGCGATTTCGCGATCATTTCCAACGTCAAATGTTTCTTTTGTACACTGGATTGAGTCAAGGGTTAACGCAACGCTTACGTCGACACGACAACCTCGACTCAATTATCATTTTTAACCTAGTTATTCAATCAGCCCACTGAGCCACTGTGTGAATTACATCTTTACTTCTAGCTACACTACTATTCCTAACTATAATATAATATAATATATTTATTTATTTAGCTTTAAGCTATTAAATACAAGAAAAATAACAATTAAAAATCTCTAATTTAGTAAATAAGTTTGTATAAGATGGTAATTAATAATATAGAATAAAATTAAATTTCACATAACTGCTCTTAAATTTGTTTTAAAAGCTTTAATTGACTTTGAGTTCTTAATGTCAATCGGTAAGTCATTATAAATATTGATTTCGAAGTTGTAGCTTTACTGGTTCTTGGTACATATAAGTTACTTATTTGTCTAGTACGATAACTATACACTTCATGAACAAATTTTACATTAGCACATAGATAGTTCGGTAATTGATTTGTAATAATTTTATGTATAAACACCAAGACATTAAATTCAACCAGCTTAGTAATAGTCAACCAATTTAATACATCTAACATGCTTATAATACTTGTGTAACGATCACATTTCAACATAACACGCATTGCACGGTTTTGTAATTTTTGAAGTTTATCCAAATCAGTACTATTACATAGAAATAAAATAGTCGAGCAATATATAAAATGGGGTAAAACAATAGTATTATAAACAAGCAAAGTACTCCACATTGATAAATTTTTAGATATTCGTGACAAATAATTTTTTTTGCTATTTTCTTACAAATATATTGCACATGTTTATCTATCTAAATTTCTATTTGATTGATAGTTATTTATGACTAGTTGTATCAACAAATCTTACATTTTAAATTTAGTTTATATTTATAAAAGAAAATTAAAGTGGGATCATTGATATTGCTGTCAAACATTCGATATGCATTTATTTATTTAATCTAAGTTTTGTTGGTACAACTAGCCATAAAAAAATAAACTTGGTTCAAATAAATAAAAGCAATTATACGTAGAATGTATGAGAGCAATATCAATTATTATGTACGATATCCATATTCATTTTGCTTTCATTTATTTAAATGAAGTTTAAATTTAACTTGATGGGTCATTAGAAATACATTTTACAATTTGCTTTATTAATATTAAGGCAAGGACAACAAAAAAGAAGAGTAGAGGAAGACCACTGAAGACATGGGAAACAACAAGAAATACTAAATAGGAACAATATCAGCGGCCAAGACGCAAGAAGAATAGCACCGGACAGGAAAAAATAGAAAGACTTAATAAACAATATAGAATAACGATAAGGAATAAACAATCTCGACACCCATAAGGGGTAGGTGGCTCAGTGGTATCGAGTCGGCCTGTGGATCTTGAGAACCCTGGTTCGATCCCCACAGACGACAAACAATTTTCACCAATTTAAAAAATCTACCCCTGTGGCTCCTCCACCACTAATATCTTTGGAGGCCGTGATTTGACGGCTGGTAACCGCACTTCACGCGAAAAAATATATCACTTACCGAGATCTGCTTAGGCAGAGTGCCACACCCAGTGGATGGGTAAAAGGCGTGATGATATATTTATTTATTTTTATTTTACACCCATAAGGGTACTTAAGAGATTTAAACTGATTATATATATTTATTCATATTATTATCAGTTCCATCTTCGACTTGAAACATCTTCAGAAGTTAAGTTTTTGCGAAATGTAAGTGTAATGTCTTAATATACCACAAAAAGTTAACTACTAAGAATTTAATAAATTTGCTTAAGAAGTATCACCTTCAGTTCATTTCTGAAATCTTGGAAAAATAGCTATAATCATTTGCCACTTTTCTCATATAATAAGTTCACATGGAAAACTGAACTGAACTGAGCAAACTGATACACTTATTGGAACGAATTCCTTCAATTTAAATTGATATCAGTAAATTTAGTATTAGGAATAAAGTGAGTGGAATAAGTTAGTCAAATATGTTAGTGATCTGGTTCAAGTAAGTGTAAGTTAAATCTGATCCAAATAGCAAATACACCTAATGATTACTTGAAAATAATAATAATAATATATCATCACACATTTTACCCATGACTAGGTATGGCACTCTGCAGTACGCTTCGGTAAGTGATATATTTCTTCACGTGAAATGCGGTTACCACTCGCCAAATCACGGCCCCCAAAGATGTTAGTGGAGGGAAAGCCACAGGGGTAGATTTAAATTGGTGAAAATAGTTTGTCGGTTTTGGGAATCGAACCAGGGTTCTCAAGATCCACAGGCCGACTCGATACTTGAAAATAAGGATTTCCTTATTATTTATGTAGCTGTTGACACTCAAACGTCAAATATTTGAAAATTAAAATACTAGTAAAAATGGAATTAATGCAGTTTCATTCGCGATTGTTTCAGTCAAAATAATATTTATATTTATTACACTTTGGACCTCAAATTTTCTCCTAAAATAGTTGTTATACTTATTGTGGAAAAATTCTTATTTACTAAAATTCCTTATAAAATATTCTTTAAATATACTCGTATTTGATACAACGAAAATAAAGTTAAGAAAATGTAAATATTCTTTTGCTAAAGGAACTGTGTGTCAAAGGTTCAATTTTAAACTTTAAATATATAAAAACAAATTGAAAGTTTGACAATAATATCAATGATGTCATGTGACAAGTAATTTCGCTTCGCTTTTATTTATATAAATCAGGTTTAAAATGTAACTTTTAATCGTACAATTGACCATTAATAACATAATAAATGATTAATCCTAATATATTAGCAGACAGATTTAATTTTAAGATAATTTAAGAGGTTCTTAGTATTTAAGTGTTTGTGGTGTAACCGGAAATAAGATGACAATCTTACAACGAACATTGAGTAAAATTATGCGTGATACACATTTTCTTCGGATCTAGTTAAAATACTAATTTTGTGGTCAATAATATCCATAAAATTTAAAACTAAGATTTAAGAAATACTAACTTAAACTAGAAGTAGCAAATTGACATGTAAGAATGAATAATGTTACCATTCAATTCAAGATTCAATATCTTTTAAATACATTTAAAATTAAATCGTCTATCATTAAAATCCTAACCTAATATTTCACCTTATGAATTATTCAGGAAAAGAAATATAACATAGGCAAAAAATACAAAACGTGTTTCAAATATAGAAAACTTAATTTTCTATCACGTTTCTTTCAAATATATTGGCTGGTAGCACAAGCTCTGTTTTTGGGTGCTCTAAGAGCACAGTTTTAACATGTTAGAGATAGCTAAAACACCCTAATACACTGCTCTTAAAACAAGCAAAAACAGAGCTTGTGATACAAGCCAATTTGTTTAAATTTATTTGGAAACGTTTGATAGCGGGAAATATATATGCCGAAACTGTCAATATTATTTGAATATGCTATGTTTCCTTTCATTTTGTTACTGAGACAAACAATTACGCATCGCTCTATACATAAGTAGCTGTCAAAATTTAATAAATTATCTAAACGATTCGATATATAGTTTTATGAATGCGGATCTTAGTATTTTGATCACTTTGCAGAAAAGAAAACAATCAATCATCGATTTTCAATAAATAATTAAACGCCTTTTACCCATTACTTGATGTGGCATTCTGCCGTAGCAGATTTCGGTAAATGATATATATTTCTTCGTGTGAAGTGCGGTTAGCAGCCGTCAAATCATGCCCTCCAAAGATGTTAGTGGAGAGAGAGCCACGGGGGTAGATTTAAATTGGTGAAAATTGTTTGTTGATTTTCAGAAACTTGTAAATAATTATTTACATATCACATTAAAATAAATAGAATTTGATGTAAAGTTTTTACAAGTTCTTGAAAGAAAGTCTGAAATAGTGTGTTTATTAGACGAAGTAAAAGTTTAGTGTAGGTGGATATATGATTGTGATTGTGGAGGTATAACACGATAACCCGCATTAGACCGTCACGTCAAGCCAGCCTTCTGAACCGGCTGGCGGGTAAGTTGTTTGGCCTGTAGGGTTCTACTTTTCGCGCTCATTAATCTTACGATTTCCGCGATTTCGCGATGATTTCTGTCCGTTAAATGTTTCTTTTGTACGCTGACGGATTTTTATTTTGATGAAATTGAGTGCGAATGAATCCATTACGACGATGATTGAGATTATTAAAAAGATGGGAGTGTATTTATTAAGTATTCCAAGATTTCACAGACTTTTTAAAAGTTTTATTTTATTTGAGAGGGGTTAAATTATGAGATATTCAGATTGAAATGGATTGTAATGGCGATAATTTATATTTTAATGACTGAGTAATTATTGTTGATAATCGTTTTGAAAATCTGCTTGACATTCTTTTCTTCTTCGTCACATTTATTCCGCGTATATTTAGTACCGTCAATATCTCAACTTTAATAAAACTTGTTCTTCAATATTAATAGGTCAATACTAAAATAAAAACGTAATTAATTTAAAGTTCAAGTGACTGTCCAGAGAAACCCGCGTTGCTGTTGACTTTAAAATCTAAAACGGAGGATCAGGACATAATGGCAGCCTTAGTAGTTGATTCGCCAGAAAGCCAAGAAAAAAATAATTTAAAGTAATTGAGAAACTCGAATGTGAATGTTTATTTTATTCTTGACAAACAATTTTCACCTATTTAAAAATCTACCCCTGTGGCTCCCTCTCCACTAATATCTTTGAGGGCCGTGATTTGACGGCTGGTAACCGCACTTCACGCAACAAAATATATCACTTACCGAGATCTGCTTAGGCAGAGTGCCACAACCAGTAATGGGTAAAAGGCGTGATGATATATTTATTTTATTTTATAATAATATAATAATATATGTACGGACGACAATTAATTTTGTCTTTGTTGTTTTTACTTCCTTGTACGAAGCAAAGGAAGTATTGTAATCGCGAAAATTTTCGGTTCTCAGATTTCAACGGAAATAGGTATTTTGGCTCTCCCTGAATCCATTTTGACTAATTTCGTCGTGCTGTAGAAAATTTAAACTTTATATTTAGGACTGTTATAACATCTAGTTGTGCACCTTCCTTTTTGGTCATTATATAACTTTCGGAAGTGGTACTTTACTTGAAGCCTATAATAGATTTTCATGAAAAACTATATTCAAATATAATTTAATTTTCCAAATTTGGTATATAAGACTACTATATCAATGGAAATAACATAATAGATTTTGGTTAAAATAGACTAACCAGAAGTGGCACATTACATGAAGCTGCTAACAATTTTCCTTGAAAAAAAATGGTATTATTTTAATTTTAGAAATAAATGCTGCAAATAAAAGTTTTAGAGAATTAAATTCTGCGTCTAGTGCATAAACGAGATATCTAAATTTAAATATTGTAATATCTATAGTTTAATACGCGTACAAGGAAGTCATGTGGTGTCCACATCAGATTTTTTATTTAAAGTAATTTATTTCAAATTACTTCATTAATGTCAATAAGATTATTACGTGAGTATTGATGGAATAAGTAGTTCAGTGGTATCGAATCGGACTGTGGATTTGATAACTCAGTTTCAATTGCCATAGCCGACAAACAATTTTGAGAACCGTGATTTGACGGTTGATAACTGCACTTCACCACTGCCCTGAAAGATGTTAGTAGAGGGAGAGCCACAGGGGTAGATTTAATGTGGTGAAAATTGTTTGAAATCGAACCAAGGTTCTCAAATTTTCATATTCAGAAACATAATAATAACGTATGTAAAACTGAGATAAAAATATATGTTTTAAAATTGAAAATTAATTCGCATTACTTAGTGATTTTGTGTAGAAACAAAACATGATTGTTTAGGGTGAACATTGTTTTTATAATAAAGCTGGGTGTGTAAAAATCAAGGTACTACCTACATCTTCGAATTACAAAAATGTAAATTTCCGAAGGCCTTGTCCGTATACATTGTTTTTAATTTTAATGGCATAATCCGCGAATATTATTTCAACCCTTCAGGAAAAAACGGAGTCTAACAAGCTAGGGTATAAGTATGAAATCGGATATTCGAACTTAATGAATTTATCCGATTTTGCTTGTGGGGCTACTTTTTACGGAACCTTCTAACGATGGCACTTATTTCTGAAATTACTTTCCGCGGATTTTAGAATTAAACAGTAACAAAGATAATTAAATCCCTACTCAGGTTTTTTCCACCCCTGCAGGTATTATTTGAACCCGGTATTTTTTGTTAGCGATTTCAGTAATTTTTATCATACGGGGGTACTTTTCTTACATTGCTTTTATCATCAAAATATTGTTTTACATATGGAACTTTGCTGCATGTGTATAAAGCTTTTAGTTTGATGCTTTTAAAACCTGTACATTTTATACTTCTTTACATGTTAATTAATTATATTACTTTTTAATTTAATAAAAAGGGAAATTACAGTGAAAGTAGATACTTAATCTAATTTTTTCTAGCTGAAATATATTTAATAGCTACAGAATTATTTACGAATTTTAAATAATATTATCAAAATAAAAATATTATCATCCTTTTAACTACATATGTACATAAACAGTTCATTATCATTTTATAAAAGCAGACAATTTAATAATTTTATCATGAAACATTTGCAGATCTTATATGTCACAGTAAAATGTAATTACCAGCCGTCAACTAACGTTAGTAATAGATATTATTCGTAGATAAGCATCAGACATAAATTTGATTTATTGAATAGTTTTTATCGTACTATTTTTTTATTTTTAACAAAATAAACAAATTAATGTGTTTAACAAAAATTCCTCAGAATAATATTGTTTAATATCTAAAATAAATGAAACAAGAACAATGCATAAACATGTGAAAAAGCTATGAAAAAATTCTTACAGATAACTAATATGAACAATCGATTAAGGATTATTAACTGATTTATTTTTTGCTATCAAAAATTCTTAAATTATTTTAGATGCTACAACTAAAAGATAAATAGTACTCAATATTCCATTTTAATTGAACAAATTTTTCAAAAATAATATAATAACATTTTATAGTTGACAAATCAAATTAGATTATGGCCTGATATTTTAATCTTCAAATAAAGTTCTTAATAATGTTTTTGCCAAACCAACAAATATATTACATTGGATTCAGAGTTCAAATTAAGAAAATTGAATTAAATGTCAATTTTTGATGTGTTATTTCTTGTTTATTATACTAATAAATTTATTTGAAACTTTGTTAGGATTAAGGGCGCTTAACTATCATTTGACTAATTTTAGTTTCTACAGTTAAAAATTCCTAAATTTAAGCAAAATGCTTCGAAATGAAAGATGCACTAAATAATTTCATATTTTTATTAGAAGGATATTTATTAAATATAATTTAAAAGCGTTTATCAATTAGTGAATTGCTAGTTAATCACCCTTAATCGATTGTTCAAGTAGCGGTCAATATGATTAACGACACCGTTAAAGTTGGTTAAAACTTTTGACAGTTTCAGAACTTAAAAATGTAAGAAAGTAGAATCCAAGAATAGAAGTTTAATTTTTGAACAAGTCTGGTATTAATTGAATTCAATCACAAAAGTAATTAATAAACAATTACTGTAATGAAGCAGGGTGACACGTGCAGAGCACAGGCGCATGCATCCACGTGTCCAAGTTCCCCTCGCAGCGCCCTCGCACATGTCCTGGAGCCAGAGTGCCAGAAGACGCACACGCACTCGCCTTCGCACTCCAGCACTAGCTAGCGCACCGAGCTCTCCTCTCCGCGAGAGAATAGCTCTGAGAAGAGAGAGAATTCCTCTGCTGTGCTGTGAAGCAGGGTAGCAGGGTAGCTAGGACAAGGGGTGAAAGTGGGGGATGGAGTGGGCCGAGGCCGCGGCCGTCCAATACCGTTTTAGGCCGCGCTCGCCACATCTATTATGTATGCACGCTTCACGGAGTACCGCGTCTTACCCCCCGCGCCCTGCTAGGGAAGTACAGTCCACTATGTTCACGCGGACGCTTGGACGGTGGACAAAGATACGCGAGACCATCCGCTGAATTTATAAATGTCTTACTGAAATTCACCATTTTATTCCAAATATTATCTAATCTCTACAACATATTTCATCATTTTATAATCATCAAAAATCAAGAGTGTTTTGTTACATTCCTATAAAAAGTAACAAATTTTAAGAGTATGGTGTTAATAGTTGTTAACTTTAATAATTAATTTATTATTAAGTGCGCGTGAGAATGTCACTTCGAAACCGCCAAGTCGAGACAAAAAAGTCATTCAAACGCGCCAAAAAATACAAAACAACATTCTTTTTACAACTATTAAAAAAGAATGAAACAATAATTATAGATTTATTCAAGTAAATTGAAGGAAAAAAGTCAAAAATAATATGAAATTGTTACTACTTATGTGTTGTAACCAATAGAATGTGGAAACAATAATAATTTAGGATCATGTGCGAATTAATCATTTTTCGCATTAGGATGCAAAACAGTGCACGAAATACGCGTTGTCATAGTAATGTAAATAATGAAAAATCACGTACTTTGCGTACTGATATTAGTGAAAAGAGTTTACATTTTTTGATAGTTGTAGAAAAACTTTTTTTAAATATTAAATTGATTTGATTTTACAAGAATAATAGTTAGTTGCTCTATGAACAATTAAATTTTAAACTTACTAAATATATAATAGGTACATTATTCAACAAGCGTGCAATAATGAGGCAAATGTTGTAATTTATTTGAATGAGTAATATCCGAGGTAATAGCTATTTTTCGCAAGTTCAATAATATAATAAACTGTATTATCTATTAAAAAAACGAACAAATCATGAATGTTTTACATAATTAAATATCATCATGCCTTATATCTATTACTGGATGTAGCACTCTGCTGCAGCATATCTTGGTAAGTGATATAATTTTACGCGTGAAATGCAGTTACCAGTTGTCAAATTACGGCCTCCAAAGATGTTAGCAAACAAAATTCACAATCAGTGAAACTTGATTTAAATAAATAAAAGCAAATCAAAGTTAAGTGCTATATGGAATCTATAGCATTGTTTTCAAACAATCAAGTTGTTTTTATTTACTTGAATTAAGCTTCAAATTTAACATTTAGCAATTCTATATGCTATAATAAATAATTTTAGACTGAAAAATTCGCCTGGGGTTGGTACTACAACCCCAATCTTTCTAATATTCTAGATGCATTATACATGTGCAACGATATCACTGAATTTAGTTTCAACAACATTTGACCTAAAATTAAAAGGTCAGAAGTTCAAATGTAAAAAAATGAAAACTCCAAAGAACCTTATATTTAAGCAATCCTATTTCTTCTGTGATGGATTTCTATAGCTTTCTTCAAAATTTATAAGTGTTTTATGTACCTAGCAAATAGACTGTTTCATATTTTCGTTTTCTAGAGATTAGTTAAAAATGACGTATCTAATTTCATTTCCATTTGGAAAATGTGTAAAAGTAACAAACGTAATTCACACAGATTTGAATGAATCTCATGCATTCATTAGTAAATCTGATGAAGCTAGGTTGACGTAGTTATTAATGCGATTTTACTCCCCCTTCAGTCTAGCAAGGGGAGGCATTGTAATCGAGCTTGCAAACTCAACAATATACACACTATACACTGGAGGAATTGATTTCATTTATACCGACGTTACATAACGTCATTGTCTAACAATTATTCCTAGTTCACACTTGTCATTTCGATTACGGAGACTACTTGATACTTAATATTCTGAAATTTGTTAATTAGGTTTGGTGTTTAAACATTTCTGTGTTTGTAATAGTGATTAATTAATTGTACAGAACGTTATTAGAAGATGAAAGTATAATAATTGGGATGTTTTCGATATGTAGAACATATTATATGTCGAATGAAAAATGGGTGAATCACATGTATGTTGGTGAAATGAAATTGAAGAGATTACATGAATGTTATATAATGATATATATTGGGTAGGTGGCTCAATGGTATCGATCTTGATCCTGGTTCGATCCCCAAAGCCGACAAACAATTTTCACCAATTTAAAAAATCTACCCCTGTGGCTCCTCCACCACTAATATCTTTGGAGGCCGTGATTTGACGGCTGGTAACCGCACTTCACGCGAAAAAATATATCACTTACCGAGATCTGCTTAGGCAGAGTGCCACACTCAGTAATGGGTAAAAGGCGTGATGATATATTTATTTATTTATTTATGAATGAATAAATGGCTGCATACAGAATATGAGTATGATTGAAGGTTTGTTGCGTGAAAGAAACATGTTGTTTGTCAGGAGTAAATTAGTTTTGAGAAAATTAATTAAGATGTTAGTGGAGGGGAGCCACAGGGGTAGATTTAATTTAGTGAAAATTGATTGTCAGCTGCGGGGATCGAACCAGGGTTCTCAAAATCCATAGGTCGACTCGATACCACTGAGATGTATAAATTATATAATTATTAATGGGGTAGGTGGCTCAGTGGTATCGAGTCGGCCTGTGGATCTTGAGAACCCTGGTTCGATCCTTACAGCCGACAAACAATTTTCACCAAATTAAATCTGCCCCTGTGGCTCCCCCTCCACTAATATCTTTAAGGGCCGTGATTTGACGGCTGGTAACCACACTTCACCTGAAAAAATATATCACTTACCGAGATATCCCACGGCTGATGTGTCACACCCAGTAATGGGTAACAGGCGTGATGATATATTTTATTTATATATTAAAACTGCTTTTTTGTTTTTAATCTAACTTAGGCTGTAAAAAAAAATATAAACACTTTGGGAGAGAAAAATATTTTTCCTCCATAAAAAAATCATGCATTTCTGTCCCTAGCTGTATAATATACTATTTTCGCTGTGTAAATCGGTCTACTATGAAGTTATGGTGAAACTGAGTATAGTATCAAATTAACAATGTTACCTAGTGTTTTAAGAATCATTTTCTAAAAAGTGACATTTAGCGATCTATGAAGAGTGTGTAAATTTAGTACTTTATATACGGTTGTAGAAAAAACATATTTAGAGTTAAGTTGATAGTTCATTTTGGTGGTTATTTAAATAGTAGGAGTGCGAAATGTTTAGTAAAGATTTAAGGGTTTGTGCTACCCCATTTAATAAGAGATAGGATGCAGGGTGTATCTGTACTTCTGGGAAAAAAATTAAAGGGTATATACTGTAAGACGTACTGATCATGGAATAAAAATATATATTTTTTTAAATTCGCGAAATTAAGGATGGTTTACTTGAAATGAACATTTTTAGAGCCACTGGATTATCGTACTGCTTGACCTGCTTCATTTAACTAAATTAAATTATTAATTACACATCAGACATTTATTTGGTGTTGTATAAACAATTACTTGTAAGAAGATTTAAATAAATTTATTAAAAATACCCATCAATTAGTGGTTAATAAAATTTGCCAATTTTGAAAAAATTCTTTTTGTTCCATGTTCAGTACGTTTTTCCTATAGATTGTCCAACTGCAATTGTGTGGAATTCAGTTTCAAAAACAAGCGCAGGCAATGCTTCCTTCTTTTCTCTGATTTTTGTCTTCATTTTCAGTTTTTACTATACAGTGTCTAACTATAATTGTGCTATGCTGCCTTCATTTCTTTATAGATTCGTTGTTAGAGAAGTGGGCGTAAGTGAAGATTTACGAAACAAGTGTACATGAGCGAATGAATGGATGTGAATGAAGGTTTGTTGCGTGATGATGGATTTTGGTTGTGAGGAAGGAAAGAGCTCGTATGGAGAAAGTGTTACTTTGGTTGAAACGAGTATCGTGTGTCAGGATGAGAATGTTCTGTTAATGTTTCAGGGGTTCGTGCTACCCTATTTAATGGGATATAGCGTGATATTATGTATGTATGTATCAATACGTCTTATAGTATTTTTTCCCGAAGTACATATACACCCTGTATATGTAGTTGATTTTTTCTGCTATTACATGCTATTTAGTTTCTAATTTAGAAGAACTTTAACTTTTTCTGTTATCCAATCCTGCTTGTTCTAAAGCTTCTACGTAATGCTAAACGAAATCGATAGTAAAATGCTTGAAGTAGGTATCACTATATTCAATTTCAATTCTAGGATCTGTTTGGAGGGAGGTAGTAGGAAGCAACAGTAAATAATGGCTTTCTGTCTGTCTTCGATATTCACGGTTTTAATCTCAGTTGAATGCCACTATTGTTTTTGCGGTAATTATAGCATTTCCACATCTATAATTAGGGTAATGCTCGTGTTCATAACAACTGATTAATTTTCATTCTTAGTTACAATAATAAACAATTGTACATCGATCATATGTCAAATGGTTTTACAATTACATTATTCTAAGTTTATCGACTTAGAATGAGATAAGCTTAAGTAATTGGTACGGTGTTGTATCATCTACAATAATTTAAAAAAAATAGAAATCCTAAATTGAGTCCCTACATGATGAATCCAACTTTGGTTTTAGTGGATGTATATATGTATGTCGTTCGCTCGCTTTTTTTCTCCCTCAAACTTCTCCTGTAGTTTAAACCGATTCCAACAATTTTTTTAAAGTTAAATTAGTTCCATAGATGACCAACACATTTTAAATGTTTTCAAATATTTTCAACTTTAATCGAAAAATTAGTTATTTGTGTATTAAGAGCGTAAAGTCTTTGTTACAAAGACACTTTACGCTCGTGATACACACATAATTTTTTCTATGATTGCACCTTAAAATGATTAAAAAACGTATGCGTACTGAAAATAAATTCGTTCTGTTAACTGTCAATATGACAAGTTTCTGTTTTGTTTGTATCCCTGGTAACTATTGATATAAGCGCGCATTTAATATATTTTTCGCGCGTCTCCAATGGCAACGCGCGACAAAGATATTTTTCGATTGTTCCACAGAAAACGTCAACTTTACGATGACAAATGAGAGCGTAATTGTCAACTTTTCATAGCAATCGTAGAAAAAATCATTTTTAACCGATTTGAATAAATTCTTTTATAGATGAAGTACGGTTTGCAAACGATCGAGGCATTGCAATTGTTTTTAAATATTGCAAGAATATCGTTTTTCACGCAACTATTAAATAAAGTTGACATTAAGGCACACAATTCAGCCCGCGAAATACAAGTTTTTTGTAAGAGCACGACGAAAATTCATTACCGTGCTGTCAGCTACTTTGGTGGGCTGTTTTAAAACAATCAAAAACATGATTATAAAATACCGTCGATAAATAAACAACTTGTTATTGTTTTTGAAAACGTCTCTTTGGTTACCATTTATATTTATAACCATAATTTCGAAATTAAAATTGTAATAAATTTTGAAGTTTTTAATGAACAAAATGCAGTTGCGTTAAAAACTGTATGTGCAGTTCAGCCGCGAAATGGTTTGATGTACTCAGAATATAGTCTGCCCCGGCTTTCAGTTTCGGCCGTAAAACTTTTTCTTCCTCGCAAACATACGATCATTTCGGGGCCTAGATGTGTAACTGATTTAAAAGCAAAAGAAAACTTGTTATCATAATTAAAACTTAACAATAATATCAATTAATTATTGCAAATTTGGAAATATTACTGTACTTGGTAGTATATGAAATTTGAAATACTTATAACTCCATTATGGTTCATATTTTGTAATTCTTTCCAAATTAAAAACTTTTAAATAAGTACTGCTATACTATTTATATATACTATTTTTCACGACCGGAAGTATTTGACCGTTTCGCCTACAAAATTCTGAACAGAAGTAAAACATTTCATCCCTAGGGAAATAGCGCATTATTCCCCTAGGGAGTTTATATTATTTCGGCAGTTCAAATGTCTTATATACATATATATATATATATATATATATATATATATATATATATATATATATATATATATATATATATATAATAACAAATATAAACCTAAGATCAGCCGCAGAAATTGTACCAACAATTTCTTGGGATTTTTTCGAAGTTTCTTGTCTTTATTTTTGGTATTACTATTTACAAATATAGTGTAATTTGACATAGACAAACTTTTTTATATAAATTTTCGCTGTTGTCACTAATGATTTAAAAATTATTAAATGTCAAAAAAATATTAATAAATTATCTATTTTCGGTTTTAATCTTATTTAGGTCGTGAAATAATAATGTGTACACTTCGGTAAAGAATGTAATTTTTCCCTCAATGCTTTGAAGCCGCCAGACTACATTCAAAGTTAAATATTTCTCTGCTTAGATCTATTATATCCTCTTAGGAACAATTTATATATTCGTTGCAATTTTCCTCATAATTTACATACAACTTCAGACACAGATTGCACATTTGATTTTATCTTCGAACCATAAAACAATCAATTTATCAACATCCGTTCCAATCAATCCGACAAAAACCATCCATTTCTCCACCCCCAAGTTGAAAACCAGCCATTGTCCATTACCGCATGACCACAATGTCCAGCGCAGCGCAGCACAACACGTCTTACCTAAACAAAAACGTTCCAGCCCGCCCAGGGTGTCCACATCCCTGCGTGTCGGTGGCGTCGCGACGGTGTCCGGCATCGAGCTGAGGGATGTAAAGTAGGGGTGCACGTCACTCGTGATGTGAATGTGTCCTGCGGCCCTGCCAGGGAATGTTGCCAGTGTTGGCAGCGGAGACGGAGTTAGGGTGAAGGAAAGCGGAAACGGATGGCGTATTGACAGTTCCTAGTAGACGATAGAAGGAATTTGCATGTGGGCGGCTGGGGAATTGGACCAGTTTTTATTGCGCCGATTGTTCTTTGGGAGAATTTATTTTTGTTTACTGTCTAAGGATATCCTAATCTTGTTAAATTAGATATTGACAAGAATTAATTGCAGGATCGAAAGATTTTTTTAAGCGACTGGATTTAGTGAAAGAAAATCGTTTAATAATATTAAAGTTAACGCCAACGTTTCGCGACCGTTTATGCCATCATCAGGGTTACACATAATTTTCAAACATTGATAATTAATTGGGTATCATGTTGGCTTATGGATTTGAGAACCCGAGTTCGATTCTCACAGCCGACCAAGTTTACTCCACATTATAATTACCCCAGTGGCTTATAATCATTAACATCTTCAGGAGCTATCATTCGACAGCTGGTAACCGCACTTCACGTGGAAATATATCACCTACAGAGATACGCTACAGTAGAGTGCCAAAATCAGTAATAGGTCGAAGGCGTGATGATATATTTATTTTATTCCATATTAATTTGTTAGACAAGAAATATAAAAGTGTAGGTATAGTAAAAGTTTTAATATAGGCTGAAATAATTTCCTTGTTTGTATGTTTTATTTATTCCCGAAGATGTTACATATTCCGAGCCGAAGGCGATGATCATGTCATTTTTTTACGATGTACACGTATATTTAATTTTAATTTCTTATATATAAAATTTCCAGATTTAAATTAGAAATTTAGATAAGATAAGATCCACAGGGGTAGATTTTAATTTGGTGAAAATTGTTTATCAGCTGTGGGGATTGAACCAGGGTTCTCAAGATCCATAGGCCGACTTGATACCACTGAGCTACCAATCCCATGTATGCAAAATAAAAACAAAAAAAGAATAAAGTGCCTATTATTTGTATTTGCACGATTGGGTTTCTTTTAATGTTTACCGACTTCATTCAATTTGAAAAATACTTAAACAACTAATCACTGTTATTGTCAGAGTATACTGCAATTGTATTCATTGTTTTCCTAAGTAGGTTATTAATAGTTTTCATATCATGTATTTCTTGCTTGATAATGGCCCTAAGTCTGAGGCTGAAACGTCGCCATTATTTCAATTGTTTAATTCCAACCAAACAAATTGAGATTTCAATATCCTATAAAATATTTCATTCGGTTTAACAAAAATAAAAATGTAACTAATTACTAAGTCAAATTAAAACTAATAATAAAGACTGAATTACTCTGAAAGTATGCATTTCATAGCCATATGCATACAGATTTTATTCATAGCAAGCAGAAATACAGACAGATAGGTGGAGAATAAAATTATACTTAAAGAAATGTTTGTTTGTTTTTAAAACAAATAATTTAGAAAGCCAAAGATTACAATTGCTTCTTGCGTGGATGTTGTAGGTGGGAAATGTGATGATAATATTAATTTTTTATTTGACATTTAATTATAATAGTATATTACATAATAAGTCAGGAAAGTGATGCTTTACTTGACGAAGCGGTTGTTTGAAGTACGAGGCCGTCAGGCCGAGTATTTTAATTCGCTGAGTCAATTAAAACACTTTCGTGACGTATTATGTATACTATTTTTTTCTGAAATCGTTCATATTTATATTTTATCAATATAATTAATAATAAATATTTCAAAATGTTTAATTTTTTGGCAGCAAATTATATATCCAAGGTGATAACAAAAGTTGCTGATAACAACATCTTAAGTGAAAAATCTATTGAACATATTTGTATCAAAAGTAATATTGTTGACAGAGAAGATTTCTTTATAATGTTGGAAAATATACCGGGTGTAACACGAAAAGTGAAACATAGGCGTTTAACACGGCAAATCAGTTTTTCCGTGCGCATTGCTTCCCTAATTACTTTAGGAAAAAATGTTTCAAATAAATGTTGTAAAGCATAAAATTCTACATCCGAATCAATAAACAAAATCGGAAAAACTGATTTGCCATGTTAAACGCCTATATTTCACTTTTCGTGTTACACCCGGTAGATGAAAATGAGTATGAGGCTGTATTTTCAAGTACTCCTCCTGAAATCTTCCCGAGCAAGTCCAAAGACCGATATGATAAAGAGTATGAAATTTTCCTGTATTGGAAAAAGCAAAATAAAGTAAATAATTTGTCAGAAAATGTGCTACTTGTTTATTTTATTCACTGAATCGCCAAGTAATTTATCGATTGCAACAAATAATTTAGCTTCAAATTCGCCAGTGTCATGCATAAATTTTAGTAACTTAAGAAATTGTATATTTAGTATTAACGTTATTGATAATTATAAATAAAAATCTTATTAAATTTTTTGGCTAAACTTGACTTGGGGGCCAAACCTGAAGTTGGCCGCTTCTGGCTTGTATTCAGGAATACCAACTTAACGTCAAAAGCCGAGCAATTTGAAATGCGAAGTATATTTATCATAAAAATGCGTTCTGTACTAGGTTTGGCATGGTTAGGGGTGTTTTTTTACTAACGAAACAAAATTTTGTTTTTATTAAAATTCGAGTACATCTGTTTAAAAATATATTTATCGTAAAAATGCGTTCTGTACTAGGTTTGGCATGGATAGGAGTGTTTTTTTTTTTAAGTTGGTACTCCTGAATTCAAGTTAGAAGCAGCTTGTTCTGCAGCCAACTTCAGGTTTGGCCCTCAAGTTAAGTTTTACCAATTTTTAGTTATTTAGTTTATTTACTTGAGTCAGGTAAACACTTACTTTCCATACTAAAATGCGTCAGGAAAGTAGGCATTTTCTTGACGATTTCAGAAAAAGACATGTAAAGTTAGAAATATGCCTGGTAATATTTAATTCCAGTGTAGATCATTGTTTATCCAGCTTTTGGTTTAGCAAGCTAGTGGCTCTGAATGTTTGAAAGCGTCGAGCAATTAAACGTAGCCATGCGTGAACGTGTGGACGGTCAGTGTGTCTCACCGCGCCCCGCCATGCCGCTTGCGTCCTGCACTCCTGCAAGAGCAGGAATGACATTAAACGGCAGGGGAGAACATTAAGCAAACAGGAACGGGATGTAATACAAGTTCGCAGCGTTTCCGCCGACGCTGAACGTTGGACGTGCATGCAGCTACTTCAAGTAACTGATATTGTGTGTGTGGACGTTTTACATACATGAGTAGCGGGTACAGAGCACGCGGGAACACAGTTTTGTTCCTGTTGTGCTCTCGAAATGAACTGACTACGATGTGCGAATTGTGAGAACTATGTGTTTCGTGTTTAGCTTGCGAATGGACACCTCTTTACAATGTGGACTCCTACTTGCAATTAATGTTCACGAGAAGGTTTTTGTTGGCCTTGTTTACTCTCTTTGATTATGATTACATTTGTACTTCTTTTTTAACATACGTATATTCCTATACTATACAGGATGAATCATAACGAACGCGAGGAAGTTTAAACTGTAGCTTAACTCATAAACAAAAAAAGTTATAGCAGTTTAACTAACTGTCACTCACCGATTTAAATGAAACTTGGCACAATAATATAACTGAAAAATATTGAACCCCTATTTTTTTGGAAGTTGCTTTTTAGAGGTACAAACCACCCCTGAAAGGTGGTAAAAGCAAGAGTCGCCATAAATGAAATTAAATAATACCAAAATATTACGCGTTCAACATTGGTTACTCAGGGGTTTTTGAGATCGCCAAAATCTATTTTTCTACGATTGCTATGAAAAGTTGACAATTACGCTCTCATTTTTCCATCGTAAAGTTGACGTTTTCTGTGGAACAATCGAAAAATACGTTAAATGCGCGCGTTTCCAATGGCAACGCGCGAAAAAGATATTAAATGTGCGCTTGTTACAATAGTTACCAGGGATACAAACAAAACAGAAACTTGTCATATTAACAGTTAAAAGAACGAATTTATTTTCAATACGCGTACGTTCTTTAATAATTTGAAGATGCAATCGTAGAAAAAATTATGTGTGTATCACGAGCATAAAGTGTCTTTGTTCCTCTTACACTATTGCAGCTCTCGCCTTCGGCTCGCGCTGCAATTACCGTGTTCGAGTAACAAATAATCATTTTACGCTCTTAATACACAAATAACTATTTCGGGGTCATTTTGAACATATGCACTTTTTAAGGGGCTAAAAAGAGGTTGGGTGGATGAAATTACGATATTCAACTGAAATAGAGTTCTAGGTTCAAAACTAGTTATTTGAGAGTTTTTGGGTTCGCTGAATCTATTTTCGAGGTTACCCCTGAGTATTCAATGTTGAACGCATAATATTTTGGTATTATTTAATTTCATTTATGGCGATTCTTGCTTTTACCACCTTTCAGGGATGCTTTGTACCCCTAACAAGCAACTTCCGGAAGAAAAGAAAATAGAGCTTCAATATTTTTTAGAGTTCTATTAGTGTGCCAAGTTTCATTTAAATCGGTGAATGACAGTTGGGTAGTGTTATTTATAGGTAAAAAAGGATTACTGCCGTGGCTCGAGTTTCAAGGCAGTAAATAAGCTTTTTTGCCCTGTTGAACAGATAATTGTTTAGCATCCCCGTAATCATCATGTTGTTTTATTTGTTAAACGATGGCTATCTAATAACAAATTTCACGTGTATAATTAAGTTATTCGGCTTTTTGAGAATGTTGTCAATCACGACATATTAATTAAATTTACAATATATAATGAAAAGTATGGGGTAGGTGGCTCAGTGATATCTCTAATCAAATACTTCATTTCTCTAACGTTTTGTTTATATAATAAACATTCCCAAAGATAAAAGTTCTAACCATAAACAGTAATTTATTATATTTTCATAAATAAACAATATTAAAATAATAGTAATACATAACGTTGAAATTAGTCAAAAACAATATTTTACCACAATGTTTATCCAGGACTTCCACGCCTTTGATTTTGTACATAAAATTTGTATACAAATACAAATTAATATTAAGTATTCATTTTTATTTGTATACAAATTTTAAGATGGAAGATGATGGAAGTCTTGAATAAACATTGTGAATCAACTAAATTATCGTCTTATTCATTTAAACAAAAATTCAATGTGTTAACAAATCATAAAATATAATGTTGAATGTTTCATGTTGCTGTAAGTATTGGAATACAATTTTTTTCCCCGTTAGAATTTGTAGACACAACCGGAGAATAAAGTTCGGAAATTTACACCGCATATAAACCGGCACTTTCACTAGTTTCTCCGCAAAATTTACAACATGTTGTTCCCTTAAAAGAAATAAATTTATCGACAGAAAGACTCTTCCAATTTAAAATACATTTATTTCAAATGGTGGCGAAGAAAGAGGACCGTAAGTTGACATTCATCCAGTTAAAATTTAAAGATCACTTAAATGGACAATATTGCATTGCATCTTTTAAAAGACATCTTTAATTATTCAGTTGACAATTATCTTGATTCGATATTTTTTTAAATAGTTTTTAGTTGGATTCAGGCTTTAATTACAGATAAAAAAGTGAATTTAAATATTCATTTTAATTACTTTTTATTCTCAATGAAGACGACGTTTCGGCACAATTATTTAAGCCATTTTTAAGTAAAATAAGTAAAAATTAACATACTAAATTATTTTCCAAGAAAAGGCAAACATACTATAATATTATTTGTTATCTTTATTAATTTCTGATTGTGAATAAATTTGTATACAAACCTCGGTGGAAAGAATCACTGGCCTCGGGCTAATAAACCTTGGTTGCAATGAAACACTTTCCACCTCGGTATGTAATATACTATTATCTAATTCCGTTATGAAAAATCCTGTTTTGCATCATATTTTAAAGTTATGAAATGTCAATTCAAGAGTTATGTAAAGAATTCTTTATATAATTAGTTACGTAATGAACCTTGGCAATTTAAACTTTCTCAAAAATGTTTGCAAATAACGGAAAAACTATTTATTAAAATTTTTAGGATTTGTATACATTTAATAATTTTTCTGGTATTAAACAGTTCAAAGCCAAATTAGCAGATTCTTCGATATTTGAAGGAAGGTCTGTCTCGGATTCAGAACTCATTTTCAATAATGACATAATCTTTAAATTTAAACATTTTATTCATTTATTTTCACGGCAACGCTTTGGTAAATAGATTTATTGATTTTGAAATATACTGAGCTGTCATAAACCTAGAATTTTATACATACATACATACATAACATCACGCTATATCCCATTAAATGGGGTAGCACGAACTCGTCAACATTCTCATCCTGACACACGATACTCGATTCGACCACATTAACACTTCCTCCATACAAACTCTTTCTTTTCTCACAACCAAAATCCATCAACACACAACAAACATTCATCCATTCGCTCCTGTACACTGCGCTTGTTTCTGAAGATGGTCTCCACACAATTGCAGGTAAATACTCGAAACATCTAACCAATGAATTTTATGAATTTTATGTATTTTAAAAATTAGTTTAGCGGAATTAGATAAAATTTTGTACGTAATATGTTATAAAAACATGATATTGTTTGACTCACATAATTTGCAAAACTCGCTTCGCTCGTTTTGGCAAATATTATATTCGTCAAACAATATCAACCTTTTTATACGAGAACTGGTTACGTAAATAACTATTGTTATATAACATAAGGCCGATTACAAATTATTAAGAAACTAAACCTGATTAAAAAAAATCAATGGCACATCTCTTTTTATCAAATGTCATAAATATTTGTTACAAACGGCTATACACAAGTACAAGTTTTTATTTTGATCTCCTCTAGTTTACCTTGTAGAATCTAAAAATACTGTCAAATGAATGATAAGCATTGTTATCAATAATTTGATTCGATATTTTTTTACTTAAATGACACGATGGTGCAACTAGCCATTAGAAACTTTGATAGAAGATTGAAATACCGGTGTTTAGGAAAGTTTTTTATTGTTCTTATCTTCTGTGCCCGAATGTTAGTGTTTATGAATAATTCGATTAGGCCTTGGATAAACGTTTCCAGTTAGTTTCCAGATTACACAGAGGGTGTTCAGAATAGTGTGTGTTGTAGGGCATGTATGGGCGCAAGCATCAGAGGCACAACTGGCGCATGGACCATGCCTGCTAGATATTTAGCACAAAGCCCAAAATGATTTATTTCGTAATAATTATACAGCGCGTGTGCTCATGCACGGCTAAGGCTAGCTGGCGCATGCGCCCGTGCGTTCCTACACACAATAATGTGTATTCCGACTGACCCCCGTCGCCATTGTGCCTTAATGAAAGGGGTGCCCGATGATTAATTAGCGTTTAAGATTTGGGCTTCAATCTAAATTAGTTATGGTTGAAGTTGCTTTATTATAATGGCGTTTATGAATGCCTCTAATTGAACTACTGAAATATCATTTATATTCTGTTTATCGGCGCTAAGTAGTCGCTCTGGTCTGAGAGTTAAACTCCCATTGGCTGAGCACTTACTTAACTGATATCTCATTCGCTTATTGATGGCCATGTACGTGGAAGAACGGTTATTGTGTTCGGAATCAACTCATTTCGACCAGCTCCAGCTCACATTTCATCTCTGCACTATATTCACATTGTCAGCTTACAAATATATCTTACGTTGCCATTTATTTAACCAGCAGTAAAAAAGAACAAATAAAACTTCAAGAACTAGAGTACACAACATTTAAAATATAAAATGAAACTGACAACACTTTGATGATCGGGATATCAGTCTAATATATTTTGAAACGGTTACACTTCCTACGTTTCGGCAATAACTATCGCCTTCCTCAGGGATATGTAACGTCTAGTCAGATTTAAAACTGTGTAAATGATTTTTTGTAATGTTCCTTTCAATGTGTTTTATTTGTTAATGTTAAGAGTTGTGTAATTTTTAAACCTTTTTAATTATTTATTTATTTATTTTTTTAAATTTGTGACATTATGTTCTGTTTTTTTAACCATTTTGTTTATACTTATGACTAGACGTTACACATCCCTGAGGCAGGCGATAGTTATCGCCGAAACGTAGGAAGTGTAACCGTTTCAAAATATATTAGACTGATATCCCGATCATCAAAGTGTTGTCATTACTCAAACAGTCGATCATCGTATTTACTCTATAAAATGAAACTACTTAGCAATTCAAAATAAATGTTCGAATAAAATAAATAAATAAATATATCATCACGCTTTTTACCCATTACTGGATGTGGCACTCTGCTTAAGCAGATCTCGGTAAGTGATATAGTTTTTCGCGTGAAGTGCGGTTACCAGCCGTCAAATCATGGCCTCCAAAGATATTAGTAGAGACCCCACAGGGGTAGATTTAAATTGGTGAATATACAATTCTATTAATTGACGTTTTCAGATTTCATATTTATTTTTAAAAATAGGTAAAAACTACTTAATTTAGGTAAAAGATTCAGTTGATACCTACTTAATATTACGTTATCTCAACAACAAAAGTTATTTTTTATTGGATTTTTATTCATTATATTTATCTTGCAATTATTCTTCGCACTTGACACGTTAATTTTAGTTTATCCACAAACATAATTCCTTTCGATTTCCATAGCCGACAAACATTATTTCTACGATTGTTATGAAAAGTTGACAATTACGCTCTCATTTGTCGAGTTGTCGTTTTCTGTGGAACAATCGAAATATAATTTTGTAGCGCGTCTCCAAGGACAATGAGGGGAGCCACAGGGGTAGATTTAATTTGGTGAAAATTGTTTGTCGACTGTGGGGATCGAACCAAGGTTCTCAAGATTCATAGGCCGACTCAATACTACTGAGCCATTTACCCCATAAATAAATAGGTCTTACAAAATAAATACTAATAAATTAGATGGAATAACATAAATGAAACAAAAATTCTAGACAAGAAAAGAAATCCCAAAACTGAAAAAATTTCAGTCAAGGCAAAAAATTCTTTTAATAAAAGTTTCATGTTTTGTTTCGTAGAATCCGATTATCAAAAAAAATATAGGTTTCTATTAAAAAAATGAGGTTGTCCTTGAAAGGACCTTGAATATTAGTACCAAGATCAAATTTGAGTTTACCTGTCGATTTCTCCCATTGAGATCTATAACTTATGGGGTAGGTGGCTCAGTGGTATCAAATCGGCCAGTGGATCTTGAGAACCCTGGTTCGATCCCCACAGCCGACAAACAATTTTCACTAATTTAAAAATCTACCCCTGTGGCTCCTCCACCACTAATATCTTTGGAGACCGTGATTTGACGGCTGGTAACCGCACTTCACGCGAAAAAATATATCACTTACCGAGATCTGCTTAGGTAGAGTGCCACACCCAGTGATGGGTAAAAGGCGTGATGATATATTTATATATTTATTTAGATCTACAACTTTTAAAGAAGTCATTTTTTGATAGGAGGCTTTCCTGACGAGATATTTGGGTGGTTCGTTTAAAATGGGACATATAACATATAATATAACTTTAAAACAATCCGTAATTACATCACTAACTAATTTAATAACTTCCATAAAACAATGAAAAATAAATGCAGTGATATTCGCAATTTTTAGCAAATTCTATGTGTCTGTAAGTTTCGTTTAAAATGGGAGAACCTGTATATATAACTTTAAAACAATCCGTAATTACATCACTAACTACTTGGCTAACTTGCATAAAACAATGAAAAACAAATGCAGTGATATTTGCAATTTTTATCAAATTCTATGTGTCTGTAAGTTTCAAACTAAGAGATATGTTTACAGAAACTTTGCAATAATACAGAAAACAGTAATTTATTTTCAACCACAATGCAATACCTAGTCCCATTTGTAAAACTAGTTTCGTGGCTAACTCATTCAAATATCCCGTTTCATACGTATTTATAGGTATCAACGATAAAAGTTCATTCGAGTAACTTTCCATTAATTTCCGCTTGTCAAGAGAGTTTAAATGTGCGACTAGCAGCCACACGCGAACTCTACCACTGCGCAGCACACACCTTCACATCGTGAGTAGATTGCCGAACACTTTATTTTCCTCTAGTGCAGTCTGCATGCACTTGCACTTGCAGTTATGATGCATTGGTTGCCTATGAGATAGTGTTTTAAAGCAGGAATATTAATTACATCTTATATCTATGCAAGAATAAATTAATAGATAAGTATAAAATATTTAATAAAAATGTAAAGTAAACACTTGGCTATGTTTCACAAAATTCAGCCTCCAAGTCACCTTATGAGGGCATCGTCAGAGGCTGGCCAGCACAGTTCAGTTAGTAATCATAGACGCGTTTCGCTCTTATTAGAGCTCATCAGTATGGTATAACTCACTTCTTCACCTAGAACAAAGTTCATGTGAAGAAGCTTGTGAAACATAGCCAAGTGTTTACTTTACATTTTTATTAAACCTTGTTTCACCAAGTGTTGGATGACAATTAATTTTGTCTTTGTTGTTATATAAAATATTTATTATGGGGAAGAATATGAGGTTTAATTCCCCGCTCCCCACATTGGGAATATATAATATAGTTTTATCATACAAATGAAGAAAGAAAAAATTAAAAACTATAATGACAGAGAGATTTATAATTAAAAATAATGGCTGGTAGCACAAGCTCTGTTTTTGGGTGTTTTAAGAGCACGGTTTTAATATGTTAGAGATAGCTAAAACCAGGGGCGGATCCAGGGGGGGTCAGGGGGGTCATGACCCCCCCTCTAAGCATTGACTTTTTTTTTAAATGTTGGCCCTAATACATAATAATGATGTAATTATTTACGATAACTCAATTTGTTAAACAAATTAAATAGAAAATATTATCTAAGAATTTAAAATTCTAAGATAATTAAGAACTATTGTTTAATTTATTATTCTAATAAATAGCCGCAGATGGGAGAGACCTAGTCAAGTATGTGACTACCGACATTTGCACTTAGAAAATCAACTCCTAATTCAATAATTTTTGTATTCTATCGAAGAACTGTTTAGATATTGAAACTTTATGATTTAAAAAGTATTGACGTTCTTAGGGGAAATTTTTGAGGTGAAAAAATGATTTAATGTGATTTAATGCGATTCCAAAGACGATTTAATGTGTTTTAATGTGATTGTAAAAATTATTTAAAGCAGGAATATAATACAAATGTTTTTTATATTTAGAAGATGGACAATAACCCCCCTCCCCCTCGAGACAAAATTCACTCCATGACCACCTCTAATTCGAAGTCTGGATCCGCCCCTGGCTAAAACACCCAAAAACACTGCTCTTAAAACAGGCAAAAACAAAGCTTGTGCTACCAGCCAATATTTTTAAAATAAATTTATTATTATTATTATGTATATTATTTAACTATCTTTCTATTTCATAATCAAAATTTTACAAATGTGCAAGCGTGTATAACTCAAGAAATTAAGCGATTATTTTTTAAAAATAGAATTTAAATTAGAAGTTCCTGACTACGCCACTGCTGCAAATGTGTGGAATTTTCTATCAATACAAGTGCGATGTCGTTCACTGCCTTTCTTATCCTCTTTAGATTCGTTGTTAGAGGAGTAAGCGTGAATTATTTCAGATAATGTGAATGTGTGAAACAGACGTTTAATGAAAGATTAATGAAGAGGTGTATAGGTGAATGGAGGGATGTGGCGTGATGAATGATTCCGAATGTGATGAATAAATAGGGACGTAACTAGTTTTGTTTTCTGGGTGGGCCAAAGTATATGTATATTAGTATTTCTTCACATTTCTTTATGATAAATATCATAAGTTTTAACAAAAGAAATTTATTCATGTGTTTAAACTAAACAAAGAAGCTTTTTTCTCGTCAACTGACAATATTAGCTAGTGATTTTACATTTATTGGGAACACCGACTCCAATTTTGCGTACGACATGACAATTTTTTTTATCGAATACGTATGACATATGTCATAAATTGTGATAAGGATTCAGATTATGGTAAATAATGCATTTAGCTCAGACAGACGCATTTGGCATGAAGTAATATTAAATATTCGTAGTTCCAATCAACATTGTCTTTGACCTTTACATTACTCATTAAAATTTTATTAAGAATATCTCAATAAAATTTAAGAATTAAAATCGTTGTATGTTTGATCGAATTATATAAAAGGACTTACAATTAGATGTTGTCAGCTTCCTCCGATGGTCAACGCTATTTTGCACATTTGAAGTCTTTCTTTTTCTTCGGGTTAGCTGAAACAAAACAAAAATATTTATAGTATATAACATACAAATAACATTCACACGAATTTTCAAAAGTTGGTGCCTGCAGGATGTATTAAATATTATTATAAAAAAAATTAAGAATACATATTATTGTATGTACTGATTACAACGCAAAATTTAATTTTCCCAAAATTCGCAAAAATAATTGTAGATTACTTGAAACAAATATTTTTGTCTACGATTGCTATGAAAAGTTGACAATTACTCCCTCATTTGTCATCGTAAAGTTGATGTTTTCTGTGGAACAATCGAAAAATATCTTTTTTGTGCGTCTCCAATGGCAACGCGCGAAAAAGACGTTAAATGCGCGCGTTTCCAATGGTAACGTGCGAAAAAGATATTAAATGCGCTCTTATTTTAATAGTTACCAGGGATACAAGCAAACTAGACAGAACGAATTAATTTTCAGTACGTATACATTTTTTAATAATTTTAAGATGCAATCGTAGAAAAAATTATGTGTGTATCACGAGCGTAAAGTGTCTTTGTTCCTTTTACATTATTGCAGCTCTCGTCTTCGGCTCGCGCTGCAATTACCGTGTTCGAGTAACAAAGAATCACTTTACGCTCTTAATACACAAATAACTATATATGCCACTAGACTGATAGGTACAGTAATTAATTTAAAGAAATGTTACACTATTTAAATTAAATTAATTTTAATTTTTATTCATTACTCTAACCTATCAAATCAGTGGCTCAAAAAATGTTTTAAGTAATGTGCAAATTATTTTAACGAATTTCGGAAAAAAAAATTTGCGTTAAGTATATCAAATAATTTATGCACTCTATTTTTTTTGCAATAATTTTGAAACACCCTGTATAGAATGAATCAAAAGTGTAGTAGTAGGAATATTTGGTGAAGAATTATAGTTGTATGAATTTAATAGACATAGCGTGATGTTATACAGGCTGTTTCACAACTTAGAGCAAAAAATTAAAGGGTATATTATGTACGACGTGCTAATCACGAAACAAAAAGAATTTTTTTTAAATGGCAAAACTATTTTCCATGTTTCCCAGTCCAAAATTTTTCGTTGCCACTGCCACTGGGTGGATGATTATGTTAAAGTTATTAATTAAATAAAATTCTATTATAAATAACTGCTAATAATCGAATTGTGTAATTATTCTTTCGTAGTTGATACCTATTTCATTGTTTGTGTTTAATAGGAAAGCGAATCCAGTGCAGTACTACAAAAAATGTTTTAGGCTAACAACCCTTAATTTTTCGAATTAAAAAAAAAATCTTTTTGTTTCATGATCAGCACGTCGTACAGAATATACCCTTTAATTTTTTGCTCTAAGTTGTGAAACACCCTGTATATGTATGTACATTCAACCAAATTTTCTTTTTCTGCATTCGGTCTAAAATGAATACACAAAAATCCCAGTTCTGTGATTCTTCAAAATTAGGAATCACGCATGTTAGTATCATCATACCATCATGTCATGTATGTTGTACTGCTGTTAATGTATGTATGTATGTAGATACATCTATGAGAACACAAGAGACTCGAGTTCATCCGAGGCGCTGGACAACAAGACCAGCAGCAGTAGCAACAGCAACAGCAACAGCAGCACACAACAGTTTTATTTACGGCCCCGTAATCAACATAAAGCACATTAGCGTCCCGTTATGACGTGTCATAAACAAGGGCCGAGCCAGCACCGGCCGCGTCCGCACTGAAGTTGGCAGCAACTTGGCCGTAACATGCAAGAAGTTATGTGTATATCACATAGTTCCAGTTCCTGTCACAAGATGGCGGGTGGCGGGTGGCGGCGGGCTACTATACACGCATCGCTCACCTAGCCGCGTGATAAGGAAATGAGCCCGCTTAATTTTACCGGTTCTACAATAAATTGCACCATTACTAAGTTCTCTCCAGCTCGAGAGTAGAGAACTTTGTGGTGGAGGGGAACAAGCAGCCCTACCAAACCGACACATGCGACTATATTCACGCCATGTTCAGCTAGCCAAATATTAAATATAATAACACTACTTGCAGTACTGAACACAGATTGCAAAAAACAAAATATTTAAGTTCATATATGTTACGTTCTTAACTTCAAATCTTTATATGAAAGGAAATAGTTGCCGATTATTAATTTAATGTACACTTAAGATTTAAACATGGCGTAGGTGACTCAGTGGTATCGAGTCGGCCTGTGGATCTTGAGAACCCTGGTTCGATCCCCACAGCCGACAAACAATTTTCACCAATTTAAATCTACCCGTCGCTTCCCCTCCACTAACATCTTTGGAGGCCGTGATTTGACGGCTGGTAACCGCACTTCACGTGAAGATATATATCACTTCCCGAGATCTGCTACTGTAGAGTGCCACACCCATTAATGGGTAAAATGCGTAATGATATATAATTTATTTATTTTATCTTAGTCCACTAACATCTTTGGGGGCCTTGATTTGACGGCTGGTAACCACACTTCAAGCGAAGAAATATATCACTTACCGAGATCCAGTAATGGGTAAAAGGCGTGATGATATATTTATTTATATTTATTTTATATTTTTAATTTAAGGTACACTTAAGATTTAAACAAAAGTATAACGTATTAATTGTCAGATAGATATTTTAAACCTCATTTCACACTAACGAAATAAGCAAAATAAAGTGTGCAAAATAATTTAGATGCAGATTTTAATTATATACAATATTTTAACATTTCAGCAATGGTAACAAAAAATGGACGTAGCATGAAGCATCCTATAACATCTCGTATGTATATAGACATAGATGTTTAATTTATGAAAAATCAGTTTATTCAGCAAATAATTACGGTTTCAAATTACATTATATTAACATACCTGTATATACACCTTCTTTAATACAGATTATCTCATATAAATGTCACAAATTAGAGAAATACATTCAAATACTTGCATAAAATTCCCTCTCAATTAGATTTTTATATTAGAAATTCAAATTCGCTCGGTGATAGATTACTATCTGATTGTATCAGTGGTATCGAGTCGGCCTGTGGATCTGAGAACCCGAGTTCGATTCCCACAACTGACAAATAATGTTTACCATGTCAAGGCGCGGGGACCGAGCGTGTTAATGCACACCTCTTAACATAATGTGACCTCACCCGAACCAAGGTTCGTTAGTTCAAATCCGCCTGCCGACAATGTGTGATATATCGTTAAATATAAAAATACAGTTACAGGTATTTATCACACTCGGGACCTATAAGTTAGTCACTTATACGCTACTACTACCCCCGTAGCTCTCCCCCCACTAACACCTTTGAGGGCTGCGATTTGATGGCTTGTAACCGCAGTTCACGCGAAGAAATATGTCACTCACCGAGATTTAATTAAACACGTTCTTCAACGCGTCTTTTGTCACAAACACAAGACTTCACTACTTCGGGTGTCTCCGTCTATCACCGAATCATGTCCATTTGTTCAAACTGCAATAAATCTATCACCAAAGATGAAAAATCTACTTCCTGTGATGGTTGCCGTAATTTCTTGCATTTACCATGTGTTGACCTTACTTCTGACGATCTAAAACGTTTCACTAGATCCAGTAAAAAATCAGTTAAAATTTTTTGCTTGAAGTGTGTTAATGATGTTGATACAATTTCAAGCCTGAAAAAAATCATTCTACAACTCCAAACTGATCTACTTGAATTACAACAAAAATTTAATACCAGTCAGAGTGGTACGACCGTCCAGCAACTTCAAACCAATCCTGTTTTAATTCATAATATTGCGGAAGAAATTAATCAGCGGCAGCTTCGGCAAAATAACGTTATTATATCTGGTGTTAGCGAAACTACTACTGAAACTATTACTGACTCGGTCACTGCAATAGTTACAAAAATTGTTCCTGATTTAAACTTAACAGACGTCAAATTTCAGAGATTAGGTGTAAAGCTGGATAACTCTCGACCACGCTTAATTAAAATCAGTTTCAAAAACTCTGATGACGCAAGAAAACTTTTGCGGTCCTCAAAAAAAGCTAGAAATTTCCCAGAACTAAAGAACATTTACATTAATAACGACCAAACGCCATTGCAACAGCAAAATTATAAAAAAATCAAAAATGAATTATTATCACGCAAATCTAAAGGAGAAGACAACTTAATAATATCTTACAAAAATGGCTTTCCTCAAATAACTAATAAAAAAAACTAAATACTTCACTATTCAACAATAAGCTCCAACTAAGTATTTTTTATCAAAACGTCCAAGGCCTCAACATGAAAGTAAACCAATTGTATTCTTCTCTTGCATCCCTTGATTACGATATCATCAGCTTCAGCGAAACTTGGTTGAATAATAGTGTATTCAACTCCGAACTTAGTGATGGTTCACATCTTGTATTTCGAACAGATCGTAATTTTGAACAGTGTGGTGTAACTCGTGGTGGTGGTGTACTCATGTTAATTAACAAAAATATTCGTGCTATGCAAGTCGATCTTCAAAATTACTTATATCTACTGCCAATAAATGTAGACATTGTATGTTGTAAAATTTTGTTGAATAATATGAATTTGTACATTTTTACTATTTATGTTCCACCAGGAATGAATACTACTTATTATAGTGATATATTTCACTTTCTAGAAAATTTACCATTTTTGTGTAAAAATAATTTTTTAATATTAGGTGATTTCAATATCCCTGAATTTAGTTCAGATTCTACTAACCGTAATGTTATTTTGTGCAATAATTTCCTATCTTTCACTGATGCAAAGCAATATAATAATGTATTTAATGCAAATAATAGATTGTTAGATCTTATTATTTCCAATACTACTTGTAAAGTTAAGAGCGAAAATTCTATATTTAACATCGAATATTTTCATCATCCCTCACTGCATATTGTTTTAAATGTTAATTTTACAGTGGATAATAATTTACATAAATGTGTACCTGAAACATACGATTTTAAAAAAGCAAACTTTCTAAAATTATATAGTTTAATTGCTCAATATGATTGGAATATACTTAAAGATTTTTGTGATGTAAATTTAGCGTGTGACTGTTTTTACTCTATCTTATATTCAATGTTTAATGAATGTATACCTATTAAAGCTAAACGCTTTATTTCTTCTCCACCTTGGTTTACAGCTCAAATTAGGTCTGACCTCAAAAATAAAGCTCACTATTTTAAAATGTCTAAAAAATATCCACATATTTCAACCTATTATGAAATGTATAGTCAACTTCGTTCCAAAATTAAAGTTGCAATAAAACAATCTTATGCTAATTATGTAAATAAATGTGAGTCTAATATTGCCACTGATCCTAAAAAATTTTGGAACTTTGTTAACACCAAAAAGAAAAGGTCACCCTTTCCATCAAGTATGCAGTTCAACAATGGTGTATTCAATAGACCTAAGGATATTGCAGAAGCATTTGCATCCCATTTTCATAGTGTGTACACTCCGTCTTGTACGGATCCTTTATCTAATGGTTCCTGTTCTCTTCCTAACATGCCTAATTTATCTCGAGATGAAATTCAATTATCTATAAAAAATCTTAAAAACAATTTATCTTGTGGTCCGGATCTAGTACCGAATATGATAATTAAAGATTGTTCTTATCCTCTATCCCTTGCACTTTTTCATTTATATAACTTAGCTGTAAAAACTAATGATTTTCCTGATGTGTGGAAGTATGCGCGTGTTACACCAATTTACAAATCTGGTGAGTCTACAAATGTTAAAAACTATCGACCCATTTCTATTTTGTCGAACTTCAGTAAGATTTTTGAAAGTTTACTGCATAAAAATATATACAATCAAACTAAAAGTCAAATATCTATCAATCAACATGGTTTCATGCCAAAGAGGTCAACTTCAACAAATTTAAGTAATTTTACTCATTTTGTTTCCTCTGCTTTAGATAATAATTTGCAAGCTGACACTATATACACAGACTTCTCTAAAGCTTTTGATCGTATAGATCACAACGTTCTAATGCATAAATTACAATCTTACTCACTATCTCCTTCCACAATTTTGTTGTTGTCATCGTATCTTAAAAATCGGAAATTTTTTGTTCATTTTCTCGGCCATGATTCTTCCTATTTTAATGCTACTTCTGGCGTCCCTCAGGGCTCTAATCTAGGACCTCTTCTTTTCCTTCTCTTTATTAATGATATTTCCTCTATTTTTAAAAGTAATGTTCTATTATTTGCTGATGACTTGAAATTATTTACTTCTATATCTGATCCGAACGACTGTTTATTATTACAAAATGATCTTGACTTGCTAGTTAATTGGTGTCATCTTAATAAACTAGATCTAAATATTGACAAGTGTAAAATTGTGACGTATACTCGCAAAAAAATACAAATCAATTTCGATTACCAAATTAATGGCACAAGTTTAACTAAGTGTTCTTCAATACGAGATCTAGGCGTGATTTTTGACTTCAAATTGACCTTCATTAACCATATTCATAATGTATCATCATCATCATTTAAAATGTTAGGATTCATAATTCGTAATACACGCAATTTCCATAACATTCAGGCTATATTTTCCTTATATTACTCTCTTGTAAGATCTAAACTTGAATATTGCTCCATTATATGGAATCCAATCTATGACAGTCACAGCAAAGTTATCGATTCAGTTCAATCTAAGTTCTTGAAGTTTATTTATTATAAAATAATCGGTACATATCCTGATCATCGTGTTTCATATGAAATATTGCTGCATATATTTAGCTTTCATTCTCTCGCAGTCAGACGTAGCATTTCATCTGTTTTGTATCTTTATAAATTAATTAATTATTTTATAGATGATTCGAATTGCCTATATCTTTTAAACTTTCTTGTTCCTGTTATTTGTACTCGAAGTCAAAATATGTTTTACCTCCCACCTGCAAGAACAAATTTGCTTCTGCAATCTCCCATAGTTCGTATGTGTAGTTTATTTAATGGTTTGAATCTTGAGGTTGACCTCTTCTCAACTAATTACGCTTGTTTCTATAAGAATATTATAAATTATATGTCTCACAATTAATTGTACTTTTCTGTATAACTTGTATTAACTTATATTCGCTTCATTTTCTGTGTAACGTTACATAAGTTTTTTCAACCCTATTATTAGGTTTTACCTGTTGGGTAGTGATTTAAATAAATAAATAAATAAATAAATAAATATGCCTCGGAAGAATGGCACACCCAGTAACGAGTAAAAGGCGTGATGATATATTTATTTATTTATTTGTGTAGGATATATTCTGATTGGCTGACCAACCCGTCAAAGATATGTTTACATAGCATAAAAATGTGATAATGACAGCATTATAAAATATTATAAAATAAATCTAAAGAGCATTTTAAACATCTAACCAAATTGTACGCCATGTTTATTTGGAGGACAATTAAGCGCAATTAAAGAACAAAAATTTAAAAAGAGGCATTAGACATAGCTAAACTATTGAACAATACAAATAAAAAATCTGATGTGGCACCACATGACTTCCTTGTACGCGTATTGAATTATAGATATTTTTTTAATTGTACATATTTGACATTAAATCTTTTATTTTTTTATTTTTTGTCCTAATCCATAGCAAACTTAATTAAAAAAAAAAACTAAAAATATATAATATTTAAATTTAATATCTCGCTTATGCAAAAGGCTAATTTAAAAATTCTTAATGTGCTAGACGCAGAATTTAATTCTCTAAAACTTTTATTTGCAGTATTTATTTCTAAAATTAAAATACCATTTTTTTTCAAGGAAAACTGTTAGCAGCTTCATGTAATGTGTCACTTCCGGTTAGTCTATTTTAACCAAAATCTATTATGTTATTTCCATTGATATAGTAGTCTTATATACCAAATTTGGAAAGTTTTAAATTATATTTGAATATAGATTTCATGAAAATCGATTATAGGCTTCAAGTAAAGTACCAGTTCCGGAAGTTATATAATGACCAAAAAGTGAGATGCACAACTAGATGTTATAACAGTCCTAAATATAAAATTAGTATTTTCTACGGTTTACCGTTTTTGAGTTATGCGAGATACATACGTACGTACAGACGTCACGACGAAATTAGTCAAAATGGATTCAGGGATGGCCAAAATGTACATTTCCACTGAAATCTGAGAACCGAAAATTTTCGCGATTATAATACTTCCTTTACTTCGTACAAGGAAGTAAAAGGACAAAATTATTGTCCATTTTGTGAACACTCGGTGAAACTAAGTTTAAATAAAATATTTAAATAACATTTGTCAAAGTTTCACAAATTTCAGCTTCCAAGTCTTACAATACTGATGATAAAATATAAACTAAACACTTGGCTAAGTCTCACAAAATTCAGCCTCCAAGTCACCTTATGAGGGCATCGCCAGAGGCTGGCCAGCACAGTTAGTAACCATATACGCCCTCATAAGGTGACTTGGAGGCTGAATTTTGTGAGACTTAGCCAAGTGTTTAGTTTATATTTTATTAAACCTAGTTTAACCAAGTCTATCGTTGACAATTAATTTTGTCTTTGTCAATACTGATGAGCTCCAAAAAGAGCGAAACGCGTCTATGGTTACTAACTGTGCTGGCCGGCCTTTGAGATGATGACCTGATAAGTCGACTTGGAAGCTGAAATTTGTGATTATTTATATATTTTATTCAACAATATTTTTGTTGCTTCGAAAATCATAAGTTTCAAGTAAATTTTAATAGAAAAACTAAACAAAATTTGTCAGTATTTGAACGACATAAAAAAAGATCTACTCGTAATTGAAATGTTTATACAAGTCGAATAATCCCCTGGAAAATAAAGACACGTCAAGTCGGCATTTGAGCGATAAGTTGCGAACAAATCGCAGGTCTGGAGGCAGGAACATCAGCTTGTTGACCCGCGACCCCGGGCCGGTGTCGCGGCAGCAACGGCACGCGATTCTTTCATCCCGGCGCTCCGGGTTCCAGGGCAAACTTTTCCCGCCCGCCACGACCTACCGCAACATGTGCGTGACACGCACCCACACCGCACTTTTATCTCTCCCACTCGAAGCGACTCTGTCTTTCTCTTTCTCACTCTGATAAAATGGATGGATTTATGAGGAATGAATGACTTTATTATGGAGTTGAGTTGAGAGTTGAAGAGTTCAACTGTGTTTTGAGGATGAAGGGTGAACTGTATCTCACTATGAATTGTTATTTAATAGGTACCTACTGTCTTTCATATTTTATACAAATTAACTGATTTTATAAATACGAGTATGAAATAGACTGTTCGTTTTTATCTTTTTCCATATACCGGGTAGTACTGGTAAGGGGTGAACATAGGGATAAATAAAAAAATATTTAAAAGAAAGTTAAATTATACCAATAAAGATGTAGTATTTACTTTTTTCACTACTCATTTATAAATGAAACAAACAAATTATTTGCACGTATATTATTCAGAGAGATATTACATGCGAGTTCAATAATATATTTTTTCTACGATTGCTATGAAAAGTTGACAATTACGCTCTCATTTGTCATCGTAAAGTTGACTTTTTCTGTGGAACAATTAAAAAAATATCTTTTTTGCGCGTTTACAATGGCAACGAACGAAAAAGATTAAACGCGCGCTTATTTCAATAGTTACCAGAGATACAAACAAAGCAGAAACTTGTCATATTGACAGTTGACAGAACTAATTTATTTTCAGTACGTATATGTTTTTTAATAATTTTAAAATGCAATCTTTGTGTCTTTGTTCCTCTTGCACTATTGCAGCTCTCGGCTTCGACTCGCGCTGCAATTACCGTGTTCGAGTAACAAAGAATCACTTTACGCTCTTAATACACAAATAACTATTTCTACGACTAATCAATTGAAAAATAAAATTAAAATAAATATATCATCACGCTTTCTAGCCATTACTGGGTGTGGCACTCTGCCTTTGCGGATCTCTGTAAGTGATATATTTATATGCGAGAAATGCGGTTACCACCGTCAAATCATGGCCCCCAAAGATGTTAGTGGAGGGGGAGCCACAGAGATAATATTAATTTGATGAAAATTATTTGTCGCCGGTGGAAATCGAACCCAGCTTCTCAAATCCACAAGCCGACTCTATACCACTGAGCCACCTACCAAAATAAAATGATCTAGATAAACAAGTCTAGATAATCATTACAAGAAGTTATATGACGTGAACATCAAACTCTAGATATAAATAAATATCATCACGCCTTTTACCCATTACTGGGTGTGGCACTCTGCCGTAGCAGATCTCGGTAAGTGATGTACTTTTTCCGCGTGAAATGCGGTTACCAGCCGTCGAAACACGGCCCGTAAAGATGTTAGTGGAGAGGGAGCCACAGGGGTAGATTTTAAATTGGTGAAAATTGTTTGTCACCTGTGGGGATCGAACCCTAGATGTGTTATTAAAACAACCTTAATGTGTTGGGAATAATAAACTATTACTCACGGCCGTGAGTATCTATCAAGAAACATACATAATGAATGTATTACTTAATAATTATAACATTAACAATATACAGGTACTGCTTCCTGGGTTCGAGTCTACTGCTCGGCAAGTGTGTATTTATTTATTTATATATGTTACAATAGGGTAGGTGGCTCAGTGGTATCGAGTCGGCCTGTGGATCTTGAAACCCCTGGTTCGATCCCTACAGCCGACAAACAATTTTCACCAATTTAAATCTACCCCTGGGGCTCTCCCTCCACTAATATCTTTGGGGGCCGTGATTTGACGGCCGATAACCGCACTTCACGCGAAGAAATATATCACTTACCGAAATCTGCTTACAACAGAGTGCTACACCCAATAATGGGTAAAAGGCGTGATGATATATTTATTTATTTTATTTTTATGTTACACTGTACAACAGGAACTTAATCCCAATTACAGTACAGGGTCCGCACTCACCGAGCCGCAGTGTAGTAGTTTATATAATTTTTAGCTTGAGTGGTAGTATGCTGTTAAAATGTCACAAAATCTGGCATTTAATCACTCACTCTGTACTGTAACTTGGATTAAGTTCTTGTTGTACAGAGTAACGAATAAAATAAAATGAGAATCGAATAAAAAATTGGCATAAATCATTTTTCAAAATTGGTGTCACCGCTTCTTTTCATTCTCTTGATTAAAGTAAATAAATAGTAATGACAACAGGGAATTATAGTGGGTAATTCTGAGAAAAAAACCAAGGAGAACGAATCCATTTTTTGTGATTTTGAATTGTTTAATGAGTGTGAAGTACGCACCTGCACATATAAAAATTAATTCTCGTTGAAGCGTATAACAGGCGCGATATTTTTCCCGACAGAACTGACTTTACACCATCCGTGGCAGATTAACGTGTCACGCGCGTGCGCAACCGTAGTTCGCAAGCACACCGTCAGACAAGCGCCACATGCGAAAAGTTTTTTAATAACTTTTTGTTCTTGGAACTGCGGAAATTGCAGTCTCGAATGTACTACAAATGTGCAGCAGGAGCAACGATTAAACTTTGCCAAAAACTCACTTGCTTGATTTGATTTTTAATTAAGCACAGGAATATTTTATCTCGGGATTATTTTAATTGTTTACCAAAATTTATTAAGTACTTGGCTTGCATATCTGAACACTTATTTTATTTTTGTGGTGGAATGGTTTTAATTTAAAATTTTCTAACTGAAGTGTACGGGAAATTTTCATTCTACATTTTTATAATGGTAATATAGTCAATTCCTTAATTGAGACACTTTGAAACTGAAATACTTTGACATAATTAAGCAGACGCCTCAAATATGTAAACTCTGGTTCGTGAGGCAAATGTTCTATTCACAGAATCACAACTATCCATAAATATTTTTAATATCAATTACTTTTATCAGTTTAAATAAAAAACAACAAAGACAAAATTAATTGTCTTTGAATGCTCACTTGGTGAAACTAGGTTTAATAATAAAATATAAAACTAAACACTTGTGAACTTTGTTCTAGGTGAAGGAGTGAGTTATACCATACTGATGAGCTCTAATAAGAGCGAAACGCGTCTATGGTTACTAACTGTGCTGGCTAGCCTCTGACGATGCCCTCATAAGGTGACTTGGAGCTGAATTTTGTGAGACTTAGACAAGTGCTTAGTTTTATATTTTACTTTTATCAGCATTTAAAAGATATACGGGATGTTTCTTAACTTGATCAAATTTTAAGGGTATACCTATATTGCATTATCTACCAATAACGGAACATAAAGATTGTTTTAATTCGCAAAATTAAGGGTGGTTTACTTAAAGAATAAATCTGAGAATCACTGGTTTCATAGTTATTTCTGATATATTAATAATTAATACTTATTTACAAAATAAGTGCGGGAAGACGATATTTCCGCATGAGCGCATTTTTAAAGCACGAGCGACTGTAAGGAGCGAGTGTCTTTAATAGCGCGAATGAGCGGAAGACGTCTTCACGCACGTAGTTTGAATAATGTTTTTTGTTCGAGTATTGGCATTTAAAAAAATACATGTTTAATATCAACTTGTGTGAGTATACCAGAATCTGCAAAATATACACAATCTTTATCAATTGCAAACCAAGCTGCTCCAGGAAAATTCAAGGAAGTTGTATTTTATAAATTAGATTTGATTATTATCAAGACAGATTTCTTTTAGAATATTCCACAGGGCCAGTGTTTTTTTGCAATTTTTACAGTCTAGTCAATTGGGATGCACTTGTTCCAGATTGAGTGTTGCGTGCGGGAAGTGTCATTTTGAAGGTTACTAGTACAAATTAATTATTTATGACCCTAGTACATAAAGCTAGTTTTTCGACTACAGAAGCTTTACGAACGTGTATCGCACAATAATAAAATAAATAAATAAATAAATTGTCCCGCGTGATGGTCGCGCGGGTTGAGGGCCTGACTCGCAACCATAAGGTCATGGATTCGGGTCCCACCCGTGGCGACCATACAAAGGACATATCGGCATATGACCTTAGTAGTTGGTCCGATATATAAATTAAAAAAAAATAAAATAAATAAATATATCATCCCGCCTTTTACCCATTACTGGGTGTGGCACTCTGCCTAGGCAGATCTCGGTAAATGACATATGAATGACACGTGAAGTGCGGTTACCAGCCGTCAACTCACGGCCCCCAAAGATATTAGTAGAAGGGGAGCCACAGGGGTAGATTGAAAATTGTTTGTCGGCTGTGGGGATCGAACCAGGGTTCTCAAGATCCACAGGCCGACTCGATGCCACTGAGCCACCCACCCCATAATAATAATAATATATATATGATCGATTAGTAAAAATATCGAAATTATTGACATAAATGTCATCCTTGAATACTGTAAAATACATTCTTATTTTATTAGGCTAACCATGGCAACCACGGTAAACAGTACGTAAAGTAATTTTAACCACTCGTTGCTGGACAATCCGTTATTAATGAAATCTTGTTATTAAACAGTCAAAGGGCGTAGATAATTTATTATTATAAACACTACGTTAGATAATTTTTTCAGAACACAACATTTGATAAATCACTGTTTGTAGTGTTTACAATTATAATTTAATTATTAATATTCTAGAAATAACTATCGAACTAGTAGTACTTAAAAATGTTTATTTCATATAAACTGCAATAAATTTTGCGAATTAAAATAAAAAATCTTTTGTTTACGTACGTACAGACATCACGACGAAATTAGTAAAAATAGATTCAGGGATGGTTAAAATGGATATTTCCACAGTAATCTCAAAACCGAAAATTTTCGCGTTTACAATACTTCCTTTACAAGAAAATAAAAAATATGGGTTTAATATTTTTATAGGTAGATTCACATAAAAAATAAAATTTGTGAAAACCCTTATTACGAAATTGGTATGCAAGGATATAAACATTTGGCGAAGATTAATTGCTGGAGGAATCAATCTAATAAATATATGTTTCAATGGTTCGTTCTACATTCTCTACAACAATTGATCGAACATCAGAAGAAATACAGAAATTTTATTTCAACCAGAGGATAAACTATGAAATAAATAAATAAAATAAATATATCATCACGCCTTTTACCCATTACTGAGTGTGGCACTCTGCCTAAGCAGATCTCGGTAAGTGATATATTTTTTCGCGTGAACTGCGGTTACCAGCCGTCAAATCACGGCCTCCAAAGATATTAGTGATGAAGGAGCCACAGAGGTAGATTTTTTAAATTGATGAAAATTGTTTGTCGGCTGTGGTGATCGAACCAGGGTTCTCAAGATCCACAGGCCGACTCGATACCACTGAGTCACCTACCCCATAAACTATGAGAGAGGGACAAATATGTCACGCATTAAATAAACAGAATAAAAGTAAAAATTAAAATATGAACCATTAAATTAGGAGCATGTGAATCCTGCTTGAAAGCTCTATAAATTTGGTCCGACATATTTTACTTCATCGAGTTACGAAGCTAACACTGTAACACCTAGCAATTCATTAATCACTTGATTCAAGTTTTTAGCTGTTTTTAGTCCTCTAAATCAAAGCGGCACAACACATTTCATCCCTGAAATTCCGCTCGTTTCACACAGTGAACAGCATGAGCCACATTGCATCCTGCAAGTGGACAACGTGCTATCCACAACATTAATGATCTTTTTATAAGTTCAGATTTGTGTTGTTTATTTACAATGGACTGGAGCTAGTTTTATGCGGTTCATTCGATGTACGTGCATGTATGTAATGAAGTTTTTGCGATCTGGTTGTGATATTCATGTATTAATTTTATTCAAGTTGAACGTAGGATTAGGAAAATGTAAAGTTTGACAGGTTTATTTTAGAAGTTTTTAGTAATAATATGAATTTATTCATTACGTTATGTTCAGAACAGATTCTAATCAAAATAAACATATACGTATCTATGATTCTAATGTTCACTTCCTGTATAGGTTTTCGTTTTGAATGGCTACCTATAACTTTTGTTATTTTTTTATTTATTGTACTGTACAACAAGATAGTAATCTATATTACAGTACAGGGAACCTAGAATTGATAGTGAAGTCTGAATCACTCAAATGCAAGATGCAGAATTCATATTTAATGATTAAAACAACTGTCAAAAAATGTTCATTTTTTTCACTAATATCAATACGCGAAGTACGTGATTTTTTCATCATTTACATTACCATGACAACGCGTATTTTGCGCATTATTTTGCATCCTAGTGCGCAAATAGTATGGTATGCATCAAGGGAGGGAAACAAGCGATTATTCCCGCGTGTGAAGTTGGCAAACCGAGACGTAAGCTCGAGCCTTAGGGATTATCGCGCCCTCCCGTGAAGCATATTATACTTTTCGTAACAAGTGCACAAAAATTACTGTCTTATCGGGACAAATGTCAAATGTGGGTTGCGCAACTAGTTACCTAGGAAACTCCGCAAACAGCTAATAATCGTAGTCTCTAGGGAGAGAAACATCTCTCTAGGGAGAGAAACATGCTACCTAGGGAGAGAAACACCCTACCTAGGGAAAGAAACATAATGTTTCTCTCCCTAGGGGAGAAAAGCAGTGTTTGTCTCTCTAAAATTAGGGAATAAGAACGTGTTTCTTGTGCATGTGTTACGAAAATGAGTATTTTGCGCACTGTTTCGTATTCTAGTGCGCAAAATGAGTATCTCGCGCACGCTCCCAAATTATTTGTTGTCAGGTTTCATTAGTTACAACATATCAATAGTATAAAAATCATATTATTGTTGATTGTTTTCCTTCAATTTACTTAAATAAATCAATAATTATTGTATTATTCTTTATTTACAGCTATAGAAAAAAGTTGTTTGTATTTCGTGAGCAAAATTTATTTATGTTACGCTGTACAACAGGAACTTACTCCCAATTATAGTACAGAGTCCGCACTCACCGAGCCGCAGTGTAGTAGTTCATATAATTTTTAGCTTGAGTGAAATTCGAACTCGGGATCTCCGGATTCGAATTCCGTATCGCTATCCACACCACCGTACTGACGGACAAATATCATATATCTGTTTTTTTGTCTACACCAATCTATCATAATGTTCTAGATGCCGAGACGTAACCTTGACTATAAACAACATTGGTTATTTAGCTAATCTTTTCTCATAATTATTATTTATTGTTCATTTTGACAAGCTATTCGATGAACTAGTGTTTTGTTCTTTATTTTATTAAGAGCCCTTTTCTTTTATTTGCGAATTCATCAATCATATCAGTGCATTATTCTTATATCGATCACGCAGTTGTTCTCATTCATTTAATGCAAATCTATTTCAGAAAAACAAACAAGAATCTAAAGTCAACGACACAAGCTCAAAAGTAATCATGCAATTTCAGCAAAATTACCACATTAAATATGAATATTTTTCGGCACAATCAGAACTGACACAACATCTGCAAACATCGTGCAAGGAATTGTAACCCTCAGAGAAGGGAACGCGAAGGGTGATTATCGCTGGTGGTAGAAGCGGAGAAGTTCACGATCCTAATACTGGGTGGTACTGACAGCGGTTAAAATGCTCCAATTAGCTGATTACAGGTATAATTTATAATATCCACGTGAGGAGGCCGGCCTGAACGCAAAGTTTTGATGTTCGCGTAAAATATTATAACGCTATTTTCATATTTATTTTGCATAACTTGCTGTTTTCTGCATTTTAACGTTAGCGATTATCTGTTTCCTTTTTTCTTTTTCGTTTTTTGTTTTCTAAGAATGCAAGCGAATGCACGATAACTAACTTTGTTTTAATGTTCGTTATCAGACTGATTTATATAATAGATTGTCATTTTTAGTTTGCAAATGATGAATATAAGATTGAGAAGAATGTTGTTAGAAGAATAAAAGTTGAATCAGTTGATGATGAAAGCTTGGTACTCATTGGGGGGGGGGGGGAGTTAATAAGAGGCACATGCCCTCCCCAGGCTTTTTACAAGCTTTCACAATTTTTTTTTTATATCGTATAAGAAATTACAAATTATCTAGCGTTTTGTAAATATATCTATAGGATATTCTCTGCATACGAGTAGAATAGGATGTGGGCTAGAAATCAAGAAACAGATTGAAATTTAAAAAATGCATGACAAATTTTAAATTTACGTTTTCTGTAACTTCCCAAATTAGTAGGAATTTTTGACTTTATAAATTGTTTCTTATTTCTTTATTTACTAATATGTACAACATATTTTTAAAAAAAATTATATATCGGACCAACTACTCAGGTCACATGTCGATATGTCCTTTGTATGATCGCCACGGGCGGGACCCGAACCCACGACCTTATGATCGTGATTTAGGCCCTCAACCCGCGCGGCCAACACGCGGGACTACATATTATTTATTAGACTTATTATTTCTTTTTTTTATTTTGTAATAAATACACTCTTTATAAATAAAAATATTAAGCAATTAGTTGGAAAAAAACTAAAAAGGATTTATATTGTTTGAACATGCCAAATGATATGATTTAAATAGTTATTAATAATTGGATTTCAGGCTTTATGTAAACAGAAAAACTTCAAAATACTTTTAAAATTATTGTTTTCGTCCATTATCTAGCAAAAAGATATTACAAAAAAATCTGATGTGGACACCACATGACTTCTTTGTACGCGTATTATACTATACCTACATTTTTGTAATTGCACATATTTGACGTAATTTGACATTGACATTAAAATTTTTATGTTTTTCTTATTTTTTGTTCTAATCCATAGAATTTAATTCTCCAAAACTTTTGTTTGCAGCATTTATTTCTAAAATCAAAATAATACCATTTTTTTTCAAATAAAACTGTTCAGTTAGTCCATTTTAACCAAAATTTATTATGTTATTTCCATTGATATAGTATAGTCTTATATGCCAAATTTGAAAAATTTTGAATTATATTTTAATATAGGTTTTCATTAAAATCTATTATAGGATTCAAATAAAATACCACTTCCGGAAGTTATATAATGACCAAAAATGGAGGTGCACAACTAGATGTTATAACAGTCCTAAATACAAATTTCAACTTTCTACGACTTATCGTTTTTGAGTTATGCGAGATACATACATACAGACATCAAATTAGTCAAATTGGATTCAGGGATGGTCAAAATAAACATTTCCGGTGAAATTTGAAAACCGAAAATTTTCACGAATTCAATACTTTCTTTACTTTGTACAAGGAAGTAAAAATGAAATCAAAATAAAACTACTGGTCAAATATTTAACTTGTTTTTATTTATTTAAACAAAGTTTGAAATTTACTTTTTCGCGATTCAAATATCCATCAAAGTTCTCGAGATCCCTGTATTGTGCACACGCTCTCTTGGACACCTTTATCACCCAGAAATTATATTGGAGGGTGACATACACTGATTATTGTGACTGAAACCTGTAGCTTTTAGGGAATAATCCATCTTCTTAGAATACACTCGTCTACTCACAAGAACAAGTGTTTGTAAAGAAATAAATAATTCAAACTTCGTTATGTTCAAATTAACTTCAAAGTTCATACAATTTAAATAAGGAAATATCTTTATCATATATCATCACGCTATTTCGCTATTTACCAAATTATTAATGTGTGGTAACTTTGCAATTTAAGGTCTTTCATTTCATTTGTCAAATTATGTCATCTATATTTTATTAGAGTAGAAGTAGGATGGATAATAATAATGATTTTCATGTAACAAATAAATAAATATATCAGCACGCTTTTTACTCCTTTAACAGGACTCTACTGTAGCAGATCTCGGTAAGTGATATATTATAATCATGCATAATATATTAATAGAGGGGGAGGAATATGGGTAATTTTTTTCTTCTTTTTCTGATGGCACTACAGCCCAAATCGGGCCTTGGCGTACCGGATACACCTAGCCACAGTTTTTACACTGCCGCACTGCCGGTTTTCGTAGTCAAATGCTATATTATTTAAGGTGTATAAGTGACTAGCTTATAGCGCTCGAGTGTGAGAAATACATGTAACTGTATTTTATATTTTTAACGATATATCACACATTGTCGGTAGGCGGATTCGAACTGACGAACTTTGGTTCAGGTGAGGTCACAATATGTTAAGAGATGTACATTAACACGTTCGGCCACCGCGCCTGTAATTTTAATATGGTGAATAGTTTATTAGCTATATAAGAATCGATTTTGAGTTCTCAAATCCACAGTCCGAAACATTGCCACTAAGTTATCTATGTACGAGTAATAAATATGTAATAAATAAATAAATTAGTTATAAAATCATTTCTAATAAAATATAAAAATAAACACTTGTTTCACAAAATTCAGCCCCAAGTCAACTTATGAGGTCATCGTGAGAGGCTGGCCAGCACAGTTAGTAACCATAGACGCGTTTCGCTCTTATTAGAGCTCATCAGTATGGTATAACACACTCCTTCACCTAGAACAAAGTTCACATGAAGGAGCTGTGTGACGAAGAACTGTGCTAGCAGAGAATAAGATCTCTAACAAACAGTAAAATGACATGAGAAGTTCTGTCGAACTTAGACAAGTTTTTATTTATATATTTTATTATTAAACCTAGTTTCACCAAGTCAGCATTATAGACAATTAATTTTGTCTTTGTTGTTTTTTACTTCCTTGTACGAAGTAAAGGAAGTATTATAATCGCGAAAATTTTCGGTTCTCAGATTTCAACGGAAATAGGTGTTTTGGCCCTCCCTGAATCCATTTTGACTAATTTCGTCATGCCGTCTGTACGTACGTATGTACGTACGTATCTCGCATAACTCAAAAACGGTAAGCCGTAGAAAATTGAAACTTTATATTTAGGACTGTTATAACATCTAGTTGTGCACATCCCTTTTTGGTCATTATACAACTACTGGAAGTGGTACTTTACTTGAAGCCTATAATAGATTTTCATGAAAAACTATATTCAAATATAATTTAAAACTTTCCAAATTTGGTATATAAGACTACTATATCAATGGAAATAACATAATAGATTTTGGTTAAAATAGACTAACCGGAAGTGGCACATTACATGAAGCTGCTAACAGTTTTCCTTGAAAAAAATGGTATTATTTTAATTTTAGAAATAAATGCTGCAAATAAAAGTTTTAGAGAATTAAATTCTGCGTCTAGCACATTAAAAAATTTTAAATTAGCTTTTTGCATAAACGAGATATCTAAAGTTAAATATTATATATTTTTGTATTTAAAAAAAAATTAAGTTTGCTATGGATGAGAACAAAAAATAAAAGATTTAATGTGAAATATGTGCAATTAAAAAAATATCTATAGTTTAATACGGGTACAAGGAAGTCATATGGTGTCCACATCAGATATTTTTATTTAAAATCATTTCTAGCTAAATATTAATCGTAAGTTACAAAAAGATTGCAAACACATCTGCGTGCAGGACATAAACCTCTTTCAGGTCGGATTTGACCCGTGGGCCGTAGGTAAAGGACCAATGACCTAATCTAAAATCGTATCCGCCATCTAGAGACTCTGATGAAACAGACATCATACCAATCACTTAAACTCGAGCTTAAACTCGTATTTTTGAAAATCAACGAATTATAATTCATTTTTAAAGGTGTATTATATAGATATGACAATTATTAAATAAATAATAAATAAATATATCATCACGCCTTTTATCCATTACTGGGTGTAGCACTCTGTAGTAGCAGATTTCGGTAAGTGATATATTTATCGCGAGAAGAGCGGTTACCAGCCGTCAAATCACGACTCCCAAAGGTGTTAGTGCAGGAGGAGCCACAGGATTAGATTTAATTTGGTGAAAATTGTCGGCTGTGGAGATCGAACCAGGGTTCTCAAGATCCACAGACCGACTCGGTACCATTGCGCCACCTACCCGAATTATTAATAACAGAACAATTCAATGGCGTAATTTCCTATTTTTTTTACTAGTTTTGATAAACATGGATAAAATATAAACTAAACACTTGGCTATGTTTCACAAAATTCAGCCTCCAAGTCACCTTATGAGGGCATTGTCAGAGGCTGGCCAGCACAGTTAGTAACCATAAACGCGTTTCGCTCTTATTAGAGCTCATCAGTATGGTATAACTCACTTCAGCTGGTGACGAAGGACTGTGCCAGCAGAGAATAAGATCTCTAAAAAACGGTAAGATGAGATCTTATTCTCTACTGTTCTAGGTGGAGAAGTGAGTTATACCATACTGATGAGCTCTAATAAGAGCGAAACGCGTCTATGGTTACTAACTGTGCTGGCCATCCTTTGACGATGCCCTCATAAGGTGACTTGGAGGCTGAATTTTGTGAGACTTAGCCAAGTGTTTAGTTTATATTTTATTAAACCTAGTTTCACCAAGTGTATGGATGACAATTAATTTAATCTTTGTTGTTATATAAACAGGGATATTTGAAGGTCCTGAAATTTCTTCTCGGGATACATAAACTTGTAGCCCAAAATATCTAGGACATCTAGCAACCCTATACATATTCTAGATTTAGTATTGCGTTGTTTCGTTTCGTCATTCCGTGAGAATGATTGTAGGCTCGTCCTTATTTATCACGCTTGTAATTAAGAGTTTCTTTCAGATCAGGATGATACGCGCCATTATTAAATTCTGAATTCCATTTAGGTTGGGTTCATTATGTGTGGTAATGCCAGTTACCGGCGCCCATTATGCTTGCGTCGGTGTATCTGCATATAAGCAGTCGGCGTATTCACACGAGCTCGCACGAAATAAGGTCGGAAGCCATCTTTTGTGTGACGAGCTTTTGAGCTTTCCGTACGCAGTGCCTGACACCTTTTCATCCGGCGATTGCGATCCACCCGCTTGCCGTATCGATTGTCGCGATTATTATTTTCTTTTTAGCCTGATTCGGATTCTTTATCGCGAACTTTAGGATTTGTGTCAAACTGAAAACGTCTAATTTATGTTCTATTTTTTTTGTTAGAATTTTAGGTCGTGTTGGCAGTTGCGTGCGATGTTTGTGTTAATTTTTATTGGAGTTGTTAACTTTTTTTACTGGAATTTTTACAGATAAGATTCTAGTTAGGAAAATTATTGTGCCTTGAAACGACAGTTTTGTATTATTTATAACAAATTTACATCATAAATATAGTTGTATTTTTGTTATTATAAATTCGTGTTTGTCATGCATGAAAAAAATCATATTACTGACTAAAAAATAAAAATATATCATCACGCAATTCGGCTCGCGTTGCAATTACCGTGTTCGAGTAACAAAAAATCACTTTACGCTCTTAATACACAAGTTATTTGAGTATTAAGAGCGTAAAGTGATTCTTTGTTACTCGAACACGATAAATGCAGCGCGAGCCTTCGGTGTAAGAGGAACAAAATCACTTTACGCTCGTGATACACACATTATTTTTTCTACGATTGCATCTTAAATGATTAAAAAACATATATGTACTGAAAATAAATTCGTTCTGTCAACTGTCAATATGATAAGTTTCTGTCTTGTTTGTATCCCAGGTAACTATTTCATTAAGTGCACATTTAATATCTTTTTTCTATGATTGCTATGAAAAGTTGACAATTACGCTCTCGTTTTTGCTCGTCTCCAATGGCAACAGGCGAAAAACATGTTAAATACGCGCGTTTCCAACGGCAATGCGCAAAAACGATATTAAATGCGCGCTTATTTCAATAGTTACCCGGGATACAAACAAAACAGAAACTTGTCATATTGACAGTTAACAGAACGAATTTATTTTCAGTACGTATACGTTTCTGAATAATTTTAAGATGCAACCGTAAAAAAAATTATGTGTGTATCACGAGCGTAAAGTGTCTTTGTTCCTCTTGCACTATTCGGCTCGTGCTGCAATTACCGTGCTTGAGTAACAAAGAATCACTTTACGCTCTTAATACACAAATAACTATTTCGCGCATTGCCATTGAAAACGCGCGTATTTAACATCTTTTTCGCGCGTTGCCATTGGAGACAAAAGATATTTTTCGATTGCTCCACAGAAAACGTCAAATTTACGATGACAAATGAGAGCGTAATTGTCAACTTTTCATAGCAATCGTAGAAAGATAACTAGTGCACTATGAATTGTTTGGGTAAATTAAACATGTATTAAATTAACCTACTAATGTTGCAAGTAATGATGAACATCTAACATTTAAAAACACTTTATATTTCAAGATTTTTTGAAAATTCCACAATCAATAACTTCATTAAGGTTAAATAAAAAAGCACACATTACCAAATAATTTGAACCAAAATTATATAGACATTATAGAAAACACTATAAACATCGTGTCAATCACAGTTTAGTTTTAGGAAGTGAACAACACAGCGATTATCAATCACTAAATTTGCTTAATGAAACGTTGCTCAAATCAGTAATCGTGTAACAGAATGTGTCTGAAACATGCACATGAAACAGCAGCACACGTAGTCGACTGCAGCTTACAGCTGCAAATTGCTCTGTGCAGTGAGTCTAATGATATCACGCCACTACAGCTTACAGTCTGCACCTTCACTAAAGCAAACGTATTTATAACCAAAAGTGATTAAAATCAGGACTAGCACAAGCAGTCAGAAAACGAAACATGCATTCATTGATAAGACAATGCGAAATTTAATCGTGTGTTTTGGCTTCATTACTTCTATTTCGGTAAGTGATATATTTATCGCGTGAAGAGCGGTTACCAGCCGTCAAATCACGACTCCCAAAGGTGTTAGTACAGGAGGAGCCACAGGATTAGATTTAATTTGGTGAAAATTGTCGGCTGTGAAGATCGAACCAGGGTTCTCAAGATCCACAGACCGACTCGATACCACTGAGCCACCTACACCAATTATTAATAACAACAATTCAATGGCGTAATTTCCTATTTTTTTTTACTAGTTTTGATAAACAGGGATAAAATATAAACTAAACACTTGGCTAAGTCTCACAAAATTTAGCCTCCAAGTCACCTTATGAGGGCATTGTCAGAGGCTGGCCAGCACTGTTAGTAACCATAAACGCGTTTCGCTCTTATTAGAGTTCATCAGTATGGTATAACTCACTTCTTCACCTAGAACAAAGTTCACGTGAAGAAGCTGGTGACGAAGGACTGTGCCAGCAGAGAATAAGATCTCTAAAAAACGGTAAGATGAGATCTTATTCTCTACTGTTCTAGGTGGAGAAGTGAGTTATACCATACTGATGAGCTCTAATAAGAGCGAAACGCGTCTATGGTTACTAACTGTGCTGGCTAGCCTCTGACGATGCCCTCATAAGGTGACTTGGAGGCTGAATTTTGTGAGACTTAGCACAAGCAGTCAGAAAACGAAACATGCATTCATTGATAAGACAATGCGAAATTTAATCGTGTGTTTTGGCTTCATTACTTCTATTTGTGGACGCGAAGAGATGTAATTGCGTTACAATTCGAGTTGTGTTTTATACTTTTTCTACTTTCTTTAGGAAATAGACTAGAGATGGGCGAATATCATCCGCGAATAGTCGAATGCCGCGAATATGGACATTATTCGATATTCGAGATTTTCGAATATTAACGTCAGTATAGCGAACATTCGAATACCTCGAATATCGCGCCATATGTTAACCTCAATTTTTGATATGTTTTTCCTTTCTCATTTGTACATAAAATTAAAGCTATTACAATACTTTGAAGTTATTAATAACAAAGATATTTTGATTCAAAATCATGAAGACTTACCATATTTCAAATTTGTTTTTCGCCAACATCAGCCCGTACGTTTCACCTTAAATTTGAAGTTTTCGTCTTTTTCTTTTTTGTTTGTACTTTTTGTTTTAATTTTATTTTATCTTAACAATTTCATTCAAATAATGAAAAGGACATAATTAAATAATTATTAATAATAAATAAATTAATTTTTAGGAGTATTCGAATATTCGAGTACCTCGAATATTCGAGATCTGATTAATATTCGTATTCGATATTCGAATTCGAGAAATTTTATATTCGCCCATCTCTAAAATAGACGTTTTATTTCACTTATTTGAGTTAGGTAATGAACTGCATTATTTAACTAGTGAAATAATGAGGTAACATAGCAACACAAACAAAATAAGATATCTTGGTAGATGAATTCTGATGTGTTATTCTTTTATTTTTTGAATTTATACCTGTCATTAATATGTCAAAATTTCATAATTTCAAAAACGCTCTTTCGTATTTATTAGAACGGAAGTAGAAAAAATATTGTACCTATGCAACACGTAAGAAAACTCAGTTATTACCTTACTTATGTGTTCTGTAAATTTCACATGCGTAAGGTAATAATCTTCATTTCCTTACTAGTTTCATTAATAGCTATTATCTACGACCATAAATAATAATAAGAACAATTACAGAATATTTATTAGGTTATATCCGTAACATCAACTGTCAAACAGCAGTGTTACCGCCTAACAAATGAAAAATGTCTTGAGAACAGTTACGTATATTACAAAACTAGTGCAGTAAACCCTTAGCAACCGTAAACAAGCATTTACTGTTCTTGCAAATTGTTTTTAATGGCCTACTTACATACCTATATGGTCGTAGATAAAGGATGTTTTTAGACTAAACAGACAAACTTGAAATAGGTATCTGTATCATTAGGCCAGAAACTGTAATTTTGCAAGTCCGTGCATATTTTGATAGGTCTGGCGGAAGGCGAAACTTGCATTGGTAATACAATTTCTGGACGTGTAATACACAACATTTTTCGAGTTGATTTAAATGAAATTATTGGTTTATTTGTCAAATATTGAATACGTCAGGACATTCGTGAATCAGGATACGAATGTTAAATAAATATAACCAATTCATTTATTGTCTTGCAAATAATGTCCTGCATATATCAAAGAAGTTAACGAGAATGTTATTAATAATTTATTGCCAAAATTCATCACGTATTGGTTGTACACAGCAACTGCAAATTCAGTTATATTTTGTGACATATTTCTTCGTGTGAAGTGCGATTACCAGCCGTCAAATCACGCTCCTCAAGTATGTTAGTGGCGGTAGAGCCACATAGGTTGTTTTATATCATATATATCATCACGCCTTTTACCCATTACTGGGTGTGACACTCTACCGTAGCAAATCTCGGTAAGTGAAATATTTCTTCGCGTGAAGTGCGATTACCAGCCGTCAAATCACGCTCCTTAAGTATGTTAGTGGAGGTAGAGCCACAGAGGTTGTTTTATATCATATATATCATCACGCCATTTACCCATTACTGGATGTGGTACTCTGCCGTAAACAGATCTCGGTAAGTGATATATTTCTTCACGTGAAGTACTGTCATCAGCCGTCAAATCACGGCCTCCAAAGATATTACTGGAGGAGGAGCCACAGGGGTAAATTTAATTTGGAGAAAATTATTTGTCGGCTATGGAAATCGAACCAGGGTTCTTAAGATCCACAGGATGACTTGATATAACTCATAAGTGGCAGATATACCGATAGCTGATACTAAATAAAGAATTTGTTTTTTTAAACAAAACTTACTGTAATATCTTGTATGTCCGTGCACCCACGTAATCTACGAGTACACCCATGCAAGGAAGCGTGTTCGTAGACTTGGATTATTAATAGTTTTATAAATGAACGCACTTGCCCGTCACCCAATGGGATAATATTCCAGCGACGTTGATGATCTAATTTGAATGTGATAAATAACTAAATTAGATTCAAGAAAAACAGAAATAACAAATGATTTGGTTCTCGTGGCGACCGTAGCTTAGTTGGTTTAATGCATATGACTCACGAAATTTTTTCATCTCTTTCAAATATCTTCCTTTTGATTTCTCAGGCAATAATTGAAACGTAGCGGCATCAGCTTCTTTTAAAATAATTTCTGGTATAGCAACATCGTCATATTCTTCCATTTTCTCAATTATTAATATTATTATCACAATGCAACGGTAAATTATTTGACATTCGCAAATATTTATTTATATACAAACGAACCATAGCAACGCAATGGCATCTATGTTCATTTATACTACATAAACAGCCGTACAAATCTTAATATTTTTTAAATATTTCAATAGCAGAATTGAACAAAACGCTATACATCACTCGAGAAGAAACGAATTCGCTCACTTATGTGACACATGCGTGAGCGAAATTCTTAGTTTCTTCTCTTGTAATGTAATATACTATTATTTTATTCGTAACCAAGGATATTATTAACAGTGGTATTTCCGATATCAATTTCACTAGTGATGAATTTCCGACGAAATGTACATTTCATTGGTTCATTTTCAAACAAATTCGTGATCCTATTGGTTGACAGTGACATGTGGTGAATTCTCTTTATAATTCAAGTTAATTACATTAGTTGTTAAGTATTTATTTAAAATACTAATTAAAGATAGTTCAATATTTTAAATGTGTCATCAGAGCTAACATAAAAATAACATGAAACTTCAAAATATTAATATAATGGTACAATTGTTCCCACGTTTCTAATATTCATCGATTAGATACAATCGATCCTGTTACACTGCATAACAGGAATTAATATTCTAGATTTAGAGGAATATTTAGAATTTTTTGAAATCCTTAATTCTACATGTGTTTGAAATAATTAATAATATATTACGACAAACATTATAAATAAAAATAATTAAATATATCATCACGCCTTTTACTCATCACTGGGTGTGGCACTCTGCCTAAGCAGATCTCGGTAAGTGATATATTTTTTGGCGTGAAGTGCGATAACCAGCCGTCAAATCAGGGCTTCCAAAGATATTAGTGGTGGAGGATCCACAGGGATAATTTTTTTAAATAGGTGAAAATTGTTTGTCGCCTGTGGGGATCGAACCAGGGTTCTCAAGATCCACAGGCCGACTCGATACCACTGAGCCACCTACCCCATATTTACTGTAAAATGTATTTAAGTGGACATATGATTTATTTATGTATATTAAGCTGTACAACAGGAACTTAATCCCAATTATAGTACAGGGTCCGCTCTCACCGAGCCGCAGTGTGATAGTTCATATAATTTTTTGCTTGAGTGCTATTCGAATGCGGGATCTCCAGTTTAGAATTCCGTAACGCTATCCACACCACTTAAACTTAAAAGTGTTGTTTAAATATGAATGAAGTTGTTCGTTTTTGTTATTTTGATACTTTCTGAAGACGGTCCTGGAAACTTTTTAATTAAGGTAGATGCACCATGACATTATTGGCAACAATGAACACGATGAATGAAAGAAGATCTAATCGGGCGTTGGTTCTAAAAAAAGGCGAAAGAAACCTGAGAAAATAAAAGAATGTTCTAAATACGTGAAATAACTCCGCCGGCAGGAAATTACGACACGTGAAAAAGGAAGCAGTAGGTTTGTAGTAGCGAGCGAAGACTCTACAAGGGGTGGTGGTGGGAGGTCACGCGGGGTTAAGAAGGGGAAGAAATTCGCGCTGGGGCTGCAGGCAACACGGCGTGCACATCGGCATGGCGTGTCGGCGCCGAAACACCACAGCCTGCTTGGTTCTGATTTCTTCAGTCGGCAGGTTTCTTCTGTCACAATAGCCACGTCGACGCTTTCGTTTTCTTTAGTTCTTTACGAACACACAGTGGAAGCTTAGTAAATGGTTGGTGTTTGTCATTACTTTGTATGAGAAAGGTGAGGCATGCATTGTTTTCAAACTTCATTACTTGCACCTCAAGCTATTACCCTATTGCAGCACAGACACTTCATTAAAAAAAATAAGAAATCTTTAAATTTGCTTAAGAAACACTTAAAACTCGCACAACTTATAATACATTTCTTAGAAATATAAACTACTTAAAAATAAAGTATTTTGTACTTTGCTACGAAATAACTTTCAAGCAAACTTTGACACTTAAACGTCAAATATTCGAAATAAAAAATGCTCGTAAAAATGGAATCGGCGCAGTTTCAAACAGTGAAATATTTATTAGATTTTGAACCTCATATTTTCTCCTATAATAGTTGCTATACGCAAAATACTATTTAGCCGTAACTTTTCGCTTAAAACTTGACAGTTATTCAATCCAATGCTGGTATTTGTAACAATTCATTAACGAAACAAACAAATATACTTCGTTCCAAACAATTACGCAGGAAACTGTCAAAATTTAATGAATCGATACTCAAACAATTCGATAATAGTTTTACGAATACGAATAAAGTAAATAATTGAAAAATATTTAAAATTATTTTATTGAAAAGTACAATAAAAGTATAAAATATTTAGTTTGCTTTGAAATAGATTCGAACAGTAAAATAAATAACAACCCTTAATTTTTCGAATTTAAAAATAAATCTTTTTGTTTCATGATCAGCACGTCGTACAGAATATACCCTTTATTTTTTTGCTCTAAGTTGTGAAACACCCAGTATAAGTCATTTTTGAAACCATGACAATAAATAAAATAAATAAATATATCATCACGCCTTGTACCTATTACTGGGTGTAGCACTCTACCGAAGCAGATCTTGGTAAGTGATATATTTCTTCGCGTGCGGTTACCAGGCGTCAAATCACGCCCCCAAAGATGTTAGTGGAAGGGGAGCCACAGGGGTAGATTTAATTTAGTGAAAATTTTTTGTCGGCTGTGGAGATCGAACTAATCATAAAAGCTCAAATAAAGAGATTTATAAAATATGGGGTAGATGGCTCAGTGGTATCGAGTCAGCCTGTGGATCTTGAGAACCCTGGTTCGAACCCCACAGCCGACAAACAATTTTTACCAATTTAAATCTACCCCTGTGGCTCCCTCTCCACTAACATCTTTGGGGGCCGTGATTTAACTGCTGGTAACCGCACTTCACGCGAAAAAATATATCACTTACCGAAATCTGCTTAGGCAGAGTGCCACACCCAGTAATGGGTAAAAGGCGTGATGATATATTTATTTATATATTTAGAAAGCATAAATGATACACCAAATAAATTCGGAATGTCTCTTGCATTCCAAACTACTTTAATTACTTATTAACTTGAAAGACTAGTAGTAAAATATTTGACAGGCAGATTTATAATGCGGATTATCGCCAATACCATTTTTATTTCGTTTTAAACTCTCTTTCCAATTTACGAAACATGTTTATTTTAACCTGGATTAAAAGGAGTATTAATTAGCATCAAATTTCGTTCGTTTCGAGAATTTGCTTTAATTTTAAACAGATTTATAAATGAAGAAACTTTGATAATTGGAATATCAGTCTAATATATTTTAAAATTGTTACAATTCTAACGTTTCGGTGATAACCATCGCCTTCTTCTAGTACAATTCTTGTACTAGATTTAAAACTGATTTTTTGTAATGTTCTTTTTAATGTGCTTTATAGTTGGTTGTTAAGAGTTGTTGTAATTTTAAACATTTTTGACTATTTATTATTTTAAATTGTGACTAATTATGTTCCGTTTTTTAAACAATTTGTTTATGTTAATTATTAGACGTTACATATCCCTGAAGAAGGCGATGGTTATCACCGAAACGTTGGAATTGTAACAATTTTAAAATATATTAGACTGATATTCCAATTATCTAAGTTTCTTCATTATTTAAACAGTCGATCATCGTATTTACTCTAGATTTATAAATGATTGTAACAATGGTATTAGTGCTATGGAATGCAGTTTTTAATTTACGATTAAAGTGAGATATAATTCAGCTGTCAAATAAATGCAAAATATCACGAGAATAAATGACAGCAATTATATTTTTGTAATTTGTTTTCTGATATCAATACTTAGCCGACAGTTAGTAGTTTGATATTTCACCCGAAAATAAAATATCTGATGTGGACACCACATGACTTCCTTGTACACGCATTAAACTATAGATATTTTTTTTTATGGGGTAGGTGGCTCAGTGGTATCGAGTCGGCCTGTGGATCTTGAGAACCCTGGTTCGATCCCCACAGCCGACAAACAATTTTCACCAATTTTAAAAAATCTACCCCTGTGGCTCCTCCACCACTAATATCTTTGGAGGCCGTGATTTGACGGCTGGTAACCGCACTTCACGCGAAAAAATATATCACTTACCGAGATCTGCTTAGGCAGTGTGCCACACTCAGTGATGGGTAAAAGGCGTGATGATATATTTATTTATTTTATTTTAATATTTTTTTAATTGCACATATTTGACATTAAATCTTTTATTTTTTGTTCTAATCCATAGCAAACTTAATTTTAAAAAAAATCAAAAAATATATAATATTTAAATTTAGATATCTCGTTTATGCAAAAAGCTAAATTAAAAAAATGTGCTAGACGCAGAATTTAATTCTCTAAAACTTTTATTTGCAGCATTCCTTTCTAAAATTAAAATAATACCATTTTTTTCAAGGAAAACTGATAGCAGCTTCATGTAATGTGCCACTTCCGGTTAGTCTATTTTAACCAAAATCTATTATGTTATTTCCATTGATATAGTAGTCTTATATACCAAATTTGGAAAGTTTTAAATTATATTTGAATATAGTTTTTCATGAAAATCTATTATAGGCTTCAAGTAAAGTACCACTTCCGGTAGTTGTATAATGACCAAAAAGGGAGGTGCACAACTAGATGTTATAACAGTCCTAAATATAAAGTTTCAATTTTCTACGGCTTACCGTTTTTGAGTAATGCGAGATACGTACGTACAGACGGCATGACGAGAATAGTCAAAATGGATTCAGGGACTGCCAAAACACCTATTTCCGTTGAAATCTGAGAACCGAAAATTTTCGCGAGTCTCCAAATTAATTGTTTTCCGTCATAAATAAATAAAATAAATATATCATCACGCCTTTTACCCATTACTGGATGTGGCAGTCTGCCGAAGCAGATCTCGGTAACTGATATATTTCTTCGCGTGAAGTGCGGTTACCAGTCGTCAAATCACGGGCCCCAAAGATGTTAGTGGAGGGGGAGCCACAGGGGTAGATTTAAATTGTAAAAAATTATTTTTTTCAGTCATCATGCGTTCAAATCTCACTGATTTCAATTTATATTACAAAAATGCGATTGTGTCAAAGTGATTCGGCTTTTACTATAAGCTACTGTAATTGGGATTACATTCATTTTGTGCAGAGTAACAAATAATAAAATAATAATAAAAATAAACAAAATTGGAGGATATTTATTTATTTGTGTTACGCTGTACAACAGGAACTTAACCCCAATTACAGTACAGGGTCCGCACTTACCGAGCCGCAGTGTGGTAGTTCATATTATTTTTAGCTTGAGTACGATTCGAACTCGGGATCTTTGAATTCCCACCGCCGTACTGCCGGACATTGACTTGAATGTTTGTTGTTTATTATAACAGCGAGAGAATAAAGCTAATTAGAGGACACATCTTGAGTGCACCTGCCCTGAAGCATTCCAAAACACCCTGACACTATGCCTCCCCTACACATAACGCTACACAAAGTAACATAGCATAGCCTAGCACAAGCCCGCCCCTTAAAGAACAAATTAAAATACCAGAGTTTCTCGGTTTCACCCAAGAAGTAAATATTAAATTTTATGCGATTTATTTTAAATACACGTCTTCTTTGAAACTATAATAATGCAACAACAATATTGATTTAAATCAAATTATAAATAGAAAAATCTGATGTGGACACCACATGACTTCCATGTACGCGTATTATACTATACCTACCGGCAGTTTTTTTTTATCAGTAAACATAGGGATTTGTCATTACCATAGTTACAGTTAAAAAGTTTGGAAGTAATGCATTAGAGTGTTTATTTTAAAAGTAAACATAGGGAAAATAACATTGTTGTCATCTATAGTTGTCAAAGTAATAAAGCTGTCCTCTTTCCAAATCAGACCGGGTTAATAGGGGATCAAATATTGGAGCGTTTTTATATAAATGGAAATTTAAATGGGGAAAATTATTTAGAGTTGTTACAAGAGAGAGTAATATTGAGTAAATATTGAGGAAGTGTGGTTCCAACAAAATGTACGGAATTATCTGCACCGGATATTCCCCCAACGATGGATAGGACGAGGTGCAGAAATAGAGTGGCCTACAAGGTCACCAGATCTTGCGTCAAACGATTTTTTTCTTTGAGGCCACTAAAAAATAAATTTAATAATGGTGGTAGAATGAGTGTAGAAAAATTAAAACGTTGAATTAGTATTGCATCGCATGAGATTCCTCCAGAGCAAATAAATAAAACTATAAATTCATTTTAAAATCGTTTGGGTTATTGTTTACAGGTAAATGGGGGTAATTTTGAACAGTTATTAAATTAAAATTCCTATTTAAGCTAATGTAATTTAAAGTAATTAAAATTCATTTAATTTGTTTAAACTTAAAATGTTTCTTTTATTATAATAGACTTATTACACTTCAATGCATTGCTGAAAATATTATTTTCCCTATGTTTACTTTTAAAATAAACGTTCTAATGTATTGCTGTCAAACTTTTTAACTGTAACTATGGTAATGATGTATCCCTATGTTTACTGATAAGAAAAACTCCCGGTATATATTTTTATTGCACATATTTGACGTAATTTGACATTAACATTAATTTTATTTTTTGTTTTAATTCATAGCAAACTTAATTACAAACAATATATAATTTTTAAATTTACATATCTCGTTTATACAAAAGGCTAATTTGATAATTCTTAACACTTGTGATACATTAATGTACAAATTACTTATATCAATAGCTTAATTTTAAAAATGTTGAATTGAAATTTTATAACAGGGTTTAATGTCTCGTTTGACAGCATAAACCGATTATATATTGTTTACTGAACTGACGAGAGCGAGTAAATAAATTTAAAATGTGATACATCGACCAACGTGAACGATGATGGCTTGTTGTCTTAGAGAACCCTTTAAATTCTAGGCCATCTCTATATGTTACATAACATTACGAGAAGTGTGAGACAGTCTACTTTAGCGTTCCATTATTAAAAGGCGTCAGTTTTTTATTTTAAATGAATAATAATATTTCAATAGCATTTTTGTTGGTAGAAATGTTGTTATTAAATAATAAAATGTTCAGTTCGATTCTCATAAACTTTCATAAAATTATGGTTTGGCTAATCTTATTTTAACTCGTTAAAAAGTAAATCCAAATTACATTCTGAGAAGTAAATGTTAACTGGAATATATTATTATTATACAGGGTGTTTCAGGACTAGTGTAACAAAGTTTAACAGCATATTCCTGAGGTCATTTTGAGCCAAAAATGTCATATGAACAAAAATGCGCACAAATAGGGGATGGGAAAGTTGGCTTCTATTTGGATATCTGACTTGGTATTCTCTGGACGCATAACGGGCATTACCATTACATAATCCATAAATAAAAATCATATCTGCATATTCAGCAGTACTATAACCATCCATTATGAAACAATAATACCATCAAAAGTACAACAATTTTTAATTAAGATAAATAAGGTATGACTTTTCAATAAAATTCTTGTTTTCCGAAAGTATCTTGATTACAAAAATTTGAAAATGTCGTGTTATTTATAGAACTTCAACCTCTTGTATTTTGGTAACTAGAAGGAATAGGACCTATGTTCATATGACATTTTTGGCTCAAAATGACCTCAGGAATAAGCTGTTAAAGTTTGTTACACTAGTCCTGAAACACCCTGTATAACTTGTAACAATTGTGGCTCTTCCCAATCTGAAAATATTGTTTTTTAGTTCAAATATCAAACCTAACCTAAAATAGATTAATTATTTTAAGCATTTTATGTTGTTACCATTAAACTAAGTTGTTATATTCCACAATATGTGTTTCTTATTATTATTTATATAGTATTAGATGAGATTTTTATTTGATTACAACCTGCAAAAATTTGTATCAATAACGTTTTTAGTTCAGACGTTATCAAATTGATGGTACTAATGGTGAGAAATGTTAAAAGAATTTTAGCAAATTACTCTAATTTCCCAAACTTTGAAAAAAGGAAAATTCAGGGAAGTTGTATTTTATAAATTAGATTTTATTTTATTTTATGTGGTAGGTGGCTCAGTACTATCGAGTCGGCCTGTGGATCTTGAGAACCCTGGTTCGATCCCCACAGCCGATAAATAATTTTCACCAATTTTACCGAGATCTGCTTAGGCAGAGTGCCACACTCAGTAATGGGTAAAAGGCGTGATGATATATTTTATTTATTTTTATTTTAGATTTTATTATTATCAAAACAGATTAGAATGTTCCAAAGGGCCAGTGTTTTTTGTAATTTTTACAGTCGAGTCGATCGGAAAGCACTTGTTCCAGATTGAGTGTTGCGTGCGGGAAGTGTTATTTTGAAGGTTACGAGCACAAAAACATTATATTAGTTAGAAGATTGAAATACCATCTCGAATATATTTTAATTATATGAAATAAAATGGACTTTTTGAACCATTATTTTTCTAACATTATATGTTTTAATAAGTGATATTACAATGATTCTAAAACCGTATTTTCCTCGGTGAAAATCGCCACTCACTCCTTTCATTCTTGCAATAAAAGGATAAAGCATTTTCTCGGGTAAGGCGATCACCGATCAGATATCTCGGTACTAGCCTCAATACATCTCGGCTTATCTGTCAGAGCAGCGGGGGACGCGGACAGATCAGTTTCGCGGCCGTCAAACTCGTCGCAGTCCCATGACACGGGCTCATACGTCTTCCGGCTGACACCAGCTGTCCGCTTCACCAAATCTGTCAAAAACGACACGCATACATCCCGAATCCCGGCCCGGCTACGCTAAATGTGTTAGCCTGGAAGTTCCCACAGAAATGTAAGATAGTGGAGGAGGACACTCGCAGTACAAATTTACACAAAAGAAGGACAAGTATTTTTGGTTTTGTAATTGAAACTCGGATTGATATTATTTTTATTTTATTGCTTTATTTACTGTCTTTAGAATTATATTTTGAAGCTAATGTTTTAGAATGTAAGATAGTAATTTAAAAAAAGTTTATTGTTTGTTATTGATTTTTTGTAGCTTGAAAATGGCCTAAATATTGGCCGAAACGTCGCCTTCATAGTTTAATAAAAAAAGGTTTAAAATTAATATTCAATTTTTATACTTTTTATTTCCAATTAAAGCCTAAAATCCAACTAATATAATTTTTTTTAATTCACTTTGATGTATGTTACTATTAAATGTAATTTTTGAAAGAGTGGAAATTGTAATAATAAATATTTATAAATATATCATTTACCGAGATCTGCTTACGGCAGAGTGCCACACCTAATAATGTGTAAAAGGCGTGATGATATATTTATTTATTTAAATATTCTTTTTTCCACGATCGTGTGAAAGTAATTATGTACTTATGCAAAATAGAGCATTATTCATCTAGGGAGAGAAATGCATGATTTTTTCATGTGGAGTAATTTGTAGCAGAAGGTAAAGCCCGAGGAAAACCTAGCATTCTCTCCCGTGGTGTATAAGCTATATTTTTACGACCTAAGTAAGATTAAAAAAGAAAAAGTTATTTTCAAATACAATTTAATCATGTTTATTTGACATTTATTAATTTCAAAATTATTAGTAGTATTTGATATAAAAAATAATCTCGACAACAGCAAAAGTTTGTTTATGGGGTAGGTGGCTCAGTGGTATCGAGTCGGCCTGTGGATCTTGAGAACCCTGGTTCGATCCCCACAGCCGACAAACAATTTTCATCAAATTAAATCTACCCCTATGGCTACCCCTCCACTAACATCTTTGAGGGCCGTGATTTGACGATTGGTAACCACACTTCACGCAAAGTAATATATCATTTGCCGAGATCTGCTACGGCAGAGTACCACGCCCAGTAATGAGTAAAAGGCGTGATGATCTTATTTATTTATTTATTTTTGAATAAAATTGTAAATGGATAATTAAAAATTACATGTAATAAGTCAATTTTTTTATCATCATATACGTTTTGTTCAAATTAAAAGTGACAATTTATGGCTATTTATAGGTTGTTACAAAAAAAAGTTAAAATTATTTGTTTTATATGATTATTTATTTCGTTATATTAAATAAATACATCATTACGCCTTTTACCCATTACTGGGTGTGTCACTCCGCCGTAGCAAATCTTGGTAAGTGATATATTTCTTTGCGTGAAGTGCAGTTGCCAGCCGTCAAATCACGCCCTTCAGCGATTTTAGTGGAGAGAGTCACAGGGGTAATTTTAATGTTGTGAAAATTTTTTGTCGGCTGTGGAAATCGAACCTGAGTTCTCAAATCTATGGTCCGACTCGATAACACTGAGCCACCAACCCCATTTAATTATTTCTGTCCTTATATTGCACAAATAATTTTTATTCTAGTACGTCATAGGCAATTTAAAAATGACATAGGTTTGTATTTCTTTTTATTTATACTAAGTGTAACGAGCTTGTATGAAAAGAATTATGAATGTGGTTGAAGCAAAAGTGGTGTGTCAGGATAGGAATGTTTGGAGAAAATTAATTGCGGGATAAATATGATGAATGAAGACAAGCGTATGATTCTTGATTTTAGATTAATTGGTTAGATGTTTCGAGTGTTTACCTGCAATTGTGTGGAGACCATCTTCAGAAACAAGCACAGTGTACACTAGCGAATGGATGAATGTTTGTTGTGTGTTGATGGATTTTGGTTGTGAGAAAAGAAAGAGTTTGTATGGAGGAAGTGTTAATGTGGTCGAATCGAGTATCGTGTGTCAGGATGAGAATGTTGACGGGTTCGTGCTACCCCATTTAATGGGATATAGCGTGATGTTATGTATGTATGTATGTAACAGTAACCTAGCCATAGGCGCAGAAGTAGCCAGTTCATATATTAAAAATATATATATGTTAGTTTTCAAAGTATATCTAAATATCTAAATCATTAACTGTGCACGTTGAACAACAAAAACCTATGAAAGGTATTAATTTAAAAATAAAAATCACACAAACTGGTTGCCCCGCCCCCCGTGGAAAATCACCGCCTGAAAGCGCACTAGTTGCACCTGAGCAGGTTGGCCACAACAGCGAACACATGTCACTCGCACAGGGATATTTATTCGGGGTTGTCAACATGTCAGCCGGATGTGATGTAGGAATGTGTTTATGAACCTTTGTGTCAGTGGTGCAGAAGGAGCGAGGGCGGCGGGGGTGCAAGTCACTACCAACAATGGCAAAAATAACACCAACTACCGCATGAAAGGTTGCTGCTCTGTTCAATCGCCCGTGAACAAATCAAATAGAACGAGATTTATTTTCGTTTTTCAAAGTTATTTTTGTATTTTTGCGATGGCTAGTGCTTAGTGGACCAGCAAAAATGGAAAATGACGTGAGTGAATACAGTAAAATGCAGTTTTCATGCATTTGTCAAAATCGCGTGCAGAATTTATTGTTTTATTCACTTTTATGTAGCAATCATGATGCGTGATGCAGAATAGAGCTGTTCACACATCATAACTTAAAACTTATTTTATCTACGACCATATATGTAAGTAGGCCATTAAAATCAATTTGCAAGAACTGTAAATGCTTGTTTACGGTTGCTAAGGGTTTACTGCACTAGTTACGTAACTGTTCTCAAGAAATTTTTCATTTGTTAGGCGGTAATACTTCTGTTTGACAGTTGATGTTACGGATATAACCTAACAAATATTCTGTAATTTTTGTTATTATTATTTATAGTCATAGATAAAGTATAATACACAACTCGAATTGTAACGCAATTACATTGCTCGTGAAATTACTGCACTCGCCCAGTCTCGTGCGCAATTTTTTGCTTGTTACAATTCTCGTTATGTAATATACTATTATATACGACTAACTAATAATATTATCATGATATATGCGTTTTTTGCTATATAATGCTATATATTAATCCCGCCGGGAATAATGAGTCGGGAATAATGGTCATTATTCCCGCTCGTGAACCAATCAAAATGCTTAAAACATGGATCATTGTTTTGTTGTGCCATTGGAACAGTGTTGCCATAGCGACACATATTTAAATTAAACATGCTCGTTGCTAAGTTCACTGTTGTTTACGAATCGGAAACAAACAAAACGAAATCATCGTTGAGAAGTTGTCAAAAACGGTCTTGCAAATTGTGTTAAATTATTGTGTTTAACTGTAATTGAAAAAATGGACAGTATTACAGAAGACAGTATATCTTCTACACCACCAGAAAATCGCTGATGCTACTACATATGGTTTATTACCACAAAAGTCTAAAAATTTCTATGACAAAACATACCAAAGTTTTATTGACTAATTTTTATTAAATTAGTCGTATATGTTAGTCGTATATAAAGTATAGTAAAAGGATATAAATTTTTATTTCGATTGTTTTTACTTCCTTGTACGAAGTAAAGGAAGTATTGTAATCGCGAAAATTTTCGGTTCTCAGATTTCAACGGAAATAGGTGTTTTGGCCCTCCCTGAATCCATTTTGACTAATTTCGTCATGCCGTCTGTACGTACGTATCTCGCATAACTCAAAAACGGTAAACCGTAGAAAATTGAAACTTTATATTTAGGACTGTTATAACATCTAGTTGTGCACCTCCCTTTTTGGTCATTATACAACTACCGGAAGTGGTACTTTACTTGAAGCCTATAATAGATTTTCATGAAAAACTATATTCAAATATAATTTAAAACTTTCCAAATTTGGTATATAAGACTACTATATCAATGGAAATAACATAATAGATTTTGGTTAAAATAGACTAACCGGAAGTGGCACATTACATGAAGCTGCTAACAGTTTTCCTTGAAAAAAATGGTATTATTTTAATTTTAGAAAGGAATGCTGCAAATAAAAGTTTTAGAGAATTAAATTCTGCGTCTAGCACATTAAGAATTTTTAAATTAGCTTTTTGCATAAACGAGATATCTAAATTTAAATATTATATATTTTTTGATTTTTTTGTAAATTAAGTTTGCTATGGATTAGAACAAAAAATAAAAGATTTAATGTCAAATATGTGTAATTAAAAAAATATCTATAGTTTAATACGTGTACAAGGAAGTCATGTGGTGTCCACATCAGATATTTTAAAATTATGAAATAATACTTCTTTTCGGAATTCAGTCAGTTTTTTATTTTTATTTAAGAGTTGGCCGAAACGTTGACGTAATAATAAAAAATAAAAAACTGACTGAATTCCGAAAAGAAGTATTATTTCATAATAAAGTATAGTATACAACTCGCTATAATGGCTATTATTACCTCGGATGATTACAACCCTAGCTCGCTCCGCTCGCTCGGGTTGCAAACTTCATCCTCGGGAATAAGAGCATTCATAATAGCGTCGTTGTATAATATACTATTATATATGAGTTTAATTATATATTTCTACCATTAGCATAGTAAGTATATCTTTACATCCTTGATAACAGAGATGTAATAATGCCCGTTTATACCGAAGAAACTTAACTTTTAAATTTGACATAAACCGACAATATTACATCAAATGTTTGACAGAAATATAAGTGTCTTCTTATGATATGTTACTTCGATGATTTGCTTCTATTTATTTAAGGTTCGATGACACAAATAGGTATAATCATTTACCGCCCATGGGTTGTAAAAAAATGGTAACAAAACATGAGTCAGCTCAAATAATAAAAATTTTAGTAACAAGACATTAATCATCACACATGACAGATATATTTCAAGATATTTAAGATATTTTAATTTGTTTTTCGCTGTTGATAGAAATAAAATTGTATGTACCATAAGCCTTGAGAATTTGAAGCCATCGTATTCAAATAAAACCTTCGATTTTGAAATATTTCTTACCGCTCTTTTTATTCAAATAAGTATTACGTTCTAGGATAGAAAGTGAGCTTTTCTGTTAGGGTATGTCATAATATCCATGGATACAATACTCGAATGTCAACATTTTCAAGTTAATGTAAATAGAAATATTACTAGAATTTTTAAATGAGCATTTATCATCATATGTTATGTTCTTAACTTCAAATCTTTATATGAAAGGAAATAGTTGCCGATTATTAATTTAATGTACACTTAAGATTTAAGCATGGGGTAGGTGGCTCAGTGGTATCGAGTCGGCCTGTGAATCTTGAGAACCGTGGTTCGATCCCCACAGCCAACAATTTTCACTAAATTAAATCTACCCCTGTGGCTACCACTCCACTAACATCTTTGGGGGCCGTGATTTTACGGCTGGAAACCGCACTTCACGCGAAGAAATTTAAGTGGTATCGAGTCGGCCTGTGGATTTGACAACTCGGGTTCGATCTCCACAGCCGACAAACAATTTTCACCACGTTAAACTACCACTGTGGCTCCCCTTCAACTAACATATTTGGGGGTCGTGATTTGACGGCTGTATACGCGAAGAAATATATGACTTACTGAGATCTGCATCGGCAAATTAATGGGTAAAAGGCATAATGATTTATTTATTTCTTCAATGCAGCGCAGTAGATAAATAAATAAATATATCATCAAGTCTTTTACCCATTGCTGGAGGTGGCATTTGCCGTAATAGATCTCGGTAAGTGATATATTTATGTGCTTAAAGTGCGGTTACCCGGCGTCAAATCGCGGCACCCAAATATATTATAGGGGCAATTGTAATGTGGTGAAAATGGTTTTCCGGTTATAGGAATAAAATCCGGGTTCTCAAAGTCACGGGCCGACTCGATACCACTGAACCACTTACTCCATTAATATGTGATTAATGGCCAATTGCATCAACAAAAACTTAATTTTTAAACTTAGTTTAAATAAATAAAAGTTTATTGAATGTTATATAGCAATATTAATTATTTCAAATAATATTTAATTTTATTAATTTAAACCAATTTTAAAATTTAAATTTCTTTAATGTTCCTATAAGTTTTACTTTTGTAACAAAGTGAAACAATTCAGAATTAGTTTTTGTTATAATTAGGATTTTTCACTATCAACTCTGCTTCGAAAGATACAGACAAATTAAATATTATCTTAAGTATCTTTTTTTAAAGCACGTCCCATGGAAAACAACAACAAATAGTGAGTGGTGGTTTAGCTTTTGGATTGACAAGATGTAGTCTTGCCTTGTAGTAACTTTAGTTCATATGTTGTTGTTGTTTGCCATCTTCGGTCAAGTTGTTTAAATAGAGATTTCATATGTTTCATTTAATATCTATCACTTTTGTAATTTTGTAACTTTTCTATTTATTTTTATGTTGTGAATATATCTTAATAAACACAATATATTCGAATATATCAACTGTCGCCATTTAATTCACTATTCATTACGGACGACTTTGTTGGAAGAGCAGTCTTATTAGACTTTTATATACCGGCTGTAACACGAAAAGTGAAACATAGGCGTTTAGCATGGCAAATCAGTTTTTCCGTGCGCATTGCTTCCCTAATTATTTTAGGAAAAATGTTTCAAATAAATGTTGTAAAGCATAAAATTCTACATCCGAATCAATGAACAAAATTCATTTTGACTACTTCATAACTGCAGAAATTAAATTTGAAAATTCACGTAATTTCAATTTAATAGTAATAGCCATGGAATTAAAACATTTTTTCCTAAAATAATTAGGGAAGCAATGCGCACGGAAAAACTGATTTGCCATGTTAAACGCCTATGTTTCACTTTTCGTGTTACACCCGGTATAGAAGAAAGAAAAGTAAATAACGGAGTGTAGAAAATGAGCGCGAAAATATTTTCAAAGTCGTCGCTAGGACATTGCTTTTAATATCCTTTGTTTCGATCAAATCGTTTCTATGGTGATAGAAACATAAAAATATTTAACAAGACATCGCGAGGATTCTGACACGATTGTATGTCAGTGTGTTGTCAGAAAAGCATGCAAACATATCTTATACCAGTTACCTAGTTTCACTTGTTTACGTTTAAAAAAAATCAACATGAACCGCTGTGTGGCTTGCAGATTAAATTTTAGTAAAATTACGCAAGATTTATATCATAATGAAGATTCACAAAGGTAGGAAAACAAACTAAAAAAGTTTAATCTTAAATTAGATGGCGTGATAATAAATTAGATTATTTATTTGTGTAGTTAATGAAACGAAGTTTCCATCATTTATATTTAATTTGAGTCATTTGTTAAAGAATACAACAGTTTTTTTGTTCGCGTGCGAATATACGAGTGTTGTTCACACGATAGTCGTGACATCTCGTGTCGATAAACTTTTATGCATACACATTCTTCCCTCAATCAATATTTCATATGAAAGTTAAAAAGCTAAAAAGAAAATGCTCCGTTGAAAATATAAATGGGTTTCTCGTTTACAAACTTTAGTAGAACTTTTGAAAAACATTTTCAAAGTAGCTCCACTAATTGAAAACGAAAATTGAAACCTTTCTTGGTATCGTGAAGCAAGTTCACGCTATTTTATATCATCATTTTTTAACAATTGTTTCGGTAACAACGTGAATGATTATTGTGTTGTCTTGGTAAATACAAAGTCAAAAAGTTTGAGTGAACAAAAGAGAAAAAAGCGTTGTAAATTTGCATGAAAGTTAATTCCTTTAAAAATACAAAGCCATTAAAAATTAGCGGGCCATCAGACATGTCAAATCTGAGCGGTGGGCGGCACGCCTCGTCTCTGCAGATGGCATTTCATATTTTAAACTTCACAGTTGTGGAGCTTGCAGTTACATTATGAATCTCCATTTTAGATGCCAATAATTATATACAATTATAGGTCCTCTACAAAATTATAACATGTTACAAATGATTGACAATATTTCATACATGAAATTTATTTCAAAAGATTATAAAATTTAATGTAACAATAGAACTCAAATACCAATTAAGGCATTTTATGTACTTAAATACTGTTCTCTTGAAGAGAATTATACGGTTAATTAAGTCTGATTTTATTTAAAACAAGATATTATTATTATTATAAATAACAATTATTTATGGCACAAAGATAAAATAGTATGTTATGCATCAAGGGAGGGAAACAAGCGATTATTCCCGCGTGTGAAGTTCACACAAGGGATAATCGCGCCCTCCTGTGAAACATATTATATTTTTCGTAACAAGTGCATAAAAATTACCGTCTTATCGCGATAAATGTCAAATATCTTAACTTGGGACAAGTGTCAAATTTCCCATTTGTTAAAAAGGACAAATGTCAAATTTTCCAACTGTTAAAACTAGTTCATTCAACAGGGAATAATCGTAATCTCTGGGGAGAGAAACAATCTCACGAGGGACAGAAACATCTCTCTTAGGAGAGAAACATAATGTGGAGAAAAGCAGTGTTACTCTCTCTAAAATTAGGGAATAAGAACGTGTTTCTTGTGCATGTAGTTTTTCGTACAAATGTAAGATTTTGGCAACTGTATCAGTACAAAAAAGCATTTTATGTACTTAAATACTGTTCTCTTGTAGATAATTATATGTTTAATTAGGTCTAAAATTGACAAACTTGATTTTGTTCAAAACAAAATATAATTATTATTATAAATAATAGTTATTTATGGCCCAAAGATAAAAATAGTATGTTATGCAACAAGGGAGGGAAACAAACAATTATTCCCGTGTGTGAAGTTCACACAAGGGATAATTGCGCCCTCTCGTGAAGCATATCATGTTTTCATATCAAGTGCTCAAAAATTACCGTCTTATCGGGACAAATGTCAAATATCCTAACTCTCTAGGTAGAGAAACATTCTCACGAGAGATAGAAACATCCTACCTAGGGAGAGAAACATAATGTTTGTCTCCCTAGGGAGTAAAGCTGTGTGTGTTTTTTTTTAATTAGGACATAAGAGTGTGTTTCTTGTGCATGTGTTACGAAAATGAAGTTTTTCGTACAGGTGTAGGATTTTGTTTAGTCTAGCAACCGTATCAGTACAAAAAAGCTTTTTCGTCCTCGTATCATACACCATTTTACGAATAGAATCGATTATGAAAATTTTTATTTTTTAGAAATTTTTTATTTCAAATATTATATTAGCGGTCGAAAAGTATTTTATGGACGGTAAAATAACCATCAGGTACGAAGTACAGTAAGCATTGATACTTTATTGAAAAGATTTCAGTTTAAAAAGTTACTTTTTTACACAATGAAATAAAAATAATAAGTATTGTACATATTTTTGAAATCAAAGCTTGAAAGTAATGCAATTAATTTTAAAACATAAAATTTATGAGTAAATAATAATGAAAAATTATTACAAAATTTTAATTTAATTTCTAAAAAACTATTGTATAGAAGGAAATAACAAAATTCAATGCAGTTTTAAGTATATTGATCTAAAACTTAAATTTCACAATTTTGAGAATATTTTTTTCTCAAAATTGTAAAATATAAATATGCAAAAAAAAATGCCTAAAAATGATTTCTTTTTATTTTTGACCAGAAATTGTCAAATTTAAATAAAATAAAAAATTACTGAGACATTTATAAATATACACATTTTTTATTACCTTTCTTTTCATCGTTTTAGAGAAATTGAATCCAAATTTTGAAATCATTTTCCATTATTATTTGTATATATTTAATGTTTTCAAATTTATTAAAATACTTGCAACCTTTAATATACAAAATCTGTGTAAAACATAATGACTTGTAGTAAGTTTTCATACATATCCAAATTCCTTGCATTTAAAGTGCCTTAGTTTACTGCTGCCATCTACGACGAGCTTTGCCCAGCATCAACCACTAACTACATAATTAATTATCATACTTGTAAGCTATAGTATTTTCAAAGTATCTTCAATATTTTTTGTCGTATAATTTCAGTTGTCAAACATTCCTACATTATTTTAAATTAATATGCTTGAAAGAAAAGTAGTAGAAATTTTTGTTCTTTGAAACTTTTATTTGAAATACTTTTTCTAAAAACAATATAGAAACATTTAATGGAAAACATAGGATGGCTAAATGTTTAAGAATATTTGAAAATACCATAGCTATTTTAGCGTTTGATTCAAAAATATAATTATATTAATTTGGCATAACAATTACGATAAACTTAATTTGAAAATGAAAACAAGGGCTAAAAAACATCGTAAACTATTATTAGATTAGTATTATTCGCATTAAGAACTATTATTTTCTTTGAGCACCTGCAGACTGCAAGGAAGAAACAAAATTGTATCTAATTAGGTAGAGCAGGTAAATTTAAAGTTCTTCCTTCCGAGGAACCAAATTGACCAGAAAATATATATTTATATAATTTATTTCTGGTTTTTGATCAATTTTAGCAGTTATCAGTTTTCCATTTATAATAACAATTTGGATTAACATTTTGTAGTTTTTATTTTTGAACTTGAAAAATTGTTTCGTGATTTTCGTTAAAAGGACTCTACAGGGTGTTTCTATACCTCTGCATGATACTTTAATGGCATATATAATTTGATATACTGATTATAGAACAACAAGAATTTTTTTAGAAATTCACAAAAATTAGGGTATTTCATTCCTAGCGAATACTTTTATTGTCGCGTTTAATAGTACATTTAATTATTTATGGGGTAGGTGGCTCAGTGGTATCGAGTTGGCCTGTGAATCTTGAGAATCCTGGTTCGATCCCCACTGCCTACAAACAATTTTTACCAAATTAAAAATCTACTCCTGTGACTCCCCTTCCACTAACATCTTTAGAGGCCGTGATTTGACGACTGGTAACCGCACTTCACGCGAAGAAATGTATCACTTACTGAGATCTGCTTAGGCAGAGTGCCACACCCAGTAATGGGTAAAAAGCGTGTTGACATATTTATTTATTTACTAATGAAATAAAAGTATAAACACTGCCTGCAAATAATCATTTATTAATTAGTTATTATGTAGGTACCTGGTGTAATACTTTTTTTTTTTAATTAAACGTACTATTAAACCTATGATACTAAATAAGTTTCAGTTTGTCATCAGTTACTACCAACCATCTAAAACAAAATGTTGCGTATCATAATGAACGCTCTTTCGATACGCAACTGGGTTTCATAATGACTTCGTTATGAACGCAAAATAAAAAAAAAAACAAAGACTTGGTGAAACTAGGTTTAATAATAAAATATAAAAATAAACACTTGTCTAAGTCTCACAAAATTCAGCCTCCAAGTTAACTTATGAGGTCATAGTCAGAGGCTGGCCAGCACAGTTAGTAACCATAGACGCGTTCCGCTCTTATTAGAGCTCATCAGTATGGTATAACCCACTCTGTCACCTAGAACAAAGTTCACATGAAGGAGCTGTTATGGTTACTAACTGTGCTGGCCAGCCTCTGACGATGACCTCATAAGTTGACTTGGAGGCTGAATTTTGTGAGACTTAGACAAATATTTATTTTCATATTTTATTTTTTTTAATCTTTTGGAAACCATTACCATGGCAGACATCATCAAAGGGTGTAAAATAACTGTCAGTCGCTATTGTCTGCCAAATATCAAAAATAAAAACAAGCATTTGTCACCATTATAAACAGATTATAAATATTTAGTTTGTCAAATTCTGTAACAGAATGAACAGTTTAAACTATAAACGTCAGAAGTGCGAATAGAAAATCATCCTTTGTTTAATATTGTGATTGGTAGTGGTTTTGGTTAGGTTTGGTTGGTAGCGCAATCTCGTTGTGATGATATGATGTGAACTAGTTCTGTGGGTCTAGGACAACTGCAGCGTAAATCATTCGCGGCGGTGCACTTCTGCACTAAGCGCAGCACAGCACGGCGTGATTGACGTGGTCTAGACGCTGAGAACTTCGTTTCGCGAGAACTCGCCGGAGATACACGTCGGGGATGCTTCCGCGGATCTCTATTATTATTTTAGCTCGTCGACTTTCAAAGACACTAACTTGTCTGCTTATGGTTTTTGTAGAATAAGCAATAACTGATTTAAAAAAAATATAAACAGAAATTCTAGTTAGAGTCTGTTGTTGACGAATCCGATTTTGGTCTAGGTGGATGTTTGTATATATATTGTTCACTCAATTAAATGGTCGTTCGTTTTTTGTTTGTCCTTCAGATTCTTCCTGTAATTTTAATTTAATTTTAACCAAATATTTAACAGGACAAATGCGACCTGTAGATTATCGTTAAGTATATTTCAAATAAAATTGTTAAATTTTGGTAAAACAAATGTCCTATAAATATTAGGATAGATAGATAGACTTAGTGATATTGAGTCTGTCTGTGGATCTGAGAACCCGGGTTCGATTCCCACAGTCGACAAACAATTTTCAACACATCCCTGTGGCTTGCCCTCTACTAATATCTCTGGAGGACTTAACGAGATCTGCAATGACAGAGTCCCATACCCAGTAATGGATAAAAGGCATGATGATATATTTATTTTTTATTTTTATTTTCTAGGTTTGTTTCATAATTGTAAATTCAAACTAAATATTTTAAATAGGTACAAAATTATTCCTTCTATTCTGTAATCAATCGATATGATAATGAAAATAATGATGATATATTTATTTAATTTAATAGGTTCTACCAATAGCTGTCATCCACATAAGTTTTCCATGCTAGGTCTGCATTTTGCCAGTTTGATACACCAATCAGAATCAAGATCACACTGTATTCCAATCGAGAAAATAAAAAAAAAGTTCTATATTCGGTTGATAAGTAGATCGCTCAAAAAATCATGTTGGACTGTGGATTTGATCATCCGAGCCAACAAACTTTACTCCATATTAAAATTACCTCTAGGGCCTCCGTTCTACTAACATCTTTAGGGAGTGTGATTTGACGGCTGATAACCACAATTCATACGCAAAATATATCACTTAGCGAGCAGAATGCTACACCCACTTATGAGTAAAATGCATGATGATATTTTTGTTATTATTATAACAAAAATAGCATCGAACAGTGGTGTGGATAGCGATACGGAATTCGAATCCGGAGATCCCGAGATTGAATCTCAATCAAGCTAAAAATTATATAAACATTGCGGCTCGGTGAGTGCGGAGACTGTACTGTAATTGGGATTAACTTCCTGTTGTACAGCGTAACATAAATAAATCAAAAATAAATAAATAATAGTATGTTATGCAACAAGGGAGGGAAACAAGCGATTATTCCCTCGTGTGAAGTCGGCAAACCGAGACGTAAGCGAGGGCCGAAGGCTCGATCTGAAGTCGAGGTTTATCAACTTCACACAAGGGATAATCGCGTCCTCCCATGAAGCATATTATACTTTTCGTAACAAGTGCACAAAAATTACCGTCTTATCGGGACAAATGTCAAATATGGGTTGCGTAACTAGTTACCTAGGAAACGCCGCAAATAATTGTAGTCTGTAGGGACAGAAACATCTCCCTAGGGAGAGAAACATGCTACCTAGGGGAGAAAAGCAGTGTATCGCTCTCTAAAATTAGGGAATAAGAACGTGTTTCTTGTGCATGTGTTACGAAAATAAATATAATAAATAAATACATAAAAAAATAAATAAATAAATAAATTATGGTGCCTATTACGTGAAATGACAATAAGTCGTGGCTAGCGAAGATCTAACTGTAATGTCGTAAAATAAAAATAATTTAAAGATCCACGATGCACGCCATCCGTGTAATCGGGCCATGTCCACCACGCGTTGAAATTCAAGCCAGGTCCGCGACGTAGAAGCCGCTGTTATAATTACATGCATATGATTTCCAAGACGTGTTTAGGAGAGAATACCTGGAACCGCCGCCAAACCATCCGCTCGCTGCTCGCACTTGTAAGCCATCGTCGCCGCCAACAACCGAACCACATTCGCAATCACAGCGGAATAGTTCCGCGCGCCGCCGACGCTCTAGTCGCGGCGCTAGTCAACGAGATTTCTTATTGGAAATTACGCGAACAATGAACTTGGTGTATGACTCTAGTATGATGACGTTGTAGTGATTTCATTCAACAAAAACTTTAACATTTTTGGTGTCTAGTCATTAATTATATACCCGACAAGGATGTGTATTAATTACAGACAAATCATTATTTCGAAGATGATTCGTAGTTGGTTTATAATTACGTTGTTTTGAAAATAAAATTCATGTATATCTATTCCGCGATATATTCATTATCTTAAATAGAGCTATAAAAATTAAAACTAAATAATCGTCCCGCGTGATGGCCGCGCGGGTTGAGAGCCTGACTCACGTCCATAAGGTCGTGGGTTCAGGTCCCGCCCATGGCGGCCATACAAAGGACATATCGACATGTGACCTGAGTAGTTGGTCCGATATATAAATTAAAAATATATATATATCTGTAATAAGCCTATAACATTATAGTATAATTTCTTTAATATTGTTTTATAATTATAATTGAAGTAATTTCAACAGACAAATAAATAAATAAATAAATATATCACGCCTTTTACCCATTACTGGGTGTGGCACTCTGCCTAAGCAGATCTCGGTAAGTTATATATTTTTCGCGTGATGTGCGGTTACCAGATAACTTTTATATAAATTTGAAAAATTCTTATAAAAATATTGGTTCAATTATTTGGTACGTATTTATGAACAATGTTGCAATGAACTTTTAAATTGTCGCCCAACGGACATGGCCTTATTTACCCCTAGGTCAATAAAGCAGTTTGAAGCCCATGATACAAAATATACGAAGTATTGTTTCCTAAGAAAACCAATTTCAATATGCAATTCATATATTTTTAACAACCTTACTTGTGAAAATGACATTTCCCTTTCTTAATTTAGTTGTGATAGTAACCGTTGCCGTCACTTGTGAGGAAAGTATTACTAGTAAGGAAAACTGTTTCTATCAACACTAAATTGAGTGAGGAAAATATCATTTTTCTACTTCCGTTAGGAAATAGACGTTTTATTTCACTTATTTGAGTTATGTAATGAACTGCATTATTTAACTACTGAAATAATGAGGTAACATAGCTACACAAAAAATTTAAGATATCTTGGTAGATGTGTTATTCTTTTATTTTTTGAATTTATAACTGTCAATGTCAAAATATCATAATTTCAAAAACCCTCTTTCGTATTTATTAGAACGGAAGTAGAAAAAATATTGTATGAAACTAGTAAGGAAATAAGGTTATTACCTTACTTATGTGTTTACATAACTCGACTACGCCTCGTTCTGCAAATTTCACATGCGTAAGGTAATAACCTTCATTTCCTTACTAGTTTCATAAATAGCTATTGACACATATCTCATTATTTTTATTTGTGGTGACCAAGGAAACGTGATGTGCATTTATAAATACAACTCCTTTGATTTATAAAAACTAATTTAGTGTATTGATTAAGAAAACGTAAAAATGTAATTTTCACATTTAATGTTGAAAATAGTTATTGACATTTCAAGACCGTTATACAGAAATTTACAGGCGAGCATAGAAAGCTAACAGGCGAGCCTGTAAATTTCAGGTAACGGTCGAGAATTGTACAATGATTTATGGGTATTTGAATCGCAATATATTGTACGTAAATAACTTTCCTCACTAGTGAGAGAAACGGTTACTATCACAACTAAATTGAGTGAGGGAAATGTCATTTGAGATAGTGACCAAGGAAACGTGATGTGCATTTGTAAATCCAACACCTTTGATTTATATAAACTAATTATTAAATTTTTCTATTTCTTATAATAAAAAAGTTAAAGGGGGGTTCGTCTTCGCAGAATCACCCTGTATACTCGTCATAAAATCACATCACCCCTATGTTACATGTTTTAATGAATGGATGAATGTTCATATCAAATTTATTTTGTTAATATTGAGGTTATAGTTTTAATATGTATACATAACTAATCCTTTAAGTTTATTTTGTTTCAGAATAATGAAATGTTCTCGAATAACATTATTTGATCGCAAACAAAAGCTATCCAAAGATGGAAAACATAACTGCAACTTTCAACGAGAAAATAACCCAGAACTGCAAAAGTAAATAAACAATAAATTACCTATAAATATTTTTGAAAAACAATCAATCTTTTTGTAGTTACTTGTCATGGTTGAATAAACCTCACAGCGTTAACGACGAAGAGCGTCCATATTTAACAGTTTGCAATTTAGTTCTGCCTAGCACCGCCTCAGTTCATGTCGACAGTGGCGCTCTAAGTGAACGATGGGTCAAAAAACGTCCACGTCTCCAATCAGCAAAAGGGAAAAACTTAAAAACCCTAGATCTAAAAACCCCCGGAATAGACTCATCCGATGAGGAACAAAATTACCGAGATGACAACACCGAAACCGACTCACAACTTATGGAAATCCAGCAAGTCATGGAAGAGTATGAAATCGACGAAAACGTACAACGGCTGATCCAAGAAGCTGCTGAATACGACCAAAGACCACCGGAAGAAAAAGAATTAAAAGAGGAAAAACAGCCACACAATGATGCGGACGAACTAGATAAAAGAAAGCACAGAAAAAGCTCAAAAAACAAAACAAAAGAACGAAATAATGAAACAAAAGAAAAGGCTAGATCTAAATTAACTCGAACTGTAACACTATCACTATCGCGTCCTCCAAGTCCAGAGACGATACAAGTTATCCGCGTGGATGTTACCTCTAATTATTCCATGGAAGAACTTTACAATAAACAGAAGGGAGAGATGGACACGGACAGCGAAGACGCGGAGGAAAATGCGATGAAACACGAGAAAAATCAACTGGCGAGTAACAGATTGTACGGGGCAAAAAGTTTAATCAAACAACCAAGTGCTGGAGAGTTGACGCTGCAGTGTCAGAGACTCGCGCTCGCTGACAGGAGGGCGCTGTCGGGCCATGATACGAAATAGAGTGCCACGGGAACACGAACAACAGCGAAACGTTACTTGATGGACATTTGTTTATGTGATACTTGATAATAATCGGATATGATGCGGTACAATCATACTAGATACAAGAATTTAAGTAGTTGGGATATATGGAAATAATGGCGAATCTAGTATTCAATTATTAAGTTCCTGTTGTACAGTACAGAGTAGCATAAATAAATAAATCAAATATTTTTTATACTTTGCATTCACAATCGATCTATTATTATATCGAAAAGAGTTTCACAATGAAGGCTATTGTTGTTTTTGGTAACATTTTATTTTGTAAAGTTAGTATTACTATGCAGCCATACGTTAAATGTCACTTCAAATATTTTAAAATGTTCTTTTATAACAGTTCGAAAGTATTTCCAACGACAAATAATTATTTAATAATGTTATTATTAAGGAAAACTCAATGAGAAAATAAATGTAAAACGATAATTTTGAAATTGTTAAGAGTGTATGTACCGAGAGAAAAAAAGGGTTGAGAATCACTGCCCTAGAGTATGGTTTGATCTTTTTTATACTTGAAATTGATAAATTTCTATGAAATAAATGTAGTAAAGTAAAAAAAGTATATTATACTATTGAATATTTGTTTTCTTTATATTATTATATTCAGTATACAGAATGTCCTAGATTTAACCCGCCAGACTTAAACCATGATTTAAATACCTAAAAATAAGAGAAACTACATTTGAACAAATGCCTGACTTTATTTTATATTTGCAGCAAGTGCAAGAATAAAATATTTACTTATAACAATAAAATACCAAATATTATCTTACTAAGATTAAATTATAACTATAATTAATTAAATTAATTTATTATGTGGCATAATAACTCATTAAATTTATGAAATAAATTGTTATCATTAATAAGTAATTTCTGTTCCAAACTTTAGTTTGAAAAATGCATTATGTTTACACAGCTAGTATATATGCAGACATAGTATTTGTCTTCGGCTAAAAATATTTGGTATTTCATTGTTATAACTAGATACATTGCTCAAAATTGTACAAGGATATTTTAAAAATTGAATGTAAAATTAAAACTATAAATCCTATTCAAATATTTGTAAGAGCCTAAGATATTATTTTTCTTAGAAATATTTGAATATAATTTATAGTTTTAATTTTATATGTCATATATATTCAAATTTCCATTCATTTAGTCTCGTTTATTCATCCCATTACGGATTTTTCATTGGTACAATAATCCTTCAATCGTATTTATCCATTCAATCTTACGTCCTCAAGTTCACCAACATACATGTGTTTTATCAATTCGATCAACATTCCATCTTAACTATAATTTTTTCCAATAAACAAAAGGACAAAATAAAAACATCTTTAATTTTGTATGTTTATCTTTAAAATGTTTATAACATTTTCCACATTCGCCAGCATACTACATTTATATTAGTATTTTCTCTGTTATATATATACGAAATTAATTTCAAATATAAAACTAAAACATATCTCATTTATTTTAATATGTATACAGTTAGAGATTGTTAAAATAATTATAAAATAAATAGAATTGTAGAAATATATATGCCAGTTTTACTTATTTTAATTAAATGTCTGTGTACTTTACTTGTTTCACATACCTATTTCAGATTTTCCAAATTCTTATTTGTAGAGTTACCTAAGCGACCCAACAAAATTAGTGCTTGGCATGTCGAGACATGCGATAATTATTTTAAACATATTTCACAGACGAACGTCCATATTCATAATAATTAATTAACTATCAAGTGTGTTAATGAGATTGATTAATAATCGAGACGTGAGTTAATTACAATATTTCCCTATTGATAGTACCTTTTTAATTTGAAGAAAATCTAATTTCATGCCATAACAAATTTAGAACTGGCAGATGCGTAAACTGCGTATATTGGCAAAACCTGAAAATATTAACTAACATAAGAATGTATTTCTTGTTTTTTGTTTGGAATAACATTATTGATGGTAATATCGAAGTCCATCAAAATTCGCAGAGAATTATTTTAGGTAAGTAACTTAGAGGTCAGAAATGTGTTAACGACATGACAACAGTTTTCAGTTGATGCGTTCAGTTCATTTAACGTTAGATAACACCAGAAGTTTTTTCGTTTTTAGAATAATGTTTATATTTTTATATTCATTTTAAATAAATGCTACCTGAATATTATTTAGCTAGAAGTATCAAAATCATTTCGTTTAATTCTGTTTAACAATTTGCTATAACTTAGTGATAGCCAATATTTGGTACATTATGTGTTGTACGCATTCAAAAATTAATAAAAAAACATGCATTAATAGGGATCATTATTGTATGATTTAAGTAACGATTCGTTATATTTTGACAGTTCCCTATTTAACTGTATAGAGGGATGTGTAAATATTTGTTCCGATAATAAAATGTTAACATTAACCAATTATTATGAATACGGACAGAAGTCTACAGTTGCTATTATGTAACAAGAATTTTATTGGACGAATCCAGTCAAATAAATAAGTGATTTTATTCAATATGTATAAATGAAATTTGATTCAAATAGCAAATGGAATGTGCCTAAAATATTTTTTTCTATTTTGTGACTATTTTATGCCTATGGCACACTGGTCGATGAGCGTCGCTGAGCATCGATGAGCTCTTCGATGAAACAACAGAACGCACCCGTCATCTAGGAAAATTAGAGGCTCCTCTATTTCCATCGAAGAGCTCATCGATGAAACGAACGTATCTCATTTCACTCGTATCTTTTGTGTCTCAACTTTAGAAGCTTTTATTGTTTGTCAATGAAGAGTGCGTTCTGTTGTTTCATCGAGGAGTTCATCGATGGTCATCGACGCTCATCGACCAGTGTGCCATAGGCATTAGACGGTTGTTAGTAACGGATTACATACTGAACCTATCAAATTCGATAGATTTAACTGTCGGTTCTCGTTGAAACATTTTATAATAAAATTAAATTAAAAAAATTAAAAAACACTAGGTTAGTTTCAAATAATGTAAAATTTATTTTACAATACGTATTTCGGTCGACTAGACCATCATCAGGCGAACAAGATATCTTGTTCACCTGATGATGGTCTAGTCGATTAGAAAAATGAACCTATCAAGCTGAGAACATCAAATTTTCAATATAACCTCAAAATCGGAACAATTGTATAAATGTCAATAACAGTTACCAACCATAACATTTCATTACATATTTCCCTAAATTGATTATCGCAGTTTTTTTTTTATTTTAATTTATAAAAGATGCAAAATAGAAAAAAATAGTATAAATAACTCATTTTATAAGACTTTTATCGCACTTGTCCTTTAGAAAACTAGCCTACGGTTCATTTTCTAAACGCGTGCGAAATAAAAAAGTCTTATAAAACTCGTTCTTTAATATGCTATTATTGGTAGCTACTATTTGTTATGTCCATTAAAATAATATTGTAATTTTACAAAAAAATAAGACCGTATCAGTACCAGTACCTGAATGTTAACTTTTTATACATTTGATTATGTTTGGCCTGTCCTCTTATCAATCTGTAGAAAAACAAAGAAATGTTGTCGATCCTTATAACTAGGTTAGAGATATGTATGTTGGCGTAAAGATCGTACCGTACGTATCATCAATGAATGAATGTAAGACGGCAGGAGCGCGCCAAGAACTCTCTCGCGCGAGAGAGACGGAGAGAAAACTGAATTAAACGAGGCCGGGAAAGAGATAGAGCCGTACACCGCTACCGCCACTTTATCTGCTGTATTTATTTATCCTCGTTGTCAAGAGGGCCCTGACCTATCGCAACGCGTCTCCGCCGGGTCTCGAGTGAGCGTCTTACTTATCTACCATCTCTGTCGCACTCAGTAGCCAGTATGGTCGCGTAACAAGGATAGAAGAAGACCCGGGAAAACTCGGTCGCGAAGTTTGCTGTGGAATTCCTTTCGGTTTCATTTGTTCCTTTGTGTTGGTGTCTGAGCGCTGGGAAAATCTCGAAGTAGGTTATGGAAATATTAACAGAAGCGCCTTTCGCTTTCCCGCCAGATGAAGTTAGTTTGTTTGTCTGCCGTTAGGAGGTCATTAACCGATTTGTTTCTCTTCATCATATACTTCGCTTTTCCGAATTATTTTCTCGTTTTTATTCAAATATATCATCCCTTTTTCATATCAAACCAATTGATATAAAATGTGCATTTCCCTAGAATATAACTATTCAATCCCCACCACTTTTTAAAATTATTCAAATGGCCGCGCATTTCAAATATAAATATGTAATTAGTATCTTATGTACTTTTTTTACTCACTCTAAATTCAAACTAAATATGGGGTAGATGGCTTAGCAGTATCGAGTCGGCCTGTGGATCTTGAGAACCCTGGTTCGATCCCCACAGACGACAAACAATTTTCACCAATTTAAATTTACCCCTGTGGCTCCCCCTCCACTAATATCTTTGGGGGCCGTGATTTGACGGCTGGTAACCGCACTTCACGCGAAAAAATATATCACTTACTGAAATCTGCTTATGCAGAGTGCCACACCCAGTAATGGGTAAAAGGCGTGATGATATATTTCTTTATAGATTTGTTTCGTATTTGTAAATTCAAACTAAATAAATAAATAAATATATCATCACGCCTTTTACCCATTACTGGGTGTGGCACTCTGCCTAAGCAGATCTCGGTAAGTGATATATTTTGTCGCGTGAAGTGCGGTTACCAGCCGTCAAATCACGGCCCTCAAAGATATTAGTGGAGAGGGAGCCACAGGGGTAGATTTTTAAATTGGTGAAAATTGTTTGTCGGCTGTGGGGATCGAACCAGGGTTCTCAAGATCCACAGGCCGACTCGATACCACAGAGCCATCTACCCCATAAATAAAATTCAAACTAAATATTTTAAATGAGTTAAGCTGATACCGCATCAAATTGTACAAAATATTCCCTTTATTTTGTAATCTGTGATCGATCAATATGATAATGACAATTTTATTGATTGTAATAATTACAGTATTTTGTGACCAGAATAATAAATTTACCTTGGTACTTTTATTTTATTTTCATATATTTTAATTATACAGGGTGTTTCAGGACTAGTGTAACAAACTTTAACAGCTTATTCCTGAGGTCATTTTGAGCCAAAAATGTCATATGAACATAGGTCCTATTCCTTCTAGTTACCAAAATACAAGAGGTTGAAGTTCTATAAATAACACGAAACGTTCAAATTTTTATAATCAAGATACTTTTGGAAAACAAAAATGCGCGCAAATAGGGGATGGGAAAGTTGGCTTCTATTTGGATATCTGTCTTGGTATTCTCTGGACGCATAACGGGCATTACCATTACATAATTCATAAATAAATATCATATCTGCATATTCAGCAGTACTATAACCATCCATTATGAAACAATAATACAATCAAAAGTACAACAGTTTTTAATTAAGACAAATAAGGTATGACTTTTCAATAAAATTCTTGTTTTCCGCAAGTATCTTGATTACAAAAATTAGAAAATGTCGTGTTATTTATAGAACTTCAACCTCTTGTATTTTGGTAACTAGAAGGAATAGGACCTATGTTTATATGACATTTTTTGCTCAAAATAACCTCAGGAATAAGCTGTTAAAGTTTGTTACACTAGTCCTGAAACACCCTGTATAGTAGTTATTATAAAATTGGGGTAGATGGCTCAGTGGTATCGAGTCGACCTGTGGATTGTGGATCCGGGTTTGATTCCCATAGCCGACAAATAATTTTCACCATTACTCCTGTGGCTTCCCCTCCACTAACACCTTTGGAGGGTGTGATTTGACGGCTAGTAACTGCACTTCACGCGAAGAAATATATCACTCATGCATATATTATTTTATAAATATGTATTATTTAAATATTTTCTTAAACAGTTATCTACTCTTAGTCTAGTATGAAACCGGTAATCTTTATTTAAATCTAGATGAAAAAATTTGTTACTGTTACAAAATGATGTTCAGTATTAATAAGACGTCTTCAGCGATAATCTTACTCCACAGGTGAGACTGCAAGAGATGTAGAGACGTAGAGGTAAGGGGAGTTGTAATTTATTCTGATAACCTGTCTCATTATGAGCCGCAACTGTGTGGAAGTGGCGTTCGTGTCCGGCGTCCGACTTCGGCAGCTTCAAAAAAACCAACGAAACGAAATTATGAATGAGCCACGCGAGTAGCGTACGTGCGTGCATGGAATACTCGCGCATTCATCTCGCACGACGCCGCCACACCGACACGCCGCCCGCAAGCCAATGCGTGGAAAATATGCCGAGTTGTTTACGGTTATGAGGTTTCAAATGCAGTTGCACTGAAAGATCGACAGGAATAGTAAGGATTTTTAAAAAGGTAAACAGATGATTTAGTATTTCAGAACTTCGTTGCAATAACTTTTTTTATTTAAAAAAAGCAACAGCAATTAGGAAAGCAACTCAACTACTAGTAAGCCAATTTAAATAACAACAAAGACAAAATTAATTCGCTACCGTATGCAGAACTATTCTAAGTACATATCCATTACATTGGAGATAAAGCATAATGAACATTTCATTTGCGAATTTTTTTTTTCTTTTCAACTTTATTTAAGTGCAATTGTATATTAATTTTGAGTAATATATGTGTATAATAACAATAATTATAAAACAAAATTACAAAAAATTATATTTTGAATTTTATTTTATTATTTGGAATTTAGGCTTTAATAACTAGTAAAAAGGTAAATTTCAATATTTATTTTAATTCCTTTTTTATTATCGTTGAAGGCGACGTTTCGGCACAATTATTAGGTTATTTTCAAGTAAAATTTTAGTATAATTTAACAGTGAACAATTTAAATTTTACAATCAAATAATGTTATTTTTTTATCGTAAAATTTAAATTGTTCAATACGATGGATCACTTCATATTCATTATTTATAGGTTATGTTATACTATTGTAAGTCCCAATCTGCCATGTTAACTTCGTAGATATTTTGCACAAAATTATCCTAACTAACTATACAAGTGAGATAGGCTAGTATTGCTCATACAGCATGTTCAACATGAATTTAGGATTGTTTAGAATGACGCAAAAATTTATATTTTATATCACATTTAGCATAAAGGATATTTCTGCATTAAAAAATATTGTGTCTTAGCTATCTTATTTGCATATAAGCTCAAAACATACAGAAATTGGACTTATGATAGTTCTGCATACGGGTAGCGAATTGTCATCCATACACTTGGTGAAACTAGGTTTTTTGTGAGACTTAGCCATGTGTTTAGATTATATTTTATTAAACATAGTTTCTCCAAGTGTATGGATGACAATTAATTTTGTCTTTGTTGTTATTTAAATTGCTGCGTAGCTTTTCACAACAGAACTTCGTTGCAATAACTTTTTTTATTTAAAAAAGCAATAGCAATTAGGAAAGCAACTCAACTACTAATAAGCCAGCCCTAAACTTGAACTGCATTTTGGAAGGAAAATTGCACTGTCAATATGTGTACAGATAAATTACCAATAATGTAAATAATTTTACCTTCCTTTGGAATCGTAATGAACTGTTTACTTAACTCTGTCTCTAGGGGTTACGAGACTTATAACGTGCTAGCCCGTGTAAAAATTATAACGGGCTGTTGACATTGGTTATCATGACAACATATCTAATTTTAAACGTTTGACACTTAAATATTTTTTTATTAAACAAAATCTATCAGATTTCCAAAGTCTACCTTGATTGAACATTTTAGTTATTGCGTTATACTATTGCAATTAATTTGATTAAATATACATATATTGCGATTCAAATGCACATAAAACATTGTACAATGCTCGACCGTTAACTGAAATTTACAGGCTCACACAGATAAGAGGCTCGCTAGCGCTCGCCCGTTACCTTTCTATGCTCGCCTGTAAATTTCTGTATAACGGTCTTGCAATGTAAATAACTATTACAACTTGGTTGTAATAACTATTTTATTTAAAAAAGCAACAGCAATTAGGAAAGCAACTCAACTACTAGTAAGCCAATTTAAATAACAACAAAGACAAAATTAATTGTCATCCATACACTTGGTGAAACTAGGTTTTTTGTGAGACTTAGCCATGTGTTTAGTTTATATTTTATTAAACAGTTTCACCAAGTGTTTTAATACAATTAATTTTGTCTTTGTTGTTATTTAAATTGCTGCGTAGCTTTTCCTTTTTTCGGTAGATGGTATTGCCTGTTCGATAGAACTTCTCATGTCATTTTACCGTTTTTTAGAGATCTTATTCTCTGCTGGCACAGTCCTTCGTCACCAGCTTCTCCACGTGAACTTTGTTCTAGGTGAAGAAGTGAGTTATACCATACTGATGAGCTCTAATAAGAGCGAAACGCGTCTATGGTTACTAACTGTGCTGGCCAGCCTCTGACGATGCCCTCATAAGGTGACTTGGAGGCTGAATTTTGTGAGACTTAGTCAAGTGTTTAGTTTATGTTTTACTATTAAGCCTGCCCTAAGCTTGAACTGCATTTTGGAAAGAAGCAACAAAGTGTGGTAGAATCCCACGTTAAAAAAGTCACCCAACACTGATTTTACTTTGATTTTGGGGAGTCTTCTGGACGTTAAACTTTTTTATGTATCGTGGCGTCGGCTGATTTGCATTGCACTATGTCTTTCATTTAAGGTATAAGCAAGTCAGTCCAACTCTTGCCAGAAACTGAGCGGAGTGTAGTGTATTGTCTTTATGTCTAGGGTGCATGGTCCGGCCTGGCGATTCTGTTCGGATATTGAATCATTATTATTCAATACTTAGCAGAATGTAAATAAACCAGGATTGGCTCTAGGGCCCGCCATGTATCTCTAACAGAACAGAACTTCGTTGCAATAACTTTTAAGGTGCAGCATCTGAGCTGAAGTTAGCTTTAGATTGAAGATATGTTTTGAGCTCTTTGAAACAAAATATCATTGTTATTATAAATGAAACTTATTATGTACTGTATCAGTTTCAAGTTAAAATAGTTATTTATTATACAAGACGACTGGGGCGGATCCAGGGGAGGGGTCATGGGGGTCATGACCCCCCTAAGCATGGACTTTTTTTTAAATGTTGGCCCTACTACATAATAATGATGTCATTATTTACGATTGTTAAACAAAAAAATAGAAAATATTATCGAAGAACTAATTCTAAGATAATTAAGAACTATTGTTTGATTTATTATTCTAATAAATAACCAAAAACCAATATTTTGTGGGGATATCATTTCGACCCGCAGATGTGAGAGGTATTCTATTTAAGACCTAGTCAAGTATGTGACTACCGACATTTGCACTTAGAAAATCAACTTCTAATTCAATAATTTTTGTATTCTATCGAAGAACCGATTATGATTTAATGCGATTCCAAAGACGATTTAATGTGATTTAAAGTGATTTTAAAAATTATTTAAAGCAGGAATATAATATGCGCAAATACAAATGTTTTTTTATATTTAGAAGATGGGCAATACCTCCCCCCCCCGGACAAAATTAACTACATGACCCCCCCTAATTCGAAGTCTGGATCCGCCCCTGCAAGCCGATGAAGAGATTTTTTATCGACAAGTGGCTGGAAATCATCATCTGTTGCCGAAACGTATGTCGAACAATCTGAAGCTACAAAAATTACGGTCTCGAAAAAGATCTTGATTCGTGTGCAAGTAAATGATGAAAATATAGGCAGTTTTTGTTTAAAATCTATAGCTCTGGGTAGTCTAAATATTAACCACATTGAAAATTACACTATCAATATGTAAAATAAATAAATAAATATATCATCACACCTTTAACTGGGTATGGCACTCTGCCGGAACAGATATGTGTACAGATAAATTACCAATAATGTAAATAATTTAAAATTTTATGTGTTATAATTATTAAAAAGAGTAGATAAAATAGTATTTTATCTACACTCGATGTTAAAGTGTTTATTTATCTACTGAAAATGAAAGCATATAGCCTACTTGTAACATTAGATACAAAATAAATTAAATAACAATATATTTATGTAAAGATAATAAAAGACAAAAAGCTCAAAAATGCTAGGCACGATTTTAATCATCTGTTGATGCCATCATTGTACACACTTTAATCTAAATAAATTAGATATATTATACTTAAATGAAATATATTTACGTAAATCCTTAAATCTAAAAAAATGTTGTTTGTATAAAATGTTTGATATTCATTAAATGAACCACGTTTATTAAATTCTCCATCTTTATTTGCAATTTTATTGCAAAACCTTAATAAAATAGAAATGCTTATTGAAGAATGTTGTGTGACATGATGTAATATGCAGAGAGCAGTTTGCAAGTAAACATTAGCATTGCAAAATTGAAAACTCATTCATAATATAAATGAAAAGTGAAAGTTGGGTAGAATATTAGGTAGGTAAATGGGGCAACAAGAATATATAACAACCCTTGCTGAAGCCACGGAAGCAAGTAGCAAGTAGCAAGCAGCGCATAACGAACAGAAGCTCGCAGGGCTACCTTTGGGTCTGTCCTATTTATCCACGGATGTTTGAACAATCCTGGTGAATATTTTATGTTTTATGTACAATTAGGAACTTACACGAGCTTTGTTTTATGTACATATTTCATTATTTGAAGAGCACAAGCGATGTATATCATAATTTCGTGTGCTAATGAGGAAAGGTGGCCGGCCAGGCACGGGAGGAGAAAAATAAATATCCCTCCGCGGCTGCGGTAACACCGGGAGGCCCACAGCCTTCGGTAGTTCGCTAATTCGCACCTACAAGTGGTAGCTGTTGTGTGAGTGCGACTGAGAGGGATAGAACGAGACGCTACTGTGAGATTTTGGGATTTCGGTCACAGTGTTTGTTGGGACTTCAACTTACACATTTTTTTGTGTATTTAATTTAATATTCTAATGGATATTTTTCTTAATTTGTTCAACTTTGCGACAGACTACTTTCAGCAAAAGAACCTCAATTATTTTCTATCTTTACTAATCTATCTAAATTGGCAAAACTTCATTTTAATTAAATTCTGCTTTCGTATTTATTTCTATACCGTATGTCTCAAATAGAAACAGAAATTTTTTATTTTACAAATCGAGTATCCATCAAATATTTATCGTATATAACAATAGATCTATACGACAAATCATTTTCACCAATTTAAATCTACCCCTATGGCTTCCCCTCCACTAATATCTTTGGGGGCCGTGATTTGACGGCTGGTAACCACACTTCAAGCGAAAAATATATCACTTACCGAGATCTGCTTAGGCAGAGTGCCACATCCACTAATGGGTAAAACGCGTGATGATATATTTATTTATTTTATTTATCTATACCTATAACTTATTTATTACAATCCACATCATTTGAATGCCACAATTATAAAAGTTAATTAAACTTCCTTATAAATTAACAGCGGATTCTAAGCTTCTTTAAGGTAAATAAATTAAATGTTTTCTTTTGTGTAATTGTTAAGTTAATGAACATATTTAAGAATGTTATTTTATATTAGTTAACTTAAGAACCAAACCATAGATCCGAAATGTCGTCTATATAGTTATTTGCGTATTAAGAGCGTAAAGTGATTCTTTGTTACTCGAAAATGGTAATTACAGCGTGAGACGAAGGCGAGAACTGCAATAGTGTAAGAGGAACAAAGATACTTCTCGCTCGTGATACACACATAATGTTTTCTACGATTGTATCTTCAATGATTAAAAAACATATATGTACTAAAAATTAATTCGTTCTGTCAACTGTCAATATGACAAGTTTCTGTTTTGTTTGTATCCCTGGTAACTATTGAAATAAGCGCGCATTTAATATATTTTTTCTACGATTGCTATGACGTTATGACGTATAATTAAAAATTATTTATAAATATGATATAAAACAATTGTAACCATGGCGTTAAATAAAAACATACAGACCACACTTCTTCTTCTAAAATAATGACAATGACGTTATTCATAAAAGAATTTCAAAAAATAATATTTATTAATAACGTTAACGTGTTTATATTTTGAAACCAGTAAACTATTGAACAAATCACGAATGTTATGAGTTATAACAAGCCTTAGATGTCTTAAAATCTTCGTTCTACGAGCTCGGATTTCAAACTGACATCTGCGACTGTAACTTATAACATTCCTAGGTATGTTAATAGCTAAACAAAAACGCGTATAGTTCTGTTTGGTTTTCCTAGTAACTATTAAAATAAACTCGCATTTATTATCTTTTTCGCGCGTTTCCAATGTCAACGCGCAACAAAGTTTTCTTTTAATTGTGCCATAGGAAAAGTCAACTTTACGATGACAAATAAGACCGTAATTGTCAACTTTTCATAGGAATCGTATAAAAAATAATTTATATTTTATAAGCAAATTAATCCAATTAACCGGTAGTATTATTTTAACTTTAACTTAATCCTACCTAATTAATTAACTAAGTACGTAACTATTTTGACAGAAAAATATGGCAAAATATTAATAGTCAGAGCTGCTATAAACCGTTTACCTTCCATTATTAACTAATATTTTTTATGTAAACTATAATAATAGCCATTACAAAAATTTATCAAATGCAAAATTTATTGACTCGATCATACTAAACTGCATACGAGTACATTTGATAAAAAAAACCAATATTTCTTTATTTATGTTACGCTGTACAACAGGAACTTATTCCCATTTACAGTACAGGGTCCGCACTCGCCGAGCCGCAGTGTAGTAGTTTTATATACTTTTTAGCTTGAGTGAGATTCGGACTCGGGATCTCCGGATTCGAATTCCGTATCGCTATCCACACCACCGTACTAACGGATTTAGTATACTATTTTCATTTTAAACTGTCCCATATAACTACAATGAAATCTATTAGTGCGGCTACCACAAATCGCTTAACGACGGTAACAACAGGTAATTTTTAAGGGTCGTATTCAGCCTAAAATTATTCTTGTTTTTTCCTATGATGGACTATTTAAAAATACCGGCGAATGAGGCTGTACAACCCTGTGCGAACCTTGTGCAACCAGTTATAACGGGTCATATTTTGAGTTCCTTTGTAAACGTAATTGCGGTGCATTTAATCGTTTTATGCCGATCCCTCCAGTTTAAAATGAAAATAGTATATCAAACTGTGTGACCAGATATAATATTGCAGTGCGTCAATCGTGAATATAGTATTCATAATAACAGTTCGATATAAACAGACAGTCTATATATTCAAATCTATAAAAATATTTCAAATAATAGTCCATATACGTCCATTGACTCTTGTTTATTCGACCCGCTGCATTTCCTGTCTCACAACAAACACCGTCCTCAAGCATCTCTCGAGATCAAGACTCCGGGGCCTGTTCCCCGGAATGGGCAGTTATGAGTGAGCGCAGTGGGATACAATGAACCGGAGTCCCGGAATCACTTGGCGGTCGCGGCCACGATTCTCCTGTGGCGTGGCGCGGTCTCGCAGAGGTCAAAAAGCCAGAACCTTTTCTATCCTCGACACCGGAACACAGATCGTGGGGCTTGCACTCTGCCCCAACAGCCTATCGGTGATTTACAACGACGATGTGATATGATACTGATATCTTTAACAGCACAATTCTAGAAAGAGTTTTAACTAAATGAAGCTAAACCATACTCTTAAATAGTTATTTGTGAATTAAGAGCGTAAAGTGATTCTTTGTTACTCGAACACAGTAATTATTAGTATAAGAGGAACAAAGACACTTTACGCTCGTGATACACACATATTTTTTCTACGATTGCATCTTAAATTATTAAAAAACAGATACGTACTATAAATAAATTCGTTCTGACAACTGTCAATATGACAAGTTTCTGTTTTGTTTGTATCCCTGATAACTAAAGCCCGGATATTTAGGCTCTTAAAAACACCCAAATAAGCAGGCATATAGGCCGGTAATTACTCTAAAATAGGCGGGATTTTAGGCAGCCTAAATGTAAATAATTTGTTTTAAAAAAAATAAACAAATCCTTTTTCTAATATTGGTACTCGTATCTACTCTTCGTTAGAAAAAAAGAATCATTTTAAACAAAAATTAACGCAATCTGAAAAATAATAATGTAGGGTTCTCATTTTATTAACTATTATTAAAATTCAAATTATGTAGTATACTTTAATTCACAAAATATTACGAGCAATTGCTCTACGATATTTTCGGAAAGGGACTGTCTTCGGTCTGTCAGAACTTGCTTATAAGCTGAAAACTTCGTTCGACATCACAAAATGTGTCAGGGGCATTCTTATTAGTCAACGAAGTAGATGATAAACCTTGCCTGCTCAATAAAAGTTAGAATAGGCAACAAAAATAGGCAAAATAGGCTGTATAACGTAAAATAGGCACAATAACCAAAATATAGAAAAAATGGGCTCTAAGGCACGAAAAAAAACCTATTACCTATGTATAGAAAAACGAAATTGTCTGAAGTATATTAAAATTTGATTCTAGGCAATTGCCTAAAAATCCGGGCTTTACTGATAACTATTGAAATAATTTAATATCTTTTTCGCGCGACAAAGATATTTTTTGATTGTTCCACAGAAAACGTCAACTTTACGATTATAAATGAGAGCGTAATTGTCAACTTTTCATAGCAATCGTAGAAAAAAAACATTTAAATAAACTATAATATAATCTTGTTACCATTTAGATTTCGGATTGTAATTTGAATTAACTATTAAAAATCGGACTAGAATAAGATTAGCAATTTAGAATTTAGGATTTCTTAAAACTTGATTGATAATCGGGTTGTAAATGTTTTTGCAGATTTTTCTCAGTGTTGGCTATAGTTGGGGAGATAAGTTGTACACCCCTGGATGTATTCAAGTAGGCAACTGGTTTAACTTTTCTGTTTTGAAGGGATGCTTTTAGTTTTATTACAGGGTAAAATAAGACGTGATTATTTGTTTGAACTTACACATACATACTATACAACAGCAATTCTTAACCTTTTGGTCATCGAGGACCCTCAAATTTTCAAAATATTTTTCGCCGCCCCTAAATTTTTACTGAAATTGCGAATATTATATTAATCTTTACATAAGGACTGATAACATAAAGACCTCAAATTAATGATGTTTAAAAGCATTTTAAAAAAATTGTCTATTTTTAAGGAACAAAATGAAAAAGTTAATGTCCTACCCTGATATTGATAAAATACTATTCTTGCAATATTTGAAGTTTCTAGTTTCGAAAACGACTGCATTATTTTAATTATACGTAAATAAAAAATAAATATCTCATCACGTCTTTTACCCATTACTGGGTGTGCCACTATCATAATAGTACTGCTCTTGCCGTCGAATCGCGGCTCACAAAGATGTTAGTGGAGGGGGAACCACAGGATAGTTTTAATGTGGTGAAAATTGTTTGTCGACTGTGGGAATCGAACCCAGGTTTACAAATATATACAGGATGTATTTGTACTTTAGGAAAAAAATTAAAAGGTATATACTATAAGACGTACTGATCATGGAACAAACAGAATTTTTTTTAAATTCGCTAAATTAAGGATGGTTTACTTGAAATGAACATATTTAGGGTCACTGGATTAGCACACTTTATTGCTTGACCTGCTGCATTTAACTAAATTAAATTATTAATTACACAACATCAAACATTTATTTGGTATTGTGTAAACAATTACTTGTAGGAAGATTTAAATAAAATTATTTAAAATAGCTATCAACCAGTGGCTAACAAAATGATGCCTTTAATAAAACAAATTAGATAACTTAATAATAGGAGTTTTTTGTCTAGATTATGTAGAAAGAAGAAAATAATAGTTGCTATAATTATTAGTAAATTAAATGCTCGAATAAATAAATAAATAAATCCAATATGTCAAATATTGTCAGACACAACAAACAAATTATTGTTTTATTTCTCATTGCACTCTGATAATTGCTTTAAAGCGTGTATTTTCTTTTGCTTCTAACTCGGACATAAGAAACAATTGAACAACAAACTTTTACTCTACGGGTGCAGTTTTTCATTCTGAACATTTTTCTTCAGTACAATTTTCTTCTAAAACTAATAGGTAAAGAGATATCGCTAAATCAAAATTTTAACATTGAATTTCCTATGTTCGGAAACCCGGTATATACATACCGGGTGTAACACGAAAAGTGAAACATAGGCGTTTAACATGGCAAATCAGTTTTTCCGTGCGCATTGCTTCCCTAATTATTTTAGGAAAAAATGTTTCAAATAAATGTTGTAAAGCATAAAATTCTACATTCGAATCAATAAACAAAATTCATTTTGACTACTTCATAACTGCTGAAATTAAATTTGAAAATTAACGTATTTCAATTTAATGGAATTAAAAACAAGAGATGAACAAATGCGTAACGTGTTATACGTCAAATTATTAGTATTTATTTTGACAAACTGTGATATTAAATCAATATTAGGGTTTATTATTATCAAAAATGAATAATTATTCAGATGAAGAAAAGTTGCAAATAATTAAATGGCATTATTCTGGCTTCATAACTGCAGAAATTAAATTTGAAAACTCACACACTGACAGAATGACGATATTGTGTCCTCGATTCTACGATATTATGTGGATTATTTTGTGACCAGTACCGACAATTATGACAGTTTGGTTCGCCATTCATGGTAAATGTGCATTCATCTGTGAATAAAATACTACTTAAAAATTCTCTATTACAATTTGATTTCTCCATCATTATTTCACAGAATGAGGCACGCAGTTCAAAATCTCGTTCCAAAATATTTTGGTGGTTTCGTAATTTAAAAGGAATGTATTTTTTTTTTGAGAATTCTATGCACTGTCATGAAATTTATATTTAGTTCTCTGGAAATTTCCCGCACACTCATTGTTGGCTCCAGTTCTATTACAGCAAGAATATTTTCTTCATTGATATAAATTCTTTCATTTATTTCTTTCTTGAAATTTGGTGTTCCTGTCTTTTCAAACTTTACTGTAAACCTCTGAATAGTTGCCGTACTAGGAATATCATGATGCTGCCAAATAGCGCTATTATAGTCACGAATTAGTCGTAAACTATGGCCAGAATAATGCCATTTAATTATTTGCAACTTTTCTTCATCTGAATAATTATTCATTTTTGATAATAATAAACCCTAATATTGATTTAATATCACAGTTTGTCAAAATAAATACTAATAATTTGACGTATAACACGTTACGCATTTGTTCATCTCTTGTTTTTAATTCCATTAAATTGAAATACGTTAATTTTCAAATTTAATTTCAGCAGTTATGAAGTAGTCAAAATGAATTTTGTTTATTGATTCGGATGTAGAATTTTATGCTTATAATTAGGGAAGCAATGCGCACGGAAAAACTGATTTGCCATGTTAAACGCCTATGTTTCACTTTTCGTGTTACACCTGGTATATATATATAATACAAGAAATATTGTCAATACGGCTTTGAAACACAGTGTAGTGTTAATATTAATAATATAAACTTAACTAGAATGATGTTTTATCTATTTATATGTACAAAAACTAACGTACGTGTGTGTAATTTGTAGTAATTATATAATAAGAACCAAGTATCGTTCCTAACCTAAGACACTGTCTCCGCTGAGAAGTGGAGACCTCGTCCCACATAGAGTAACACGAACACAATCCTAGCAGTCACAGAAACCTCAGTAAATCCTACAAGGAAACGGTGCCACTTTCCCCGCTTATCCTTTACTTTCGCGAACAAATCTGTCTCGTCGCGACGGCGTTGGCGTCGGAGACGGAGTTGGAGTCGTCCGCCGCCCGTCGCGTCGCCCTCCTACAGCTACAGCGGAACGTATACATGTCGGAGATGACAGAGTGTGTTTTCATGCTTCTGAATTTGAGGATTTACACTAGGTGAATGGTTTTTGGTGATTATTTTATAATAAGTTGATTGAGGAGTAATTTTAATATAAATACATCGCAATCCACGAGAACTTAAGTCCGAAAAATATATGTATGTTTCGTCGTTTCAAATTTGATCAATAATAATAATTAATAATAGTACATTTAATTAACAAAAAATTAAATAAGGCATTACAACAGGTACCTACATAATGACTAATTAATAAATGATTATTTGTAAGCAGTGTTTATACTTTTATTTCATTAGTAACATAATTAAATGTACTATTAAACCTGTGACACTAAAAATGTTCGCTAATAATTAAATACCCTAATTTTTGCGAATTTCAATCAAATTCTTTTTGTTCTATAATCAGTATGTCAAATTATATATGTCATTAAAGTTTCGTGCAGAGGTATAGAAACACTCTTTTATTTGGATGTGGCACTCTGCCATAACAAATCTCGGTAAGTTATATATTTCTTTACGTGAATTTCGGTTACCAGCCGTTTAATCTCTGCCCCCAAAAATTATAGTGGAGGGTTTAGATGGTAAAATAAAATAAATAAATATATCATCACGCCTTTTACCCATTACTGGGTGTGGCACTCTGCAGTGGCAGATCTCGGTGTGTGATATATTTTTACGCGTGAAGTGCGGTTACCAGCCGTCAAATCACGGCCCCCAAAGATGTTAGTGGACGGGGAGCCACAGGGGTAAATTTAACTTGGCGAAAATTGTTTGTCGGCTGTGGGGATCGAACCAGGGTTCTCAAATCCACAGGCCGACTCGATACCACTGAGCTACCTACCCCATTTAAATGATTTAAATGAAATTATTGATCGATTTGTTAAATATTAAATGATAGATTTTTTTTATGTTGGCAACACCAGGACATTTGTAATCAAGGATGCGATAGTTAAGTAAATATAAATAATTAATTTGTTTTTTTTTTGTAAAAACATTCGTAAGTTAAAATTTTATAATATCTACTCCAGCAATCATCAAATAAAATTACGTACATTTGAGTTTACAATGAAAAATTTAGAAAAAGTGGAATACCGTCAGAATTTGAACGTGGGACCTTATGAACTCCAGTCGTATGCTTTAACCAACTAAGCCACAGTCGCTTGTGATTGAAATCTGATTTTATTCCAATTTTTCCCTTCTATTTTTGTTGTGTCATAAACAGCTTCGTTCCCATGTTTCTTTTATAAACTGAAAAATTTGATACAAGAGTCGTCTGCAATGGTACTGTTATTTAAGAGATAGCAACCAACTGAAATCTTTAAACATTTCTTTCACCATAAAGTCGGTTTTTGAAAGGATTGCCAACCTTCAAATAACGTCATTTCGATATGTTAGTGGTGAATAAGCCACAGCGATGATATATAATTGCAGAAAAATATTTAAGAGTGAGTTATACTCGTTTTCAACCCAGATTTCTTGGTCCATGTTCTATAAGGAAGAACATTAGGATATCAATGTTAAATAAGTAAGTAAATACAGGTAATAAAGGTAGAGTACGTACACAAAATCTGTGTAATTATGAATGAAATTTGATCTTACTTTCTACCAACTTCCAACCGCAAGTTCGCAATCTCAACAAACCGGCCGCAATTTCCTAGATTCCCTCCCAAGTCGCGTTTCTCACGTCTGGCGTCTCATAATGAATCTCTTTCCAGTTTCCGCGACGTCGGGACGCCGGGACGCTGTGAGACGCCGCCGAGACGACGCCGCCGGCAGCTCGGAGACGCTTCGCGGATATGAATGACAAACAAGAAGACGCCGGGGTCTCGCTTGGTTTGGGCTGAGGGCTGTTCTCGGAGACGGAACTCCGAGCAAGGACGTTCGCTGCACGGTGTGTAACCTTGCCCTACTCGGAGGTTATTAACGCGAACACGTGCTTTTGTTTTCGATTGAGGTGAGGGAAATTGTCTTCAAAACTTTTCTTTTAGCGTTAAGACATTATCTACCGATGTCGTTATGACGATATAGATATCTCAAATCTTGGGTCTACCGATTTCGAAATATAAAATTCCAGTAGGTTTAAAGATATAAAAGTAGTTTTACAAAAAAAAAATAGGCAATTTTAGCAAAGTCCATCTTTGCCGCCCGCCCTTCTTTTAGTTTTTTTTTTCAGAAAATTGTAAAGAACTACTGTCTACTAACTACTATCAAAACTAAGTTACTACTAAAATATTTAATATAAAATTATTCTGATTATACTTTATTCAAAAACTATTCTATATATGGTTATTGGAATTAAACCATTTAACTATTTTTAAATAGTTTCAAGCAATTTTCAACTTTTTAAATATATTTTGTAAACTGCGAAGAGAATACATAATGCAAGATATATCCCTGCAGAGGTATAGAAACACCCTGTATGAATACCAAACTAAAATTTATAGAAGCATCATATAATATTTATAGAGAGTTTTAATAGTTATCTGTAAATTTAAAATATGTTTACTCACTGTTCTTCTTCTTCTCCTTTGGAATTCTCCTATTTCATTTTTCATGGCGACCTGAAACGAAATATTATATTACTATAACAATTACAATTATTTAAAGCATTCTATGATTAGGGACAATATTTAAATTAAACAACTGAAAAATTCAACCCATTATACAGTATGTAGCTAAATCTGTGTAAAAAATTAAGAGTATGCAGGCTGTTTCTATACCTCTGCACGAAACTTTAATGGCACGTATAATTTGATATACTGATTATAGAACAGAAATTAAGGTATTTCATTCCTAGCGAACATTTATAGTGTAACAGGTTTAATTCTGAATTTTGCGCCACTTCTCCATACACTAACAGCATATCCACTAATTTACTGTTGCTATACATTTTTCTTAAATTTCGCCCACAACAACTTACCCTTTCAATACCGTATACGAAATCAGACTAGGTACTCAAATAAAAATAAGGCATTATACCAGGTACCTACATAATAACTAATTAATAAATGATTATTTGTAGGCAGTGTTCATACTTTTATTTCATTACTAACATAATTATAAATAATTAAATGTACTATTAAAACAGTGACACTAAAAAGGAATGAAATACCCACATTTTTTTCGAATTTCAAAACAATTATTTTTGTTCTATAATCAGTATATCAAATTATATATGTCATTAAAAATTCGTGTAAGTGTAGAGGTATAGAAACACCCTATATAGTATTGTACATCATCATGAATCTTAAGTGTACAGTAATTGAAGTTAAGTTCCTGTTGTGCAGAGTAACAAAATTAAATAATACAATTTAGTTATTAGTGGTTATATTATTTCGATGTAATAGATGTTGTTAGTTATAAAACTTTGTTTCATACTTCTATCATTCTGAATTCTGAAATTTTTATTAAAGCAATACATAGCTTTATAATTTGTATATATTTAATTAATTATGTCAGCTATTCTAAGGGTATCGCCGCCTTCAACAATCAGAGCTCTTTAAAAAATTGTAGCATTTTCAGAGCAATTGGAGCATGCAGGGGACCGATTAAGCAGACGGTCAAAAGCCATTCTTGCGGTGTTAATGTTTTACAAACATTGAAACCGCAAAATTTAAATTTGTGAAAAGATAATAGTATGTAACAATAACAAAAAGAATAATCAAGGAATACATAATTCAATCACATATAATGATTAATTACTATTTAAAGCAAAATTATGGAGTAGGTGGCTCAGTGGTATCTAGTCGGACTGTGGATTTGAGAACGCGCGTGTACGATTTCCTTCTCATTAAAATTATTCCTGTGGCTCCCACTATACTAACTTCGTTGAAGACCGTAATTTGACGGATGGTAAGTGCACTTCACTCGTATAAATATAACACTTAACCAAGTTCTGCTTCGATAAAGTGCCATATCCAGTAATGGGTAAAAGACGTGATTATTTTTTTATTTAAACCAGATTTTAGATGATATTAAGTTATATAATTAAATACTGTCGTACCGGGCAATTTTCTTTGACGTATCGTTATCGAACAATCCCGTTCATATTTTATAAAAGATCAAGATGTTAATTTAATTAATTTTATTATTGCCTTCTGAAGTTTTCATTACTTCTGGTGAAGAAGAAAAAAGAACGTTCCTGGGAGGACTAAATAACCTTGCAATTATTTATATTTGACATGAAATATCACCAAAACATAGATGAAATTCGCGTCTCTAAATAAATAAATATATCATCACGCCTTTTACCCATTACTGGATGTGGCACTCTGCCTAAGCAGATCTTGGTAAGTGATATATTTCTTCGCGTGAAGTGCAGTCACCAGCCGTCAAATCACGGTCTCCAAAGATATTAGTGTATGGAGAGCCACAGGGATAGATTTAATTTGGTGAAAATTGTTTGTCGACTGTGGGGATCGAACCAGGGTTCTCAAGATCCACAGGCCGACTTGATATCACTGAGCCACCTACCCGCGTCTCTAAAAGCTAGAAAAGTTGTAGATTTTCTAAATACGAATTCTTTTGCAAATATAAATTTTAACGGAATAACTTAACTGTAAAAATTGCAAAACATTGAGTCCAAATCCAATAAAGACGTTACCGCTATATTTATGTTATCAAACCATTCCTAATACCCAAATTAGTTTCAGTCATTCCCATCGTCACGACCGCCAACCCCAACAACCGTGTTATCTCATGTCTTTCAGCCTCCCAGTCAACACTTTACACATTCATTCAGCTTGGTCCGTGGCGTGCTGGGGTCTACCTGACCTACACCAACGGCGAAACCTCCGTCGACCAGTTGCACCACTTTTACACCGACTTTTACATATCAATATCCGGAAGTTGCGGTCTGGGTCTCGGCCGAGCACGAGGACCCGGGGTTGGGACGGATCACGGGCCGAGGATGAACCCTTTATCGGAGGATAAGAATGAATGAAGTGGTTAGTAGTAGCTTGGAGGAGGTGTTGATGTTTTGCTGAAGGTTGGGAGAGAGCTGTTTTCTTTTCTTTGGGTGGAAGAAGTGTTCAAGTGATGTTTGTTTGTTTGTTTGTTTCTTGTTGAAGACATATTTGTAAAGAAGTCTTTTATGCATTGACAAAATGTGTATATATTACTTTCACTTTTATAATTATTTAATGATCAGGGCTGTGGATTTGAGAAACCGAATTCGATTCCACTAACACCTCTGAATTCGTGATTTGACGGTTGATAACCGCACTTCATGCCAAGTAATATATCAGGTACCAAGATCTGCTTCGGCAGAATGCTATACCCAGTAATGGATAAAAGGCGTGATGATATATTTATTTTTTATTTATAGAGTATTCAGTTATGACATGGCCAACTTCAATGAATTGCGCTACGTTTATTATGGCCATTTCTTTCCATCGTTTTGCCATTTAAAAATGTATAGTGAGTTTTTTTACAGATTTGGTATGTAAAGTAGTGCCATCTAGTTATTTTTAATTCAATTAAAGGAAAGTGAACACGCTGTTAAGTTGTAAAATCAACCTTAAAATATTTTAAAACTGAAGTTTATGTGATAAAATGAAGTACATTTGATAAAATTGGATATTTAATTTATACATTCAATATTGAAATTATGGGGTAGGTGGCTCAGTGGTATCGAGTCGGCCTGTGGATCTTGAGAACCCTGGTTCGATCCCCACAGCCGACAAACAATTTTCACCAATTTCAAAAATCTACCCCTGTGGCTCCTCCACTACTAATATCTTTGGAGGCCGTGATTTAACGGCTGGTAACCGCACTTCACGCGAAAAAATATATCACTTACCGAGATCTGCTTAGGCAGAGTGCCACACCCAGTGATGGGTAAAAGGCGTGATGATATATTTATTTTATTTATTTTATATTTGTATTCATACATTCAATATTATTAGGTTAGGTTATGTTAGTTATGACGTATCTCGTCAGAGGCGCTAGTTGACGTACTTGCTATGTGAATTTAAAACTAGGAATTTTAATGACATAGAAACGGCCATAATAAGCGTAGTGCATTTGAATGAAATTGGTCATGCTTCTGACAAGTCACTACTACAGTCTCAAAAATTGAAACAATATTCATTAAGTTGAGGTTAAGTACAGAATATTTACTTAAATAGTCTGTTTCATAACTAAATATATTCAATTAAAATAAGATGAATTTGGCATTTTCTCAAATTGTAGAGCTTGTGTGATATATTTTTAACGACAGTAGCAGATATCAAATAATGAAGTGAGATCGAACTCGGGATCTCTTTATAACAGCAAATCATACTTATAATAAAACTATTATAGTAAAGTATTTTAAATTGACATTAAAAATTTATTTAAATTTATCCGTTTACAAATTTGATAGAGTTAACAATATATAGGGTGTTTCTATACTTCAGCATGAAACTTTAATGACATGTAATTTGATATACTAATTATAGAACAAAAAGAATTTTTGAAATTCTAACAAATTAGGCTATTTAATTCCTAGCGAGCATTTTTAGTGTCACTGGTTTAATAGTACATATAATTTTTTAAAAAGGCATTACACCAGGTACCTACATAATAACTAATTAATAAATGATTATTTATAGACAGTGTTTATAATTTTATTTCATTACTAACATAATTATAAATAATTAAATGTACCATTAAATTAGTGACACTAAAATGTTCGCTAGAAATGAAATACCCTAATTTTTGCGAATTTCAAAAATTATATTTTTGTTCTAAAATCAGTATATCAAATTATATATGTCATTAAAGTTTCGTGAAGAGGTTACTAAAAGACTATTTTGGTTCTATAATCAGTATATCAAATTATATATGTCATTAAAGTTTCGTACAGATGTATAGAAACGCCCTGTATATCTTAAAATGTAGTTGCAAAAATTTAGCTGCAGTTGTCAAGAAGGTCAAAGTTGAAACGTTACAACAAAATTCGTTAAACACCGTTACTAAAAAATCTATTCCCTAAATAGAGTAAATACAAGAAACGAAATTTTTTAAGTTCCATAAACTTCCTTACCCTATAAAATAAAACAGGTAAAAAATGAAGCGTAAAAATTGAAAAGAGCAGCAGTTTTCTTCAAGTCACGTGGCTCAATTTCTCACAGGGTCATGTCACCATTGTGCACCCCAATATCAGTGACTAAATGCCCAAAATACGAAGAAAAAACTCGGTCGAATTGTAACATCTCGTGAAATAACCCTAGTGACGATTTATAGTGACCGATACGGGCAGAAACTTTAAAGTTACGTGTAAATACCAAATGATTTTTCTTGCGGTTTCGCATTCGGGGGAATTTACATAATGGTCCGAAATGACAAAGAAATGATCCTATTTTTGGGGACAATGGCAGATGTTTTATTGTGGCCAGTGACTTTATTTATTAATGTGGATTTATGGCCCATTTGAACGCTCCTAAATCGTATTGATATCCTTTTTAGGAGATTTGAAACCATTTCATTTGAAATCAAATGGAAATATAACGGAACATTTTTTATGTCTTCGTGAAAACTAAAGTTTTATTCAATTCTTTTTCGATGTTATTATCTATATTTCTTATTTATTACAAAACGCAATGGTGCAAATTTGAAAATTGTTCTTTTGACAAGAGATATGCGTCTTGTTGAGAGTTATTTTACTTTTCGTTCATCTAAAGATTGTAAATGTTAATGTTGTTTTATTTTCTTTATTACTCTGCACAATAGGAACTTAATCTCAACATAATCATATTTATTGGATGGAAGTTGATGTGAGCGACATTTGATCGCACGATTTCTTGCTTGCTATATAATATTTTGGAAAGTTATGGCTCAACAGGGACAGCGCTAGACGGTTACAAAATTATGAAAGATCATCTTCATTCCGCTTTAAAGAATATTAAATAAGTGGTACGTATGTCGAATGAAAGATTGATGAAACAGGTACTCGTAGGTAGGTGAAATTGAAGGTGAGAAATTGTGTAAATGGCATAGGAATAAATGCACAGGATTATAGATTTTTTATTCCTTGTTTAGTTATTTCGTTAGATTGCAATTGTGTGGAATTTACTTTCAAAATCATGCAAAGACGACACTTCCTTCTTTTCTTATCTTTTTGATTCGTTTTGAATTCTTACAATAAAATTTGAGGAATTCACTTTCAATAAGCGCAGAAAACATACTCCTCCTTTGTTATCATTTTAATATTTAACGTATCTAACTGCAATTATGTAGAATTTACAATCTATTTTTTTAGATTTGTTGTTAGAAAAATGAGCATAAGAAAATTGAGATGATTTGAGCATGTGGAACATAAATTAAATGGTCGATTAATGAAACAGATGTATATGAGCGAATCGATGAATGCGATTGAAAGGTTTGTTACGTAATAAAAGATTCCAATTGTAAGGAATAAATAAGCTTTAATGGCAGGATCTATAAATTAAAAATCATTGGTATGTATATATATATATATATATATATATATATATATATATATATATATATATATATAATTACAGGCTAACCGATGGAAAAGAAGGGCGGAAAATATGTACACTAAAGCGTAATTCTGCCTTAATCTCTACAAAATTTATTAAATTAGGCCAATGATAATGTATCACCTTCTCGTAAATAGAATCAGCAAAATGTTGATAGATTTTAACATCGAGAAATGTACATTCAGTACACTGACATAATTTCACATAAAAAAAACAGAACTACAATTGTATTTAATTTGATATATTGTGTTTCAATGAATGCTATTTGAATTGTGGCCACATATTTTCTATTGCTTTTAAATCAGTTATAAACAAAAAAACATACATTATACTATATATTGTTTCTTAAAATTTGATTATTTTAGAAGTTTTCTTAGATGTCTTCATTTTTCAAATAAAGTACAAAAAAACAATCGCCCTTCGTTCAAAGCGCTCAACAATTCATTTCCAGACGGTTTATTTGTAAATATAGTCCTTTTTTAATAGTATTAATAGTATATTATTCAACGAGCGTATAATGATAGCTATTACTCATGAAGATAAAGTTCTTGACATGAGTCATAGATTAATGCCATAATTTATTCGAATGAGGAATAGCCATTACTCGCGAGTTTAATTTTATACTGAAAAAAAAAACAACTTTTAGATCAAGATAAATATTATGATAATAATAATTTTAAGAGGTTACATGACATGAACATCAAAGTTTAATTATGTTGTTAGATCAAACTTGATGTGTTTATCAATAATAAATTATTACTCATGGCCGTGAAAAACGCTCATTTAATTTTTAATTTATGCTACTCTGTACAACAAGAACTTAATCCCAATTACAGCACCGGGTGCGGATTCACCGAGCCGTAGTGTGGCAATTGATATATTTTTAGCTTGAGTCGGATTTGAACTCTGGATCTTTCAATTCAATTACCAGGTAACAAATATATTACTTACCGGATGTAGAAAAATAACATTCAAGAACCTGTATTTTTTAGTCTAGTTTTATTAAGTAGGTTTAGGGATTTAAAATTTAACTGACTCCCTTGTGCGAATAAAATTTGCCAGAAAAATATGATACATCTCAAAAATTTAGTTCTAAAGCAATTTAAAAAATTTTGACTATTAAAAACAAATTTAATCGTATACATATATTAAGATCTAATCGAAGAGTTATTAAAAATACCTTAGCATTTTAACAAATGGACAAAAAATCTGAACTCATAATTAATAATTAAAACCATTTTTGGTTTAAGTTCTATCAATTTATTTACTTCAACATTTCGGTACACACAACGTGTATGTTATCTTCGTCAGGAAAGAAAATAATAAATAACAAAATGTATAAACAAGTAACGTGATAGAAAATATAGGTTCTTCAAGATATGTGAGAAGTCCTAAATTTGATACAATTAAATCGAAGTGCGTATGTGTAAGTAAACATCAAAACATTATATGCTTGAGAACATTAAAAAAAATACCATATGATCAAATTGAAGGTGTTCTCATGAAAATGTATATCACGAAAGCAACAAGTATGAGCTTGTTTGACAAACATGTGTCTCAACACGAAATACTCATGACATCAACAGGAAGTGCTAATGAACTTTGCATAATACTCCATGATTGTCAGAGCACATTAAGAAGACAACTCAAAAACCGTGCGTATCTCACATTCGATTACTTAGTTATCACATTCCAACCGAGAAATCTGAATCGAGTCATTTATTAATTCATTTGTCGTGTTTGATAGCTCAACCTATTAGGAATCTGCGAGTTTGTTTTAACATTTAGCAAGGTTTGAGATACGATTAAAGTGTTGCTAATTGGAGATGATATGAGGTCATATTAATTAATTTAAAACTACTATTTATTTATTTATATATATATATATATATAAGCATTCAACGCCAACGTCAAATACCTGTAACTTTTGATATAAATAGTTACTAAAATTAGTATGGGGTAGGTGGCTCAGTGGTATCGAGTCGGCCTGTGGATCTTGAGAACCCTGGTTCGATCCCACAGCCGACAAACAATTTTCACCAAATTAAATCTACCCCTGTGGCTCCACCTCCACTAATATCTTTGGGGACCGTGATTTGACGGCTTGTAACCGCATTTCACGCGGAAAAAATATATCACTTACCGAGATCTGTTTAGGCAGAGTGCCACACCCAGTAATGGGTAAAAGGCGTGATGATATATTTATTTTATTTTATTTATTAATAAAAAAATGTCCTGTAATACATAACTAATAGTAGGTAAATCACTCTAATCTAAAGCTAAAGACTCGTTTATTTATTTATTTATGTTACGCTGTACAACAGGAACTTAATCCCAATTACAGTACAGGATCCGCACTCACCGTGTCGCACTGTGGTACTTCATACAGGTATATTAGACTAGGATAAAGTCCAGCAAGTAAGTCAAAAAAATATCTTATTTAACTAAAAATACTTGTAAATAACAGTTTATATAATTTTTCTAAACCATTGAATAATAAATTTATTATATGTATGTGTATTTCTTAATAGATAATGCAGTTCATTACTCACAGCCATGAGTAATAATTTATTACTCACGGGTTCTGGCTAAACACATCAAGATTACTATAACAACACAACTAATGTTTGACATTTACATTATATAATTTCTAATAATTATTATATTCGTCAAACTTATCTAGGTTTAAAGTGTAATTTTCAGTTGAATGGTCGTAGAAAAAGTATAATAATGAACTCGCGTGTAATAGCTATAACTCATTTTCCTACGGCTTTGTCTACGGAACGTATCGTAAACTGCATCCTCATGAGTAATAGCTATCATTACAAAGAAGGTTTTATATAGTGATTTCAAAGTAATGTTTTGTCATTTGCCTTTCATATTACATTTAATCTTCACAAATTCTTCACAGGGCTTGTAACAATAATATATTTAAATTTATATAAATTCGAATTATTTATATTGGTACTATTATATTAGATAGATGGATCAGAGGAATTGCGGATTCGATTGTTGTAACCGATAAACTTTAATTCATATTAAAATTACCCCTGTGACTCCCTACCGGTAATGTCTTTGGGGTGGCCGTGACTGGACAGCTGATAAGTGCACTTCAAGTGTAAAATATATCTCTTACCGAGAACTGTTACGGCAGAGTACCACACCCAGTAATGAGTAAAAGGCGTGATGTTAAATTTATTCATTTTTTATTTTTTTTTTAATTTACATATCGGACCAAATACTAAGGTCATATGCCGATATGTCCTTTGTATGGTCGCCACGGGCGGGACCCGAACCCACGACCTTATGGTTGCGAGTCAGGCTCTCAACCCGACCATCACGCGGGACATTTTTTACCAAAACTGAAATACAGTTTTATTTTTCTTTCAAATTATTGTTATTCTCATATTATTGAATTAAAAAAAAAACTCCGAATTATTAATTAGAGATGTTCAAATTTTTGATATCTTTTATTGACAATTCCACTCATAACTTTTCATCCAATCAAATTACAGTAGTATTACAGCAACAAATTTACTAGTGAAAATTGTCGCAAATCATTACTTAGATATAACGTTTCTTAACTATTTTGAGTAGATTAATATTGTTGAATTTAATTTGACTTTGTTTACTTTGCTTAGTTATGTCAAAAAATTAAACAATGTAAATTGATCAGCAAGGTAATAGTAGTTCAGACATTGTTTTCAAAATTCTGCAGGTAACATTTTTTTGGACTAAATAAAATATTTCGAGGAATAGTCAAGCCGAATACCATACGTGACTATGATTTTCCTTTGATAATTTTTGCCTAGATCACTCCTGCTTGTTGCTTTAAGAAAATCTACACTCGTGCTGTCGCACTCGTCCAGGTTTTCGTCGCAACAAACAGTCGTGATCATAACGACAAAAATTTCCGGAAAAATCATAGTCACTAATGGTATTATATATGAAAAAATATTGAAATATTTTATATCCAACTGACTATACTTTTTGAATCCGAAGCTAGGTGTTTTTACTTCGTACAAGGAAGTATTGTAATCGCGAAAATTTTCGGTTCTCAGATATAGGTATTTTGGCCCTCCCTGAATCCATTTTGACTAATTTCGTCGTGCCGTCTGTACGTACGTACGTACGTACGTACGTACGTATCTCGCATAACTCAAAACCGGTAAGCCGTAGAAAATTGAAACTTTATATTTAGGACTGTTATAACATCTAGTTGTGCACCTTCCTTGTTGGAAGTGGTACTTTACTTGAAGCCTATAATAGATTTTAATGAAAAACTCTATTAAAATATAATCCAAAACTTTTCAAATTTGGTGTTTAAGACTACCATATCAATGGAAATAACATAATAGATTTTGGTTAAAATAGACTAACCGGAAGTGGCACATTACATGAAGCTGCTAATAGTTTTCCTTGAACAAAATGGTATTATTTTAATTTTAGAAATAAATGGTGCAAATAAAAGTTTTAGAGAATTAAATTCTGCGTCTAGCACATTAAGAATTTTTAAATTAGCTTTTTGCATAAACGAGATATCTAAATTTAAATATTAAATATTTTTAGATTGCAATTAAAAAAATATCTATAGTTTAATACGCGTACAAGGAAGTCATATGGTGTCCACATCAGATTTTTTTTCTTACATTTATTGCACTTTTACGCTTATTAATAAATGTGCTCAGAACAAAAGAACAATATAATATAATTTATTAATATGAGGTCATCAGTAAAAATATAATTTTTCGTCTGTTTATAACATAATTGCAAGCCTCTGCGTTGTAGTAAAACAAAATTTAATTAATTACGAAATAAAGATAAGCGATAAAGATGAATGAATTATAAATGAAAACTAATTTAGCTAAAAATAAAATGCACCTCCAAGTTTTATTGTAAACATGTTTGGTTTTATTTTCCAGTCTGTGTAATATGATGATTTTATCTATTATGTGTTAATTCTCAGTCTCACCGTTGAATTTTGGCGAGGCGTTGCTGCTGCGGTCAGCGACCAAACGAAAATGTAAAAATGAATGCTTTTTAATTTGCTTGCAGTCCGCCAAAAGTAATTATAGAGTGATCAGCAGTGCATTCGCCATTCGCTTCACTTAAAAACAATCATTTATTGTGATACGCTAATTCTTAATGATATTCATTAATTTTTTACACAGAAAAAAATCAGAATTATTTTAAATGATTCTCCGAAATATTTAATAGAACATCGTTTGCCATCAAATAACCTTTCATGCAGAAAATTAGAGAGAAAATATATCATATTTATAATATAAAATAAATATGTATAATACGGACTGTTTTGATTGCCGCGGTTAAACGATTTTCTCGCAAGAATAAATAGTAATGCAACAAGGGAGAGAAATGGACTTCTCTCACGACATGTATTTTCTAATTTTTCCACGACTAAGTACTTATTTTTATTAATGATATAAAATAAATAAACAATAGATATTAGTTCTATTTTTCATAGATTAGCAATGGGAGTAAAATACATTTTTTATACTCGTAACCTTCAAAATGACACTTCCCAAACGCAGGACTCTGAAACAAGTACTTCCCAAGAATGAAAGAAGCGATTGGCGATTTTCACGCAAAAAAATACTTTTTTAGAATCACTGTAATATCACTAATTAAAACATACAACGTCAGAAAAATAATGGTTCAAAAAGCTCATTTAATTTCATATAATAAAAATATATTAGGTTGGTATTTCAATCTTCTAACAACATTCGTAACAAATGTATCCATCTAATTTAATGTTTTTGTACTTGTAACCTTCAAAATGACACTTCCCGCACGCAACACTCAATCTGGAACAAGTGCTTCCCGATCGACTCGACTGTAAAAATTACAAAAAACACTGGCCCTTTGAAACATTCTAAAATAAATCTGTCTTGATAATAACAAAATCTAATTTGTAATATACAACTTCCCTGAATTTTCCTTTATTCAAAGTTTGGCAAATAATTTGCTAAAATTCTATCAACATTTGTCGGCATTAATGCCATCTATTTGACAACCTCTGAGCTAAAGACGTCATTGATACAACTTCTGGCAGATTGTAATCAAACAAAAATCGCGACTAATACTATATAAATAATAAGAAAATACACATATTGTGGAATATAACAATTTAGTTTAATGGAAAAGTAAGATTATAACAACATAAAATGCTTAAATTATTTAATTTATTTTAGGTTAGGTTTGATATTTGAACTAAAAAACTATATTTTTAGATTGGGAAGAGTCACAATTGTTACAAGTGTTATTATAAACATTTATAGTAACATTTTGACAATTAGAGATGTAAGTTCCTGGAGTAGCTTGGTTTGCAATTGATAAAGATTGTGTATAATTTGCAGATTCAGGTGTACTCACACAAGTTGAAATTAAACATGTATTTTTTTAAATACCAGTACTCGAACAAAAAATATTATACAAACTACGTGCGTGAAGACGTCTTCCGCTCATTCGCGCTATTGAAGACACTCGCTCCTTGCAGTCGCTCGTGCTTCAAAAATGCGCTCATGCGGGAACATCGTCTTCCCGCACTTAGTTCGTAAATAACTATTTTCTTATAACACATATACAAAGCAAATTTTGTAACACTGTTTTTTGTCAAATTACGCCCTACAAAGATGTAGTGGAGAGGGAGCCACAGCAGTAATTTTATTGTGGTGCAAATTGTTTGTCGGCTGTGGGAATCAAACCCGGGTTCTTAAATCCACAGTCCTACCTGATACCACTAAAACATCTACCTCATACATAATAAAAGTATTGTAATAAATTTGAAAACATTAAATTTAGTTCCAAATAACAAAAGAATACAAAAAATATATTCAATTTCCAAAAAAAAACGTTGCGAGAAAGATAATAAAGAAACTTCAATAAAATTCTAAATTCTGCAATCTATACATACCTCAGTATATTTTTTAATTCATTTGAACTCTATGGCTGGTAGCACAAGCTCTGTTTTTGAGTGTTCTATGAGCACGGTTTTAACATGTTAGAGATAGCTAAAACACCCAAATACTCTTAAAACAAGCAAAAACAGAGCTTGTGCTACCAGCCTATAAATTTAAGATAAAATTTTTATAAATGTCTTGTTCATACTCAATTAAGCGCATGATTCACTTTAACTATGATCTGTTATTAATTTTATTTAAATTAAGATGTACAATTATCGATATGTCATACTATCAATACACGTGTACATTGTGCGACACAATTAAAAGGTATAACTAATATTATAACATATAAGAAACAAATAAAATAAATCTGTTATAAACATCCAATATTTCTCTCTATTTCAAAAATATTATTGTATGTACCTGAACAAATTAAAAGTACTCGTAATCAGTGAGGTAGCAATAAATTAAATATTACTTATCATGAAGAAATGCCATTAATAGGTATTGGTTATAATTTTTATTTTTCTTCAGGTTAATCTAATTATTATTTTGAAATTGTATATGCAAAAATGTAAATACCTTTATTTACCTTTTATGTTAGTATAAATTTCTTTAAACTGACACTATTATAATCACAAAAAGTCACAAAATATCACTTACAACAAAACTGTGGACGATTCAATACTACTCAACTGACAGACAAGTGGAGGCTGTTGCCGATTGTCTTATGCGCATGTCCGTACATTGTTTGTTAATTAATTTGAAATACCTGATACAGCGACTTTAAACTCTGTCACAATTTTTGCTTTATAAAATTCCTATTAAATAATTTGTTTATTAATTATTTTTATATATTTAAAAAATATATATTTTAGCATTCAATGCCAACGTCAAATACCTGTAACTTTTGATATAAATAGTTACTAAAATTAGTATGGGGTAGGTGGCTCAGTGGTATTGAGTCGTCCTGTGGATCTTGAGAACCCTGGTTCAATCCCCATAGCCGACAAATAATTTTCACCAAATCTACCCTTGTGGCTCCACCACCACTAACATCTTTGAGGGCCGTGATTTGACGGCTGGTAATCACAATTCACGCGAAGAAATATATCACTTACTGAGATCTGCTAAGGCAGAGTGCCACACCCAGTAATGGGTAGAAGGCGTGATGATATATTTATTTTATTATTTAGAATACTTTCAGTCATAATAATAGTTATTTGTGTATTAAGAGCGTAAAGTGATTGTTTGTTAGTCGAGCACGGTAATTACAGCGAGAGCTGCTATAGTATAAGAGGAACAAAGATACTTTACGCTCGTGATACACACATAATTTTTTCTACGATTGCATCTTAAAATTATTAAAAAAAGTATGCGTACTGAAACTAAATTCGTTCTGTCAACTGTCAATATGACATGTTTTGTTTTGTTTGTATCCCTGGTAACTATAATAAATAAGTGCGCATTTAACATATTTTTCGATTGTTCCACAGAAAATGTCAATTTTACGATGACAAATGAGAGCGTAATTGTGAACTGTTCATAGCAATCGTAGAAAATAACTATTACAATTTTGTCCAACTTTTTATATTTGCATTTATTCTATATCCTTATATTAATTAAATTCAGTATGTGTTTACTATACATTATTATTATTAATTTAATTTTAATTAAACATAATTTCTTTAATAAGAAATTATATTTTACGTGAAACCTATTTACCCTAGTAATAGACGATATTCAAAACCATCAGAAATCTCCAAAAATGTAATCTACAGTTAATGAGTAATAATTAATTATCTCCAATTAATTACATCCCAATTCTTGATAGAGTAATATATCAGGTCGATATTACGTTCACTGAATTAAACGTTTCAAATTTCTCAAAACCGACAGCTTCTGCACGCATCCGGGGGTTTGCGGAGCACGAGGAACAAACCGACAGATAACAATAGGTGTTCTCACGATTTCCGAGGTGGTTAGAAGCAGGGGGCGGCGCTTCAGGGGCAAGGGGATGGTTGAAGCAGTCTTATACATGTGCTTAAGTCGACAGGGCAGAATCACAGAGAATTAAGAATTTGTTGAATAACATTTGTTTGATTCTGTTCTATGTTTGATGAGTTTGTGTGTTTGGTTCTTTGGAAGGGTGAAACGTATGAGGAATGAAAGATTGGTGAAAGGTGTTTATGTTTGTGAAATTGAGGGTGAGATTAAGGAGTAAATATGATTGAAAGTTTGTTGCGTTAACGAAAGATTCAGAAAGAGAAATATAAAAAGTAAACGAATTTGTTTAATATAACATGGATCTGGGATCAAATTTTGTTCTATACAGGGTGTTTCTATACCTCTGCACTAAACTTTAATGACATATATAATTTAATATACTGATTAAAGAACAAAAATATATTTTTTCGAAAACTGTCATATAAAGTTAAAATTTACATGACAACTATCAACACGCGAAATGAGTGTTTTTTGTCTACAGTTAGCAAAGGACTTTTGCATGCAGGATGCAAAAGTTTTTTGCATGCAGGATGCAAAAGTTTTTTGCATCCTGCAATTTTTTGATAGAAGAAAGGCTCACAATTTAATAAAATTTGTCACTTTATTTTTTTGCTTAGAAACAATACTTCTATTATTTAACAAAATTTATATTTAATGTTCCAATTGAGCAATTATTCATATTTATCCCGCTTGCGGAAGCTAACTAGTGTACTGGAATAGTTTCTTGAGAAATGCAATGCGAAATGCAATGCGAATCCTAATAAATAGCAGAAAAAAATTAGAACGTTTGTTTGGTTTCTATTGCCAACAGATGTCAATTGTTGGTCAGAGAATACCCGATTTGATAGCAATTATATTACATACATTGTTGTCATGGAGACATTAGATGTCACATTAATTAATCCTAAACGTCAAAATTTTCTCATGACATTATTACTAATTTTGGAACATAGTTTTCGAAAAAACGTTGTTTGATACTCGATTGCGATATGCTTTTGCATTCTCAAATGCAAAAGTAACATTTCGCAATCTCGAATCAGAAACAACTATTTTAAATTCCCAAAAATTACGGTATTTCATTCTTAGCTAACAGTTTTAGTGTCACTGATTTAATAGTATATTTAATTATTTATAATTATGTTGCTAATGAAATAAAGTAGGTTCCCTCACCACGAAGGCGTGTGATTCTCACAAACATCTGGCGATGGGGATGATATCTTTGAGGATAACGCTGTTCATAGATTCGGAATTTTGCGCCGCTTCTCCATACACTAACAGCATATCCACTAATATATACCGTATACGAAATCAGACTAGGTACTCAAATAAAAATATAAATAAGGCTTTACACCAGGTACCTACATAATAACTAATTAATAAATGATTATTTGTAGGCAGTGTTTATACTTTTATTTCAGTAGTAACATAATTATAAATAATTAAATAATAATAATTATAAATAATTAAATAATAATAATTATAAATAATTAATGTACTATTAAACCAGTAATGAATGTGGATGAAGCGAAGATAAAATTGGAAAAGATGAATTTGAAGAATAAATGTTCAATGAAAGATTTATGGGTTCGTGCTTCTACCATTTGATGGGATATAGCGTGATGTTATCTTTCTATGTAAATTTTGCGTTAAAAATTTATACAGAATTTTAAATAATAAATAGTGTGAGTATTGCTTCTGTTACAAAAGATATTCATATAATAATGGATGGGGGAATATTTCAAAGAAAACATTCTAGGTACGGTTCTGTTCTCGCCCTTAACGATGAGCGTCAGGGATGGAATAAATGATCGTTCACATCTTAAATAAATAACATGGCAAATGCTGGGTTGAAATTCCAAAATCGTTACGGTACCACAGCGAAAATAATATAAATGATGATGACGGCTGGACAGTCCTGCCAGCCAATCATGGGCCTGCATTACAGGTCCGGCGCATATAAAATGTATGCGCGGAGCTAGTGCGTTTCCTTGACGCCGCTTTGTTTCGCCGATGCTCTTTTTTTCGGCGAGGTAAACAAACGCAGAGCATACTGTCAGGTGATTTACGATAATGGCTTCGACTTGACTGAGTTTTGCTATAATTAGAAATTAGTTTGTTCTTTGCCTGTCATTGTTTCATGATTTAGTGACCGCCCAATTTTCGGCCATTTTTTACCACGGGAAATTTAGGTGGTTTCTGGACTCAATTGTTTCGATATTTTGCGGTTTTTGGAATAATTTAGATGCAAATTGTTTCCATTGATGACAAATTTTACTTTCTAAACTCAATTTTATTATTATTTATTCACATACGTTTATCAGTGATATAAAATATTAATTATCATTTCATTATATAAAATATAATCGTGCTCACGATTCAACAAATACAGTATATCAAAAATACTCAATATTTATTATAATAAACATGTTCATTTAACTACCTTTTTAAAATTAAAATAAATAAATTGCAAATAAAATTATTTGTCAACAGAAAACAAGAGTGAAGTAGCATTACATTACATTATTGCATTTATAACATTGCACTTCTTCTAATGATGTTAATTTGTGACAAAACGCTAGTTTCGCTAGAAGCTTACAATTTAATTTTCAAAAAAATTAAATAAACCCTAATCATGTTGCTATTTGGTTTTAGAAATGTGATTTGTATTTCCAAATTAATTTGAAGTTAACTCATCCAAAATTTAGTGCTTTAAGCCACATATTACATAATGTCCGTCAGTACGGTGGTGTGAATAGCGATACGGAATTCGAATCTGAAGATCCCGAGTTCGAATTTTACTCAAGCTCAATGGTATCGAGTCGGCCTGTGGATCTTGAGAACCGCATTTCACGCGACAAAATATATCACTTACCGAGATCTGTTTAGGCAGAGTGCTACACCCAGTAATGGGTAAAAGGCGTGATGATATATTTATTTATATTTATTTTTTCTAAAAATTATATGAACTACTACACTGCGGCTCGGTGAGTGCGGACCCTATATCATAAATAAATAAATAAATGAGAAAAAACAACTTTTTTAATAAATTTTTTGAACTACAGAATTTTGGAAGTGAATATTTTTTTGATATTCTCTGAGAGCCCTCAAAACGTTTTAATTAATCCTGAATTTTAGATTAGCTAATCTTATTCTAGTCCGATTTTTAAAAGTTCATCTAAATCACTTTCCAAAAACTAAATATTATCAAAATTATATTAGTATTTATTTAAACTTGATGGCGAATAATCCAAAATTAGCTAAAACTTTGAGAATTGAAAATCTTGTATATACAATTAACATGAAACCAAATTAATAAAACATACATGATTCTTAGACTGTGAATTTAAGAACCTGAGTTCAATTCCACAACCGACAAATTGATTTTTATCACATTAAAATTACCCCTGAGGCCCCTCTGTCACTAACATTTTTGGGGGCTATAATTTATCGGCTGGTAACAGCACTTCATTTGTATTAATATATACCCTTCCGAGATCTGCTACAACAGAGTGTCACATTCAGTAATGAGTAAAAGAAATACAGATTTTTTTTTTTTTTTTTTTTTTTTTTTTTTTTTTTTTTTTTTTTTTTTGTGGCTTCTTGGCGGACCAACTACTTAGGTCATATGCCGCCATTACGCCCTGATCCGCGTTTTAGGTCTTCTGTCAACAGCAACGCGGGTTTCTCTGGACGATCACCCATCCAAATACTCCCCGCGCGCAACGTTGCTTAACTCGCGTTATCGCTTGGATCAGTATCAACGAGTTGTGCCATGGCCGTTGACAATACAGATTTATTTACTTATTTATTTATATAGTCAGATTTTTATAAATAGAAGATTCCATTCCATTGCATGAACTAATTAAAAAAATGTGTATAATACAAATATCGTTTTATATGGCGATCTTTTGAAATAATATATTCACCCTTTTATCATTAGTTTGATTATTAATTCATAATACATAATTTTTTTAATACTAATTATATTTTCATTTCATATATAAGTTAAATTTAAATAATGTTAAAATAAATAATCTCTGTAAGTGATATATTTCTTCGCATGAAGTACGGTTACCAGCCGTCAAATTACGACCCCCCGAAGATGTTAGTGAAGGGGGAGCCAGAAAGATAGATTTAATTTGGTGAAAATTGTTTGTCGGCTATGGGGATCGAACCAGGGTTCTCAAGATCCACAGACCGACTAGATACCACTGAGCCACCTACCCCATAAAATAATAATGTTAAATAATAATAAAAAATAATGTTAAAAAGTGGTAAATCAAGAACGTTATCGTAAAATATGTACAGTAGAGCCCCGATTATCCGAACTAATTGGGACCGGACCTAGTTCGGATAACCGAAATGCAATATTTTTCGTGGTTTCAAAGAAAAAAAATTATTGCACAAAAAAATATGTCTTAAAAATCGAAATATATTCTCAAAACCAAATATAATAAGTATGAAACATTTATGAAAAGTATTCCGCATAATTTATTTTATGGCTTCGGTTGCATAAAACTGTCTATCTTCAATTGGCGAACGGTGGCTACACGTTTTTGAGCGGCCAAATCTCGCAAACGTTCGGATAACCGAGTGTTCGGATAAATGGATTCATCGTTCGGATAATTGAGGGTTCGGATAACTGAGGTTCGGATAATCGGGGCTCTACTGTAAAGACAAAATTAATGTATTTAATTCTACCAAACATTAAAATATCTTACAGGAATTAAATTTTGAATTAATTAAATAAAAAATCTGTGAAAAACCTTGTAAAGTAATAATAAATTTTCTAAGTAAAGATCGCTAATGATAATACAATTAAATTTTGTGAACTGTGTTCAACATAACGTAACAACATCTGCAAACAAATTAATATACGCCATGTACACATGTACACATACTCATAAATCTCATTCCCAGTCATGAAACAACAGAAAAAATCAAATAAACAAACAATTAAACCACCCTCTGTTCCATTATCGCGCATTGTTAAAAATTTCGTCCCGTTCAGAGAAAAGCCAAATCAGCAACAGGTTTGATGCCGCGATGCTCCTCTTTCCCCGTCACCCTGCTGGGGGTGGGGGATGGAACTCCTGCAGGGGTTCGCGCGGGTCGGGGTGGCTATGCAGCTAGCTCTTGCAGCGCTACTATGCATTCTGAAAATGTAGACCCCAAAAAAGCTAAAAGAAAGAAACTATAAAAACTTGCATTCTATTTATATCGGTGTTTTACGATTTTTGTCTTCTGACTGAATTTTTTTCTGTAATTGGTTGTCAAGATACCTGTGGAATATTTTTTTAGTTGTAGTAGTTTCTTGGGTAGATTAATGATGATTTATTTTGGTATAAAATTGAAGCATAAATGTAAATTATGTTCGTTTTAAATATACCTGCAACTTTGCTTTCATCCAATATTTTTAAGAGATTTGTACCTATATTAGATACCATCAACATAATATTATTACAGATTTAAGGTGATATTCTGTAAATTTCTATAACGCTACAGTTCTGTAAATTTGAACAAATGCGCATGGATTTTTATTGACAAATACATTTAATGCCATTTGACAATCAAATATGATGCGCTTTTGTTCAGACTTACAGATCTGTAGCGTTATAGACAATTACAGAATAGGACCATAAATAATGTAATTATTGTACTTATTTACAAATATAACATTACGCTTGATTCCGTAAAACAGAACATTCACTAAACAACAACTGAAGCCAATGATGCAAAAAGAAAACAAGTAACTTTTTGTAAATTTTGTACGCAAACATAAAATATTATTACTTTTTCTTTTTATAAAAATCTGATGTGGGCAACACAGGACTTCCCTGTACGCGTATTAAACTATAGATATTTTTTTAATTGCACATATTTAACATTATATTTTTTATTTTATTCTTATTTTTGTTCTAATCCATAGCAAACTTATTAAAAAAACAAAAAATATATAATTTTTAAATTTAGATATCTCGCTTATACAAAAGGCTAATTTAATAATTCTTAATGTGCTAGACGCAGAATTTAATCCTCTATAGCTTTTATTTGCAGCATTTAGTTCTAAAATCAAAATAATACCATTTTTTTCAAGAAAAACTGTTAGCAGCTAATGTAATGTATCACTTCCGGTTAGTCCATTTCAACTAAAATCTATTATGTTATTTCCATTGATATATTAGTCTTATATACAAAATTTGAAAAGTTTTAAATTATATTTGAATATAGTTTTTCATTAAAATCTATTATAGGCTTCCAGTAAAGTACCACTTCTGGAAGCTATATAATGACCAAAAAGGGAGGTACACAAATAGATGTTATAACAGTACTAAATACAAAATTTCAACTTTCTACGGCTTACCGTTTTTGAGTTAAGCGAGATACGTACGTACAGACGTCACGACGAAATTAGTCAAAATGGATTCAGGGATGTTCAAAATGCGTATTTCCGCTGAAATCTGAGAACCGAAAATTTTCGCGATTACAATACTTCCCTTTATTTCATACAAGGAAGTAAAAAGTGTAATAGTAATATTACTAACCCTAAAATAATATATTTTTATGTACTGCTCACGATTTTAAAGTTCAATTTAATTTTGTCTGTGAAAAAGTATATCTTTAACAATAAATATGATGACAAAATGATGGTGCAAAACTAGTACATATAAAAAAATAATATCTCGGTCTTACACCGAAATCACATATCTCATTCTGGCAGTATAAAAGGTTGTTCAATTTAAAAGAAGCACCATTGCTACCTCGAGAACTATCAGAGGTACGAAGTTTGTTAAATTAGATAAGCATTTCTATTTTACAAGATTATTACAATTAACAAACAAAATATAATTTTCAATCACTGGTTTTCAACATAAGGGACATAACTTACTTATTGTAAATAATAAATAAATAAATATATCATCACGCCTTTTACCCATCATTGGGTGTGGCACTCTGCCTAAGCAGATCTCGGTAAGTGATATATTTTTTCGCGTGAAGTACGGTTACCAGCCGTCAAATCACGGCCCTCAAAAAGTGTTAGTGGAGGGAGAGCCACAGGGATATATTTAAATTGGTGAAAATTGTTTGTCGGCTGTGGAGATCGAACCAGAGTTCTCAAGATCCACAGGCCGACTCGATACTACTGAGCCACCTATCCCATACACAATCTTTATCAATTGCAAACCAAGCTGCTCCAGGAACTTCGATTTATAATTGTCAAAATTTTACTATAAATGTTTATAATAACACTTAGGATTCTTCCCAATCTAAAAACAATGTTTTTTAGTTCAAATATCAAACCTAATCTAAAATAGATTAATTAATTTAAACATTTTAATATAATCTTACTTTTCCATTAAACTAAGTTGTTATATTCCACATAATGACAATATATATTGAAGTTATTTAACTCATTATTATTTTCTGAATTCATCGATATATCATATACACTGAGATGAGATACAAATTTTGTTGTTATATTTGCTTCTCTGAATATTTTACAGAACAAATTTCCAAAATAAATTCTACTTCGAAATCAGTCTAGATATTATATTTTATTTAATCTAGTTTAAAATATAGTTTAAATACATTTACAACTAATAATACGAGTATAAATAATGTCAATATAAAAGTGATTTAGATGCAGAATTTAATTTTGTTTAAAACTTTTTTTGTAAAGTACTCAGAGCGCCATTAATAATGGAATGTAGATATAGCACAGTTATCATTTTACGACACAATAAAAAATATTTTTAATTAAAAATTCAGGAATCGTATAGTTTGGTAAAGAACTTCGAACCACTCGGACGCAGCTGTACTTTTTAGTTACTAAATTGTCTGCTTCTGAAACGAGCATGTTAACTATTAAACCACAAGGAACTGTTGTATCTATCAATAGAAAATATTTTATTGAAAATATAGCTACATTCTCAAATTCTTCTTTAAGTGTACGATATTAATTTCGTTTAAATAAACATATTTTACAATCAAACTAAAAACATATTTCATTTCAAATTGGCAAAATCCTACGTAAAATGCACCAAATGTTTTCAATGTGAAAGAAAAAAATTCCCAGAAATAAATATCTGACTCAACTTTCTCGAGACGGGTAGTATTTTCTACCCTCAATAATTTGACCTTCAGCAAGATGACGGTGAGTTCGGGGGCTGCAGTGCAAGGTGGATGCAATGATGATGACAACGAAGATGCAACTATACAACACGTGAGCGACAGACGAGGATGGAATAGAATTTCGGAATTTTTCACGGGTCCAAGTGATACAGTTAGCCATCGAATTATTTCAGAGTTCGTAGAAACTTTCAAGCGAAATTTTGTTTAGAAACAGATGTTTTATTAAGTTTTAGTACTGTTTTAATACTATTTAATACGACAGTTTTATAGTAAAATAAAATGTTAGTACATTACAATCAATAAATTGTATCTGCAGGTGCTAATTAATATCTATGCTAATTATTATTAATTCTTTATGGAAACATATGTTTTTCATTTTATGATACCTATAAAAATAATAGTTATTTGTGTATTAAGAGCGTAAAGTGATTCTTTATTTCTCAAGCACGGTACTTGCAGCGTGAGCTGCAGTAGTGCAAAAGGAACAAAAATACTTTACGCTCGTGATACACACATAATTTTTTCTATAATTGCTTTTTAAATAATTAAAAAGTATACATATGTACTGAAAATATATTTGTTCTGTCAATATGACAAGTTTCTGTTTTGATTGTATCCCTGGTAACTATTGTAAGCGCGCCTTTAATATGTTTTTCTACTTCCGTTAGGAAATAGACGTTTTGTTACACTTATTTGAGTTAGGTAATGAATTGCATTATTTAACTAGTGAAATAATGAGCTAACATAGCAACAAATATCTTGTTAGAGGAATTCTGATGTGTTATTCTTTTATTTTTTGAATTTATAACTATCATTATATGTCAAAATTTCATCAAAAATTAACTCCAGGAAAACACAAATCATCCATTTTCACAACGGAAGACCACCTAAATCAAGAAAAATGTATAAATGCCAAAATAAGGAAATTGCGTTTACATCCTCTTATGTATACTTAGGGGTAACTGTAAGTTCATCTGGGCTGTACAACGAACATTTCAAAAATACAGTCTCCAAGGCTAACATGGCTTCTGGTGCCATCAAGGAAACACTAGCGAAAAATGGAATATATGACTGGAAAACAATTATAAAACTATATAGCACTATAATTAGTCCATCGGTATTATACGCTGCAGAAATCTGGAGTGCAAATCACAAAGAAGCCTTAGAGAAAACTCAGTGTCAGTTCTTTAAATCGCTTTTTCATTGGCATAAAACAACTGCCAGCTACGTAGTCAGACGTGAAACAGGACAAATACATGTAGAAGTCTATATATTGCATAAAATGCTAAGCTGGTGGCACAAAATTTTACTAATGCCAGAATCTCGCTATGTAAAAATATGCTACAATTATTTAATGAATTGCGAGCAAAAACTAAAAGAAAAAGTAGATAATTCAAAGCTAATTAAATATAACTGGTCCAGCAGGTTACAATCAATGCTTCAAAATGTTAATTTTCATTGGGTATGGAAGGAACAAAACCCGCTAAGTATTCAGAATGAAATCCAGAATATCACATGTGCTTACTCGCAATACCTATATGATATAGACACAACAAGACTTGCCAATTCTTCTCATCACGTTGACTACAAACTATATAACACCTCAGCAAATTATCTAGCTGACAACGCATCCCTAAGAATCTTAAGAGTCGTCAGCCAATTAAGAATAGCTAATATAAACTGTACTCAAATTTACTTCCAAGGAACATCATTTAAATTCAACTCCACAGATATATGCACACTTTGTAACAAATTCGAAGAAAACACTCTGAAGCACTTTCTATTCTCCTGCCCGATATACTCTCCAATAAGATTCGAATTTATCAACAAGTATCTAAATGACACGTCGAACGATAATCTACTTCAGAATCTACTATCTGAACTACCTTCACCAAAGATCTATGATATCTTCAATTACGTAGTCTCAGCTCTAAAACTAAAATCTTTTATAGAAACTTACTAGCTCAAATAATTAAGTCAATAAATAGTTATTATAAACATAATACTTTAACAATAATTGTGAGAAACAAACTTCACTGAAAGTGTCACGAAGGGCCTATTAATGCGTATACTTGCAAATAGTTAAGTGAAAAATTGTTTGAATCTAAACCAACTACAACAGCAACCTAGATAATGTATTATAATTCCAAATACATGTAACAATTATTAATACACACAATGTTCCTATACTACTCTTTGTAATAAGCACAGCTTTTTGTACAAATAAATATTATTATTAAATATTATTATTATTATGTCAAAATTTCATAATTTCAAAAACGCTCTTTTGTATTTATTAGAACGGAAGTAGAAAAAATATTGTATGAAACTAGTAAGGAAATAGGTTATTACCTTACGCATGTGAAATTTGCAGAACGAGGCGTAGCCGAGTTATGTAAACACATAAGTTTCCTTACTAGTTTCATAAATAGCTACTTTCTACGATTGCTATGAAAAGTTGATAACTACGCTCTCATTTGTCATCGTAAAGTTGACGTTTTCTGTAGAACAATCGAAAAATATCTTTTTTGCGCGTCTCCAATGGCAACGCACGAAAAAGATATTAAATGCGCGCTTATTTCAATAGTTACCATGGATACAAACAAAACATAAACTTGTCATATTGACAGTTAACAGAACGAATTTATTTTCAGTACGCGTACGTTTTTTAATAATTTGAAGATGCAATCGTTGAAAAAATTATGTGTGTATTGTTCCTCTTACACTATTGCAGCTCTCGCCTCCTACTCGAGCTGCAATGACCGTGTTCGAGTAACAAAGAATCACTTTACGCTCTTAATACACTTATAACTATTTAAGCGCGTTGCCACTGGAAACGCTATTTTTCTATTGTTCTACGGAAATCATCAACCTCTCAGATACATATTTCATATTTTTGGATATAAGTTGATTTAAGAAACGCAAGTCAAGAAATGAAGCCGAGTAATCTGATTACATTTTGTATAAAATAGTGAATAATTTGAAACAAACTCAGTAATTCAAAGAATGAAAAAGAAAAAAAGAACTAAGTTGAATCGCAGGTAAAAATATTTGTAAAGTTATTTAGAGCATTTAACCCAAAATTTTTAATTAAAAAAGGTTCATTTGTACCTAATAAATCTGCTATTTTATTGCATCTGTGGAGAGCTTGCCAACGTTTATATCCAGGTGTGAATATCGTGTAAAAATCATATTTTTCATCCAAAATTACGCGATAATATCAACAGGTGGTGCAGTTAACGAAAAAATGTGTCAGGGCCATTAATATTTATGAAATATGTATTTCCTGTTGCAAAAATCATTTTAAAAGCATTAAAATTCCCCCTTGCTAGCGTCATGAAAAATGTTAAAAGCTCTATTGAACAAAAAGAGCATCGAGCATCAAAGATCAAATTTCAAAATCACAATGCAAAGATATTTTGTTACGTACGTGAAATTCGAACTATTGCCGACAGATAACGTTCTGATTTATCTACACTGGAATCACTCTACTTTCTCACACTACACGATATTTTATCATTATGCTTCCAAGTATTTTGTTGATTTCAATTCTTGTTTGGTTTACTTTTCGTATCATAGATAATCAGTACAACGTAAAATTTAGAAATTGCTATTAGCATCGAAAACTAATATCTTATTTTTAGTATAAAAGTTATATCTTATTAAATGAACATTAGAAAAAATCAACTAATGGGGTAGGTGGCTCAGTGGTGGATCTTGAGAACCCTGGTTTGATCCCCACAGCCGACAAACAATTTTCACCAAATTAACTCTACCCCTGTGAAGAAAAATATCACTTACCGAAATCTGCTATGGTAGAGTGCCACATTCAGTAATGAGTACAAGGCGTGATGATATATTTATTTAATTATTTATATATTTAAGCGCGACAATGTTAAATGAAAACTGAAAAGAATAATATATTATATATTTGAATAAAACTTAAATTACATAACCGATAAACCGATACAGAGTGGTGACCGCGGCACAGGAACAGGAGTTTACCATGTAAAATGATATTTTTCCAATTTACTGCTTCCCTTATTATTTTAGAGAAAAAAGCTTCAAATAAATGTTATAGAGTACAAAATTCTATATTAAAATCAATAAACAGAATTAATTTTGCATGCTTTATATCTTCAGAAATTAAATTGAAAAATTTGAAAATTAGCTTAAAATAGGGATAGCCTTGGAAATGAAACAAAATTGTCAGAAGAAAACATAATTTTGAATTATTAATTTGTATTATTAGTACTACTATAATAGAACTTAAGAAATTAATTTCTTTCACTAATTGAGTAATCATTAACTATTTTTTCTTATAATTCATTTAAATTAAAAACTAATAAATAACTACTGGCTATAAATTCATGAAACCAAGAATATTTTTCTGCTGACAGATAAAACGAGAATCATTTGTTTAAATTTGTATCATTTCCAAAGCTATCTCTATTTTAAAGCTAATTTCCAACATTTTCAATTTAGTTTCTGTCGTTATGAAGCATGCAAAATTAATTATGTTTATTACTTTCAATGTAGAATTTTATGCTCTACAACATTTATTTGAAGCTTTTTTCTCTAAAGTAATAAGGGAAGCAGGAAATTATACAAATATAATTTTACATGTTAAACTTCAGCGCCGCGGTCACCACTCTGTATCGGGTTTATCGGTTATGTAATTTTAAGTTTTATTCAAATATATAATATATTATATCCAGAAATTATAAAAATATTATTTTACATGTTAAAGTCCTATATTTCGGTATCGCGGTCACGACACTATATTTAATATTAATTTAGTAAAATAACAAGTTATGAATGACTGTCACCGAAAAGAAAAATAAATAAATTTTTGTATATACAAATTTAAAATTTAATTGTTGAATTTTACCAATATTTAATACTTAAACAAAAATGTAATTTTATTTATTTGATTTTAAGATAAAATAAAAGAAACTGTTTTGGGAGTATTCCTATTTGCAGACCTCGCTTTCTGCTCGTCCTTTGAAAATATGCTCACGCCCGCGCCCGCAAGGGTAGTTTCTGGATTAGTGATTGTTTGAAGTATTTTCGTCGGAAATAATTTCATAAACAATGCAAACAAAAAACCGTTTCTCTATGTTAAACGCCTACGAATCGCATTTCGTGTTTACACCCTGTATATTTTTCTACATATACAAATACAATTTTCTAAAATAAGTCTATTATTAACAGAGACCGCGGAACCTTTTTTTCGCAGGAATTGCGAAAATTTTTTGATCGGAGTAAAAATAGAACACAGATAAATTTAGGTAATTAAAATGAATAATTAGGTGAGATACATTATATTAATAATATAATTTGTTTTTGTCAATTAATGTTACAGTTTTATAAAGTTTTTACATCTGTATAAATTGAAAAAGACAATTTTACTGTATTGCTCCGATAACTGTCATTCGCTCTGCGGTTTTATTGATTCATATTTTCATCACCTTATTTAAATCAATGTCCAATGTTTTAATTTTGTGTATATGAAGAAAAATTAAATGAAACAGTCGTTTTTGTAACATTGAAGTACGGTTCCAAGTCACAATTCGACGAACCCCGGAATAATTGAATGACATAATGAATAAATTTATTATTTTTGTTTGTAAAAAAAACTATTGTTAATATGTATACATGCTGACTTAATATAACTTGTAATGGATTGTTAATTTATTGCTATAGTCTCGGTTTGGATTTTGAATTCGTACTCGTATTTTAGTTAGGTATTTTATTTTATTTTTTGTTTCCTGAACAAGGGTTGTAACGCAACCCCCAAAAATGATCAATGGTTGCAACCGCAACCCCTGCAACCCCACTTCCGCGGCCACTAATTATTAACAACGATAATTTTGACTTCAGAAAATTTGAAAATATGTCCAGTCTCCTAATGTATTATGATTCATATTTAAAAATAAATAAATATCTATGTATTAGTTTACAATGTTAAATTTAGCTCAAATTCATTTCTCACCCTATCAAAATCAAATAAAAGTTACTCCTAATCACGAATAAAAGTCGTGTTATGATTAATTCTTTTATTAATTTTGTGTAATGTTGTTTGTTAATGAAGTAGACATAATCCTACAATAATAATTATATTCCATTTGCGACTTGACTCACTTATATAAGTTAAGATTAAACTACATATCTAACGAACAAACTGATTAACCTAGGAAAGTGAATTATTACTTGAAACAGACTCTTAATCAGTAAATCTAAAAAAGTAAACGAAATAAACCAGTTCAATAGAACGACAAATAATTATATAAAATAAACACTTGGCTCAGTTTCACAAAATTCAGCCTCCAAGTCACCTTATGAGGGCATCGTCAGAGGCTGGCCAGCACAGTTAGTAACCATAGACGCGTTTCGCTCTTATTAGAGCTCATCAGTATGGTATAACTCACTTCTTCGCCTAGAACAAAGTTCACATGAAGAAGCTGGTGACGAAGAACTGTGCCAGCAGAGAATATGGTTACTAACTGTGCTGGCCAGCCTCTGACGATGCCCTCATAGGTGACTTGGAGGCTGAATTTTGTGAAACTGAGCCAAGTGTTTATTTTATACTTTTTATTAAACCTAGTTTCACCAAGTGTTGGATGACAATTAATTTTGTCTTTGTTGACAAATAATTGATCTTGTTTCATATAAATATAAGTTAAATCTGAGATTCAAATAGCAAACAGAATAGGTCAGTTCGGTGGTGTGGATAGCGATACGGAATTCGAATCCGGAGATCCCGAGTTTGAATCGCACTCAGGCTAAAAATTATATGAACTACCACACTGTAGCTCGGTGAGTGCGGACCCTGTACTGTAATTGGGATTAAGTTCCTGTTGTACAGCGTAACATAAATAAATAAATTTGATTAAAATATGAATAATAATTTCGTGATATAACCCAAAGGAAAATGAGTAAAATAAAATGTGTAATAAATATGTATTAATATTGATAGAACCCCGCCGATAAGAGATGGACATGTCGAGGGCAGAATACAAGAAACAAAAACGTCTTAATAACCATTGTTTTCCAAGGCTGGTGCGATTTCGCGATTGAAATTCAAACCGTGGCATGAATTCATTTTAAGACTAGTGCGGAACCAATCTTTTTTTCTTCAGCCTTTCTTTTTTTGTTTCGAAGTTTTTGTGTGGATTTGAGTGACACGTGGTACGTTTTTCAATGCACCGAGTTCATGTTTTTGTGCGTGCAACGATAGTGGCGCCTTCAAGACGGAATCTGTGCGAACTTAGGAAAATAATTACACCTACCTTTACAAGAATGTGAAAAAATTTGAAACAAGAATTTAAAACCTGGCACGTTAATTATTTAATGATAAATATATCATCACGTCTTTTATCCATTTATGGATGTGGCACTCTGTCGTAGCAGATCTCGGTAAGTGATATATTTATGCGCGTAAACAGCAGTGACCAGTACGCCCCTCAAAGATGTAAGTGGAAGCGAAACCATAGGGGTAGTTTTAATGTGGCGAAAATTGTTTGTCCGCTGTGAGAATTGAACCCGGGTTCTCAAATCCATAGATCGAGTCGATACCACTAAACCATCTATCCCATTTTGACTAATCAAAAATGATTTTAATTCAGATTTGAACTTACAAAATTATTAAAGACTTTTAGGTCGAGAATATTAGGGAAAATAAAATTTCAAATATTTTTGAATTTCAGTAAATTTATTTATTATTTTATTAAATCACGTTTTTACCGGAGTCATCTTCAGGTTTTGAATACAAATAACATCGAAAATAGATTCAGAGACCCCCAAAAATCCCCGAGTAACTAGTTTTGAACCTGAAACTCTATTTCAGTTGAATATCGTAATTTCATCCTCCCATCCCCTTTTTAACCCCTTAAAAAAGTGGATATGATCAAAATAGATTTTGGCGATCTCAAAATCCCCTGGGTTAACCGATGTTGAACGCGTAATATTTAGGTATTATTTAATTTCATTTATGGCGATTCTTGCTTTTACCACCTTTCAGGGGTGGTTTGTACCCCTAAAAAGCAACTGCTGACAGAAAAAAATAGAGGTTCAATATTTATTAGAGTTGTATTAGTGTGGCAAGTTTCATTTAAATCGGTGAGTGACAGTTGGGTAGTGTTACTTTTAAGTGCACTATGTAGGTAATTGAGATGCAGAGAACTTTTAAATATAAATATATATAAATATATCATCACGCCTTTTACCCATTACTGGGTGTGGCACTCTGCCTAAGCAGATCTCGGTAAGTGATATATTTTGTCGCGTGAAGTGCGATTACCAGCCGTCAAATCACGGCCCTCAAAGATATTAATGGAGAGAGAGCCACAGGGGTAGATTTTTAAATTGGTGAAAATTGTTTGTTGGCTGTGGGGATCGAACCAGGGTTCTCGGTACCACTGAGCCATCTACCACCATAAATAAATAATAAATATATCATCACGCTATTTACCCATTACTGGGTGTGTCACTCTGCTTTAAGCAGATCTTGGTAAGTGATATATATCTTCGCGTGAAGTGCGGTTACCGGCCGTCAAATCACGCCCCCCAAAGATGTTAGTGGAGGAGGAGCCACATTGTTTGTCGGCTGTGGGGATCGAACCAGGGTTCTCTAGATCCATAGGACTACTCGATACCACTAAGCCACCTACCCCATACTTTTAAATAAGTTAATAAAATACTAATCCAAGTGAAGTAGGTAATATAATAAGAAAATGTGAAAGCACACGACGTGAACGAATCATATCCCGCCTAATCTCATCTCATTACCAAAACACTGTCCATCCACCTCATCACATCTGACAGTTGGCCATGACTGGTCCAGCCGGCGAGAAAAAAAAGCCGAAATGAAATTCCATTGAGCAGGTTCCGATTGAAAACGAATGAATCACAGACACGTTTGCTTCGTTGCGCTGCGTTGCGTTGCGCTGCGTTGTGCGCTCGTCTAGCGAGCCAAGTTTGTTAGTCGGCTGTGCTTGTGCTGTTGTTGCACTAGGATGTCGTGACCTTGAGCTGGACCGGGCTCTACTGCCCCGAAAATGAACAAAGAACTGTGCAAGAGCCAGCGAACGCGAATCTGAGTGCACTCACTCACTGCAGATGCAGACTTCTTGGAAACTGGCTGATTGATGGCATGTTCTTAGGAGATGTGTTATTAGTTCATTTCATTTCATTTTGTATAAAATGTACGAAGCATATCGGCATACGCTTTACTCTATTTCTGCCTGCGATCGCTCTTCAATTTTCACAATAATATGCTCAGTTTTATTACAGTTCCTTAAAACTGTCTTTATTTTTACGCTTCCTTCATTTTATTTTCATTGTACCAAATACTGTAAGAATTACTTTGTAAGAGGATTAATGAATTACAATTAAGACTTTTTTAAACTGTACCTTTCAATTTAAATGAAGTTTTATAAAAAAAAAACAAACAAATTTTTTGTGAATTTTGCTTAAAAATGACTCAAAAACCTGTAAAAAAGTAATAAGAACTACAGGTTTGATTCAAAGACTAATTGATTTACATCAATTTATGCTAAATTGAATAAATGTCAAGCTTGGATATAAATTGTATTTTATGTGTTATTATATTATTATATTAGAATGGGGTAGGTGGCTCAGTGGTATCGAGTCGGCCTGTGGATCTTGAGAACCCTGTTTCGATTCCCACATTCGACAAACAATTTTCACCAAATTAAAATCTACCCCTGTGGCTCTCCCTCCACTAACATCTTTGGGAGCTGTGTTTCTATGGCTGGTAACCGCACTTACTAGCGAAATATTATTTATAGTTTTTATTTTTTTTTGTATTTTTAATGGTTATATAATAAAAATTATATAGTCGTTTTCAAAGCTAACATCTTTACAAGGTAGTGATTTGAAGGCTGGTAACCGCACTTCACGTGAAGAAATATATGACTTACCGAGATCTGCTATGGCAGAGTACCACACCCAGTAATGGGTAAAAGGGGTGATGATATATTTATTTATATTATATTAGAATAAAATTTGAGGTCAAAACTGTAAAAATATAATTAATACTTTCACTGTTGAGAAACTGTGCGGAATTAATTTTTACGAGTATTTTTACTTTCAATATTTGATGTGTAGGTGTCAAAATTCGTTTAACAGTTGTTCTCAGCAACATAAAAAATAGGAAATTCTTATTTTTAAGTTGTTAATATTTAAGTACATGATGAAAAATTTAAATATTTCTAAAGCTAATTTAAATAATCCCTAAGTGTTTGTGGTGTAACTAGTATTAGTTTTTAAGTATCTGTGGTGTAACTAAACTTTACGAATACAAATTACTAACTTGCTAATTAACTAATTCACAGAATGCCAATTTTAGAATATTTACATATTAGAATATAGGGTTTTTGAATACTTATTTGCGTATCTCGAATAGAATTAAAGCAACCGAGAACAGCAACCATTCTGACTATTTAAAACCCCTAGAAAGTAACGTGATTTGACGGCTGATAGCCGAACTTCGTGCGAAGAAATATATCACTTACCGAGATCTGCTATGGCAGAGTGCTACATCTAGTAATGGGTAAAAGGCGTGATGATATATTTATATTTTATTAGAAATAAAGTTTAAAAACCACTTTTCTCTGATCGATCGAAAAATGATACCTTTTCAATTTGCAGAATTCATTAATTCCAGTATGTTATAATCTTTGTTGAACTACGAGAAATTCAATAAATACGGAGAATATTTTCTTCGCCCTAGTCTTTGTAGATGACAGAAAATAATAGTACGGGAATAATTTTTTCAAACAACTCGCAAACATAATTAATAGTTACCGCACAATTCAACTTTTTTGTAAATAGCTCAACAAAAATTCATCTCTGAGCTACCAGCTAATTAGGCGGAATGTTCTAAACCAATCAAAAGCAAGATTACAAAATGTCGGCGATAAACAAATTGTTATTTTTACTGAAAACAAAATCTTGGTTAGACATTCATTTTTATAGTAAACATCATTTTAAAACTAAAGTTATTAAATATAAATAAATAAATATATCACCACGCCTTTTACCCATTACTGGGTGTAGCACTTTGTCTAAGTAGATCTCGGTAAGTAATATATTTTTTCGCGACCAGGTGTCAAATCACGGCCCGCAAAGATATTAGTGGAGATGGAGCCACAGGGGTAGATTTAAATTGGTGAAAATTGTTTGTCGGCTGTGGGGATCGAACCAGGGTTTTCAAGATCCACAGGCCGACTCGATACCACTGAGCCACCTACCCCATAAATAAATTTTGAAGTTATTAATGAACATAATAGTTTCCTGCAAAATTTGGTATGCATCTCGGCCACGAAATGATTTGATATGCTCAGAATATAGTCTGCCTCAGCCTCCGAACTATTTCTTCGCCGCACATAAACATTCATTTCGCGGCCTAGATATATAAATAACAGTTACAGTCTAAACTGATTTTTTGTCTACAATAATCATAAATTTATTGGTTTTTTTATATAAAAAAAATATTAATAATAATATTCTGTTTATATACATTGTTGAAGTTCAATATTGTTTGGTATTGTACTTGTACACAGCTCAACAAGATTGTCAAGTCATCAGTCAAATCAAGTCAAGTTCAATGCTGAATGTAATTTATTTTTGTTTTTGTTACATGTTTATATCCATTATGGAAAATTAGCAAGGTCAGTTTCACAATCAAAACTTATATTTTAAGTGTATCGCATCGAATATTTGACTTCAATATCTTTGGGGGCCATGATTTGACCGCTGGTAACCGCACTTCACGCGAAAAAAATATATCACTTACCGAGAGTGTCACACTCAAAATGGGTAAAAGGCGTGATGATATATTTATTTAATTTTTTAATATGTTAATTATCTTAAATTTATCAAGTTTAAGATATAAGCTTTGTTGATGTATCTAATTATTAGTGTAACAGGAACAATGAAACAATATCGCAATATAAATAAATTAAATATGTAAACGTGCAAAAAATGCAAAAATGCAATCGATGCAATACCGATGGAATTCTCACAGATGTCAAATTAAATTAATGTCTATGCAACCAGCCGTAAAATAAACGAAAAAAAAAAAACAAGTAAAAAACAAAACACTTTCCGTTGACCTTGAATCCAGTCGAAAACCTACACCAAAACATTCATTCGACTTCAGATATTTCACATACAAAGTTTAAACAACTCGCTGCTGCTGCTGCTGCTGCAATACGATTTTTGTTCAGTGCTCAGGATATCACTACTGACACTGACTAGATTCGAGTGTCAACTTTTTCTGTGCTCTATTTTTTTTCTGATGTCATTATTGCGCGATGGTGACGTTATATTTGTGAAGAGTGTTAGGAGAGGAAGTCGTAAAGAAGAAAGGAAGTTATTTGAAGTTAACGACAATTGATATAATGCAATTTTCTTCTAGTTGTTCGCACTGATATTAGCTCTATTATTTTGCAGATTATAATTAGTTAATATGGAATTGTGGAATTTAGAATCCGGGTTCGATTGCCACAGGTGATAAACAATTTTTACCACGTTAAAACTACCCCTATGGCTCCTTCTGCACTAACATCTATGGAGGACGTGCTAGGGATGAAAAGTACCACTTTGGTTAAAAGAAATTATGCGAAACATCCGATTACATTTCAAAATAAATTCTATATTATTTTATTAAACGACCTGGATGTCGTTCAAACAAAATTAAAAAGTACCACTTTCTTCTGTCAATTAAAAGAAGAAAAATTTACTTTCTAATAGAGTCATGAAATCAATTACAAATAAGTAACATTGAAAATTTGGTAAACAGATCGGATTTTAAGAACCCGAGTTTGAATAACAACAAAGACAAAATTAATTGTCATCCATACACTTGGTGAAACTGGGTTTAATACATTTTTTTGTGAGACTTAGCCAAGTGTTTATTTAATATTTTTTATTAACTCGAGTTTTATTCTCCCACTGACAAATTGATTTCCATCATATTCTTTTTACCTCTATGACTCCCCCTCTACTAATATCTTTAGGGACAACAATTTGACAGTACTAGACAAATGTTCAATGAATGGAAGAATTTTAGGGTTTATTGTTTTATTTTTTATTTATGGGGTAGGTGGCTCAGTGGTATCGATTCGGCCTGTGGATCTTGAGAAACCTGGTTCGATCTCCACAGCCGACAACCAATTTTCACCAATTTAAATCTACTTCTGTGGCTCCCCCTCCACAAATATCTTTGGGGGCCGTGATTGGACGGCTGGTAGCCACACTTCACGCGAAAAAATATATCACTAACCGAGATTCGCTACGGCAGATTGCCACACCCAGTAATGGGTAAAAGGCGTGATGATATACTATGTTAGTTTTTAACAGTAGTTACAATTTTTAATCAATGAAAGCATAAATAGCAAATCATATCAATTTTTAAATTTAGTTTTGTCTTTATTATTAGAGTTTAACGAGCGATAAAAATGAAGGAATCAGTTACTAAATACGTGCCAATAATGTAGATACGTTTGTTTTATTACAATCACCGCCAGGTTTGACCAAATAATCCGACAAATCCAACCAAGTTCTTTCAAACCGCGATTGGCAACTTAGCTTCGCCATAGAGTATCTTGTTCTCTTGCACTATTCGCGATACCTGTAATTTATATAGTTATTGTTTCGGCGGAGTGAGTGACCGTCTGACCGCGATGCCCGATATTAGACAACTCTCTCCCGTTCTCTCCTCTCCTCTCACCCAGCACAACTAATGACTTGCACAATGCACCACGACCACGTATTCGCGAGCCGCCGCCGCCGCCGCCGCACCGCCTTCACTCCGCGCTAGTCTTGCATCGATGCACATTTATTCCCATCGTTAAAAATAATTGATGGTTTTTTGTTACCAGCCAAAAAGTTGTGTTGTGTTTGCATTTCGTGTAGGTTTATTGGAATTTTACACTCGGCGTGATTGGAGTTCAGATGCTCTATTTTTATGTCTGCTGTGTAATTATTTCTTCTATTATCTTTTTATTATTAGGTTTTTTCTAATGAAAATGAGGTTTCTTGTTAGATTCGTTTGAATGCATCATTTTGGTTTTTTTTTACCGTAGTTACTAATACGACAGCATACTTTTAACTATTAAAAGATGGCACTGATTACAAAAATATATTTTTATAGATACTTTCTCCCAAACTGGTACTTAGTTTTTTTCGCGTCCAGGACATTTATTTGTCCCTTTTTGTACTGTATTCCACTTTTAAACATGTCATCAAATGGGGTAGGTGGCTCAGTGGTATCGAGTCGGCCTGTGGATCTTGAGAATAGTGGTTCGATCCCCACAGGCGACAAACAATTTTCACCAAATTATATCTACCCCTGTGGCTCCCTTTCCACTAACATCTTTGACAGATAATAATTATACATAATATTGTTAAACAAAAACAACAACAAACCACACTTTAAGATACATAAAATATAAAGCTTTTTATGCATCTCGTACATAATCGGACTTGTCTTATATATCCTGCATTATGTACTTGCTACTCAAATAGCTATTATACCGGCCAGACGAAAAAGCTTTTCGTTCTTGTGTCAAATAACTATTTTGATCTTCAAAGGTGACATTTACTTTAATAATTAGAATTAGAATTTGGTCGTAGAAAAATATTGACGATAATAATTCGCCTAGAATAATCGTATACTTCATACTTGAAATAATAGCTACTATTATAAACTTGCTATATTAATTATCTACAGCCTTAAGTAATACCTTAATTATAAGCGTGTTTCTTTAAAGAAAATACAATTCGTTACTCCTAGCCGTGAGTAATAGTTTATTACTTACAAATTGTTCCCAATCATATCGACATCGGTCGTTAGTAATAATTGATTTATTATTAACAAACTTACCGAGCTTATTATAACAACGCAACTTAAGTTCGACATTCATGTCATATAACCTATAATATTTATTGTTTTCATACATACATACATAACATCACGTTATATTCCCATGAAAAGGGGTAGCATGAACCCCAGAAACATTCACAGAACATTCACTAAAAATCCACATCAACATTCTCATCCTGACACACAATACACATTTCAACTAATTAACGCTTTGTCCATACGAACTTTTTCATTCCTCACAACCAAAATCCATCATCACGCAACAAATCTTCATTCACATCCATCCATTCGCTCCTGTATACCTGTTTCATAAATCTTCACTTACGCCCACTTCTCTAACAACGAATCTATAAAGAAATGAAGGCAGCATCGCCTACGCTTGTTTAAAAATAAATTAACTCAATTGCAGTTAGACACTGTATAGTAAAAATTTTAAATGAATAAAAAAGATAAGGAATTATGGCCGGCTTCATAAACAAAAGTTAAATTTTAAATAGAAGAAAATAAATATATGACAGCAATGTCAATTATACTAACTGACATGTAATTTTCTTTTATCTTTATTTATTTAAACCAAGCTTAAAATTTAACTTTAGTTTATGTAGCCGGCATTAAAAGTGAAATTTCTACTCAAGAAGTAAAAAAAAGTATAGCATTGAACTCATCTGTAATAACTATTACTTGCTAGGGTAAATTACGTCACTCGCTTATTTATCATCTACCCTAGCAGGCTTTATCCAAGAATGAGCAAGAATACTAAATACAATGTCTGGTAGCATAAGCTCTGATTTGGGTGTTCTAAGAGTATGGTTTTAACCTGTTAGAGATAACTAAAACACCCAAATACACTGCTTTTAAAACAGGCAAAAACAAAGCTTGTGCTACCAGCCAATGAGTGAAAGAAAACTGTAAAAGTTCAATATAAAATTAAAGTAGGTTTGAAATATTAAACTTCCAATAAAGTATTAGTAAAAATAGCTCTGTTTTTGTGAGTTCTACGAGCACGGTTTTAACATGTTAGAGATAGCTAAAACACCCAAATACACTGCTCTTAAAACAGGCAAAAACAGAGCTTGTGCTACCAGCCAATAAGTGAAAGAAAACTGTAAAAGTTCGATATAAAATTAAAGTAAGTTAAAAATATTAAACTTCCAATAAAGTATTAGTAAAAATAGCTCTGTTTTTGGGAGTTCCAAGAGCACGATTTTAACATGTTAGAGATAACTAAAACACCCAAATACACTGCTCTTGAAACAGCCAAAAACAAAGCTTGTGCTACCAGCCAATGAGTGAAAGAAAACTAAAAGTTCAATATAAAATTAAAGTAAGTTGAAATATTAAACTTCCAATAAAGTATTAGTAAAAATAGCTCTGTTTTTGTGAGTTCTAAGAGCACGGTTTTATCATGTTAGAGATAGCTAAAACATCCAAATATACTGCTCTTAAAACAGGCAAAAACAGAGCTTGTGCTACCAGCTTATGAGTGAAATAAAACTGTAAAAGTTCAATATAAAATATAAAAGTAAGTTTGAAATATTAAACTTCCAATAAAGTATTGGTAAAAATAGCTCTGTTTTTGTGAGTTCTAAGAGCACGGTTTTAACATATTAGAGATAGCTAAAACATCCAAATATACTGCTCTTAAAACAGGCAAAAACAAAGCTTGTGCTACCAGCCAACAAGTGAAAAAAACTAAAAATTCAATATAAAATTGAAGTAAGTTTGAAATATTAAACTTCCAATAAGGTATTAGTAGCTTTGAATGATATGAAATAGTAAAAAGAATGTTTATTTACGAAAGCAAAGAGTGTAATGGTAAACCAACAAAATCCACAATCGGAATGAGAGTAAAATAATTCATCGGATTTGTTGAATTTGTCTCACATGTGCTTGATCATTCGTAGCGATTGAAAGTAATCCCATGTAATCCGCTGATGACTGGTGTGAGAATATTGATTCGACTCAGTTTAAATGTCGGAAATATATTTGAGCTGCTGTGAACTGGCTATCACATTGCCGAACGGACTACGGATATATTGGTCAGCACTTCTGATCGCGAATTTGTTTTATCTCCCCTTTTTGTTTTTGTTAGCTCGAGCGACGAACGACGATTAATGATGACGAATTTCTAGATATTTGCTATGCAAATTTTTTGATAGTGACATCAATACTGTTTCTTGGAAGTCTTTCACCGCGATTTATATTCTTGTTACGTCTGGTTGTGGATTGTATTTTCTTTATTCAAACTTTAATTTGACCTTTTCTTGCTATAAATAAAAATATAATCTGATTTTGGGAACTCGAAGAAATATATTGTTTATTATATCTACGAATGTGTAGTTACAATTTTTGTTTATCACTATTGTAATCTTCAAAATTATAAAAAAAACCTTTGGTTAAAAGAAATTATTATTCGATTGCATTTCAAAATAAATTATATGTTATTTTATTAAACGACCTGGATGTCCTTGAAACAAAATTTAAGGAAACTATCTAAAACAATCCATGTTTTCCCAATTCTGATAAATCATTAGAAGATAGCAAAAAACTGATGTTTATCGATTTGATCTTATACCAATAATTTTTAAATACTTCTATATCAAAAAATATGTTTCAAATGAATATAGTAGATACAATAGATTGATATTTTCGAAAATTTTGATAACTGATCCTATCTGAGATCCGATCCGATATTTGATCCAAGATCCGATGCTAGATCCGATCAAAAATTTATTCACATATTCAGTCGGTCCGTAACCCGATCTGACATCATTAGATCCGTATGGTTATTCCTATTCATGTAACCAATTATATATAAATAAAATAAATAAATATATCATTACGCCTTTTAACCATTACTGGGTGTGGCACTCTGCCGTAAGCAGATCTCGGTAAGTGATATATTTCGCGTGAAGTGCGGTTACCAGACGTCAAATCACGGCCCTTAAAGATGTTAGTGGAGGGGGAGTCATAAGGGTAGATTTAAATTGGTGAAAATTGTTTGTCGGGTGTGGGAATCGAATCAGGGTTCTTTAGATACCACTGAGCCACGTACCCCAATTATAACATTGTATATACGAATGTAAAATAATAGGAACCTAAATTAATGATTTTATTGTCAAGAAACTAAAGAGACAATTTTATTAAAACGTTATATAATTATTTTGTAGCATAATACATACATATCAATTTTACGTAGCATTATCATTTCAATAGAGTGGAATTGTAATTCATGTTTTTTACTTAGAGTGTACATTTAATAGCTGTGTATTAAAATTTCGGATCGGATAATTTATTCGATTTTCGAATCTGAAATTTTGTCTGAACTTCGGAATCGAATGTTAGATCGAGTTTGAGACAAAAAAGTCATTCGAACATTTTTTTCCATACAATTGTCAAAAAAGAATAATACAATAAATTTATTCAAGTAAATTGAGGAGAAATATTTAAAAATAATATAAATTTGGTACTATTAATGTATTGTAACCAATGGAAGAGCATTCATTACAATACGCAACATTTTGTTTTAGACGGTTGGTAGTAGCGGGCGATGAACCTATCAAGATGAGAACATCAAAATTTTAATATAACCTCAAAATCTGAACATTTATATAAATGTCAATAACAGTTACCAACCACAATATTTCATAAACAAATTGCCCTACATTAATTCGGTTTAAAATATCGCAGATTTAAAAAAAATCATAATTGATAAAAGACGCAAAATAGAAAGAAATAGTAAATATAACTCATTTTATAAAACTTTAATTGCAATTGTCCTTTAGAAAACGAGTCACAGGACGCATACGAAATAACATAAACCTCGTTCTGTAATACCCTATTTCCATTTGAATTTTTTCTCTCAAAATTAAAAATATATTTCTTTCCTCTCGTAAACTCAATCCAGAGATATATACTCGTATTATAGATACAAAAATCCTTATGCACTTAAATTTTACCAAAACAATTCCTGCATACCTTTCAAAACTACCACAAGTGTAAAAGTAGCTTACTAACAAGTGAAACCCCAAGAAACACACAAAACCAAAAATCAAACCCAACCCCTCCCGCGCAATACACATATGTAGTTACATAATTCCTGTACTAACACGGCCTACTGTGACTTGTTGTGTAAAGGTTACTCGGTGCTACTTGGGCCGTGGTTTTGCACACAGCTGAGGGTGGTGGCGAGGGGTGGTTCAGAGCGAGGGACGGTGTTTGGTGGTGAGATTCGACACCGCAACAACCCTGTGGGTGGGCTGAACGTGGAAACTCTGCACCACGAGAGATGGCATGGAGATACAGGACAGGGGTGCATTGGGAGAGTTTTTCAGTTTTACTCTACCAATTATATGAGGTTTACAAGTATCTAGCAAAGTTTAACTAACTTTTCAATAGAGTTGAAAGTCTTAACAATTAACATGTTAAAAATAGTAAATTACGTAAAATTGTTTTGTATATAATTCGATGAAAAAAGCCACTTTTCCGATATGATTTTGATTCACAACTGTCATTTGCATATTGAAGGAAGAAAGTGAGATATTTGATCTCGAATGTGCAGTTTAATTTTCCGAGCAGAAGCCGAGTGCGGGAAGACGGTGTTCCCGCATGAGCGCATTTTTAAAGCACGAGCGACTGTAACGAACGAGTGTCTTTAATAGCGCGAATGAACGGAAGACGTCTTCACGCACATAGTTTGTATATCTTTTGTTCGAGTGCTGGTATTTAAATTTTTTTCATCAACCTATCATCATCATCATCAGTGGCGCTACAGCCCAAATCGGGCCTGGGCCTACCGAACACACCGAGCCGCAGTTTTTACACTGCCGTACTGCCGGTTTTCGTAGTCAAATGCTACATTATTTAAGGCGTATAAGTGACTAGCTTATAGCGCCCGAGTGTGATAAATACATGTAACTGTATTTTTATATTTTACGACAAATCACACATTGTCGACAGGCGGATTCGAACTGACGAACCTTGGTTCGGGTGACGTCACAGTATGTTAAGAGATGTGCCTTAACACGCTCGGCCACCGCGCCTGTTCATCAACCTATCAGAAAGTTAAAAATACAAAGTCACTACTGTAGTTTTTGTTACATTGTAAATCGGCTACAATGATCAGCTAATTTCAGTAGTGTCAAATCATACCATTGTTTTCCTTCCCTACGAAAGAAAAGTTTATTTTCTTCACATGGGATGAAAAGTATGTGTCTCTCAATTAAGGGAAGACAATATTACTGTTTGATTGAGTCGTGAAACAAATCATTATTCCAGTACGTTATAGTCGTTGGTAGACAGCAAAAAATACAGTACGAGAATTACTCTTTCGGTTTAGACGCTGCAAGACAAGAAGAAATAATAATATGAGTAAAATGACAAATTTAAAGTTAAATTTATGACAGAAAAGTTCGGGTGACGCCTGGATTCGAATTAGGGTCTCTCCGCTTGTCGGGTAGAGATGCTAACCGCTACACCACGTCACCTGTGTCCGACATATCAACCGAATTCTTCTGTCATAGTGTATAACGTAGCATCGATCCCAAATGACGTTTATAAATAAAAAATTAAATTATTATTATTTTATAAATAATTCACAATTATCACTATTGTCCAGGAATATATATCATTTCCTACTAGATAAATATACTATATACTAAATTCAACTCAAAATTGACAGAACATATGAATATTTCTAAATTGTAATAGAGTTACATATAAATAAATATAATGATAGGCATAATTCAATTGTAACTAATAACATTCTCACTATTGTAAATAAATAATATTAAAGTTTTCTTAATTCAAATGCCGCAATGACGCACACATAATAACAAACAATATCTGGCAACATTTAGTTATTAACTGCGTTGTTGTCGAACATAGACCTTGATTTTTAAATTATAATTACCCAGTTTTCTATGGATCAACGAAGTTTCCTTATTAGAGATTATTCCTACTCATATCTGTTGTTTGTTTTCTAATGATAATTATATAAATATCAATTTGTACATGCATAATTCGCTATAATATTAGTCTGTGTATAAGGAAATTACTGTAAAATGTAAAATTCAATGAGGAAAAACATAAAATTCTTAAAAATCTATTTTTACGATATAAAAACAAATGATGTAATATTAAACAAAATAAAGTTAATATGAAATATTTAGAATCCACTCCTGGACATATCAACCCCAACATCACTGCTTGCCGAACGCCGAACTTTACAAAAAAATTACACAGCTGTACATTTTTGTAAGCTCAACAGGTTGCATTTGGTTTTTTTTGTTATTTACCGGTACGTTTCCGGTATTTCGGTTTCGATACCTTTTACTTTTCCGTTTACAGGACATTTGTCATAAAATAATCACTACGATAAAAGAATTTCCAATCCAAATTTCTTTCAAATCAACTAGTATTTACAAAATATCTTTTATTGACATTTAAATCAAATTATAAACAAAAATATTGAGATACTGCCAGGGAACTCTGGTTCATAGGTGATTTATTGTAAAATTTCCAAGTGACAAATAAAAATAAAATCAACACGCACTGGGTGTGGCACTCTGCCGTAGCAGATCTCGGTAAGTGATATATTTCTTTGCGTGAAGTGCGGTTACCAGCCCACAAATCACGGCCCCCAAAGATATTAGTGGAGGTGGAGGCACAGAGGTAGATTTTAGTTTGGTGAAAATTGTTTGTCGGCTGTGGGGATCGAACCAGGGTTCTCAAGATCCACAGGCCGACTCGATTCCACTGAGCCACCTACCCCATAATTTCCGTGTGACTGGTAACACAGTATCAAAATTCCATATCTATATAAAGAAAATGATAGTTTTATTCGAATATACTATTAAAAAAATATTAATTGAGTCCTTTTAACAACTCTGAACTGTTTAGAATTAATTAATAAAACTTTACATAATTACATTTCCAAATTTAGATTGTTATTTGGAATTTTAAAAGTCAACTGTCAAACAATGGGGTAGGTGTCTCAGTGGCATAGAGTCGGTCTGTTCATTTAAGAACTTGAGTTCATTTTTCATTTTTCACCAAATTAAATCTACCCCTGTGCTCTCCTTAGAATTAATTAATAAAACTACACATAATTACATTTTCAATTTTAGATTGTCATTTGGAATTTTAAATGTCAACTGTCAAACAATGGTGTGCGTGGCTCAGTAGTATCGAATCGGCCTGTTCATTTAAGAACTTGAGTTCATTTTTCATTTTTCATTTTTCACCAAATTAAGTCTACCCCTGTGCTCTCCCCTACACTAACATATTTGGGGGTTGTGATTTAACAGCTTCACGCGAAGAATTATATCACTTACCGAGATCTGCTACAGAGGATTACTACATCCAGTAATGCGTAAAAGGCGTGATGATATATTTGTTTATTTTATTTAATTACTAAACAAACGCAATATTTAAATTTTGATATTAGTTGGATTTCAGGCTTTAATTGGAATTAAAAAGTTAAAATTAATTATTAATTTTTTAAACCTTTTTTATTATCCTAAGTAGGCAATATTCGTGGTAAATTTAAAAAAAAATTCAGCTAGCAATATTCTAACAGGCGCGGTGGTCGAGCGTGTTAAGGCACATCTCTGAACATACTGTGACGTCACCCGAACCAAGGTTCGTCAGTTCGAATCCGCCTGTCGACAATGTGTGATTTGTCGTAAAATATAAAATACAGTTACATGTATTTATCACACTCGGGCGCTATAAGCTAGTCACTTATACGTCTTAAATAATATAGCATTTGACTACGAAAGCACTACGGCAGTGTAAAAACTGCGGCTCGGTATGTTCGGTAGGCCCAGGCCCGATTTGGGCTATAGTGCCACAGATGATGATGATGAATATTCAACTGTAATTTTGATCTGATTGGTTCAAATCTTGTTATGTCATTGGTTGTTAAATTATGAAGGAAATAATCATGCCAATTACTCTAGTCCAGGGATGGCGAACCTATTTTGATGTCCGTGCCACAAAGTCATAAAAATTCTTTTTTAAATAGGTAACGTGCCACAATAAAATTTCATTCGAAATGTTAGCGTGGTGAAACTATACGTAAGTATAATTAAATAAACAAATAAAATCAATTCTTCTTTAAACAATTTTTTATTAATCAATGTTTTACAAAAAGCAATATGCTAGAAACAAAATTCACGTTAAAAACAGTTGTTTTAATGTGATTTTTGTTGCTGATAAAGATTTAATATCTGGTTCATATTTAGTTAATTTCAACAGTACGCGTGCAGAGCTCGACTCATCCGTCATTCTATTCCTATATTTATTTTTTATAAAATTTAATTCTGAAAATAGATTCACATGCCCACGTCGATGAAAATATTGATAAAATTGCCTTGGCTAATATTTTTAAACAATTAAACGTGTCAGGAATTGAATTCCATGTAGTTAGAATTTCATCTTCTGCAATTTTATTTATTTTATCCAATAATCGATTACTTTCAATAATTTCTAAATCATTTCTTAAATCAACAAATTTTTGGTTCCATATGGTACTTGACTGAAATTCAACTAATTCCATTTCTAACTCATTAAAATTTAACTACTCAATGACTTTTAAATTTAATTTTTTAAATGGTATTGTATCAGGATATAAAATAAATTTTCAATTCATGCGATATTTTAATAATAAAATGTATAATTTGACGGTTCTAGTTAACATACTAAGATAGGCATTCAGTACTACAAATTTATATCATAAATTATAAATTAAGTGTAGATTAATAATTTTTAATTCATTTCTCTCAAAAAAGATAACTTATACAAAAAAATCATCAAAATTTTCAAACGTGCCACTTGTTCGCCATCCCTGCTCTAGTCAATTTAAATCAAGTAACCATGTTCTTGTAAATAAAATTTGTGCGATTAAAACTAAACTTCTAGTCCTGAGAAATATATGATTCCAAGTTTGCAGTAGACCCATTTTCAATCACAGTAACTTATCTAAATTACTATTATTTTCTCAACACCTTCCGGTCCAACCCACGTGATTTTTAACAATAGCACTGTGTTTTGATTCCTAAAATCGAAAGTAACAGATGACGTTTAACGGAAATGATTATCAAAAGGGGAGAATGAAAAGAACCACAATAATTGATTTAACTCCACACTTACTGCATGAATTTGCAACTGTAACTTTATTGACAGGTAAATCATATATGTTACTTGCGGTTTGATTATTTCTTTATTCATTTCGTTAAATCGAATAGGGTTGAAGAAAAGCACTAGTTAGTAGTTTACAATAAATCAATTCTTACAATGGCGTAACTATAAATAAAAGAATGTTATGTGTTGTTCTTTATGCTACGAACTATTGAAAATGAAATGCATTGTGCAAGAAAACTAAGAATGTTTTCAGTAAGATTACATCACAAAAGAAGCACATAATCTTTTCTTACGCCCCATCAAATTTCTAAAACTTCACAATCAAAGAAGCATTGTAAAATATTTTTTTCGCTAACAGAAAATGTAGAATTAACACTAAAAATAGCATACGAAGGAATGGAAAATTATCAGTGATGTTTTCAGATCCTATCGCAATATTTCATTTTAGAAAGCTGTGTAGTTTTGAATACGCCTAAGGGCTGTTCGTTTTTGACTTATTTATGACTCCGGTGGTGGTATTCAAATTTGAACAGAAGCCGGAATTTGGAAATTTAGCGTGACTACAATTTGACATGGTTGTGAAGTTATGCCAAACTAAAATATTATTTTCAGAGATAATTTGTATATTTTGAGTACGGTTATTAGAAACAAATTCAGTTTTCCCACAATCATTAAAAACTTAAACTTCTAAAATAAAATAAATAAATATATCGTCACGTCTTTTATCCATTACTGAGTGTGGCACTCTGCCGTAATAGTTCTCGGTAAGTGATATATTTCTTCGCGTAAAGTGCGGTTACCATTCGTCAAAATCTGATTGGTTCAAAATGTATAGATAGATATTTTCGAAAATTTTGATAACTGATCCAAGATCCGCTGCTAAATCCGATGCGACATCCGATGCAAAATCCAATCCGGAATTTAATCACATATTCAATCGGTCCGTAACCCGATCTGACATCATTAGATCCGTATTGTTAAATGCATAAATAAAAGTATCATCACGCCTTTTACCCATTACTGGGTGTGGCACTCTACCGTAATAGTTCTCGGTAAGTGATATATTTCTTTGCATGAAATGCAATTACCAGCCGTCAAATTACGGCCTTCAAAGATATTAGTGGAGGGGAAGCCACAGAGGTAGATTTAATTTGGTGAAAATTGTTTGTCGACTGTGGGAATCGAACCAGGGTTCTCAAAATCCACAGGCCGACTCGATACCACAGAGCCACCTACCCCATTACGCTTTAGTAAATTAATTTATTGATTTTGAAATATACTGAGAGCCGGTCATCAACCTAGAATTTTATGTATTTTAAAAATTATTTTCGTGGAATAAGATAAAATTTTGTATATTTTCAGTGCATATGTATACTTTTTTAATTATTTACAATTGTTGAAAAAAATTATGCGTATTATATAGCGAGCGTAAAGTATCTTTGTTCCTTTTGCACTATTGCAGCTTTCGTTGCAAGTACCGAATTTTAAATAAATAAATAAATATATCATCACGCCTTTTACTCATTACTGGGTATGGCACTCTGCCGCAGCAGATCTCAGTAAGTGGTATATTTCTTTACGTGAAGTGCGGTTACCAGCCGTCAAATCACGGCCCCCAAAGATGTTAGTGGTGTGGCTGAGCCACAAGGGTGGAATTAATTTGGTATTAATTTTATGTATTTTAAAAATTATTTTCGTGGAATAAGATAAAATTTTGTACGTAATACGTTATGAAAACGTGATATTGTTTGGCTCACATAATTTGCAAATATTATGTACGTCAAACAATATCAACCTTTTCATAACTGGTTACCTACGTAAATAACTATAGTGCCACTGATTGTATAATAGATAAATAAATAAATAAATATATCATCACGCCTTACTGGGTGTGGCACTATGCCTAAGCTGATCAATGTAAGTGATATATTTCTTCGCGTGAAATTCGGTTACCAGCCGTAAAATCACAGCCCCCAAAGATGTTAGTGGAGGGGGAGGCACAGAGGTAGATTTTAGTTTGGTGAAAATTGTTTGTCGGCTGTGGGGATCGAACCAGGGTTCTCAAGATCCACAGGCCGACTCGATACCACTGAGCCACCTACCTCATAATTTCCTTGTGACAGGTAACACAGTATCAAAATTCCATATCTATATAAAGAAAATTATAGTTTTATTCGAATATACTATTAAAAATTAGAGATGGGCGAATATCTAATTTCTCGAATTCGAATATCGAATACGAATATTAATCAGATCTCGAATATTCGAGGTACTAAAAGTTAATTTATTTATTATTAATAATTATTTAATTATGTCCTTTTCATTATTTAAATGAAATTTTTAAGATAAAATAAAATTTAAACAAAAAGTACAAACAAAAAAGAAAAAGACGAAAACTTCAAATTTAAGGTGAAACGTACGGGCTGATGTTGGCGAAAAACAAAATTGAAATATGGTACGTCTTCATAGTTTTGAATCAAAATATCTTTGTTATTAATAACTTCAAAGTATTGTAATAGCTTTAAGTTTATGTACAAATGATAAAGAAAAACATAGTCAAAAATTGAGGTCAACATATGGCGCGATATTCGAGGTATTCGAATGTTCGCTATACTGACGTTAATATTCGAAAATCTCGAATATCGAATAATGTCAATATTCGCGGCATTCGACTATTCGCGGATGATATTCGCCCATCTCTATTAAAAATATATTAATTGAGCTCTTATAATAACTCTGAACTATTTAGAATTAATTAATAAAAGTACACATAATTACATTTCCATATTTAGATTGTCATTTGGAATTTTAAATGTCAACTGTCAAACAATATTATAAATTTATTATATTGTTCTGCATAAGAATGTAGGAGAGAGATACTTTGTCCAAAACCATATTTCATTTTACAAAATAGTTTTGTATCATTACTAATTAAAATTGGCAATCTACGCGTATACATATTACAATTTCATTTCAAATTACCACAATCGTACATGAAACGATGTAGGTATATTTCACTCGAAAAATTTCAACCAATCAGGTTACAGTATTTTTTAAATTTCGACCAATCACAATCGAATATCAGTGAATATTTTGCACAAGTGCAATATCCGGGTATTTGCACAAGTGCAATACTCGAATATGTCAATTTGACAACACTAATGACAAATATACATTTGTTTAATAACGTTTCTAAGAAAATTGTTTTATTGCTTACACCACTTGATAAATATATATTTTTTATCTAAAATTGCATTGGACGTTTATCAAGTGTTAAAGATCTGACAACTGACGTTTATATGTCAGTTTAAATAAATATTAAATTATAATAAAAATAATTTAAAATATCAAATGTAAACTTTTTTCTCGGGAATTATTCTACCAATATTAGCACTCGTGCAAGTCAAATACAATCAGAATATTTTCGCTCGTGCACGTCCGTGCACTCGAGAAAATATTCAGGTAACAACAAAGACAAAATTAATTGTCAATCATGCACTTGGTGAAACTAGGTTTAATAAAAAATATTAAATAAAACTCTAGGCAAAGTCTCACAAAATTCAGCCTCCGAGTCACCTTATGAGGGCATCGTCAGAGGCCGGCCACCACAGTTAGTAACCATGGACGCGTTTCGCTCTTATTAGAGCTCATCAGCATGGTATAACTCACTTCTTCACCTAGAACAAAGTTCACGTGAAGAAGCTGGTGACGAAGAACTGTGCCAGCAGAGAATAAGATCTCTAACAAACGGTAAGATGACATGAGAAGTTCTGTCGAACCAGTAATGCCATCTACCGAAAAAAAATGAAAAGCTACGCAATAGCAATTTAAATAACAACAAAGACAAAATTAATTGTCAATCATGCACTTGGTGAAACTAGGTTTAATAAAAAATATTAAATAAAACTCTAGGCAAAGTCTCACAAAATTCAGCCTCCGAGTCACCTTATGAGGGCATCGTCAGAGGCCGGCCACCACAGTTAGTAACCATGGACGCGTTTCGCTCTTGTTAGAGCTCATCAGCATGGTATAACTCACTTCTTCACCTAGAACAAAGTTCATGTGAAGAAGCTGGTGACGAAGAACTGTGCCAGCAGAGAATAAGATCTCTAACAAACGGTAAGATGACATGAGAAGTTCTGTCGAACCAGTAATGCCATCTACCGAAAAAAAAATGAAAAGCTACGCAATAGCAATTTAAATAACAACAAAGACAAAATTAATTGTCAATCATGCACTTGGTGAAACTAGGTTTAATAAAAAATATTAAATAAAACTCTAGGCAAAGTCTCACAAAATTCAGGTATTTGCCTTGCACTTGTGATATAATTATTGAATATTTTAGTTACAACAAAAGTTAACCAGAGAAAACAGAAATGTTCGACGTAAGCCTTTGTAATAAACCCCGAAAATCCGTTGCGCGTAACAAAAAAGAATCACTGTGATAAAAATCTCCAATCATAATCCCTGTAATTAAACAAATCGCAACATTTCATCTCATCTACATCTCCAATCCGTTTGATCCTGCTTTCCCCGAATCTTATTATCTCTAGTTGTCAGCTAAACTTTTGTCGTAACTGTACATTCAGCAATATTTCAAAAGACGAAGCATTGACAGCACACAATGCAGTTTCAGAAAACTGCAGCTTTTCTAGTGTCACGCTGTTTCCAATGATGGCCCAGTTGAAGTGTCTACCCTTGGGGATTGAACGACAAAGCGAGGAGGGTAAGTGTTTGACTGGATGACTGCGATGTCCAGTGCTAGGTGAAGCGAGCGAAAGAGAAGTGCTGGCCACCCCCTGCAGGTAAGTAACGACTTGGACTAATCAGAAAAGGAGAATTGCGTACGTCGTACGCTAGAGACGAAATGGACGGCTGATTGTTAGATGTGTGAGCGTGGATAATCTTTAACTGCCGATTTGGTGGATTGGAGATATTGAAAGAAGAAAATTGTGATGAATTATGTTTCAAAATTGTTGAAGAAATAATAAGCGCTGGTTTTGAGATAACTAGCTTGTGTATTAGATTGAAACACGTGCAGCAAAAAATTCAGTAAATATATTTGCAAATTTCTTATAATTTTTTTCCGACAAACGATTTTCACCAAATTAAATCTACCCCTGTGGCTCCCCCACCACTAATATCTTTCACTTCACGCGAAGAAATATGTCACTTACTGAGATCCGGTACGAGTGAGCGCCACACTCAGTAATGGGTAAAAGGCGTGATGATATATTTATTTATTCATTAATTTTTCACTTATGCCCAATTCTCTAACAACGGATTCTTCTTATTGAAAGCAAATTCTACACAATTGCAGTTAGACACTCTATAATAAGAACTGAAAATACACCAGAAAAATAAGGAAGGAAAAAAATATAGCCTTGCGCTTGTTTTTAAAAGTGAATTCCACATAATTGTAGTTAGACACTCTATATAAGAACAGTAAACGCACCCTCCCACCGCCAGTTTCTACTGAAATTATGAATATTATATTGATTTGTAAATATTATATTGATTTGTAAAATAGGAGCTAATAATAAAGACTTTAATACATAAATTTAATGATTTTTTAAAATACCCCTATTTATAAGAGAAACAAATCTGATGTGGACACCACATGATTTCCTTGTATGCGTATTATACTATACTTAAATTTTTTTATTGCACATATTTGACGTAATTTGACAATGACATTAAATTTATTATTTTTTTCTTACTTTTTGCTCTAATCCATAGCAAACTTAATTACAAAAAATCTGATGTGGACACCACATGACTTCCTTGTACGCGTATTAAACTATAGATATTTTTGTAATTGCACATATTTGACTTTAATTTTTTTATTTTTTTCTTATTTTTTGTTCTAATCCATAGCAAACTTAATTAAAGAAACAAAATATATATAATTTTTAAATTTAAATATCTCACTTATAAAAAAGGCTAATTTAATATTTCTTAATGTGCTAGACGCAGAGTTTAATTATCTAAAACTTGTTTTTTATTTCTAAAATCAAAATAAAACCATTTTTTTCAAGAAAAACTGTTAGCAGCTTCATGTGATGTATCATTTCCTATTATGTTGTTTCCATTGATATAGTAGTCTTATATACCAAATTTGAAAAGTTTTGGATGATATTTTAATATAGTTTTTCATTAAAATCTATTATAGGCTTCAAGTAAAGTACCACTTCCGGAAATTATATAATAACCAAAAAGGGAGGTGTACAACTAGATGTTATAACAGTCCTAAATACAAAATCTCAACTTTCTACGGCTTATCATTTTTGAGTTATGCGAGATACATACGTACGTACAGACGTCACGACGAAATTAGTCAAAATACATATATTCAGGGATGGTCAAAATGGATATTTCCTCTGAAATCTCAAAACCGAAAATTTTCACGATTACAATACTTCCTTTACTTCGTACAAGGAATTAAAAATGAAACAGATACATTCCTTTCTCTGATAATGGTAAAATACGATTGTAGCAATATTTGAAATTTCTAGTTTTGAAAACGACTATATAACTTTTATTATATAACTATAAAAAATACAAAAAAAAATGCAAATATTATTTCGTTAGCAAGTGTTAAAATACAATTATCTGCTACAAACTTGGATTCGAATGAAAAATAAAATAAAATATAAAAAATAATAATTACAGCCAAAAATACTAGTTGGTAGAGTTTTAGTTAAACTTTAAGATATTTTTACGTTTCGCGAACCCTTTAAGATTCTTTCCCACCCCCTAGGGATCCGCGTACCCCCGGTGAAGAATCACTGTATTCACTAATCATAATGGGGTAGGTAGCTCAGTGGTATCTGTGGATGTTGAGAACCCTGGTTCGATCCCCACAGCCGACAAACAATTTTCACCAATTTAAATCTACCCCTGTGGAACCCCCTCCACTAAGATCTTCGGGGGCCGTGAAAGAAAAATATCACTTACCGAGATCTGCTTCGGTAGTATGCCACAACCAGTAATGGGTAAATGGCGTGATGATATATTTATTTATTTATAATTAATCATAATTAAAAAGAACATATTAGACTGAAAAGACAGTAAAATAAACAAGAATGACTAACCGAATGAAATGAGAAATGTAATACCCATTCCATCGCTTCACATAATTTAATTTTACAAGCTAATATCATAAAATTGGCTCAAACTACCTAACAAGTAACAACTGTATCCGATTACCTCCAATTTCCAATATTAACTTTCCCTCACGTTCACGCACATCCCCTAAATATTATTTACTATTTACCTTCAATTCGCAAGATTATAAAATATTTCAAATGGTTTAAACATCAGTCAAACGGAACGATAATCATAAAACCATATCGGAATATACTTTACTATTTTCTCCAATAAACACTTGCCGACGCGTTAAGGGTTGAGACCCTTAAGTCAACGAGCTAAGTGCAATAAAGTCACAACGAAGGTCGAGATTATAAAGCTTACAAGCCGACTTCGATATTTCCATGAAAAGCGAGGATTATTACTTGACGAAATCTTGAAATTTTTTGTTTTCTAACAAGAAAATATTTGGTATTTCCAAATTTAATTTTACACGAGACGTTAATCAGGGGTGATTATTAATATATTATTATAAGTAGATGATTTCTGTTCTTAAATCTAAAGATTTAGAGAAGATTTGAGGAACGGCAAAGAATTTTTTCTGAAGGTTTGTATTGATGTGTACATACGGGTTTGAAGATTATTTATAAGTAATATTGTGTAAATACAATAAGATATTTTAAGCGCATTTAAAATTTAAGTCATCTTTAGCAGGTCCTTTACGAAATGAAATAATGATCAGTTATATAAAATTTAATTTTTACTTCCTTGTATTGTAATCGCGAAAATTTTCGATTTTTAGATTTCAGCGGAAATATCTATTTTGACTAATTTCGTCGTCACGTCTGTACGTACATATGTACGTATGTATCTCACATAACTCAAAAAACTGCTTGTTGCGACCAAAATCTGCATGAAAATCATAGTCACGTATGGTATTCGGCTTGACAATTCCTCGAAATATTTTATTTACTCCAAAAAATGTTACCTGCAGTATTTTGAAAACAATGTCTGAACTACTATTACCTTGATGATCAATTTACATTGCTTCATTTTTTGACATATCTAAGCAAAGTAAACAAAGTCAAATAAAATTCAACAATATTCATCTACTCAAAATAGTTAACAAACGTTATATGTAAGCAACGATTTGCGACAATTTTCACTAGAGAAATTGTCGCTGTAATACTACTGTAAATAAAATATATCATCACGCCTTTAACCCATTACTGTGTGTGGCACTCCGCCGTAGCAGATCTCAGTAAGTGATATATTTTACGCGTGAAGTGCGATTACCAACCGTCAAATCACGGCCCCCAAAGTTGTTAGTGAAGGGAGAGCCACAAGAGTTGATTTTAAATTGCTGAAAGCCAGTTTGTCGGTTACGGGAATCGAACTCGAGTCCTCAAGAACCGCAGGCCGACTGCATACTCACTAGACCACCAACTCCATTACTAATACTACTACTACTACTGTGATTGGTTCAATTCAACAAAATACTGTAATTTGATTGGATGAAAAGTTATGAGTGGTATTGTCAGTATAAAACTGGGCTCATTGGTTGAATTTCCAAATGTTTTATTTATTTATTTATGTTACGTAGTATTTCTTTGCAATGTATTATCAATATGCAATAAAATTGCATATACAACATATAAGTAAATCATCTTTTTTCCACTCATTTGATTGATGCGCCTCGGCTTCATTGTCATATATCTACAACTTCCTAAAAAAATATTGCTTTAATTCCTAATTGTACTAATAACTAAACCTATATTTTCAAGTTAACAATAACGTATTTCATTTATTGTTGCGTTCTCATTATGTAGTAAATGATGTAAGTAATTGTTATCCATTTGAGATGGCGTATAAATAAAGTATACTAAAGTTCATTCGTTGAGAGTTTATAAAGTGGGTATAGGATGTATTTAATCTTAATTCTGATTGGCTGACTAAAATATAAAATGAAGACGTGTTTATTTAGCATAAAATACTTGTGTCAGTAACAGACAATTGTCCTTCAAATAAACATGGCGTACACTATAATTATCTGTTAAAATGCCTTCAAGATACATTTCATGAAACTTCTAAATAGTATCTACCAACAAACAGCCGACAATTTTCACAACATTAAAACTACCCCTATACCTTCCCATCCACTAACATCTTTTGGGGTCGTGATCTGACGGCTGATAACAGTATTTCACGCGAAGAAATATATCACTTACTGAGATCTGCCCTGTCACAGTGCTACACGCTATAACTAGTAATGGATGGATGTGATTGAGGGTTTGTTGTGTGATGGAGGATTTAGAGAGTGAGAGTGAGTTTGTATGAAGGGAGCGTTAGTGTTGTTGAAGCGAACATCGAATGTCAGCATGAGAATGTTGAACGAGGACTGATGTTCTGTGAATGTTTCATGGGTTCGGGCTACCCCATTTAATGGGATATGTTATGTATGAATGTATATATATATATATATATATATATATATATATATATATATATATATATATATATTATATAAACTACTACACTGCGGCTCGATGAGTGCGGACCCTGTACTGTAATTGGGATTAAGTTCCTGTTGTACAGTGTAACATAAATAAATAAATATATTTATTTTATTTATAAAAATTTTAAACAATAAAATTGGCTCACTGTCACTGTCACAAGTACCCGAATTTTGATAATATCCGAAAAAAATTATTAGAACCAGTTTAGACTGAAACTATATTAGACATACTATAAATAGGCCAGGAATGGTTTATAGTGTTTGTCGGCTGTGGAGATCGAACCAGGGTTCTCAAGACTCACAGGTCGACTCGATACCACTGAGCCACCTACCCCATATTTTCACCAAATTAAATCTATTCCTGTGGCTCCCCTTCATATCTTTGAGGGCCGTGATTTGACAGCACTTCACGCGAAGAAATATATCAGTTACAGAGATCTGCTTCGACAGAGTGCTACATCCAGTAATGGGTAAAAGGCGTGCTGATATATTTATTTATAGTTGATAGTGATTTTTTAGTATAGTATTAATTAATTTAAAATAAATTTAGATGTTGTTAGAAAACACTTTTTGGGTATTGAGTCTAAAATAAACATGTCATTATTTTGATGTTTTGATCAGCCAATTTGATCAATTATAATCTATATAAGCACACAGTAATCTCTCACCGATAGAATTGTATATTTTCTAAATTTGCTATAAGTAAATAAAATAAATAAATATATCATTACGCCTTTTACTCATTACTGGGTGTGACACTCTGCCGTAGCAAATCTCGGTAGGTAATATATTTCTTTGCGTGAAGTGCGGTTACCAGCCATCAAACCACGGCCCCCAAAGATGTTAGTGGAAGGAGAGCCACAGAGGTAGATTTAATTTGGTGAAAATTATTTGTTGGCTGTGGGGATCGAACCAGGGTTTTCAAATAGTAAATTTCTCTTGAAATAAATATAAATAAATATATCATCACGCCTTTTATCCATTACTGGGTGTGGCACTCCACCGTAGGAAATCTCGGTAGGTGATATATTTCTTTACGTGAAGCGCGGTTACCAGCCGTCAAACCACAGATGTTAGTGGAAGGAGAGCTACAGGGATAGATTTAAATTGGTGAAAATTGTTTGTCGGCTGTGGATACCGAACCAGGGTTCTCAAAATCCACAGCTCTACTCGATACCACTGAGCCACCTACCCCATTGCTCGGTTTTTCAATCGGGGCAAAATAGACAAAACTATTTCAACCTGTCAACAGTCTAGTATCGTATATTCTAAATTAGTACAAGTAAATCATTTCAGATACCATCACAACATGATTCCACCTAACCTCAAATTTCAAATCCACCATATGTGAATAATCTCCACTCTCTCTAGTCAATTCATCACGACTTTTTGTAAGTTTTACCCTACCATTTCACCAAATGAACCTAGGTCAGTCCTCAGTGACCACCGGTCCCTTCGCGGTCCACATGGTAGGGTTGGTCATGGTCAGGGCTATCAGGTGCATCCCGTGCATCATGCACCGCTACCTGCACCGCGCACCGTGCATGTGTGAGTGTGCATGGACACTGACCAGGGTTAACACGTGCCGGTGGCTCGCTGGACACGTGACATACACGTGTCACATGACACACGCGTGACTAGGGTGGATTAGGGAGATAATGGAACATGTGTTTGGTTGTTATGGTGGTGGATGGGAATTGGGTGATGTTGGCGTGGTTTTTAATCTTAGTGTAAAAGGTTGGTGGCGCCGGGACAAATTTGGTTGTGTTATCTTATAATCAAATAGGTACCTGATCATCTAGAAAATGTTAATACTAGCGCACATTGGTTTCCGGTTTTAAAACAATAAATGTCTGTCAGTACGGTGGTGTGAATAGCGATACGGAATTCGAATACGGAGATACCGAGTTCGAATCGTACTCAAGCTAAAAATTATATTAAAAAAACTATCACCCTGTGGCTCGGTGAGTGTGGACCCTGTACTGTAATTGGAATTAAATTCCTGTTGTACAGCGTAACATCAATAAATAAATAAATATATTATCACGCCTTTTACCCATTACTGGATGTGGCACTCTGCCTAAGAAGATCTCGGTAAGTGATAAATTTTTTCGCGTGAAGAGCGGTTAATAGCAGTCAAATCACGGCCTCCAAAGATATTAGTGGAAGGGGAGTCACAAGAGTAGATTATATTGGTGAAAATTGTTTGTCGACTGTGGGGATCGAACCAGGGTTCTCAAGATCCACAGGCCGACTCGATACCACTGAGCCATCTACCCCATAAAAATAAATAAATAAATAAAAATAAATAAAAACTAATAAATAAATAAATAAGATATAAAAATAAATAAGTATATAGTCACGCCTCCTACCCATTGCTTGGGGTGACCGTAGCAGATCTCGGTAAGTATTTATGCACATGAAGTGCAGTTAATAGCCGTCAAACCACGGCCCTCAAAAATGTTGGTGGAGCAGGTAAAATTATGTAAATTTATATTATAAAATATGAATGTACTTTAATTTAAATCGTAAATTAATAACACATAAAGTTCGTTCGATAAAATAATGAAGTAGAGTTGTGTAAAATGTCTTTTATTTTGATTAGGATTGATTGATCAAAACATCAAAATGAAGATATGTTTACATGGATAGTGATATTACTAATTGTCCTCGAAATAAACATGGCGAACAATTTGCTTAGATGTTCTAAAATGCTTTCTAATTCATTTTATAAAACATTTAAATATTATCGATCAACATTTATAAAAAGTGAAATAGTAAAATTAGTGCAGTGCTATAAATATGTCTTCAGTTTGACGTTTTGGGCAGCCAATCAGAATTACCCTATAATTTCTCACCGAAAGGACTTGAAGTGAAATAAGTTTTGTTTTTCATATTGATCATGAAAGTCGTCTTGTCATGAAAAATCGGCTAGAAAGTGATCCACATATTTAATTTCAATGCTTTGGTTTATTTATCACTTTGGTGATTATTTAAAATTTTCTAACATAATATTGTAATTTAAGCATGTGTGAAAATCATTTCAAATGCGTGAAAAACAGTACTGCTTTAATTACAACTTGTACAATTAACTATTTCTGCTATTATTGCTTGTTTGATTATTTTACATGAAAAAGTTTTATTTAAATTAGGTGGCCGAGCGTGTTAAGGCACATCTCTTAACATACTGTAACGTCACCCGAACCAAGGTTCGTCAATTCGAAACCGCCTGTCGACACATTCTATGATTTGTCATTAAATATAAAAATACAGTAACAAGTATTTCTCACACTCGGGCGCTATAAGCTAGTCACTTAGCTTTAAATAATGTAGCATTCGACTACGAAAAACGGCAGTAGGGCAGTGTAAAAACTGCGGCTCTGTGTGTCCGGTAAGCCCAGAAGAATATTTAATTTTACTTATTTAATTACTGTTAAAATATCTATGTGTTATAGATTTATTTGCATTTATTCCAATTTTATAAATAATTATGTAAATATAAGTTTGTATAAACTTAAAATTAATATTACCAATAATGAAATAAGTTAAATTGAGTTTGTGTAAAGATTTAGATAATTTTACTAAATTCTTATAAGTTCTCTACCATTAAAAAATATAATTTTTAAATCCAGCAATACAATGTGTAAGTATCGAAACTACATTTTAATTTCACTCAAGTTAAAAACATATAATCTACCACACTACAGCTCGGTAAATAATTGGAATTAAGTTGTTTTAAGAAGTTATAATATTTCAAGTGAATATCAATAGCCTCAATTCGTATTTTCGCTTACCGGACTCGTTTGAATATGCGCGTCAGAGATTTCGATACCAAATATTCATTTTACTGATAAACGTTCTTGCACTATTTTAAAGAAAAATACTGCAAATAAGTTCATCTTTTATTTGAAAAACAATGAATAAATATTCAACCACTTTTAGTTGAAACATTTGTTTCACAAATAATCTAGGAATTAGCTAACAAATTTTAATAAAATGATTTATTTTTAAACATACAAAAAGATACTTCCTCATTATTATTTTGTTGAAAAATACTATTTAGAAATTACATGACGTTTGGCTCTATTACAATAAATGACAAGGTATATAAATACAGGAAACTGTTGATTAACAGTTTAAATATTAGAAAGAGTTTCTAATCCTTATAATGAAATTATTTTGTATTTGTATCTTCAACTGCAATTATTTAGTTTGTGTTTTAATACATTCATAAGATTGTAATATCCTTATCTAATAAGTACATACTAAACATACTCATATACAGGGTGAAAATGAATGACAAAACACGTGAGACAAGTAACAAATAAATATCTGCATTGTTGTCATTAATTTTACCTTGTTACATTTTGTTTAATTTCGCTTAGCCACCTAGAATAGTTGAATAAAAATAAATTCTGACATTTCTCAATTATCTTATTTATCTCGATTTTTTTCATATTCATTTATGACAAGTAATACATCATTGAAAAGAGAAAAAATGGCGGTTTTTACTTTAATAAAATAATTCTAGGTTCCCATTTGAAAAATAAAAGTTGATAGTAAACCTGACTTTATAAAAAATTTCTATATGTGTCATAAAATAGTATATTTAATATACTAAAACTTCCATATGAAGAATTTTTTTCTATTTCTTATAATACAAAAATTAAGGGAGGGTTCGTCTTCCCAGAATCACCTGTATATGATAAAAATGATTTTCTAATATAAAACTTACATATTGAAGTCTTCAGTCATTCGATTGTAGTATATATCACAAGCACTGCAGCACAATAAATTAATATATAAACACATGTTTCCACCTCAAATATCCGCACTAAACTGTTAAAATATATATATCACTCACCAACAAATTTATTTATCAGTTTCAGATACGTACGGACACGAATGAACCAAACTTTGTTGGAATCGTTCAATTCTAGATGGCCAAATTAAATGTTATTTTATCAGCTTTATTACTAATAGTAAACCTACACAATATACTGTAAGTACATGTACAGTCCCATAAAAATCTTCTGTAAAAATACAACTTTTACTGTTTTGAATTGGTTAAAATAACTGCAATATTCATTCTCCGCCAATAGACTGACTAGACTGACGAGACTAGCTATTATATTAACAATTATTTGAGTGACAAATTAAGACTACGTAATTAATTTTAATCATTGCTATAGCGTAACTACTTTTAACTGTTTGACGTAATCATAATTGGTCAGTTATTCGGGGATTCGGGCCATTGGGTCAATGTTCAAAAAATTTGATAAAATACTTTTTTAACTCTATTAAAAACGATAATTTCGCTAAGGATACGTTTATTAATTTTAGAATAAAGTAATAGAACTTAATTCATTTTTTATAAGATGAATGATGTGTAAATAAATATTATAGAAAAACTGGATGTTTCTATAATAATACTCGTAATAATAGAATATATTTGCATCTAGAAAAACTCATACAAGGGGGTGGTAGCATTTAGTTTATAATATACAATTTGTAATGTTTCAGACTTATACAGGATGTTTCACAACTTAGAGCAAAATATTAAAGGGTATATTCTGTACGACGTGCTGATCATGAAACAATTATTTTTTTTAATCGCAAAACTATTTTCCATGTTTCCCAGTCCAAAATTTTTCGTTGCCACTGCCACTGGGTGGATGATTATGTTAAAGTTATTATTTAAATAAAATTCTATTATAAATAACTGCTAATAATTGAATTGTGTAATTATTCTTTTGTAGTTGATACCTACTTCATTGTTTGTGTTTAATAGGAAAGCGAATCCAGTGCAGCACTACAAAAAATGTTTTAGGTTAACAACCCTTAATTTTTCGAATTTAAAAAAATTCTTTTTGTTTCATGATCAGCACGTCGTACAGAATATACCCTTTAATTTTTTGCTCTATGTTGTGAAACGCCCTGTATATATATAATATGTATATCGTCATTTATTCGTTCAATACAAAAGATCTGATCTTCAATGCAGTGGATAGGTAGTTGTAGACATCATATGCTTTTCTTTCATCAAACTCAGATAACAGGACCTGTGTAAGACTCTGCGGAGGATGATCTGCCATATACTTCCGGAGAAACTCTTCCCTTGGGGCGCTCATCATAGGGCAGTTGAATAGTAGGTGGTGCAGGTCATCTTGTTCAAAAGTATTGCAGAGACTACATGTTTCTATATGTCAGGAATTTATTTATTTATTTATTTATGTTACGCTGTACAACAGGAACTTAATCCCAATTATAGTACAGGGTCCGCACTCAACGAGCCGCAGTGTGGTAGTTCATATAATTTTTAGCTTGAGTGCGATTCGAAGTCGGGATCTCCGGATTCGAATTCTGTATCGCTATACATACTAATAATGCATGAACTACCATACTGCGGTTACTGTAATTGGGATGAAGTTGTACAAAGTAGTATAAATAAATAAATGACGTACAGATCATACAACAAAAAGATTTTTTTTAATTCGCATAATTATGGATGGTTTACCTTAAATAAACATTTTTAGTACCACTAATTTGATAGTTATTTCTAGTATATCAGTAATTTAATTGTAAAAATAAATACTACAATAGTAAATTTGTTCATTATGTACTAAAACTGTAGACTATAATATATTCTTAATTTTGGGAATTAAAAAAAAATCTTTTTCTACGATTGCTATGAAAAGTTGACAATTACACTCTCATTTGGCATCGTAAAGTTGAAGTTTTCTGTAGCAAAATCGAAATATATCTTTTATGCGCGTCTGCAATGACAACGCGCGAAAAAAATATTAAATTCGCGCTTATTTGGCTGTGGTAATCGAACCCGGGTTCTCAAATCCACAGACCGAATCGATACTATTGTATTACATACAATTTTTTCAACATTAAACGTAACATTTACATTTTTACGTTTGCGATACTACAAATGTAATAATCATTTTATATAAATCAATGGAGTTGTATTTGCAAATGCTAAATGCTACTAAATTGAGTGAGGGAAATGTAATTTTCACAAGTAAAGTTGAAAAAAGCAATTTAAAATATGCACAAAATTTAAAAACATAATTCTGTTAATTTTTTATTTTTGTTTTGTCTTTTTTTAATTGCTATATGAATCTATTCTGTTTTTTGACACATTATTTTGTATTTAATATTTTATAAATTTTCATTTTCTAAGTTTTACTTTTAAGGTTTGTGTGACAATTTGATTTATTTGTTGGTTTTATATTACGAGAATTGTACTTATATTTTAAATGGCTTATGATGAGCAAACATTCATGAATATATACACTACTCAAAATTGTACAGGTATATTTTAAAAATTTAAACTTAATATTAAATATATACTAGGCTTCTTAAATTCAAGTATTTCTAAGATAAATAATATCTTAAATATTGTTACAAGTATTTGAATATAATTTTACATTCAATTTTTAAAATATCGCTGTACAATTTTGAGCAGTATATTTTTTAATATTAGATTCTTGTAGCCTATTATTTATTTAATTATTTCGGACCCTAATTAAATATTTTTGATCCATATTTGACATACATAAATGAAATAAACATGAACCACGTCACACCAATTTACCGCACACTTCCAAGTATCTATAAATTTACCTATTTCGTCTGCTATAATATGTCCTAATTAATAGCAAACAAACACTAGCAAAACAATTTCACACCCTAATCCCTTTCCTACCCTTTCAATCATTCAATCACATCCACCCTAACTAACAATCATTTAATAACCCTCAATATCGCTCAATAAACAGGTAGGTACCTCCACTCCACAAACTGAATACTATTCGCTCAACCGGAACTGGGCGTCAAACCCAGTTTCCGGCCGTCGTTGCACTTGCACCGGGGCACATGGGGTGTCACTCCGGGTGCATTGGGGTGCCAAGGTGCCCCGGAAACCGCCAAGGTCACGTCCGCAACCGCCTGACGCGACAGATGAACAGATCGGGTTACATGAGAGTTTAGGGTGAACAGGTAATTGGGGTGAATTTTCAGGGTTGTACGTAAAGTGGATTTCTGTTGGATTACAAAAAAGGGAAATTTAAATTTATCTATTATTGACTATGGTAGTCGGTACGATTTCCTAGACGCTGATTGCTACTGTTTTCTTACACGCGACAGCTGCAGTGTCGTTGAAATGCAGTGGATTATTTAAAACAATTTTACAAATGTTATTACAAGAAAAGGAAGAAAATGATTTCCTATTTAATTAGGACAAAAAAAAACCACTGATAAGTTGTTTCAAGGTCAAGAAACACAAGTTTATTTTACCACATTAATAAATAGACTTCTTCTTCTTCTTCTGATGGCACAACAGCCCAAGTCGGGCCAGGGTCTACCGGACACACCGAGCCGCAGTTTTTACACTGCCGTACTGCCGGTTTTCGTAGTAAAATGTTACATTATTTAAGGCGTGACTAGCTTATAGCGCCCGAGTGTGTGAAATACATGTAACTGTATTTTTTTATATTTTACGACAAATCACACATTGTCGACAGGCGGATTCGAACTGACGAACCTTGGTTCGGGTGACGTCACAGTATGTTAAGAGATGTGCCTTAACACGCTCGACCACCGCGCCTGTAAATAAAATAGACATTTGAGCGTAAATTTTAACAAAGTTCACGAATTTTTCGCGTCTATCATTATCAGTCTGATTTTTAATATACCATTAATAGCAGCTCTCTAACTTCTTCTATCAATTTCTCGTCATCAGCGATTAAAAATAATGATATCGCCATGTTATCGCCAGCGACTGTCGCAGAGTATGCCTCCACTCTATCAGTCATTCGTTTGTCGTCGCGACGAATGATCTGCACCGCGGAAACTACTTCTTACAATTTGCCTGTAAGCTGAGATATCGCATGACCTGTCGCCGCAACTTGTCGCGTATACGAAACCGTACATTAAATGATATGATATGAGTGAAGTGAGGTAGCCAGTCGGCAATTCACGCCCCTTAAAGATGCTAATGAAGTAGGAACTACAGGAATCATTTTAATGTTGAGTAAAGATTACCGGTACAGATATCTTCCTAAATAATTACAACCAATCGACTCGTACGTAAAATAAAAAACAAAATAAAATTATGGTCAATTTAAAGTTGCGTTTACAGCTATCTAATTACCAATTACGATTAGCAATTATAATTAACAATTAACGGGAAGCGTTTTAAAATTTGCGATACAATTTATAAACAATAGTATTAATTTTATGAAAGAGAAATCAGATTTCATCAGTTGTTACGTATTTAAGTATTTACTTTAAAAAAAAATAATAAAATTAATAGCACCATTAAAAAATAACAAAAAAAATTGATGTAATGAAGGTCTGCATCTACTTCTTTGAAATATTTTAATTATTATCACCTGCATATTTTCTGAATACTGTATTTTTATAAAACTATCTAACATTTTAATAAAATAAAATAAATATATCATCACGCCTTTTACCCATTACTGGGTGTGGCACTCTGCCGAAGCAGATCTCGGTAAGTGATATATTTCTTCGCGTGAAGTGTGGTTACCGGCCGTCAAATCACGGCCCCCAAAGATGTTAGTGGCTTCCCACTAACATGTTAATTGTCTGTCGAAAAAGAAAAACAAAGTGTAAGATACTTACAATTACGACCAGCTGCACTACTTTCATTTAAATTTTACGGATCCTTAAATAAAAAATATCAAAGCGAAGTCTATTTTGATTCGATCTTGTCAATTTATAATATAATTTAGTCGGTATGAAAGCTAGTATTATTGACGTATACAGGGTGTTATATTTTAATAGACCCAGCAAATATCTCGCTTATTAATCAACTTAGCAATTTCTTTCACATAACATGATTTATACAGCAACATATAAGCTAGTTGATGATGGATGTACATTCATGGTATCATTTCCGGTTTATTAGTAATTGATATCAACTTTGAAATTTCAAATGGAACATACTATATTTTTTTACAAATTTGAAAAGTGCATCAAATTTGCTTTACAATCATGTAAAATAATCCATATATTACATTATTAAAAAGTAAAATGGCGGGCACTTTATTATACACCTAATCGGAAAGAGAATAGTGAGCCATGACTGTGGCTTGAAATAAAACAATTACCTAAAAGAATGGTAATTATTATTATTAAACGAAATAATAGGTTTTTGTCATAATAATACAGAAAATAAGAGTAAGGAACACTTAATAACAACAAAATGATTTTATAAATAATATTCAAAATGACTCCCAGTCTCTTCAATACATTTTGCAAAACGTTTTGAAACAGAATAAGTAGCCCTTTCTATTTGGTTAGCAGATAAAAATTAAATTGCTGCTTCATTTTTATTCTTCAGTCCGTTTAATGTGTTTACTGGTTCATTACAAACAAAATTCTTCACGTAGCTCCATACAAAAATCAAGTGGTCATATCGGGAGAAAATGCATTGAAGAGGCAGCAAGCCATTTTAAATATTTGTTATTAAATCATTTTGTTGTTATTAAGTGTTCCTTATTCTTATTTTCTGTATTAATATGACAAAAAAATATTATTTCGTTTAATAATAATAATTACAATTCTTTTAGTTAATTGTTTTATTTCAAGCCACAGTCATGGCTCCCTATTCTCTTTCCGATTAAGTGTATATTAAAGTGTCCGCCATTTTACTTTTTAATAATGCAACATATAGATTATTTTACAGGATTGTAAAGCAAATTTGATGCACTTTTCAAATTTGTAAAAAAAAATATAGTATGTTCCATTTGAAATTTCAAAGTTGATATTAATTACTAATAAACCGGAAATGATACCATGAATGTACATCCGTCATCAACTATCTTTTATGTTGCTGTATAAATCATGTTAATGAAAGATATTGCTAAGTTGATAAATAAGCGAGATATTTGCTGGGTCTCTTAAAATATAACACCCTGTATAATGAATAAGATAAATATCATCACGCCTTTTACCCATTACTGAGTGTGGCACTCGGTCGTAGCAGATCTTAGTACGTGGTATATATTTGTTTCCGTGAAACGCGGTTACCAGCCGTCAAATCACGCCCCCAAAGTGGTGGGGAAACCATAGAGGTGGTTTTATTTAACGTGGTGATAATTGTTTGTCGGTGGGTTCTCAAATCCAAATGCCGATTCGATACCACTGAGCCACCTACCCCATAATTAATAATTGTAAACACTAATTGGATAACTACTTTGCACACATTCTAAAATGCTCTTTATCAACAATGCTGCTAAAGATCACCATCCCACCAAATTTTCACTTTGCAAACTTCACTTCTTGTCTATTTCCACGCCACCACGTAAGATCTTTCATACATTTTCCCTTCATCCATAACCACAATTTCCCCGTTTACCCTCTGCTAAGAGAGAAAGAAAACCTACGAGTAAAGAACAAAAACATCTCGTGTTGACACAGCACACTGGAAGCAAGTTGCGCGTCAAAAAGACGACTTAGCGTCTGCATGCAACGTTGTGGCGGCTGCGGCATCTGCCATCCGACGTGACTTGCAATATCGGCGGTGGCGGCGGCCGCGGAGGCGGTGGCAGTGGAATACTGCACTCGTGGGACAGTCAAAGGGTGAGCAAACACTTTCATAGTTAAATAGTATGGCGGCTATGAAAAGAGTGAGGCAGACAGGATTGATAGAAAGACATGACAAATGTTCAATGAATGGAAGAATTTTAGGGTTTATTGTTTTATTTTTTATTTATTGGGTAGGTGGCTCTTGAGAACCCTGGTTCGATCCCCACAGCCGATAAACAATTTTCACCAATTTAAATCTACCCCTGTGGCAACTCCTCCACTAATATCTTTACGGGCTGTGATTTGACGGCTGGTCGCGAAAAAATATTTCACTTACCGAGATCTGCTTAGGCAGAGTTCCACATCCAGTAATGGGTAAAATGCGTGATGATATATTTATTTATTATTCATCAATTGGCTCTGAATTTTTAATTGTTTTAATGCAGTAGTTTTCAAAGTATTGGAGGAAGATCGCCGGTTGATATTAAAAAAAATGTATTTATTACAATCTTGAAAACAAATAAAAATTATTCTACAACCTATTGTACCACCATACCAAAGTTTTTAAGATACTATGTTAAAGTTCTTCTTTGCCAATTTTTGAATTATTGGTACATTATTAAATCAGCTTCTTACAAATTTCAATTTTGATCACACAATAATATAATATAAAATGTTCTAAATTTGATTAAACCATAAAACCTGAAGTCTAAACCAGTCATCACATATAAACTCCAGGATTAACTCCTGTTGGTTTTTATTCATTTTAAAATGTTATTTTTATTGTTTAAAACAATTTTATATTCTGAATACTGTATTATGAATTGTACCAAGATTCGAAACGTTGTTACTATCATCGTTGAATTAAAAAAAAATTACTATTAAAGCCATGAAATCCAATGTTTAAAGGAAAGATTTTTTTTCGACATTAACAAAAGAATAAAAATCTGATGTGGACACTACATGACTTCCTTGTACGCGTATTATACTACACCTATATTATTTTTATTGCAAATATTTGACGTAATTTGACATTGATATTAAATTTATAATTTTTTTTCTTTTTTTTTTGTTCTAATGCATAGCAAACCTAATTACAAAAAAAAAACTAAAAATATGTAACTTAATTACAAAATACAAGAAATATATAACTTTTAAATTTAGACATCTCGCTTATACAAAAGGCTAATTTAATAATTCTCAATGTGCTAGACGCAGAATATAATTCTCTAAAACTTTTATTTGTAGCATTTATTTCTAAAATCAAAATAACACCATTTTTTTAAAGAAAAACTCTTAGTAGCTTCATGTGATGTATCACTTCCGGATAGTCCATTTTAACCAAAATCTATTATGTTATTTCCATTGATATAGTAGTCTTATATACCAAATTTGAAAAGTTATATTATAGGCTTCAAGTAGAGTACCACTTCCGGAAGTTATATAATGATCAAAAAGGTAGGTACACAACTAGATGTTATAGGAGTCCTAAGTACAAAATCTCAACTTTCTACGGCTTACTGTTTTTGAGTTATGTGAGATACATACGTACGTACGTACATACGTCACGACGAAATTAGTCAAAATAGATTCAGAGATGGTTCAAATGGATATTTCCACTGAAATCTCAAGGCCTAAAATGTTTGCGATTACAATACTTCCTTTACTTCGTTCAAGGAAGTAAAAATAGCAAAAGAATTTATTTGTGATTTTTTCGAACCCTATATTGGGATTAAGTTACTATCGTGGTAAGTAGCATAAAATAATAGTATATTATGTAACAAATTTTATAAACATCTATTTAGTTACAAGTTTTTATTTTGACACGAGCTGAGCGAAGCGAAACGAGTATGTATAAAATTTATAAAACGAGTCACATACTATACGTTTTCTACGTTTGCAAATAAAACAAAAAAAGTATAAGGTTTTATGAATTATTTAACAAGTAACGCAAATGCAGAAACCTAACTTCACCCCGTGCTTATTATCTCAAACTGTGACTAAAACGTTCGAAGCCATAGCTTGTCAACATATGATTAAGATGTTACCCGTATTTAGCGCCATGGAAACCAGTACATTAAATAACATTTTTCTATTTTGCGTTCATAAGAAAGTCAATATGTAACCAAGTTGCGTATCGAAAGAACGTTCATTACCATACGCAACATTTTGTTTCAGACGGTTGGTAGTAGCGGATGACAGACTGAAAATGACAAGCTGAAAATTTCAAAATAATCTCAAAATCTGAACAATTGCATGAATAAAAATTAAATTAATAAGTTTGACATATTTCAGCCTCCAAGTCAACCTACTAGGTATATTATAATTTATTCTCGGATCCGAGAAAAGTTATTAATTTAATTTTATTATTGAATTGATTTCACTATGTATTATTAGCAACATGGAAAATTATTTGTCTTTTTGTTTTAATTGCATAAATGTCTATAATAGTTACCAACCACAACATTTCCTATACAAATTTCCCTAAAATTGATTCTGTTTAAAATATCGCAGTTTTTTTATAATTTTAATTTATAAAAGGCGCAAAATAGAAAAAATAGTATAAACAACTCATTTTATAAGACTTTTATTGCACACGTCGAAGTTTAGAAAACGAATCGTAGGCGAGTTTTCTAAATTTTGACGCGTGCAAAAAAACATAAAATTCGTTCTATAATATACTATTTAATAACGGGAGTAGAAAAATAAAATAATAAATTCCAGGATAAATTATTCTGGTCCTAAACATCAAAATTTTAGCAACCTATAAAGTCATCTTAAAAAATAAAAATTGTCATTAGATTACTTATCTACAATTAACATCATCATTATCATCACGCCTTTTACCCATTACAGGGTGTGGCACTATGCCTAAGCAGATCTTGGTAAGTGATATATTTTTTCGCGACCAGCCGTCAAATCACGGCCCGCAAAGATATTAGTGAAGGAGGAGCCACAGGGGTAGATTTAAATTGGTGAAAATTTTCTATAATTTACAAATACTGATAAAGGATTATTACATAACTAAATCCCAAATATAATTTAAAAGGCATATAGATATTTTTTTTACTTTGAATTGCTATGAAAAGTTGACAATTACGCTCTCATTTGTCATCGTAAAATAATCGAAAAATAACTTTTTGCGCGTCTCCAATGACAACGCGCGAGAAAGATGTTAAATGAGCGCGAAAAAGATAATAAACACGCGCTTATTTCAATAGTTATCAGGGATACAAACAAAACAGAAATTTGTCATATTGACAGTTGTCAGAACAAATTTATTTTCAGTACGTATACGTTTTTAGTAATTTAAGATGCAATCGTAGAAAAAATTATGTGTCTATCACGAGCGTAAAGTGTCTTTGTACCTCTTGCACTATTGCAGCTCTCGCCTTCTGCTCGCGCTGTAATTACCTTGCTCGAGTAACAACGAATCACTATACGTTCTTAATACACAAATAACTATTTAGCTATACTCGTAAGTTGATATCAGCGAATTTTAAACTCGCGAACTAGTACTTAATAAATATAAGTTATATTTACTGTTTATTTCATTCTCTTAATAAAAGTATTAGCATTACAATTTTAAGGATTATCTAAACTTCTCTATCCTCTCCTAACGAATTTCCAAACCGTTGCTGCTCGCAGATGCAAGCGGAAGTTCCACTCATGTTCTTGCATACATTACCGCTCTCATCACACAATCAGGTGTCAACTGTCAACTGCCAACAGCAACAGAACAGACGATGCTCGCTAGATCCGCAAACATTCCACATACACGATCGGAAGAGCGCAGAGCCATTCACTGGTTTTTGCATGTGCATGCGATGCTCGTAGCTTGGTCGTTGCATCGCAGATTATAAATGGATTTTAGAGGAGATACGTGATCGGGTGAAACTGACACTGCTGTTCGAGTGTGTGTTTTGCAGATTATGTTTTTTGTAATAAGTACCTGAGATTAGAGTATTTGAGATGAATCGTTTATTGTACTAGTAGTATGAATACAGAAGGTTTGCGGTTGAATATTGCATGAAAAGAGTTAATCACCTTTACGCCTACTCACGAATTTTAATTTTAAATAAAATAATAGTTATTTATGGTACAAGTGTGTTATACGAGCCCAAACAACTTAATGTTCGGACACTCACTACTTTTGTAAAAAACTGCGTATAATCGAAACAAGCATATATAATATTTTATTGAAATTAACTTTTTAGATAAAAATGTGTTGTAATATTAAGTTATTTTAATATAGATATTTATTTTTTGCAATAAACTACGTTTATAACGTCATTATTTAAAAACATGCACAAAAACAGTGACAACTTAATGTTCGGACACATCTTAAAAATATAATAAAAGCAATATAGACAGGTTGTTATGGAAAACAAAACTATAATCTTTAGCTGTAAATTTTGCGCTACGTTTGTTGAAAGTTGATTAAAACAAAACACAAAGCAAAATGGGTCGAGGTGTAGCAATAAACAAAAAAATTACGAGATTTGATTATTAAACTTTTCTAAGTATACGTCAAATAGCTAATGTACTCGATATTCCAAAAACTACGGTATACGATATAATGAGACTCTATGAAGAGCCTTCTGAACCTGACATACCTGGAAAACCAAAAGAACATTCGCGCAAAGTAACACCTAGAGCTCAAAGAACCCTTAAAATTATTTGCAGAAGAGGACGTAGGAATACCCTACGAGGAATAACGGTAACTTAGAATGCCGAAACAGGACTGAATGTCTCTAAGAAGTGTTGTAGAACGTGGATTCATAAATGTGGTTTAGGTTTTTACAAAGTAGACTAATGTTTAAGTTGATTAAATATTATTCTACTTATCAATTAATTTCATTTAGGCTAAAGAAAAACCCATATTGACTCAAAAACAAAAGAAAAATATACTTTTATGGGTCAAATCTAAATTATCTTGGACATAGACATTGGTCGAAGGTAATCTTCAGTGACGAATCAAAATTTGATGATTATGTGAGAAATTATCGCAGAAGTATGATACAATCAAAACGAGGAGCATTTCATAAAGACTGTTTAAAGCGTACTGTAAAATTCCCAAATAGTGTAATTTCATGGGGATGCATATCCTCAAATGGAATTGGACATTTTCAATTTATTGATGGCTTATAAATGCTAACAAGTATCATCAGCAGATCCTAGAAAGAAGTTTGCTACCATGTATTCGAAAGTTACATCCTGATGGGGACTTTATATTCCAACAAGACAGAGCATTTTGTCACACTGCAAAATCTACTAAACAATTGTTTATGCAGCATCATTAAAATATTCTTTCATGACCCTCTAGTAATCCAGACTTAAATATTATTGAAACATTGTGGCATAAAATGAAACAGTATTTCAGGAATAATCCGAGTTAAAAGAAAAGATAAGTGAAATGTGGCAATCATTCCAGAATATTGTAGATCATTCGTACAAACCATGCCTGCACTAATTAGAGCTGTTATTAAAGCAAAATGCGACGTTACTTCTTATTAGCTATATATTATTTACATATTTAAGAATAATAATGGGATACTTCTAGTACTGTCCGAATATTAAGTTGTCAATACTTTTATACAATTTTTAATAAAATTATTCTAAATACACACATGATAAAGAAAATTATCTATGTATATTAATAAAACTTAATGTTAGACTATACTTCTAATTGAAAATTTAAGCTAAATAAAATATAATGTATGTTTCATGTATATTACACACAGTTTTTATCAGAAAATATAAGTGTCCGAACATTAAGTTGTTAGGGCTCGTATTACAAATAAGTCACGCAAGAAAAGTATTAGTCCACGAGGCCGCAGGCCGAGGGGAATAATTTTCTGAAGTGACTTATTTGTAATAACACACGAGTGGCATACGAAATTTTATCCAACAACTACAATTAAAACATTAAAATATAAATTTTGACACAATTGTCTACATCTCAAATAATATTCTAGTTAGCCATACTTTCTTGTTTTGTTGTCTAGGTTACTCAAATTTTTTAAATAAACAAAGTTGTAAAAAGGTTGCAGCTGTAGTATTTGAAATGGAAGACGAGAGTTTTATTCCCGAAATAATCATTAAAGAAGCGGAAAAAGTGGTTGTTGATATTTTACCAAAAAAGTCTAGAAGTTCCTATGAAAAAGAATTTCATATGTTTGAAGACTGGATGACAACTAGAAACGTCAAAGGTATGAATGAAAGTGTTTTGCATAGGAACTTCTAGACTTTTTTGGTAAAATATCAACAACCGCTTTTTCCGCTTTCTTAATGATTATTTCGGGAATAAAATTCTCGACTTCCATTTCGAATACTACAGCTGCAACCTTTTTTTCAACTTTGTTATATTTAAACTCAACAGTGAGTTACAAGTCATAATTTATGCGTGACTTATGACTTATAACTCACGTGTGACTTATAAACCACTTTACTAATCTAAAATGACAACAATAATGACTTTATAAGTAGTGGGTGTTGGATAAATAAATAAATATATCATCATGCCTTGTACCCATTACTGGGTGTGGCACTCTGCCTAAGCAGATCACGGTAAGTGATATATTTTTTCGCGTGAAGTGCGGTTACCAGCAGTCAAATCACGCCCCCCAAAGATATTAGTGGAGGGGAAGCCACAGAGGTAGATTTAAATTGGTGAAAATTGTTTGTTTGGTGTGGAGATCGAACCAGGGTTCTCAAGATCCACAGGCCGACTCGATACCACTGAGCCACCTACCCCATAATTTTAATTTTAATTTTCACCAAATTAAATCTACCTCTGTGGCTCCTCCTCTACCAACATCTTTGGAGGTCGTGATTTGACTGCTGGTAACCGCACTTCACGCGAAGAAATATATCACTTACCGAGATCTGCTTAGGAAGAGTGCCACATCCAGTAATGGGTAAAAGGCGTGATGATATATTTATTTATTTATTTACGAAATATAGTATATTATAAGTGAGTGAAATGAGTCATTATACGAAAGTAAAATGATTGACGCAAGAGAGTGTAAGCGTGAATATGATAATTCTAACGAACATATAATGACATATTATGCACGTGTGATATACAATGTTTTATCTTATAGTATCAATTTTTCTGCTATAATTTTAGAAAAAGGGTTCAAATCGAATTGAGTGAAAATGCTGTCAAATAAGTTAAATATCTCTGTATAGTTGTTTATATGCTCCACTAATATGTTATCCCACAATTGGGTCTATGATTATTTTAAATTTTCAATATATTTATTACTACAACTACAACTTCGAAATTAATTTTTATAAAAGGTTTCAATATTTATAATGACTTACCGATTGACATTAAGAATTCAAAGTCAATTAAAGCAGTTATGTAAAATTTAATTTTATTCTTTATTATTAATTAAAAATCTTATACATATTTACTAAATTAGAGATATCTAATTGTTATTTTCTTGTATTTAATAGCTTATAGCAAAATAAATAAATATATTATATTATATGAGGTAGGTGGCTCAGTGGTATCGAGTCTCTTGAGAACCCTGGTTCGATTCCCACAGCCGACAATCAATTTTTACCAATTTAAATCTACTCCTGTGGCTCCCCTTCCACTAATACCTTTGGGAGCCGTGATTTGACGGCTGGTAACCGCACTTCACGCGAAGAAATATATCATTTACCGAGATCTGCTTAGTGTCACACCCAGTATGGGTAAAAGGCGTGATGATATATTTATTTATTTATTTATATGGTTCTAGACTAGAAACTAAAACACATGTATTTTTTTTTAAATTGGCGAATTATTATTTCTGGTTTAAAAGAAAAAAGTTTTAAGAATAAAAGATATGTGACGTGTTAGTGACAAATACGAGTAAAGATGGCGGGGGAGAAAGATACAAAGTTGTAGTTTTGTTCTTACAACTAACCTCAAATTATATCACGTGACATATGTCATTCGTCTGTTTCAATACTTAAAAGAGAAGCCATAGATTACAAATATAGACGAACAAGGACAGAAGTTTCATATTGTGACATAACCTACCTCAATTCATACTGAACCGTTTCTACATCACGTGAAATTAAAATTTAAAATACAATATAATTATAAGATTACTATATTATGTAGGTGCCTCACTGGTATCGAGACTGTGGGTTTGAGAACTCGGGTTCGGTTCCAACAGCCGACAAACGATTTTCATCAAATTAAATCTCACTCACCGAGACGTGATGATATAAATAAATAAATAAATCACCACGCCTTTTACCCATTACTGGATGTGGCACTCTGCCTACCCAGATCTCGGTAATTGATATATTTATTCGCGTGAATTGCGGTTACCAGCCGTCAAATCACGGCCCCCAAATACATTAGTGGAGGGGGAGCCACAAGGGTGAAAATTGTTTGTCGGCTGTGGGGATCGAACCAAGATTCTTAAGATCCACAAGCCGACTCGATACCACTGAGCCACCTACTCGTGATGATATATTTATTTATTTATTATGGGTGGATTAGAGACAACATAATTTAATTTTTTTATTTATTTTTGCTGCTCTGTACAACAGGAATTTAATCCCAATTACAGTACAAGGTCCGCACTCACCGAGCCGCAGTGTAGTAGTTCATATAATATTTAGCTCGAGCGAGATTTGAACTCGAGATCTCCGGATTCGAATTCCATATTGCTATCCACACCACCGTACTGACGGATAATAATATAATGTTTAATTTACTTATTTTATAATTTGTTTCTTCAAATTCAACTATAATCACTATTGCCACATTTAGAAATAATTTAGTTCTAGTTCACAATACTATTATTAATAGATCATATTAACCTATATCTTATTGCCAATATATCTGCCTAATTTTGTGATTAATAAATATTGTAATATCTTTTAGCAGAGGTCAAATATTTCCAGACAATTACACAATCTATTATTGCAGAATTTAAATTAAATGAAAATGACTGCTCAAATATGTTTGTTATTTTCGTTTGATAACAGAAAATAGTACAAATAGACAATAATTGTTGTTGTAAATATATGGAAATACCATATATTAATGAAGTAAACATATTTAAAACTTGTGCAATTTATATTAAAAAACTGCAATCATTGTTTTTCTTTTATGTTTATTCATATTTTGTTTACAAAAAATAATTGATGAAATAAAACAGGTAACTAAAAATATTACAATAAATACATTTTTAATATGTAAAACGAATAACAGATACATAAAGTTGAATAAACAGCACACAACACTGTCGATATACGAATAGTCATTTTACGAATATAAGCAATTACTCTTACCTATTTATAGAATGGTGACCGTGACACCGAAATATAGGACTTTTGCATGTAAAATAATATTTTTCTACAACCATTAAAAAAAGTAGGCATTTTTGAACTTATTTTTATTATGAAAGTAGCAGATTTTTGCACTAGTGCAAAAAATGTGAATTATTTCTGCACTAGTGCAGAAAAGTAATTTAATATAAACAAATCATGTTCTTTTTCATATCTTTTTCTCGATTTATTTGGAAGCAAATTTAATGTTGCAGCATTTGCTTCTTCTATAATGTCTATAGAATCTAATACGTGTTCGCCACTCGATTCAAACATTTTTTAAATTGAAAGCACGCAGAAATTTTTCCTCATTATCAACAAAATAATTGAGTTAGTTTGTCATTGTCAGTTGTCATGGATACATTAAACCAGGTATCTTTATAAAGTTTCTAAATTAATAAAAAATTTCAGAGATGTTACAATTACTGAAATTTGTTTTATGATTTTTATCAAAATTTGGTTTATGGTTGTAGAAAAAATAGTGTACGCAACTCGTGCAGAAAGGGGTTTTTTTGAATGAGTGGTCCGTTGCTGCATGAGCGAAGCGAATGCTGCAAGACCGTGAGTTCAAAAAAACCCATCTTTCTGCACTTGATACGTAAATAACTATTTCATGCTTCCCTTATAATTTTAGAGAAAAAAGCTTCAAATAAATGTTGTAGAGCATAAAATTCTACACAACAGCAAATTTATTATTTCTTTTCGGGTAATAAATATCAGGCAGAGTATTGAAAACTTCGTCTCTCACGCTATTGCTCTTGTTCTTGTTCAACAAATTAATGAATGTAGTTATTTTATTTGCACTTTTACGTTTTAAAATATTTGAACAAAAAATACATTGTTTTGCTAATTATTGTCCAAGTACTCTACACGTGACCAGTGGCGTAACTAGGATTTGGTGGCCTCCCCGGAAAACAAAATGTAGGGCCCGATAAACTTTTGAAAATTTAATGATTTAAGTACAAGGAAAAAAGTAATAAGTGCAATATTTTTATAATTCTTAAAGGTAAAACAATTACAAAAATATATAATAAATCACATACTTAATATAAAATTAAATTAAATATCAGTTTTTGGGCTTTTTTATTAGCAAAATTCGTTATAAGAGTATTTAAATTTTCTGCTGCATGATGTTCTATTGCCAAAAGAGCGAGATTACTGAATCCATCTTGATTCATGTTGTTTCTAAGATACGAGTATGATTTAATTATTTTTAATTTGTTGAAGGATCTTTCTGCTGTAGCCACAGTGACAGGAATGCTTAAACATTGTAATAAGGCAGTGCAAACTTCACATAAATCTCGTTCTATAAAGGAATAAATGATTAAAATAATATCTGTCACTTCCTGTATAGTTGTATTGGCATTAATGTCATTTTTAAGAAAATGCACCGCATTCATTAATTGCATCGGGAAATTTTCTGTTTTTGTAATTTTGTTGCCGACTAAAATGTAACTTAATTGAGAGATAGTCATATCCAAATGGAATATTATAGTCTCGTGGCAAATTGTGTTGTGCCCCCTTAACTGCGCGACCCCACCCCCCGCATTGCGAGGTTTTGCGGACCCTATTTACGCCACTGCACGTCACATGAAGCTATTAGATATGAAATTTATTTTTAACTTTTATCTAAAACTTTTTGTAAAAACAATCTAAAAAATACTGTGTGAACATCGGTTGAAAAGTTCATTTTGGGACTATTATTAAAAAAATAAAATTAATAAATATATCATCACCCTTTTTACCCAGTACTGGGTGTGGTACTCTGTCGAAGTACGGTTACCAGCCGTCAAATCATAGCCCCTAGAGAAGTTAGTGGAGGAGAATCCATGGAGGTAAATTTAATTGTTTGTCTGTTGTGGGTATTAAACCTTTGTTTTCAAATTTACATCTACCCCTTCTACTATTATTTAATAAGGTTAATTTTTAAATTCTATAACCAATTTTTCCAGAAAGCTTTAAGCCCCTGCGGCTCCTTTATCTATTTGAATCATGCTCTTATTTTGCCAAAAAAATTTATTGTTTTGTTTTTTTAGTCATGTCATAACACAGATAATAATATTTTGTAACCCTTACAAAAAATAATCTAATCCAAAAAAACTATATCACTTATCAAACCCCATCATCACCACCTCCAACCTATTCCCACGGCAACGATTTCCACAGATATCAATCTTCAAAATAAACACCAAAGATCAGATTTAAACAATTTAAAATAATAATATTTATATTTCCCGCGGCCCGTACAGGAACCTAGTCCTTATTATCCTCGTCCACAGCGCTCACTTGTTTCTGCCAGGTGGCTGGTGTCTTACCGTATGATCCTCTATTGAGAGCATACATGCCGGGCTGTAAAGAATGAAGGGCCGGGCGGGGAGCGGGCAGAGAGATAGTTGTGCGTTGTGCGGTTCCCAGGAGTTGAACACAGGTAGAGTGGAACAGATGGAGATTGGCTGTGCGAAGATTTGATCCGGGACGAGGAAGTATTGTTGTACACTGTAAAGTGGAGATGGAGATTTGGAAATTGTAATGAGGACTTGGTTGGAAGTGATGTACATGATGGAAATTAATAGTGTTGCAACTATTCGATTCGTAAGAAAGTTTCAGATTATTTTCCTTTACTCAAATTAAGTTAAATTTGTCGGCCGAGGTAGACAACATTTTGAATAAGCATATTTCAAGGACGATTTTCTTTTAATTTTATGAAATGCATTATTTATTTATTTATTTATTTATGTTACGCTGTACAACAAGAACTTAATCCCAATTACAGTACAGGGTCCGCTCTCTTTGAGCCGCAGTTTTATATAATTTTTAGCTTGAGTGAGATTCGAACTCGGGATCTCCGGATTCGAATTCCGTATCGCTATCCAAACCACCGTACTGACGGACACTAAAAGAAATATTTATTATTACAGTATATTATTAAGCTTAATTTAAACATTTTAGAAGTAAAATTACATTTGAAATAACAAGGGAGCCAATTTTTGCACATATTTAAAATCCCATTTTAATTCGTACGAGTATATTACGCGTTTTGTTGCACACACTGTATATTTTTCGATTCTACCATTTGCATCACTGAGTATATATTTCATATATAGGATGAATTTAAAAAAATGACTTCAAATTGTGCTATTAATTAATGAGGTAGGTATCCAGTCGACCTGTGGATCTTGAGAACCCTGATTCGATTGCCACAGCCGACAAACAATTTTCACCAATTTAAATCTACCTCTGTGGCTCCCCCTCCACTAATATCTTTGGAGGTCGTGATTTGATGTCTGGTTACCACACTTCACGTGAAAAAATATATCACTTACAGAGATCTGCTTAGGCAGAGTGCCACATCCAATAATGGGTAAAAGACGTAATGATATATTTATTTATTTAAATTGTGAATTATGATAGATAATTTGTCAGTTGTGACAGATAATAACCTAATTAATTTCAGACTTACGTGTTCTTTTTCATGGTATGGTTTGATACAATTTTTTTGAATTATCCGTTATTTTTGAAACGCCATTTTCTTAAAATTATATTTTCCGAACTCAGGTGACACAATACACCTCTGATGCATAGTTACAATAGTTATTTATGTATCCAAAGCAGAAAGTAGTGTATTGCCGCACGCACAAGAGTGGCAAAAATACAGTCTGCTCAAGCTGCACACAATATTTTTGATACGACCATTTAAAAACACTTGAAAAAGAATATAAATTATTTTAAAACAAGTGAAAATGTTGCGCTCCTCTTTGGTGATATTGCGAACAAGCGGGAATGTAATTTTTCCGCTTTTCAAATGACTGCTGAAATAGCATACTTTCCGTCATATTCGTATAAAATGGCCATTCAACATTTTCCTACGGCATTTTAGTACATGGGGTAGGTGGCTCAATGACCTGTATATTTGAGAACCTGGGTTCGATTCCCACAGCCGACAAACCACTTTAAAAAACAACCATTGTGTCTCTCCACTAACACCTTTGAGAGCCCTGATTTGACGGCTGGTAACCGCATTTCATGCCACTTATCAAGATCTGCTACGGCAGAGTGCCACACCCAGTAATGGGTAAAAGGCGTGATGATATGTTATATTTTTACAATATGTTACACAAAAAAAAGTTTTAAATCTTTTTTTATTTCTCAAATAATATCAAAGGTTGTTGCAGATTCCATTATCTCATTGTCATTTTTGTGTTTATGGCAATCGAAAACAATAATGTTATTCTGTTGACACTTGAGTGCAGAAAATAATCATGTTCGAACGTTTGCAAATGAGTGTGGAAATAGGAAAAATATACTTTTTCTACGATTGCTATGAAAAGTTGACAATTACGCTCTCATTTGTCATCGTAAAGTTGACGTTTTATGTGGAACAATCGAAAAATATCTTTTTTGCGCGTCTCCAATGGCAACGCGCGAAAAAGACGTTAAATACGCGCGTTTCCAATGGCAACGCGCGAAAAAGATATTAAATGCGCGCTTATTTCATTAGTTACCAGGGATACAAACAAAACAGAAACTTGTCATATTGACAGTTGACAGAACGAATTTATTTTCAGTACGTATACGTTTTTTAATAATTTTAAGATGCAATCGTAGAAAAAATTATGTGTGTATCACGAGCATAAAGTGTCTTTGTTCCTCTTACACTATTGCAGCTCTCGCCTTCGGCTCGCGCTGCAATTACCGTGTTCGAGTAACAAAGAATCACTTTACGCTCTTAATACACAAATAACTATTGCATATATTATCTAACCGGTAACTGCCATGGCAGAAAGCGTTTGATCCGGTTGACTCGATAATGAATGAGAGATCAACTTGCAATAATCCATATCCTTGAACTCCTCATGCCGATGTCATACCATCGATAACGAGTAACGAAGGTGTCATATGACCATAGCAGTCGAATTCGCTTAATAATAATAATAATAATACCAAACAAATATATAAATAACTATGATTTATCATAACTACTGTCAAAATGAACTTTAATAGGTAATTTAAACTTGTGTAATATAAAAGATTTAAATACATACAAATTTGGTGTCAAGTTATTTATTACACAAAACTAATAATTAAAAATATAGAACTACAGTAACCAACGAACACATGAACAGAACAAAAACCCCTACTTTTCTTTTTGATCCCCAAACAACTAAAAACCCTCACTAAAATTCGCACACCATTCTGATTTCCCAGTAACAGTGTACACCTCGCAAAGACATTCATCCCAACAACTTCCACAACTCTCTTGTCCAACTGTAGTTGAACACCTGGAAGCTCAGTGGACCAATAATGATGGCTCAAGATGTGTTGACAATACGAATCGGATGTGTACTTTCGGCTCTCAAATAATGCACTCTGATTTAGTGTCCACGGATGACGTGATCACGACTTTGTTTATGTTAAGGATCAATATGTGCAGAGACTCCGAGGGAACAGACTGAGATTGCTCGGTGCTTGGGTAACTGAAAAATTTAATTGCTTTCCGGTACAAGATTCCGGACTGCACGGGATTGCGATGTGGATGTTACGGTGGATGAGCTTGAATTTGTGACGGGGTGGTGTGTAGTTTATTGAGAGGGTAATAGAAGAATTGGTGTCATTGTTTGAGGCATTATTAAGTTTTTTGCTGGACATTATTTTGTAGTTAGTTTTTTTTTAAATAATAATAAAAATTAAATTTATAGTTGCACAGAATTGCAGCCTCCAAGTCAACTTACTTTGTATACAGGGTGATTATGGGAAGACCCCCCCACCCTTAACTTTGTTATTATAAGAAATATAAAAATTTTCTTCATATGGAAGTTTTAGTATATCAAATATACTATTTTATGACACATATAAACATTTTTTATAAAGTCAGGTTTACATGATACGACTATCAACTTTTATTTTTCAAATGGGAACCTAGAATTATTTTATTAAACTAGAAGCCGCCATTTTTTTCTCTTTTCAACGATGTGTTACTTGTAATAAATGTATATGAAAAAATTCGAGATAAATAAGGTAATTTAGAAATGTCAGATTTTATTTTTATTCTACTATTTTATTTGGCTATGCGAAATTAAACACAATGTAACAAGGTAAAATGAATGACAAAACACGTGAAACAAATAACAAATAAATATTTGCATTGTTGTCATTAATTTTACCTTGTTACAATTTGTTTCATTTCGCATAGCCACCTAGAATAATTGAATAAAAATAATTTCTGATTTCTCAATTACTTTATTTATCTAGATTTTTTTCATATGCATTTATGACAAGTAATACAACGTTGAAAAGAGAAAAAAATGGCGGTTTTAATTTTAATAAAATCATTCTAGGTTCCTATTTGAAAAATAAAAGTTGATAGTCGTATCATGTAAACCTGACTTTATAAAAAATTTCTATATGTGTCATAAAATAGTATATTTGATATACTAAAACTTCCATATAAAGAAAATTTGTCTATTTCTTATAATAAAAAAGTTAAGGAGGGGTTCATCTTCCCAGAATCACACTGTATTATAATTCTTGGAGACCGGTCAACACAGTTAGTAACCATAGACGCGTTTCGCTCTTATAAGATAACATGAAAATTTATTTGTCTTTTTGTTTTATTTTTATTTAGTAAATTATAGTTTGTCCATAGTTTAAAAGTTAATTATGCACTAAGGGCGTTATGTAGATCATCATGTACAGAGGGCATTATCATCTAGTAACGTCCGTGGTGCAGACAAAATTTTATTTGTCACTTATAATCTGCTTAGAATATTAATTCTTTCCGGATTTTTTGGGGAATTCCAACAACGTATTAATCTTGAAATTAATTTTGAAAAATCAATAAGAATTCATCAGGATTTAAACCTAGAATCTTACACATGCTAGGTGAAAAAGAAATCATTCTTAATTCCAGTAAATTTCAAAATACTCGATTAATTATTTTAGAGTCTTAAACATTTATGGGGCAGGTGGCTCAGTGGAATCAAGTCGGCCTATGGATTTGAGAACTTGAGTTCGATTCCTACAGGCGACAAACAATTTTCACCACGTTAAAACTGCCCCTGTGGCTCCTTTTCTACTAGCATCTTTGAGAGCCGTGATTTGACGGCTGGTAATCATACTTCACGAGAAGAAATAAATCACTTACCGAGATCTGCGACAGCAGAGTGCCACACGTAGTAATGAGTAAAAGGCGTGATGATATATTTATTTTATATTTATCTGCAGTTTTGCAGATCTGTAACTTTCTACATTTTTATGAAAGGCATATACTAAATACAGGGTGTTTCTATACCTCTGCACGAAACTTTAATGACATATATAATTTGATATACTGAATATAGAACAAAAGATTTTTTTGAAATTCGCAATAATTAGGGTATTTCATTCCTAGCGATCATTTTTAGTGTCACTGGTTTAATTATACATTTAATTATTTATAATTATGTTAGTAATGAAATAAAAGTATAAACACTGTCTACAAATAATTATTTATGAATTAGTTATTATGTAGGTACCTGGTATAATGCCTTATTTTTATTTTTATTTGAGTACCTAGTCTGATTTCGTATACGGTATTGAAAGGGTAAGTTGTTGTGGGAGAAATTTGAGAAAAATGTATAGCAACAGTGAATTAGTGGATATGCTGTTAGTGTATGGAAAAGCGGTGCAAAATTCCGAATTAAACCAGTGACACAAAAAATGTTCGCTAGGAATGAAATACTAAAATTTTTGCGAATTTCAAAAAAAATATTTGTGTTCTATAATGAATATATCAAATTATATGTCATTAAAGTTTCATGCAGAGGTATTGTAACATCCTGTATATCAAAACAGGGTTTTTCGAACCTAACAATTTGGATCTCAAGAACCGTAAGAGATACAAAATAGGTTAAATTGAGGCAAAGTTGCCGCATTAGTTGGCCAATTTAATTATGTATTTGGTTTTCTGAAAAAAATATATAGATCACTAGACACGAGCAAAAAACTTATTTTGGTCGATTTGCATTTTGGCTTATATTTTTTTTTGTTTGAAATTCATACAAGTTTCTAATTTACACGTTCTACGACTGTGAAAGTATCTAAAATGAAGTCAGTGAGGTTTCAATTAGTAAACTCTTGTTTATAACGTCAATGTTTTAACAAAACAGTCACAACTGCCCAAAATATCTTACAAAATTCGAGACGAATAAATAAAATAAACATATTATCACACCTTTTACCATGTACTAGATGAGGCACTCTTCAGTAGCAGATCTCGATAAGTGATATATTTATGCACGTGAAGTGCAGTTACCTACCGTCAAATCACAGCCCTCAAAGATGTTAGTGTGGAGAGAGCCGCAAGGATAATTTTAATGTGGTAAAAATTATTTGTCGGCTATGAGAATCGAACCTTTTTTCATTCAAATATTCAAAGAAAATATGTTTGAAAATTAAAATGAAAAAACAGTAAAATCCAAATGAAAACGAATATTTTGGCTAATTTTTATATTTGTATAATATGACAAAACTAAAATAAGATTATTAAATCTAAATATTTGCCAATGAATAGAAAACAACAAGAAAAATCAATTCGAATCCACATCCATTCACATAATAAATCAAGGCAACTTTGACACAAGACAACAAGTGACAATCAGTGCAGATGCGGAACAAGGAACAAACATCAAACCCGTTCAAAGCACTTCCTCGCGGGTTTCCCACGATCTCGTCTCCTCGGAGCGAGAGAGAATGAGAAAGAGAGAGTTGTACGCGGCGGCTGCATCGACATCAACCCCTTGCAACATCCCGCCACCCTACAGCGAGCGCATCTTTACCCCAATCTACTCTTTCCGCCGGAGAAAGTTAACCTTGTCCTCGATACAACGAAATCGGTTAAAAAGGATATCCGTATGAAAGTGAGATTCAGAATGGGTGCAACGGATTTGTATTGATTAGATATTTTAGGGGTTTTTTAGGATACGTCTGACTTGGTGGGAAATTGTAACAGATTTGATGAAATTTTCTAAAATTGGAGAACGAATTTTGTTACAGTTTTTTATAGAATGATTAAAAATATGGCATCAAATCGTGCCATGAAAAACAAAGATAGATATAATAAGCATGTCTGAGATTACCGCAATTAGTGACATTTTTAGTTGTCAATTATGACAGATGGGGTAGGTGGCTCAGATTTGAGAACCCGGGTTCGATTCTCACAGCCGACAAACAATTTTAACCACGTTAAAACTACTCCTATGGCTCTTCATCCACTAACATCTTTGGGGGCCGTGATTTGACGGCTGGTAACCGCACTTTACGCGAAGAAATATGACTTACCGAGATCTGTTACGACAGAGTGCCACACCCAGTAAAAAATTCTAATGAGCTTAAATTATAATATGATTGGCATACATAACATCATGGTATGTTCCTTTAAATGAGGTAGCACTAACCCTTCAAACATTCACTCAACATTTATTCATTTATTCTATAAACGAAATGTTCAGAGATTTAAGTGAATCAAATAAATATATCAGCACGCCTTTTACCGATTACTGGATGTGGCACTCTGCTGTAGCAGATCTCGGTAAGTGATGAACTTCTTTATTTCTTTACGTGAAGTGCGGTTAGCAGCTGTCGAATCACGGCCCCCAAAGATTTTAGTGGCGGGGGAGTCACAAGGGTAGATTTAATTTGGTGAAAATTGTTTGTCGGCTGTGGGGATCGTACCAGGGTTCTCAAGATCCACAGGCCGACTCGATACCACTGAGCCACCTACCCCATGAATCAAGTGTAGTATTTTGCAATCTGAGATAAATAAAAGTAACTATAAATTTTTAAATAATCGTCCTATCGAGAGTTTAGTGATTTGCCATATGATTACAAATATGATTGCAATATATCGGAGCTTTTATTTTAAAATGAAACATAACAAGCAAAATATTTTGTTTCAACAATTATAAGAAATATAAATAAACAATAATTATAATATATTTTCTAAAATTTATACATTCACTATCAAACAATGCCCTAGTTGGTTATGAAACTTATTCACAACATTAGATATTTAGACGGCTGTAATACTTCCAAACACGTTTTAAATCTGAATGTTTAATTCTTCTAATTTTAATGTTGCCACTTTGAATTCTAAAAATTGTCATATATAATACCATTAGTGATTATGATTTTGCGGGAAATTTTTGTCGAAAATCTACACGAGTGCGACAGCACGGTTGTAGATTTTCTTAAAGCAACAAGCAGGAGTGATCTAGGCAAAAATTACCAAAGGAAAATCATAGTCACGTATGGTATTCGGCTTGACAATTCCTCGAAATATTTTATTTACTCCAAAAAAATGTTACCTGCAGTATTTTTACAACAATGTCTGAACTACTATTACCTTGCTGATCATTTTACATTGTAAACAAAGTCAAATAAAATTCAACAATATTCATCTACTCAAAATAGTTAACAAAAGTTATATATCTAAGCAACGATTTGCGACAATTTTCACTAGTGAAATTGTCGCTGTAATACTACTGTGATTGGTTCATTTCAGCAAAATACTGTCATTTGATTGGATGAAAAGTTATAAGTGGAATTGTCAGTGAAAAACAATTCAGTGGTGCTAGATCGGAAGATGCAACAGGTAATTATTTTTCTCAACAGTTCGGCTTAAAAAATGTAACATTTAAATACATATTATTTACTAAGCAGGAAAACATTAATATCAATGTTAACTTCAGAATTTAAGTTTCATTTAAAATAAACGCTCTAAAACATTGGTATTAAATTCGTAACCATGGTTATGGCAAATCGCATGTTTCACATTAAAATTAACTGTATGTATATTTTTTAAAACTCAATTGATTTATTATGATTTATTTTAAATTATTTGAAATATTTAATACGCTGAATGATATTATTTTAGAGAAATATACAGAACGTTCATTTTATTTTGTCCACTATTGCTATCTCGAGAAATATAAGACCTACGAGGTCGGTTAAATTAGCAAACAATTTCTATTTTACAAGACTATTTTAATGAGCATATATTTTTTTTACAACCAGTGGTTCACAAACTGTGGATACCAACTTTGTTATTTTAATAAATGAAACTATAAGTTTTTATTTGCTTGTTCGATAGAGAATTTTATTCTGAATTCAGTGAAATAATATTTGTATACCCTTAGATAACACCCATTTAAATCTACCCCTGTGGCTCCCTCAGCACTAATATCTTTGAGAGCCGTGATTTGACGGCTGGTAACCGCACTTCACGTGAACAAATATATCACTTACCGAGATCTGCTTAGTCAGAGTGCCACACCCAGTAATGGGTAAATGGCGTGATGATATATTTATTTATTTTTAGATAACAATTTGTATGAGAAAAATGCATGTTTAGATTTATTTCATTATAGCTAAAATAAGGGCGCCATGAACGAATATCAACTTTTTCATTATGAGTAAATTTATGCATTTTTCTATTTTATTGAGCTTATTCAGTATTCACACAACTATAATAATTCCATAATAACAACTGACATTTGTAAACAATAATAAATAGTGCTAAAATAAAATAAATAAATATAAATAAATATATCATCACGCCTTTTACCCATTACTGGGTGTGGCACTCTGCCTAAGCAGATCTCGGTAAGTGATATATTTTGTCGCGTGAAGTGCGGTTACCAGCCGTCAAATCACGGCCCTCAAAGATATTAGTGGAGAGGGAGCCACAGGGGTAGATTTGTAAATTGGTGAAAATTGTTTGTCGGCTGTGGGGATCGAACCAGGGTTCTCAAGATCCACAGGCCGACTCGATACCACTGAGCCATCTACCCCATATGAAAAATCTGAATCCATATTCAACTAAACGTATAGTAACCTTCTAAAAATTTCAAATAAAAATTGAAGAAAATTTTGAAATATATTCAGCGACATGTTCAAATAAGATTATTTATAATTATTTGTTTTTATAAAGTTTTTATTATACCAAGAATCTTTTTTCGCGTGAAGTGCGGTTACCAGTCGTCAAATCACGGCCCCCAAAGATGTTAGTGGAGGGGGAGAAACAGGGGTAGTTTTAAATAAAATAAATAAATAAATATATCATCACGCCTTTTACCCATTACTGGATGTGGCACTCTGCCTAAGCAGATTTCGGTAATTGATATATTTCTTTGCATGAAGTGCGGTTACCAGCCGTTAGATCACGGCCCCCAAAGATGTTAGTGCATAATAATAATAAGTCAAAGACGAAGTAAAGCGTAAATGTTGGCAATATGACACCACACTTAACCAGGTAAAAATCAGGCCACCCCTAACCCTTCTTCCAATCAATCAACCAACCAATCTGAGCAAACTGCGAAAAACCAAAAGACGATCTATCCACCCCCTCACCCTGGCACTTCGTGTCTCACCCCTCTTTTTCTCCAAAATATCTTCGCTCGGTGCTGGGAAATTCTCTTGCTAAACGCTCTAAACATCTGTCCGCGTCCCACGATTAAAAAACCGTAACTTCTACCCTTACTGCCGGCCGGCGAGAACCGCTGTCGTAAGTTGTGGACTGGAAATATATCGTGGTATCGTGGCGGGGTAGGTGTATCTGATTTCGAGTCCTTGCAGTAAATGGACGCCGAGTTTTGTTTGTTTCGTTTAATGTACTGCGGCATTAACTAATTCTTTTCAAACATAAATGTAGTACTACTTACTAGTTTTAGTTTAACGAAAAAATAAACATTTTATTGAACTGATTAACTGATTTATCGCTGTTGTCAATTATTCAGGGCCGTATTTAGATTTCCTTCTTCTTCTTCTTAATAAATATATTTGTCAAATAAACAAATCGAAATCTTGGCTCAAATTTTGAAAAAATATTATTACGAGAAGTTTTTTCGCCTGCGTGTTACACATTATTTTTTATTCATTCATTCATGAGAAGAAGTTTTAATTTTTCTACTTAAGAAATTTTGTAATTCAAATATTATTAAGGGGACCGAAAAGTATTTTCCGGACGGTAAAATAATCATTTAATAGCAACAGAGAACAATGGAGAAACATAGCCAAGAATATTTAAAAATATAAATGGAGATCGATCCACTCCAAAAATAGGATCTAGAAAGCTTCGTTAGAAGCGGCGCAACTCCTTAAGGAGTGTTAAGCCACTATATATATATAATAGCAAGCAAAACAAACATTTGTATAATGTGGTGATCGCGACACCGGAACATATGTAGATATTTAACATGTAAAATCATATTTTTATAATTTCCTGTTTCTCTTATTATTTTAGAAAAAAAAGCTTCAAATAAATGATGTACAGCATAAAATTAAAATCAATAAACATAATTAATTTTGCATGCTTTATTACAGTAGAAATGAAATTGAAAATAAGCTTAAAAATAGGGATAGAATTGTTAGAGGAAAATAGTTAGTTATTTTTGATTCTAGATTGCGAAATGTTACTTTTGCATTCGAGAATGCAAAAGCATTTCGGAATCGTGTATCAAACAACGTTTTTTCGAAAACTATGTCCCAAAATGAGTAATAATGTAATGGGAAAATTTTGACGTTTAGGATTAATTAATGTGACATCTAATGTCTCCATGACAACAATGTATGTAATATAATTGCTGTCAAATCTGGTTCTAATTTTTTTCTGCGATTTATTGGGATTCGCAGTGCATTTCTCATGAAACTATTCCAGTACACCAGCGAGATAAATATGAATAATTGCTCAATTAGAACATTAAATATAAATTTTGTTAAAGAATAGAAGTATTGTTTCTAAAAAAAAAATAAAGTGACAAATTTTATTAAATTGTGAGCCCTTCTTCTATAAAAAAATTGCAGGATGCAAAAGTTTTTTGCATCCTGCATGTAAAAATCTTTTGCGTTCTGTAGACAAAAACACTCATTTCGCGAGTTGATAGTTGTCATGTAAATTTTAACTTTATATGACAGTTTTCGAAAAAATAATTTTGAATGATTAATTTTTATGATAAATTGCAATAAAAGAAATTGATTTCTTCCACTAATTGAGTAATTATCCACCATTTTGACTTATAATTCACTTAAATGAAAGACTAATAAATAACTACTGGCAATAAATTCATGAAACAAGGAATATTTTTCTGCTGACAGATAAAACTTTAATTATCTGCTTTTTTTTTTGAAGCTTTTTTCTATAAAATAATAAAGAAATAATAAGGGAAGTAGGAAATTATAAAAATATGATTTTACATGTTAAAGTCCTATGTCCAGTGTCGCAGACATCACCCTGTATTTCACTGTAAAAGTAAACTTTTGTACAAAAATCCAAACCAAAAAACATCACTTTTTGACTTCGAATAAAAATTATATTAACTGTTATTTTGTATGTGCTATTTTTGCTTGTTAGAAGGAAAAATTTATTTTGATCAGGAGATTGAAATATCGATCTAATTTTCATATTTTCCAAAAATAAGAATTAAATGAAAAGATAAACTAAACAAAATTTTATAATTTCTTAGAAATATTCTTGCACGTGCAGTCATAGGTACCTAAAATTTATCTAAATACTTTCTAAAATTAAACTGTAAAACATGTGTTTAGAATAAAAATACTCGTTCACTATAAATTGTTTTGAGATATCAAAATAAAATATGTTTATTATTTAAAGTGAATCATTCGCTTAATTGAGTTTGAAGTTACTACCTGAATACTGATGATTATTGTTCTAAAAATGAAATATATGAATTGAGAAATGATTAAAGTTATAGGTTGAAAGAATTATAACCAATTTAATGACATTAAATTTTTGTCCAAATAATAATGTAAAAAGATATAAATTTATCTATTTAATTATTAAAATATAGTTTAAACAAAGATAAGAAACACAGTAGTAATTACAAAAAAATCTGGATTTCAGTTAATTTATTTTCTTAAATTCAACTTCGACTGGTTGCGTACCCTATCTAGATCATCTGGATCGGAGTAAATACAAAATAAAAATGACATAAAATATAAATTAACAATTATGTAAGAAATTTAAATTTAAAACTAACATGGAAATATAATAAAATGAGATATTAATAGTTATTTACATAAAAAGTCAAGAAACTGTTCAATTACAAAATGAGTCGATAGTTTCATGCCGAGCTTGAAACAGCTTACGAATCCTGTACGACGCTTTACTGACGTGTTATGTATAAAATTTTACCTGAAACTTATAAACAAATAATACATATTTTAAATTAATTTAAATTAAAAGAAATATTTGACTTACATATTCAGTCAGTATTTTATGTTACTTAGTAACAAGACACTCACGTTTCTTTCATTACCTGCCTAGGCAGGGAATATGTTATTTTACTGACTAGGCATGCAAAGCAAAGCTTTTTTGAATCTTAAAGGTCAGGCAAATGTTTATTTTCCTGTCAGTTTCAGGTAAATTGAATTTTCCTTCATAACGGTGCAATTTTAACATGTCCATTTAAATAATTTATTTTATTTATTATATTTCTGTTAGTTTTAACACTTAATACTTATAAATTTTGATTTCTCACTGTTATATTGTAATTGTTTTATGTAATTTACATTTTTGGTATTTATTCTACAGTTCCTGAAGATGATGCAAGTAGGAGTTGAGGTTGAATCTTTAAAAAATAAATTGATATCCAGAAAGTTTTATAATTTTATTCCATAGTAAATTTTTATTCAATTTGTTCTTGACAATTTTGAGAAAATTAATAAAAAAGTATGCATAAAAACTCGCCAACAATGTACATTTTATTTTTCATTTTTCTAATTATTCAAATAAAATAAAAATTTATTAAGTTTATAAATTACTATAAATATGTTCATTGTACATGAACATATATTTTTTTAACAAATTTTTTTATTCATTTTCCTTTATTATATGATTAAATTTTTACAGCCTAAATTTTTTAACTAACCCTGAATTTTGGATTAGCTAATCTTATTCTAATTCTATTTAAAAAAAAATACTTTCCGAAAACCCAGTCATAACAAGATTGTATTAAAGTTTATTTACACTTTTTGGAGAATTTGATTAAGCTTAATTTGACTAATCCTAATTTCAGGATTAGCTAAAATTCATTTGATAATTGTAAATATGTAGAATACATAATAAACCACCCAATAACAACTTGAGGTAGGTGACTCAGTGGTATCGAGTCGGCCTGTGGGTTTGAGAACTCGGGTTCGATTCCCACAATCGACAAACAATTTTCACCATTTAAATCTACCCCTTTGGCTCTCCCTCCACTAACATCTTTAGGGGCCGTGATTTGACGGTTGGTAACCGCACTTCACGTGAAGAAATATATCACTTATCGACATGTGATACGGCAGAGTCCCACACCCAGTAATGGGGTAAAAAGCGTGATGATATATTTATTTATTTATTTAATAATAACTTGGCAATAATTAAATAACTTAATTTAACAGCCGTCAAATCACCACTCTCAAAGACGTTAGTAGCCTCCCAAAGGTAATTTTAATGTGAAAGAACATTATTTCCAGATACAGTCCTGGGAACCTACAGTTTGTAGTGGAATCCGAACCAAGCATAACAATTGCTTTTTTAATAATTAAAACATTTTTGGTATAAGTTTTGTAAACTTATTTAAATTACTGAAACTATAAATTTAAATAAAGTGATAAAACCTTAAAATGTTTTAATTATTAAATATTAATTCTGACATCTGTTTTCACAAGTTATATTTTAATTTAAGTTGAAGTCAGCGAAAAATTAGAATGAAATAGTTATTTTTGATTCTAGATTGCGAAATGTTAGTTTTGCATTCGAGAATCCAAAAGCATTACGCAATTGAGTATTAAACAACGTTTTTTCGAAAATTATGTCCCAAAATTAGTAATAATGTAATGAGAAAATTTTGACGTTTAGGATTAATTAATGTGATATCTAATGTCTCCATGACAACAATGTATGTAATATAATTGCTATCAAATCTGGTATTCTCTGACCAGCAATTGACAGCTGGTTAGCTATAGAAACCAAACAAACGTTCTATTTTTTTTTCTGCGATTTATTGGGATTCGCATTGCACTTCGCATTGCATTTCTCAAGAAACTATTCCAGTACACCAGTTAGCTTCCTCAAGCAGGATAAATATGAATAATTGCTCAATTGGAACATTAAATATAAATTTTGTTAAAGAATAGAAGTATTGTTTCTAAGCAAAAAAATAATGTGACAAATTTTATTAAATTGTGAGCCTTTCTTCTATCAAAAAATTGCAGAATGTAAAAAACTTTTGCATCCTGTATGCAAAAGTCTTTTGCGTTCTATAGACAAAAAACACTCATTTCGCGTGTAGATAGTTGTCATGTTTTTAACTTTATATGACAGTTTTCGAAAAAAAATATTTAGTTATTAACGTTCATTAAAATGATATTATTTTATAGTTTATTCTTCTATAGTTCTATTTTACAACCCTAAATTCGAACGAAACAGTGATTCCTCCGGCAACCCTAACCATGAATCGACACTATCAAAACCACTTTACAAACACGCTTAAAAAACACAAAACAATTTTTCTCGCACTTACCTTGGTCCCAGGCGCCCGTCGATGGGGGGTAAGGGGTCCCACTGACAATTCCGCAGCCCCAATGTTCGCAGACCACCTGTTCACAACTCATTACTCGACTTCCGGCCGATAAATCAGGAACTGATCGCTGATGCAGCCGCAGTTCGAGTGGCGACCGCTATATGTGAGGGCGGTGGTGTGCCAGGTTTAATTATGGCACAGATAACGATGACGCTCTGCTGATTATATTTTTAAATGAGCCCAGGTTGGGTGATTAGAAATTTTGGGTTTTTTTGTGGGGGTTTAATTGGTTTCGGATGAATTTATTTTTTGTTGTCTTTGTATGTCTTAGATTTGATTTAATTTCTGATAAAATTTTTATCGTTATATATATATGCTCTATATTAATTTTCATTTTTCATCATCTCTTTAAAGATGATAGCACAATTGAGTATTTCAATATTTCATTTTTACCTTTTATTTTAAAATAAATAAATATATCATCACGCCTTTTACCCATTACTGGGTGTGGCACTCTGCCTGAGCAGATCTTGGTAAGTGATATATTTTTTCGCGTGAAGTGCAGTTACCAGCCGTTAAATCACGGCCCCCAAAGATATTAATGAAGGGGGAGCCACAGGGGCAAATTTAAATTGGTGAAAATTGTTTGTCGGCTGAGGGGATCGAACCAGGGTTCTCAAGATCCACAGGCCGACTCGATACCACTGAGCCACCTACCCCATTATTTTAAATTATATACATATTTTTAACACAAATAATAATTTCTTTTCAAGAAATGTAATAATACAAAGTTTAAATATATCATTTTTACAGCCGACAAACAATTTTCACCAATTTAAATCTATCCCTGTGGCTCCCTCTCCACTAACATATTTGGGGGGCGTGATTTGACGGCTGATAACCGCACTTCACGCGAAAAAATATATCACTTACCGAGATCTGCTTAGGCAGAGTGCCACACCTAGTAATGGGTAAAAGGTGTGATGATATAATTATTATTTTTATTTATTATTTTTATATGAAAATTGGTGCGTTTTTTGTCAAACGTATTAAATAAAAAATTATATTATTATTTTTATTGATAGTAAATTATTAAAAAACACTTTTTAAACAATTTTACATTGTATATTTCCTGTTATTATACTTTTAAAATTATTTTAGAGATAATTGTTTCAAATAAAACTGGTGAAAAATTAGTTTAATATTTTATTTGAAGTATTTTTATATAAAATAATTTAGAAACGTTTGTTAGTAGAAAATGAGGTGAAGAAATATTCCAGCATGTTTAAAAGAATTTGTACTTACTGTCTGCTGTAGAATAAATATCTGAAAAGTGGAAAAAGTAGGGAGTTTTGAAAGTGAAAACAAGTGTTACATTTAATAATTAATAATCATTTATTTATTTATTCATTATCGATCTATAACTAACATAAAAATTTATCAAAAAAACTTAATTCTAATAATAGCTGTAACATAATATTGAATGTACAGTTGCATCAAATATATCATCAATAATAATAATTAGAATAAAATCAGTCTTAACAAATAATACACGTATGTACGTCAACTGTCTCATTCTGGTTGATATGGCGCCATTTTACAAATTCACGAAAATAATTACAAAGTAAAGTGCTTACGATACAACATTACTTTATAACATACTCATCTCACATTCACTATCGGAATCATAGCATAGATAACATAACACCTGATTCATAAAACAAGAAGATATCTCACACCCAATTAGGTTAATATTTGGTAACTAGAGTTTCTTTCAGTTAACACAACCGTCACAAATGAACAACTGGAACAGGTCTGAAATTGGAATGGGGCGACAAGAATAATGTACAAAGCACAAAGAGTAAGAGATACTCGAAATCAAAACATTGGAGGGAATGCATGTCGAAAACAATCGCCAGACTCTCGGCTAAATACAACAATCAAACAAACAAACAAATCAAGAAAAAAACAAAACTAATGTTACATAGTTCAATTGCACAAAGTTACACTTTATTCCTCTGCTAGTTGATAACAGATCTCAGGATAAGATTATTAAAAAGACACGGTGATTTTTAACAATGAAAGATGATCCGATCGTTGCAGAGCTCCATGTATGTAGCGAGCAGAGTTCAGCAACGATGGGATGTTTGATAATTTGGCACATGATTTCGCGCGAAGATCCATCCGCTCAGAAGGGTACAACACGATGAGAACGTTCATAAAATAACAAACAAATGAAATTGGCACAATTCTGAGTGAAAAACTGAGGTAGATTCGTCATGGAAACGTAAATATTTCTAACAAACATAACTATATTATGTATATATACAAACATCGATAATAATACTCTCACAACTTGTAAGTTTCATGTGTGTCATGTATGTCTCGTCGTCTCTATGTGTGTATGAATGTGTGTCTTTAGAAAAAACAAATATCAAAAACTTGTTGCGTTGTTATAATTATTGCGTAGTTATTACTTTGAATTTCAATTAGGGTGACAACTATAAAATGTATTTTAGCGAAGAATTTTGTCAAGTGTGCTGTTTCGAGAAAATACATTTTATAAAAATCTCAATTATCTAACCTATAAAAAACAAATACTTTGCTAATCTCTATACATATTATTTATGATATATAATATAATTAGTACTTATAATTTAACTTTTAGCGCGAAGCTATCATTTGTACATCAGTGTTGATATATCTTTTATAATAATATTTCTGATATAAATATTTCGTATTTGTAACTGAGATTCTGAGGTATTGCAGTTGTGAGTATTGTTCTGGACATAAGATCATTGATTGATTGATTGATTGAAAAAGTGACAAACTATAGTGAGAAGTGAACCTGTTGTTTGTTGGTTGGCTGTTGTGTCATCATTGAGCAACGTGTAACGTCTCGATCGAGGGCACGCCGACTGCTGGTGAAGCTAGTGCTGAAGATGCTTGGCCTGGTTGGTCTTGCGCGCGTGCGTGTCCGCGTGCTTGAGCATGTGGTCCTTGCGGATGAAGCCCTTGCCACAGTGGTCGCAAGCGTACGGCTTCTGGCCGGTGTGCAGACACATGTGTCTCCGCAGATCTGTCTTGTGGTTGAACTGCTTGGGGCACAGTTCGCACTTGTAAGGCTTGTCGCCGGCGTGCTTGGCCAAGTGCTCCTGGTACGTGTCGTCGCTGGGGAAGCGCTTGCCGCAACGGCCGCACTTGAACGGCATCTCGCCGCTGTGGCACGTCTTGTTGTGCTGCGTGAGGTAACACGCCTTGTTGAATACCTTGTCGCAGTCGAAGCACTTGTGGATGCCGGCCGGTGCTGTCTTGCCGGCCAGCGGGCTGCCCGTCGATGTGATGCGAGGGCTGCCGTTCTCGTAGTCGCGCTTTATTTCCTCACGGATCGGTGATGCTGGACTCAGTTTCGTGAGTTTGGTGATTACCGGCTGCTGCTGTTGCTGCTGCGGCTGGTTGTGATGGTGCTGGTGATGTTGCTGCAGCAGCTGGGCGTGTTCCTCGGCAGCGGCGGCGAACATGCCGTGCGTGAGTTGTGGAGGCGAGGTTGCGGCGGCTGGTGACGACGCGGCTGACGAGTACAGCGCCGAGTTGGACGCATCATCGGGCATGATGCACCCTGTGTTGTCATTGGAGAGCACGGTGATCTCGTAGTTGCCTCCGTCCGTGTCTTGGTAGACGAGGCCGCGCTGCTCGTTCTCGAGCGGATGCGGTGCGAAGGCTTGGTGGTGGTCCTGTGCGGCGGTGGCAGTGGCCGGTACAGGACCGAAGCCCCCCACGTTAGCTTGGTACTGGTGCGGGTAGCTGGTGGCAAGCAGCAGCCCGTAGCGGTGCGGCTGGAACTGCGCAAAGCTCGGCAACGGTTGCTGTTCGAGATATTGCAACTGCTGCGCCTGGAACCCGTACTGTAGCAGCTCAGGAGTGAACGCTGCTTCACCAGTAGTAATTAGGCTGGTTAAAACCGGCGGCTGGTTGTTGGTAGCCGTAGGTGGCATAACGTGGGGGGCCAACCCGTTTGGGTAACTCGCTGGCATGGAGGACGGCTGGGACATGGTCGACGGCGGCGGGAAAGCCGGCTGGCTGAGCTCCCCCGGCCCCGGGCCCGGCGACGGCATACCCATCAAATGAGCCGGGTGCGGCACCTGGTTTACCAGGCTGAAACCCAACTGGTTCGAACCCGTGGACATACTGGCCACCATTGGAGACAGTGGCGTAATTTGCTGCGGTGTATTGGGAGTTGAAATGGATAGCAGGCCCCTCGAATGATCTTGGTTGGTAACCGAGGGACCTGCCTCCCCGTTTGGGGGACTCCCGGCAGAAAGGTTGGTGAGTGAGTTGGCTGACGCAGGGTTCTGCCCCATCGGGCTATGCAGGTTGGGCGGCGGCGGCTGCTGCCTGTCGTACGGCCCGCTCGGAGGCTGCTGTAGCATTCCAGGAAGTTGTGTGCGCTCGAATGCTGCAGCGGCGGCGTCGTCGCGTCCATCGTCCAGCGGGTCAGGTGACGTGTTGCTGGCGTGCGAGTCGCTGTTACGTGAGCTAGGCTCGCGTCCTGGGTGGTGGTGTGCGCTGATCGGCATCGTCGCAGGATCTGGCTGACCGCTCGACTTCACTGCGTTCTTGTGCAGCGTCGTATTGTAGTGCCGCTTCAGGTGTCCCGAGCTCGTAAACCATTTATTACAAGCCGAGCAGTTGTACGTCTTCGGTCTTCTTGCTTCATTTGACTTCCAGTTAGCACCTTTGGCCGGCGCCGAGCCAGGATTGTTGCTGGGCACCACGTTCGGCAGCTGGGTGCTAGAGATTACAGGCGGCGTCGGTTGCGGCGGCATGTGCTCGAATGCACGGTATTGACCAAGACCTTGCGAGCTTCCATCTTGTGACGTCGTCGTTACGCCATTTGTCGACACGAAATCAGGTGAATGCATCTGATGCGGTTGGAATAATTTTTGTTCTTGCTGAAACATTTTATTCTCCGCCATATTACCCTGATACATTTTGTTTTCTGGGCCATTTGAAAACATTTTCTGCTCTTGAAAGAACGCTCTATGTTCGGATCCGGTGGGCGAGAACATCTTCTGTTGCGGCGAGCCATTCGGCCATGAATTCAACATGGCGGACACAGAATGTGGGTTGGGACCATTCATGTTGGGTAGTTCGCCATTGTGTCTCTTCATGGACTCTTCTTCTTCGGGGGTTTGGAAGACCTGGTGCACTTTGTGCGAATCCAAGTCGAGGATTTCAGTTTGAGGTTCATCTTCTGTTTTGATTTCTGTTTTGTCGAGGGTATTAAACTGGAAATGTTGTTGCTGGGAATGTTGCGGGTGACTGGGATGCTGGGTGAAGGGATTGTTGAGATGAGGTGCGGGGGTGGGCGGGTGAGCGTGGTTCAGGTGATCGATGAGCTGGGCAGCGGAGTCGCACACACAGCCGCACTTATCGCACTGCTTGGGACTTGGCGACGGTGTGGGCTGCGGGTTCTGCGAGGGATACGCGGGGCTCGAAGACGATACCTGCGGGCTGCGCTCGTATGCTGCTGGGTGCTGGTACGGGTGATATCGGAAGCCAGCTGACGACTGTGATGGAATCTTATGCACTGGGTAATCTTGCGGGTAGCCAAGCTGCTGCTGTTGAGATTGTGGATGACCAGGATGTTGCTGCTGTTCCATGAAATACTGACTGGGATCGCCAGGGTACATATGCTGCTGGGGTTGATACGAGGGGTAGTGGTTCAGCGGAGACGCGCGCTCGCTCTTCACGGGAGGGTAGTTCTGGTAACCCGGTGAGAAATTCGCCCCGTCAGCTGTTTGGTAGGGTGAGGGTGCGCTGCTGTAACTCTGCGGCGTGGGCGGGTGACCGAAGGACGTGGTGGACGTCTCCGGCGTGGTTCTACTCGCGAAGCTGTCTGGGCTTTTATTGCTGGATGACTTGTGCATCGCATCGCTCGAGTCTGCGGCCGCGGCTATCGTATTAGGATGTGAATTGAACTCACGTTTGTTGTTGTTGCTCTTTGTGTTGTTGTTGTTGGTTTCATCTGACGTGCCGGACGTGCTCTGGGATGCCTGTGTCGCCCATTTGTTGAGCAGGTTCTCCTTGTGGTACTGCAGGTGCACCTCGAGCGACTTGCCCGAGTCGAAGAACAGCCCGCACTCCTTGCAGTGGTGCTGGCTGTTCGGTTGTTGAAACTGCTGCTGGTGTGGCTGTTGAGCTTGCTGCTGCTGCTGCTGGCTACTTGCCACCGTGTTATTGCTTGCCATTGCAATACTCAGAGTACACTTATGCACACTTTTTAGAAAATTAAAATTGTCCGTTTAAAAAATAAAAAAAAGTCCAAAAATAAAAAATACAACGTTCACTCTTTTAATATCATAACATTTCAATAGTTCTTAGTCCTGGTGGCATTGTATTTGAAACAAGAATATTAAAACTACCATGCTTCATTTGAAGCATCACTTGTGTACAACAGCCGAAAACGTAAACAAAAATTCAGTCTGTGAAAATAAAAAATAAAAAACAAATTCGATTCACTGTTTATCCCATTTTACGTTGTTTTGAAATGTTTGTTTAAAGGTGTACCGGCACTGGCGCGCGAACATAAAGTCATTCTCAACTGTTCGTACTCGTTCAGCGTTCACTTGTTTTGGGTTTGCGCGGTGGCCACGCGAGCGATACCGGCGAACACACAATAGAGTAGAGACGAGAGAACGGCCCGCTCTCTGTTTCAGAGCGGAGCGGAGTGAACTTCCAAGTTGCTTGCGATCACTGTCTAACAAAAAGTGCGAGAATTCTCTAAGCGCGCGCACTAACACACATTCGGCCAGTTCGCCGGCTAGCCACCGACTGTGCTGCGGTCCTCACGAATTTCGTGGTCCAAGCCGGCTGTGCGTGCGATCGCCGTGTTTCGCAAACCAAACTGACACGCCATAGGCCGGCTCCTTCGTTTTCGGCCAATGGCGGGCCACGGCTTAATTCATCTCGGGGATGCTACCCGCAGGGAGGGGGCTGCAGCACTTTTGAGCGCGGGGCGAGCGGGCTATTCATCCCTTCTCTCCCTTCTTCCTTTCTCTGCTTCTCACAAGCATCGGGTGGACACTACATCGTGCGACGTTTTTAATAAATAAAATCAAGATTTAAAACAATATCTCGCCGTACTTAATCGACTTACTTAGCGCAACATCATCCCCTGGGAGTTTGCGGAGCGGTGAAAAGAAGCGGCGGCGAAAACAAAGATTCGTGCAAATGGAACACGTGTTCCACACACCGGAAATTCTTCACATTATCAAATCTTAATCGCTGTACCTCTGGAAATTGTGTGAGCGCTCGCACGTCACACTATCGCTGCAATTTATCGGTTCAACTTCTTCAGAAACTCATCGTTTCTCGCTAATTAAATGACATCGGGTAATTAAAGAAACTGCAACACTGCGCTCAATTACTAATCATACTTCCACTTCAAGATAAAAACCACTACATTTACAGAAAGATTTGTACCTACATCAATAAACATTCAAATTAAGCAATTAAGAAGTATAATTAATAAACCTGTAAAATAAAAACAAACTTAAATTCTGCATCATTATAATTACAAATAGTCTGCATTCATATCCGTTGTTTTAAATTAGATATTGTGTAAACATATAAAAATAATATAATTATACTCATAAATTGCATGTGCAATAATTAAAATTATAATCAGAAAATCCATTTTCAAGGACGCCGAACAAAACAAACAACTCGTGAATACCAAATTAACTGCTGTCAAAATTAAGTTCATACCTACATTTTATTATGAAATATTGTTGCCTTTAAGCCTTTATATATATTTAATTAACATTGATACAAAGTTGTAATAAATTTTCCAAAATGCAACTACTTAGCGACTAATGTAACTAGTATAAGATTTATATAACAATGCCCTTTTACATTTTATATCTTTCTTAAATAAAATCCAATCTAAATCAAACAACAATGTATGATGTAAGTAATTTACACCGCCCCAAATATTTGTTTTCCTTATTGTTAGTTATTTAAATTGTTATTAAAACTAGATATTTCATTTTATTTATTTAGTTACATTTAAAATTACATACATACATACATAACATCACACTATATCCCATTAAATGGGGTAGCACGAACCCGTCAACATTCTCATCCTGACACACGATACTCGTTTCGAAATATGTAAGTGACAGTTCAATTTTGTATATTAGTTTGCATTTGTTCCAATTTCATGACTAACTTTGTAAATAATTAGTTAGAATTTTTGTAAATATATCATATTTTAACAACTTTAAATTAAATTTTAGCAGTAATGAACTGAATAAAATGTGCTAATTAAAAATTTAAATAAAATAAATATATTATCACTCCTTTTATCCATTCCTAGGTGTAACATTTCCTTGAAGCAGATCTTGATAAATGATATATTTTGAGCGTGATATGCAATTACCAGCCGTCAAATCACCACTCTTAAAGATAGTAGAGCCACAGGAATAATTTTCATGTGTATTAAACTTTGATAGCTGCGGGATTCGAACTCGGGTTTCAATTCCACATGCCGACTGATAATTAATTGATTTTGATATAGAAATTTAATTCTCTATTGTTTGATAATTATAAACGACAAATAAATTTACTTCCAAATTAAATAAAAGTTGTTCATTCAAATGACAGTCAAACTTTTGATACTAATGTTATACAGGGTGTTTCTATACCTATTCACGATACTTTAATGAATTATATAAGTTGATATACTGATTATAGAACAACAATTTTTTTTTGAAAATCGCAAAAAATAATTGTTCACTATTTAAAGCGTACACTTTTAGTACCACTGGTTTGATAGCAAATTACATTACGCAATATTATACGTAATAAGTGATTATTTGAAATAATAATAATAATTAGCTTTCAACCCAGTGGTACTAAGAATGTACATTTTAAATAAAGAATAATTTTTGCAAAGTTAATAAAATATTTTTGTTCTATAATCAGTATATTAAATTATATAACCCGTTAAAGTTTTGTGCTTATGCCACAAAATAAATTAAATCAAATTTGTTGATTTGAATTTATTCTATCCTTTATGATACTGGATATTAAACTTTTATTTGAAACATTTACTTCAAAAGTAATCATGATACAAATTTACCCAGATTTATCGCCTAAGGTACAACTTTTGTGGAACACCTTGTACATCTTTGATTGTATTTCTTATTAAAAATATTTGTTGCAAAATGACGTCATTGTTATTTAAAATGTGTATATTAGTTAATTGTGAAAATCTATAAGTGTATAATGTTTATTTGGTGAAATTCTTGGTGTGATTCTTGCGAGTCTGAAACAATCGCAGCGCGTAAGAATGACCTCTGAATGTCAAAGTGAGTTGCGACTGTAGCAAGCCGAGCTCAAGAGCACAGCACCGCCAAAATAAAGATTGCAATCGTCTGTGAGCACGCGAATCGCGATCATGATTGGCTCAGCGCGTCCGATCATCAAGTCACGAATCTCAAATTATTCGGCATCATATCATCATCAGAGATTATTCAACAGACATTTTATTCACTTATACAAGTGGACCATGCTTTCAATTGTTTGCAATTTCATACTAAGTTTTAATCAAATACTTGTTGTCAAGGGAATGTAATAACTCAAATCTTTGTTTTAAATAAAATTGCTACTAAGTAATTAAGTTACAATGTAATGATTAATTAATTTCTTAGAAACTAATTGCAACATTTTTTTTTAATAAATACTTACTAAACAACAAATTAGTATGATGTAGTATGTTAAAGAACTAAAACCTATTTGACATTTAATTATTTGTTCAATATTTTTAATGTTTAATAAATTATACCTAAAAAATATATATATATCATCACGCCTTTTACCCATTACTGGGTGTGGCACACTGCTGAAGCAGATTTCGGTAAGTGATATATTTTTTCGTGTGAAGTGCGGTTACCAGCCGTCAAATCACGCCCCGCAAAGATATTAGTGGTGGGGGAGCCACAGGAGTAAATTTAAATTGGTGAAAATTGTTTGTCGGCTGTGGGGATCGAACCAGGGTTCTCAAGATCCACAGATATCATCACGCCTTTTACCCAATACTGGGTGTGGCACACTGCTGAAGCAGATCTCGATATGTGATATATTTTTTCGCGTGAAGTGCGGTTATCAGCCGTCAAATCACGGCCCCCAAAAATATTAGTGGTGGGGGAGCCACAGGAGTAAATTTAAATTGGTGAAAATTGTTTGTCGCCTTTAGGGATCAAACCAGGGTTCTCAAGATCCACAGGCCGACTCGATACCACTGAGCCACAAAATTACAAATTATGTCAATAAAATCTAACGTATCTGTCTGTTATTTGTCAAAAGTTCCTCAATTATTTTGGAGAAAAATATTGCAAATAAAAGTAGTGTAATAGATATTTGTAAAACTAGTAATAGAAACAATTCCTTTTTTATAAAGTTTAAGATTGATGCATGACGGTGAAACCGAAGTGTGTCAATCAAATGAGTGAGAAAAAGGTTTTATTACGTGTTGTATGCGTAGTTTTTTTGCATATTAATATTATAGGTAGATTGATTTACAGAGATAAACATTTTATAAAATATTTTAGCTGATGTCAAAATGTCAATAGCATGTTAAAAATTAGTTTTAGCATATTAATCATGAAAATAGTCTTTTTTAACAAAAAATTGTGTAGAAAGTGATACATTGTTCAACTATTTTAAAATTGTGTAAAAATGTATAAATAGTAAAAAAGTAAATTCTACAATTTTTTTCACTATCTTCATTTTTTTATTTCCTTGAAGATCATTTAAAAATTTTCATCATAATCTTCGTAAAATCAATCTAATATCAATATTTAAAATAAAAACGTGTTCAATACTAAATAAAATAATAATAATAATGACTGACGACCATAAGGTCGTGGGTTCGGGTCCCGCCCGTGGCGGCCATACAAAGGACATATCGGCATATGACCTAAGTAGTTGGTCCGGTATATAAATTTTAATAATAATAATAATAATAATAATAATAATAATTGTTAATTAATTTATAATAGAGTCCTGAAGAAGGCTAAGAGTTGGCCGAAACGTCGACGTAATAATAAAAAATTAAAAAACTGACTGGATTCCAAAAAAAGTCTATCATTTCATAATTTAAAAACAGTCGAAATAAAAAAAAATTATATCCTTTTACTAAATAAAAACTCTTTTTTTTTCATTGATTGATACAGTCAAGCTTCACCATCGTGTATCAAACTTCAAATTCGTGAAAAAAAGTTATACTTTAATTATTAGTACAAATAACTAAAATGTCTCCAAAGAAAAAAAATCAGTATAAAAAAAGCAAAAGTTAATAAGAATGTAGTATTAAAATGTTTCACTATTTCTAATTTATTGCACAATTTTTGAAATAGTTGAAAAAGTGACACTTTCTTTATGATTTTTCGTTAAAAAAGACGACTTTCATGATCAATATGCAAAAGTGTTAAAAATGAGTCATTATGTACTCATTTTCAATGCGGAAAGTGATTGTTTATCGCATACAATTGCTAAGAATCGAACTTAACTACATAATTTAACATGAAAAAAAAATAATTTTTGAAACTTAACATTGAAATAAGATCAAACTTTTCACACTAGTTGTATAATAGTATATTGTAATACAAGTATTGAAAAGATATCATTGGAAAGCGGGTGTAATGTGAAACACGAGCGAAAACAATTTTTCCAATGGCCTGTCAACAAGTGTATTATATATTATTTTTTTCTGCGATCATTTCATACAAGAAATTATTTTCATTTAAGATTTTGTTTATTTTCTCAAATAATTTGCAAAATTGTTGCATATTCCATTATCTAAGTGTCATTTTTGTATTTATTATTTACCAAAAACAATAATGTCATTCTGTTGATATTTAAGTGTAGAAAATAATCAGTTTCAGCACGAATATGAGTAAAATAACTGACAAAAAAACATTAACATTTATTAACTTATATCTGTGTGAGAAATAGGTAATTTTTTTATCGTTTACATTACCATACCAATAATCTACATTACTTATAACAGCGTGCACAAAGTCATATTTTCGCACGCTAATATTAAATTATATTTTTACTAATACTAAATTTAAAAAAAAATAAAAATTACAGTTATAAAATTATTTGCAGTAAGTGTTTTTATCCCTCTTTTGAAGTGTAAACCTCGACAAATCTCGGCTTACAATTTTTTCTCTCATACAACAAATTGTTACTTTGTATATTAGGTACATACATAATTATTTTTTGTATTGAATTTGAAATATATTCTTCTACATTAATTTAAGACCGTTTGACAGCGGGAAGCATAATTTTGATGATGTACTAACAAACTTAATTTCTAAAAAAAATATACATTTTTAATTCGACTGTAATATAATAATATGAAAACAGGTTTATTTTGGATTTTAGTCAATATTATTTTTTATTTTTTTTATTTAGTCAACGTTTCGGCCACCCTTCAGCCTTCTTCAGGACTAAATAAAATTAGGTAAATAATCACATTTGTTGAAAAATATAATGATAGAATATATAGTAAATTATAATTAAATGAAAATATTTTAAAAAGAAGATGTCAAAATTTTTTATTTGTGAACAATATTTCTAAATACATGTTCTCCATGTTTACTATACCCATGTCAACATATATTATTTATACTCATTGAACAAATCACATTAAAGAACAATCTTTTTAAAGAACATTTATTGAAAAATACAAAAACTAAATTGGCCACAAATAAATATACATTAGAATTTAAAAATCTAATAATAATAATAAATAACAAATGAGTCACAATTTGGCGAACATATTCTTGTTTGTTTATCCAATTCTAAAAATAATTCCTAACTAAATATTTTCTTGCAAAAAAATTATATTTTTACTCGGTATAAAATAAATTCCATATGCAGAAGTAAACAAAAATACATGTTCAAATAATTATAAAAATTTATTCACAACAAAAACATGTAAAAAACTATTCGAGTTATGATGAGTTTTCGCAGAAATTTAACTCAAATTTTGGCGGATATAAAAATAACTAAAGTAACTATTAAAGTTGTATGACGTCGTGTGTTGGTTTTTATGATGCATCGTGAAAGACACTCTGATTTACAAGGGCAAAAGAACAACCACCTTACTGGATAAATGTGTCCCAGTTTGCGCGAGATGTACGCGCGAAACCGCGAAACTGTGTCCCAATTCGCAGAGAGCAAATATGTAAATGGAGATTAAGTTAATACGAGTTTTTTCGTTTTTTCATTAACACTCTCTTTTTAATATTTATAAATATGTTTGCTTACTTTATTGTAACACTTTCAACAAAAATAATTATTTTAAATCATTATTTTACTTAAATTTGTGTGTAACTGATGACAGATCTGCAATTAAAGATCTCGTTTTGAATACTATTTTTGAAATATTCAATCATTGGTTTCCCTAATTATTTTATATTAAAAAGGTTAGATAGTTTATTTTAAAGCAAAAATGTCTGCATTTTTTGACACTAATATTTATAATTCTACTTTACCTGTATCCGGAAAAATGATGGAAATGTTATTGGTAATTTTCTTAAAATCGTCAGTTCCACGAAATAACAAAACAAATTAGGAGTTTATTTTATTTAATACATGATATAGTTATTTTTGTATTAAGTCCGCAAAATGAGTGTTCTTTTGTTGCGCGTGTGAATGTTACTTTTAGTCGAGACAGCAGTTCGAGACAATAAAAGCCATTCGAACGAGCCAAAAAACAAGAATTTTGGCCACGAAATACAAACAACATTTTTTGTACAACTGTAAATAAAGAATAATACAATAATTATTGATTTATTTAAGTAAATTGAAGGAAACCAATCAACAATAATATTAATTTGATATTAATGATGTGTTGTAACTAATGAAACCTGACAACAAATAATTTGAAAGTGTGCAAAATACGCGTTGTCATGGTAATGTAAATAATGAAAAATCACGTACTTCGCGTATTGATATTAGGAAAAAATGAACCTTTTTTTGACAGTTGTAGAAAAAAGTTGTTTTTTCTACGATTGCTATGAAAAGATGACAATTACGCTCTCATTTGTCATCGTAAAGTTGACGTTTTCTGTGGAACAATCGAAAAATATCTTTTTTGCGCGTCTCCAATGGCAAAGCGCGAAAAAGACGTAAAATTCGCGCGTTTCCAATGGCAACGCGCGAAAAAGATTATTTCAATAGTTACCAGGGATACAAACAAAACAGAAACTTGTCATATTGACAGTTAACAAAACGAATTTAGTTTTAGACGTATACCTACGTTTTTTAATAACTTTAAGATGCAATCGTAGAAAAAATTATGTGTGTATCACGAGCGTAAAGTGTCTTTGTTCCTCTTGCACTATTGCAGCTCTCGCCTTCGGTTCGCGCTGCAATTACCGTGCTCGAGTAACAAAGAATCACTTTACGCTCTTAATACACAAATAACTATATTATAATAATGACATAAAAACAATAACTTTTAATTGGTACATTTGTTTTATTATTATTATTATTATTTCATGGCATTGATGATTTTAAGAGAATTACCAATAAACATTTTCATCATTTTTTCAGTTCCAAGGAGAGTAATATTATAAATATTAGTTTCAAAGATGCAGACATTTTTCCTTTTTTAATAAACTATTTAACTTTTTAATGTAAAATAATTAGCGAAGTCAATAATTGAACATTTCAAAAATAGCATTGAAAACAGTACGGTGCGTCCTTCGATTCATCAGCCTGTATATAAATAAATATAGTTACGTCATTTTACCAATTACTGGATGTGGTACTCTGCTGTAACAGGTTTCGGTAAGTGATACATTTTTGCGTTTGCAGTTACTAACTGTCAAACCACTAACCCTAAAGATGTTAGTAATACAGATTTTTCGCTTATTCGCTTTGCTTATTACTTTTCTTCGCATATTTCAATTTTAATTTGCAAATCATCAAAGTTAGAATAATAACGCGCAATTTCTGGGTTTATTAAAGGTTCCACTGGGCTGTTTCTTTAATTCTAGGAAAAATATACAAATACTGGAGGCTAATTATTATCAGGAACTCGAGGAGCTGCAAACTTATTTAAATGTTTATCTTGCAAATTTGACATTATATATTTTGTATATCAAACCTATATACATTATTTTAGATAAAAATACTTCAAATAAAAATTTTATTTTTGATCCTATGGCGCTGTAGCTCAAATCGGGCCTTGACCTACCGGGCACACCGAGCCGCAGTTTTTACACTGCTGTACTGCCGGTATTCAGAGTCAAATGCTACCTTATTTAAGGCGTTAAGTGACTAGTTTTTAGCGCCCGACAAATAAGAATAGTGGGAAATTTAATTTTGTCTAACTTTTGTTTGAATAATTTTTCTCTAAAATTTTGTATTTGACAGCTGAAAATATGCGTCGCCAAATATTAAGAACAGTTTGAAAATTACTATAAGTAAGTTATTAGTTCTATATAAAAAAACTTTTTCTTTTATTTCAAAATATATTTATATACTGAGTGCTACATGAAAATCTGGCCATACGCTTATTTATTTATTTATGTTAAGCTGTACAACAAGAACTTAATCCCAATTATAGTATAGGGTCCGCACTCACCGAGCCGCAGTGTAGTAGTTTATATAATTTTTAGCTCGGGATCTCCGGATTCGAATTCCATATCGTTATCCACACCACCGTACTGATATAAGATGGGAAATCAGATTTTTCTTGCGCAAAAGTGGCCAGTTAATTTTACACAAAAATACATTAAATGCAAGTTGTAAACAATTAAATTAAATTCTGCAACTATGTCAGTAATGACATTTCATTTTGCATATTTCGTACCCGAAATAATCGGATTTTAAGTTGAATAAAAATTACTTCTTTATAATGACAGACGTAGTTTAAAACAAAATAACAAATAATGTGTAACGTTTTTCCTGTCAGTAAAGTATAATTTTGAATGAATTTGTCATTTGTTTAAGTGGCTAAGATAAAATAAATAAATAAATATATCATCACGCCTTTTACCCATTACAAGATGTGGTACTCCACCGTAGCAGATCTTGGTAAATTATATATTTTCTTGTGTAAAGTGCGGTTACCAGCCGTCAAATCACGGCCCCCAAAGATGTTAGTGGACTAAGATAAAATAAATAAATTAATATATCATCACACCTTTTACCAATTACTGGGTGTGACACTCTGTAGTAGCAGATCTCGGTAAGTGATATATTTCTTCGCGTGAAGTACGATTACCAGCCGTCAAATCACGCCCCCCAAAGATGTTAGTGGACTAAGATAAAATAAATAAATTAATATATCATCACACCTTTTACCAATTACTGGGTGTGACACTCTGTAGTAGCAGATCTCGGTAAGTGATATATTTCTTCGCGTGAAGTACGATTACCAGCCGTCAAATCACGGCCCCCAAAGATGTTAGTGGACTAAGATAAAATAAATAAATTAATATATCATCACGCCTTTTACCAATTACTGGGTGTGACACTCTGTAGTAGCAGATCTCGGTAAGTGATATATTTCTTCGCGTGAAGTGCGGTTACCAGCCGTCAAATCACGGCCCCCAAAGATGTTAGTGGACTAAGATAAAATAAATAAATTAATATATCATCACGCCTTTTACCAATTACTGGGTGTGACACTCTGTAGTAGCAGATCTCGGTAAGTGATATATTTCTTCGCGTGAAGTGCGGTTACCAGCCGTCAAATCACGGCCCCCAAAGTTGTTAGTGGACTAAGATAAAATAAATCAATTAATGTATCATCACGCCTTTTAGCCATTACTGGGTGTAGCACTCTGTCGTAGCAAATCTCTGTAAATGATATATTTTTTCGCGTAAAATGCGGTTACCAGCCGTCAAATTACGGCCCGCAAAGATGTTAGTGGAGCCACAGGGGTAGATTTAATTTGGTGAAAGTTGAACTCGGGTTCACAAATCCACAGGCCGAATCGATACCACTGAGCCACCTACCCCATATAAGATATTGTACTTATATCATTATTGAAAATGATTAGCTATTTCCATATGAAGAAAAGTTACAAACTAAACTTCAATTTAGAATGGTAATATTTTTAGAACATATTTCTCAACTATCGTCAATAAATTTCAAAAAGATTTGTTGAATTTCCTTGAGCGAGGATCAAACTTAAAATTTATAATAATATCAAAAGTATGAACCGTTGGCACTTAGTGAAACATTATCAATAAGAATAATGAACAGATACTCTTAAGATCTTTGATAATGAACTTTACCGTTAATCACTGTGTGTAATTTGTATTTTATTCAGTCAACGTTCTGAAGATGGCCTAATAAGCCGAAATCAATCAACTTATTATTAATAAATAATTTTTGTGAAACTACATCAAGTGTCTACGTTCATGATTCTTATTAAAATTTATAAATAAGTATTTTAACCTCATTCAAACGTAATTTCTTTAGTGAAAGGCTTTTTCCAAATTCAAATGAAGGTAAAGAATTTAGGAATGTGCATTTATGAGTCAGCAATTTTTGTGGGAAATTGTTTGAAGATGCGACAGCGAGATACGAGATGAGATGAAAGATGTGAACGAGATGCCATCGGCATCAGATGTCACCAATCACATGTGATGAAGTCAACACGAACTGGACGGAATACAGAATACTGTTTGCTGACGAAAACCTAATTCACTTTTCATTTTAAACTTTATAATCAATTCTCCAAACGTTTACATTACGTATAGCGTCGTATACCATACCAAAACCAAAACCACTGAAATATGAGACACTTCATTTATTTTAAAATATCACATTTTTTATTCAAAATTCGAACGGTGCTAAAAACATTTCTTTTTTCATTTGATAATAATCATATACCGATTGTAATGGGTAAACGAAGATATATTTTTATTTATGTTACTCTGTACAACAGGAATTTAATCCCAATTACAGTACAGGGTCTGTACTCACCGAGTCGCAGTGTGGTAGTTCATATAATTTTTAACTTGAGTGAGATTCGAATTCCTTATTGCTATCCACACCATCGTACTGACGGACATATATTTATTATGTAAATAACAATTCAATCTAAAAATATTTAAACTACCTCACTGCGGCTCGGTAAGACTGAATTCTGTACTGTAATTGAAATCTAGTTTCTCTTATGCAGATTAGCATATATAAATAAATTATTTTTGTACAACTGTCAAAATATGTTAATTTTTTTCCTAATATCAATACGCGAACTTCGTGATTTTTTCATCATTTACATGACAACGCGTATTTTGTGCATTATTTTGCACCCTAGTGCGCAAAATAAGTATTTTTTCTACGATTGCAATGAAAAGTTGACGTTTTCTGTGGAACAATCGAAAATTATCTCTTTTGCGCGTTTCCAATGGCAACGCGCGAAAAAGATATTGAATGCGCGCTTATTTAAATAGTTACCAGGGATACAAACAAAACAGAAACTTATCACATTGACAATTGATAGAACAAATTTATTTTCAGTACGTATACGTTTTTTAATCATTTTAAGATGCAATCGTAGAAAAAATTATGTGTGTATCACGAGCGTAAAGTGTCTTTGTTCCTCTCGCCTTCGGCTCGCGCTGCAATTACCGTGTTCGAGTAACAAAGAATCACTTTACGCTCTTAATACACAAATAACTATTGCGCACTGTTTCTCAGCCTAGTGCGTAAAATGAGTATCTCGCGCACGCTCCCAAATTATTTTTGTTAGGTTCCATTTGTTATTATTATTAATTTACTTAAATAAATCAATAATTTACTTAAATAAATCAATAATTATTGTATTATTCCTTATTTACAGTTGTAGAAAAAATGTTTGTGTTTCGTGGGCAAAATTCTTGTTTTTTGGCGCGTTCTAATTACTTTTTTTTTACATTCTCACGCGCAACAAAAAGTACTCATTTTGCGCACTTAATACACTATTTAAGTACACACTCTTTAAATTGGTTATTTTGTTTTCACGCCGCAAAATACAGTTTTACCGGCCTAGGCCGCTAAAATCGTTATGACAACACTTTAACGGTGTATTTTTATTTATTCAGTACTAAAAGTGCTCAAGTGTTACACCGTTTTTCTCATTCCTCTCTTTGAACAGATCATACCGTTCTCATATTGTAGTTGAAATTTCTTTGCAATATTTTTCGCTCTCTCAGTAATTAAACATTAAACTTATTTACTTTGTACCACTTTTACACAAACTGTCATTAGTATTAAATAAAAATAAATATATCACCGCGGTAAGTGATATATTTCTTCGCGTGAAGTGCGGCTATCAGCCGTCAAATCACGGTCCCTAAAGACGTAAGTAAAGGAGGAGCCACAGGGGTAGATTTTAATTGGTGAAAATTGTTTGTCGGCTGTGGAAATTGATCCCGGATTCTCAAATCTGCAGGTCGACTCGATACCACTGAGCCACCTACCCCGTATTAGTAATCAGTATTATGCGTTATTTATAAACAAATGGATAGTTATTAGTTGTCATAAAAACAATCAATTGTCAATCAGTAATTTTTTTTCGAGTTTCGAGTATTTGAAGAGACTAAATATTTTTTATGTATTACTTAGGTAAAATATATTACTGAAATGTTATAAAATCCCAGTAGTCATTTAAATTATTAGATAAAAAATCGAAAATCCTAAGTAACGATAAAATATAGAAACAATAGATATTTGTGTATTAAGAGCTTAAAGTGATTCTTTTTTACTCGAGCACTGTAATTGTAGCGCGAGTCTAAGGCGAGAGCTGCAATAGTGTATGGGGAACAATGACACTTTACGATTTACTTTGTACGATTGCATCTTATATTATTAAAAAAACGTATAAGTACTGAAAATAAATTTGTTCTGTCAACTGTCAATATGACAAGTTTCTGTTCTGTTTGTATCCTTGGTAACTATTAATATAAGCGCGCATTTAATATCTTTTTCGCGCGTTGTCATTGCAAACACGAGCTTTTAAGATTTTTTTTGGTCGCGCGCTGCCATTGGAGACGTGCGACAAAATTATTTTTCGATTGTTCCAAAGAAATCGTCAACTTTACGATGACAAATGAGAGCGTAATTTTCAACTTTTCATAGCAATCGTAGAGAAAATAATATATCTATCACATTAATTGTAACTAAAAAGTTTGAGATTTGCAAACCTTTCACTTAATACTTATAATTATTGTTTTTATTTTATGGATATGAACGCTAGCATAAACAATTTTAATTGCTAATTGTAATTACTAATTATGCAGCTATAAATGCAACTTTAGTTTTTTGCCATTCTCTAGTGACTCTTTTTTATTTTTATTTGTCATCTAAAATCTGCAGCAACTAATAACTTTTGTAATTGAGAAGTTGGCAATTGTGGCTCATGGTAACTAACTTATTACTAGTATATTAAAATAATAATAATAATAAAACATTATGAATAAATAAAGTAAATATTTTAAATGAATGACAATGTTTTTTTTGAATGAAAAGTATTGCAGTCACGGGAGAGAATTAATCAAAGTTAGCGAATATAAAAACATTGACCGTCACAGATTTGGAATTGGCGATGCAACTAGCTGCGTGCAGTGCACCGTGTGCAGGACCGGGCCAAGTGGCGCGCGGGGGCGGAAACTAGTCGTGACGGCCCACGACACACGACAGAGGCGTAACATTACAAAATTTCCACCACTTATTTTAATAATCATTTAACTTTAAATTGTGTAGAAAATATAAAGTTCATATAACTACGTCATTATTCACTTTAAATTATAACGTAATAAACATTTAAATAAAAGTAGTTAATAAAATCTATTATTAAAAATATTTGTAGGTAATTAAATAAATACAAATATATCATCACGCCTTTTACCCATTACTGGGTGTGGCACTCTGTCGTATAATATTTTTAATATCCTATGTTTCTCAAAGGTGAATTACAATACAGGGTGTTTCTATACCTCTTCACGAAACTTTAATGACATATATAATATGATATACTGATTATAGAACAAAAAATTATTTTTTAAATTCGCGAAAATTAGGGTATTTTATTCCTAGCGAATAATTTTAATGCCACTAGTTTAATAGTACATTTAATTATTTATAATTATGTTACTAATGAAATAAAAGTATAAACACTGCCTACAAATAATCATTTATTAATCAGTTATTATGTAGGTACCTGGTGTAATGTCTTATTTCTGATTTCGTATACGATATTGAAAGGGTAAGTTGTTGTGGGAGAAATTTGAGAAAAATGTATAGCAACAGTGAATTAGTGGATATGCTGTTAGTGTATGGAGAAGCAATGTAAAATTCAGAATTAAACCAGTGGCACTAAAAATGTTCGCTAGAAATGAAATACAATCTTTTTGTTCTACAATCAGTATATCAAATTATATTAAAGTTTCGTGCCGAGGTATAGAAACACCCTGTATAAATGTATTATTCAGTGAATATTTCCAGGGTTCGTGCAACCTCGGTCGATGGGACATAGCGTGATATTAATGTTATGTTTCTGATTCGTAAAAATTTCTTTGTTACATGTAATAATTAGTAAAACCGCAGATGATAAATTAAATATTCATATTTGATTAAATTCAAACAAGAAATGTTGGTTCCTAGAAAATGTGTAAAATTATATTGTAGGTACATCACATCTCAATAAATATCATTCGATTTGATTTATGAATCTAATATTTTTGGGAACGTGTTACAAACGGCAAACGTTTGAGTCTTTGACTCGATCCGCCAAGAGAGATTTTCTTAGAATGAGGATTATTAATTTTCATAGAACATCATTATTCGGTCTTAAACAACTGTACAAAGTAATTTTGTGATATTGCCAGGAGGAGATTTATTGTTTTAATCCAATTTGTTTTATAACTAGAGAAACGAATTAAACAATAATCTTTTCAAATCTTCTATTTATACTTTAATAAGTATTCTTCTTACAGTCAGAGGGTTGCTTTTGCATCTGCACCCTAAATTAAGTATATAAATAGTGCCCACGTATACCAACAATGTTTAAATTTTCTGTATGATTAAATAAATAAATGTAAATCTAAAGAAAATGTTGTATAATAGTTATTTACGTGGCTAGTGTAGTAAATTAATTTTTACGGGCGAGTGTTGGAAGGTTTATGGGACGAGTAACATAGGAGCGAGCGTCCATAATCCAGTGAGGCCAGTAAACATTAATTGCAAGCGTGCTGTGTATAATGTTTTATTTTCACCTTCACAGCGTTTTTTAATTAAGTTACTTTATTAGTTTTATAAAAAGATACATTACATTACATTGTAATCAAAGGTTGTTGGTGGTAGGACAATTTATAGCTAGACGTTGTCACAGTGTTGTGATCAACTAAGGTCAATGTCAACAGTTTCGTGAATTCTAGAAAAACATAATTTGAAATAATAGATTTAATGCCCGGCGAAGACTTCGAAGACTCTTGCAATTCAAGAAAATATTACAGATGCTACAAGTAATAACTTTTAAATAGTTTATATTAGTTTTTTATGGGGTAGGTGGCTCACTGGTATCGAGTCGGCCTGTGGATCTTGAGAACCCTAGTTCGATCCCCACAGCCAACAAACAATTTTCACCAATTTAAATCTACCCCTGTGGCTCCCCTTTCACTAATATCTTTGGGGGTCGTAATTTGACGGCTGGTAATCGCACTTCATGCGAAAAAATATATCACTTATCGAGATCTGCTTAGTGCCACACCCAGTAATGGATAAAAGACGTGATGATATACTTATTTATTTATATTATATATTAGTTTTTTAGGAGCATTTTAAAATTTTATTGGTCTCTTCTATGAGCCTTGTAAAATTTTACAGGGCTATGCGCTGTAATTATTCATTTACTTATTTACACAAAATACCTATAAAGTATCATTTACATAGAAGACGAAAATAAAGTAATTTACATTTTCAAACTTTCGAATCGATATAAGTTTATGTCAAATTTAAATTAAAGTTTTGTTGATACAAACAGGCATTAATGACGTAAATCATTCGGACTGGGAAAGTGAAAACTAATTTCGATTTTTTCAGTTGACAAATTAAAATTTTCGCATAAATAATTTACATAGATGGCGCTCAATCTCAGCTTAAGATTTAAGAACTCGTATTCAATTCCCATAATTGTCAAACATTTTTTATCATATTAAAATGACTCCTGTGGCTTCCCCTCTACTAACATGTTTGGGGGCTGTGATTTGACAACATGTAACCGCATAAATATATCACTTGCCGAGATCTGCTACGGTGAGTGCCACACCCAGTAATGGACATAAAGTTATATTTTTGATGGATTTGAGAACTCGAGTTCAATTCCATATTAAAATTACCACTGTGATTTTCTCACCACTAACATCTTTTTAATAATATTTTTTGGGGCCATATTTTAATGATTGGTTTGTACAGCTAGAATCGGATCGTCTACAAAGCTGTTTACGGTCTAAAACTACAAATTTAAAAGTGTATTACATTTATATTTCAATTTTGTTGTGTCTTTTTTATTAGAAAAACATGTATATCAGTAATCAAATCACGATTACCTAATATGTTACTCGAATAAAGGACCACATGAAAGATTATTTTTCTACGATTGCTATGAAAAGTTGACAATTACGCTCTCATTTGTCATCGTAAAGTTGACGTTTTCTATGGAACAATCGAAAAATATCTTTTTTGCGCGTCTCCAATAGCAACGCGCGAAAAAGACGTTAAATGCGCGCGTTTCCAATTGCAAACGCGCGAAAAAGATAATAAATGCGCACTTATTTTAATAGTTAACAGGGATACAAACAAAACAGAAACTTGTCATATTGTCAGTTAACAGAATGAATTTATTTTCAATACGTATACGTTTTTAAATAATTTTAAGATGCAATCACGAGCGTAAAGTGTCTTTGTTCTTCTTGCACTATTACAGCTCTCACCTTCGACTCGCGCTGCAATTACCGTGCTCGAGTAACAAAGAATCACTTTACTCTCTTATTACACAAATAACTATTTCGCAACCAATTTCCGTCTAAGATATATAAAAAAGATTGAACACCACTGAAATAGACAATAGCAAATAAAATAGCTGAAAAACTTTGTTTATCAAGCCACCTCAATTTTAGGAAACTATAAACACACAATTTTTTTTATTGAAATATCAACCTGACATTCATAAACCTAATATGTGTTATGTTTATCTAATTCGGCTAAAAAACGCAACATAAAAATAAGTTCACTGTGCCACCTTCAAAAAGATAGAAAGTAAAAAAACTCGACAAAAAAACTAGCATACCGTACTATATCGAATAAAAAGTAAACCTCAAACTCATTGTCCACGCCACTGGAGCGATGCCCCCTGCCCCTGCAGGTGGAGATGCAATTAATGCAAGCAGACACGGTGCCTCAGTCTGCACAAATAAAAGATAAAAATAAGTTCATCAGAGTTTGCACTGAGCACTATAAAAAGTGGCGTGCATATTTCGCTAGCCCGGGTCCTAGCACTTTGGCTTTTGCTCTCACCTTGAAACTTTATACCCAAACACTTTTTTCTTACCCTTTGTTTTGTATTTTTACGCGGTGTTAAAATTTGTCATTTTTGTATCGGACAATCGGTACAAGACATGTTTTTACGCTTGAGGAATTAACTCATTTTTCTTACGAGTTTGCTAAACCACAGTGCATGCTAAGATGAATAGGGGAGGTTATTCTTTTGGGTTGGTTGTTTTTTATTCATATCTGATGCAGGAGATAAGGTGGGATAATGTTTTCATTATTAGTTTTAATTTTTTAATGTTGCAGGTATTTATATTCCGCTCACACTTTTGTCGTATTCGCAGGTAGAATAATATATATATATATATATATATATATATATATATATATATATATATATATATAACTTGTCAAATGGAAACACAATTACGTCATTTTGTAAACCACTGGTTTATTTAATTTTATAATGTTACTACAATGCAATACAACTTAACTTCAAATACAATATAATTTATAATATATTATTATTATTATTATTTTTCACTTACCGAGATCTGCCGAGATCTGTTTCGGCAGAGTGCCACACTCAGTAATGGGTAAAAGGCATAATGATATATTTATTTTATTTATTTATTATTATTTTTCTTTTATCTGTCCTTCATTATTTTAGAGCGTTGACCTTTCCATGTATTTATTTAGGTGGCTCAGTGATAAACAATTTTCACCACATCAAAATTATCCCTGTAGCTCCACTAATATCATTGGGGATCGTGATTTGACGACTAGTAACCGCATTTCACGCGAAGTAATACATAACTTATCGAGATCTGCTACAGCAGAGTTCCACACCCGGTAATGTGTAAAAGACGTGATGATATATTTATTTATGTGTACTATAGAAATTATAACTGCACCCATATTCACCTTTTTATGATTCTGTAACCAAAAATCTAAACCGATATTTTTGTTTTGAAATAATGAAACCGAATGTCAAAATAAAAATTTCGGTTCTAAAACCAATATTTTAAACCAGTATAAATAAGGTATAATATTGCAGTATTTACTGTCGTAATACGGCTAGCAGCGATGAATATGCTTTGCAATTTGAAGCAAGATCGAAACTATGGAGCAGGTAGAAATTATTTTTGAAGAAGAAAACAGAAATAGAAATAATTTTAGAAAATTTGCGAATTAGTTACTGAAAATACATACTGTAATAGTATAATGCGCATAAATATATTATTACCTACCTACCTATTTTGAGAATTATATTTTTATAATTAAACAGTCGTTGAAGGAATTGTCTTATATAATTCTGAGGTATGGAAACTAGATAAAAAATACGGTAAGAAGTTAAAAGCCTTAGAGATGGACGCACTCCGAAGAAGCTGTCAAATATCTAGACTACAGCATATTACAAATGAAACTGTCAGAGAAAAAATGGAAGCACAAGAAGACATAATACATAGAATAGAACAGAAAAGGTTGATATGGTACGGTCACGTAAACAGAATGACCGAAGAAAGATGGCCGTATAAAATCTGGACATGGAACCCTGTAGGAAGAAGAAGAAGAGGCAGACCAAGAAAAACTTGGAACCAAGCTGTTGAAGATGCAATGAAAAGCAGAGAACTAACTAAAGAAGACACCCAAGACAGGGAATTGTGGCGAATTGGATGCGGGAAACGGCGAACGCTGTAAAATACTCGCTTAGATATATATATATATATATATATATATATATATATATATATATATATATATATATATATAAATACACAAATATTATTTATTTTGTAATTTCAAATGTCTTTATTTTGAACAAAAATCATTGTAAAAAATCGTAACCGAAAAATGCTGTAACCGTAATGAAACCGAAACCTATATAATATTTTAAAAATTCGTAATCAATAAACGGAACCGAAATTTTACTAATATATACTGTAGAAATTATGACGTTTTAAATATTGAACTGTCAAATACATATCGTGATATTTCTTAGATGCGGTTTTGTTTTATTTTAATTTCGCGTGGTTAACAACGTAATTTGCTGACAACATTTTATGCAACCGGGCCTTGGGATCCGTTTATCAAAGACAAATTAGTTATGTAAATAAATAAATAAATATATCATCACGCCTTTTACCTATTGCTGGGTGTGACACTCTTCCATAATAGATCTTGGTAAGTGAAATATTTATTTCGTGAAGTGCGGTTACCAGCCGTAAATTCACGGTCCCCAAAGATATTAGTGGAGGGGGAGTCACAGGGGTAGATTTAATTTGGTGAAAATAGCTTGTTTGTATACAGGATGAGTCTGGGAAGACGAACCCCCCCTTAACTTTTTTATTATAAAAAATAGAAAATTTTTCTTCATATGGAAGTTTTAGTATATTAGATATACTATTTTATAATACATATAGAATTTTTTTATAAAGTCAGGTTTACTATCAACTTTTATTTTTCAAATGGGAACCTAGAATTATTTTATTAAAATAATAACCGCCATTTTTTCTCTTTTCAACGATGTATTACTTGTCATAAATGTATATGAAAAAAATCGAGATAAATAAGATTATTGAGACATATCAGAAATTATTTTTATTCGACTGTTCTAGGAAGCTATGCGAAATTAAACACAATGTAATAAGGTAAAATTAATGACAAAACACGTGAAACAAATAACAAATACAAATTTGCATTGTTGTCATTAATTTTACTTTGTTACAATTTGTTTAATTTCGTATAGCCATCTAGAATAGTTGAATAAAAACAATTTCTGATATTTCTCAATTACCTTATTTATCTCGAATTTTTTAATATACATTTATGACAAATAATACATCGTTGAAAAGAGAAAAAAATGGCGGTTTTTATTTTAATAAAATAATTCTAGGTTCCCTTTTGAAAAATAAAAGTTGATAATTGTATCATGTAAACCTGACTTTATAAAAAAATTCTATATGTGTCATAAAATAGTATATTTAATATACTAAAACTTCCATATGAAGAAAATTTTTCTATTTCTTATAATAAAAAAGTTAAGGGAGGGGGTTCGTCTTCGCAGAATCATCCTGTATTTATGTATGTCGTAAAAATCATATCTAAATAGTTACAATGGTCCGTCAGTACGGTGGTGTGTTTAGCGATACGGAATTCGAATCCGGAGATCCCAAGTTTGAATCTCACTCAAGCTAAAAATTATATAAACTACTACACGGCGGCTCGGTGAGTGCGGACCCTGTACTGTAATTGGGATTCAGTTCCTGTTCTACAGCGTAACATAAATAAATAAATAAATAAATAAACAACATTCATCTACTAAGCAAACATTTCACGAATTCAAATTTTACTGACTTCAATTAAGACGGTATGTAACTATTTCGGATTTCTCTGTTCCTGTTGTGCTGTATATCAAGCAAATAAATAAATGTTGTACCTAAACAGAAACATTTTCGTCCTTTAGAAGCGACAAGCCAATAATTCCTTTCTCACACCTTCACCTCTCAAACCCTTCTCTCATTCTCTCCCATCATCAGTTCTCTTTCTCCCTCTTTCAAAAACCAAAAACATCCGCAACTTTCTCGAGAAAGTATCCGTCTGCCCGCTTGGCACGGGTGTCTTGAGGGCATCGGAGGCTCCGAGGGCGAAGGGCTGTGCGGGTTGCGAGGCGGGACCCTGACCTAGCCATCGCGTTTTTCGTTGGCCGCGAAACATCGCCATGCCACGATCCACAGAGAGAGATGCACACGCTCAAACGAGGAACGAAAGATAAAAGAATCTCCCTTGATGACGGCTAACTGTTGGATGCTATGTAGTGCTTGTCAAGTTCAACCTAGAGCGGGTTTAGGGTAGATGATGAACAGAGGATTCTTATCTGGCGCTGGAGATTCGGATTGTAATATGATTACAGGATTTGTATCGACAGAATGTGTGATCAATTTTGTTCATAGGAATGCACGATAGGCTGTATTGTCATTTTGTGATCATACATTGAACCAATCGGATATGATTTTTTGTCACCGTCAGTACGGTGGTGTGGATAGTGATACGGAATACAAATCCGGAGATCCCGAGTTCGAATCGCACTCAAGCTAAAAATTATATGAACTAACACACTGAGGCTCGGTAAGTGCGGACCCTATACTGTAATTGGGATTAAATTCCTGTTGTACAGCGTAACATAAATAAATAAATAAATAAATAATAAATGTACTAGTCATTTTTGTTCATATATTATTCAAAGCAACACATACCGGGTGTCTACTTTTTTTTTCCGAACATAGGTAATTCAATGTTAAAATTTTGGTTTAGCGATATCTCTTTACCTATTAATTTCAGAACAAAATTGTCCGGAAGAAAAATGTTCAGAATAAAAAACTGCATCCATAGAGTATAAGATTGTTGTTCAATTGTTTCTTATGCCCGAGTTAGAAACAAAAGAAAATACACGATTTAAAGCAATTATTAGAGTGTTATAGTTTTTCATTCTGAACATTTTTTTCAGTACACTTTTGGGCTAAACTTGACTTGGGGGCCAAACCTGAAGTTGGCTGCGGAACAAGCCGCTTCTGGCTTGTATTCAGGAATACCAACTTAACGTCAAAAGCCGAGCAATTTGAAATGCGAAGTATATTTATCATAAAAATGCGTTCTGTACTAGGTTTGGCATGGATAGGGGTGTTTTTTTTTTAAGTTGGTACTCCTGAATTCAAGCCAGAAGCAGCTTGTTCTGCAGCCAACTTCAGGTTTGGCCCTCAAGTCAAGTTTTACCCACTTTTGTTCTAAAATTAATAGGTAAAGAGATATCGGTAAATCAAAATTTTAATATTGAATTTCCTATGTTCGGAAAAAAAAGTAGACCCGCGGTATATAAATTAATATTCCAGAAAAATTATAAGTATTTATTTATTTGTTTGTTACTGTGCAAAATATGAACTTATCGTCCAGCAATACTGTAGTGTGATTAGCATGACTGTATTTGAATTGAAAGATCTCGAGTTCGAATCTCACTCAAGCTAAAAATATATAAACTAGCATATTGCGACTCAAAGAGTTTTTAGTCTGTACCGTGTAACTGAAATTAAGTTAATAAACAAAATAAATATATCATCACGCCTTTTACCAATTATTGGGTGTGGCACTCTGCTGTAGCAAATCTCGGTATGTGATATATTTCTTCGTGTGTTGTGCGGTCACCAACCGTCAAATCACGACCTCCAAAGATGTTAGTGGAGGAGCCACAGGGGTAGTTTTAACGTAGTGAAAATTGAATATCGGCTGTGGGAATCGAACCCGGGGTCTCAAATCCACAGACCGACTCTGTACTACTGAGCCATCTGTAGACTAGCATAAATAAATAAATAAATCGTTCGATAAAATATCCCTCGTATGAAATGGTCCTTAATCCCAATTTGAGTACAGGGGGTCCCAGAGTTGTTAGTGGAACTTAGATACAATCGTACATAAATAGTATTAGACTTACAAGTAACACTACCCAACTGTCACTCACCGATTTAAATGAAACTTGGCACACTAATAGAACTCTAAAAAATATTGAACCCCTATTTTTTTTCTTCCGGAAGTTGCAAGCAAAAATCGCCATAAATGAAATAATACCAAAATATTAAGCGTTCAACATTTGTTCATGGGTAACCTCGAAAATAGATTCAGCAACCCCAAAAACCCCCGAGTAACTACTTTTGAACCTAAAACTCTATTTCAGTTGAATATCGTAATTTCATCCCCCCCCCCATCCCCTTTTTAACCACTTAAAAAAGTGCATATGATTAAAATGACCCTGAAAATAGATTTTGGCGATCTCAAAATGAGGTAGGTGGCTCAGTGGTATCGAGTCGGCCTGTGGATCTTGAGAACCTTGGTTCGATCCCCATAGGCGACAAACAATTTTCACAAATTTAAATCTACCTCTGTGGCTCCCCCTCCACTAACATCTTTGATAACTGTGATTTGACGGCTGGTAACCGCAACTTCACGAGCATAAATATATTATTTATCGAGATTTGCTACGGGTCAGTGCCATATCCAGTAATGGGTAAAAAGCGTGATGATATATTTATTAATTTAATCATTTATTTTTTTAATTATAGCTCATTTAGTTTAAATAGGTACCATTTGTAAATTATTGATCAAAAACTAATTTCACTGTTATTTCAAATTATTACACTTAAATATTGAACTGCAGTACTTATATACGAGGGTAAGAAAAAGATATTTTAAATAACAACAATAAGAATGAGAACAAAAGCACAATCTGCAGAGGGATACAATTTTGCAATTCAAAAGAATTTTTTAGATATCTGGCGAATTGCCTAAACTAAACAATAGAATCTTCTGAATAAATATCACTGTATTATTATTACTTTTCATAAGAACATTCTATAATAACTTTCAGATTATCTAAATAGGTTAAAACTAACCAGATATTTAATTGTCAAATTTCTTAGATTATTTTGAAATAATTTACATCAAATAATAGTAGTTGAATATTTAATTCTTTCCAACTATAGTTTAAAGTAATTTTCGGGAATAATACCCTAAGAGGTTTTGTTTTTCAGTAACTAATGAAAGCAATTGACACGAAAAGTTGCGACGCTGAAAGTAGAGTAGAGAGATTTTGTCTAACGTCAAATTATTCGAGTCGCTTTAAATTTTGAGTGAGTAAATCTGATATGGTATTAATTGAGACAATTTACTGAATGAACTATTAAAATTATGACATTTATATTTGGCAATGGGGTAGCTGGCTCAGTGGTATCAAGTCAGCCTGTGGATTTTTGAACCCGGATTCGATTCCCACAGTCGACAAACAATTTTCATCACGATAAAACTACTTCTGTGGCTTCCATTTCACTAACATCTTTGGGGGTGTAATTTGACGTCTGGTAACCGCACTTTACGCTAAGAAATATATCACTTACCAAGATCTCCTACGGCAGCGTGCCACACCCAGTAATGGGTAAAAGCTCTGATGATATATTTATATTTATTTATTTGTTTATATTTGCTAATTTTATTTATTTATTTATGTTACGCTGTACAACAGGAACTTAATCCCATTTACAATACAGGGTCCGGACTCACCGCGTCGCAGTGTGATAATTTATATAATTTTTAGCTTGAGTACGATTCGAACTCGGGATCTCCGGATTTGAATTCCGTATCGCTATCCACATCACCGTACTGACCGACAAAGTAGATATAAGTTCATTCATGTGCAAACACTCTTCATCCCTGTTTGTCCGATTTCAGACTGACATTTCTATATGAATATTTTATATACAGGGTGTTTCACAACTTAGAGCAAAAAATTAAAGGGTATATTCTGTACGACGTGCTGATCATGAAACAAAAAGATTTTTTTTAATTCGAAAAATTAAGGGTTGTTAACCTAAAACATTTTTTTTTTTGTACTGCAATGGATTCGCTTTCCTATTAAACACAAACAATGAAGTAGGTATCAACTACGAAAGAATAATTACACAATTCAATTATTAGCAGTTATTTATAATATAATTTTATTTAATTAATAACTTTAACATAATCATCCACCCAGTGGCAGTGGCAACGAAAAATTTTGGACTGGGAAACATGGAAAATAGTTTTGCGATTTAAAAAAAAATTCTTTTTGTTTCATGATCAACACGTCGTACATAATATACCCTTTAATTTTTTGCTCTAAGTTGTGAAACAAACTTTAACAGCTTATTTTGAGCCAAAAATGTCATATGAACATAGGTCCTATTCCTTCTAGTTACCAAAATACAAGAGGTTGAAGTTCTATAAATACCACGAAATTTTCAAATTTTTGTAATCAAGATACTTTCGGAATACAAAAATGCGCGCAAATAGGGGATGGGAAAGTTGGCTTCTATTTGGATATCTGTCTTGGTATTCTCTGGACGCATAACGGGCATTACCATTACATAATCCATAAATAAAAATCATATCTGCATATTCAGCAGTACTATAACCATCCATTATGAAACAATAATACAATCAAAAGTACAACAATTTTTAATTAAGACAAATAAGTTATGACTTTTCAATAAAATTCTTGTTTTCCGAAAGTATCTTGATTACAAAAATTGAAAATGTCGTGTTATTTATAGAACTTCAACCTCTTGTATTTTGGTAACTAGAAGGAATAGGACCTATGTTTATATGACATTTTTGCTCAAAATAACCTCAGGAATAAGCTGTTAAAGTTTGTTACACTAGTCCTGAAACACCCTGTATATAGTTAAAATAGAACTTTTAACTTTGAAATCTAAATTTAGTCAGCTTCTAGTTAATCATCCTAATAAAAATGTTTCATAGTCGTTTTGTAATGATTTCATAGGTAGGAAGTATGTGTGTGTTCATCGCTCGACAGCAATAGTGGTTCGAACATGAAGGGCTGAAACATCAGGTGAAGGGGAGGGGTTAAAGAATAACGGCCCTTAACAAAAGAACGTAAAAGCGATACGATGCGTCCAACTGCGTAGATCTTACATCTAGCTCTAGCGCGATGTTATCTCACTGCACTCAGAAAGTCGAACCTCTACACAAAACTGTGCCCTCTCTCGGTGCTTGTGTTCCCTCTCCTCTCAGAGAGGATGCGAATGCTGAAACAAACCGTCATTTCTTGACACTCATTACCAACAGCTGTCGGTACACATGCTGTTAATTCGGGCTCGTTTAAATTTAATCCCTTTTAATCTGTTTAGAGATGTTTCTCTTCCCGATTTGAATTTAATTCTGTTCAGGTTAATTTATGCCAGATTATATCCCGTGATGACGTTTGTAATTTACTGGAAATTTCGGGTTTTCGAAATTTGGTGATTCGGTTTGCAAGTTCGCACCCACTGAGCTATTTTATTACTTATGTGGATCTACATCACACATCCAACACAGATTAACGGCTTTGAAATGTTATTACTGATATTTGCAAACGGAAATATATTTTCTTTTTACAAATTCTTAGACTATATTAATTAGCGTCTTATAAAATATGGGATTATCAATTTTAACCCTATGCGTTATCCTAACAGGCGGATCGTAAGATTTGGGCAGGGGCGTATCTGGGGTACTTGGCGCCTGGGTTCTGAAGCAGAATGTGGCGCCCCGAGGCGTGCGCCGCAGGCGAAAATTTTGGAGCACAAAAATGCGATATGGTACTCAAAATACGTGGAATTTTATGCTCTACGATACAGGTACATTCTAATATACCTAAACCTAATTAAAACTATATAGTTTACATTTTACAATTGCACATAATAGCACAAACAATTATACAAATAACAAAATAACATATCAATACATGTAAATTAAATTAACAATAAAAATACTTAAATACTCATAACTATACCGCGCTTTCCACGTAAAGGTTGGCATAGGGAAATAACATGGGAAAAAGGTTTTTGTAAATAAAAAGTGTCCGGTAAAGAATTATGGTATAATATTGCATATGACCATACTAGACCTATCCACACACATTATTTCATACTTCATTTTAATGCCACAAATTAGAGAAATTAATAAAAATAGTTCGAGAAAATCGCCTACTAATTATGATTTTTTGTGACAGCTTTGTCATAGAAACAGAAGTTGTCACTATAACCATCAAGATTTGTTGTGAATATTAAGAAATCTTGACAGTTAACTTTATATTTCAAACATTAATCACATTACTTCGCGATCTTTTGTAATTAAAGGCCTTAGTATGATAGTAGGTACCTACATTTGGTATTCATTTAATTACTTTATTTATTTTACAAATAATATTAAGACGCAGTAAATGTGTTCTTTTAATATACTCATATTTATTTTAACTTTTTGCCGTCTGCCGCCCTTTTATGCTGGCGCCCGGGTTTTGGGAACCCCAAGAACCCTGGGTTGGAACGCCGCTGGATTTGGGGATCAATTTGATTAGCACGTAGACAGATATTTAATTTCTAATTTTTGTTGTCGAAAGCTGCGTTCACAATTATCAATTAATGGAAGTGTCTTAAAACTAATTTATAATTAATAGTAGAATAATAGAACTAGTGAGAAATTACATTTGTAGCGAACTTGTATAGAATCAAATAAATAAATATATCATCACGCCATTTACCCATTACTAGACGTGGCACTTTTCCCTAACAGATCTCCATAAGTGGGTGCGGTTACCAACCGTCAAATCACGGTCTCCAAAGATGTTAGTGGAGAGGGAGCCACAGGGGTAGATTTAATTTGGTGAAAATTGTTTGTCGATTTTGGGTATCGAGTCCGGGTTAGAAGATGAGGCAAGATAATATATCTATTGGCTATCGTATTAATTGCAGGGTTCGTAAATATCATGATATTTATAATAAATATCAAAATATCTGATATATAGGATATATATCAGATAAATATCACTTTTTGGATATTTATTTTTTAATTTTAGTTTTTGTACACATTTATTATCACAATAGGAAATACAAAATAAATTATTACTCCTAAATAAAAAATGAACATAGGTAATGAAAAAAAGTAAATATACATTGAATGGATACACAAATATTATATAGTACTAAGAATAGTAAGAATATTTAAAAAATCCTATATTCTAGATAGGGGCAAATCATCATCTTCTGATGAACTTCCTGAACATAGCGTTGCAGATAGAGACTCACTTGGCCAAATCCAATCTAAATTAGTTTTTTTTGTAGTTTCTTTTTGGTTTAAATATTTAAACATAAAAACTAATTTAGCGGCTTTGTCGTTACCGAGACGATTACGTAATTGAGATTGGACAATGTCAAAAGTGGAGAAATATTGTTCCAGCCCTGCTGTGGTTGCTACAGCAGTGTGTAACTGTTCACATAGTTCAATAAATGTACTTTTATTTGGCCACTCTGACTCATTGATAGTTACACTTTTCCACCATATTAAAGGATTTGTATTTCTAAAATGAATACCAAATAAAAATTAGTCAAAAGCTAGTAAAATAACAATTATCTTTAGAATATAATTTTAACAGAATTAATGAAAGTAATAATGAGGTATACTGTATTTATTACACACTATTTGAAATTTTTATATAATGGATATATATCATTGCAAAAATATGACGATATATATCAAAATAAATATCATGATATATATCGATCGATATATATCTTCGAACCCTGATTAATTGTAATTGAAAAGTTTCACTTAGTAGATACTTACAATTTATATTTAAATTTTGTCGATATGAGCGTTAGTATTTTTTGACGTAAGACAAATAGTTGTAATTACTAATTGTAATCATTACCTAGCTAGATGTGAACGAAGTTTTAGAATACATAATTTATAATATGTACATATTTAAAAAGGATTCAATTATATGATATATTAAATAAACAAAAGGCTTCAGAGTCCAATTTTTTTTTTGGTTAATTTGCTAGTTTTATATTATAATTATTGTATTTATATATTAAGGAGCTGATGATGAGCAAATATTTATGCTCGAAAAATAAATATTTAAATAAAAACCATTGGATTCTGAAGCCTTTTATTTAGTTAATATATAATTTAGGTATTTATGTCTTAATATGGATTTGATTTACTTGAACTTAAAATGCATGAACTTTTTGAAAACTGTGCATACATTCAAGGATTAAATTAATAATAAGTTTTGTACAATACTTAAAAATGTCATTATGCATGAATTTCAAAAGATTCAAAATATGTCTGCTATCTTTATTGTTTGAAATCAAAATAATTTAAAAACTTAAACAGTAAACAAAATCTTAATTCATGGAGAGCTCCCGAAATGTCCGAGACTCTAGTTTCAAATCCATTTAATTTAGAAACAGATCCGCTTCTGGATTCGAAAATAATTAAATATCTAAAAAACATCTTAAATTGAAATTGAATTTTGCGTAACAAATAAATTTACAGCATGATTCTCAAAACACTTTGAGTTAACTCTGAATTTTTAAATAACTAATCTTATTATACTTCGATTTAAAAGATGTTAATTCAAAAATGAAATGGAAACAAAATTATATTAGTGTTTGTTTAAACGTTTTTGAAAATATGGTTTAGCTTAATTTATAACAATGGCTGGTAGTATAACTCTGTTTTTGGGTGTTCTAAGAGCACGGTTTTAACATGTTAGAGATTAGCTAAAACACCCAAATACACTGCTCTTAAAACAAGCAAAAACAGAGCTTGTGCTACCTGCCAATACTTTTAACCTTTCAGTTTAATTATAAAAAAAGGTTTTTTAATTTATTTTATCCTTTAACTTAAAAAATATACTTTGTTTCATTTATAATAAAAATAATATCATATTTCTAAATCAACGTTTAGGTGCCAATTTCAGACCCAATTAGGTACATAATTCACCTTGAACCCTATACAGGCTGTTTCAAAATTATTACAAAAATTAAATTAAATAAATTTTAATAGTTACTAATTTTATTCATTACTGTAACCTTTTAAAAAAATGTTTGATTCAAGTAATGTACAATTATTTATGGGAATTAAAAAATAATAATTATGCGTTTAATTAGTTCATCAAATAATATATACCCTTAATTTTGAAACGGCTTGAATATTCTAAACAACATCAGAAATATAAATAAATATATCACGCCTTTTACCCATTACTGGGTGTGGCACTCTGCCGTAGCAGATCTCGGTAAGTGATATATTATTTCCACGTGAAGTGCGGTTACCAGCCGTCAAATCACGGTCTCCAAAGATATTAGTGGAGAGGGAGCCACAGGGATAGATTTAAATTGGTGAAAATTGTTTGTCGGCTGTGGGGATCGAACCAGGGTTTTCAAGATCCACAGGCCGACTCGATACCACTGAGCCACCTACCCCATAAATAAATTTTGAAGTTATTAATGAACATAATACAGTTTTCCTGCAAAATATGAAATGGCCAGAAATCAGAATCCTTTATAAAGACATAACCTAAAATAATTTTTTATGTCGCTATACTGATGCTAATTAAATAAATACCATTAATATCTATTAACGAGATGTTATGTTAATAGATACTACTTACTGAATAAGTGTTATGCTTTATGCTAACATATATAAACTTATAAAAATAATGTAACAGCCTTGTTAAAATAGTTACACTTCCGAAAGTATCTATCTAGCGGTACCGTAGAACCCAGAGCAATAGTTTATAAGAATGGAGCATCCACATTTCAATGTCCTTGAGAAGTTCAGCATCGAATTTCAAGCAAGGTAGTTGGCGCTGGACACACTTAGCCGCTGCACGAGGGGGTGTTCGGTGCGAGGGGTGGCAGCACGGCAGGGCCGCCCTATAAACATTCCCTTAGGGCCAGTCGGCGCCATCCAATCACCCTTACATCTCCAGCCCGCTGTACCGAGCGCCGTAAAATAATCAATGTTTATTGAACTGTATATAATATTCAGAAAGCGCTTTGACCGCTCGGTGCCGACAAATTGCATGTACCGCTAAATCCGAACTCCGAGGAGCATCAAGTTGTAAAATTATTAAACACGGCGAAGATTTGGAGACACTATAAGGATTACACGAAGAAATGTAAACAAATGTGAAAGTTGTATCTTTTTATAACTCTAGCACTTTGGAATGTTGATAGTTATCTGGGAAAGAATCATTTCTGCTACATGATTGCAATATGTAATGTATATTCAGATTTTCGTAAGAAGAAAATTCCAATTAGAACAATAGAATGTGGGGCCCCTGGCAAAGTTTTTAGTCTTGTTCCTTTAGTCCTTAGAAAATAAAGTTCGTCGAAATAAAAATCTTTCATTTTTTGATTGATACAAATATTCCTTAAAATAACATTTTTCTACGATTGCTATGAAAAGTTGACAATTACGCTCTCATTTGTCATCGTAAAGTTGACGTTTTCTGTGGAACAATCGAAAAATATCTTTCTTGCGCGTCTCCAATGGTAACGCGCGAAAAAGACGTTAAATGCGCGCGTGTCAACGCACGAAATAGTTATTTGTGTATTAAGAGCGTAAAGTGATTCTTTGTTACTTGAGCACGGTAATTGCAGCGCGAGCCGAAGGCGAGAGCTGCAATAGTGCAAGAGGAACAAAGACACTTTACGCTCGTGATACACACATAATTTTTTCTACGATTGCATCTTAAAGTTATTAAAAAACGTAGGTATACGTCTAAAACTAAATTCGTTTTGTTAACTGTCAATATGACAAGTTTCTGTTTTGTTTGTATCCCTGGTAACTATTGAAATAATCTTTTTCGCGCGTTGCCATTGGAAACGCGCGAATTTAACGTCTTTTTCGCGCGTTGCCATTGGAGACGCGCAAAAAAGATATTTTTCGATTGTTCCACAGAAAACGTCAACTTTACGATGACAAATGAGAGCGTAATTGTCATCTTTTCATAGCAATCGTAGAAAAAATATATTAAATGCGCGCTTATTTCAATAGTTACCAGGGATACAAACAAAACAAAAACTTGTCATATTGACAGTTAACAGAACGAATTTATTTTCAGTACGCATACGACTTTTAATAATTTTAAGATGCAATCCTAGAAAAATTATGTGTGTATCACGCGCGTAAAGTGTCTTTGTTCCTCTTACACTATTGCAGCTCTCGCCTTCGGCTCGCGCTGCAATTACCGTGTTAGAGTAACAAAGAATCACTTTACGCTCTTAATACACAAATAACTATTTTGTACTCGTAACCTTCAAAATGACACTTCCCGCACGCAACACTCAATCTGGAACAAGTGCTTCTCGATCGACTCGACTGTAAAAATTGCAAAAATCACTGGCCCTTTGGAATATTTTAAAATAAATCTGTCAAAATCATGCTATTTGTCCACATTTAAGAAGAGATCAAATATGTTTCTATGTCCGCTTTTGTTTGTACACGTATATAAGTTTCTTATCAAAGCAAAAGTGATAATTATTGTAATGATTTAGCGAGAAAAGCAAAGGTAACAGGGTTTTTCCAGGATTTACAGATTTACTATTTTCACCGCTTAGTTAGTTCTAATACAGCACTAAGAAGATAATCCTTTTTGACTTCAACTAATATTTTGTTTAACTGTTCCGTAGATCAGAAAATCATTGCTTTCATCTTTAGTTTTCTTATGAATTCTAAGTTTATACATCTAAGCTTAAGGCGGTTAACTACTAATTGCCCAAATACCGAAAATTATTGTTTAGTTGTGCTATTAAAATTAATTTCAAACATAAGATTTTATTATTTTATTTATTTTTTATGGGGTAAGTGGCTCAGGGCTAACGAGTCGGCCTGTGGATCTTGAGAACTATGGTTCGATCCCCACAGCCGACAAACAATTTTCACCAAATTAAATCTACCTCGGTGGCTACCCCACCACTAACATCTTTACTTTACTGCACTTCACGTGAAAACATATATCACTTACCGAGTTCTGCTTCGACAGTGTGCCACACCCAGTAATGGGTAAAAGGCGTGATGATTTATTTATTTATTTTAAAATTACCCATGTAGCTTTATTAAAATATTTAGGGGCCGTAATTTGACGGCCGGTAACAACAATTCACGCGCATAAATATATCACTTACTGAGATCTGTTATGGCATAGTATCACCCACACTCAGTAATAAGTAAAAGGTGTGATGATATATTTATTTTATTAATGATTTTCATTTGCATTTAGGCGCAAAAATATATCAACTGTCAAAACTGCAACGAAAAAATGCCAATGACAGATTTAACGGCAGAGACAGCTGGTAACCGTACTTCATGCGAAGAAATATATCACTTACCAAGATCTGCTTCGGCAGTGTGCCACACCCAGTAATAAATAAATATATCATCACGCCTTTTACCCATTACTGGGTGTGGCACTCTGCCTAAGCAGATCTCGGTAAGTGATATATTTTGTCGCGTGAAGTGCGGTTACCAGCCGTCAAATCACGGCCCTCAAAGATATTAGTGGAGAGGGAGCCACAGGGGTAGATTTTTAAATTGGTGAAAATTGTTTGTCGGCTGTGGGGATCGAACCAGGGTTCTCAAGATCCACAGGCCGACTCGATGCCACTGATGATTTTCGAAACATTTAAATTATTCTTCAATAGCTTAAAGTTTACCCACAACTTTGTTTAACGTTTCTTATTTTTCATTAAAAGTTTACTTAAATTGTATTTTGTAAGAGAGTAAAAATACGCTTAGGGAAAATTAATTTTGTTCAATATATACGAGAAGAAATCTGACTTTTCTGCGCATGTCGTGGAAAAAATTATTGTACGTATTGTTAAAAGTACCAATACTTTTGCAAAAGTTCTTCTTTACAAAAGTTGATAGGGGCATGCTAACAAAAGTCCCTCTGTTTGTTTAGCGTAGTGCAGTGATCAAACATACGTAAATTGTAAGATATCCCTGATTTCATAAAAAATTCCGGTCGCTTCTGTTTAGGGAGACGTACGCACACTCGCACTGCGGAGATGTGGTGATGCACGTGTCACGCGCCCTCACGCACAAAACACGCTCCACGACGCGCGTAGCGCACAGCAAATTTGAATTTCAGATTACGCCAATTTCTGAGTCCAAACTTTCCGAAACTATATTAAATAAATAAATAACATTTCTATTTGTTTTCTAACATACCGTAAGTGTATTTGTAAAACAATCTACTGGGTTCGCTTCTTTGTTGATTCTTAAAAACAAAACTACGTGCCAGGCATCGGGGAATTTTAAATAAAATACTTGCTGCTTTATTTGTACATTTATAATAGCTATGAGTATTATTTATTTATTTATTTATGTTACTCTGTAGAACAGGAATTTAATCCTAATTATAGTACAGGGAATACCTAGCAATGTTATGAGTGTCATTACTGCCGCAGGATTTTAAGACATCTAAGGCTTGTTATGACACATAATATCTGTGGTTTGTTCAATAGTTTATCGGTTTCAGAATATAAAGACGTAAACGTTATTAATAAATATTAGTTTTTGAAATTCTTTTATGAATAACGTCATTGTCATCATTTTAGAAGGTGATCAAGTAAGTCTGTGGTCTGTATGTTTTTATTTATCGCCATGGTTACAATTGTTTAGTATCATATTTATAATTATTTTTTTAATTTAAACGTCATAACGTGGTTATCTCTAATTTGAAAGACTGTTCAATTAATATATATATTATGATAAGCAGGAGAAGTAATCTTTGTTTTAAAAATGTTTAAAATTGTGCAAAAATATATAGGGTGTTGCATTAAAAAATATAAAGTTACATATCATTGCGCAAGAATAGAAAATCCGGTAGAAAAACTGCAGATATGTGGGTATTTTAATTTAAAATAAACTTTTTGGTAATATTTAAAATAATCGAATAAAAAAAATACAGACCGATGGACCATTCTATATGTACATTAAACTTTCTTTTTCAACTTTAAAAAATAATAATAATAATATGCCAGAGCACGGAAAATAAAATTAGACAGTACCTCGTCTACTTCCTCTTCTTCTTTTTGATGCGTTCATATATTGCACACTTATATGAAAGACTGTGTTCAATAGGGGTAGGTGGCTCAGTAGTATCGAGTCGGCTTGTGGATCTTGAGAACCCTGGTTCGATCCCCACAGCCGACAAACAATTTTCACCAATTTAAATCTACCCCTGTGGCTCCCTCGCCACTATTATCTTTGGGGGCCGTGATTTAACGGCTGGTAACCGCACTTCACGCGAAAAAGTACATCACTTATCGAGATCTGCTTAGGCAGAGTGCCACACTCAGTAATGGGTAAAAGGCGTGATGATATATTTATTTTTTATTATGTGTTCAATATATTTTATCTTAAATTTAAACCAAATGAGTGAAAAAAAAATGCTTTCATTACGTGTTGTACATGTATTTGTGCATATTGATATTAGATTGATTTTATGAATATAAACATTTATTTATTACGACAGATGTTAAAATTTCGATTGCATGTTGTTATTTTTTTTAAAATAATTATCAAAGAGATAAATAAGTAAATAAAAATAGTGAAACAAGTTAAATGAAACAAATGAGAATGTTGTTTTTAGTCTGTATAATGATTTTTACCTTTTTTCATAATTTTAATTTAATTTTCGTTAAAAAAGATATATTTTTATTTCCTTGTACGAAGTAAAAAAAGTATTGTAATCGCAAAAATTTTCGGATCTCAGATTTCAACGGAAATAGGTATTTTGGCCCTCCCTGAATCCATTTTGACTAATTTCGTCATGCCGTCTGTACGTACGTATGTACGTACGTATGTATCTCGCATAACTCAAAAATGGTAAGCCGTAGAAAATTGAAACTTTATATTTAGGACTGTTATAACATCTAGTTGTGCACCTTCTGTTTTGGTCATTATACAACTACCGGAAGTGGTACTTTACTTGAAGCCTATAATAGATTTTTATGAAAAACTACATTCAAATATAATTTAAAACTTTCCAAATTTGGTATATAAGACTACTAGATCAATGGAAATAACATAATAGATTTTGGTTAAAATAGACTAACCGGAAGTGATACATTACATGAAGCTGCTAACAGTTTTCCTTGAAAAAATGGTATTATTTTAATTTTAGAAATGAATGCTGCAAATAAAAGTTTTAGAGAATTAAATTCTGCGTCTAGCACATTAAGAATTTTTAAATTAGCCTTTTGTATAAGCGAGATATCTAAATGTAAATATTATATATTTTTGTTGTTTTTTTTTTTAAATTAAGTTTGCTATGGATTAGAACAAAAAATAAAAAATAAAAGATTTTATGTCAAATATGTGCAATTAAAAAAATATCTATAGTTTAATACGCGTACAAGGAAGTCATGTGGTGTCCACATCAGATTTTTGGTATTTAGATTAACAAAATAAATAAATAATAATCATCAAAGAGATAAATAAGTAAATAAAAATAGTGAAAAAAGTTAAATGACACAAATGAGAATGTTGTTTTTATTCTGTATAATGAATTTTATTTTTTTTCATAATTTTAATTTAATTTTCGTTAAAAAAGATATATTTTTAAATCAATATGCAAAAAACTAGGGTCATATATAATAAGAATAATGAATGTAGACACTTGATGTAGTTACACAAAAATTATTTATTAACAATAAGTTTATCAATTTCGGTTTATTAGGCCATCTTCAGAACGTTGAATAAACCGAAATTGATCAACTTATTGCTAATAAATAATTTTTGTGAAACTACATCAAGTGTATTCATTATTTTTATTCATAATGTTTCACCAAGTGCCAACAGCTTATACTTTTGATATTATCATATACAGGATGTTTCACAACTTAGAGCAAAAAATTAAAGGGTATATTATGTATGATGTGCTGATCATGAAACAAAAAGATTTTTTTTAAATTCGAAAAATTAAGGGTTGTTAACCTAAAACATTTTTTGTAGTATTGCACTGGATTCGCTTTCCTATTAAACACAAACAATGAAGTAGGTATCAACTACGAAAGAATAATTACACAATTCAATTATTAGCAGTTATTTATAATAGAATTTTATTTAATTAATAACTTTAACATAATCATCCACCCAGTGGCAGTGGCAAGGAAAAATTTTGGACTGGGAAACATGGAAAATAGTTTTGCGATTTAAAAAAAAATTCTTTTTGTTTCATGATCAACATGTCGTACAGAATATACCCTTTAATTTTTTGCTCTAAGTTGTGAAACACCCTGTTTAATGTTTAATTATTAATTTATATTACTGTGAACAACAGAAACTTAATTCCAATTACAGTACAGGATTCGAACTCGTGATCTTTTGATTCGAATGCTGTAACGCTAACCACTACATCGTATTGCAGGATATATAAAATTAAGTATGAACTTTTTTGAACACACTGTGTATAATATTGTTTGAGAGTCGTTTAGGGTTCTTTTAAAAAATTTCAAATCAAATAATCAAACAGGAACAGTACATTCTTGAAATGTTAAAATTTCTATTCTTCGATCGCAGCAAAAAGTGTCTCCAGTAATTCGCAGTTATTTATAATAGAATTTTATTTAATTAATAACTTTAACATAATCATCCACCCAGTGGCAGTGGCAACGAAAAATTTTGGACTGGGAAACATGGAAAATAGTTTTGCGATTTAAGAAAAAATTCTTTTTGTTTCATGATCAGCACGTCGTACAGAATATACCCTTTAATTTTTTGCTCTAAGTTGTGAAACAGCCTGTATAATGTTTAATTATTAATTTATATAACTGTGAACAACATAAACTTAATTCCAATTACAGTACAGGATTCGAACTCGTGATCTTTTGATTCGAATGCTGTAACGCTAACTATTCCACCGTATTGTAGGTCATGAAATTAAGTATGAAATTTTTTGAACACACTGTGTATAATATTGTTTGAGAGTCGTTTAGGGTTCTTTTTAAAAATTTCAAATCAAATAATCAAACACGAACAGTACATTCTTGAAATGTTAAAATTTCTATTCTTCGATCGCAGCAAAAAGTGTCTCCAGTAATTCGCATTTCCATTTCACATCTCCTCTGTCCATCTCAGCAAACAAATCGAACTCACGTTTTCCATCCCCCTCGCCCCATCAGCGTCACTGCATGTCCAGCGCTGCTTAGTATGTGCGACGGCGTTCGTTTCTCCTTCTCCTCCAGCGCCAGGCAAGCAAGAGTCCACCCCCTCCTCGCTGGAGGGGAAGACACACGCGGTAACGCCGAGTTGCCGTGAATAATGTATGTGTGGCATGCTTCATTTACTTTGTAGAAAGGGTTACTGCATGGTTAAAAGTTGCGGATGTGATCGAAGTGCGTATGAATTTATGACGGTTGGAAGAGGCTGTTGTTCTTTGTCGTCATGGTTTTTTTAATGGTTGGTGGAATTGTAACAAGATTTAATGAGATTTCTGCGATTTTTTAAGTAACAGGACATCGAATTCTCTAGACTTCTTTTGCTGAAGAAGTTTTGTGTACTTAGATTAACAAAATAAAACTACATTCACATCTATATATTAATAATTACAATTTGTAATTCGTATATCAAATAATACTTCTTACACACAAGTTAAGACATTAATTATAAGCAGAGGCGTAGGAAGTAATTTTTGTCAGGCATGGCGTTCTTTGAAAAATTTTCTGTGACAAAATAATGTAAAAGCTTTAACTAGATATTGTTTTTTTTCTGTTTATCATAAGTGTTATTACTTCCTTGTACGAAGTAAAGATAAAGTAATTTTCAGTTCTTAGATTTCAGTGAAAATACGCATTTTGGCCATCCCTGCATCCATTTTGACTAATTTCGTCATGCCGTCTGTACGTACGTACGTATGTATCTCGCATAACCCAAAAACGGTAAGCCGTAGAAAATTGAAACTTTATATTTAATACTGTTATAACATCTAGTTGTGCACCTCCCTTTTTGGTCATTATACAACTACCGTAAGTGGTACTTTACTTGAAGCCTATAATAGATTTTCATGAAAAACTATATTCAAATATAATTTAAAACTTTCCAAATTTGGTATATAAGACTACTATATCAATGGAAATAACATAATAGATTTTGGTTAAAATAAACTAACCGGAAGTGGCACATTACATGAACCTGCTAACAGTTTTCCTTTAAAAAAATGGTATTATTTTAATTTTAGAAATGAATGCTGCAAATAAAAGTTTTAGAGAATTAAATTCTGTGTCTATCACAGTAAGAATTTTTAAATTAGCTTTTTGCATAAACGAGATATCTACATTTAAATATTATATATTTTTAGATTAAAAAAAAAAAGTTTGCTATGGATTAGAACAGAAAATAAAAGGTTTAATGTCAAATATGTGCAATGTAAAAAATATCTATAGTTTAATACGCGTACAAGGAAGTCATGTGGTGTCCACATCAGATTTTTTGTACTTAGATTAACAAAATAAAACTATGTTCACATCTATATATTAATAATTAATTACAATTTGCAATTCGTATATCCAATAATACTTCTTACAGATAAAGACATTAATTATAAGCAGAGGCGTAGGAAGTAATTTTTGTCATTATATAGCTTCCGGAAGTGGTACTTTACTTGAAGTCTATAATAGATTTTCATGAAAAACTATATTAAAATATAATCCAAAACTTTTCATATTTGGTATATAAGACTACTGTATCAATCAAAACAACATAACAGATTTTGGTTAAAATAGACTAACCGGAAGTGATACATTACATGAAGCTGCTACCAGTTTTTCTTGAAAAAATAGTATTATTTTGATTTTTGAAATAAATGTTGCAAATAAAAGTTTTGGAGAATTAAATTCTGCGTCTAACACATTGAGAATTTTTAAATTAGCCTTCTGTATAAGCGAGGTATCTAAATTTAAAAATTATATATTTCTTGTTTCATGTAATTAAGTTTGCTATGGATTATGAAAAACAATATTAAAATATAATTCAAAACTTTTCAAATTTGTTATATAAGACTACTATATCAATGAAAATAACATAATAGACTTTGGTTAAAATGGACTAACCGGAAATGATACATTACATGAAGCTGCTAACAGTTTTTCTTGAAAAAAATGGTATTATTTTGATTTTAGAAATAAATGCTGCAAATAAAAGTTTTAAAGAATTAAATTCTGCGTCTAGCACATTAAGAATTTTTAAATTAGCCTTTTGTATAAGCGAGATATCTAAATTCAAAAATTATATATTTCCTGTTTCATGTAATTAAGTTTGCTATGGATTAGAACAAAGATAAGAAAAAAATAAGAAATTTAATGTCAATGTCAAAGTACGTCAAAATAAAAAAATACCCGTACAAGGAAGTCATGTGGTGTCCACCTCAGATTTTGTATATAGCAAAAATATAATTCCAATTTAAAAATGTATGAATGTTTGTTATGATATTGATTTGACTAGGGTATAAAATAGCTGGAAGCACATCACGACGCTATGCTATGCTACATTATAGATTCCAGAGCTGCTGCTTGTCCATGTCCATCCCAGGCCGTCCGCGTCCGCGCGGCCGCCTGCCATCAGGCCGAGTACACTGAGTATAAAATCAAGTTACGCAACTAACAGTGCAGGATTGTGTTAGACGCGGCCGCGGGGGTGAGTTCGGCCCATGTCGGATCTATTGTCTAACCTGTCAGTTCGCGCTACCCCATGTCCACGGACATCATAATACGTTGCTTCGCGCTGCCTGTATGTGTTAGTGGGTGGCTGGCGATGCCTCCCACTTGACTGACTGGCGCCTTCATATCGATGTGATATGTTTCACTGTTCTTGTGGAAGATGCTTGTTATCTGGACCAAGTTTGCTACTTGTTAATTACAAGCGTCACAAACTTACACGGACATTCATTCATTAATACACTGCTCAAAAGTGTGCAGGGATATATCTTAAAAATCCAATGGAAAATATTAAATAAATGAAAGGCTTCTGAAATAAATATGAAAAATAATACTTTAAGTATATTTACAAATATTTGAATATAATTTATAATTGACTTTATATTCAATTTTTTTAAATATCCTTGTACAATTTTGAGCAGTGTATAATAATAAAAATTTAATTAGTAGTAGTTCTTCGTCACCAGCTTCTTCATGTGAACTATGTTCTAGGTGACGAAGTGAGTTATACCATACTGATGAGTAAAGCCCGGATTTTTAGGCAATTGCCTAGAATCAAATTTTAATATAGTTCAGGCAATTTAGTTTTTCTATACATAGGTAATATGTTTACGTGTAATGGAAGATTTTTTTTTCGTGCCTTAGGGCCTATTTTTTCTATATTTTGGTTATTGTGCCTATTTTACCTTATACAGCCTATTTTGCCTATTTTTGTTGCCTATTTTAACTTTTATTGACTAATTCAGCACTCGACATAGTGTTTCAACCTAACCTATAATATTTAAAGTACTTACTTAAATCAAGTTTTTGTGTGTGAATTTAAAATGCCGAAAGAAAAAAACGTGTTTTAGTCAAGATTTTATGTGGCAATTCAATTGTGTCTTTGCCATTAATCAATGGAGCTGAGGTAACTTTAAACGATATGGCTAAATATAAGAATGCCCCTGTCACAGTTTGTGATGTCTAACGAAGTTTTCAGCTTACAAGCAAGTTCTGACTGACCGAAGACAGTCCCTTTCCGAAAATTTCATAGAGCAATAGCTCGTAATATTATGTGAATCAAAGTATACTACATAATTTGAAGTTGTATAATAATTAATAAAATGAGAATCCTACATTATTATTTTATTAATATTTTTCAGATTGCGTTAATTTTTGTTTAAAATGATGATTTTTTTCTAATGAAGAGTAGATACGAGTACCAATATTAGAAAAAGGATTCGTTTTTTTTTAAACAAATTATTTACATTTAGGCTGCCTAAAATCCCACCTATTTTAGAGTAATTAACGGCCTATATACCTGCTTATTTGGGTGTTTTTAAGTGCCTAAATATCCGGGCTTTACTGATGACTTCTAATAAGAGCGAAACGAGTCTATGGTTACTAACTGTGCTGGCCAGCCTCTGACGATGCCCTCATAAGGTGACTTGGAGGCTGAATTTTGTGAAACATAGCCAAGTGTTTACTTTATATTTTTTATTAAACCTTGTTTATGTTGGTGAAATTGAGGGTGAAAGTTTGCGTGGACGGCCTAGGAAGCAAAAGTGGTGTGTCAGGATAGGAATGTTTGGAGAAAATTAATTGCAGGATAAATATGATGAATGAAGACAAGCGTATGATTCTTGTTTTTAGATTAATTGGTTAGATGTTTTGAGTGTTTACCTGCAATTGTGCGGAGACGATCTTCAGAAACAAGCGCAGTGTACACTAGCGAATGGATGAATGTTTGTTGTGTGTTGATGGATTTTGGTTGTGAGAAAAGAAAGAGTTTGTATGGAGGAAGTGTTAATGTGGTCGAATCGAGTATCGTGTGTCAGGATGAGAATGTTGACGGGTTCGTGCTACCCCATTTAATGGGATATAGCGTGATGTTATGTATGTATGTATGTATGTTGTTTCACCAAGTGTTGGATGACAATTAATTTTGTCTTTGTTGAAATTTAATTAGTATTTTTAAGTAAATATTAGCTATTTATGAAACTAGTAAGGAAATGAAGGTTATTACCTTACGCATGTGAAATTTGCAGAACGAGGCATAGCCGAGTTATGTAAACACATAAGTAAGGTAATAACCGAGTTTTCTTACGTGTTTCATACAATATTTTTTCTACTTCCGTTCCAATAAATACGAAAGAGCGTTTTTGAAATTATGAAATTTTGACATATTAATGACAGTTATAAATTAAAAAAATAAAAGAATAACACATCAGAATTCGTCTACCAAGATATCTGTTGCTATGTTACCTCATTATTTCACTACTTAAATAATGCAGTTCATTACCTAACTCAAATAAGTAAAATAAAACGTCTATTTACTAACGGAAGTAGAAAAAACAATTTATGAAATTAAATTTAATTATTATTTATGGGGTAGGTGGCTCAGTGGTATCGAGTCGGCCTGTGGATCTTGAGAACCCTGATTCGATCCCCACAGCCGACAAACAATTTTCACCAATTTATATCTATCCCTGTGGCGCCCCCTTCACTAGCATCTTTGGGGGCCGTGATTTGACGGCTGGTAACCGCACTTCACGCGAAAAAATATAACTTACCGAGATCTGCGTAGGTAGAGTGCTACGCCCAGTAATGGGTAAATGGCGTGATGATATATTTATTTTATTTATTTATTTATATTTGATAAAATAAAATAAAAATAAATTCAAATTACAATTTTACCAACAAAATTTATACATATATAAAATTCTATGATAAGTAGTTCATTTCTAATGACTGGTTCGCATTCAGTTCAATTTTAGGGAGTACTGAAATGAAAAATATCGCATCTAATATTATTTAAGAGCAATGTTAAGTGCTACATTACTAAGTCGTCTTGATATTGTAAAATAAATAATACATAAATATATCATCACGCCTTTTACCCATTACTGTGCGTGGCACTCTACTGAAGCAGATCTCTGTAAGTGATATATTTCTTCGCGTGAAGTGTGGTTACCAGCCATCAAATCATGGCTCCCAACGCAGTTAGTGAAGGGAGAGCCACAGGGGTAGATTTAAATTGGTGAAAATTGATTGTCGGCTGTGGGAATCGAACCAGGGTTCTCAAGATCCACAGGCCGACTCGATACCACTAAGCCACCTACCCTACTTGATATTATAATAATTTCTTGTACAAAAAAAAAACAGTGGCAACTATTATATTATAATTTTAAAATAATTATTTCTAAGATTTTTAAGAATAATCACATTATATCTTCGGATGGAAAAAATAGTTTATATCGCGTGAGAGAAGTGTGTTTATCCTTGCCCTTGCCTTTGGCTCGTGCTGCAAATTTATTCCTAAGGACAAAATAATGCACTTCTCTCCTTTAGTTATATAATATACTATTATTTTATTTATGTAATTATTGTTCAGTATAATAATTTTTTTTTTGTCTTCTTAACGAAGAATGAGACATATTTATTGTATTTTTCCTTTGTTCTTGTATCTCTTGGGTTTGTATTTATTTAAATATCTTTATAATTCAAAAAAAGGATGATATTTTAAATCAAATATAATGATTGGATGCCGCTTGTTGTATTTAGACGGCCCAGTACTTTTTATTTAATATTTCTTAAAAACATTTTTCGTTATACTGAAATATGAATAGTGAGCATTCTTATAAATCTACTTATTAAAAGTCCTTGTGTTTAATTTTATTTTAAATAGTTGCGAACACGGATAAGAATATTTATCTTAAATTTGTATTTTCATGTGTAATATTATTTATATTTCTAAAGTTAAAGCGTAAGAATTCGATGTAGATTAGAAGAATATAAGAAACATGCAGAACAACCGGACACCTCGACAGTTCTGCTGCAATGACAAACAGCCTCAGTTGAGAGAGAGCATCACACCTCGCGACAAGGACAGGTCAGCAGGAAGTGCGAGTCAGCACACAGGCACACATACACGCACACACGCACACGGGCACTGCGTGTCCGCCAGCGACATTCTCCTCGGCCTCACGACGCGGAGATCAATACGCAGGACGCAGCAGGAGCAGGGCCAGTGTACGGGACGACGGCGTCCGGAGTCTCCTGCTTGCGAGGCGCGAGGGGCGGCGGTGGAGGCGGCTGGACCAAGCGCCCCCGCCCCCGGCACCGAACTGCTTTACATTCTACTGCTCGCGGTGCAGGGTGGGACTCAGGGAATTACACTGGACACTCACAACATTCAAGACGAGAAATACGAAAATTGTGTTTAGTCCTTATTGAGGAATGTTTATTTTAATCTACTAGACTGCATCAAACCTTGACAATATAATAAAAAAACAAATATATTAATTTCTTACGATTCAAATTTAAATCTACCCTTGTGGCTCCCTCACCATTTACATCTTTGGAGGGCGTGAATTGACGACTGGTAACCGCACTTCACGTGAAAAAAATATATCACTTATCGAGATCTGCTTAGGCAGAGTTCCGCACCCAATAATGGATAAAAAGCGTGATGATATATTTATTTTCAAATTTGTGGCACCATACTCATTATTAAATAGGCTTAAAGGCAATTTATATTTCTATTTATTCCATCACTCAATACACCAATAAATTTCAATAAAAATTATTGACAACTCAAAAAATATAAATAAATAAAAATAAATATATCATCACGCCTTTTACCCATTACTAGGTGTGGCACTCTGCCTAAGCAGATCTCGGTAAGTGATATATTTTTTCGCATGAAGTGCGGTTCCCTGCCGTCAAATCACGGCCCCCAAAGATATTAGTGGTGGAGGAGCCACAGGGGTAGATTTTAATTGGTGAAAATATCTTTGAGGGCCGTGATTTGACGGCTGGTAACCGCACTTCGCGCGACAAAATATATCACTTACCGAGATCTGCTTAGGCAGAGTGCCACACCCAGTAATGGGTAAAAGGCGTGATGATATATTTATTTTATTTATTTTTAAAATAGTTTGTCGGTTGTGGGGATCGAACCAGGGTTCTCAAGATCCACAGGCCGACTCGATACTACTGAGCCACCTACCCCAAAAAATATCTGTATTGTAATAGTTCTAAAACAATTACCTTAATTTGAGTTGCGAATAAAACATCGTATAACCAATTGCCCGCTGTCTTAATTATTAATGGTCGATATTTCAACCTTCTAACGAAGTTCCTAATAAATTCAATTATCAAAAAAACAAAAAATATAAACATACATTCATACAGAACATCATGCTATATTCCATCAAATGAGGTAGCACGAACTCCTGAAATATTCACAGAACGTCCACTCATCAGATTCATCCCATAAACCAACATTCTCATTTTGATACTTCAACCTAATTCAAATCCCTCCATTCCTCACTCTCATTCATCACGCGACAAACCTTCAATCGCATTCGACCATTCGCTCCTATGCACCTGTTTCATTAATCTTTCATTCAATGTATGCCCCACATGCTCAAATTATCTCAACTCACTTACGCTTATTCCTCTAACAACGAATCCGAAAAGGTAATAAAGTCATGGAGTTTGTTTTAAAAGTAAATTCCACACAATTGCAAGTAAACAACGAATTTAAAATCTAAAATTCTACGCTTGTCTTAATTCATTCCGCAATTAATCTTCGACAACCGTTCCTATACTGACACATCACTTTCGCTTGAATCACATTTATAATTTCTTACATATTTGTTTATTCCCCATACTTAGAATATTTCGTTCACAGAACACTTCTTCAATTTAAATCATTCTTCAAATTATAAAAAATATATATATTTTTAAACAGATTGATTTATAAGAAACTTGATTAGAAGATTGAAATTCTTCATATTAGTATTTATATTTTATTCGGTAAATTTTGTAATATTTATTATTAAAAAATTAAATAAAAATTTCGCCAAATTTTACTGTTAAAACGCTGGCTTCGCCTACATATCAACCAGGAATATAATTATCATCACGCCTTTTATCCATTACTGGGTGTGGCATTCTGCTGTAGCAGATCTCGGTAAGTGATATATTTATTTAATATTGTATAACAGCAATCTTATAGATTTATTTGTTACTACAGATTAATATTTTTTTCTTATAAAGAATGTTTATATCATCACGGTTTTTATCCATTACTGGGTGTGGCACTCTACTGTAGCAGATCTCGGTAAGTGATATATTTATTTAATATTGTATAACAGCAATCTTATAGATTTATTTGTTACTACAGATTAATATTTTTTTCTTATAAAGAGTGTTTATATCATCACGGTTTTTATCCATTACTGGGTGTGGCACTCTGCTGTAGCAGATCTCGGTAAGTGATATATTTATTTAATATTGTATAACAGCAATCTTATAGATTTATTTGTTACTACAGATTAATATTTTTTTCTTATAAAGGGTGTTTATATCATCACGGTTTTTACCTATTACTGACTGCGACACTCTGCCGTAGCAGATCTCAATAAGTGATATATTTATGAACGCGAAATGCGGTTACCAGCAGTCAAATTACAGAGAAAGTAAAAATAAATATATCATCACGCCTTTTACCCATTACTGGGTGTGGCACTCTGCTGTATCAGATATATTTTTTCGCGTGAAGTACGGTTACCAGCCGTCAAATCACGGTCCCCAAAGATGTTAGTAGAGGGGGAGCTACAGAGGTAGATTGAATTTGGTGAAAATTGTTTGTCAGCTGTGGGGATCGACAGGCCCGACGAGACGGGGGGGTAGGGGAGGTAAAATACCCAGGGCCCGTGGAATTCAAAGGGCCCGGATGTGATGCTATTTTATAAATTGCTTTTAATTTTCTACTATTTCACCAATTTTTTATATTCTTTACAAAAACATGTATAACGAAATGTCTGATACACGTTTTCAACAATTTATAACATTGTATAAAAATGACGAAATGCTTGATCAAGGGCCCCAGTTGCAAATTTTAAATAAATTTATACACTATTCAAAAGTACATTGTTGTATTTTTGTTTCTTATATTACTACATTGTATACAACACACATAGATTTGTGCGTAGTGCTGTTTTGGTATCCCCTGCATTTATCGAATATGCAACTAGATATTAGATAGTCATACAGTGAGTATACAATACACATCGCTGCACCAATTAACTCAGAATTTTGTATTTAATTTTATTTATATTGTTATAACTTTATTTAGATATTAATAATTCTTATTGTTGTCATACATATATTTATAAATATATTTTTTTTTGTATCTTATATTTAATTAATAAATATTCAAAGTTAAAGGGGCCCCGATTTTTTTCCCCGGGGCCCGCTTTTCCTCTCGGCGCCACTGGGGATCGAACCAGAGTTCTCAAGATCAACAGACCGACTCGATACCACTGAGCCACCTACCCCATATATATGTACACACACACATATAATTATACGGAATGAACAATAAACCAATATATTTGAGAACAATTCCTGTGCACTATCCTAGTATCCTGAGTCCGTCCCTGATCTCTACTTAATCTAGTCCGTGGATGTAGATGTGGAGATGTCCACCCTCCGTGAGCGTGGCACGTGTTCTACATGTTCCGGCTGATGCCGCGTGCTGCCCGCCTCCGCACTAGCCACCCAGCCACCCACTGCCGCTCGCCCCCGAGTGTACAGCGCGTGCACACGTCACCCTCCAGCACTACTTGCCACTTACAACGTACGGATAGTCATGCATAGTGGAGGAATGCGAGGAAGTGTTGGTTTAGGTAATGAGAAGAATGGTGGAGCTTGAGGTGGATGGATGTTGATGTTTTAAAAGTGTTGCTTGTTGGGGTGTTATTTTCTTTACAAGTTAAGTTATACAGTTTGATTATGTACCGGCATTTTAAAGTTAATTTTAATTTTTTATTGTAAATTTACGAGCTACAACTGCACAGGAACTGTTTTACAATTGTACACCTCAGGCTGTGGGTTCAAATTCCGTTTAGGGCATTATTAATGTTTTTTTGCAACCTTTAAACCTTTAAATTACAATTAATATAATATAAGATATATTTTTTAAAAGCGATAATCACGGCTATCTTAAGTCAAATAATGGGAGCGTCAACATTGACAAAATGAAGACATTAATTGCAAGTACTAACAAGTAACACTACCCAACTGTCATTCACCGATTTAAATGAAACTTGGCACACTAATAGAACTATAAAAAAATATTAAACCCTCATTTTTTTTCTTCCGGAAGTTGCTTTTTAGGAGTACAAACCAGGGTTCGTAAATATCATGATATTTATAATAAATATCAAAATATCTGATATATAGGATATATATCAGATAAATATCACTTTTTGGATATTTATTTTTTAATTTTAGTTTTTGTACACATTTATTATCACAATAGGAAATACAAAATAAATTATTACTCCTAAATAAAAAATTAACATAGGTAATGAAAAAAAGTAAATATTATATAGTACTAAGAATAGTAAGAATATTTAAATAATCCTATATCCTAAATAGGGGCAAATCATCATCTTCTGATGAACTTCCTGAACATAGCGTTGCAGATAGACTCACTTGGCCAAATCCAATCTAAATTAGTTTATTTTTGTAGTTTCTTTTTGGTTTAAATATTTAAACATATCGAGACGATTACGTAGTTGAGATTGGACAATGCCAAAAGTGGAGAAATATCGTTCCAGCCCTGCTGTTGCTGTTACAGCAGTGTGTAACTGTTCACATAGTTCAATAAATGTACTTTTATTTGGCCACTCTGACTCATTGATAGTTACACTTTTCCACCATATTAACGGATTTGTATTTCTAAAATGAGTACCAAATAAAAATTTTGGAAATGGTTCAGACTTTGCCGTTAATGACATCACAAATGGCAAACAATTTGGATTTATGTCGTTGATGTGAAGTTAGTCAAAAGCTAGTAAAGTAAGAATTATCTTTAGAATATAATTTTAACAGAATTAATGAAAGTAATAATACTGTATTTATTATAGACTATTTGATATTTTTATATAATGGATATATATCTTCGAACCCTGTTTATAAGTTAACTGAAGCACGAGAAAATTAATGCCGTTGACCGCGTTTTGGTTTTTTCAGATTTTAATTCAATTATCCCAAAAATCCTTAATCGTAGGATTATTAAAACGAAAATTTACATACATATGTATTTTGACCCACTGAATCCAGTGGTGCAATCTTCAAATGCATATGACTTCTGGTTTTCGAGAAAATGTTAAAAAACCGCTTTTTGCGATTTTTTTGGCGGAAAATTGAAAAAAAAAATAAAAATCGCTGAAACTATGTTTATAAGTTAATTGAAGCACGAGAAAATTAATGCCGTTGACCGCGTTTTCATATCACATTTAGTTTTCGAGATATAGGCTCGGAAAAGTAGAAAAACTGAAAAATTCGAAAAATTTCACTTTTCCGGAGGCTATATCTCAAAAACTAAACAAGATATGGAAATGCGCTCAACGGCGTTGAATTCCCCGTGTCCGAATTGACTTATAAGCAAATTTTCATACAATTTTATGCAATTTAATATTTTTAATTATTTCCTAAGGGGTACCCCTTTGGTTTTTTCAGATTTTAATTCAATTATCCCAAAAATCCTTAATCGTAGGATTATTAAAACGAAAATTTACATACATATGTATTTTAACCCACTGAATCCAGTGGTGCAATCTTTAAATGCATATCACTTCTGGTTTTCGAGAAAATGTTAAAAAAACGCTTTTTCGATTTTTTTTGGCGGAAAATTAAAAAAAAATAAAAATCGCTGAAACTATGTTTATAAGTTAACTTAAGCACGAGAAAATTAATGCCGTTGACCGCGTTTTCATATCACATTTAGTTTTCGAGATATAGCCTCGGAAATGTAGAAAAACTGAAAAATTCGAAAAACTTCACTTCTCCGGAGGCGCTATATCTCAAAAACTATTTGATATTTTTATATAATGGATATATATCATTGCAAAAATATGACGATATATATCAAAATAAATATCATGATATATATCGATCGATATATATCTTCGAACACTGGTACAAACCATTCCTGAAAGGTGGTAAAAGCAAGAATCGCCATAAATGAAATGAAATAATACCAAAATATTACGCGTTCAACATTGATTACCCAGGGGTAACCTCGAAAATAGATTCAGCGACCCCAAAAACCCCCGAGTAACTAGTTTTGAACCTAAAACTCTATTTCAGCTGAATATCGTAATTTCATCCCCCCATCCCCTTTTTAACCCCTTAAAAAAGTGGATATGATCAAAATGACTCCGAAAAAAGATTTTTGCGAGTAGTAGAATAATGTGGACATTATCCCTCTAGGGAGTTTATATTTAATTTTTATTGTAAATGTTTGTGGAGGGGGAGCCACAAGGGTAGATTTAAATTGGTGAACCGATTTAAATGAACCAAATGGTAGGTGGCTCAGTGGTGCCGAGTCGGCCTCTGGATTTGAGAACCTCAGTTTGATTCCAACAACCGACAAACAATTTTCACCAAATTAAAATACTATTAATGTGGTTCCCCTCCACTAACATGTTTGAGGGCCGTGGTTTTACGACTGGTAACCGCATTTCACGCAAAGAAATATATCACTTACCGAGATCTGCTATGGCAGAGTACCGCACCCAGTAATGGGTAAAAGTCATGATGATATATCTGATAACAATATAATGTCCCTCATTTGACACAGTTAATTATCTCGTACCTTAATATGACCTAAACACGATATTCGTGAAACCTGTGCACCTGGCTACCATATACATCGTTTTATAATTATCCTGATAGAGTTTAACTTGACCGTCAATATTCGATACGATACATCGTCACAAGATCCCATCTCTAACATCTTCTGGAGCTGATCTTACGTGCCTTCGTCTTGTTATAATTACCGACATTCTAGGGAAGTTTATCCCGGCCCAGAGCCCTTACCTGCCCAGCCGCCGGCCCTGTAATAGAACACCGCAGGACCTGCGAATTTGATCTGTTAGTTTCACTTCATTAGTTACCGTACTTTGACGTTAGATGGTAGCGGTAGCGGGACAGGGTGAACTGCCAGTATTATCTCCTTGAGAAAGGGGTTAGAAAGTATTTTGTTTCTTAAAAGACCACGAGCTAAAGTTGATATGGGGATGGGTAATTTTTCAGACTCTTGTGGTAGAATTTCATTGTAGTGGGAGACAATATATCGGTGAGGTGAAAAGAATATTAGCCATGCTCCTGAATTTGAAAGGGTATTTGATTGTTGTGGGTTTTCAATAAGGCAGATCAACTTTCACTTTTATTTTGTACATTTGGAAAATTGGATTCTAAAGCTGCACAGCTATCTTATGTCAAATAATGTTAGCGTCCACATCGAAAAAATTAAGACATTAATTTCAAATACTAACCGAAATGCTTGCATGGATCCAAACTTTTCGATTACAATTAATACGAAAGATATATTTTTAAAGCGGCAATCACAGATATCTTATCTCAAATAATGCTAGTGTCCACATCGACACAATTAAGACATTAATTATAAGTACTAAGTGAAATGTTTGCAAATTCCAAGTTTTTCAATTAGAATTAATGTGAAAGATATATATTTTTCACGACCGGAAGTATTTAACCGTTTTTATAATACCAACATCGGGACAAAAGAAAAACATTTTATCTTTAGAGATATCATGTAATTCGAAATAAACAAACTTATTTACATATATTTTCATATACAGGGTGTTTCAGGACTAGTGTAACAAACTTTAACAGCTTATTCCTGAGGTCATTTTGAGCCAAAAATGTCATATGAACATAGGTCCTATTCCTTCTAGTTACCAAAATACAAGAGGTTGAAGTTCTGTAAATAACACGAAATTTTCAAATTTGTAATCAAGATACTTTCGGAAAACAAGAGTTTTATTGAAAAGTCATACCTTATTTGTCTTAATTAATTTTATTTATTAATATTAACATGCATACGAGTTCAAGGCGCTCATTTTGAACACTTGCTGTAATTTCTTTTAAATTTGTTATCTTATTTCATATCGTGTTAACCTATTCCATGTTTGGTTATGTTGTTCTGTGTCTATTTAATTGTGTCATTTTATGTTTTTTTCTCTAAATCGTATTCGTTAATATTAATAAATAAAATTAATTAAGACAAATAAGGTATGACTTTTCAATAAAACTCTTGTTTTCCGAAAGTATCTTGATTACAAAAATTTCAAAATTTCGTGTTATTTAAGGACTTCAACCTCTTGTATTTTGGTAACTAGAAGGAATAGGACCTATGTTCATATGACATTTTTGGCTCAAAATGACCTCAGGAATAAGCTGTTAAAGTTTGTTACACTAGTCCTGAAACACCCTGTATAATATAACAAGTAGTATGAAAATTGCTGAAAATATTTTGACATAAATTATGAGTTGTTATGGAAATGGAAACATAACGAGTGCGAAGCAATTCTTTCCATGGATGTATAATATAATATTTTTCTATCTTCTATTGTTACCTAAAATTTTAATTACTTTGACAATGGCAATTTAAATGTCAAGTAAAATTTTGTAAAACAACAGTATTCAGAAAATATGGAGGCATAACATCCTAAAATAGTTTAAAAGATGAAGCAGAACTTCATTACGCTACTTTTACATGTTTTATTTTGTATTGTATTTTTTTTCAAAGTTTTTTACAAATATATCTCACTAATTAACTTATGATGCTTTAAATGATACGTATTAAATTTGTATCGTCCGTTAGTTCGGACGTATCAAGAAAATTACCACAAAATGGCGGACGCAGCTCCAGCCGGTGGACGTGGAGGTTTCCGTGGTGGCTTTGGTGGGGCACGTGGAGGTACCCGAGGCGGCCCCAGAGGTCGTGGACGCGGTCGCGGTAGGGGCCGTGGTCGTGGCAAGGAAGACCAGAAGGAGTGGTTCCCAGTAACTAAACTAGGTCGTTTAGTACGCGATGGAAAAATCCGTCAACTGGAAGATATCTATTTGTTCTCTCTTCCCATCAAAGAGTTCGAAATCATCGATTTCTTCTTGGGACCTGTCTTAAAGGATGAGGTTTTGAAGATCATGCCTGTCCAGAAACAGACTAGAGCTGGTCAACGTACTCGTTTTAAAGCCTTCGTTGCCATTGGTGACAGCAACGGTCATATTGGTCTGGGTGTGAAATGCAGCAAGGAAGTCGCCACTGCTATCCGTGGGGCTATTATCATAGCCAAACTTTCCGTTGTTCCGGTTCGACGTGGTTACTGGGGTAACAAGATCGGCAAACCACATACCGTGCCATGCAAGGTAACTGGCAAGTGCGGTTCAGTGGCTGTGTGTCTAATTCCCGCCCCTCGCGGTACTGGTATCGTGTCTGCTCCAGTCCCCAAGAAGCTGCTGCAGATGGCTGGTATTGACAACTTGACCCCCGATCTGTGGAAGGAGATGCCTCTTACCAAGACTCCGTACCAAGAATTTGCTGATTACTTGGACAAGAATCATCGCCCCGTTGCTGGCCATCGCCCAACTGAAGCTGTTTAATATCTTAATTTTTTTTTTTTTTTTTAATAACAACGTAACTTTATTATGTTCATTTTAAAATAATAAATATTTTTTTACTTTAAGAAATATTTAGTTTTTTGTCTCAAACATACAAAACAACACGCTACGGCCCATCAAATAGATTTATCCTGAAATTAATCTTTTTCAAACATTCGTATTCCTAGCGTACCAATTTCTCTTCATCCACATATACAACTCTTTTCATAAAAGCTCGTTTATTCCTCTTTTATTCATGTAACGCAATCTGTCACCCTCAATTTCACCAACATACACCTGCTTCACCAATCATTTATTCGACATACGTTTCATATGATCAAACCATCTCAATTAACTCTCACGCAAACTTCTACCAACACTTTCAATCATACATCAACGTAAATAAAGTTAGCAGGTGGCAAATCTACTTAAAATGCAAGATTGCGTGACGACCAAAGAAAATTGATAGATATTATAAAAATAAAATAAATAAATATATCATCACGCCTTTTACCCATTACTGGGTGTGGCACTCTGCCTAAGCAGATATTATTGTTGAATGAATTCAAGAAATAGATGATCTTGTACGACAGATATTAGAAAAGCGAATGAAGCGAAAGTAGAAAAGAAGATAAGAACGTTCGTGGAGATTGATTGTCATCAGTTGAATTTGTTGTGTTAAGCTATCGAATTAGTAATTATAATTAGAAATTATAAATATCAATTAGTTGATGAGTTTTAAAATTTGCGATTCAAATTATAATTAATATCGCCATAATTGAATTAGAGAGAAATTATATTTGTGTGCATTTTTTTCTTTCAACTATTTTAATAATTATCACCCTCCTAAATAAAATTGTCGGTATAAAATAATCCTAGATAAAAATAGAAGATACATAAAAATTTTGGGTTGGCACTCAGATCTCGGTAAGTGATATATTTCTTAACGCGAAGTACAGTTACCATGCGTTATATCACGGCTCTCAAAGATATTAATGGAAGGAGAAACATAAGGGTAGCTTTAATGTGGTGAAAATTGTTTGTCAGCTGTGGGAATCGAACTCTTTCGTAGCAGATCTCGATAAATGATATATTTCTTCGCGTGAAGTGCGGTTACCAGTCGTCAAATCACGGCCTCCAAAAGATGTTAGTGAAGGAGCCACAGGGATAGATTTAATTTGGTGAAAATTGTTTGTCGTCTGTGAGGATCGAACCAGGGTTCTCAAGATCCACAGGCCGACTCGATACCACTGAGCCACCTACCCCATTCACACCCCAGGAGAAAATGCAATTTTTTCCTTCGATACTTATAGATACTATTATTGTTACTAAATTGTTTACGTATCTAATAAATGTATTATTTATCATTCTATCCCCTCCACTAACATCTTTGGGGGCCGTGATTTGACGGCTGGTAACCGCACTTGCAGGCGCGGTGGCCGAGCGTGTTAAGGCACATCTCTTAACATACTGTGACGTCACCCGAACCAAGGTTCGTCAGTTCGAATCCGCCTGTCGACAATGTGTGATTTGTCGTAAAATATAAAATACAGCTACATGTATTTATCACACTCGGGCGCTATAAGCTAGTTACTTATACGCCTTAAATAATATAGCATTTGACTACGAAAACCGGTAGTACGGCAGTGTAAAAACTGCGGCTCAGTGTGTCCGGTAGGCCCAGCCCCGATTTGGGCTGTAGTGCCACAGATGATGATAACCGCATTTTATGCGAAGAAATATATCACTTACCGAGATCTACTTACGGCAGAGTGCCACATCCAGTAATAGGTAAAAGGCGTGATGATATATTTATTTATCCCAGTGTTGATTAATAGACGCTAAGTAAGAAATAAAGACATTGCAATATCAGGCAGGATAATCTTAAATTTTGCAGGGAAAGGAAGACATATGGATTGAATTACTTCATTAGTGACAGCATTGAGGTTGTAAGCTTTAAAGCAGCCCATAGATATTAATATCTGCAGATGGGTGATAAAGTATGCCGGCAGTGCGTATGTATGTATGTGTTAGTGTATGTATATACAAACAATTTAAATCAGGGGTGGCGTGCAGGCAGGGGGATGAGAGATAAAGGCATAGCACACTGCGATCTCGAACATTAACGACTTACGAGAGTCATCAGCTCATCATTGCAAACGCGAAATCTGCTCTATCACATTGGTTCCATCTCGCCCGCTTGTCCGCACGCACAGGACCGTAATCATCATATTGTGCTAAATTTACATAGGTATATACTATAACTGTTAGTTTATTTATTTTGAATTTTTTGAATTTAACGATATTTATAAATAAAATAAATAAATATATTATTACAGCTTTTAGCCTTTACTGGGTGTGTCCCTCTGTCGTAGTAGATCTCAGTGAGTGATATATTTACGGGCTAGAAGTGTGGTTATCAGCTGTCAATTCACGGCATCCAAAAATATTAGTGAAGGGGAAACCACAGCGGTAATTTAAAAATAAAATAAAATATAAATATATCATCACGCCTTTTACCCATTACTAGGTGTGGCACACTGCTGTAGCAGATCTCAGAACGAGATATATTGCTTCGTGTGAAGTGCGGTTACCAGCCGTCATAGATGTTAGTGGAGAGCGAGCCTCAAGGATAGTTTTTTAACGTGGTAAAATTGTATGTCGCCTGTGGGAATCGAACTCCGGTTCTTAATTCCACAGGCTGACTCGATACCACTGAGCAACCTACCCATCAATTTTAATATGGTAAAATTTGTGTGTCAGCTGTGGGAATCAAACCTGGGTTCTCAAATTCATGCTCCGACTTGATACCATATATTTATTTTTTTTAAACTAGCTTTTGTTCTTTATTATTACTTGCCTATTTTATTTATGCTGCTATTTGATTTACATTTATACACATACCTATTTTGTTAGTATCTAATAAATAAATGTTCTATTAGCGGAATACTCCAATATATATTTTTATTATAGGGTAGGTGGCTCAGAGGTATCGAGTCGGCCTGAGGATTTCAGAACTTGGGTTTAATTTTTACCACGTTAAAACTACCCCTGTGACTTTTTTGAGGCCGTGATTTGGCGGCTGGTAACTGCACTTCACTGAGGAAATATATCACTTACCGAGATCTGCTACGACAGATAAAATTCGTGAGGATATATTTAATTAATTATTTATGATGGAACCTATATTTTAAAAAAGGTTTAATTATTATTCCTTACACCGTAATAATGTTTTCAAATTGTTATAGAAATTTAGATATCAAACAGTGGGCCTTCCATACAATTTTAGTCACATAAGTGATATATTTTATAATATATAAATATATGTAAATGGAGTTTAAATAATTTTTACGCAATAATTAAAATATGCATAGATATCAATTTTTTCGCATACAGAAAAATAAATAAAATGGAAGATTATCTTAATCAAAATTTGATTACCACTGGTACAATTAGCTAATTTAATTTATGGGGTAGGTGGCTCAGTGGTATCGAGTCGGTCTGTGGATCTTGAGAACCCTGGTTCGATCCCTACAGCCGACAAACAATTTTCAACAAATTAAATCTATCCCTGTGGCTCTACCTCCACTAACATCTTTGAGGGCCGTGATTTGACACCCGGTAACCGCACTTCACGAAAAAGAAATATATCACTTACCAAGATCTCCTACGGCAAAGGGCCAGAGTCAGTAATGGGTAAAAGGCGTAATGATATATATTTTTATATATTCTAAATAAATAATATCTAACATATATATTTAAAACATAAATATCAATTCTGTATTTAACGTCGTAAACAAAACAATAACCTCAAAATTGTTTGCCTATTAGACGAAGGAGAGAAAAGATATGAAAAATAGGAAGAATCTGATATCGAATGGATGTGCGAGAGAGAGGATAAATGTATATGTCATTAAAAGCTCAATAACCTTATAAACCAAGAATTTTTGAAAAACTTTATAGTCTGGTACGAAGCTTTTGTGCCTAGTTATAAATAACTAAGACTATAGGCCACTTAATTGAGCCAAAGTATTCTAATTCAAAATAATGTATTAATGTAAATAACAAAAACGAGAGTCTTCGCATTTGATGTGTGATATCCTATATTTGTCTTGATACAATGTGTGAATGTCCGTTGGAGTTAAGAATATTTGTAAGAGTCCGGCACTGCACGTAAGTACTAAACTCTAAATCGCTGGTAGTTCGTAGTATATCACGTGATCACATCCCCCAGAACAGAGCTGAAATCAGTCGCGCACTCCGCCCTCCGTTAGTTCCAGTAAATGAAGACCAGTGGCCGCTCCGCGACAAGCAGCGACAACGCCGCCAAGAAGAATGGTGAATAAGGAAATTTGCATTGCACAACCTCGCTCTCTGCAACGTTATCTCCTCTCCCCGAGAGAAAGAGAGTGTAAAGGGGTGAGTGGCGCTGACCACTAGGCACTTCGGACACTGCGGTTTCGGACATTACTGATGTTTCGTATGTTTTCAATACATAACACTGTTTTTTAAGATTGAATTATTATGAAATGTAAATAAAACAACAAAGACAAAATTAATTGTCTTTGAATGCTCACTTGGTGAAACTAGCTTCAATAATAAAATAAAATGAAGGCTGAATTTTGTGAGACTTAGACAAGTGTTTAGTTTTATATTTTATTAATAATTATTTTGATACTATACACAACAGGAACTGAACCCTAATGAATCACACAGACACAACATTATGTTACTCGAAGCTTATAAATCTCAATTTAATTACTATCGATTCCGAAACTATAATCAATTGAAATTGAAGTTGAATATCGCATTTAATAAAAAAATTAATAAATTTGAATTATAATATAAGCTTTAGTAAATTTCTTTGTACTTCGGAAAATCTAGACCAAGACCAAGATTAGGTTAAACTTTGTTCTTGGTCTTGGTAGTTCTTAAAATTAAATTAAAATATTTTTTTTCGTTATAAATAAATATATCATCACGCCTTTTACTCATTATTGGGTATGCTACTCTGTCGAAGCAGGTCTCGATAAGTGATACATTTTTTCGCATTAAATGCGGTTACTAGCCGTGAAATCACAGCCCCCAAATATGTTAATGAAGGGAGAGCCACAGAGGTAGTTTTAACGTGGTGTCGCCTGTGGAAATCAAACCCGAGTTGTCAATTCCACAGGCCGACTTGATACCCATAATCCTACTTAGGTCGCAAAAAATAATATATATGTTAGCACCAGTACTCGAATTCGGATAATGCCCGAAAAATATGCTCAGGACCAGTTTAAACTGAAACTATTTATATATAGAAATTAATTATTATTTAACAGCTGGTACAAAATAAAATAATATATTATACACGCCGATAAAGAATCTTAATCGACTCGTGAAAGACTTCATTCGCTCCTTTATCGCTCATGAAGTAACATCTTTCACTTGTCGATAAAAACATCTCTTTTCGTAACACATGCACAAAAAACACGTCCTTATTCCCTAATTTTAGAGAGAGTAACACTGCTTTTCTCTCCTAGGGAGAGAAACATTATGTTTATCTCCCTAGGTAAGATGTTTCTCTCCCTAGGTAGGATGTTTCTCTCCCTAGGGAGATGTTTCTCTCCCTAGAGACTACGATTATTAGCTGTTTGCGGCGTTTCCTAGGTAACTAGTTACGCAACCCATATTTGACATTTGTCCCGATAAGACGGTAATTTTTGTGCACTTGTTACGAAAAGTCTAATATGCTTCACTGGAGGGCGCGATTATCCCTTCACACGCGGGAATAATCGCTTGTTTCCCTCCCTTGATGCATAACATACTATTATCGTCTTGTATAATAAATAACTATTAAAGTGTTTATGTCTTATTTAAAACTTTGCGGATTAAACCGATACTTAGTATATTTGCTCCTATTTTCTATATATCCTAATTCAAAACAGCAGTCCTCAAACCAGCACATCCCCAACAGAAACTCAAAGGGGTCCACGTCGCTGACCAGCACACACACACAAACGGAGAGGCTGAAATATAGTCGTCCCTTATCTACAGTGTCCACCCCTCGAGTCCAGTGTAGCAAGTGCTAAAGTTTAATTTATGGCCGCAGGCACGGCATTGTCACGTCTTACAGATGAGCGCCGCGGTTCCCCTCCCACGCGCGGGGATGTGCGATGCGTATGCGTGCGTGGAAAATTAAGGTTATGTGTCCAGGAATGGAATTGCTTTTTAAGATAGGGATGGGAAGATTTGTTGCTAGGGAATTTAGAAAAGCAGATACATAATAATCAGGATGTAATCGTTGTGGTAGGGGGACGGAAGTTGCGTACAGATCCTTCACATAAAAATCAACAATAAACGCTAAGTGTGACAACGTGTGTAAGTAGCAGGAACGAAATGTACTTCCTATAAAAGTAGTTAGAATTTTCTTATCATATGGAATTGCTGTTCATTTAATTTAGACTCTAAAATTAAGTTTTATTGATGCAACTGGCAGTAGAGGTAGTCATAGCTCAATGAATATAATTTGCTTTTACAAACAAATAGGTCGTGCGTTTAAATCTCGCTGTCTTCAATTTATATTCGAGTGATTTAAAGTCTATTATATACTTGTAATTGAGATTTTAAGTTCTACATGTTTTCAGTTATAATATAAAATAGCCATATGTATTGTCCTGCAATTCAGATTTGTAGAAACTAGATAATGGATTTGCGATTTTCTTTTAGTTGTTTTGAGAGCGTGCATGAAATAAAACGTACTTCGTGTACTGATATTATTAAAAAGAGTGAACATTTTTTGACAGTTGTAGAAAACGATCGAAGAGGCTTTTTTTGGATAAATTTTAGTGTGCGAAGTGTAATTTTTTAACAGTAACACATCTTTTTTATGTTACCATGATATTTGAGAAAGAAAGTTTTTTTCACGGTTTTGAAAAAAGATTTTCCACGCAATATATTTTAGATTTAAAACAACAAATTTATTTCGGATTTCACTGCAAAAATATAAATTTTAAAATTAATTATTTGTTATTTATTATTAATTTCTGACGATTATTAAAATTGTTTGTATTTTGTGCACTAAAAACATCTATTTTGTGCATTTAATACAAAAAAATATTTCTTCAATTAGTTTCAACCCCACTTGGGTGAAAATCAATCAAAATAAAAATTACATTAAATATGTCATCATAAATAAAATAATAAATAATTAAAAACATTACTATTAAAAATTTAAAACAAGAGCAATATAAAAAGTAAGTCGATTGTAATTATTAATTATTTTATATACTACGACAGACCTACTGTAATTTTTATTTTATTTGACTATTCACATTAAAATGATGCCCCCAAGAGGAAAACTACTCAAAAAAAGAATAAATAATCAATTAACTGACTTCTAGAATTTTTATTTCATGCACAATTATTCTTCAGTCGAGAATCTGCCATCTTTATATGTACATATTAAAAATGAGCAAAACATCAGCAATTTAATATTTTCATTTGTTATTCTTACAACAGTGGAACTTAATCCCAGTTATAGTACAAGAATCCGAACTTCACAGACACCAATCGTACATTTTAGATATAGTTGAACATTCGATCTCTTGCTTGTTAATTCTCTTCGTTGACTCGAAACGGCTACGATCACCGATAAAGCTATAATTTGATCCTAATCCACGAGAATATTAGTATATTAAGTAAGTAGAATAGTAAAAAACAAGGCACTGTTCTGTACATTTATAGTAGCATAAAGTAAATAGTTAATGAATCCCTCTTTTCGGGAGAAATTCGCGTACTCAATGCAGAAAAAACAGTAAGAGGGAGGCGTAAAAAGCGCTAAAAACGCAAAACATCTCATGATCACGCAGCCACTGCGCTGCGTAGCCTAAAAACAAACACCTCGAACTTGCCTCTCTTCTCATACGCACGTTTACCTTACTCAGCCATTTAAAACAAATAGCAGTCATTACGAGGCTCGGAGAACAATCCATGACACCCTCCTTGGCCCTCAGAGGGTTCTCCTCGCGAGAGGGTCTTTGATATCAGCTTATCACGTCAGTGTATGATTATTGCGCATCAATAAACATTTAGATTACACAGACCGCAAATTATTAATATATCTACTTGTGTGTTTGGGAGCTGGAGCCGGGCTGGCTATGCTGTGCAAATATCTATTTAATTAGGTGTGTGTCCGAGCTACGACGGTGGCGCCGCCAATGCCCGTCGGCGGAGCGAGGACCTAGCGCTTGCGTGCCGGAGGGTGTATTATTTATGGTTTATTCCAGGAAGTGTTTGTTTGTCTTGCACGCTGGATCAAAGAACTGATGCTTGGATTCAACTTGGGTTTTATTTTTTAATTGGAGATTTAAAATATGCGTCCTGTCAAATTCATGGATGCATTCAATAATAATCATTTTAATTTTTGTACAAGTTGAGCAGAAATTATAAAAATAACATTTGCGCGAAAACAAACTTATTTTAAACTTTATTAATAAATATCAAATTAACTCAGTTGACTAACAAATACTCGAAAGGTATTGTTAAATATTCCTAGTAAAATTTACTTCAAATTTAAGATTTTCGAAAGAAAAACAAACAGTTCAATAATTTAAACTTGTCTCCAATTTTATCCAGTACAGTGGTTTTCAAAATGTGGATTAAGACCCTTCTGAGGATCGTGAAGACATTGGAAGATAATCGCCGAATGCTAGTTACTAGTAGATTAAAAAAAACATGTATTCAAAGATTTAAAGAATTTATTACAAGTTTATGGAGTAGGTGAGAACCTGGGTTCGATTCCCATAGCCGACAAACAATTTGGATGGATGTTACCCGCACTTCACGGGAATAAATCTATCGCCTACTGAGATCTGCTACGGAAATGTACCACACCCAGTAATGGGTAAAAAGTGTGATAATATATTCATATTTATTTTTTATTTATTACAAATATATTTACCTGAAACTGACAGGAAAATAAACATTTGCCTGACCTTTAAGACTTAGGAAAGCTTTGCTTTGCATGTCTAGTAAGGAAAATAACATATTGTCTGCCTAGGCAGGTAATGAAAGAAACGTGAGTGTCTAGTTAGTTAGTAAGTCAAATATTTAATTTAATCTAAATTAATTTAAAATATGTATTATTTGTTTCTAAGTTTCAGGTAAAATGTTATACGTAACACGTCAGTAAAGTGTCGTACAGGATTCGTAAGCTGTTTCAAGCCTCGCTCACGCTCGGTATGAAACTATCTACTCATCCTGTAATTGAACGCTTTCCCGACTCTTTACTTAAATAATTATTACGAGTAATTCTACAAGTTATTATACCAACATATCAACGTTCGTAAGAAGCTATATCAAAATTCTTAATGAGAAGTTTATCCTTTCATTAATTCCTGAAATTCTGGTGCTATTTTTGTAACACTCATTATTAAATCATTCTATTACAAACTTCAATTTTGATCTCACAAACGTAAGGGGATTGCGAAAAATATTTATGATTTTGTCTTCAGGAGGCTATGCCTCTTAAAAGTTTAAAAACAATTTATCTGATGTCAATTTTGGTCTAAAATTGTGTCTTTTCTTCGTTTAAAGTTTTTCTAAATTGTATGAGTTACAAGGAATATATCATAGAAATTTAAAATAAAACTGTCATTAGATAAATTTGCTTCTACAAAATTAGAAAACTGTTAATAATTTATTCATTTATTTATTTATTTTGTTACTTTGCTCAACAGGAACTTAATTCCAGTTACAGTATAGGAAGCCTACAGTTTATAGTGAAGTATGAACCATTGAGTTGGAGTCACAATTTCTTGTTTTTTAATTTGTAAATGCAATTTTTATCTCCGTTTTGTCCACTTGTCTACGATTGTTTGTTAAAATCACTATAATACTTATTGCAATTTTAATAGGAAAATAAAGCTCATGTTTACATAAATATGCATGTCGCGCCACTCAGTCTTAGTGGGTTCTGGCCATGTACACTCAGCTACAGAAGTACGAATCAAGATAGTGTGCATACAGGGTGTTTCTATACCTCTGCACGAAACTATAATCAGATATATAATTTGATATACTGATTATAGAACAAAATAGTTATTTGTATATTAAGAATGTAAAGTGATTCTTTGTTACTCCAGCACGGTAATTGCAGCGCGAGCCGAAGGCCAGAGCTGCAATAGTGTAAGAGGAACAAAGACACTTTAAGTTCGTGATGCACATATAATTTTTTCTACTATTGTATCATAAATTATTAAAAAACGTATACGTACTGATAATACATTCGTTCTGTCACCTGTCAATATGACAAGTTTCTGTTTTGTTTGTATTCTGGTAACTATTGAAATAAGCGCGAATTTAATATATTTTTCACGCGTTGCCATTGGAGACGCGCAAAAAAGATATTTTTCGAATGTTCCACAGAAAACATCAACTTTACGATGACAAATGAGAGCGTAATTGTCAACTCTTCATAGCAATCGTAGAAAAATATTTTTTTTGAAATTCGCAAAAATTAGGAAATTTCATTCCTAGCGAACATTTTAGTGTCACTGGTTTAATAATACACTTCCGGTTAGTCCATTTTAACTAAAATTTATTATGTTATTTCTATTGCTATTGTACTCTTATATACCAAATGTAAAAAGTTTTGGATGATATTTTTCATTAAAATCTATTATAGGCTTCAAGTAAAGTACCACTTCCGGAAGTTATATAATGACCAAAAAGGGAGGTGCACAACTAGATGTTATAGCAGTCCTAAATACAAAATTTCAACTTTCTATGGCTTATAGTTTTTGAGTTATGCGAGATACATACGTACGTAAAGAAATCACGACGAAATTAGTCAAAATGGATTCAGGGATGGTAAAAATGGATATTTCCGCAGAAATCTCAAAACCAAAATTTTTTGCGATTACAATACTTCTATTATATTATTTCCATTGATATAGTAGTCTTATATACCAAATGTAAAAAGTTTTGGATGATATTTTAATATAGTTTTTCATTAAAATCTATTATAGGCTTCAAGTAAAGTACCACTTCCGAAATTTATATAATGACCAAAAAAAGAGGTACACAACTAGTTGTTATAACAGTCCTAAATACAAAATCTCAACTTTCTACGGCTTACCGTTTTTGATTTATTCGAGATACATTTATGTATGTACAGACGTTACGACGAAATTAGTCAAAATGGATATTTCCGCTGAAATCTAAAAACCGAAAATTTTCTCGATTACAATACTTCCTTTACTTCGTACAAAGAAGTAAAAAAATTTAATCAGTCTATAAATAATATTTTGCAATATCAGTAGATGATGACAGATAAAGACTTAAAGGCATAAGCAACAAACATCTAAACGTATATAATAATGCGATACCCATTATAACGGATAACAAGTAACAAGTCTCGTATAGCATAGGTAGTGTTTTTTTAACGTCGTATCCTAACTAGAACCAAACATTAACTTATCCAATATTACAGTCCGCTGGTTACAATGCTGAAGGCATGCAAATGAAGATACTCAACTCCGACTTGGAGTGTGTAGTGGTAACACTGTGTCCGGAGCCGGAGCACACGGATATACATTGCACGTAGTACAATACACTATCTAACTACACCTAGGACGCTAGGACTAATGAATAATTCTCTATCGAGCGAAGCTACCACGACCACGACATCCCAATCAGACCAAAATTAAACGAAACTAAGTATAGGTACCTTATGGTTGGTTAGAAGAGTATCGTTCATATTATACATCTTCGTTAATTGCGGGATAAATATGATGAATGAAGACAAGCGTATGATTCTTGATTTTAGATTCATTGGTTAGATGTTTCGAGTATTTACCTGCAATTGTGTGGAGACCATCTTCAGAAACAAGCGCAGTGTACAGGAGCGAATGGATGAATGTTTGTTGTGTGTTGATGGATTTTGGTTGTGAGAAAAGAAAGAGTTTGTATGGAGGAAGTGTTAATGTGGTCGAATCGAGTATCGTGTGTCAGGATGAGAATGTTGACGGGTTCGTGCTACCCTATTTAATGGGATATAGCGTGATGTTATGTATGTATGTATGTATGTTACTTCAGTAAGTGATTTATAATTAGATTTGAAATAGTTTTATAATAATAGTTACCGATAGGACTTCCACAGCAATAAATTATTATATTTATTAACAAATTTCTGATCGGTGCCGTTCGTGTGGCAATAAATAAACAGAAATACTCCCTTCCTTCCTCACCTTTTTTATTCCTTCATTTTCTGTTTTTACTATACAGCGTCTAACTGCAATTCTGGTAAATGTATTTTTAAATAAGCGCAGGCGATGCTGCCTTCATTTCTTATAGATTCGTTGTTAGAGAAGTGGGCGTGAGTGAAGATTTACGAAACAGATGTACAGGAGCGAATGGATGGATGTTTGTTGCGTGATGATGGATTTTGGTTGTGAGGAAGGAAAGAGCTCGTATGGAGGAAGTGTTAATGTGGTCGAATTGAGTATAGTGTGTTTGGATGAGAATGTTGATGTGCACTGATGCTCTATGAATGTTTCAGGGGTTCGTGCTGTCCCATTTAATGGGATATAGCGTGATGTTATGTATGTATGTATGTAAATTAAACATTTCGCAGTGGTAACATAACTTTAAAAATGACAACTCTGATAACTCAAAATATTTTCTACAACTTTATAGAAAATAGGCTTTTCTGCATTTATTTCTTGAACAAAAAGTACATATTTGCTGTACACATGTGGAAAGTGAATTTATCTGACCGAATTGTATCCATGGATGCAACTATGAAGCAGAAAAACTGTCAAAAATGATTTTAAATGTTTATAATTGCTATGAAAAATTGACAATTATGCTCTCATTTGTCATCGTAAAGTTGACATTTTCTGTGGAGCAATCGCCAAATAACTTTTTGGTGCGTTTCCTATGGAAATTATCGAAATATTTATTTGTGTATTAAGAGCGTAAAGTGATTCTTTGTTACTCGAACACGGTAATTGCAGCGCGAGCCGAATGTATCCTTTTTTCTACGATTGCATCTTCAAATTATTAAAAAACGTATGCGTACTGAAAATAAATTCATTCTGTCAACTGTCAATATGACAAGTTTCTGTTTTGTTTGTATCTCTGGTAACTATTGAAAAAAGTGCGCATTTAATATCTTTTTCGCGCGTTGCCATTGGAGACGCGCAAAAAAGATATTTTGCGATTATTCCACAGAAAACATCAACTTTACGATGACAAATGAGAGCATAATTGGCAACTTTTCATAGCAATCGTAGAAAAAAAAATTAAATGCGTGCTTACTTCAATATAATATATTTATTTTGAGTGATAAAACAAAAGAACTTTGAGACAACAATATGTTAAATTATTTAATTCCGGTAGATTATCTTTGCAAGTTAATTCATAAAGCAGGTTAACACCATTTATTATGCCGATAAAAGTTTGAATACTCCATTTTAAAAGATAACAAGTACATTTGATTAAATTCTTGTGTGGGTTGAAGTAATCAAGTTTGGCAGCATTTTTATTTGTAGTAATGATTTATTCTAGGACAAATTGAATTGAAATTTGTCATAGATCGGTCGAGGAGCACACAACAGAGAACAATACAACACATGTGATGTTTAGACGGCGCGGCGCGGCGGTGTGCGAGTCCCTGCGTCTCGTATGAGCCATAGCTGTTTATCTATGTAAATTCAGTGGCGCTGTCCGTGGTGTCCGGGCTCCGTGGCGGCGGTGGCGGCGGTGGCAGCGTTGTCGGCGGGGGTGTACAGTGTAGCAAGGACCAAGGACGCAAGGACGCAGGCATGGCACACAGCACACGACTTGGCCTCATGCTATTGATTAAAGACGGGCAGTTGGTCCACCGGGTAATTACATCCCCTATCTCGGTCTCGCGCGCCGCCGCCCTCCGCCCCTTTGACGCACTGCCGCCCTCGATCCCCCGCGACCCCGCGCTGGCCTGTCATTTAGCGACAACGTCGCTAACTTGCCTTAATATGCCGCTGCCGCTGCCTCTGCCGCTGCCTCAGCCACTGCGACTGATGGCACGGTGAACGCTGACGCACTCTCCTCTCCTATGTTCGCCGCTCTCATTAACTCTCTCCCGACCATACATACGCACATACACTACCTTCTCTTGACACACATACCCACACTCACACAATCCTGCAATATTGTTTCAAATAGTTCGCTATAATCTGAGAACAGCAAACATTCGAATTAATGAGCGCTAACTCAATAAAGTTGCAAACGTAAATACACTAAATTATACATAATTTTAATTAATTATGCAATTATGCTAATTAATTACAGATTTACATTTCTTTCAGAGTTTCATTACTAATAAGATACACGGTTACTATCACAATTAAATTGAGTGCGGGAAATATCATTTTCTCAAGTAATGTTGAAAAACATACTTTTTAAAATACAGTCCTAAAAGTTATAGTTTCCCAATTAAAATAAATGACTACCGATAAAAAAATATGTGTTATTATCCAAATATTCACAATTATACCGCAACCAAACAAGATGGGATGAGAACCCTGGTTCGATTCCCACAGCCGACAAACAATTTTCACCAAATTAAATCTACCCCTGTGGCTCTCCCTCCACTAACATCTTTGGGGGCAGAGATTTGACAGCTGATAATCGCACTTCACTCGAAAAAAAATATCACTTACCGAGATCTGCTACGACAGAGTGCCACAACCAGTAATGGGTAAAAGGCGTGATGATATATTTATTTTTTTATTTTTTCGAAAACTGTCATATAAAGTTAAAATTTACATGACAACTATATCAACACGCGAAATGAGTGTTTTTTGTCTACAGAACGCAAAAGACTTTTGTATGCAGGGTGCAAAAGTTTTTTGCATCCTGCAATTTTTTGATAGAAGAAATGTTAACAATTTAATAAAATTTGTCACTTTATTTTTTTGCTTAGAAACAATACTTCTATTCTTTAACAAAATTTATATTTAATGTTCCAATTGAGCAATTATGCATATTTATCCCGCTTGAGGAAGCTAACTGGTGTACTGGAATAGTTTTTTGAGAAATGCAATGCGAAATGCAATGAGAATCCCAATAAATCGCAGAAAAAAATTAGAACGTTTGATTGGTTTCTACTGCCAACCAGCTGTCAATTGCTGGTCAGAGAATACTAGATTTTATAGCAATTATATTACATACATTGTTGTCATGGAGACATTAGATATCACATTAATTAATCCTAAACGTCAAAATTTTCTCATTACATCATTACTAACTTTGCAACATAGTTTTCGAAAAAACGATGTTTGATACTCGATTGCGAAATGCTTTTTCATTCTCGAATGCAAAAGTAACATTTCGCAATCGAGAATCAAAAATAACTATTTCCAAACAAGAAACAATATGTATATATATATTTGTTTTTCAAGAGTTAATAACACAAGATCGACAAGTAATTAGTTGTGAAATGTTTCGAGATAATATAATGAAAATCAGAAGAGCACACAAGTCCGGATTACAACAAGAGAGCAAGAATAACAAGATAGCATCACTTCGTCTGTCGTATGTTCATGTCCTGGCAACGCCAACTTAACCTGCGCTGCCGCAACAGCTATGTGTAATTTAGTTACCACAGTCGCAGTTCTCGTTAGATTTATGCAAGCAAGTGCAGTTGCACTGCGAGTGTGCGAGTGTGTAAGTGTGCAGCACCAGTAACAACACACTACAACTGTCAATTTAGCCGGGGTAAAGCAGCGAGCGTCGCGCTGCATACGGATCTAGCGGCTTCCTAAATTAAACCGGTTACCGGTGCAGTCCGGAATTATTCCGGGAGAATGGAGGCAGGAATCACGACGTGGGAGTGTGTTTAGCGAGGTTTTGTTTACTTGGATGCTATTAGTTTTTACAAAAATAAATTGTATGCAATACCTAATTAAAAGTTTGTGAAACAAACTATTATTTTATTTTAAAAAGTGAGTATGTATCATTTGAAAAAATTTGACTATACCGAAACAAAGACATTAAATTCAGAGTGAGAGATAGGTTTGACTGAAATCAATGGCGGATTTACTCGTAGAGGAGTCCAGGCATCCCACACAAGCCATTTATATTATAAAGAGTGTTTCACAACTTAGAGCAATAAATTAAAGGATATATTCTGTACGACGTGCTGATCATGAAACAAAAAGAATTTTTTTTAAATCGCAAAATTATTTTCCATGTTTCCCAGTCCAAAATTTTTCGTTGCCACTGCCACTGGGTGAATGATTATGTTAAAGTTATTAATTAATTAAATTCTTGAGAACCCTGGTTCGATCCCCACAGCCGACAAACAATTTTCACCAATTTAAAAATCTACCCCTGTGGCTCCCTCTCCACTAATATCTTTGAGGGCCGTGATTTGACGGCTGGTAACCGCACTTCACGCGACAAAAATATATCACTTACCGAGTTCTGCTTAGGCAGAGTGCCACACCCAGTGATGGGTAAAAGGCGTGATGATATATTTATTTTATTTATATTTATTCTATTATAAATAACTGCTAATAATTGAATTGTGTAATTATTCTTTCGTAGTTGATACCTACTTCATTGTTTGTGTTTAATAGGAAAGCGAATCCAGTGCAGTACTACAAAAAATGTTTTAGGTCAACAACCCTTAATTTTTCGAATTTAAAAAAAAATCTTTTTGTTTCATGATCAGCATGTCGTACAGAATATACCCTTTAATTTTTTGCTCTAAGTTGTGAAACACCCTGTATATATTAATTGATGCATTTTTGGAAATAAGTTAATTTAACTAAATATCAGTACGGTGGTGTGGATAGCAATATAGAATTCGAACCCGGAGATCCAGAGTTCGAATCTCACTCAAGCTAAAAATTATATAAACTACCACAGTGCGGACCCTCTACTGTAATTGGGATTAAGTTCCTGTTGTACAGAGTAACATAAATAAATATATATTTTATCACGCCTTTTACCCATTACAGGGTGTGGCACTATGCCGTAAGCAGATCTCGGTAATTGTTATATTTCATCGCGTGAAGTGCGGTTATCAGTCGTCAAATCACGGCCCCCAAAGATGTTAGCGGAGGGGGAGTCACAGGGGTAGATTTAATTGTTTGTCGCCTGTGGGAATCGAACCAGGGTTCTCAAGTGCAGAAAGAGTTTTGCAAGGCCCTTTTTCACGTGTGTTACTTACTAGTTTTTTTCAACATTAAAAGTGAAAATTAAATATTTACGTTTGCGATACAAGAAATTTAATAATGATTTTATATAAATCAAATGAGTTGTATTTACAAATACATATCTACGGAAAATATCACAGACATTAACATTTCAAAATTGTTATGAGTCATAACAGGCCTTAGATGTCTTAAAATCCTCGCTCTAAGAGCTCGGATTTCAAACTGACATCTGCGGCTGTAATGATACTCATAACATTCCTAGGTATGTTAATAGCTATTAATTTAATTTTATTTAACTCACAATAAGCATTTCAGTGCTGAATATAAAAATCTGGTGTTAGTCATCTTGACAATTTTTAATTTAAAAAATATAGTTAACATTACTTTAGGCAATCAGGCCTTAATTTTATCATTGATAAATTGATCCACTAACTATAAATTAGAAATTACAAATTAGAATTTTAGATGTACAGCACCTCCACCAAATAATATTTTTACAAGGAATATAATTTTCAAGAACCTATATAGTTATTTTTTAATATGAATATAATATTGAAGCAATGAAGTAAGCAAAAACGGCTGTAGTAAATTAGAAGTATATTTAGCAGTGACAAAGTGAATAACGCATAAAACGTGACAAAATAATTAGAAGTAATATGACTTGGGCAAAATGAGATGATGAAGTTGTCAGATCACATTGTGTTTAAATACTATTAGCACTCCAGAATGAGCAGTCTCAACTTTCAAAGCTCAAAGCGCAAGTAAATTCTCACTCACACATCGCGAACTCTTAACCGGATTACTTACTCATGTCCAAATGTTAAAGCTGTCGACACGGCTAATCGAATTCCGTATTAATTATCACCGAATTTCGCATGACGCAAAACAATAAATTTCAAATTATAGAAGTTCGTAAACATTAATTCGCACTGTGTTAGTCGGCGTAATTAATTTATGGTGCGCCACTAGTGCTCGGACGAAATTTGCATGCAGTGTCAACAGCGGCTCTAGTCTAAACCCATTCGGACAACACAGAAAATTAAATTCCCTAACAGCGAGTCCGCGGTTTGCACAAGTAGTTTGTGCTGCTGCTCCACCCACCACCGTCGACAACCGCCCTCAGCCGCCCCCTGATTCTGAGATGTGCGCTTGTCTCGAGGTCTAAGGTTATGGTCTCGGGGAACACTAGATTGCTCAGAAGGTGTTGCATTGGGATTTTCAAATAACACCAGCACTTTCAACTTCGAATAATCGTACTGTTTATTGCCGTACAGAGAAGTAGAATTGTTTGGATATTTTAAAAGAGAAATTAAGTTATAATTGTTTTGAATGAGGATTGATTTCAGGTCAAATAAATGAGGGGATAATGTTGATAATTAGTCTAATTATGCTTACTTAAAAATGTAAACGTTATACAAAAAGATTAGTTGGTAATCTAGACAGAGTTACTAGTCCTTGTACAATAGTCTACAGTCCAAAGCTGCTCATCGTAATTTTCACCATGAATTAATCTAACTCGAAGCTATCAATTAGCAAGGAAGCAATTAATGTTTGATGTATTTTTATTTGCAGCAGCCGCGGTGGCTGAACATATTAATGCACATCTCTTAACATACTGTGATGTCACCCGACCCAAGGTTCGTCAGTTCTAATCCACCTGCCGACAATGTGTAATTTGACAAATATAAATAAATAAATATATCATCACGCCTTTTAGCCATTACTAGGTGTGGCACTCTGCCGTAGCAGATCTTGGCAAGTGATATATTTCTTCGCGTAAAGTGCGGTTACCAGCCATCAAATCACGGTCCCCAAAGATGTTAGTAGAAATGAAACATGAATGCACAAAATGTCTACGAATTATTTTGATAGTTTCAAACTAATTTTCAACTAATTTTTGTATATATTTGATCAACTGAGTTACTAATTTTGCGCTGCTTGAACGCTAAAATCCAACTGCGCATATTTCTGATAGCTTGTAATAGTTGTGGATTGCTGCTCGAATAAAGCTTTTACCAATTTAATTATATATATTATGGGGTAGGTGACTCAGTAGTATTGAGTCGGCCTGTGAATCTTTAGAACCCTGGTTCGATCCCCACAGCCGACAAACAATTTTCACCAAATTAAATCTACCCCTGTGGCTCTCCCTCCACTAACATCTTTGAGGGCCGTGATTTGACGGCAGATAACCTCACTTCACGTGAAGAAATATATCACTTACCGAGATCTGCTTAAGCAGACTGCCATACCCAGTTATGGGTAAAAGGCGTGATGATATATTTATTTATTTTATTTAAAAAGTTTACACTTTACCAATAAAGGACGTAGAATGAACTTCTTAGAAGCATTTGAAATTCAGAAAGCTATTCATAGCGGCTTAAATGTCCTCAATGACCAGTTGGATTTGTTTCATTCCGATAGTATTAAGATCTTTGTAAATGAACTTTACTGTTAATCACTGTACTATATAAACTGTGTGTAACTTGTATTTTAATCAGTCAACGTTCTGAAGATGGTCTAATAAGCCGAAATCAATCAACTTGTTAATAAATAATTTTGTGAAACTACATCAAGTGTCTACGTTCTTTATTCTGATTAAAAAGTTTACATTTGTAATACCATTATTTAATAAAAGTTAAGTATGCAAGAAGAAGCTCACCTCTAATTCTATCCTACATGTCCTCATCTACTAAAACAACCACTAACTATCTCACCAATACATATCTCATTAAACGATAAACTGAAACTAACGTAAACATTTGACGACTCGATGAAACAATAATGAATCATTACATAAATACTTAGATTCGATATAACTCAAAATAATGACATAAGCAATGACGAGCCAACAAAATTAATAAGATATAATATTTATGCTACTCTGTACAACAGGAACTGGAATCTCGGACTCACCGAGCCTCAGTGTGGTAATTCATATCATTTTTAGCTTGAGTGGGTTTCGAACTTGGGTTCTCTGGATTCGTATATCGCAACGTTATTCACACTACCGTATTATAATATAATATTCTAAGACAGAGTTGTTCGATTAAAAATTTGGTTTCGTAATTGCTATAATTATTATAGAAGAGTTTATTAAAAATTAAAAAGAAACAATTTGGTTCGTCGTTTTAAATATTTGTATCTGTTCTACGTAAAAGCCATGACAAATGGGGAGAAAATGTATTTACGCGCCAAGACGTTATTCGTTTTATTTCTGTCGTGATAGTCGTAATTAACTACTATTCTTGTGACCAAGGCTAAAATAAAAAAAAATATATTGAAACAGAGTTCAATGACTGCACCCTTCTGATTTATGTGCCCGAAGCATTTTCCGATTTTCCTCACTCGCTTTGCCTCCTATTATAGATCTGTTTATATTTATAATTTTCAATGGGAAAATAATACTAATCTTTTCTTACTAATAAAAAAAGATTATATGTAAACAGCAATGTAAATATTAGAGACTAATGTCCGATTGTATCAAGGCAGTTCAAATTTTGAAGGTGGTTTAAACAGTTCGTATCTATAGTTACGTTCAGAATCTTGTTAGGTCATTGGGTACGAAACTATTTGAACTATGATTAAATTTAAACTTGCTTTAATATGCGATAATACATTAATAAAATGAATAAAGATGAGACGTGGATACAGTTTGAAATTGCATTGCCACAGTTTCAATAATTAGAAGATTATTTTCCCAACAGATATAAAAAATTTCTATAAGAAATAAAAGTTTAGCTACCTGATTGATGAAGTAGGAAGTAGACGTATACTGATTTTGTTAGAACTGCGGACTTCTCTGAAATATACAAAAAAATACATTAGAATTCGCAAATAAATATTGCTAATCGAAGAGCCTACGTTGAACCCAATATGTCATTTTTATAACAACAATTATTTGTCTCACATAATCGGAGAACATTTACACTTATCCTTTCTTTAATACACAATTTGACAATTACACTCTCATTTGTCATCGTCAAGTTGACGTTTTCTGTGGAACAATCGAAAAATATCTTTCTCGTGCTTCTCCAACGGGAACGCACGAAAAAGATATTAAATGTGCGCTTATTTCAATAGTTAATAGAGATACAAACAAAACAGAAACTTGTTATATTGACAGTTTACAGAATGAATTCATTTTTAGTACGTATACGTTTTTTAATAATTTTAAGATGCAATCGTAGAAAAAATGCGTCTTTATTCCTCTGATACTATTGCAACTCTCGTCTTCGGCTCGCGCTGCAATTACCGTGTTCGAGTAACAAATAATCACTTGCCGCTCTTAATCTACAAATAACTATTTACGCTCGTAATGCAAACACATTTTTTTTACGATTGCAACTTAAATTATTAAAAAAAACGTATAGGTACGTACTGAAAACAAATTCGTTCTGTCAAACTGTCAATATGACAAGTTTCTGTTTTGTTTATATCCCTGATAACTATTGAAATAAGCGCGCATTTAATATTTCTTTCGCACGTTTATGATGACAAATGAGAGCGTAACTGTCAACTTTTCATAGCAATCGTATAAAATAGTTATTTGTGTATTAAGAGCGTAAAGTGATTCTTTGTTACTCGAACACGGTAATAGTGCAATAATGTAAGAGGAACAAAGACACTTTACGCTCGTGATACACACATAATTTTTTCTACGATTGCATCTTAAAATTATTAAAAAACGTATACGAACTGAAAATAAATTCGTTCTGTCAACTGTCAATATGACAAGTTTCTGTTTTGTTTGTATCCCTGGTACCTATTAAAATAATTGTACATTTAATATCTTTTTCATGCGTTGCCATTGGAAACGCGCGAATTTAACGTCTTTTTCGCGCGTACCAATGAAGACGCGCAAAAAAGATATTTTTCGATTGTTTCACAAAAAACGTCAAATTTACGATGACAAATGAGAGTAATTGTCAACTTTTCATAGCAATCGTAGGAAAATAAACTTTGTTTTAAAAAATTTGAGTAATATTTTAAAAAATCTCTGCCTTTCACCAATTACTGTGTGTGGCACTCCGCTGAAATAGATATCACGGTCCTGAAAGAAGGTTCCTCAAATCAACAGTTCGTGAGGTGTCTGTTCCAAGTAGTATAGTTTGTGTAAATAGTAAAAGAAAGCAAGAAATAAATGAGCAAATCCCAGCTGACCACTGAAATGAAAGTTCAAGTGCGAGAAGCAAAACTGTAAACCAAATCGTTAATAAATTAGATAAGCTCATTAAGATAAAGGTGAGATATTCTCTAGGGGCTGCGACACTAGCGACTTTGAGAGCGAGCGGCTCGAGGAGATTTTTCTCGTCCGCTCCGGTAAATAAGTGGGCGCTGTCAGCTGGACTTAGGCTGATCTAATCTGAACATAACTCAGGCGAGTTGCCGGTACCGCAGTTAGGCGTCGCCTAATCAGTTAACGGATTAAAATTAGAGGGTTGACCGTTGGGAATTGCCTAAGTACAGGGTAATATCGCCACCGGGACAGCTACGCACACGCACAACTACTTCCGTGTCTCCAGCTTCAGACTTCGTCTCCACTTCTGTCTCCTCCTCCACAGCTAAGTACAAGGGACCGAGTAAAAACGTTTAAGTTCTGGAGAACGGGCCGCACTAATTGCTCACATGAGTTATTGATTCGCGCATAAATTCTGCCATACGACGAGGACTGCCCGAACGCTGCACGTTGAACAGTGTGTGAGACTTGGGAAATCTGTCATGGTTACCACTAGGGGAAACTTACCACTAACATTGCATTAATTATTCGCAGCGGACCCACAATATGCTGCCGGATTTTTATACAAACTATCAAGAAACTGGGGCGATGTTTTCATGTTCTCCTGCCTTTGACTTTCATCTTACATGTCACTATGAATGAATCATAACACAGCAACAAGTTATTGACTTCCACTACTGGAATAGTTTTCTCTTGGCAGCTTAGCTGGCATTAATATGAGCATTCATAATTACAATTAATAACAGAACATCAAATTTTATTCCAATTTCATCAATTGTAAATAAATAAATAAATATAAATATATTATCACGTCTTTTACCCATTACTGAGTGTGGCACTCGGCCGTAGCAGATTTCGGTAAGTGATATATTTATGCGCGTGGAGTTAAACAACGGCCCTCGAAAAGTGTCTGAAAATCAAAATGATATTAGTGGACGAGGAGCCACAGAAGTAGTTTTAATTTGGTGAAAATTGTTTGGCGATTGTGGGAATCAAACACGGGTTCTCAAATTCAAAGGCTGAGTCGATACCTTTGACAAATAACACTACCCAACTGTCACTTACCGATTTAAATGAAACTTGGCACACTAATAGAACTTTTTTTCTTCCGGAAACTGCTTTTTAGGGGTACAAACCACCCCTGAAAGGTGGTAAAAGCAAGAATCGCCATAAATGAACATAAATAATTCCAATATATTATGCGTTTAACATTGGTTACCCAGGGGTAACCTCGAAAATAGATTCAGCGACCCCAAAAACCCCCAAGTAACTAGCTTTAAACCTAAAACTCTATTTCAGTGGAATATCGTAACTTTATCTCCCCATCCCCTTTTTAACCGCTTAAAAAAGTGCATATGATCAAAATGACTCCGAAAATAGGTTTTGGCGATCTCAAAAACCCCTGGGTAACCAATGTTGAACACGTAATATTTTGGTATTATTTAATTTAATTTATAGCGATTCTTGCTTTTACCACTTTTCAGGGATGGTTTGTACCCCTAAAAGGCAACTTCCGGGAGAAAAAAAATAGGGGTTCAATATTTTTAGAGTTCTATTAGTGTGCCAAGTTTCATTTAAATCGGTGAGTGACAGTTGGGTAGTGTTACTTGTTAGCCACCTACCTTACATGAAAATTAATCAAATTATAGTATTTTATTACCGTGTCATTTGCACTGATTTTAATATTTAATTAGACTAAATGGAAATGTTAGGTCAGTTTATTTTTAATGTCATAAAAATATGACCTTGGTAATAGGATATGTTATTGTCTTCAGTCTTCAATTAATTTCTTTCTTAGATACTGTATTAGACTCGGATGACTTCACTTTTTATAATGGTTATTTAATATTTAATCATATATATTATTATATAGTAGGTGGCTCAGTGGTATCGAGTCGGACTGTGGATTTTGAGAACCCTGGTTCGATCCCGCAGCCGACAAATAATTTTCACCAATTTAAATCTACCCCTGTGGCTTCCCCTCCATTAATAATCTTTGGAAGCCACACTTCACGCGAAGAAATATAACACTTACCGAGATCTGTTTAGGCAGAGTGCCACACCCAGTAATAGATAAAAGGCGTGATGATATATTTATATTTATTTATTTTATTTGTATATCTTTTGTAAAATAAAAATCTGATGTGGACACCACATGACTTCCTTGTACGCGTATTAAACTATAGATATTTTTTTAATTGCACATATTTGACATAAAATCTTTTATTTTTTATTTTTTGTTCTAATCCATAGCAAACTTAATTAAAAAAAAAACAAAAAATATGTAATATTTAAATTTAGATATCTCGCTTATGCAAAAGGCTAATTTAAAAATTCTTAATATACTAGACGCAGAATTTAATTCTCTAAAACTTTTATTTGCAGCATTTATTTCTAAAATTAAAATAATACCATTTTTTTCATGGAAAACTGTTAGCAGCTTCATGTAATGTGCCACTTCCGGTTATGTTATTTCCATTGATATAGTAGTCTTATATACCAAATTTGGAAAGTTTTAAATTATATTTGAATATAGTTTTTCATGAAAATCTATTATAGGCTTCAAGTAAAGTACCACTTCCGGTAGTTGTATAATGACCAAAAAGAGAGGTGCACAACTAGATGTTATAACAGTCCTAAATATAAAGTTTCAATTTTCTACGGCTTACCGTTTTTGAGTTATGCGAGATACAAACGTACGTACATACGTACGTACAAACGGTATGACGAAATTAGTCAAAATGGATTCAGGGAGGGCCAAAATACCTATTTCCGTTGAAATCTGAGAACCGAAAATTTTCGCGATTACAATACTTCCTTTACTTCGTACAAGGAAGTAAAAATGAGAGAATAGGTAGCAGATCAATATTCTTCTGCTATTAGAGAAATATTTTTATGACGGATTTAAAAGAAAGAAAATTTTGCTTATTTCCATAAATAATTATATTTCCGTTTAGCGTCCGTTACAATTTAAATCCATGTTAGTAGAACTCTCCCATAATAAAATTAATCACAGATGAGCACACATCCTCTCTTCTAACCCTTTCCTTTCAAGGAAATAAAAATAGCTTTATAGAGCGAGCGTCACAAGCCCCAACATACCTCACTACCTTCACGTCCGTTGTCCGCAAGGATTTGAACCCTAAATGACAGTCGTCAATCATGCACGTTTTTAATTATGTGCAGCAAGGCATGTTAAACGCATTAACATGTTGTAAAATGCACGGATGTTGGGTGCGAGTGGCAACTGTTTTATGGTGGTCAGGGGATGGTCAACGTTCATCAATCAAGGCGGCGCTGGGTCTTTTTGTCAAAATTTATTGACGGACGCGCTCTTGAAAGGGAGGCAAGCGAGAAGCGTGCCCACATTAATTATTTGCTTTTTACGCGTGTGGTCACCGTGAACGACGGTTGAGATTCCTATAAGAAGTTTCTGAATATTAAAACCGCTGGGTTCATTGCAAGAAGGCGAACGCTGATATTTACCATATGCTTTTCAAGAGTGCTTCAATTATTTTTTTCTATATCGCGTTTATAAAAAGAATTTTGTGCAACAGTGATACAAAATATAATTTTGCGTAACTGCTTTTGGTAATTTTAAAAGTGTCAAACGTACGACAAAAAATTAAAATAATAATAATAAAATAAGATATGCATTTTGGTCATAGAATATCGAAATGGTGGTAATGTTTTAATTATATGTGTTTCATCACATTTAAAAAATAGTTATTTGTGTATTAAGAGCGTAAAGTGATGCTTTGTAACTCGAACACGGTAATTGCAGCACGAGCCGAAGGCGAGACACTTTACGCTCGTGATACACACTTAATTTTTTCTACGATTGCATCTTAAAATTATTTAAAAACGTATACGTACTGAAAATACATTCATTCTGTTAACTGTCAATATGACAAGTTTCTGTTTTGTGTGTATCACTGGTAACTATTGAAATAAGCGCGCATTTAATATCTTTTTCGCGCGTTGCCATTAGCGATTGTGCCGCAGAAAACGTCAATTTTACTATGATAAATGAGATAGTTATTTGTGTATTAAGAACGTAAAGTGATTCTTTATTTCTCGAGAGCTGCAATAGTTTAAGAGAAACAAAGACACTTTACGCTCGTGATACACACTTAATTTTTTCTACGATTGCATCTTAAAATTATTAAAAAAACGTATTCGTACTGTAAATAAATTCGTTCTGTCAATTGTCAATGTGACAAGTTTCTGTTTTGTTTGTATCCCTGGTAACTATTGAAATAAGCACGCATTTAATATCTGTTTCGCGCGTTGCCATTAGCGACGCGCACATTTAATATCTTTTTAAAATATTTTTAGATTGTTCCACAGAAAACGTCACCTTTACTATGATATATGAGAGTGTAATTGTCAAGTTTTTATAGCAATCGTAGAAAAAAATATATTAAATATTTTCCAAATGAAAAAATAAATGTATCATTATGTCTTTTACCCATTACTGAGTATGGTGCTCTATTGTAACTCTGGGGCAAATCACTTTGAAATTATTTGTACACATTGTTGGAATTAACAAGAAATAGCTGTAATTAATTGAGTTAAATGGAATTAATAAATGAATTGGAATTAAGTGGAAATTGGATGTTTTTGCACAAATTTTTAGAAGTAACAAATCTCGTTATATGATATATTTATGCGCTTGAAGTGTGGTTACCAGCCGTCAAATCACAGCCCCCAAAAACGACGGACAGGGAATCACAGAGGTTATTTAATAATGTGGTGAATATTTTTCGAACTTGTGTACTCGAATCCAGTTTAACTTGATACCACTCAGCCACCTATCTTTGGTATTTAATAAATCAAATAAATATATCATCACGCCATTTACCCCTTACTGGATGTGGCACTCTACCGTAGCAGATCTCGGTAAGTAATATATTTCTTACGAGAAGTGCGGTTACCAGCCATCAAATCACGTCTCTTAAAGATTTTAGTGGAGGGAAGCCACAGGGGTAGATTTAACGTGTAGATAATTGTTTGTCGGATGTGAGAATCGAACCCGGGTGCTCAAATCCACAAGCCGATGCGGTACCACTGAGCCACCTATTTATAAATTATAAATTCAGAAAACTTATGCCCTCTACCTTAATTAAGAGTATACAAGATGTCTGTTTAAATCTGGCCACTGAATACATTTTGTAAATTATAAAAGTTACGGACTGTGTTACATTAAATGTCCGTTAGTACGGTGGTGTGGATAGCAATATGGAATTCTAATCCGGAGATCCCGAGTTCGAATCTCACTCAAGCTAAAAATAATATGAAGTACTACACTGCGGCTCGGTGAGTGCGGACCCTGTATTGTAATTTGGATTAAGTTCCTGTTGTACAGCGTAACTTAAATAAATAAATAAATACTAGTTTAGTAAACTATTTTAATGATATATTTGTTTTTCTGAAAATATTCAAAGGTCACAAAATATTTGTAAAAGTATTGAATAGAAAATTAGTGAAAACATTTAAAACAAGGGCTGGTAGCACAAGTTTTATTTTTGCCTGTTTTAAGAGCAGTGTTTTTGGGTGTTTTAGCTATCTCTAACATGCTAAAACCGTGCTCATAAAACACCCAAAAACAGAGCTTGTGCTACCAGCCAAGGAGAAAAGTGGTATTACACAAAATAGGAAGTAAATTTACTACAAGACAATATTTTGTTTTGTCTCGAAAATCTTGAAATTAATTTTAATAGAAAAACGTAACAGTGTTTTTCAGTATTCGGACGACGAATAGTAAATTGAGTTAAAGCTGTCTGTAAAACGTATTAGTGACAATGGTTACTGAATCATATAAAAATGAAAATAATTTGAGGGGGAAAAATGAGACCGTGATTAAAAAATGTGATTAACACAGGCATGTTATCGAAAACCAGATCAGATCAGATCAGCATCTAGATGATCAAGCAACAAAGCGTAGCCGGAAATTGTTTTGACCAGCAATCGCGCAATCGTGTGAGTCAGAACCAATCCCATCCATGGGTGAAATCCACTTACAAATTTCATTCTCAATTCTTCCTAATCTCAGATAATTAAATTCCCTAATTCGGCGAGATATTGATACGATTCGCAAGATCGAATTTACGTGTGTGCGTTTCTACTTTTCAATTAAATCGTACGGGGTGGTAATCAGAGTGTAGTGGTACACTCCCGACTCTAACCAACTCCCGCGTCCTGGTCAGTGCGGCCAGGCTTGGCTAGGGATTATGGCGTTTTAGGACGAGGTATTTAATTGGATTTTGATTGGTTCAGGTGACCCTGCGACGCGTTGCGGCCACCCCCACCTCCGTGTTGCCGCTGCCCTCGGCAGCCTTTTAAACCACCCAGTGTTCTGAACCCTGTACCCCAAGGCTGATCAACCGAACGTTTGAGTAGGTGGACTCGGCTTGCAGATATTGCTCAAGCTACGCAGTGACGTGCACATCATTACAACTTTACAAGGTTCAAAAAATAAATAAATATATCATCACACCTTTTATCTATTACTGAGTGTGGCACTCTGCCTTAGCAGATCTCGGTAAGTGATATATTTCTTTACGTGAAATCACGGCCCCAAAGATGTTAGTGGTGTTTCAAAAAATACATAAATATATTATCACACCTTTTATCTATTACTGAGTGTGGCACTCTGCCTTAGCAGATCTCGGTAAGTGATATATTTCTTTACCTGAAATCACGGCCCTCAAATATGTTAGTGGTGAGTAAGCCACAGGGATAGTTTTAATATCAACAATTTTCTTCATGTTAAAACTATCACTGTGCCACCCTCTCACTAACATATTTGGTGGCAGTGATTTGACGGCTGGTAACCGCATTTCACGAGAAGAAATATATCACCGAGATCTGCTACGGAGTGTGTGAAAAACCATTGAAACGAGTAAAATAAAAATGATAAATACTCCCTACGGAAATATTGTGATTCAAAACTATTGCAATGAAAAAAATTAAAAAAGGCAAATACGTCCTAGGAAAATAAAGTGATTCAAGGCCATTGGCAATGTCAAGGCTCTTTTGTTAAATTTGTATATAAAATATCATGTATATCGCGTGAGTAAAGTGTTATTATTGGCCTCAAGCAATTGCATCCCTCGGGCTAGGCCCTCAGGATGCAATCTTCGTTCTCGACAAATAATGACGAACTTTACTCCCTTGATATATAAACTACTACTTTGTGCATGAAATGTGGTTACACCAGCTGTTAAATCATGATCCCCAAAAATGTTTGCGAAAGGAGAACTTAATTAATTATATTAAAATATGGGGTAGGTGGCTCAGTGGTATCGAGTGGATCTTATGAACCCGGGTTAAATTAAATCTACCCCTGTGGCTCCCCCTCCTCTAACATCTTTGAGGGCCGTGATTTGACGGCTGGTAACCGCACTTCACGCGAATAAATATATCACTTACCGAGATCTGTTCCACACCCAGTAATAGGTAAAAGGCGTGATGATATATTTATTTATTTATATTTTAATTAATTAAAAGAGCAGTAAAATTAATATCGAATGACCACAGACTTATTAATAAAATAATCTCATGCAAATGGGAAAAAAATCAGGGCGCCACTGATGGATGTTTAGAGCCTAATTTCATCTTGGAGGGTGAGTGATGCACAAGGGATGAAACCGCCCCACAGGCAAATTAAAAAAATACCTTGGTCGAAGGGTTGTTAGCATCGAAGGATTGCAAATGGATACGCGATGCGATCCAAGCGATTGTGGACCGAGATCCTATCTGCCTATCGCATCGCGATACTTTCCTGGCCTTTTCCGATCTCTGTCCGTTGATTCCCTGCGACCCTTGCCCCGCGGCGCCCGCACATGTCCGGAATCAATCCGTAAATTGGAAATAATTGTCGGACTCTTTAACACGTTACACTGATATTTTTCAACAGGGATTTTTATTAATTACGTTGGTTTTGTGTTTATGTGTTTCATTTCAACAAATCATGTTAAATGAAAAATCCTATAAATGATTTAAAAAATTCAGGTTGTATTATAGCTTATCACTAAAGCAGACAATTTTAACGCGAAATATAATTTTATTGTTATTATATTTAACAGTTGCATATAACATGCACATGTAACTTCAGGATATGTTCCATCAAATGAGATAGCACAAACCCTTAAAATAATTGTTCATTTGATTATTCTAGATTTAAAATAAAATAAAATAAATATATCATCACGCCTTTTACCCATTACTGGGTGTGGCACTCTGTCAGAGCAGATGTCGGTAAGTGATATATTTCTTCGCGTAAATTGCGGTTACTTGCCGCCAAATCACGGCCCCCAAAGATATTAGTGGAGACGGAGCCACAAGGATAGATTTAAATTGGTGAAAATTGTTTGTCGACTGTGGGGATCGAACCAGGGTTCTCAAGATTCACAGGCCGACTCGATACCACTGTGCCACCTACCCCTAGATTTAATCATAAGTAATATACCGGAGTCAAGAACAGCCGAGTGTCAAAAATAACATAATTAGATTTAAATTTTAACACGAGTTGCCGTTTCTAAGCTGGAATTGTGAGGGATTTCATAAACTTGTATAATTCATCTATATAAGCTCGTTTATTCTTCCCACTTAATATCTTTCGTTCAATCAACAAACCTTAAATCATTATAAATAGTTGTAGGTAATTATTTCTTAATAAGAACTGTGCACAGAAATACTAAAATAAATAAAATAAATATATCATCACGCCTTTTACCCATTCTGCCTAAGCAGATCTCGGTAAGTGATATATTTTTTCGCGTGAAGTGCGGTTACCAGCGGACAAATCACGGCCCTCAAAGATATTAGTGGTGGGGAAACCACAGGGGTAGATTTAAATTGGTGAAAATTGTTTGTCGGCTGTGAGTTTAACAAATGATTTTAAAAATAGGCGGAAATTGGAGCACAAGATTAGAACAAAAATACAAGAGTAAAAATGAAATTTCACCTTAAAAAAGTTTAAATTTATTATACTAACATGCATGTAGTACTAGATATTTAAAAAATAAAATTTGACATTTTTGTCAAAAACAAAGAATATTAAATAAAAAAATAAATCAAAATATCATTTTAGCAGTTCAGCTTAACAATTAAGATTAGTAATTCTTCATTGAACTATTAAAATGAGATTTTATTTGATTATTATTTTTATTTTATTTTCATGTTTGACAAAGATGTCACATTATAATTTTCAAACATCTAGACATGGTGGAAGAACAAATTAATATAAACTTTTTCAAAGTAGAAACTATTTTTTATTTCTATTTTTGTATTTTAGTGGTATTCATATACATGCATTGTTTAACTCTCTATTTCACTATTTCTATTTGATTAAAAATAAATAAATATATCATCACACCTTTTACCCATTACTGAATGTAGCAGTTGCCGTATCATATGAATACGGTTACCAGCTGTTAAATGGCACCCCCCAAAGATAGTAGTTGTGGAGAAACTTCAGGAGTAATTTTAATATTAAACAAAGTTTGTCGGTTGCGAGAATCAAACTGAGGTTCTTAAATCCACAGACCGACACGATAGCATTAAGCTATCTATTCCATAATTATTCATTTTATTAATATTATCAAATAGAAGAAACACACCGCATATGGTTTTCAACTAATTATTTTTTAGAAGTAGAAGCGTGGTTTTTAGAACAGCGGTCCTTAACCTTTCAGTTATCTCGGACTTTTTTACTTCCTTGTACGAAGTAAAGGAAGTATTGTAATCGCGAAAATTTTCGATTTTCAGATTTCAGTGGAAATGTCTATTTTGACCTTCCCTGAATCCATTTTGACTAATTTCGTCGAGACGTCTGTACGTACGTACGTATGTATATTGCATAACTCAAAAACGGTAAGCCGTAGAAAGGTGAAATTTTGTATTTAAGACTGTTATAACATCTAGTTGTGCATCTTCCTTTTTGGTCATTATATAACTTCCGGAAGTGGTACTTTACTTGAAGTCTATAATAGATTTTCATGAAAAACTATATTCAAATATAATTTAAAACTTTCCAAATTTAGTATATAAGACTACTATATCAATGGAAATAACATAATAGATTTTGGTTAAAATACACTAACCGAAAATGACACAACAGTTTTCCTTGAAAAAAATGGTATTATTTTAATTTTAGAAATAAATGCTGCAAATAAAAGTTTTAGAGAATTAAATTCTGCGTCTAGCATATTAAGAATTTTTAAATTAGCCTTTTGCATAAACGAGATATCTAAATTTAAATATTATATATATATATATATTTTTTCAATTAAGTTTGCTATGGATTAGAGCAAAAAATAAAAAATAAAAGATTTTATGTCAAATATGTGCAATTAAAAAAATATCTATAGTTTAATACGCGTACAAGGAATTCATGTGGTGTCCACATCAGATTTTTTTCTAGTGGAATAATAATTAATATTTAGAATCAGAAATTACGTAAAAATAAATGACAGATTTGTGGGTCCATCGCAAATCCATTCACAGATCTTTCTTAATAGTTTTAAAGATCGTGTTTGTCTAAATTACATTCCAATATTTTATTTAAATTCAACTGTCGAAATGCACTCATTCCAAATAATTTCCCATGCTTACAAAACGTCTTAACCAAGTATCATCTTATCACATGAAAAAACAAATACCCAACATGTCACGCATGTTAAACACACCATCCACTTCTCCTAACTTATACACACAACATCCTTGCCGTCTCCTCGATGCCGCCGTTTCCGCCGCCTTCTCTGCCAGCGTTCACGCTAACGTTGCGAACGCGTGTTAGCTGAAGTGCGTTAGTCATATTTCAGGATCAAGTAAGCGGTGGGTGGCGGTGGCGGCGCGGGGTGGAACACCGCAGTGACCTGCGGCCAAGTGATAAATGGCGGCGGCGGCTCAACTCACGGCGGAGGACGCACGTGCGAAGTTTGGAGGCGGTCAGGATGAATATGCATCCAGAGAAGAGGTAATAAATTCGTTTTTACATTTATTTCAGTTAAACAATGTACTATATACTTTTAATTTTATTCATCTATTCTTTGGAATGGTTTGATAAAAATATAATATGTGAAATATACAGGGTGAGTCTGGGAAGACGCCCCCCCCTTTAACTTTTTTATTATGAGTAATAGAAAAAAATGGTTCATATGAAAGTTTTATTATTTTAAATATACTATTTGATGGCAGATGTAGATATTTTTTATAAAGTCAGGTTTACAAGATACGACTATCAACTTTTATTTTTTAAATAGCAACCTATAATTATTTTACTAAAATAAAAACCGCCATTTTTTTCTCTTTTCAACGGTGTATTAGTTTTTATTAATGTATCTGAAAAAATTCGAGAAAAATAAGAAAATTGAGAAATACTAGAAATAATTTTTATACAAATATTATAGGTGGCTATGTGAAAATAAACAAAATGTAACAGTGTTATACAACTTAACAAACTAAAGCAACAAATTCAGTAACAAAAACAACTTAAAACAAATTATTTTCACATAGCCACCTATAATATTTGTATAAAAATTATTTCTAGTATTTCTCAATTTTCTTATTTTTCTCGAATTTTTTCAGATACATTAATAAAAACTAATACACCGTTGAAAAGAGAAAAAAATGGCGGTTTTTATTTTAGTAAAATAATTATAGGTTGCTATTTAAAAAATAAAAGTTGATAGTCGTATCTTGTAAACCTGACTTTATAAATAATATCTACATCTGCCATCAAATAGTATATTTAAAATAATAAAACTTTCATATGAACCATTTTTTTCTATTACTCATAATAAAAAAGTTAAAGGGGGGGGCGTCTTCCCAGACTCACCCTGTATACAGGGTGTTTCAGGACTAGTGTAACAAACTTTAACAGCTTATTCCTGAGGTCATTTTGAGCCAAAAATGTCATATGAACATAGGTCCTATTCCTTCTAATTACCAAAATACAAAAGGTTGAAGTTCTATAAATAACACGATATTTTCAAACTTTTGTAATCAAGATACTTTTGGAAATCAAGAGTTTTATTGAAAAGTTATACCTTATTTGTCTTAATTAATTTTATTTATTAATATTAACGAATACGATTTAGAGAACAAAACATAAAATGACACAATTAAATAGACACAGAACAACATAATCAAACATGGAATAGGTTAACATAATATGAAATAAAATAACAAATTTTAAAAAAATTACAGCAAGTGTTCAAAATGAGCGCCTTGAACTCGTATGCATGTTATTATTAATAAATAAAATTAATCAAGACAAATAAGGTATGACTTTTGAATAAAATTCTTGTTTTCCAAATGTATCTTGATTATAAAAATTTGAAAATTTCGTGTTATTTATAGAACTTCAACCTCTTGTATATTGGTAACTAGAAGTAATAGAACCTATGTTCATATGACATTTTTGGCTCAAAATGGCCTCAGGAATAAGCTGTTAAAGTTTGTTACACTAGTCCTGAAACACCCTGTATAAGAAACCTGTAAACTAATATAAAGTAATTAAAAGTTATTACTTGAAGCATATGCAATATTTTGTATATTTTCTTGAACTGCATGAAAATTACATTCGAAGTCTTTTTTCGTTGTCCTTAGCAATAATTTTAAAACACCCTGTATAATATAACTTGACAGAATGATTATAGGAACATTTAATTTTTTGTTTCTTAAGTAAAATCGAATCAAGTTTAAAAAACTGTACTACAAGTTTAAAAAGAAAACATTTTTATGACGTATTCATGACAAATGTCCATCATCTTGAAACCATTCTGTTGACCCGTTCCAATGAATTACAATTTAAATATCCGTTACTACTTAACAGATCTCAGGTCAAGTAAAAACTGTCAATTTTTTCGTCTTGAAACCTTTACTAACGTATTTTCTGTAAAAGATACTCCGAGCATCTAAAGGGTGCTGTCCACTGGCCATATCGTAACAATTGTCATGAAATGTAATCTTTGTTCCTAACGCGACCTAGATCAAAGAGGTAGCTACCACTTCCGATCTGCATCGGAACTTAGGTAGCCAATCAGAGTGGAGAACGACTGGCGATTGTTTTGGATCAAGCGTTGTCATTGGCTAGTTTTGGACGTTATAAATGCTTTGATGTTTTTTCAGATGATTTGTATTGTACAATGTTATCTTGATATCTATCAGTTGTAGTACAAGTTGATATTAAATTTATTCGACCCCTAATTTTAATACTTGTTATAACGAATAGTTTTTGATGGTTTGGACTTGGGATATTTTAATTCTAGAATGGATAAGTGATATGTTTTCTTTTATCTCGATACTACTCCTTTTACGACAGTCTTTTAACAGCTATTATCCGTTAACAATTTTCAAAAGAACGTAACATTACATTTCATGACAATTGTTACGAATATATATATATATATATATATATATATATATATATATATATATATATATATATATATATATATATATATATATATATACCGGGTGTAACACGAAAAGTGAAACATAAAACGTTACGCATTTGTTCATCTCTTGTTTTTAATTCCATGGCTATCACTATTAAATTGAAATTACGTGAATTTTCAAATTTAATTTCTGCAGTTATGAAGTAGTAAAAATGAATTTTGTTTATTGATTCGGATGTAGAATTTTATGCTTTACAACATTTATTTGAAACATTTTTTCCTAAAATAATTAGGGAAGCAATGCGCATGGAAAAACTGATTTGCCATGTTAAACGCCTATGTTTCACTTTTCGTGTTACACCCGGTATATAAGTTATGTTATTCATTCTAATTCATCCATTTGCTATGAAACGAATGTTACAAGTATTCTGTTTAGTATGAAAGATTTTGTCATTTATTTGCAAATCTATAAGACAATAATTTAATTCCAATTACAGTTTAAAATAGAGGATCCACAACAATTGTTCTGAATTCTTTTTTACAAATGGCCTCATTGTGAAGGGTCGTGTATATCTATGGTCAATATTAATATTATTTTTGGTTATTAAAAAATAAATAAATATATCATCACGCCTTTTACCCATTACTGGGTGTGGCACTCTGTCGTAAGCAGATCTTGGTAAGTGATATATTTCTTCGCGTGAAGTGCGGTTACCAGTCGTCAAATCACGGCCCCCAAAGATGTTAGTGGAGGGAGAGCCACAGGGGTAGATTTAAAATGGTGAAAAGATCCACAGGCCGACTCGATTAAAGTGTATTATTAATTATTAGTATAAAATACACGAATTTTATGAAAAAAAATATCAATGTTAAAAATGTTTCCTTTTTTATCAGCTTTATCAGCAAAGTCTGTTATTTTTTACATCGTTATGACAACGCGTATTTCGCGCCCTAGTACGCAAAATAATTATTTCGCGCACGCTCTCAAATTATTTTTTTACATTCCTTTAGTTACAACACATCAACAGTATCAAATTTATATTATATTAAATTAATTTGAATAAATCAATAATTATTGTATTATTCTTATTTGACAGTTGTAGAAAAAAATTTGTTGATATTTCGTGAGCAAATATATTATTTGTACTAATAACAACACTAACAGAATTTTTTTGAAATTCGCAAAAATAATTGCACATTACTTGGACCTAACATTTTTGGTACCACTGAACTGATAGATTATAATAATAAATAAAAATTATTAAACTGTTAAATAACTACAATAAAATAAAATATATTTTAATGTTTACTAATTTTTATTCATTACTATATTCTATCAATCTAGTTGTACGAGAAATATTTGCTACAAGTATTTGTGCAATTATTTTTGCGAATATCGAAAAAATCTTTTTGCGTTGTTATCAGCATATCAAATAATATATACCCTTAAATTGTCGTACACCCTGTATAAATTGCCAAATCAGGAATATATGGTGGCAGTCGGTCAGTTGATTTGAGAACCCGAGTTCGATTCCCATAGCCCACGCACAATTTTCACTATAATTAAACTATGCACGTAGATTCCCCTCCACTAACATCTTTGGAAGCCGTGATTTGACAGCTGGTAACCGCATTTCACGCACATAAATATATCAGTTAACGAGATCTGCTACTTCTTAAGAAACATGGGCTGGTAGCACAAGCTCTGTTTTTGGGTGTTCTAAGAGCACGGTTTTAACATGTTAGAGATAGCTAAAACACACAAATACACTGCTCTTAAAACAGGCAAGAACAGAGCTTGTGCTACCAGCCATTGTGTCACATATTATAATTCGGATTAAGTTCCTGTTGTCCAAACTAACATAGAAATAAATACATTATTTTCAATTTTTAACTTTTCAAGAAACAGTGTTATTGCTAAAAGTGAAACAGCGATAATAATTCCTCTTCTTTTCGCATATAAATATTTAGCCGCGGGGTCAGCCGATGTCCACTACATCACTACCACACTTCAAATAAAGAACTCACGATTCTCGGGGTCATAGTTCAGCAGTTCACGCTGACCAGTGGTCAAGCGGTGTTGAAAAGCTTTCAGCGGCCACTGGTCAGTGCTAGGACCAAGGGGGTACAACTCGCACTCGTCGCACGCGTGTGCCTTGGTCATTCAAGGGTCAAAGGTTAGCTGACCACTTGATGTTCGCACCTTGATGTGTTACTTATGAGACGATCATTTTAGTAATGGGATAAAGGGAAAATTATGGAATTCTTTTCGAAGTTGCACTGCGTTTTTACAATTATTTAGAAAGAATAAAGTATTTTTTTCTGAAATCGTCAACAAAATGCCTACTTTCCTGACGCATTTTAGTATGGAAAGTAAGTGTTTATCAAAACATTTGCAAAACAGTCAGGTAAAGTACTTTCTTCACTAGTCAGGAAAGTACTTTACCTGACTCAAGTAAATAAACTAAATAACTAAAAAATTTAATAAGATTTTGATTTATTTTTATCAATAACGTTAATACTAAATATACAATTGCTTAAGTTACTAAAATTTGTAGCAATCGATAAATTACTTGGAGTGAATAAAATAAGGAAGTAGCGCATTTTCTGACAAATTATTTACTTTATTTTGCTTTTTCCAATCCATGAAAATTTCATACTCTTGATCATATCGGCCTTTCGACTTGCTCGGTAATAAATTTTCAACACCCGTAGTTGCTTGATTTAAGATTTCAGGAGGAGTACTTGAAAATACCGCCTCATACTCATTTTCATCTATATTTTCCAACATTATAAAGAAATCTTCTCTGTCAACAATATTACTTTTGACACAAATATGTTCAATAGATTTTTCACATAACATGTTGTTTTCAACAACTTTTGTTATCACCTTGGATATGTAGTTTGCTGCCAATATGATTCTTACCAAAAAATTAAACATTTTGAAATATTTATTATTAATTATATTGATAAAATATAAATATGAACGATTTCAGAAAAAATAGTATACATAATACGTCACGAAAGTGTAAAGTAAAGCATCACTTTCCTGACTTATTATGTAATATACTATTAAATAAATGTACAAATTTTATTTTTTATGGGGTAGGTGGCTCAGTGGTATCGAGTCGGCCTTTGGATCTTGAGAACCCTGGTTTGATTCCCACAGCCGACAAATAATTTTCACAAATTTGAATCTACCCCTGTGGCTCCCCCTTCACTAATATCTTTGGAGGCCGTAATTTGACGGCTGGTAACCGCACTTCACACGAAAAATATATCACTTACCGAGATCTGTTTAGCAAGAGTGCCACACCCAGTAATGGGTAAAAGGCGTGATGATATATTTATTTATTTGTACAAATTCTATGTTGAATGTGAATTTAGGAACTAGATAAACATTTGTCTGACTTTTAAATCACCCCCCAAAGATGTTAGTGGAGGGAGAGCTACAGGAGTAGATTTAATTTGGTTAAAATTGTTTGTCAGCTGTGGAAATCGAACGCGGCTTCTCAAATCCGCAGGCTGACTCGATACCACTAAGCCACCTACTCCTGTTAAAAATAAAAACGATAAAATATTGATAGTAGGTAGCACACACAAATTTTGATGGTGAATTAATACCGCAACTACGGTATAAAAGAAAACTAAACAACAAAATTATAAAATTACGTCTAGTAGATACGTTGAACGCGTAATATTTTGGTATTATTTAATTTCATTTATGGCGATTCTTGCTTTTACCACCTTTCATTGGTGGTTTGTATCCCCTAAAGTGCAACTTCCGGAAGAAAAAAATAGGATACAGACCACCCCTGAAAGGTGGTAAAAGCAAGAATCGCCATAAATGAAATTAAATAATACCAAAATATTACGCGCTCAACATTGGTTACCCAGAGGTAACCTCGAAAATAGATTCAGTGACCCCAAAACCCCTGAGTAATTAGTTTTGAATCTAAAACTCTATTTCAGTTGAATATCGTAATTTCATCCCCATCCCCTTTTTAACCCCTTAAAAAGTGCATATGATCAAAATGACCCCGAAAATAGATTTTGGCGATCTCAAAAACCCCTGGGTAACCAATGTTGAACGCGTAATATTTTGATATTATTTAATTTCATTTATGGCGATTCTTGCTTTTACCACCTTTCAGGGGTGGTTTGCAACTTCCGGAAGAAAAAAATAGAGTTTCAATATGTTTTAAGGTTCTATTAGTGTGCCAAGTTTCATTTAAATCGGTGAGTGACAGTTGGGTAGTGTTACTTGTAAACTGTAGGCTCTCTGTACTGTAATTTTAACTAATATCCTACTGCGGAAAGTAACAAATAAATAAATAATACGTAAGTTAGTATAAATATATAAAATAAATATATCATCACGCCTTTTACCTATTACTGGGTGTGGACCTCTGCCGTAGCATATCTCGGTATATTTATTCGCGTGAAGTGCGGTTACCAGACGTCAAATCATGGTCCCCAAAGATGTTAGTGGAAGGGGAGCCACAGGGATAGATTTAAATTGGTGAAAATTGTTTGTAATTTTGACTAATATCCTACTAAATAAATAAAACGTAAGTTATTGAGTGAGCAAATCTGTATCTACAAAGCAATACTTGACGAATTCAAATATTCAAAAGTTCAACTTATCTCTGTATGATAATAAATAAATAGTACGGTGGTGTAGATAGCGATACGGAATTCGAATCCGGTGATTCCGAGTTTGAATCTCATTCAAGCTAAAAATCAAATAAAACTACTACACTGCGGCTCGGTGAGTGCGGACCCTGTACTGTAATTGGGATTAAGTTCTTGTTGTACAGCGCAGGGCCGTCTTAATCATCTCCTGGGCCCTAGGCAATATAATATTTAGGGCCCCAAAACATAAATATATATATACCTATATAGGATGGTGACTCGTCCAGGCGGTCACAGGACTTTAATATTCTAGTCTAGAGCCCAAGTCTTTCGTAAAAATTACGGCGCATATTTGATAGCTGCCGGGCTGTACTATTCCTGCATTCCTCTGCAATTATTTTTTTAGAGAATCCACATTTGGGTGCCTACTTTTGTAAATTGTATTTTTTAGGTGATAAATCCGGTGATCGAGCTGGACATTTTATCTGTCACAACGTCACACGTTGATTTTTTGACAGATAAAATGTCAAGCATTTATTTATTTTTTTGTTCAATTCCATGGCTATCAATATTTTCAACGTAATTTTCGACATTTTCATATTTAATTTCTGTCGTTACAAAGCACGTAAACATAATTCTGTTTATTGATTTAGATGCAGAATTTGGTGCCCTAAAACTTTTATTTGACGCGTTTTTGCTTAAAATAATTAAGGAAGCAGGAAATTGCAAAAAACTGATTTCCCATGTTAAAGACCGGCTGAGCGAGTCACCACCCTGTGTATCGGAGTGTCAGTGTCACATTATAATTATTGTATTATTTTGAATTTGTGTTACCAGCTGCCATCCCTCAATACAATTCATATCAAATGTAGTAATTATTAAAAATATTTTGGTCAGAAAATGACTTAAAATTTAAAATGTGTATATTTTTGTTCTATTTTTAGTCGAACGATTCGGGCCCCTCAGAGTCACGGGCCCCCAGCACTTGCCTAGTTTGCCTAGGCGAAAAGACGGCCCTGGTACAGCGTAACATAAATAAATAAATAAAGTCTTCAACGATACTAAACTAAGAACATTTTGTATAATCGCGCACTTGATGTAATCCGGTATAAAATTCAATCACAGCCTACAAGATCATCAATCTCACGTAGGCATCTAGAGCTATGTCCGGCACATGTTAACACTTCCTTGTTCCGCATCTGTCAGCAAATATATGCAGAGAACCTCTACCTCGAACCTAGAACCTAGAACCTCCTCCATACACCGCACAAAATATAGGCAAGACCCAGAGTTCACATGACACGAAATCATAACTTTTAATAAGTGTCCCATGTTCCATACATAACAGGATTAGTGCGGCAACTTCGCGTAAGCCGCGCGGAGACAGAGTTGTGTCCGTGTCCGGCTAAACAAATGTTATTATAAGCAGTGACGTTGTCCCAAAGCAACTTGATTGATGACACAGCCACTGACCTGCCCAGGATTACCGAAATGACAATTTAATTAGTTCGCGGACCGCCCGAAAACTTCAAATAAAAACCTGCAAACTAGTTAGAAGTGTGGACAAGTGGACAAGTGGTCACTACAATGCGCACGCGATGCGTCTTGGTCAAGAATCCTACTCAAAAATGCCGAGGGTCTTCGGGCTTGACCTTTACAACTGACCACTAAATGTTTCAAATCGAGTTTTACTCTTTTTGCACGTTTCAAACTTCTCAATGATAATAATAAGGGATTATGAACGGAATATGTATTGACCATTGCTTGTTTCAGGGCCGGATAAAAGAGTCAAATTTTACGAAAGACGACATTTTATGAAGACAATTTTAAAGATCAGTGTGAAACCCGAAGCACAAATAATTTACATATTAAATATTATGGGGCAGGTGGCGCAGTAGTATCGAGTCGCGGTGGCCGAACGTGTTAAGGCACATCTCTTAATATACTGTGACGTCACCCGAACCAAGGTTCGTCAGTTCGAATCCATCTGCCGACAATGTATGATTTGTCGTAAAATATAAAATACAGTTACATGTATTTATCACACTCGAGCGCTATAAGCTAGTCACTTATACGCCTTAAATAATTGTAGCATTTGACTACGAAAACCGGCAGTACGGCAGTGTCAAAACTGCGGCTCGGTGTGTCCGGTAGGCCTAGGCCCGATTTGGGCTGTAGCACCACAGATGATGATGAAATATTATAGGGTAGGTGGCTCAGTGGTATCGAGTCGGCCTGTGGATCTTGAGAACACTGGTTCGATCCCCACAGACGATAAACCATTTTCACCTAAATTAAATCTACCCCTGTGGCTCCTCCTCCACTAACATCTTTGTGGGCCGTGATTTGACCGCTGGTAACCACACTTCACGCGAATAAATATATCACTTATTGAGATCTGCTACGGCAGAGTGCCACACCCAGTAATGAGTAAAATGCGTGATGATATATTTGTTTAAATATAATCTGCTACGGCAGAGTGCCACACCCAGTAATGAGTATAATGCGTGATGATATATTTATTTAAATATATATTATCAATACTTGAGTGACAAACAGATTTTTTTAGCCGATTGACAGTAAATCTATGATTTTAATGACACTTGACAGTCCCTAAAATGTCACTTTTACTGTCACCAACCTATTTGATAAGTGGGCTACAAATTTCGTATACAGTAAATTTATTTCAATATTTCTTACAGATTCACATATTTCAGATGGTGTTAGATTTTCTTCATCATTTTCCATTAATTGAGCAATTTTTTATCAATTAAAATATAGTTATTTATGACACAATTGTGGGAATACTCGTATCATACAATATTTTATCTAAGAACTAATTAGAAACAAGAAAATCAACAAATACAATTTATTAGATAACCTCTTTTAGATTTATATTAATTGTTCAATTTGTCTAATTGTTTATGTTACTAATTACGATATTACAATCTACAATAAATTAATTATTTCTTACCGATAAGACTGTAAAGTTGCAATTTATAAGTGTATAATGATACAACGAACAAAACCATATCCAAATCACTCAGTTCGACATTTGTTTGTTATATTTAGTTGCAACGTTTTTTATTTATTATTTGTCGTTACTAGTATATTTGTTAAAAGAAATCGTTTAATAATGAAACTTTAATTTACATTGATATTTTACGCACGATTTATTTAATGTAACACTTCACACACAATAATTTGTTTAATAATGTGTTCATTTTAGTATGTGAGTATATAATAAAAATTTTCTACTTCCGTTAGGAAATAGACGTTTTATTTCACTTATTTGAGTTAGGTAATGAACTGCATTATTTAACTAGTGAAATAATGAGGTAACAGCAACAGATATCTTGGTAGACGAATTCTGATGTGTTATTTTTTTATTTTTTGAATTTATAACTGTCATTAATATGTCAAAATTTCATAATTTCAAAAATGCTCTTTCGTATGTATTTATTAGAATGGAAGTAAAAAAAATATTGTATGAAACTCGTAAGGAAATAGGTTCTTACCTTACGTATGTGTTTACATAACTCGACTACGCCTCGTTCTGCTAATTTCACATGCGTAAGGTAATAACCTTCATTTCCTTACTAGCTTCATAAATAGCTATTATTGCACGAAAAGCGAAATAATGAAATGATAGCTAGATTTTTAAAAAGCATTTAATTACTGAGTTCATTTATTAAATCAAAAACATTTTTTAAATAGATAACTTTAAACTGAATAATCGGTAATAAAGTTATGTGTTCAACACGGCAAAAACTGTGGTGAAAATTGTTTGTCGGCTGTGGGAATCGAACCAGGGTTTTCTATACCACTGAGCCACCTATTTCATTTATCTTTTTAAAATAATTTGGAAACGATAAACAACGTAAAATATACAAAGTAAAATACTGAAGATAATTTTAGAATAGTGATCTATTACTATTATTATTGATCAAATACCGTTACATTAGTTACCATATAAACAAAGTCCCCAAATCATTAAATTCCGGTCACATAAATTGAAACGATCTTTTCTGATTGAATAGCAAGGGGTTATAAACAGATAACATCTCGTTACTGCTAATTGTAACGCATCCCTTTACCCTTCCCCCTCCCAGGGATCACTCCAGAGGTCAATTGACCATCGCACCATGTCCAAGCAGGATTCAAACCTAGGCCCTCTTCGCCCAAAAGATGCTTATCGCGTTGGGCTAATCGGTTAATAGCTGCGCGTGTGGACGTTTTAAGGGCTGTGCACGCATTAAAGAAATTTATTTAGCGTTATCAGCTCACTGATTTGAATTTATGTAATTTGCCGCGCTAACTTTGCGCTAAAATTATTTAGCATGGGTTCAAGGGAGAAACGGTAACTTATATTTTTACTACACACGTAAGTTGATTACGTGTGGGGAGAATAATTCTAATTTAGTTAAAAGTACGTGATACATCGTCGTAGTTTGGATGAGTCAAACTGGAATAAACTCATTTGATTAGTGGCACACTCCCACACAAATGCTCAATTATTTATAGACTATTTGATTGGCTAGTTTACGTGACGAAATTAATTTAAACTATTTTTATTAGTTACCTATATATACAGTTATTTTTTTCTCAAAAACGAAAATAAATAATCATATGAAATTTGTCATTTGTATCAATTCTAACTTAAGACTAATTCAGGAAAGGAATATATAGATAGCTTTAGGATATTATTTATTTATTGTCAATAAATAAATAATAGTATTCAAGGATCCTAAAATCATATATTCCTTTCCAATATTGAAAGTCAGGATCAACATATTCCAAGTAAAATAAGACTATTATATTCTATATTTAAAAATGTATACAGGGTGTTTAAAAAGGGTAAAAAGTAGTGGAATGACAGGTAGAACATTTAATCATAAATAAAAACAAATAAATTTTATTGAATACCCGTACTCATTTGTTTATTGCTGTTATGAAGTACAAAATGTCAGAATACAAACTAATTCATTTGTTATTTAACATCAGTTACGTGGTTACTAAATTCATTATTATTTTTTATTAAAAATTACGTGTCGACCAGTGGCATTAGAAATGTCCATAATTTTGCGAATTAAAAAAAAAATTTGATTGTGAATCAGCACATTGAAATGTATATACCTTGAAGTTTATTTACCCTTTTTTAACACCCTGTATATGTATAATGTTTTCAATGCTGTTTTTAAAACGTTCATTTATTGGTTTCCTTAATTATAAAAAAAATAGTTTATTGTAGACGAAAATATTTTGCATTTTTTCGGGTAGGTGGCTCAGTGGTACTGACTCGGTCTGTGGATCCTGAGAACCCTGGTTCGATCCCCACAGCCGACAAGCAATTTTCACCAAATTATCGAAATTATAATACCTACAAGAATGGGGTAGATGGCTCAGTGGCATCGAGTCCCACAGCCGACAAACAATTTTCACCACGTTAAAACTACCCCTGTGACTCCTTCTCCACTAATATCTTTGAGGGCCATGATTTGACGGCTGGCAACTGCACTTCACGCGAATACATATATCACTTACCAAGATCTGCTACGGCAGAGTGCTACACCCAGTAATGGGTAAAAGGCGTGATGATATATTTATTTATATTTTATAATTTTACTCTACCTTAAGCCGGAAAACTGACGGAAATGTTTATTGGTAATTTTCTTAAAATCATCAGTGCCATTGAAAACCCAAAATAAATGTGATATTAATTAAGAGACAGAAAATCTATTCAGTATTGTGCACACGTTACTAAGCCAAGAATAGCATCACGAAATAAGTATTTTACTGACAATGGTCGCGCCAGGCCCAATCAACTCTATCTGTATTTGAAAAGTTTTCAAGTAACTTTCATCTTTCCTAGATATATTTTGTAATCTACGTAGAGCATACATTTGTCTGAAAGCAAAAATTTTTAAGAGTGGCATCGATGAGTGTAATTGGTGAGATTTAAAAGTCATTTTTCCAAATATACTTAATTTTTCGAATTAAAAAAAATATTTTGGTCCGGTATCAGTACATCATGTAACATATACCTTTGTAGTTTGATCGTCAAGTTTAGAAACACCCTGTACTAGAGATGGGCGAATATCACCCGCGAATAGTCGAATGCCGCGAATATTGACATTATTCGATATTCGAATATTAACGTTAGTATATCGAACATTCGAATACCTCGAATATCGCGCCATATGTTGACCTTAATTTTTGACTATGTTTTTCTTTATCATTTGTACATAACTTAAAGCTATTACAATACTTTAAAGTTATTAATAACAAAGATATTTTGTTTCAAAACCATGAAGACGTACCATATTTCAAATTTGTTTTTCGCCAACATCAGCCCGTACGTTTCACCTTAAATTTGAAGTTTTTGTCTTTTTCTTTTTTGTTTGTACTTTTTGTTTTAATTTTATTTTATCTTAACAATTTCATTCAAATAATGAAAAGGACATAATTAAATAATTATTAATAATTTTAGGAGTATTCGAATATTCGAGTACCTCGAATATTCGAGATCTGATTCATATTCGTATTCGATATTCGAATTCGAGATATTTGATATTCGCCCATCTCTACCCTGTACAAATTCACATAAATCTCAAGACAACACAAACTTAGACAGTTGTATGATATATTTATTTAACTTTAACCAGTTCGTATGTCACCTAACAATACCTCCAGCATTTATTTATCCATAACCCTTGAAGGATTCACTTAAAAACATATGAATATAAATCTGAAACGGTAAACCGTACGTTACAATTGTAATATCAGGTCGTAAATAAAAATCCAGTGAGTTCTGACTGTGTCTTCCCCCTCCGCGTGTACCTGGTCAATCGGAAGTGGCGGCGCGTTTGATATAGGTCACACAGGGTGGACCCAATGAAAAGATTACATTTCAATAGACAATTGTAACGAAACTAGCCAGCGGCAAGACGTTCTGATTTCGTTATTTGTGTCCACTGGGACAGGACTCGATCCCAGTGTGGGAAACTGTCTTTTTTATTTATTTTATATACCCTTTCTGGAGTCTGGACAGAAGGACTTTCTCAGGATGGTTCGCTATTTTTTTTTTTCATTTATAGTATCCAATACTAGTTTTATAATAACATAGTATATAGTTTTTTAGTTTAGTTTAGTTTATTTAACTATTTTACAATATAAAAATTGTTTATAGCAGGTCCAAAGATAATACAGTTACATACAAATAAACAAAATAATTAAAAAATACAAATGAGAAATGTAACTACAACCATATCAAACCCAGTCCTCATTCAGCCAGCTATGATTATAATATTCATTTACAGAGTAAAAGCAATGACGTAGTAGGAAACTCTTTAACTTTACGTTTAAAAACATCTTCATTTGCATTTCGTAAATCAAGAGGTAGAACGTTATATAAATTAATATCCAAGGAATTATTTTTTGATATACTTAGTTTATAACACTGGGGGCGAACTAAATTTGAATTTCTTGTTGCATAATTATGAATATCTGAAGCTAATTTGAAATTATCTTTATTTTTGTGAATTTCTAAAAGTGAATTATAAATATATAAACAGGTCAGTGGTAATATTTTGAGTCTAACAAAAAAATATAATGATACTGGATAGTACAAAAATAAGAATTATTTGAAAATACTTTCTTGTGAAATACAAGAATGAACTTGGTCATAGCGATAGCTGAGGTAGACAACATTCTGAGAATGCCAAACTCATTTTACAGAAGATATATACACAATATGCAATTGCAAATTTTATAACAGCAATCTTATAGATTTATTTGTTACTACAGATAAATATTTGTTTTCTTATACAGGGTGTTTATATCATCACGGTTTTTACCTATTACTGACACTGTGATACTCTCTCGTAGCAAATCTCAATAAGTGATATATTTATGCACGTGAAATGCGATTACCAGCCGTCAAATCACGACCTGCAAGGATATTAGTGCAGGGGAGCCACAGGGGTAGATTTAAATTGGTAAAAATTGTTTGCCGGCTGTGGAGATCGAACCAGGATTCTCAAGATCCACAGGCCGACTCGATACCACTGGGCCACCTACCCCATAACACATACATACATACATACAGAGAAAGTCAAGTATGAAAAATGATAATCAAGCGATTGTCAATTGTTCTTCTAAAATTTGTTTAAATAATCAAGTGTTTAGTATAAAATTAAAGCTTTCAATATAGAATTCTAGTAAAAATGACAAAATGACATTTAACCGATCGTCAATTATTTTTTCAAAAGTTATACAAATTTTAGCAAGTTGTGTAAACTTCTAACGGAGAAAGTACTGTGGCAGACACAGTAGATTTTAACTTCTAAGTCTCCAAATTGAGGCAGCAACTAATAATAAATAGCAAACCAGTCGAACTATGCATTCGGAAACCCAGATTCGAATTTCATAGCCGACACCAATTTAAATCTTCCCCTGTGGCTCCCCTTCCACTAACATCTTTGGAGGCCATGATTTGACGACTGGTAACCGCACTTTACGCGAAAAAATATATCACTTACCGAGATCTGCTTAGGCAGAGTGCCACACCCAGTAATGAGTAAAAGGCGTGATGATATATTAATTTATTTTACAATTTTCACCACATTAAAATTACTCCTGTGACTCCTCCTCCACTAACATCTTTGGGGACCGTGATTATACGGCTGATAACCACACTTAACGCGCAATAAATATATCACTTACCGAGATCTACTACATAGGTTGAAACGTCAACTTCCTGACAGTTTGTCTGTGACAAATTAGAAAACTGGAAAAATTCGCGCCGTCCAATGTTTTGCTTCATTTAGCTTAATTCTGCCAAGAAATGCTGAAGGGATGGACTTTGTTTTAATCTAATTTATGCTGGCACCTTGCAACTACAAGTTAACCTCCTTAAATTTAGTAAACAAATCTGTTAAATAGTTAAGTTTTCATGTAAAAACTAAGCAACAAATCTATATGTATATGTTGATTATTTTATTCATTGCTTAAATGAGATCTACGAGTATTATCTTTTACCCCCATTTACATCTCATAAACCCCTTATTTCTCTGACATGGACCCTTTGTAGATCGTTATCGATTCCTGGGGGTCGATATAGACCACTGATCTACATTCATTAATCACCTTAACACATTAACATTTCTTCTAGAGTTTTAATACAATATATACTCATATCAGATAACCTGCTTCGAAATTCTGTTTATTTTAATGCAAAATAATAACATATTTTTCCTAGATTAGATTACCAACAACCAAAACAAAATATTTACTAACAAAGAACCACAAAATAGGGTACTAAACAAATATATTTTTCATTTTATCATCGCTTTTTTACTATAAAAACCGGGATATATTTTAGCAGCTACCAGTCTATACATAACTGACATATAGTAATAACATAGACAACATAGTCATGGCTTGTGTCAACCTAGACCGCGACCAGACTTTCACAGTCCACGACTTCGGGCCCACGGGACACGTGGGGAACGTGACAGTGAACCTGACGCGTGGTCTGCAACCTGGTGCAGTTATAAGTGCTGTACTTCTAACTGACAATAGCATGAGTGTTGCTATTTTTGATGCTAAAAAAAATTATCTATTTTCTTTTGGTGCAAGGTAGGTTTATATATTTTTGATGTATTTTAAAATTAGTTTACTAACTACAGTATACTATGTTCAAAGATACTCCGTTATGGCCCTCTCAGCGGGTCTATTGTTAGGGATTTAAGCTTGATTTATAGGGATGCAAGGACAGGTATGTATTCAGTATTTCCCAATTTAATTTTATTTTTATATATATTATAATAATGAAACAGAGAATTTGTACAAATATTATTATTGATAATGAAGCAAAAAAAAAAGTTACATGAAAGTATCATTGCATAACAATTCGTCATTTAGTTAGTATTACTACTGATTTTAAATTTTTGAAAACTCATTTATATACCTTCTCAGTAAGTATGCCTTTGTTATCTTATTTTCCCTAATATGTAATAATACCGGTTTAATTTTGCGAATTCATTATTATTTCAAGTAAATCTGAAATACGTAATCCGCACAGAGATTAGAGATTTCCGAATTTAAATATTTTGCAATCCTACCCTGAGCGCCAACAGGTAGAATCTCTTACTGTGTGCGGTTCAACACAGGCTTAGTAAGTTAAAGCCATAACGGAGTATCTTTGAACATACTATAGCAGATTAAGGGGAGAGCTATTTATGTGCTTATTTTTCGGTAAATTTTACACCATATTCAAATCTATAAATACCGAGTGTTTTTCTTATCAGTAAACATAGGGATATACCATTACCATAGTTATAGTTAAAAAAAAGATCTGGTGACCTTGCAGGCCACTCCACTTCTGCACCTCGTCCTAGCCATCGTTGGGGGAATATCCGGTGCAGATAATTTCGTACATTTTGTTGGAACCACACTTCCTCAATATTTACTCAATATTACTCTCTCTTGAAACAACTCGAAATAATTTTCCCCATTTAAATTTCCATTTATATAAAAACGCCCCACTATTTGATCCCCTATTAACCCGGTGTGATTTTGAAAGAGGACAGTTTTATTACTTTGACAACTATAGATGACAGCAATGTTATTTTCCCTGTATTTACTTTTAAAATAAACGTTCTAATGCATTGCTGTCAAACTTTGTAACTGTAACTATAGTAATGGCATAGCCCTATGTTTACTAATAAAAAAACTCCCGGTATATGAAAGTTTATAGAAACCATCTATCTTAATAGATGTATATTTGGAGACTAGTGAAATTTCCAGTAATGACATGCTCAATCCTGCGGTTTTTTCGACATTAAATTTCTTGGAATAGTTGTTACGAGTTACGCCCTCAAGATTCAATGTTCGCTCTCGACAAATAATGACACTTTACTCATATATACGATATTTTATATACAAACGGCAAAATTCGTTATTTAACAAAAACTGGCCTTGAATCACTCTATTTCCCGAGGGAGTATTTATCATTTTTATTGTTTTTTTTTTTACTTTTGTAAATATAAATATACATATATTGAAATGGGGTAGGTGGCTCCGTGGTATCGAGTCGGCTTGTGGATCTTGAGAACCCTGGTTCGATCCCCACAACCGACAAACAATTTTCACCAATTTAAATCTACCCCTGTGGCTCCCCCTCCACTAATATCTTTGGGGGCCGTGATTTGACGACTAATAACCGCACTTCACGCGAAGAAATATATCACCCAGTAATGGGTAAAAAGGATATATTTATTTGATTTATTTATATATTGAAATGTATTCGCGAGCATATAAGTCACCTCGCCATACGGTAAATGTTTTTGAACAGTTAGTTTAGCAATGTTAATAAACTAGAGTGAGTAGCAAATAAATAATTAAATATTTAGTAAAAAAAAAATTATATAAATGCAAATTATCACGTTACTGTTCAAGCTACATAATGAGACAACCACAAACTATATATAAATAAATAAATATATCATCACACCTTTTACCTATTACTGGGCGTGACACTCCGCCATAGCAGATCTCGATATGTGATATATTTCGTCACGTGAAATGCAGTTACCAGCTGTCAAATCACTCATCTCAAAGATGTTCGTGTAGGAGAAGCCACAAGGGTAGATTTAATTTAGTAGAAATTGTTTGTCGGCTGTGCAAATCGAACCAGGATTCTCAAGATTCACTCGATATCACTGAACCACCTACCCCATAAATCACAAACTAATTGTACAAATTATAATAATAATAATAATAATCATCATCATCATCATCATCATCTGTGGCGCTACAGCTCAAATCGGGCCTGGGCCTACCGGACACACCGAGCTGCAGTTTTTACACTGCTGTACTGCCGGTTTTCGTAGTCAAATGCTACATTATTTAAGACGTATAAGTGACTAGCTTATAGCGCCCGAGTGTGATAAATACATGTAACTGTATTTTATATTTTACGACAAATCACACATTGTCACAGTATGTTAAGAGATGTGCCTTAACACGCTCGGCCACCGCGCGTGTAATAATAATAATAATAATAATAATAATCTTTATGTTCGACTGCATCATATTACCTTGTTTTACGACACTGTTTACTGTCCATAATCGGGTACTTTATTGAACTAGTACGATAAAAATGCAAAATTGGACTGCTGTCAATGTCACATTAAAACAAAATTCAAAAAAAATATTTAAACATCATTGTCTGTATGTATTATATGTATCTTCATACAATTGTTAGATATTCTCTTGCATTACATGCAAGATCTTAAATTTCTTTTAGAACGTCTTCAATGTCTTCATCCCTCTCAACACTTTTTTCACTTTGACAATTTGATAAATAAAGCAACAAATGCATAACAACGACGCACACTTTGAGATGCAATGAAATGTTTTAAATATAGATATTGACATAATCATATTTTAAGAGAAAATATTCTCCATGCAGTCGAACATAAAACGTTGTATGCAACTCGTACATAATCGGACTTTATAGACTCGCCTTATTTATTAGCCTCGCTCGCTGCGCTCGCTCTGCCATCAAATTCGGCTCGTCCAATAAAGACCTAAATTATGTACTTGTTACATAAACTACTATTATTGACACTCGTCAAAGGCGGGATTCAGCCAGGGGCAGCTCTTTCACCCAACCCAACATTTGAGAATTACATAAATTTTACAATGTACACCAAATTAAACATAGATCAAGAAAATATAGTCTCGTATGTAGAAACAAAATAACCTTAAGTATGCGAAGATAAAAATACCTCAAACTAATTCTGCTATTATTTTTATTATTTTCAGACTTACAATAAATCAATTAGCATTCAACAGCCAGATTGATGGAAAATGGGGTACAGAAGTACATGCTGAAAAAAATCCTTGGTTGAAAGGATTGCGAGCCACGTTCTGTTTAGTCTATGATTCAGATGGATATCGAGTCTTCAGTGCTCTTCTTCAAGCATCGATCCAATAATCGACCTAGTTACTTCGAAATCAACAATGGTCAAGTTTTTAAAATCGTTTATCAAACCACCTTTAATGTTATTCCATAAAACATTGTTTTGTTGTGTTGATATAATCATATATTTTGTGTTCTTTAAACTGAATTAAAGTAATTTTAATTATAAATTTTGTTTAATTTATTTTGTATAAACCATAATGTTGTGAATGAGATATTAGAAATATTAAAAATTTTTAAAATATACACCAAATTTATTATTAGGTGGCTCAGTGGCCTGTGAATCTTGAGAACCCTGGTTCGATCCCCACAGCCGACAAACAAATTTCACCAAATTAAATCTACCCCTCTGGCTCCTCCTCCACTAATATCTTTGGGGGCCGTGATTTGACGGCTGGTAACCGAGATCTGCTTGGGCAGAATGCCACACCCAGTGATGGGTAAAAGGCGTGATGATATATTTATTTATTTATTTAAATTTTAATTAAAATACTGTTTTTTATCATACAATTCATAAATACGTCCATGAACAAATTCGGGAGTATGCTATCCTATACGAAAACAAATTAAACTACCAAGCTGATGAACTAACAGTTAATTTACTAAATAATTACACTGATAGAAAACTGAATCATTGAACTTAAATTTACATAAATTTATAATAATTTGAGGTAACCCGAATGGGGGTTAATCTCCCGCCTGCTATGTAATTTTGCTTGTTGGCCTTTCTTAGGCCAGTTGTAATAGTATATTACATAACGAGAATTGTAACAAGCACATTATGTGCTAGTGAAAAAGTTGCGCACGAGCCTTGGCGAGTGCAGTAATTTCACGAGCAATGTAATTGCGTTACAATTCGAGTTGTGTATTATACTTTATAAATATAAATATATCATCACGCCTTTTACCCATTACTGGGTGTGGCACTCTGCCTAAGCAGATCTCGGTAAGTGATATATTTTGTTGCGTGAAATGCGGTTACCAGCCGTCAAATCACGGCCCTCAAAGATATTAGTGGAGAGGGAGCCACAGGGGTAGATTTTTAAATTGGTGAAAATTGTTTGTCGGCTGTGGGGATCGAACCAGGGTTCTCAAGATCCACAGGCCGACTCGATACCACTGAGCCACCTACGACCATAAATAATAATAACAACAATTACAGAATATTTGTTAGGTTATATCCGTAACATCAACTGTCAAACAGCAGTGTTACCGGCTAACAAATGAAAAATTTCTTGAGAACAATTACGTACCTAGTGCAGGAATCCCTTAGCAACTGTAAACAATCATTTACTGTTCTTGCAAATTGTTTTTAATGGCCTACTTACATATATCTTCCTAGATAAATAAATATTATATAATATTATTTTAATGGTATTTTATAATTTTTCATAGATAATAATAATTTGGAAACATTAATATTATTAATTATACTCGTAATTATTATTATTATTAAGTTATTTAACATGAATTTTTTGTGAAAGTCAAATGTCATCGGTCTCTTTATACCTTCACACACAGAACGGCAATCCCTAATTCATAAATAATTCAGTATTCAGTTATTACAAATAATCCTTCCAATGAACGAGTTTTCAACAAGGGCCTAACAAGACATTTACAACTTTTTAACGAGTAATTTCCTTGATCTACAACCATACACATATCGTACCTCACCTTTAAACTAAAATAACAAAAATACCAAACAGGAATCACAACTTCTCATCGAGTGGACACGTACCAACCACTCGTGGACATTGAACTCAAAGGGTAAAGAACTATTTGAATTTCCTGGTAAACTGGACAGTGGACAGCAAACACTGAGAAGGGTAGATATCTCTTTAACATACATGTTCTTGAATTTGGTGGTAGGATGGTCACTAATAAATTAGTCAGGATCGGGTCGAAAGCAACTTTTAAAAATGGACATCTGAGTTTGTTCCCAGATTGGTTAAAATTGCGGGCAAGTTTACAACTTTTTCTATTCTTACCTCTCGTTTGACTTTAGTTATTTGTGTATTAATTGTTACTCGAGCACGGTAATTGCAATAGTGCAAGAGGAACAAAAACACTTTACGCTCGTGATACACACATAATTTTTTCTACGCTTGCATCTTAAAATTATTTAAAAAGTATACGTATTGAAAATAAATTCATTCTGTCAACTGTCGATGACAAGTTTCTGTTTTGTTTGTATCTCTGGTAACTATTGAAATAAGCGCGCATTTAATATCTTTTTCGCGCGTTGCCATAAGAAACGCTCGTATTTAACATCTTTTTCGCGCGTTGCCATTGGAGACGCACAAAAAAGATACTTTCGATTGATCCACAAAAAACGTCAACTTTACGATGACAAATGAGAGCGTAATTGTCAACTTTTCATAGTAATCGTAGAAAAATAACTATTAAATATGAGCAATATAAACGATTTTCTGGTTAATTGTTATTTATTTACATAGAACAGAAAGTAGCCTATTGCCGTTGGTTCATTGAGATTATTCAGCGAGGCACACTATGCAAGAGCAGCAAGAACACCTTCTTCTCGTGATGCAAACAACATTTTGAAACGCTTGAAAAATAATTTAAAATAATATTTAACATACATACATACATACATACATAACATCACGCTATATCCCATTAAATGGGGTAGCACGAACCCGTCAACATTCTCATCCTGACACACGATACTCGATTCGACCACATTAACACTTCCTCCATACAAACTCTTTCTTTTCTCACAACCGTATTTAAAATTAATTTAAATCTATTAAAACTTTAGCTTAAAACTATTTTTGATTTATGTGTGTATGTACGTTTCAGTACATTAAAGATGTATTTAATAACATCATTAAAATAATTAAAATATGCATATTACATACTTCCATTTGTAATGTATAACCTAAGACTTACGTAGATTTATTTGGAATAATAAACATTACAAAACTGAACAACAATTTCGAATGATATACAATCTAATTGATCCAAATTATACTACCAAATTATTCTAACCAACAGCCACATTAAAATCCTAAATATCAATCGTTCTCAAGGATATCAAATGAAAATTTAAATATCAGTGGACAAGAACCAAAAAAATATAACATTTCAAACTACCCTACGAATAAATTCGTTACAAAGTAACTACAGCGAATTTGATTTCAATAGTTCGGATGGTCATCAGTTAACGTACGTTCCGGGCTGACAATGGCCAATGCACTTCCTTGTGCGTTATGCGTCTTGTACCGTGTCCCGTGCCAGGTAAAGGGTTCAAGGGTGGATTATTTATTCGCGAAGGGTGCAACGGCGTATCTTCGCGCGAACATGTAGAACGGAACGAAGTTGTATTGTGTAGTATTTAGATATGCACTGTACTATGAGATGGATGTGATTTACTTGCTAGGGTATGGATTTAAATGCTACTGGAAATTTTAAGACTTTTTATTTGGGACACTATTGCAATGTTGACAACAGTTAAAGCTAATGCCTATGGCACACTGGTCGATGAGCGTCGATGAGCATCCATGAGCTCTACGATGAAACAACAGAACGCACCCGTCATCTCGGAAAATTAGAGGCTCCTCTATTTCCATCGAAGAGCTCATCGATGAAACAAACGTATCTCATTTCACTCGTATCTTTTGTATCGCACTTCACGTTAGCATATTTTTGAAATTTAGTTTTTCTTTCTCAACTTTAGAAGCTTTTATTGTTTGTCAATGAAGGGTGCGTTCTGTTGTTTCATCGAAGAGCTCATCGATGCTCATCGACGCTCATCGACCAGTGTGCCATAGGTATAACATTTCGGTTAAATTAAAACAAACTTACCAATCGTTTTATTAATGATGTAATTTTTTTATGTTACTCTGTACAACAGGAATTTAATCCCAATTACAGTACAGGGTCCGCACTTACCGAACCGCAGTATGATAGTTTACATCATTTTTAGCTTGAGTGCGATTCGAATTCCGTATCGCTATCCACACCACCGTACTGACGGACAATGAAAATTATTTAAGAAGGTAATAGACAAAGGGATAATATTCAAATAAAAATTTTAGATATATAAACTCAAGAATTTTGTTTCATCTGATTATTATTTATATCGAGTCGGCCTGTGGATCTTGAGAACCCTGGTTCGATCCCCTCAGCCGACAAACAATTTTCACCAAATTAAATCTATCCCTGTGGCTCCTTCTCCATTAACATCTGTGAGGATCGTGATTTGACGTCTGATAACCGCACTTCGCGCGAAGATATATATCACTTACCCAGATCTGCTGCGGCAGAGTGTCTCACCTAGTAATGGGTAAAATGCGTGATGACATATTTATTTATATTATTATTTTTAAAATTCCTGCATTCATTTTTATTTCATATTAGTTTGTCTATCAATATTAAGTATTACAATGAAAAATTACAGTCTACTATAACAATATTCCGCTAGTCAGGGTTATTCCCTGCAAAACTTGACCATTATACAGGGAGTTTCACAACTTATGACATTTGTTTAACTGATTATGAAAGAAAATATTATATTATTCAATGAGTAAGTAATATAAGCTATTACTTAAGAGAATGAAGTTTGCAACACGAGCCGAAGGTGAGTGTTGTAAATCAAATCCATAACTCACATGTATAATCACACAAATTACAGTATTATTGTAAACGAAAACGTTTTAAACTAATTTTGACAGATAATTAACAATAGCGCGCTTCACTGTTTCATAGCATACTTGACGCGCGGCAATTATCGTTATTTTTTGATTGGCTATTAAAGTGTTAAGTAATGAAATAAGTGTAAAGTGTTGAGTAAGGAATTATTACTTAACACTGTCAATATTGAATAGTATTACTTATTTTAAATTTCATAAGTAATGAATACATTATTTAATAAGAGTAGATATAGAACTTTTTTCATATAAGTGTATAAATGCCATAAGTTGTAAAACACCCTGTATATAAATGGTGAATCCAGTGGCGAATATAGGGCAAATTTTATTCCATAAGCAAATCTATAAATATGTGAAAATTTACAGACTCAGGTATAACCTCATTTTGAATGCTATCAATTTCTATTTATGAATATCACATATTGTCAAAGAAAACCTATAAATTTTCAAATGTATTTTCTTGATTTAAGTAGAAAAATTTAATAATTTTTATTTTGTTAATTGGTCAAATTATCGTACCTCATTTATAAGTTGGCCAGGTGCACCTCCAAAAGTTAAATTTTTAACTTAAATAAAATAAAATAAATACATCATCACATCTTTTACCCATTACTGGGTGTGGCACCTCCCTTGTAGCAGATCTCGGTAAGTGATATAATTCAGCGCGTAAAGTGCGGTTACCAACCATCAAATTAGAGTCTCCAAAAATATTAGTATAGGGTAGCCACAAGGTTGCTTTTAATGTGGTGAAAATGATTAATTTACTGTAATTGGGATTAAGTTCCTGTTGTGCAGAATAACAAATAAATAAATATTGTTCTTAGTTTTAATTCTAAAATATTTGTTCGTAGTAGCAAAGTGCAAGTCACCATTCCGGCAAAACCAAAACATCAACAAACAAAATCTCCCTTAATCTCGGTCACATTAAAAATGAATCTCGCTTACATGGGATGAGTCCCGGGACTAAGAAGCGACTTCTGAAATCGGTGTAATGAAGAGCGAACGGAAGAAATGATCGGCGGCATCGGTCACGTGACCGCCAGTACCCGGTGTAATCCTTTTATAAAGGCGCTGTGGCGGGGTTGCCGGCGCGCGTCAGACCCCGACCCTGGGTCGTAGGTCAACTGACCACTGGTCACTACCCAGACCAACCCTGGGGGTAATGAGACGGGTGATTGAATGTGCGGGGATGTCTTTATTATGTGATGGTTTATAATAGCTATGTAATGTGGATGTTTTTACATTTAACTAATTGATCTTTTATAAATTTACTTCATATCATCGTGCCTTATACATATTACTGGGCGTGAAACTCCGCCGTAGTAGGTCTCGGTAAGTGATATAATTATGCGAGTGAAGTGCGGTTACCAGCCGTTAAATCCCAGCCCAAAGATGTTAAGTTGGTAGTTTTAATGTGGTGAAAATTGTTAGTCGACTATGCGAATCGAATCCGAGTTCTCAAAACTATAATCCGACTAAATACTACTTATAATTATTCTCAATTAATAATAATAATTTATTTCCAACAAAATCATTACAATGATATTTGGAAAGAGTATAAAGATGTTGTTACAAATTGTTAATTGTGATCATACATTATAAAAACTATTCACTTAATAGAATAATAAAATATTATACGATAATGAGACCTCTCGCCTCCCTGCCACGACATTAAAATACAATAACTAAAATTCAAATAAACAGCGAACATAAAACTTGATATACAGGGTGTTTCACAACTTAGAGCAAAAAATTAAAGGGTATATTCTGTACGACGTGCTGATCATGAAACAAATTTTTTTTTTAAATTCGAAAAATTATGGGTTGTTAACCTAAAACATTTTTTGTAGTACTGCACTGGATTCGCTTTCCTATTAAACACAAACAATGAAGTAGGTATCAACTACGAAAGAATAATTACACAATTCAATTATTAGCAGTTATTTATAATAGAATTTTATTTAAATAATAACTTTAACATAATCATTCACCCAGTGGCAGTGGTAACGAAAAATTTTGGACTGGGAAACATGGAAAATAGTTTTGCGAATTAAAAAAAAATCTTTTTGTTTCATGATCAGCACGTCGTACAGAATATACCCTTTACTTTTTGCTATAAGTTGTGAAACACCCTGTAAAATTATTCATAAAGAAAAACAAACATTGGCAAATATTACTACAACAGTTAACTCAAGAAGCGTTTTCTGCAATTCAACTCGCTGAACTGTACATTTTTTTTTTAATTCATTTTGCGGGGCCCCTATTTGACGGGGGCTCTCAGGAAATTGCCTAGTACTGGCTTTTCAGAAACTGTCAAAATACTTAATTCTTTATATTTTATAACTATTGCTCATCTTGCTTACAAATTACCTAGATTTTTGTAAAAATATCTTTTTTCTACGATTGCTATAAAAAGTTGACAATTACGCTCTCATTTGTCATCGTAAAGTTGACGTTTTCTGTGGAACAATCGAAAAACATCTTTTTTGCGCGTTGCCATTGGAGACTCGCGTAAAAGATATTAAATGCGCGTTTATTTTAATACCAGGAATACAAACAAAACAGAAACTTGTCATATTGACAGTTGTCAGAACAAGTTTATTTTCAGTATGTATACGTTTTTGAATAATTTTAATATGCAATCGTAGAAAAAATTATGTGTGTATCACGAGCGTAAAGTGTCTTTGTACCTCTTACACTATTGCAGATCTCGCCTTCGGCTCGCGCTGCTGTGTTTGCGTAACAAAGAATAACTATATTTATTTATTTATTTATGTTACGCTGTACAACAGGAACTTAATCCCAATTACAGTACAGGATCCGCACTCACAGAGCCACAGTGTAGAAGTTCATATAATTTTTAGCTTGAGTGAGATTGAACTCGAGATCTCCAGATTCGAATTTCGTATCGCTATTCACACCACCGTACTGACGGACATTGATATCGATATTTATGTTTTCGCTATTTAAAATAATTATTAAAACAAATGCAGCAAAAAAAACTACAAATCTAAAACTAGTTTCCTGTATCCTCCACAACATTTCCCTACATGAACTGCATCTATTCTCCCCGGAAACATCCTTGACAATAGCGGCGTTCTTCAATGAGAAACTGTGTCAGTAGTGCACTAGTTCCCATCGCGGATGCTGCACACTGAACCCTTGCGGTGAAAGTCTCTCCAAGTCTCGGCTCTCTGTGGCTGTGTGTGTGAGATGCTTCTGATCCGTTTCTTTACAGAGCAACATACCCGTACGTTTGGCGGCGCTGAAAGGAGTTGTGTATGTGTGAGTGGAGACGGGACACAAACACGGAAGGGTGAACAACCCCTCGTTCTTACATCGCGAAGAAAGATGAGCAAGCGATGAAACAATTAGTGTAGTTATGAAACTGCAGGGTTGGACTCAGTACAAGAAAAATTGCAAGTTGAGATGCTGCTAAATTATATAAAGTACCTAATATTTATAAAATATAAACTAAACATTTGGCTGTCTTACAAAACGCGTCTATGGTTACTAACTGTGCTGGCCAGCCTCTGACGATGCCCTCATAATGTGACTTGGAGGCTGAATTTTGTGAGACTTAGACAAGTGTTTAGTTTATATAGTTTATATTTTATTAAACCTAGTTTCACCAAGTGTATGGATGACAATTAATTTTGTCTTTGATGTTACCTAATATTTGTTTTGGAAGATCTTAAGGATAAATAAATCAAAAAGAAAATATATTGTTTTTTGTAATGTACTGTAAATAATGAAAAAATCACGTACTTCGCGTATTGATATTAGAGAGAAAAAAACATTTTTTGACAGTTGTAGAAGAAAATAATTATTATACAGGGTGTTATATTTTAATAGACCCAGCAAATATCTCGCTTATTTATCAACTTAGCAATTTCTTTCATATAACATGATTTATACAGAAACATGTAAGCTAGTTGATGACGGATGTACATTCATGATATCATTTCCAGTATAGTAGTAATTAATATCAACTTTGAAGTTTCAAATGGAACATACTATATTTTTTACAAATTTGAAAAGTGCATCAAATATGACCACTTGAGCTATGTGAAAGATTTTGTTTGTAATGAACAAGTAAACACATTAAACGGACTGAAGAATAAAAATGAAACAGCATTTGAATCTTTATCTGCTAACCAAATGTAAAGGGCAACTTATTCTGTTTCAAAACGTTGTGCAAAATGTATTGAAGAGACTAGGAGCAATTTTGAATATTAGTTATAAAATCATTTTGTTGTTATTAAGTGTTTCTTATTCTTATTCTCTGTATTATTATGACAAAAAAATATTATTTCGTTTAATAATAATAATTACAATTGTATTAGTTAATTGTTTTATTTCAAGCCACAGTCATGGCTCACTATTCTCTTTCCGATTTGTTGTATAATAAAGTGCCCGCCATTTTACTTTTTAATAATGTAACATATGGACTATTTTACATGATTGTAAAGCAAATTTGATGCACTTTTCAAATTTGTAAAAAAATATAGTATGTTCCATTTGAAATTTCAAAGTTGATATTAATTACTAATAACCGGAAATGATATCATGAATGTACATCCGTCATCAACTAGCTTGCATGTTGCTGTATAAATCATGTTATATGAAAGACATTGCTAAGTTGATAAATAAGCGAGATATTTGCTGGGTCTATTAAAATATAACACCCTGTATAAAATATAATAGGATCCACATTGAGTTTGTATTGTATTGTTAACAATTCAAACTGAAGAGTCTTGAATCTTTATTTTACTGATAGAGCATAAAATATTTCATCAAATTTACTGCTAAAGACATCTTAACTACAATATGAGAAATAGTATGATATGTTTAAAGAATGAAATGAGAAAAACTGCATAACAGTTGTGAACGAAGACGTGGTGCTAACATAAGTTATCTATATGAAAAGTCAAGAAACCTGAAAGCATCGTCACTTTGGTGAAAATATTTTCTGCTCAAGGCCACTTTTTCTGTGCAAGATAATGTGAATATAGAAAAGTTCTCGCAAGTTATATTGTAATTTAAATATGCATTTACTAAAGTAGATAGTAGCAATATTTTGTGACATTTGAATATTTCTGTTTACAAAATAAAAAAAAATATCATCAAGCCTTTTACTCATTACTGGGTGAGGTACACTGTCGTAGCATATATATTTCTTGACGTGAACTGCGGTTACCAGCCAGAAAATAACGCCCCCCCCCCCCAAAGATGTATGGGGTAGGTGGCTCAGTGGTATCGAGTCGGCCTGTGGATCTTGAGAACCCTGGTTCGATCCCCACAGCCGACAAAAAATTTTCACCAATTTAAATCTATTCCTGTGGCTCCCCCTCCACTTATATCTTAGGGGGCCGTGATTTGACAACCGGAAGCCGCACTTTACGCGAAAAATATATCACTTACCGAAATTTGCTTAGGCAGAGTGCCACACCCAGTAATGGATAAAAGGCGTGATGATATATTTATTTATTTCATTTAAAGATGTAAGTGAAGAGAGAGCCACAAGGGTAGTAAAACTACATTTTGCGGCATGTAAACAGTTTGCAAAGTAACCATTCTAAAGATTGTGAGAACATTTATTATTTGTACTAAACAAATAATGTTGCAAGCAAAAGAATAAAAATTCGTAGTCCGATCCTGTCGACGGTAACCGCAACGAACATCGCGATACCTCAGGGATTCCGGCGCAGGGGATAAAAGAATAGACCGAACCAAGTCAGAGAACTGCGCCAAGGACCAGATTCACTCGCTCGTAATTAGTTTTGAAATTAATCTTCTGATGCGTCGTCGTTCTTTTCTCTCCTCTCATTCAGCTCTAGTCTCGACTCTCGTTTTCCGATCCCTGCTCTTGCTCTTGATGAAAGGGTTTGCCAGGTTTCCGTTATGCGAGGTGCGGCTCGGGAAGGATTGTCTCTAACGGATGTTTTAGGGATTTGTCTGACTGTGGTGTTGTTGTTGTCTGTACTGTAAGGTGTTAGCTTGTTTAACTTGATTTTTAATTGTGAATGTAAACAAGGAAGAAGTTTGTTCTCATGAATTTCTAGTTTACAGCTGTTGTCATCTTTTCCTGCATAGTATAATTGTTTATATTCACATACTTGGAGTTGGTGGTCTAGTGAGTACCCGAGTTCGATTCCAGCAACCGATAAACTGGCTTTCACCAATTTAATATCAACTCATGTGGCTCGGCTCCTTTTCCACTAACAACTTTGGAGGACGTGATTTGACGGCTGAGAACCGCACGTAACGCGTAAATATATATCACTTAGCGAGATCTGCTACGGAAGAGTACCACACCCAGTAATGGGTATTTTACATACTTGCCAAATATTGGAATACAAGCCTTGCATCGCATCAATTGGTATGAATCTTACTATTTCGTTTCATGTTTTTTTTTTAGAACCCGGGTTCGAATCCCACAGCTGACAAACAATTTTCACTACGTTAAAACTACCCCTGGTGCTCCTCCACTACTAGCATGTTTAGTGGCCATAATTTGACGGCTGGTAATCACATTTCACGAAAACGTGCAAAGAGGAAAAATCGATTTTTTTTGAGAAACGATAACTTTTTATTGTTTACTTCACCTTAAAAAATATTTTCTCAAAGCTTTTTCGATTTTCGAAACAACAAAGTTATTCAAACGCGCTAGAAAACTAGAATTTCGTCAACGACAATTAATGATTTATTTGCGTAAATTGAAAAATAAAATAAATTTATCATCAAGCCTTTAACCCATTACTGGTGTGGCACTCTGTCGTAAGCAGATCTCGGTAAGTGATATATTTCTTCGCGTGAAGTACGGTTACCAGCCGACAAATCACGGTCCCCAAAGATGTTAGTGGAGGGGGAGCCACAGGGGTAGATTTAAATTGGTGAAAATTGTTTGTCGCCTGTGGGAATCAAACCAGGGTTCTCAAAGTCCACAGGCCGACTCGATACCACTGAGCCACCTACCCTACGTAAATTGAAGAAATGAATATCAAAAATAATATTAATTTAGTACTATTGATGTGTTGTAATTAATGGAAAGTGAAAAAAATAATTTGGAAGCGTGCGCAAAATACTTATTTCTGCACTAAGGTGTCATGATGAAAAAATCATGTACTTCGCATATTGATGTTAGTGAAAAAACTAAACAATTTTTGACAGTTGTAGAAAAAGTATTATCAATATTATGATCGAAACGAAGTTAAATTACATTTCATATTAATATAAACTTAATTTATCCTTAATATACCTTCTCGACTTATGTTATTCTCAAAACAAAATAAAATATTGTTTGAAAGTTGTAGACAATTGTAGATTATTAATAAAAGATAAATTTCGAACTTTCATTGTCTTTATTTTTTAGAAATATATAACACAACGTTTCGATTGATATAATCTTCAATCGAAACATTGTGTTATATATTTCTAAAAAAATAAAGACAATGAAAGTTCGAAATTTATCTTTTATTAAAAACAAAATATTATTTAAAAAATAATCAGTAAATCCTAATTTTTATTTGATCAAAAATTCTGTTTACATTTGGTTTATAAACGATGTCAATTTCATAATAACATAACATAAACAAGCATAAATGTAAACTCAGATCCAATCTTCATCAAATGTCGCATACACTTAATAAAAATTCACCCCATGAGTTTCATCTACCCCTGATATTTAATCCAAACTCAACAAACAAATCAGTTAAAACCATCGCAAATACCAATCGCATCATCAAAATTCATCATATCATCAAACAAAAACCAGAAAAAAGAAACCGCAAAATAAAAAATCCTTGCCCCGGAGCAAACACGGTGGGGTGGCAGCGGGCGGTGCGGCGCACGAGGGCGGTGCACCCTCGACAACCTGTTGAATCCGCCCTGCGCACCCCACGCGAGCTTCTTTTTCATCGGAACATATAATAACGAAACAACCACCTGTGACATTTGAGATTAAAAACGCGATATTATTACACACGTAATAACTGCGGGGACTGAGTGAATCTCACCCAGCCAGTAAAACGACACTTTTATTTAATGTATTACCCCTATTTGCGGGTTTTATTTACGCTCTGGATATTATGAAGTTGTTAGCACTTCTGGGAAAAAGAAACAAGAGTATTTAAGAGATAAATGCGGAGGTAGATATCTCGACAATGTTGCGGCATTTAAAGATTAGCCGTATAATTTCATGGCGAATAATATAATATGTACCAAGGTAGAAATATTTAGTGAAGATTTATTGAGAACTTATGTTCGATATCTACAGCTGGCAAACAATTTTCACCACATTAAAATCTACCCCTGTGGTTTCGCCTCCGCTATTGTCTTTGGGGTCGTGAGTTAACGGCTGGTAACCGCACTTCACGTGCAGAATATATCTGCTACAGCAGAGTGCCATATTCAGTAATGGGTAAAAAGCGTGATGATATATTTATTTTTTTGCATCTAATAAATAACAAAGTTTTAGCTAATTCTAAATTTTGGATTAATCAAATTAAGCTCAACTATATTCTCAAAAAATAGTTTAAAGAAAGCCTAATATGTCATTTGAATTAACTTAAAAAAACGTACTAAAATAAGGTTTGCTAATCTAAATTTCAGAATTAACTAAACTTTTTTGTATTTTAAGAATTAAAATAAATAAATAAATATATCATCACGCCTTTTGCTCATTACTAGGTGTGGCACTCTGTCGTAAGCAGATCTCGGTAAGTGATATAATTCTTCGCGTGAAGTGCGGTTACCAGCCGTCAAATCACGGCCCCCAAAGATGTTGGTGCAGGGGGAGCCACAGGGGTAGATTTAATTATTTGTCGGCTGTGGAGATCGAACCAGGGTTCTCAAGATCCACAGGCCGACTCGACAGGGGCGCCGAGAGGAAAAGCGGGCCCCGGGATAAAAAAAATTCGAGCACCCTTTAACTTTGAATATTTATTAATTAAATATAAGATACAAAAAATATATATATTTATAAATATATGTATGACAACAATAAGAATTATTAATATCTAAATAAAGTTATAACAATATAAATAAAATTAAATACAAAATTCTGAGTTAATTGGTGCAGCGATGTGTATTGTATACTCACTGTATGACTATCTAATATCTAGTTGCATATTCGATAAATGCAGGAGATACCGAAACAGCACTACGCATAAATGTATGGAGCCTTTGCCTATGTGTGTTGTATACAATGTAGTAATATAAGAAACAAAAATGCAACAATGTAATAATGTACTTTTGAATAGTGTATAAATTTAATTAAAATTTGCAACTGGGGCCCTTGATCAAGCATTTCGTCATTTTGTACTTTATACAATGTAATAAATTGTTGGAAACGTGTATCAGACATTTCGTTATACATGTTTTAGTAAAGAATATAAAAAATTGGTGAAATAGTAGAAAATTAAAAGCAATTTATAAAATAGCATCACATCCGGGCCCTTTGAATTCCACGGGCCCTGGGTATTTCCCCCTCCTACCCTCCCCTCTCGTCGGGTCTGCGACTCGATACCACTGAGCCACCTACCCAATTTCTAAATTCTAGTATTTAAATAGTGAAGGACCCCACTCTTGTCTGTCTATTTTCTAATCTCTTTTGGCAAATTAGATATTTTAAAACTTCGCCAATTCCTCTAGTAATATTTTACAATCTATATCGGTAAAGAAAAATTTTCCGATATAAAAAGTAATTAGAAAGGACTAAATTTCTAACAGTTTTCTAAATAGTTATTTACGCAACATAACCTAAAAGTGATACTTCACTTCGAGACGAAATAGAGTGCATTACGTACAATATTTTCTGGGGCCATCAATTAAAAATTATGCATGATTTAACAGGAACGAAAAATAAAATGTTCATCATAAAATAGCTATTTGTGTATTAAGAGCACAAAATGGTACATTGTCGATTGAGAGGTTATTCCCGAACTCTTACATTGCGCGGCAATCTCTTGAAATTAATAATGTGCATGCGCTCGAAACACACACAAAAAATTTCTACAGTCGCTTCAATTTCCATTTTATGAATTAAATTTTACAATTTTCCAGTGTTACAGGACATCAAAAATGAAAATAATTAATCTGTTATCACTGGTTGTTATCGCAACGTTCAATGAACGTTTGATTTTAAGTTACAAACTCGAAGAGCGAGCGTTTTTTCTGTTTTGTGACATTTTGAGTTGACAGATGCAAGCGCAAATGTCTACTGTAGAAAAAGCATTCATTTTCTGATCTCCTGTTGCAATATAATAGTATATTGTACAACAAGCATGGAATGTATCCATTTCCTACGAGTATGAAAATTGTAGCATGAGCCGAAGGTGAATGCTACAATACTCATATGAATAAAATAAAATGGACATTCTATGCGAGTTGTACACTATACTTTTTCTACGACTACAGTATTGTTCTCTGATTAATTTATATTTTAAAAATAAATTTGTCCTGCTTTCACCATTCCAATATTTGAAAATTCTAAATAAGTATCCTAGTAACGGCCGATTTCACCATAACAATGTCTGGCAATCCTAAATTAGTATCGTAGCAACGTAACAAAAATTAAATAACAGTTCGGTTTTTATAAATATTTTGTATTTTGTGAGGTAAAATGGAGTGTGATACCGACGAGAATCTTGAATTAACACCAAATATATTAGAAGCTGCAAAAATAACATCTTTAAATTTACCTATTACTCGAAAAATGGTGAAAAACATATGAGGTAACATATAGATCATTTATGAACTGGTGAAATGATCAAAATATTACATTTAATATAACTAACAATAAATAATAATAATTCTCTAATTTACGTCTATTTTATTTTTACGCATGCGTTTTTATATTCTTCATGTGAAATTTAGAAGGAAATTGCACCTGTACTGAAATTAAACTGACCTGTACTGAAATGAACTGTACTGAAATAATTACAAAACAAATTCATTTCGCACGATGCTTGCAATATACCTCATTTCCCTAGCAACAACAAACATACAATGAACAGATTTCTAAGTGATCTTAGAAAAAGATCGTTGAAGTATTACCGAGTTTGAATTCCGCTCAAACTATAATATATGAACTACCAAATTGCTGCTGGGTAAATCCAGATCTTGTATTGTAATTTAGATCAAGTTCCTATTGTACAAAATAGCATAAATAAATCAAATGAGATAATCTGTATAAAAAGGTGAATAGAATGAATTATTTATTTATATATTCTGTACAACAGGAACTTAATCCCAATTGCAGTACAAGATTCGGATTCACCAAGCTGCAGAGTGAGAATCGAATTTAGTATCTTCGTACTATCGGACAATTAGTATTGCAACGTGCACTTTGCTAGCATCATTTTTAGCCTGAAAATGACGTCTCAAGTTGAACACTTATTTATTTATTTATTTATGTTACGCTGTACAACAGGAACTTAATCCCAATTACAGTACAGGGCCCGCACTCACCGAGCCGCAATGTAGTAGTTTATATAATTTTTAGCTTGAGTGCAATTAAAACTCGTAATCTCAAGATTCGAATTCCGTATCGCTATCCACACCACCGACTTATATCTCTACTAGAGATGGGCGAATATCAAATTTCTCGAATTCGAATATCGAATACGAATATTAATCAGATCTCGAATATTCGAGGTACTCGAATATTCGAATACTCCTAAAAGTTAATTTATTTATTATTAATAATTATTTAATTATGTCCTTTTCATTATTTGAATTAAATTGTTAAGATAAAATAAAATTAAAACAAAAAGTACAAACAAAAAAGAAAAAGACGAAAACTTCAAATTTAAGGTGAAACGTACGGGCTGATGTTGGCGAAAAACAAATTTGAAATATGGTACGTCTTCATGGTTTTGAAACAAAATATCTTTGTTATTAATAACTTCATTTGTCCCGCGTGGTGGTCGCGCGGGTTGAGGGCCTGACTCATAACCATAAGGTCGTGGGTTCGGGTCCCGCCCGTGGCGACCATACATATCGGCATATGACCTTAGTAGTTGGTCCGATATAAAAATTTAAAAAAAAATAACTTCAAAGTATTGTAATAGCTTTAAGTTTATTTACAAATGATAAAGAAAAACATAGTCAAAAATTGAGGTCAACATATAGCGCGATATTCGAGGTATTCGAATGTTCGCTATACTGACGTTAATATTCGAAAATCTCGAATATCGGATAATGTCAATATTCGCGGCATTCGACTATTCACGGATGATATTCGCCCATCTCTAATCTCTACTTATTTGGGACATACGGTATTTTGATTTGTGTAAATTAAAAAAACTTTCCATTCAAAATGTTCAACCCTCTTATGAAAAATCTTCTTGTATTAATTACATTTCAGGTGTCCGGCTCTTGTTACCAACAAGAAGTCTGGGACCAACCCAGGATAATTTCGAACACCTAATAAATTTACTCATATAAATTAAAATCAGGCGTCGTTGTTCTTTCTTTTTTCCCAAGACGCGAAAATTAATTATAAACCTCATCTAGCCAACCATGCTCTGCCCATGGCCATGGCCAACTAATACGAGCGCACTGATCTCTGAGTCTCTGACGTTGATGATGCGCAAGAATTTCGGCTGTGGAGGACAAAAGCAGGCTTGCAACCAACTGCAGCGAACGAACGACAAGGGGAATCAACTAATGGATGTAATATAATAATAATCTTTATTTAGGAAGTTTTTTCCTCTGACTGCTTTTGTGTAAGGAAGCTGCTATAATTGTTCTAAAATTTCGATTATGTTTTTAGTGGAAAACAGGATTTTAAATGCTTGCTGATGAAGTTATTTATTTTTCTTTATTTGCTACTAGTTAAGGCTGTTTTTTATCTAACCCGATAAAGATATCACAAACAATAATTATACACCGGGCAGATTTCAACCCGCAACCTACGGGGTGGAATGAAATAATCTATAAATAAATAAATATATCATCACGCCTTTTATCCATTACTGGGTGTGTCACTCTGCCGTAAGCAGATGTCGGTAAGTGATATATTACTACGCGTGAAGTGCGGTTACCCGTCGTCAAATCACGGCCCCCGAAGATATTAGTGGAGGGGGACCACAGGGGTAGATTTAAATTGGTGAAAATTGTTTGTCGGCTGTGGGGATCGAACCAAAGTTCTCAAGATCCACAGGCCGACTCGATACCACTGAGCCACCTACCCCATTCTAAAAAGTAATAATCAATATTTTCACGGTAAAAATTTATTTTCCCAGTTAAAAGAAAAAGTGATATTTTTCATCCCTAACGAAGATTATTTGTACAACTGCTAACGCAAATAATACTTTTTTATGAATTTGAAGTTTTATGCACGACGACGAATAAAAAAATAGTTATTTGTGTATTAAGAGCGCAAAATGGTAGATTGTCTATTGAAAGATTATGAATCTCTCGAAATTGACAATGTACATTTGCGCTCGAAACACACAAGATTTTTTTCTACTGTCGCCACAATAAGTTTCCATTTTTAGAATTAAATTTTTCAAGATTTCAGTGTTATAAGACATCAAACATGAAAATTGTATATTGATTTAGAGGTAAAAATTTTGAGTTACGTTAGATACGTATGTACGTACAGACGTCACGACGAAATAAGTCAAAATGGATTCAGGGATGGTCAAAATGGATATTTCCGCTGAAATCTCAAAACTGAAAATTTTCGCGATTACAATACTTCCTTTACTTCGTACAAGGAGGCTCAGTGGTATCGAGTCGGCCTGTGGATCTTGAGAACCCTGGTTCGATCCCCACAGCCGACAAACAATTTTCACCAATTTAAATCTACCCCTGTGGCTCCCCCTCCACTAACATCTTTGGGGGCTGGTAACCGCACTTTACGCGAAAAAATATATAATTTACCGAAATCTGTTACGGCAGAGTGCTACACCCAGTAATGGGTAAATGGCGTGTAGATATATTTATTTATTTATTTAAGGAAATAAAAACAATTGTATCATTTGATATTAATGATACCCCGGCGACATATGTCAAAAAATAAATAAATCTAATTTATTTCTGAAAATGTATATTCGTCATTTTTTCCTCAGGTACTTTATATAAAACGGCACCTTCAAGATATCTCATTTTCTTCCATTGATATACTATAACTATTAATGTGTGCGTTTACTCAAGTAAGCTAGAAAATTAAATTAGAGAAACTATACTAAGAAGTTGATTATTTCAGGTTTTTAGTTTATTTTCTTAATTTTATATTCAAGTCGTATTTAATTTAAAAATTATGGTGTCAATAAAATACAATTTATTACTCTAAAAATAAATAAATATAAATATATCATCACGCCTTTTACCCATTACTAGGTGTGGCACTCTGCCTAAGCAGATCTCGGTAAATGATATATTTTTCGCGTGAAGTGAGGTTACCAACCATCAAATCACGGCCCCCAAAGATGTTAGTGTAGGGAGAGCTACAGGAGTAGATTTAATTTGGTGAAAATTGTTTGTCGGCTGTAGAGATCGAACCAGGGTTCTCAAGATCCACAGGCCGACTCTAAAAATAGTTGGACTATATTCCTTAATTTTACTATAAAACAAATAGAATAAAACTTTATTATTACGTGGCAAAGGAATGTATTTATTGCTTGCATAAATATTGCAGCTAAATCCAGTTTTCTTTTTTGCAAATGCATAAAATATAATAAGAATGAGCGAGTGACAGAGAAGCCTTTGTATGCAGCAATTCCTTGGAGGCTAATGCATCTTTCAAGTATGAGATCATCAGTTGCAATTTTATGGTTCCAACCAAACGAGTCTTCGCTACTCGGCCACAGCTACACCAATGAGAAATAAAATACATAATCATTATTTCTAGCTAACAATCATTATCTAGATTTCTACACTTATATCATTAAAAATATCTTACCCTGCTAGTTATTATTTCAGAATTTAATTTTATAAATGTAATTTGATACAAATTCTACATTTCACCAATAAATAAATAAATCGCACAAAGTATATAATTAAAATATTATAAATTCAGTTTGTTTTCTTACAACCAACCTTTCTGTAATCTAATTATCACAAACTGACATGGAGTCCTTCATTACGAAATAAATAAAATTAAAATATATCATCGCGCCTTTTTTCCATTACTGGGTGTGGCATTCTACCGTAGCAGATCTCGATAAGTGATATATTTACCAGTCGTCAAATCACGGCCCCCAAAAATATTAGTGGAGAGGAACCAACAGGGATAGATTTAAATAAAAATAAATAAATATATCATCACGTCTTTTTCCCATTACTGGGTGTGTCACTCTGTCGTAGCAGATGTCGGTAGGTGATGTATTTCTTCGCGTGAAGTGCGGTTACCAGCCGTCTAATCACGGCCTTTAAATATGTTTGTGGAGAGGGAGCCACAGGGATAGATTTAAATAAAAATAAATAAACATATCATCACGCCTTTTACCCATTACTGGATGTGGCACTCTGCCGTAGCAGATCATGGTATGTGATATATTTCTTCGCGTGAAGTGCGGTTACCAGCCGTCAAATCACGGCCTTTAAAGATGTTAATGGAGGGTGAAAATTATTTGCTGGCTGTGGGAATCGAACCAGGGTTCTCAAGATCCACAGGCCGATTTGATACCACTGAGCCACCTAGCCACCTAGTAAGTAAACAAAGTCAAATAAAATTCAACAATATTAATCTACACAAAATAGTTAACAAACATTATATCTAAGCACCGATTTTCAGTTGTAAAATTGTCGCTGTAATACTACTGCGATTGGTTCAATTCATTATAAATCAGAGTAAAAAACTAACTAAATTGTTTTTTTCAAGTATTAAGTTGATTCTGGAAACAATGCACAAAATGCAATAAATATAATCAAAAATAGCGATCAATGTGAAAATTTAGTTTATAACTTGTGCTTAATTGAATTCATTTATTTTTTTTTTGTTTTTTATCATAGGTAACTTGTTAACTTACATTTTTATGAAGTAGATGGTTCAGTGGTATTAAGTCGAACTGTGGATTTGAGAACCCGGGTTTGATTCCCACAGCCGACTAACAATTTTCACCATATTAAAACTACTCCTGTTGCTCCCTCATCACTAACATCTTTGGAGATCGTGATTTGACGATTGATAACCGCACTACACGCGAATAAATATATCACTTACCAGTATCTGCTTCGACATAATGCCACACCCAGTAATGGGTAAAAGGCGTGATGATATATTTTTTATTTTAGTTTTTTTAATAGAGAGTCTAATTAATTTACTTTGTTTTTTACGCCAATTTATAAATTAAAATGCACTTATTACCCATGGTTGAATTCAGAATATCATGTAGAACTCAAATTTTGAAAAATATTCAGGAATCTCATAAGAAAGTTGAGGTCACTTCCGGTTTGACGCGCTTCTTAATGTCATTTACAAATCTGTAAATATGAATGTGATTACTTCAAAACTATTTTTTTTTCTCGGGAATTGAGATTAAAGCTTCCATTAATCCATTAAAAAAATAGAGAGGAAAATTAAAAAAGCATCAAATTTGAATCACATAGTGATCGTACCTCAATTGGTTTAGAGCATATAGTCCGTCAGTACGGTGTGGATAGCGACACGGAATTCGAATCCGGAGATTCCGTGTTTGAATCTCACTCAAGCTAAAAATTATATGAACTACCACGCTGCAGCTCGGTGAGTGCGGACCCTGTACTGTAATTGGGATTAAATTCCTATTGTACAGCGTAACATAAATAAATAAATAAATAAATAAATATGACCGAAGTTCATAGGTCCTGGGTTCAAATCCTTGTGGGATCACAATTTTTCCATCCGTAATTCAATTTGAAATCATAAATTGTTAAATATACAGTTACAAATAATTTTAAATATAATCTCGTTATGTAAGACGAAGAAATATAAATAAAATCACGACAGACGACAGATAACTTAATAACAGTCTTGAAGAAAATGTGTTTTTAGTTACAAATAATTTGTATAATAAATAAAATAAATATACAGATCTCCGTAAGTGATGTATATCTAGCCGTCAAATCACGACCCCAAGGACGTTAGTAGAGGAGAAGCCACAGGGGTAGTTTAAACTTGGTGAAAATAGTTTATTGGCTGTGAGAATTAAACCCACGGGTCGACTCGATACCATTGAACCACCTACCCCACAGGTAATTTGTAAGAATAATTAATGAAGTTTTGTCAAAACATATTACACACGTAAATACATGATTTGGCAATGAAGTTGGCGTGTGCAATTTGCATGGAAGCAGACAGGAAAATGAAAAATAAGACGTGTGGTTCAAGGTGAGATTGTTTGGAATCTAAAACGTGTTTTTAATCAGCGTCCAGCGTCTTTCAGCTAGCGCTGACGCTCAAAGTGTTTGTTGCGACAATGCCGAGATATTTGACGGCGTTGCACTCAACTGCAGCAGACAACACACTGCGCGCACACTTGTTTTTATCTAAATCATAATTAAACACAAATTAAAATTATTATAGATTGTAGAGTCTGCATATTCTGACCCAAACAAGAATAACATAAAGTGGATTAATTATTAAGCCACAGGGGTAGATTTAAATAGCCACAAAGGTATTTAAATCTACCCCTGTGACTCCCCTTCCACTAATATCTTTGGGGGCCGTGCCACACCCAGTAATGGGTAAAAAGCGTGATGATATATTTATTTATTTATTATTAATTATATATTGAATTGTAATGGGGTAGGTGGATCAATGGTATCGAGTCGGCCTGTGGATCTTGAGATTTCTGGTTCGATCCCCACAGCCGACAAACAATTTTCACCAATTTAAATCTACCCCTGTGGCTGTCCATACACTAATATCTTAGGAGGCAGTGATTTGACGGCTGGTAATCACACTTCACGCGAAAAAATATATCACTTACCGAGATCTGCTTAGGCAGAGTGCCACACACAGTGATGGGTAAAAGGCGTGATGATATATTTATTTATTTTATTTATATATTGAATTATGTCACGAATTTTTCGGAATTATAATGAAGTTTAAATCCTGGTGAATCGATATTTGTTTTATTTTTTAATGTGTAGTTTTATTATTTTAAATAAAGTGTAAAGTGGTACAACAGTATAAGATAAGAAGCGGTAAAAACTTCAGCGTCTAAAATAATTCCTACTCCTAATAGTAGAGGGTGTTGAAGAGTTAACAAATAATTCATAGTAAATATAATGCAACTTCAATACAATTTTGTACATTTTTTTCAAAGTTAGATATACTGGCAGATAAAAAAACATTTGATATTTAAATTATTTTGATGTTTATAAGTTAGATTAGAGTTTCATAATATTATCAACATCATTCTAAAAAATTCTAAATGGGTAGGTGGCTCAATGGTATCGAGTCGGCCTGTGGATCTTGAGAACCCTGGTTTGATCCCCACAGCCGACAAACAATTTTTACCAATTTAAATCTACCCCTGTGGCTGCCCCTCCATTAATATCTTTGGGGGCCGTGATTTGACGGCTGATAACCGCACTTCACGCGAAAAAATATATCATCAATCTGCTTAGGCAGAAGTGCCACACCCAGTAATAGGTAATAGGCGTGATGATATATTTATTTTTATTTATTTATTCTAACATTGAATACATTTAAATTGAAATAAAAAGAAAAGTGTTTTATTGTTTGATGTTCTAATGATACTTCTATAAGCAATGACAGCTACAATGTCTGTTTGACAGTACGACAACTTCCCAAATAAAAAAGTTCTTAAAAACAGTTATACAACATCGAATTTTATGTCATCGTTTTGAACAAACACAGTATTTCCCTTCCCTAAATTAAATATTAACCCACTGAACTCGTGAGAATAGTAATTATAAATAAATTTGCTGGAACTATCTAAGATTTAGTTTTTTATCAAACAATTCTTCATTTACAAGAACGTGTTTGCTAGGTAACAACTGACTAGAGCAACTGATATGAAAAAATCGTGACACCAAGAGTGGAGAGATTTCATCTAACCAAGTTCGAGCAAAATAAAAATAATGAAAACTAAATATTCACCACTTTAATTAAATCGCCATAAAAGAGACATTATTGAGAAATTTCAAATTTTCGAGAAATTACGTGAATGTTTTAGGACTAAACGATGCATATGATTCCAATGGAAAAAATATACTCATGTCAATGGAATTATGATGAAGCAAAAGATACATTTAATTTTATAATAAATAAAATAAATATATCATCACGCCTTTTACCCATTATTGGATGTGGCACACTGCTGAAGCAGATCTTGGTAAGTGATATATTTTTTCGAGTGTAATGCGGTTACCAGCCGTCAAATCACGGCTCCCAAAGATGTTAGTGGTGGCCACAGGAGTAGATTTAATTTGGTGAAAATTGTTTGTCAGTTATGGGGATCGAACAAGGGTTCTCAAGATCCATTTTAATTAATTTTAATTTTATAAAGTCTAATATAACAAAAAAAATTCTTGATAGTATCACAGCACTTTACTTAAACTGATGAACGTTGCACATGCTGCAAAACGTGGTACATGAAATTCATTTTTACTGAGAATATTGAAAAATTGAAAACTTGAGTTAAGCTGAAATTTGTTTTTATAAGTAGTATTTATTGAAAAAAATTTATCGAATAGAGATTTTATAAAAATTAAAAAAGTTGCAAAGAGTTCTCTTTTCCGTTTATCTAATGTCAAACAGACAAAAGAAACGCTTCAAATGAAGTATTTAATATTGTTAAATTGTAATTTTGGGACAAAGATGATAGATTTTCTTACAGTTTCTAAAATTGATCTAGGTTAGCATCCTCAAAGACAAAACCTAGTCTGTAATTGGTAACGGAAGAGTCAGATTCCTTGGCGACTGTGCGACTCGTCAACGATGGGGACAGCAGAACAGTGCGGCGGTGGTGGGTGAAGGCCATGGCCGGTGCATTTCGCGGCGCGCCGAATCTCATTGCCAAGGTCACGAGTATCCTGCGGGGACGAAAACAACATTCACCCAAACACGAGACAAACATCGAGCAATGTGTGCTGCTGCGCTGTGTGCTGTGTGTGTTTAACTGCTGCTGCTGCACTCGCACTCACTGTTGCTTTCGTCCGCGGACCGACAAGCAAACAACAAGAATTGTTTCTGGCTATTGTTTGTTGAGTTCAAACGTATAGTTTACAATTCTATGAGCATACTATTGCCAAATCATTATTGGAAGAAATAGAAACGAAATATAAACATATACTCCTACTCTCTATAACTGAATCGTTACCTACATATAATCGATCAAGATAATAATGACAACTTTTTATATTTAAATATAGTTATTTGTGTATTAAGAGCGTAAAGTGATTCTTCGTTACTTGAGCACGGTAATAGCAACGCGAGCCGAAGGCGAGGGCTGCAATAGTGTAAGAGGAACAAAGACACTTTATGCTTGTGATACACACATCATTTTTTCTACGATTGCATCTTAAAATTATTAAAAAACGTATGCGTACAGAAATTAAATTCGTTCTGTCAATATGACAAGTTTCTGTTTTGTTTGTATCCCTGGTAACTATTGAAATATACGCGCGTTTAATATCTTTTTCGCGCGTTGCCATTGCAAAATAGTTATTTGTGTATTAAGAGCGTAAAGTGATTCTTTGTTACTCGAGCACGATAATTGCAGCGCAATCCGAAGGCGAGAGCTGCAATAGTGCAAGAGGAACAAAGACACTTTACGCTCATGATACACACATATTTGTTTTCTACGGTTGCATCTTAAAATTATTAAAAAACGTATACGTACTAAACATAAATTCATTCAGTCAACTGTCAATACGACAAGTTTCTGTTTTGTTTGTATCCCTGGTAACTATTGAAATAAACGCGCATTTAATATCTTTTTTCTACGATTGCTATAAAAAGATGACAATTACGCTCTCATTTGTCATCGTAAAGTTGACGTTTTCTGTGGAACAATCGAAAAATATCTTTTTTGCGCGTCTCTAATGGCAACGCGCGAAAAAGACGTTAAATTCGCGCGTTTCCAATGGCAAGTTGACGTTTTCTGTGAAACAATCGAAAAACATCTTTTTCGCGCGTTTCCAATGGCAACGCGCGAAAAAGATTATTTCAATAGTTACCAGAGATGCAAACAAAACAGAAACTTGTCATATTGACAGTTAACAAAACGAATTTAGTTTTGGACGTATACCTACGTTTTTTAATAACTTTAAGATGCAATCGTATAAAAAATTATGTGTGTATCACGACCGTAAAGTGTCTTTGTTCCTCTTGCACTATTGCAGCGCGAGCCGAAAACGCTGCAATTACCGTGCTCGAGTAACAAAGAATCACTTTACGCTTTTAATACACAAATAACTATTTTAACACCTTTTTGGTGCGTTGCCATTGGAGACGCGCGAAATAGATGTTTTTCGATTGTTTCACAGAAAACGTCAACTTTACGATGAAAAATGAGAGCGTAATTATCAACTTTTCATAGCAATCGTAGAAAAAGGATATTTTTCGATTGTTCCACTGAAAACGTCAACTTTACGATGACAAATAAGAGCGTAATTATCAACTTGCCATAGTAATCGTAGAAAAATACATTATTGAAATAAATATATAGGGTAGTTCTAATGTAATGAAAATTGTTTGTCGGCTGTAGGAATCCGGGTTCTTAAATCCACAGGCCGACTCGATACCACTGAGCCACCTAGTCCATTTAATAATAAGACAAGTATATAACATTCCGCGTAATTAGTAGTTGTCTAAAAGAAAACACATCTTTGAGCACCGCGTGCCGTTGTCACACCATCGATGTATGACCTTGATGTTTGGGTCAGCCTGGTAAATAAATAATAATAATAAGAAAAATTATTGTTGAAATAGGTAGTATTATATTAGGTTTTTATTATAAGTACTATTTCAAAATCATATGTATTATTATTATCATTACATGGAACAAATATAGAATGATATAGACGAACAAATGAAGTCTTTGACGAAGCAAATACGAAGAATTTATTATGTGTACATTACTCCTTAATTACGGCTTTCAAGAAAAACATGTCATGTGTGCTGACAAGCTGCTCTCCGTTCCGTTGCACACTGCATTGCTTTTGTATTTCATTTATTCGTGTTTGTTTTGTTCTTGCGATGAATTAATGGATTTTTTCGCTTGCAACACATCATCATAGTTTGCGGTGCAAATAAATTAAAAAATCTGAAGATCACATTTCACAATCCGTATAATTTCGACTGTCCGTAGACCCATACATTTTTAATTATTTATTACATTAACAAACTGAACAATAAGTTAAAAGAAAAACTAAAAAGAAAGTGAAATGAAAATCAGCGTATTAATCTAGTTACCCGCGGCTGTCAAATTACCGAAGACAAAAGACTATAAAATTAGCACGAAAATTCAACCAATCGCGAAATGTCAAATTCTCAGAAAAGCGATTAAAAAACCGCGAATAGCGGCCAAGGACCGGCGTAAAAAGAGCCGCAAAAACAATATAACTTTTATAAAACATCTTTTCATTGGTTCACTCCCGCTCTCTCTTCTAACTTGTAGAACTATTGTTCGTATCCGTTTGCATGTTGCTTGCGACCTTGGAGCGAGGACCACACATACGAAAATTCAGTTAGAATGCTGTTAGTTCTATTTTGGTGGACACGAGTTGTATTGTTGTAAGTTTTCCCGCCAGATTTTGTTCATTCTAAACTTTGTGTAAAGTCTAGCGCAACGCAACGTAAAGGCAGATTTTTTTCAAATGTTTTTGAACGAGTATTGTGGGTTGATGAGGTATAAAAAAATGTTCTAAATCTGAAACGTTTACATTTAACTAAATAGAATGCCTCACCTTATTTGATATTTTACTTGATGGAGTAGGTGGCGCAGTGGTATCGAGTCGGCCTGTGGATCTTGAGAACCCTAGTTCGATCCGCACAGCCGACAAACAATTTTCACCAAATTAAATCTATTCCTGTGGCTACCCCTCCACTAACAACTTTAGGGGCCGTGATTTGACGGATGGTAACTGTACTTCACGCGAAGAAATATATAACTTACCGAAATCTGCTACGGCAGAGTGCCACAGTCAGTAATGGGTAAAAGGCGTGATGATATATTTATATTTATTTTATTTTTTTTTACTTTGATAGTATTTACATTTATTTGTTACTTTATTTATCATTTCAAAAATGCAATAGGTTAAACATTATGGCTGGTTTTTGGGTGTTTTAAGTGCACAGTGTTAACATATTATAGATAGCTGAAACACCCAAAAACACTGCTCTTAAAACAAGCAAAACAGAGCTTTTGGTACTTACTAGCCTATATGTATATATGCAATCATAAATATAATCAATGATTGATTTTTTTTTCTAGACTTTATTTCAAAATAATTCGATTACTTATTTTTAATTACATTTTGATAAATGAAAATTTATAGTTAATATAATTATTATAGTTTTCATTGATTTTGAAATCTGCTTAAACTTTCTTTTTCTAAATTTTCAAAAATGTACTGAGTTTACTAATGAAAAAATCTTTTTCTACATTACTTGTGAAAATTACATTTTCCTCAATTAATTTAGTTGTGATAGTAACCGTTTCCCTCACTAGTTAGTGTAAATAATTTTATCTACGACCATATATATAAGTAGGTCATTAAAAACAATTTGCAAGAACAGTAAATGCTTGTTTACGGTTGCTAAGGGTTTACTGCACTAGTTACTTAACTGTTCTCAAAAAATTTTTCATTTGTTAGGCGGTAACACTGCTGTTTGACAGTTGATGTTACGGATATAACCTAACAAATATTCTGTAATTGTTCTTATTATTATTTATGGTCGTAGATAAAGTATAATACACAACTCGAATTGTAACGCAATTACATTGCTCGTGAAATTACTGCATTCTCCAAGGCTCGTGCGCAACTTTTTCACTCGCACGCAATGTGCTTGTTACAATTCTCGTTATGTAATATACTATTACTTACTAGTGAAGTAAACGATTACTATCACAACTAAAGTAACTACAACACTACAATAGTACATTTATTCATTATACAACATCAGACAAATGCCTATTAGTAGTGTTATAATTATAATTTAATTATTAATATATTAGAAATAACTCTCAAACCAGTGGCACTAAAAATGTTTACTTCATGTAAAGTACGATTAATTTTGCGAATTTTGAAAAAATTCTTTCTGTTTTATAATCGGTACGCTGAGTACTATATGGGGTTAAAATAATTGCCATAAGTAATGAAACACCCTGTATTTAAATATTTAATTTTTATTCAGTTTCTCATGCATCATAATCGCACTAGAAGCCTCATGTAAACATGGTACGCTAGATTTTTACCAAACTTAGCAAAAAAGCGTATCTCAAATGGTCGTGTGGACAATTCTATTGATGCCTTGCGCCTTCGCCACGTGGTCACTACATTAAGAAGACCCATATGCCTGTATACCTAGATATATCCGTCCATATCATCTCATTACCATGCGTGAGAGAAAACGCGTCCAGCACTGCGATGGGCCACTGTAATGGTTCATAGCACTTTTTCTACAGATGAAAAAAACGTAGGTCAACTATACACCATATGATACGGGATTTACGAGGATTTTTACAATTTTTACAACGTGAATTTAGGATGAAATTACATAATGTTTTGACAGAAAAGGAACAGAATAGGGATTTGTGTATTCTTTGAGTATTGTGATTTTAAGTTATGAACTTACTGACGACAAATAACAACCTCTTCGTCAAAGGAAAGTAAGATATAACTTAACTGTTTTCAGTTTTCAACTTTTACTAAGTCAGCAAACAATGATTTAAGGTCAACCCTGTACTTAACGGACAGGATAGTCCACTGACCCTTGCTGTCTACTGACTAGACACCAGAATATAACTTCTTTGTCAAAGGGAAGTAGGAAATAATTTAACTGTTTTCATTGTTGTAATTGATTTAACTTTTTGTCACATATCAGCAAACTTTTACTAATGCCTATGGCACACTCCGAAGAGCGTCGAAGAGCATCGATGAGCTGTTTGATGAACCAACAAAACGCACCCGTCATCGACGAAAAATAGCGGCTCCTCTATTTCCACCGAAGAGCTCCTCGATGAAACGAACGTATCTCATTTCACTCGTATCTTTTATGTCTCATTTCACGTTAGCATATTTTTGAAATGTAATTTTTCTTTCCCAACTTTAGAAGCTTTTATTTTTATCAATGGCGGGTGCGTTCTGTTGTTTCATCGAAGAGCTCATCGATGCTCTTCGATCAGTGTGCCATAGGTATAAGTCATCAAACAATTATTTAAGGTCAACCCTCTACTTAACGAACAGCATAGTCCACTGACCCTTGCTGTCTACTGACTAGAAACTAGAATATAACTTCTTTGTCAAAAGGAAGTAAGAAATAATTTCACTGTTTTCAGTGTTGTAATTGATTTAACTTTCTGTCACATATCAGCAAACTTTTACTAAGTCATCTACCAATTATTTAAGGTCAACCCTCTACTTAACGGACAGCATAGTCCACTGACCTTTGCTGTCTACTGACTAGACACCAGAAGATATTTTTTAGATAGGTATGTATATCTGTTGGACTGCGTATAAAGGATTGCATATTATGTCATCTCATAGTAAAAAGTTGCATTTTATTGATTTCACAAGATTGTTAAGGTCGTGTTAGCTATGAAGCAGAATAAACTGTTGCTTACCGCCGCGCATTATTGAAGGCGACAAATTTTGAGAAAGTGTTTCAAAATTTTATAAATAAAAAATTAATGGTACTAAAAGTACAGTTTTAAAAAACATCAACAATATAATATATACGTTTAGCTATGAAGCGGAATAAGCTACATTAGTGAAAGAGGAATAAAGACACTTTGCGCTCGTGATACGCACATAATTATTTCTACGATTGCATCTTAAATTATTAAAAAACGTTTACGTACTGAAAATAAATTCGTTCTATCAACTGTCAACATGACAAGTTTCTATTTTGTTTGTATCCCTAGTAACTACTGAAATAAGTGCGCATTTAATATCTTTTTCGCCCATTGCCATTGAAGAAGCGTGATAAAGATATTTCTCGATTGTTTCACAGAAAACATCAACTTTACGATGACAAATGAGAGCGTAATTGTCAAGTTTTCATAGCAATCGTAGCAAAATAAATTTTTTAAAGTGCAAAATTATTTATTTTATTTAACAACTAATAGAGAAGTCCTAATACTGAGTGATTAGGACGTATTTGAATATTAAATGTGCGCTTATTTCTATAATTACCAGGGATACAATCAAAACAGAAACTTGTTATATTGACAGATGATAGAACAAATTTATTTTCAATACGTATTAGTTTTTTTAATAATTTAAGATACAATCATAGAAATAAATAAGTGTGTATCACGAGCGTAAAGTGTCTTTGTTCCTTTTACACTATTGCAGCTCTCGCCTTCGCCTCGCCCTGCAATTACCGTGTTCGAGTAACAAAGAATCACTTTACGCTCTTCATGCACAAATACATAACTATAATTTATTTTTATCATTTTTATTTACATAAATACGTATTAACTCTACCGCTTTTGTAATTATTGTTTCATTTTACAATTAATATTTTTGCCGCCCCCCAAAAGACTGCCTCCCTAGGAAGCTGCTTTTCTTACCTAACGGATAAATCGGTCTTGGACTGATATTTTAGATCTATAGTTTAAATAACAAAGTTCTACTTCCGGTATTACCGTAAGAGATATCATCCTTGATATTTTCTGAAAGTATTTTAAACAAACTTCACACCACCTCCACACTCATTCCCTAGCCATCCCCACCCAGGAAACAATCACATCACGCACCCTACCATCTTCCAGATCTACCTGAAGTACGAAACTGCTTAGCGTTCAGTGACCAGTGACCAGTGACCACTGGTGACCTCTGGCCCCCTGCCGCTCGGGGTCACGCACATGATTTAGGGGCGGCACACAAGGGGCCCCCACACCGGGAAGTGTTGCCACCAAAGTGGACGACAGACGATGGGGTACATCGGTAAATGAGAAATAAGTGGACTGGTTCTAGGATATGGGTGAAACTTTGAGGCGTGGTTGGTTGGAGTGTTTAATTTTGAGATTAATTTGAGAAGGAAGTGGTGAGTCATGAGGAGGACATGTTTATTAAAATGTTATTCAATGTGGATTAGTGTGAGATCTGTATGACTTTTCCTTATTTGAAATCATGGTTATGTAATTTATCATAGTTACTCATTATACAAGCTGTTTCTATACCTCTGCACGAAACTTTAATTACATATATAATTTGATATACTGATTATAGAACAAATTTTTTTAATTCACAAAAATTTGGGTATTTCATTTTATATTAAACATACTTAATTTTTTTTATTAATCTTTTAGTGGATGGTCTATGAGTATTTCGGGGGTTTGTGCTACCCCATTTAATGGGATATAGCGTGATGTTATGTATACTTATTACAATGTTTCTATTGGCTGTTAATTAGTGTACGATTTTCACTAAAATTTGTTAAATTCGTTTTAAATTTATTCAAAATAAATAGATTTTATTACAATAAAACATTAATGGCTTTATAAACAACAAATTAATTTACTTTCGCAAAATTATTTGCATTTTACATAAAGTACATAGTTTTAGTGCCAAAGTATGTACGGCAAATAATTATCCGAATTTTAAAAATATATATCATGTAGTATTTATAATTTGTTTTTACTTCCTTGTACGAAGTAAAGGAAGTATTGTTATCGGGAAAATTTTCGATTTTGAGATTTCAGCGGAAATATCCATTTTGACCATCTCTGAATTCATTTTAACTAATTTCGTCGTGACGTCTGTACGTACGTACGTATGTATCTCGCATAACTCAAAAACGGTAAGCCGTAGAAAGTTGATATTTTGTATTTAGGACTGCTATAAGATCTTGTTGTGTACCTCACTTTTTGGTCATTATATAACTTCCGGAAGTGGTACTATGCTTGAAGCCTATAATAGATTTTAATGAAAAACTATATAATCCAAAACTTTTCAAATTTGGCATATAAGACTACTATATCAATGGAAATAACATAATAGGTTTTGGTTAAAATAGACTAACCGGAAGTGATACATCACATGAAGCTGCTAACAGTTTTTCTTGAAAAAACTAGTATTATTTTGATTTTAGAAATAAATGCTGCAAATAAAGTGAATTAAATTCTGCGTCTAGCACATTAAGAATTATTAAATTAGCCTTTTGTATTAGCGAGATATCTAAATTTAAAAATTATATATTTCTTGTTTTTTGTAACTAAGTTTGTATAGATTAGAACAAAAAATAAAAAAAATTATGTCAATGTCAAATTACGTCAAATATGTTCAATATAAAAAATGTAGGTATAGTGTAATATGCGTACAAGGAAGTCATGTGGTGTCCACATAAGATTTTTTTATATTGAAACAACTGTTTAACGTACTAATTCGTCAAAAGTTTGGAAATGTCAGAAAATACGTCCTCTATTGCAGACTGGAAAAGAGGAAAGCTAATTTTTCTACTTCCGTTAGGAAATCGAAGTTTTATTTCACTTATTTGAGTTAGGTAATGAACTGCATTATTTAACTAATGAGGTAACATAGCAATACAAAAAAATTAAGATATCTTGGTAGACGAATTCTGATGTGTTATTCTTTTATTTTTTGAATTTATAACTGTCATTAATATGTCAAAATTTCATAATTTATTTAGAACGGAAGTAAAAAAATATTGAATGAAACTAGTAAGGAAATAGGTTATTACCTTACTTATGTGTTTACATAACTCGGCTACTCCTAGTTCTGCAAATTTCACATGCGTAAGGTAATAACCTTCATTTCCTTACTAGTTTCATAAATAGCTACTATATTACAAATTAGATTATAAAAAAATCTGATGTGGACACCACATGATTTTCTTGTACGCGTATTAAACTATAGATATTTTTTTAAATGCACATATCTGACATTAAATTTTCTTATTTTTTGTTCTAATCCATAGCAAACTTAATTTTTTAAAAACAAAAAAATATATAATTTTTAAATTTAGATATATCGCTTATACAAAAGGCTAATTAAATAATTCTTAATGTGCTAGACGCAAGATTTAATTCTCTAAAACTTTTATTTGCAGCATTTATTTCTAAAATCAGAATCATTCCATTTTTTTCAAGAAAAACTGTTAGCAGCTTCATGTAATGTATCACTTCCGGTTAGTCTATTTTAACCAAAATCTATTATGTTATTTCTAGAGATGGGCGAATTTCATCCGCGAATAGTCGAATGCCGCGAATATTGACGTTATTCGATATTCGCGATTTTCGAATATTAACGTCAGTATAGCGAACATTCGAATACCTCGAATATCGCGCTATATGTTGACCTCAATTTTTGACTTTTTTCGCCAACATCAGCCCGTACGTTTCACCTTTTTGAAGTTTTCGTCTTTTTCTTTTTTGTTTGTACTTTTTGTTTTATTTTTATTTTATCTTGACAATTTCATTCAAATAATGAAAGGGACAATTAAATAATTATTAATAATTTTAGGAGTATTCGAATATTCGAGTATCTCGAATATTCGAGATCTGATTAATATTTGTATTCGATATTCGAATTAGAGAAATTTGACATTCGCCCATCTCTAGTTATTTCCATTGATATAGTAGTCTTATATATTAAATTTGAAAAGTTTTGGATTATATTTTGATATAGTTTTTCATTCAAATATATTATAGTATTCAAGTAAAGTACCACTTCCGGAAGTTATATAATGACCAAAAAGAGAGGTGCACAACTAGATGTTATAACAGTCCTAAATACAAAATTTTAACTTTCTACGGCTTACCGTTTTTGAGTTATGCGAGATTCATACGTACGTACAGACGACACGACGAAATTAGTCAAAATGGATTCAGGGATGGCCAAAATGCATATTTCCACTGAAATCTGAGAACCGAAAATTTTCGCGATTACAATACTTCCTTTACTTCGTACAAGGAAGTAAAAAATGTACCCAAAATGTGAAACAAGATCTACTTTCAAAGTCTAACTTTGAGCCAAACCGTTGAGTGAATAGTTACAAACTCCTTAAAGCCTAAACATTCTAAGACGTTAAAGGGTCAACAGGGTCAATATTACCCGCTGAAATCTCAATAAAAATACCCCTTCCTAATAGGAAAATGGACGGTTATACGACACACAATAACTCGTACGGTTACTAGGTTACAAGCAATAAAACATGTACCATGTCCTTCACGGTAAACCCTTACATTTAATTTCAAATTAAAATTTATTTGTTACTATAACTGACCCCTCCTTAAAATACTTGAAGAGGGTCACCGCCGGGCACAGGCTACTAGATAAAAGCTTCCGGGTTATAACACGACATTATACGGTTTGTTTTTTATTTTTAAAATCGTCCTTTTGTTGATTGTAAACGGTCGAAATACTTGCATCTAAATAAGAAATAAATTTTCTCACAAACTTCATATGTATCCTATATTTGTAGGGTGCAAATAGTCGTTGGAATTCAATGGATGACAGTTATTGGTATTTGATGAGTAATAAATAAAATAGGATTAAAAAGAAATTGAAATTTACAAACATTCCAGACATTTTTGATTATTCATGAAAGGTGAAGGTGAGTCATGTTGTGGTAGGTATATCTCAAATATTCGAGATTGATTCTCACGATAAGAGGTTTTTTATTATTAATTCCTAATATGAGTGATTATCAAATTTCGCAAAATTTAAAAATAAATAAACATATCTTCATGCCATTTAAGATTGTTATCTATCACATTTTAAAAACAATTTTAACAATTGGTATATTTGTTTGAAAGTTTTCTTAGAAATATAATCTTGAATTAAATCTTTTAGATTATTTAGTTATCCTCACCTTTTATTTGAACCAATTTTCTATAATATAAATTAGAAACTATTAACAGCGGAAAATGTTAAATATTGTAGTTATTTTGAAAATGGATGGACAGGCAGATTCATAAAACGAATTAGTATTAATACCATTTTTTATGTCGCTATTAATTCCACTTTTAATTGACGAAAAAAGTTCATTTTAGAATAGTAATTTAATTCATTTCGTGTATCTGTTTTAATCTGAAACAAAGTAATAGATAATTTTAAAAATTGTATTAAAGGATATGTTCTTTATGAATCTACCTATTAGTATTCATAGATAATGGTTATTTAAGTAAAAAGTCAGAAAAGCGTTTCATTACAGAATGAATAGATAGTTTCATGCCGAGCGAAAGCGAGGCTTGAAACAGCTTACGAATCCTGTACGACGCTTTACTGACGTGTAACGTATTACATTTTACCTGAAACTTATAAACAAATAACAAATATTTTAAATTAATTTAAATTAAAAGAAATATTTGACTTACATATTCAGTCAGTATTTTATGTTGCTAAGTAACTAGACACTCACGTTTGTTTCATTACCTGCCTAGGCAGGCAGTTATTTTCCTGACTAGGCATGCAAAGTAAAGTTTTCTTGATTCTTCAAGTTCAGGCAAATGTAAACTTATATAATAAATATTTTGTTTCAATTGTGAAACTAAATCGAATGATTTGTTTATTATTTTTATTTTCCAAGTTGACTTGTAAAAAATGAAAATAAATACATTACAAAGAAGAAAATAATCATGTCTTGATTAATTAAAATATAATCCCCAACAAACTAGATCCTTAAAATATAAAAACACCAGAGATGTATCACCTAATTCTTAGCTGATCTAAATAAATTCAAAAAGTTATTTTTTTATTCTAAATTGAAAATGATCAATTCTATTTTGTGCAATTCTACATTTCAATCATGCAATATTTCTTCTGTATAGTGCAAAACTTTAATCTTGTAAGTATGAAACTGCGCTATAATCAAATAACATGGCAAATACATTTTATCTGAAAATGACAAGAAAATAAACATTTGCCTGCCATAGCAGATCTTGGTAAGTGATATATTTCTTCGTGTTAAATTCAGTTACCAGCCGTCAAATCATGACTTCCAAAGATGTTAGTGGAGTAGGAGCCACAGGGATGAAAATTGTTTGTCGGCTGTAATAATCGAACCTGGGGTCACAAAGCCACAGGTTGACTCTTATTATATAATGATGCATAATTAGAAGCATAATTTACCTTAACTAAAAATAATTATTTATATTAATTATTAAGAATAATTTGTTAATATTAATGTTTATTAAGAATGAAAAATGGATTATTGGCTTGATATACAGGTGTTCATTTTATTTTGTCCACTATTGCTATCTCGAGAACTATAAGACCTACGAAGTCGGTTAAATTATCAAATAATTTCTATTTTCCAAGATTATTTTAATGAGTATTAAAAATTTGGCGAATTAAAAATAAAAAACCCCACCTACCCCTACGTGGTATCGAGTCGGCCTGTGGATCTTGAGAACCCTGGTTCGATCCCCACAGCCGACAAACAATTTTCACCTATGTAAATCTACCCCCTGTGGCTCCCCTTCCACTAACATCTTTGGGGGCTGTAATTTGACGCCTGGTAACCGCACTTGACGCGAAGAAATATATCACTTACCGAGATCTGATACGGCAGAGTGCCACACCCAGTAATGGGCAAAAGGCTTGATGATATATTTATTTATTTTATTTTTAAAAATAAAAAACATAGTTTTCGCATGAGATTGAAGTTACAAAAAAGAACATAATAAATGAATGTCGATGACAATCAAAAATATCACAAAGCACACATCAGAAGTCAGTTACAATTAACAAAGCTCCGTTGCCAACACAAGAAACTTCCAACCCCTAGATGAAAACTAAACTAGATCACATCTAAGATCTGATATATCATGTCTCCTTTTAGCTGTTCAATTCGATTCCCTGTTCATTATGTGTGCCCTTCGCCCTTCACCCCACTTATTGTAACTTGTAACCCAGCGCAAATCGAAGGGAAGAATGAAGAATTCAATATGGGAATGAACATCGAACTATGCAGAATTCACCGGTGAAGAAATGAAAGACTTGGCGCTAATTTGATATTGTGAACTTGAACTGAGATGCTGGTGAACTTGAGCATGATTAATGGGAATTTTCGGGATTTCTGTTGAAGTTTTTTTGATTTACGTGCGTTGTTATAGTTTGAATCATCGGTAATTACAAGTATTTTTCATTACACTCACCGGAAATTTGTTAGAAATATTATTCATTCATTTTGGACAAATATGTTGTGAATTACAATTTTTTGATAGTTAGTTTCTTATCTCTGCGTTTTAATTTCAACCATTATCCAATGTAAAATTAAATAAAATAAATATATCATCACGCCTTTTACCCATTACAGGGTGTGGCACTCTGCCAAAGCAGATCTCGGTAAGTGATATATTTCTTCGCGTGAAGTGCGGTTACCTGCCGTCAAATCACGGCCCCCAAATATGTTAGTGGTGGAAGAGCCACAGGGGTAGATTTAAATTGGTGAAAATTGTTTGTGGGCTGTAGGGATCGAACCAGGGTTTTCATGATCCACAGGCCGACTCGATACCACTGAGCCACCTATCCCATTTATTTTATGGGATAGGTAAAATAAAATGGATAGAATTAATAAATTAATTATTAATTAACACCGAATTTACGCTTACACAGTTTCTTAAAACTTTTCCTTAGCAAAGGGATACTAAAGTTACGTCCACAACTATCCAGTTAATAATTATAATTTTGAAATTACAACCAATATCAATTGTCATATGTCAAATAAAGTTAGTGTTCATACAAACAAAATGAAGACATTAATTGTAAGTAAAAAGTGAAGCGTTTGCAAACATCAAACTTGAAACTTTGAAAATTTCTTTTTACTTCCTTGTACGAAGTAAAGGAAGTATTGTAATCGCGAAAATTTTCGGTTCTCAGATTTCAGCGAAAATACGCATTTTGGCCATCCCTAAATCCATTTTGACTAATTTCGTCGTGACGTCTGTACGTACGTATGTATCTCGCATAACTCAAAAACGGAAAGCCGTAGAAAATTGAAATTTTATATTTAGGACTGTTATAACATCTAGTTATGCATCTCCCTTTTTGGTCATTATATAACTTCCGGAAGTGGTACTTTACTTGAAGCCTATAATATATTTTCATGAAAAACTATATTCAAATATAATTTAAAACTTTCCAAATTTGGTATATAAGACTACTATATCAATGTAAATAACATAATAGATTTTGGTTAAAGTAGACTAACCGAAAGTGACACATTACATAGCTGCTAATAGAAAAAAATGGTATTATTTTAATTTTAGAAATAAATGCTGCAAATAAAAGTATTAGAGAATTAAATTCTGCGTCTAGCACATTAATAATTTTTAAATTATCCTTTTGCATAAGCGAGATATCTAAATTTAAATATTATATATTTTTTGTTTTTTTTTTAATTAAGTTTGCTATGGATTAGAACAAAAAATAAAAAATAAAAGATTTAATGTCAAATATGTGCAATTACAAAAATATCTATAGTTTAATACGCGTACAAGGAAGTCATGTGGTGTCCACATCAGATTTTTTAATAATAATTTTTAAATAAAAAGTAAATCAATACGTTATAGGAAAAATTGTATAAAATACTCGCCTGCGACTCATATACGCAAACTGTATTCGTATCAATACAATTGAAGTCATTATTATTCTAGTTTTTCAATATACTATATACTATTATTTTACTCTCTTACTTAGTTAACACTGTCAGTTTACCAATTTATCTAATTTCAATAGTCTGTAATAATATAACTTCTATAAAAAAAAACTTTAACTAATAACACTGGAAAATCCAGCTAGTAAATATATCCCAAAATAAAATATGTATAAACACCATATCGCATTTATTACCCCATCCTAGATTTTCCCCGCTCGGGGAACCTTTCACCGTAGAAGAAGACATCGGCGGCAAATATCTTCTCAGGGGACATATCACGGGGGGTTGGGGGTAAAACACCCCACGGCGAGTTTCTCATGCCATGCCACCTTTACACACAGCGCATCAATCATCCAGCGAACAATGACACGTTACATCATCCGAACTGCGTTACGGGGACAAGGATGCTGCTAGAGAGACTCTCTTCGTTTAACCAGCACCCTCTCTCACTCTCACTCTCTCTCTGTTTCTCTTTGAGACGCATGTGTGCGTGTATGCACCGTTGAATGTTGTCTTGCAGTGTAAAGGGGCCTATAAGATTTATTTCGCGGGGAATGTATTGTGTAACGGTGCGCTAAGGGTGGGTTTTATTTTTTTAGTTTTTATTGTAAAAGGATGGTTATGAAATGTTTTGTTTATTTTGTTCTAAGGTGTGTTGATTAGTTTAAGGCTAGGTTGAGGAAGGGATGATGGTTTGTAATGTGAGAATTTATCTCTGAACAGGGATTTTCACAGGTTTTTAGTTCATAGCAATGAGACGGACGCTATTGCGTTTATATGAAATTTAACTACCGTTTATGCTGGGATTATTAAAAAACAATAGTATATTACATAATAAGTCAGGAAAGTGATGCTTTACTTGACGAAGCGGTTGTTTGAAGTACGAGGCCGGTAGGCCGAGTATTTTAATTCGCTGAGTCAAGTAAAACACTTTCGTGACGTATTATGTATACTATTTTTTCTGAAATCGTTCATATTTATATTTTATCAATATAATTAATAATAAATATTTCAAAATGTTTAATTTTTTGGTAAGAATCATATTGGCAGCAAACTACATATCCAAGGTGATAACAAAAGTTATGTGAAAAATCTATTGAACATATTTGTGTCAAAAGTAATATTGTTGGTTGACAGGGAAGATTTCTTTATAATGTTGACAAATATAGATGAAAATCAGTATGAGGTGGTATTTTCAAGTTCTCCTCCTGAAATCTTAAATCAAGCAACTGCGGCTGTTGAAAATTTATTACCGAGCAAGTCCAAAGACCGATATGATAAAGAGTATTAAATTTTTATGGATTGGAAAAAGCAAAATAATTTGTCAGCAAATGTGCTACTTGCTTATTTTATTTACTGAATCTCCAAGTAATTTATCGATTGCAACAATAAATTTAGCTTCAAATTCGCCAGTGTCATACATAAATTTTAGTAATTTAAGCAATTGTATATTTAGTATTAATATTATTGATAAAAATAAATAAAAATCTTATTACATTTTTTAGTTATTTAGTTTATTTATTTGAGTCAGGTAAACACTTACTTTCCATACTAAAATGCGTCAGGAAAGTAGGCATTTTCTTGACGATTTCAGAAAAAATAATATACAGAAACAAATATTTTTAATAAATGAATTTATCAATGTAAATTAGAAAATTAATTAACAAAGAAATGAATCGTTTCAACTATTTTATTTATTTTATACAAAATTAGAACATGATTTAGATTTTTTGTTCTATTTGACTATAAATTAAACGTTAATTTGACGTTAAATATTATATGGCAAGTTAAAAAAAACTGCTCTACCAAAAGCAATTAATTGATTAAATAAATTGGGCAAAAGTCTTATTAAATAGACTATTTACCTATTTTACTAAAAATAAAGCGTTATTTTGGTGTAAAGAACGAGGTTTATAAGAAATTTCTTTGCACGCGTCCAAGGACAAGTGCGATAAAAGTCTTATAAATTAAGTTATTTATATGATTTTGCGTGTTTTATAAATTAAAATTTAAAGAAAATGTGCGATATTTTAAACCGAGTCAATGACGGCAATTTGTATATGAAATGTTGTGGTTGGCAATTGTTATTGATATTCATGCAATTGTTCAGATTTTGAGGTTGTATTGAAATTTTGATGTTCTCAATTTGACAGTTTCAGTATGTCATCTGCTACTACCAACCGTCTAAAACAAAATGTTGCGTATTGTAATGAACGCTCTTTCGATACGTAACTGTGTTGCATAATGACTTCCTTATGAACGCAAAATTGAATTTTTTAAAAATAAAAGTTAGAAAAATGAGTCGGCAATTTGCGAATGTTCTACTTTTAATGTTTTGATTTTGTTACTTCGATTAATTTTGTAATTTAGTTGCTGTATAACTATGTTTTTTGTGACTTAATATTAATTTGGTACTATTGATGTGTTGTAACCAATGAAACGTGAAAAAATAATAATTTGGCAGTGTGCACGAAATACTTATTTTGCGAACTAGGGTGCAAAACAGTGCGCAAAATAAGTATTTCGCGCACACTCCTAAATTATTATTTTTTCACGTACCATGGTTATCATAGTAATGTAAATGATGAATCACATATTTGGCGTATTGATTATAGTGAAAAAAAGTGAACATATTTGATAGTTATTTGTGAATTAAGAGCGTAAAGTGATTCTTTGTTACTCGATCACGGTAATAGTGTAAGAGGAACAAAGACACTTTACACTCGTGATACACACATAATTTTTTCTAAGATTGCATCTTAAATGATTAAAAAACGTATACGTACTGAAAATAAATGCATTCTATCAACTGTCAATATGTCAAGTTTCTGTTTTGTTTGTATCCCTGGTAACTATCGAAATAAGCGCGCATTTAAGATCTTATTTTTCGATTGTTCCACAGAAAAGTCAACTTTACGATGACAAACGAGAGCGTAATTGTCAACTTTTCATAGCAATCGTAGAAAAATACATTTCCAAAAGTGCAGAATTATTTTTTAATTTAACAACTAATAGATAAGTTCGTTCACTGAGTGATTAGGACGTATTTGATTTTGATTGTAATTAGCTTATCAAAACGAACACATATGTACATAGTATATAAAAATTGTGACAATGACAACACTGATTATCCTCTAAATTAAAATAGCGCACAATTTGGTTATAAGTTCTAAAATGCTCTATATATTCATCTTATTAAACTTGTAAATATGATCTATCAACATTTATAAAACTGTTGAATATTAAAATAGCTACAAGTAAATACTAGGTAATGTAATACCGGTCAAAAATTTCATTACCGGTATCTCGGTATTTTCGTTTTGAGAATCGGGTTACCGGTATTAATACCAGTATTGATAAATTTTTTTAAACTGAATATTTAACATTTATTTACAGTAAGGTGTGGTGTGTGCGTGTGGTATATAGATTAAGAAAATGTCAAATTTAATCAAAAATAATTATTTTATTTTAATAATTATAAAATATAAATAAAATTGAACAACAAAAATAAAGATAGGTAATTCTATATATGTAAAATAAACAACATAAACTTTTACTTTTTTGCTTCAATTGAATTAAAATAAGCTTTTAGTAAACAAATATGATCGAGTGTGTCGTCATTTAATTTGGATCTTATTCTTGTGCATATCTGAGATCCGGCTGAAAATGCCGTTTCTGATTCCACACTTATTGGTGCTACTGTTTGTAAATAATTGTATGTTAATTGTAAATTCACGTCTTTAATACCTTCCTCTTCAAAAAATATCATTTCCTTCCTGATTAGTTGATCAACTCCTTGCTTTTTGCTATTTGCTAACGAACTACTACGAAACAACTACATATTGGCGATCGGCAAGCTAATACTTAACATAACAACAAAGACAAAATTAATTGTCGTCCATACACTTGGTGAAACTTAGCCAAGTGTTTATTTTATATTTTATTAATACTTGACAAATACGCTACGTTCCACTGTTCCATTATTTTGGATTCCCCGCAACAAGCTTGCCAACTCTTCAATAACATAATTTTTAAAAGGAGTTAAACGTTAAAGTAATAAATAATAATATTCCGCTAAATTATATCTTTTACTTCAATTGAAAAAATACCGAAAAACCGGTATTTTTATGCTAAACACCGGTTTGAATACCGGACAAATCATGTCCGGGATCCCTACTAAATACGTCTTCATTTTGACTTTTTGGTCAGCTAATCAGAATCAAAATAAAATAAATCCTATACAACCACATAATAATCTCTCACCGAACGGACTATAGTTCCAAATTCCAGTTCAAATACAAAGAATAAAAACTGATTTATTTTATAAAAGTATAAATTCGTTATTGAATTGAATTGACGTGTCTCGTTACATCGTTACATCGTTCCATCTCCAGATTCACACGTTAGTTAAATCGCATTCCACGATGCTCCATTTTCAACTGTCACTCGCACATCGAAACCTGCAAATAATAGATCACAGTGCACTCTGTCTCTCGCGCCCTTTTAAATTCCTTCCCGAGGGGTGCACGCTCAGCATCTTCCCCATGTGCACGATGCAACGGCGGGTAAATATGATATAAATCTTATCTATCCGTTCCCCCTCCCCGCCCCGCGGGGTCACAGATATGAAGCGCCAGCCGTAAAGATTCACAAGATCTGTGAACTGTTTCACTGGTAAGTTGGCGGTTTTATGTTCGTGTTTATGGATACATTGAGTGCTATAAACTCTTTTTATTTTGGTTTAATGTGTTAATGTTTCGCTAATTGGATGCTCTGGTTTTTATTGAATATGTTATTTATGACAGAGTTAAATTGTTCACAGTTTAATCGCATGCAATTTTTTTCAAAAGTTTTCTTAAACTAAAAAATATTATTATTTTTTAACTTCAGTATTTTATGGAATGCGTGGCTGAGTGGTACCGAGTCAGACTGTGAATTTGAGAATCCGGGTTTGATTCCCACAGTCAACAAACAAATTTCACCTCGTGAAAACTACCCCTATGGCTTCCCCGTTATCGCGTGAGTAAAGAGTTATTATTTGCCTCAAGCAATTGCATCCCTTGGGCTATGCCCTCAGGATACAATCTTCGTTCTTGACAAATAATGACGAACTTTACTCCCTTGATATATAAACTACTATTTTGTGCAAGAAATGTGGTTACACCAGCTGTTAAATCATGATCCCAAAAATGTTTGCTAATAGAGAACTTAATTAATTATATTAAAATATGGGGTAGGTGGCTCAGTGGTATCGAGTCGGCCTGTGGATCTTGAGAACCCTGGTTCGATCCCCACAGCCGTCAACAATTTTCACCAAATTAAATCTACCCCGGTGTCTCCCTCTCCACTAACATATTTGGGGGCCGTGATTTAACGGCTGGTAACCGCACTTCACGCGAAAAAATATATCACTTACCGAGATCTGCTTAGGCAGAGTATCACACCCAGTAATGGGTAAAAGGCGTGATGATATATTTATTTATTTTTCATACTCAAACTGCATTTAAAATGTATGTATACTTTTTAAATTATTTAATCGTGAAAAAAATTATGTGTGAATCACGAGCGTAAAGTGTCTTTGTTCATCTTGCATCATTGCAGCGCGAGTAACAAAGAATCACTTTACGCTCTTAATACACAAATAACTATTTCACGCAACTGTCAAACAAAGTTGACATTTTCGCACACAATTCAGCCCACGAAATTCTACTTTTTTGCAACTAGCCCAAAAAAAAATTATTACAGGGTTGTCAGCTACTTTGTCAGGCTGTTCTAAACCAATCAAAAACATGGATAAAATATGCCGCCGATAAATAAACAACATGCTATTTTTTATGAAAATCTCTCTATGGTTACACGTTTATATTTATAATAAGCATTATTTATAAAATAAATTTGTAATAAATTTGAAGTTTTTAATGAAAATTAAGTAATGCCTGAAAAATTGTGGATGCACCTCGGCCGCGAAATGATTTGGTGCGTTCAGAAAATAGTATACCTCGGCTTTCAGCCGTGACCGCCAAACTTTTTCTGCGACGCACACAAAAGATCTTTTCGTTGCCTAGATACACAAATAACTATTACTGTTTGAGATCTCATAGTTACAATGCAATTTTGCGCCCGAAGCGAACTTCGTTAAAAATACATTTCTCGTATTATTTATGTTTTCAAACAAAATAAGAATTAAACAATACAATGTTATCTCCATTTAAAATGCCGGCTGTATAATATAATCATTGTTGGCTGAAACTTTTCTAAACACAGAATTTTATTTAGTTATGAAAGTAAATAAATATAAAAAAATATGTGAATGAAAAGACCGCGCTTCCTGAAAGTTTGCGAATTCATTTAATAATAAAATCAAAATTATGGGGTAGGTGGTTCAGTGATATTGAGTCGGCCTGTGGAACTTGAGAACCCTGGTTCGATTCCCACAGCCGACAAACAATTTTCAGCAAATTAAATCTACCCCTGTGGCTCTCCCTCCACTTACATCTTTTGGGGCCGTGATTTGTCGGCTGGTAACCGCATTTCACGCGAAAAATATATCACTTACCGAGATCTGCTTAGGTAGAGTTCCACACCCAGTAATGGGTAAAAGGCATGATGTTATATTTATTTTTATTTATTTATGAAATCTAAATTATGAGGTAGGTGGAACTTGAGAACCCTGGTTCTATCCTCACAACCGACAAACAATTAAATCTACCCCTGTGGTTCCACCTACACTAACATATTTGTGTGCCGTGATTTGACGGATAGTAACCGCACTTCACTTATCGAGATCTGCTTCGGCAGTGTGCCACACTCAGTAATGGGTAAAAGGCGTGATGATATTTTTATTTATTTTTTTTTTATGAAATCAAAACATGTCGATGGCAATGCAGCAAAATTGCATTTTTATCAATTCAAACATGTATTCATCAGATTCATATTCACTTCTTGTATCAAATACATTCACAATTCTGTCAACAAGCAGGTTTATTATTTCTCTTGTAAACTTTCATTAATGAAATAAATTTTGGTCTTAATTAAAATTTCACCAACATATATCTGTTTCGCGCAAATATTAATTAATTTAATATTCCAAAATTTTGATATTCAAATAAAATATTTGAATAACAACAAAGACAAAATTAATTGTCATCCATACACTTGGTGAAACTAGGTTTAATAAAAAATATAAAATAAACACTTGGCTAGTCTTACAAAATTCAGCCTCCAAGTCGTCAGAGGCAGGCCAGCACAGTTAGTAACCATAATAAGAGCGAAACGCGTCTATGGTTACTAACTGTGTTGGCCAGCCTCTGACGATGCCCTCATAAGGTTACTTGGAGGCTGAATTTTGTGAGACTTAGCTAAGTGTTTATTTTATATTTTTTATTAAAATATATGAATAATAACCTGTCTAAAATTAAAAAGAAAATGAGTATTCTTTAATGTCCTGCGCTAAATTTGTGTAAAGTTCTTGAACCAATTTCTAAGAAATTCGTGTCTTGCGTTAGCATTTGAACCAACAAGCAACAAGCAACCACAGCCACAAGCAATCTTATTAGAGCCGCAGGTAAGACATAAAGACATTGAATCAGTCTAGCCGGCGCCTAATAACCACTTGCAACCTGGTCCAACTATAATAACCGCTGGTATCACGAGGAGACCACACGTAATTATACGATACGTGTTTAACCGATAGAGTGAATAACCACCCGATCAATTCATTACTGCCTTGCGCCGCCGAATTTTATTAGAATAATGCTCGACTATGAATCTGGCAGCAGGGTTGATAATCATTATCATTGAAGAGCTGTAGACCAAGGGTTGATTCATGAATATGTATCAAAAATAAGTATTTGTTACAGCGTATTTTACTAATAGCAAATATTTCAAGAAAATACAATTGTTCTTTATGATATTGACTTTTAAATAATTAGCCTATTTTACGATTTTAATTATGTAAAAATAATGTAATTATTTATAGAATTAAATTGTAATTATTACAAAAATATTACATGATCAACTTGGCTGGTAAAACAATTGACTAAAACAGCCTTGTGCTGCTACCTATTGCAAACTAGCTGAACTGTTTCATACGAAAACCAATTGAGAGAGATTATTTGCTGTCTTTATCTAGCGCCAGTTTCAACAAGATTCCGAAATATTTATTCCCTAATTTGTACAATTATTCAAGTAATTACTATATTTTCTTATACTTGTCATATGAATATAATCTATATTGTATATCTCAAATCATTTTAAAATAAATTTGTTACAATTTTTTCTGATTTATGATACCAATCATCAATTGCACGTATCTATGCAATTGTAAAAAAATGTAATTTATCTTACCATTATTTCTTATTATTATTATTATTATGGGGTAGCTGGTTCAGTGGTATCGAGTCGGCCTGTGGATCTTGAGAACCCTGGTTCGATCCCAACAGCCGACAAACAATTTTCACCAATTTAAATCTACCCCTGTGGCTCCTCCACCACTAACATCTTTGGGGGCCGTGATTTGACGGATGGCAACCGCATTTCACGCGAAGAAATATATCACTTACCGAGATCTGCTACGGCAGAGTGCCACGCTCAGTAATGGGTAAAAGGCGTGATGATATATTTATATTTATTAATTATTATTTCGGGAACCACCTGTTACTTACAAAACTCAAATCACAACTGATCAAATGACAATAAAACCTTTTTATTTAAAAATAATAAACAATTGTAAGAACGGGTAAATAAATGGTTAAATTGTAGGTTTAATTGTTTTATTATTATACTGTTATGATATAACAACCATAGTATAATATATATTATATAGAAAAAATGCTGGTATACCAAATTCGACAGTCATATAAGTAATAAAAATTGCAAAAAAAGTCAGAATTCAAAGTATCATGACTATCATACGTGTTTCAGAATAAAATCTATAAATAATTATAATCCTACCGATAAATTTTTTCATATATAATTCAAACATAATCTTTCGACACTATAATATGTACAATACGTTAGAATGCTTAAACTCATTCTAATTAAATATAACTTTTATAATATTAACCATGATATAAATTCAATTTCATTTTACCATACTTGCAAGTTACAATATACACACCTAATAGTTTCCATATAAAAATTATCAAATAAGTATAAAATTGTTACCGCATGGCAATGGTAGTAAGAGATCTCGATTGTATGTTACAAACAAAAGTGCATCGTTAATATTAGTCATTAATTAATTCATTAATTATAGTAGTAATATTTATACATAGACACGATAGTAGATAGTACTTGTCATAACGGTTACATTGCTACATTCTATTAACATTTAAATTCTTTAAATAATTATATTGAAAGAGATCTACAAAATATTTCACTAAAAACAAAAGGTTCAACTTAATAAATAAATATCAAGAAGCAGAAATTGCTTAAGATAAAAAGCTGTTAAAAGCCTTCTTACAAATAACACTATTCAAGTGTCATTCACCGATTGGAACTAAACTTTCCGCATCGATAAAACACAAAAAATATTGAACCTGTGTTTTCTTTTTACTTTGGCAGAATACGCTTTGTAGGGGTAGATACCATCCCCGATGAGGGTAAAAGTCGATGAATATGAAACGTAGACGGTTTATGAAATTCAGTAGTATTTACAATTATAAAAATCTTTGTTTTTTACATGAACACTGATTTGCGAAGACAGTTACGAAGTTCCAGAGCCCATAATCTACCCTAAATCTTGTTTATAGGGTAAAAACTCACATAAATAGCGAAAAATCACTTTATAACTACTAAATACTCGTACACGAAATTCATCCTACCCCTTGTTCAGGGGATGAACATGCTGTTAAGTAGATAAAAATCGCTTTTGAATTTCATATTCATCGATTTTTACCCTCATTGTAGGTACAAAACGTATTTGATGTGTAAAGTTTAGTTCCAATCCGTGAGTGATGGTTGGGTGGTGAACTTGTTACATTTAGGTAAAATTAGCTTTTACATTCGTCAAAAGTAAAACATTTTGTACATCTCTAAGTAATTAATGGATTCTCTCAGTAAGACAAAATTAAGCAAACGTATTATTCTTTTACTCTTTCATTAATTTTCTAGAACCCTGTCATAAGAAATTTCAATGGTTCGAATTTCAATTCTCGATTTAGGCATCCAGATTTTTTCAAATTCAACTTTATTTTCAGTGACTTGACTAAACGATCTGGATTTATTAATTTTTTAATTATATATTATACCAATTTATTCTAATTTAATATTATCTAATAATTACAACTAAGTTAAGCACCATTTGACATTATAATTTCATGTTTTTTTCATTCAACGTAAAAATGCTCTTCAGCAACTATAACTAAAATTTGTACATAAAAAAATGTTTAGTTTTTCAAATCATCTTTTAAAAATCATCTCTACAAAATATTCTTATTTCATACAGAAGATATCAATGATATTTTTGAAAAATAAAACGAGGGTGTAATTACTTGATAAAATGAAAAACACACAAAAAACAATTTCATACATCATACTTACATACATTACAAAATCAGTTGATCAGTTATAATTATAACAATTATGTAATAAAAGCATGGCACACCTAAATCCTGCCTATTTTAAAATCACAATGGCTTTATTTTGCCGGGTAGAATATCATAGGCAGTGTCTCACGAACAACGAAGAACCGCGCAGTAGCAATCATTGTTTTGCCCCTGCACTTAAATAATCATGCATCAGTGCATCTTCGGAGTTGTCAGCTGAGTGGTCTCACTACGCTTGGGCGGCGGAGGCGGCGGCCTCTTCGACCGTAGATGATCAGCAGCTTTGTAATCATGCCGTGCGTGAACGGGACTAGTAGCATACTCCACAACTGAATCTGGATTATTACGATAAATATTCTCATACAAATTATCCCTACCATAGTGATCCTGAACCCAATTAGCAACGTTCGTCTCTTTGTAATCAGCAACTGGAGGAGGTGGATCTCTAAACCCTAACACTTCATGAGGAGTAGTCGAGGGCTCCAGTTTACACTTCTGTGCTACCTGCCACTTCTTACGCATCACTCTTTGGAGATCTTTCAAGAAATCAGTCGGTGGAGCAGAATTGGAATTTGCTAGTTTTTTAGGACTAGTCAATTTAGTATTCTCCGATCGTTTCGGAGGCTGCGGTTTCTTGGGCAAAGCAGGAGCTTCTTGCGGAATTAAATTAAAACTAATCTTCTTTCCAGTTTTCTTGGGACTAGTCGGCGGATCCTGGAAATTAACAACTTTGCGTGGCATTACAGGAGAGTTCTTCGCTTGAAGTTCAGCTAAATATGGAAGCGCGTAGATGGTATTTCCCGAACTAGAACTATTACTGCTACTGACGCTGTTCACCGACGTTTGTCGGGGCAGTGAAGACTGTTGTCTAAGGGAAGATCTCAATCCGCCTTGAGTAATTCTTTCGCTTGGTAGAGTCGAGCTCTGTCGATTATAGGCGGGCGGGTTGACGTAGGCGGGTGGAAGAGGGGATGAAGCGTAGGTGGTGTGCGTGGCATAACCCGGTTGACCGTTGGTAGCATAAATTGGTTGGCCGTTGGCGGGGCTAGCGAGCTGAGGCTGTGCGGGCGGCGGACTGTAGCACACCGGAGGGTTGATGTGCGTAGGAGTACTGCAGTTGGAGTCCGATCCTGGCGGTGGGCTGAAGCACGGAGTGTTGAGCCGTGAGTGTGTGGGAGTTGCGTCAGGAGACAGCGGCTGCGTGGGTGTCCTGAAAACACGGAAAATGCCTGATAAGTATCATGTTTACTCGGTAGCAGAATTTTAGGAAATATTGCATGTTTATCCTAAATGTGTTACAGTTCAGTGAAATCATTTATTTCGGAGAATGTGCACATTCTAGTTTGCTAATAGTAGCTACGGATTAAAGTGTAAAAATATTTATATTCGATTAAAATTCTCAGAACACATCTATTACAAATATCCAGAATACTTACTAGGTACTAATGTTACTCATTTATTAGAAGCGTTATAAATTTAAATTAATTATTTTAACAAACTTATGTCTATTTAGTAAAAGTTCTCGAGATCAAACCTCAACTTATATAGAAAAACATACAACTGTGTAAAAATTAATTAAATAATATATGTAGTCTATAAATGGGATTAAGACGCTTGGCTACTAGTCATCCAAATACCGAAAAACAGTGTTTAGTTTTCCTATTAGAATTAATTCAAACTTACGATTTTCGAAGCAACAAAACTATTGTTCAATATTTTAAGCTTGCCTTCAACTTTGTTTAATGCTATTTTTTTCTCTACAATTTTTTTTACTTCGCTTAAAGATAATTTAAAATAATTAATATATTTTTAATAGGAAAACAAAGCACATGTTTTATACAAATAGTGCATGCCACGCGACCCATGATGCGCATTTATGTAATGCAATGCTGGCAACACGAAATTTTTAATTTAAATATATGTGGAGTGGGGTTGCAATTTAGATACAGGTTCTGTTATGAATCGTAGCAAATGAATAAGAAATTAAATAAATTATCTTACCTATCTGGACTGAGCGTATTGGTAGGAGTGGGAACCTTGGCTCGCCTCTTAATCGTGCTAGAATCTCCAGGTGAACCTGGTGGTGGTGGCAGCGACATGAGCGAGAGCTGTGATCCCGTAAGCTCTGCCCCAGAATACATAGGTAATTCACCAGGTGCTGGCGGCGGCGGCAGCGAATCTAGCGACAAATTAGATCGGAACATTTCCGGTGGCGGCGGTGGCAACGGATAGCTATCCGATTCTGAGATCTCTCCCGTCGAGTCGGGTAGTGGTGGCAGTGAAGTTATTGAATCAGTCTAAAAAAAAGAAACAAAATATATCAAAACTGTTTGTAATGCTATTTAATAAAAAAGAAGGGATAAAATAAGAAATATTTCCTCGTACCATGCAAGAAGGCATATTGGAGTTGCCAATGGGGCTAGGCAACGATTTCGGACTGGTAACCGGGCTACTGGTGACACTAGGTGTTTGTCTCTCTCCAAATGGACTAGCTCGTTCTCTGACTGGAGTTCCGCTTAGTGGAGTACTACCTCCGCTTCGATTACCCATGGAGTCTTGAGATCCCCTGTTCTTATGATGTCGTTTCAAAGTTCCGGAATTTGATCCGTCATCTGTGCTATTTGATTTCCTTCTGCTGTGGCGCCTCGTTAGAGTACCTTCAAAAGCAAAAAATAATTTAATATTTCTTTCAAAAAGTAAAGATACATTTTGCATTTTGGTAGATTTCTTACCAGAGTTGGTGTACGCTCCAGGACTGGAACAAGTTATCGTAGGCGAAGAATCACATTCTAAATCTCTTGTCTCTCCAACTTCTTTCAATTGTCTCGTAATACTTGTCAACGGTAAGCTCGGTTTCATAGATGGTTTGCGTTTTATCGTTCCTATGAAAGAAAAAAAAAATGTAAAACTATTTTACAGAACTTCTATCATAAATTTTCTAAAGTTATGTTTCAAGTTTGCTTACCCATGGGAAATTCTGAGTCAAAAGCATTTTCGCAACTTGACGGAGCGCCATCAGACATACATCCACTTGAACTAGAGCTGCTGGCTCGGCTATGTCGTCCAGAAATATCACTGGGAGCAGTGTAGATGCCTTGTGTGGGTGTGCTAGCCACAGACTGATTCCCAAGATGCGGAACCGCGATGGAACTCACAGAACACGACCTTGCGTGAGCTAGTTTGTCCAAATCCTCTTGAGCTAGTTCATCCATTAATAATCTGTAGTTCTCCATTAACTGGCGTCCGTGCTGTAAAACAAAACATTTAATAATTTGCTCTTTTATTTATTTTGCAAACGTGAATTTACCTTTGCGATTCTCATTGCAACCATCCATCGCTCCAGAGCACCAGAATCTTCAGCGCATAAGAATTTAATATATTTCGTTGACTTCGGATCTTGCATAACTGGATGTTTGATAGCAAAACAATAATCAGTCGGTGCTTTATACTTCTTCTTCCAACCCAAACCATAATAAACATGATTCACATCAAATTTAGCAAGACAAATTAAATCTCTAGAAGTTTTTGATTTTTCTTTTGGGAAATAATATAAACCAGAAGCTCTAAGAACAAAATGGTACTTCTTCCATCCTTTCTTTGACTCGGATTTCAAATACAACGGACCCTCAACTTCAGGGATGCTGTTGGTGCTTGCAGAGAAGAATTCATCAAGAAGCATGTTTCTAGCATGTTCATCATAATCATTCATCCCGCCGCCTTTATCAGTCTGTGATAATAAGAAACGTTCTGGCTGCGTGAACAACTGTGTCTTATCTGGTCGTTCAACGAACAGTAACTTATTTTTTGAATCCCGTGTCCATAGCATTAAATTCTCTACCAGGAGTTCATGATCTTCGTAAACTCTTTCCATGTACAAATCCGGTATGTACTCCACTATTGCCCATTTTGGATCCATTTGGACGTGATTCTTGTCGGCTAGAAGTCTTGTTACGTATCCGCAAACCATTTTCTCGTCGACTAATAATGATTTTGTTGAGCCATCTACTGTGAATGCTTTAATGAATAATTTTTTGACTGATGCTTCTTTCATCTTCTCTAATGCCATGCGAATTTTTTCTGCTTTCGCTCTGCCGGACGGATCCTAAAAGATAACAGAAATAAATTTACATTTCACATAAAAGATTAATTAAAAATGTAAAATATAATTATATGCACATCAGCAAATTTGAAATTTTGTTTATATGTTTTATATTAATTCTAAACTTCCATACATTTAATAATTATTTTATTAGTAGAACACAAGTGTTACTATCATTTTTAGAAAATACAAAAAAAATATGTTTTTGTGATTAGTATAAATCTAATTATTTCTAATTAAAACTCCAATTATCAATATTAAATTATCAGTTAGACAGTTGTTATTTAAATATAATATTCTGTCCTACTTAATGTCAAAGTTTATTTATTATTTTACATTTCTAAAGAGTACAGAAATATTTTATTTCACTATTTTAAATCCATAATATTACTTAAAACTTTTATAATTTCTCATAATTTGTACTATTTTTATTTTACTAAATCCTAAAAATAACAATCAATCCAATTACTGGAGCTACATCGTATAGACACATTATAAACTATTTACAGTTGCACTGCTAAAGATTAAATTTTAAACTTGGTTTAAATAAATAAAAGTAAAGCGAAGTTACATGCAATAATTAACATTACTGTCAAGCATTCAATTTACTTTTATTTATTTAAAGTTTAAAATTTAACGTATGATGAGACAACTGGCTATAAATTATATTATTTAGAAAAAAAAATGAATCACTTTAAGAATGAAGAAATATTTCAATGATATTTGCATCTAGTAAATATCGTAGCTCAGCTACTATAGCGTCTGAGCAGATATTGAAAGATATCGGGTTCAAATATCGGTATCTTCCGAATTCATATTTTTATTTATTTATTGTATGTAACCAAAACATTTTTTTATAAAATTGAAGCAATAACTTAAAAAGTAATCTCTGCTCTTATATAATAAATTGCTCTTTCTAGTGTTAGCATTTCTTTCTCACCTGAGATCCATGCGTCCCAAGCTGCAAATGAAGCCCTTGAGGCTTAGTCCCGGAGGCCCCACTCGAGGCAGAGCTCTCGCTGGACAGCATGGAGACGGTGTCACTGAAGGCGGAGTCATTGTCAGGGGAGTCGGTCCGTACGGAGCCGTCTGATTTCAGCATGAGGTCGCTTTCGCCCGGGTCCAGCTTGAGACGGTTGCCCTCTGATGATGAGCGCGTGTGAGTCCGGCTTTGATGTTGTGTTTGTTTTTGTTCGGCTACAAAGAAAAGACGTTCTTGGAATACTGATAATGTAGTTATTGGGAGTTTTGTTTATGTGTGGTCCTGGGGATTAATGTGGGAAATTTGTATTTCACGTGGAATGTGAATTAAACAAGGTTTTTTTTTTAAATGTCTTTAATTAGAATATAACGCATTTAGTTTAATTTGATTGTAAATAAGTAATGATCTCTACTATTATTGTACAAGAATTTGTAGACGGGGGCTTCAGTGCCGCTAACATCTCGATTTAATTTTAAATCTTCTTCAGAGCGAATCAACCATTATTCAATCAACAAATTTTAAAAATATTATAAATATGGTCTTAAAAGATACAAGAATATAAAGCAGAAGTATCAACTGTACATTTTGTGAAGTGCACAAATATTCTTAAAATACAAAACAATATAAAAATGAAGTATCAATAATTATATTTAAAAAATCACTAAAGCGTGTCATAAGGCAAAGCATGATTAAACACATTGATAATACTGGAACATAATGCGCTAGTAGAGCTATTTAATTACAACAATAAAAGATCCTAACAATGTAAACTTACAACAATGAAAGATTACAATAATTAAAGATTACAACAACGAAAGATTATAACAAATAAAGATAGTGATTTCAACAATCAAATAATCTGTAATATTAACATGTGAATTTTCATTGTTGTGCAAACTGAATTCAATAGTTTTATTCTCCATTATTAAAATATTGTTAATTTAAAATGTTAGATTGACGAATTTTGAATTTATTCATTTATTATTATTTTCGTTTATATAAGATTAAAATATATAAAACTCTTTTTAAACTTTCTTTGGTAAAATAATAAATGATTGCACCCCACAATATTTTATGGAGTGTACTTATCCCCAGGCACCTTACGCATTGGTGCCTATGATACTAAATAATTAATTATTGATATAGAAACTAGGGACTTACAGGTATTTTAGTAAACATCTCTACTTTAACTAGTTTAAAACAATCTCGATACGTAGATTCTATCGAAAATAATGCAAAAAATCTAAATAGCAGATATTAACTAATAGAGAGCGGATAGATATGCAGTTTTTTTAAGTGCTTAAAAAGCTCAAGATTTTGCCAAAAAGTTGCACAAAAACAAAAACAAGTTAGTAAAAACGAACATAAATAGTCAAAATTCGAAAAATTAAATAGCTATTTTGTATTAAATATAAATACAAGCCGAAACAGTAAGCAAACAATAAATTAATATCAAAAGAAAACTTCAAAATATGTATAATAAAATTAATCTCATTCTTAATTGAATGTATTGTTCCAAGGCCCGGTTTCATAAAGCGAAATTAAATTATTGTTCGCATAGTAAAAGTTATCAATAGCCAAGATGCTGACATCACATTTTACATATTTTCTGATGATTGCGAAACTTTTTGTTACAGCTTGAAAAAATGTTTGTTTACAGATTTGTCAATTAAATTTATTTGTTTTATTTTTCATGGCAATTTGTAAATAGCAATAAATTGTAACTTTTACGTCTATACATGAGTATTATATCAATAAATTTAGATTCATTGTATGCAGTTTTAAATTGGTATTTACACTTTTGTTCTAAAATTAATAGGTATGAATTTATTGTCAAATACCACTGAGTTTTTTATATTAAAAAAATAATAATAAATAGATACTCCATATAGTAATGCTCGTGTTCATATTTTCAATAAAATACGGCGTTAGGGTCGAACAACTAAAAGTAAAAAGAAAATTTATGTATACAGTTTCTAGATATCATAAATAATAAAAGACCAAATATGAATTTTAGAAAAGTTCTAAGATTAAAAGTAAACTTAAAAAAGCATAAAAATCACAAAAAAAAAACATGCAATAATATGTGTCAAATAACTTCTTTTTGTTAAATTTGTATAAAATTGTTTAAAAATGTTCAAATTTGTCACTAATATCAATACGGAAAGTACTAGATTTTTTCATCAATTACATTATCATGACGAATATTTTGCGCACTGTTTTGCACCCCAATGCGCAAAATGCGTCTTTTGCGCACTATTTCGCATTCTAGAGCGCAAAATAAATATTTCGCGTATGCTCTCAATTTTTTTTCACGTTCCATTTCTTATAACACATCAGTAGTACCAAATTCATATTATTTTTGATTGTTTTGCTTACTTAAATAAATAAATAATTATTGATTTTTTTTACAGTTGTAGAAAAAATGTTGTTTGTATTTCGTGGATAAAATTCTTGTTTGTTAAAATAAAATAAATAAATATATCATCACGCCTTTTACGCATTACTGGGTGTGGCACTTTGCCTACGCAGATCTCAATAAGTGATATATTTTTTCGCGTGAAGTGCGGTTACCAGCCGTTAAATCACGGCCCCCAAAGATATTAGTGGACGGGGAGCCACAGGGGTAGATTTAAATTGGTGAAAATTGTTTGTCGGCTGTGGGATCGAACCAGGGTTCTCAAGATCCACAGACCGACTCGATACCACTGAGCCGCCAATCCCATATTCTTGTTTTTTGGCGCGGTCTCGACTAAAAGTAACATTCTCACGCGCAACAAAAAAAGCACTCATTTCGAACTTATACAAAAATAACTAATTTGATTTAAATATTGAGTATAAGCAATTAGAATCCACTCTCTAATGATCATATTAATTTGTAATCTGTAAAAATAGCATTACTACATAGTTCTGTTGACACACAAATTTTTAAAACAGTTATCGGTTTATAATATAAAATGATAGAATATTAAAACTAATATGTAAATAATAAATAGGTAAATAATATATGAAGTTCCAACACGAAAATAAAACTCGTAGTTATACGACACGAGTGACATTCAATTGTCTAGTCGATGTTACATTCCAGCTCATGAATCTGTTTTCCATGACGACAGGACAAAATTACAATAGCACAGTAAACATGTCCATTTGTTTCGTATATTGATCTGTACGTCGCTGTATGTTCGTCGTGTATAATAAGATATGTCTGTTGGAATACTGACCGGATATCCGCTTGCTAGCTTGCGCACGGTCGATCTCCCTGTCGCACTGCGTCTCCAGCGCGCAGAGTTCTCCGAGGATGGCGTCCAGGTCTACGTCCTGCGAATCCTCCAGATTCGCCATCGAGAAACGGTAGCTGTCTATACGCGGTGCGTGAATGTCGAGTGAGCGCAGGGCTCCGGTTGAACTCACACTATCCAAACCCTGAAAAATTAAATCATAATTAGTCAAGTGTTGATTACTGAGGTCGAAAGATTGTTTAGGACGACTTATATTATGATATTATGAAAAATATGTATTTAAAAATTAAAGGTTTATATTAAATAATTCCTTTTTTTCTGTAAGTAGTTCATTATCTGTAATCAATTGATAAATCTAAACAACTTAAGTTTTTTCATAATTATTTTTAAAATCAACAACATTTTGGTATTTGTTATAAGAACATGAAAGAAAGTATGTTATTTCAGCAATTATTTGACAACGGAAAGTTATTGTTTCCCGAGCAACAAGCATTTATTTTACTTTCCGATTGTCTCCTACAAGCGGTAAAATAACATTACCGGTTATTTCAAACAGCAACAAAAGGAAAAGTAACATTTTCGCTTGTTTAAAAATGATTTAAAATTATTTTTCCTGCATGTTAAATCGTAGGCGTAGTTCAGTAACAAAAAAAATAAATTCTATGTAACTATCTAAATTATAGTTACTAACACAATTTTTAATACCTTCTCTGGGGGTGGAAAGAGGGAAAATCTAAATTTTTTTGAGAAACTATAACTTTTTATAGTTTTCTTTACCTTAAAATAGTTATTTGTGTATTACGAGCGTAAAGTGATTCTTTGTTACTCGAACACGGTAATTGCAGCGCAAGCAATAGTGTAAGAGGAACGAAGACACTTTACGCTCATGATGCACACATAATTTTTTCTACGATTGCATCTTAAAATTATTTAAAAACGTATACGTACTGAAAATAAATTCATTCTGTCAACTGTCAATATGACAAGTTTCTGTTTAGTTTGTATCCCTTGTAACTATTAAAATAAACGCGCATTTAACATCTCTTTCGCGCGTTGGCATTGGAGACGCTCAAAAAAGATATTTTTCGATTGTTCCACAGAAAACGTCAACTTTACGATGGCAAATGGGAGCGTAATTGACAACTTTTCATAGCAATCGTAGAAAAAAATATTTTCTAAATAAATAAATAAATATATCATCACGCCTTTTACCCATCACTGGGTATGGCACTCTGCCTAAGCAGATCTCGGTAAGTGATATATTTTTTTCGCGTGAAGTGCGGTTACCAGCCGTCAAATCACGGCCTCCAAAGATATTAGTGGTGGAGGAGCCACAGGGGTAGATTTTTTAAATTGGTGTAAATTGTTTGTCGGCTGTGGGGATCGAACCAGGGTTCTCAAGATCTACAGGCCGACTCGATACCACTGAGCCACCTACCCCATCATATAGTATACCTTTAATTTTTTTTCAACAATTTTGAAACAGCCTGTAGATGTAAAAACATCTATACTGTAACCGTACAGCAAGATTTTCATTTGTTTGCAGTTGCACCAATTGCAAATAATATTAGGTTTTAACAAAATTTAAAATTAATTTTAGCTATAATCAAAAAGGTAAAACAAAATGTGTTGGATGAATTAGACACAGAATTTAATTGTCTACAGCTCTTAGTTGAAAGTTTTTCCTGTAAATGAATCAGGGAAACAATGGTAGAGGAAAACTCATTTCCCATTTCGCAGTTTTCGTGCGACCGAATTCTATTGAACTTGTTCAATACTTGTTGTTCTAGTACGCCAACCAAACTGAGAAATATGATCAGAAGATGCCGAGAAAATAACCAAATAAAGAACGTAAGATTCTGAAAGTTTGCGTGGAATCCAGGCACTGGTGATGAAGTAATTTGGTGTGGACGGTTCGAAGCCTCGAAAGTTAGGGAACTACACTAACAAGCAAAGTTTCCCAGTTGCTTATTTATATAAAAATATGAGATCGATATTCAGGTAGGGTGTAGAGTTGTGGGGAATCCAAGGAACTTGCGAGGAAATATAAGCACGAACTCGAGAACTGCGGCGGTATCATAGCTTTGGATCAGGAATGAACGAGGTAACTTGACCGCGTTCACATGCTTTATAACCGAAATCATTTCAAGAACTTTTCGTTTGATATCAAAGAAAATATCTTGACTTATATTAGTAAGCATCATTGGCTGGAAATGCGAGCACAAATATTTTCAGTCTAGTTTTAACATAAAACCATCTTCTGGGTACATAAAAAATCTAACTTTTAGTGCAATTACATTTAGAAGATTTTCAAAATATCGGAATACATTTGATATTGTATATTTTCTGTTGTGCTACATTTCTAAATTTTATTTTTTTTGCCTTGATTAGAGTGTAACATGGGTAATTTTTTATGTGGACTACAGTAACTGTTTGTCGGTTTCGGGAATTAAAGTTGAATTCTTTTAATCCACAGACCGACATACTTCCACTAAGCTATTATTTCGAAAATATCTTAATTAGTAACAAATTAATTAGTTACAAAATAAACGTATAAAGGCTATATCATTTAGGCCTGACAAGGTATCTACAAATTTATTTGTCAAACAAACAAAAATTATCCCATCAAAATTATAGTTAAATTTTAAAATAAATAAATATGTCATCACTCCTTTCACCCATTACTGGGTGTGGCACTCTGCCGAAACAGATCTCGGTAAGTGATATATTTCTTCGCGAGAAGTGCGGTTATCAGCCTTCAAATCACGGCCCCCAAAGATATTAGTGGAGGGGGAGCCACAGGGATAGATTTGAATTTGGTGAAAATAGTTTGTCGGCTGTGGGGATCGAACCAGGGTTCTCAAGATCCACAGGCCGACTCGATACCAGTGTCATTTTTCGATAAACTTTTGTTTGTTTGTTAGATGAATATTAAAATATCGGATATTATGGCCAGTTGCATTGCTACAAATTAAATTATAAACTTGATTTAAATAAATAAAAGTAAATCGAATGTTTGACAGCAATATTTTTATTTATTTAAAGCTTAAAATTTATCTTTTGGCGGTGCAATTGACCATTAGCAATATAAAACTTGTATCCATCCAAAAATATATTTTTCGTAACACATGCACAAGAAACACGTTTTTATTCCCTAATTTTAAAGAGACACACTGTTTTTCTCCTCTAGGTAGGATGTTTCTCTCCCTAGGTAGCATGTTTCTCTCCCTAGAGAGATGTTTCTCTCCCTAGAGACTACGATTATTAGCTGTTTGCGGCGTTTCCTAGATAACTAGTTACGCAACCCATATTTGACATTTGTCCCGATAAGACAGTAATTTTTGTGCACTTGTTACGAAAAGTATAATATGCTTCACGGGAGGGCGCGATTATCCCTTGTGTGAAGTTGGCAAACCTCGACTTCAGCCCTCGCTTACCAACTTCACACGCGGGAATAATCGCTTGTTTCCCTCCCTTGATGCATAACATACTATTATTCTTATATCATATATTTATTTATTTATGTTACGCTGTACAACAGGAACTTAATCCCAATTACAGTACAGGGTCCGCACTCACCGAGCCGCAGTGTAGTAGTTCATATAATTTTTAGCTTGAGTGAGATATATCCGACTTATCACTAGATGTTGGATGTAAAACTAATAACATAAATTATATTTAACAAAAAGATAATTATGATAAAAATAAATCCGTGAAATGAAAGACTGAGCATTAATAAACAACTCCTATAAGCTATAAAGTGGAACAATTTCTCTTTTAATATCAAAAACAATGTCTGAACAAATTCCAAGAGTTTATTATTCAAATAAGGCAAGTAACTGCTGAATAAATATCGTTATCAAAACAGTCGCATTTAGGATTAAAATAGTTCATGATAATAGTAATAAACTTGTAGCTTGTAGGCATTTGAAGAATGTTATCACACAATTATGTATATTACACGAGCGCACACACGAATAATAAAACTAAACGGTCGTACATTGTTGCTCATTACATGTCGACAGTGTTATATTTCCGACGACAGAATAAATGCTACTCTACACCTAGTTTTTTCTACAAATATTCTACTTTTATTCACAGAAAACGGTTCAAGCATTCCTTGTAAAGTCACAAAACTAAAAAGCAATGCCTCTCTGAATATAAAATCAAAAAGTTCACTCATCTGTCAAAAGTTGTTTTGCTTTTTCGCAAAAAGTACAGAGACGACGACAACGGTTTAAAAAGAAAATACGACTGCTTGGTTGGAGAACAAAACTTCAAAGATGTGCATTTGTTTACCACAGAAACTCATTTTGAAATCGGGAATTGAAAATTAGTTTTATGAAGTTTGAAACCGCGCGTGTGTGAGTCTAATAAACTTTTAGATTCTAATAATAGATGCACAGATGCACTGTTTTAAATACATTTAAATAGTTCTTGGAATTAGAATGAAAACGTGTAGATTAAAATTATGTTTAAATGTTGTTTTATTTATATTTAGACATACTTATATGTTAACCTATTTTGTTTATCGTTTATTAACAACCAAAATTAATATGCAAATTACATATTGTAAATACCTAATTAGATACAATAATTATAAATTTAATTTGACATAGGTATAGTTAATTCAACGTTCATTTAAACAAATGACTTTTAAATTCTTTTATAGGTAGGTGGCTCAGTGGTATCGACTTGTGGATTTGAGAATCTGGGTACAATTTCCACATTTTTCACCAAAACTACTCCTGTGATTCTTCCATCACTAACATCTTTGTAGAGCATGATTTGACAGCTGGTATTTATTATTATTTATCGTATGACGATCTACAATTTGTCTACATAGGTATAACATTTTATATTATTAGGTATAAGTAATGTTAAAGTAAAAAGTTAAATAATGTAGCATTCGACTACGAAAACCGGCAGTACGGCAGTTTAAAAACTGCGGCTCGGTGTGTCCGGTAGGCCCAGGCCCAATTTGGGCTGTAGTGCCATCAGAAGAAGAAGAATGTTAAAGTATGCGAGACTTCTTTGGGAGAGACTAGAGGTTATAAGTCGAGGTCCAGGGAGGTTATCCAGTCCACAGCAGCAGGTGTGGCTTTTATGATGTCGTCCCATTCTCCGTGAAATCTTCTTGTCGGGCATTCGCGGACTATGTGGTCCACTGTTTGTTCTGGAGCTCCGCAGTCGCATTTTTGGTAACCGCACTTCACGCGAAAACATATATAACTTACCGAGATATTCTGCGGCAGAGTGCAACACCCAGTAATGGGTAAAAGACGTGTTGATATATTTATTTTATTTTAAATATATACAATTTATTGCGTCAATCAATTTTGCATTTTATATAGAGGTAGACCTTTAATTCTGGTGTTGGCACCACTGATTTTAAATTTTGACTTGTTAATTTACTTTTTCTACGATTGCTGTGAAATGTTGACAATTATGTTCTCATTTGACATCGTAAAGTTAACGTTTTCTATGGAACAATCGAAAAATATCTTTTTTCTACGATTGCTATGAAAAGATGACAATTACGCTCTCATTTGTCATCGTAAAGTTGACGTTTTCTGTGGAACAATCGAAAAATATCTTTTTTGCGCGTCTCCAATGGCAACGCGCGAAAAAGATTATTTCAATAGTTACCAGGGATACAAACAAAACAGAAACTTGTCATATTGACAGTTAACAAAACGAATTTAGTTTTAGACGTATACCTACGTTTTTTAATAACTTTAAGATGCAATCGTAGAAAAAATTATGTGTGTATCACGAGCGTAAAGTGTCTTTGTTCCTCTTGCACTATTGCAGCTCACGCCTTCGGCTCGCGCTGCAATTACCGTGCTCGAGTAACAAAGAATCACTTTACGCTCTTAATACACAAATAACTATTTTGTACATCTCCAATGACAACGCGTGAAAAAGATATTAAATGCAGGAATACAAACAAAACAGAAACTTGTCATATTAACAGTTAACGGAACGAATTCATTTTCAGTACGTATACGTTTTTTAATAATTCTAAGATGTAATCGTAGAAAAAATTAAGTGTGCATCACAAGCGTAAAGTGTCTTTGTTCCTCTTACACTATTGCAGCTCTCGCCTTCAGCTCGAGCTGCAATTACCGTGTTCGAGTAACAAAGAATCTCTTTACGCTCTTAATACACAAATAATTATTTTAATGATGTTTTTTTATGTTCCTTAAACAATTGCGTTGCTTGATGTTATTGACTTGAAATTGCGACCGAAACGTCGTCCTTTATGTAAGTCGTGATTTTTTAGATATTTTTATTTTTCCAATTTACATTTTTACTTCTAAAATTACTTATATATTAGTATCGGGCATTTATTTTAATATTTCTTCCACTTAGACAAAAAAGGTATATAAAATAACTTTGAAGATGAGATTACCAGCCGTCAATGTTATTGATGGGAAGAGCCACAGAAGTAACTATTGCGTGTGGAACATCATTTCACCAGTCCTATGCGTTTCCACCTATTCATTCATTTCCACCAAATCTAAAATGAATATAACGAAGAACAAGTGAAAGACAGCAAAACAAACGAATATTTGCCAGAGTAATATTTCCTTTTGTTGGTCGTAATAACACAACCCAAACGAAGATGAAATATGAACTAGCGTCAATGCCGTTGAAATTTAATTTCGAAGCAATTATTCATGTTAGCAAAAGCGCTTGAAATGGGGAGAAAATGAACGCGCTAGAAAATTATGAAAATAAACCCTGTAAATGAGGTATTATATTACAAGGGTTGCTTCTACTCAGCCGGAACTTATTACAATGCTTGCGTGCGAGGAGAAAAGTGTGAACAATTAATTCAAGTTTTTATCGCATTACCATATAGATTGAAGTGCTTGATCTCAGGCAGCTTCTTTTATGGGTTCAACGATTTTGATTTATCGTTCGTGAAACAATGTACGAAGAGATAGTAATAAAACGATTGGTTTCTTAAAGACACTCAAGTTTCTTATTAATATAATTACCAGCCAAATAGATTGAGAAGAATTGAAAATTGAAATGTGTCGTTTATTTCACAAACTGCGAGTGTTTGAGTTATTGATAGCATAGGGAAGAATGGAGGGTGTTTGAACATTTCAAACTCGATATTGTGAAAAAGATCAATTTTATGGTGTTTTTATGGTCGTTTTCGACTCTCTGCACCGAAAATAGGGGAGCAAGTTACTTTTCAGAAGTTTATAGCCGAAATCTATAATATTTTACACTTCGTAAGCTGAAACAATCAATATTATTTATACGTAGATTTTAAAATCTACCCCTGTGGCTCCTCCGCCACTTATATCTTTGGGAGCCGTGATTTGACGGCTGGTAACCGCACTTCACGCGAAGAAATATATCTGCTACGGCAGAGTACCACATCCAGTAATGGGTAAAAGGCGTGATGATATATTTATTTATTTTATTTATTTACTAAAGAAATTAGATTTTATGTATTATTGTAAGATACTATTTTTTATTAAACCTCCACTCCGGTTATTCGTTGTTGGCATGAAAAAGTTTTTTTCTACTTCCGTTCACTTATTTGAGTTAGATAATGAACTGCATTATTTAACTAGTGAAATAATGAGGTAACATAGCAACACAAAAAATTTAAGATATCTTGGTAGACGAATTCTGATGTGTTATTCTTTTATTTTTGAATTTATAACTGTCATTAATATGTCAAAATTTCATAATTTCAAAAACGCTCTTTCGTATTTATTAGAACGGAAGTAGAAAATATATTTTATGAAACTAGTAAGGAAATTAAGGTTATTACCTTACTTATGTGTTTACATAACTCGGCTACGCTTCGTTCTGCAAATTTCACATGGGTAAGGTAATAACCTTCATTTCCTTACTAGTTTCATAAATAGCTATTATTCATTTGCTAAGAAATACTAAAAATAAAATAAATATATCATCATGCCTTTTACCCATTACTAGGTGTAACACTCTGCTGTAGCTTATCTCGGTAAACAATATATTTCTTCACATGAAGTGTGGTTACCGGTCGTCTAATCACGGCTCCCAAAGATGTTAGTGGAGGGGATCCATAGGAGTAGATTTAGTTAGGTAATATGTTTAAAATTAATTATTACTACATTTCTGTATAATATAAATATAATTTTATTTAAAGTTAATTTTTTGATATATTTTCTTAATTTCAACTAAAATTATAGTCGTAGAGAAAGTGTAATCTGTAACATGATTGAACTCGTGAAATCGTCACACTCCTGCTGAATACGCCCTCATACCGACCTTATTACAAAATATACTATTCCATCACTGATTAAACTGGAATCTAGAACAATAATTATTTCAGACTTAATTAAATATCTCTAAAGCAAAGCATCAGATTGCATAAATAAATAAATAATATATCATCACGCCTTTTACCCATTACTGGGTGTGGCACTTTGTCTAAGCAGATCTCGGTAAGTGATATATTTCTTCACGTGAAGTACGGTTACCAGCCGTCAAATCACGGCCCGCAAAGATATTAGTGGAAAGAGAGCCACAGGGATAGATTTAATTTGGTGAAAATTGTTTGTCGGCTGTGGGAATCAAACCAGGGTTCTCAAGATACACAGGCCGACTCGATACCACTGAGCCACCTACTCTATAATAAAAAATATACATTGGAGGATACCGCTAATAAAACATTTATTTATTAGCTACTAACAAAATAGGTATGTATACTAAGCATAAATAAAATAGGCAATTAATAATAAAGAAAAAATCAGATTGCATGAAGCGTCCATTATTGAAATTGAACAAACCCGTATTTATATTCCACTCACTCTATTACAAGCATAATTATAACAACATTAAACAAACATATTCCAAGATAACATGAACCTAGGTTCAGTAAATTATCATAAGTAAACCAACAACATTCAAACAACAATAGCCAACTTAATACATGCAAACACAGCATCAAACCAACGCAAAGGATATCACAACCGGGTTAAAACCCTTCGGTAACCATTTCAAACACATGTCGCCGCCTGCAACATTCCAAAACGCAACGGAAACAACAAATTAATTCCATAGCCGCTATAATCCTTGAAATTCGCTCACGGTGACGTCACAGAATAGACATTTGACTGTAGGTTCCAAACAAAAGAACACTTATTATGGAAACACCACCGCTGTGGCTTTAATCACACGAAATTACTTTTTGCGCGTGGACAAAATTAAAACGAATGATAGTATCATCTCTGTTCCCAGCGCAAGGGATTATGGGTTATGTACGGGTGGATTTTTTGGCGGAGTTCGCATGCGGAAGTGGTAAGAAAGGTGAACGAACTTACTGCGGACTATGGATGCTCATCTCTGTATCGTGATTGTTTTGTTTATGTTTTATTGATTTTGTTTTCGAGTGAGTACGCCCGGAGAATCGAGCCTTTTTCCAGGTTACAGAAAACAAATGAACCTGTGTTCTTTTTGTTGTTGTTTAATGTCAGGTTATATTTCTTTTGTTCGTTTTTATTCGTCGCACACAAATCCTGCATTGCGCAAGACAACCTCATGAATAAAACGAATTTTTAAATTTCTAATCGGTTAATTAAACAATTTTCAGTTCGTGATTTCAGTCCTATTTATTTTGTAAATTAATTTCAAAATTAATATGTAACAAGCTACGCGTTTCAATTTATTGAACAATGCTTTATATGAATTTTAATTGAATACAAATAATTTAGAATCTGATGAAATGAAAGTTTTCACATCACAATCACAGTTCGCAAATTAATATTTTAATAAACAAATATATTTTAGATTAAAATGTAATAAATTTCCAAATTAACTAGGTACAAAAATAATTCAAATTATTTATTGTAAAATAAATAAATATTAATTAATTACTCGTATACCGGGTAGTCATGTCAAATGGGAAATGTGTTGATTCATAAATTTAGCTATCCCGATAATTTTAGAGAAAAAAAAAACATGAAATAAAAGTTAATCAAAAATTCTGCATTTCTACACATTTAATTTTACTAATTGAATAAAAATGAAATAAATATACCATAACGCCTTTTACTCATTACTTAGTGTGGCACTCTTCTGTAGCAAATCTCGGTAAGTGATATATTTTTTCGAGTGAAGTGCGATTACCAGACGTTAAATCACGGCCCCTAAAGATATTAGTGAAGGGGGAGTCACAAGGGTAGATTTAAATTGGTGAAAATTGTTTGTCGGCTGTGGGGATCAAACCAGGGTTCTCAAGATCCACAGGCCGACTCGATATCTAATTTAATTACTGTGAAAATTAATTTAAATAAATAAATAAGTATATCATCATATCTTTTACCCCTTACTGGATGTGGCACTTTGCTGTAGCAGATCTAGGTAAGCGATATATTTTTTCGCGTGAACTGCGGTTACCAGCCATCAAATCACGGCCCCCAAAGATATTAGTGGAGGGGAAGCAACAAGGGTAAATTTAAATTGGTCAAAATAGTTTGTCGGCTGTGGGGATCAAACCAGGGTTCTCAAGATCCACAGGCCGACTCAATAACTAATTTAATTACTGTTAAAATTAATTCAAATAAATAAATAAGTATATCATCATGCTTATTACCCATTACTGGATGTGGCACTCTGCTGTAGTAGATCTCGGTAAGTGATATATTTTTCCGCGTGAAGTTACCAGTCGTCAAATCATAGCCCCCAAAGATGTGATTTGACGACTGGTAACAGCATTTCATGCGAATAAATATATCAATTACCAAGTTCTGCTACGGTTGAGTACCACACCCAGTAATGGATAAAAGGCGTGATGATATATTTATTTATTTATTTACTTTAAAAGTATTTTGTGTAACAATCAGATCAACTAGTAATAAATCTAATTATTACTTTCACTATTACCAAATTGCGACTGGCAAGCAAAAGTTCGCATTTTTAAATCGCAATGGATTCAACTTTTATAAAAACAAATTGATTGAGTTTGATTGGATCAGATTGAACTATAAACTGTAGTCCACCTGTACTGTAACTAGTATTAAGTTCCTTTATCCCAGAATAGAAAATAAATTTTAAAAAAAACAATCCCATGATTCTACAATAAATAATAGACTCCATCTGAATTGTAATCCTGTCTCATCATTCACTCTCCTTCGTGTCGATTACAATTTAAAGTCACGATTACCGATTCACGATCACTTCTCCTAGACTTCCGGGTTGGAGTTCCGGTATCGGTTTCCCCTGCCGCCAGACCTGGCGCCGCTAATCACCGGTAATACGATAGAACACGGCGCACGGTTGCTATTCGAAATAATCACGGAAGAGTTACCCGGAATTACATCAACAGAGTCCAATGAATTATTTGTAAAACTCGCCGATTATTACGCAAACTCAACGAATATTCAATTTGCTTCTTCTTGCCCAAGATAAATAAGGTTTTAATTAAGTGATACTGGATGTTTACTTTGCCAGTATTTATTATTCAGCAGGATGGAATACTAAATAAATAATGTAAGGAATTGAGTCAACTTTCGCTTGAGTTACTTCGTACTGCGTTACCTCTTACGTTACTTCATTATAAATCCAGCTTTGTAGAGGAATTGGAACAACTCACACACAAGAGTATTTTTTTGGATATAACCTGAAGTAAGAAAGATTTGAACCTATGACTTTTTACTTAATAGATGTACGTTTTATATGCTGGATTTCGATTGCATAAATTCGTATGGATCCAATAGTCAGTCAAAACAAATATTCATCTGTGTAGATTTATTTACAAATATATTTTCAAATTCAAATAATTGTGCGCTATAAATAATAAATTTTATGATTCGTGTCCTTTTTTATATTTCCTTTTAAAATTATACTTGTCCAGTGAAACTACCAAACAAATTTCAATATAAAAACAATAACAACAAAAATAACAATACAAAATAGTTATTTTTGTATTAAGTGCGCAAAATGAGTGTTTATTTTGTTGCGCGTGAGAATGTTACTTTTAGTCGAGACAATAAAAGTCATTCGAAACCGCCAAAAAACAAGAATTTTGTCCACGAAATGCAAACAATATTTTTTCTACAACTGTAAATAAAGAATAATACAATAATTATTGATTGATTTAAGTAAATTGAAGGAAAACAATTATATTAATTTGAAACTATTAATGTGTTGTAACTAATGAAACCTGACAGCAAATAATTTGGAAGCGTGCGCGAGATACTTATTTTGCGCACTAGAATATGAATCAGTGCGCAATTTTGTGCACTAAGGTGCAAAATAATACGCAAAATACGCGTTGTCATGGTAATGTAAATTTAAAAATCACGTACTTCGCGTATTGATATATGTGATAAAAAATGAACATTTCTTGGCAGTTTTTAACATATGACTTCGACTGAACGTACAGTAATGAAGATAATTTTAAAGTTAAATTTTTATGAAAGAAAAATTCGGATGACGCCTGGATTCGAACCAGGGACCCTCCGCTTGCCGGGCAGAGATGTTAACCGCTACACTACGTCACCTGTGTCCGACGTATGGCTTCAACAGAATTCTTCTTTCATAGTGTCTAACGTAGCATCGATCCCAAAGACTCCTATATCTATGATAGGCATTGACAACGGGTTTCGTCTACAGCGACACAGTTCTGATTTATAGGGAATCATTCCACGAACTAATTTTTAACATATGACTTCGACTGAACGTACAGTAATGAAGATTTTTCTTTCATAAAAATTTAACTTTAAAATTTCTTGACAGTTGTAGAAATATAATATTTATCGAAGGAAATACTACAAAAAGTTCAGTTTTACTGCATAGATTTTTATTTTAAAAACGTGGTTATTTGGTAACAAATCGCGTCATCAAAGGTGGAGAGATTTTGTCTTAATGTCAAATTGCTTGAGTCATTTTATCTCGAAGCACCTTTGCTCTTAGCAAAATTAAACCTTCTATGGAAATTATTCTTTACATATTTAATTTATTGATTTATTTATGCTAAAGAACTTAAAAAGGGTCTGGACTCACCGAGCCGCACTGTGGTAGTTTATATATTATTTTTACCTTGAATTGGATTCGAATAGGTGGAATCGAGTTGGACTGTGGATTTGAGAATCCTGGCTCGATTCCCACAGCCGCCAAACAAATTTCACCACATTAAAACTACCCCTGTGGCTCCCGCTCCACTAACATCTTTGGAGGTTGTTCTTTGACGGCTGATAACTGTATTTCACGTGAAGGAATATATCACATACCGAGATCTGGTACAGTAGAATGCCACACCCAGTAATGGGTAATAGTCGTGATGATATATTTATTTATTTTTTTTATAAAATCAAAACATGGCGAAGGCAATTTCATTTTTAACCATTCAAACATATATTCATCAGATTAATATTAATTTCTTGTTTCATCCACATTAACAATTCCCTCATAAAAGCTGGTTTATTATTTCTCTTGTATTTATTTACTTCAGTTTTCATTTGATCAACTTCATAATGGATTCAAAAGCTGAATATTTCATTAAGCCTGATGCTAATTCAGTAGTAATGGTGCAAGGCGTGTAAGCGTGTGATAGTCGTGTGTCGTGTCATTAACAGTGATCGATGAGGTTAATTCGTGTCCGCATCTAATCCCAGACGTCAACAGAACTTACAGAAGACGATACATTATTCATTGTTACTTCTTATTAAAATATCCTGTAACTGTAGGTTCCTTTATTCATTGGATGATGGTGCAGGTTTTTTTCAATTGAGACAAATTTGAATATTGTAGGTTAATTTCATTCTTTAACTTAGCCTAGATGCATAAAATACTCTTTGAAAATGTTTTTAATTGCCAGTTTTTCAAACAGAATAAATATGTAAAAACTAGTTTCGTTTTATCTGAATGTATGCAGCATGTACCATGGGCGGATCCAGACTTCGAATTAGAGGGGGTCATGGAGTGAATTTTGTCTCGGAGGGGGGAGGGGGGATTGCCCATCTTCTAAATATAAAACACGGTTCTTCGATAGAATACAAAAATTATTGAATTAGAAGTTGATTTTCTAAGTGCAAATGTCGGTAGTCACATACTTGACTGGGTCTTAAATAATAGAATACCTCTCCCGTCTGGGGGTCGAAATAATATCCCCACAAAATATTGGTTTTTGGCTATTTATTAGAATAATAAATCAAACAAGAGTTCTTAATTATCTTAGAATTTTAAGTTCTTAGATAATATTTTCTATTTAATTTGTTTAACAAATTAAGTTATCGTAAATAATGACATAATTATTATGTATTAGGGCCAACATTTAAAAAAAGTCCATGCTTGGGGGGGAGGGGCCATGACCCCATGACCTCCCCCCTGGATCCGCCACTGGTATGTACCTACTTTGAAAATATGTTTTTAATATCATGCATCTTCAGTTTAACTACTGCAAAATAAATTTGACTTTAAAATTTGCTACAATTTGCATGATTGAATTACCTATCTTTTACGGTACCGGTAAAGAGTTTAAAATGTCGAGTACATAAAAAGTCATGCACAGTGGATATTTTACACCGAAATTACAAGAGTTATATGCATTTTTATAGTTAGTACTTTAATTTAATTACAGGAACTTGAAACAAAATATATAAAATAGTCCCGCGTGATGGCCGCGCGGGTTGAGGGCCTGACTCACGACTATGACGTCGTGGGTTCGGGTCCCGCCCGTGGCGGCCATACAAAGGACACATCGGCATATGACCTGAGTAGTTGGTCCGATATATAAATTTTAAAAAAATAATAATTTAACAACACTCTGGAAGTAGAGTTAAAAATGTTGCATCATTTATAATTTATACAGATATCTCGTTAAGCAAATGAGTTCGTTTTTGTTTTTGGATAATAGTTTTGTTAATTGAGGTGTCGTGAATGTCTCGAAGGATTTTCTAAACGAAATGGACAGTGACAGTTTATTGAAAAACTAGTATTACAATGACCCTAATTGTATTACGAATACAGTTTATGTTTACGAGCCGCAAGAGAGTTACGCAATGTATCAGTATTACAACTGGGCATTGTAATACGTGTATTTTTTCGATAACGTATTAATTTACTTTTTATTTAAACATTATTATTAAAACAAACGAAAATTAAAGTTAGTAACAATGATAGAAGACAAATTTTTTAAATTATTTTGACATTTATAAGTTTGGTTAAAATTTCATAATATTATCAATGGAGATTTTTTATTTTAAAACAGTTTTCGGAGTCGAATTGTTGTGAGGTAACAAGACTGCATTGCCAAACTGAAATTTATGGTGGTGTGGATAGCGATACGGAATTCGAATCCGGAGATCCCGAGTTCGAATCGCACTTAAGCTAAAAATTATATAAACTATCACACTGCGGCTCGGCGAGTGCGGACCCTGTACTGTAATTGGGATTAAGGTCCTGTTGTACAGCGTAACATAAATAAATAAATTAGTTATTTACGTAAAAAGTCAGAAAAGCGTTCAATTACAGGATGAGTAGATAGTTTTGAAACAGCTTACGAATCCTGTACGACGCTTTACTAACGTGTTACGTATAACATTTTACCTGAAACTTATAAACAAATAATACATATTTTAAGTTAATTTATATTAAAACAAATATTTGACTTACATATTCAGTCAGTATTTTATGTAGCTTACTAACTAGACACTCACGTTTCTTTCATTACCTGCCTAGCCAGACAATATCTTATTTTCCTGACTAGGCATGTAAAGCAAAGCTTTCCTGAATCTTAAAGCTCAGGCAAATGTTTATTTTCCTGTCAGTTTCAAGTAAAATCAATTAATACTTGTTTATTAGTTACTTTTCTTTATTTAATGTTTTATTTTACAAGTTCTGCACCAGGAAACCTTGGACCCTAAGGGACATGTGAAAATTCTACACTAACTAAGCAAATTATTATTTATAATAAATCATAATTTCGATTATTACTTAAAAAATAAAATAACATACGAATATTACCAATTAAAAAGGGATACACGAAGTTTCACACTAGGGTCAAGCGGTACATTGATAGAAAAGGGTTTAGAACTGTTTTAATTTTTCCTGGTACCCAAAACATTGAATATTAAACGTAAACTAAAACTTCATAATGTTCGGTATTAGAAACAACAGATAATAAACAAAAATACTATTTTAAATTTTCAGTTTATCTAATAGATAAGTTACCTGATATATTGGCACGCAGATGACTGAAGTATAGTCCCTAATTTAGGACAATATGAGAGTAAATATCATACCTTAAATTACAAAGTCCTAAATAGTCACAATAAATCTAAAGTATCACAATGTCACTCACAGCACGTATCATCACTTCTCACACACCCTGTACTTCAACCCCCCC